>CM057450.1:636043026-637410526 GCA_016271365.2 Neoceratodus forsteri | reverse complement strand
TGGTCGCGGAATTAAAGGCTCAACAAATTCCCCAAGGTTTCATGTTGTGGTCTAGGCCTAGTCAGCAGACAGATGTGGAAATCACCGGTGTAGATTCCACCACAATTGCAGTATCTTGATAATTTCAATAGTTCCTTTGACAACTTACAGGTCACTGAAAATAACTGTAAGTGCAATTACTTATCTAGTAAAAGAAATAAAATGGCAGCTATTGCAGTGGTACTTCCTTCAGCAATCCCACGAGTATAGTCAACGGCAGGAAAACTGAGAAGGACCACCCACATTTACGTAGCAGCCAACGTCTGACTTTGTCTTGAGTGGCCTCTGGTGGACTGCTTGCAAAAGCTTCTGTATGGTCCTAGCACACAGCAGCTTACAGTTCCACAGGTGTGGCTTGATGAAAGATGTCCGTGAAGAAGATCCTATTGTTACTGTTGCCCTTAAATCCAGAATAGGCTCCTCATACCACTGATTTCCGAAATTCTGAAAAGGGACAAAAAACGCCTCTGGACTGTTGCTGCCATGCACTTCCTAGCCCTCTTAATGTCGAGTTTCCCTTCTGCTGCTGTTCTGACACCGGAAGTTGTCCCTTATCCTGGACATCCTTCAAGATATCGTCCAAGAAAGAGCCAAATAACAGTCCTTCAAAAGGACACGTTAACAGCCTTGCCTTCGATGCCTGATCAGCAGCCCCATGCCAAAGACAGACACCCCACATCACTGCCACAATAAGATATATGAAGCATGCCGACTTGCGCAAATTGTCGGCTATGGCATCTCCCAGAAAGGCAGATGACAGAGCCTGCCCGGTGGTGCAGAGGGCTGAGGTGCTGGTGCTTTACCTAGCACCATGCCGACGACCTGGGTTGAACAACCTCAGGGTGCGGCTTTTTGGGGGGTTGGGTGGGATCGAGCTATGGCTCTCCCTTCCATAGGGGTGGATTCTCGCTCCGCCATAGTCCTGCTCCACCAGGTGGAGAATCCGGTGGGTGGCGCAGGTGGTAGGAGTAGCAAGCGCAAGTCTGGGGAGGGGTGGAAGGGGCCACCGGATCCTGGTGTGTCTCCACGCACATACACGCATGTGTATTTTAATACGTCTCCGTGAGAGAGAGTAAAAACAGAAAATGAGAAAGTATGTATGGAGAAAAAATAAAAAAAAAATAAGAAAGGCAGATGCCATGGACACCAGCTGCAATATGTTCACCCCTTCTGAGTCCAGGGAGAACAAAACCAGGGCAGTGACCCATGAGTTCAAAGCTCTAGATATAATAAAAGATGCATATGATATGCAAAGATTTACTCCATTCGAGACAAAAGCCCTTCTGCACAAGGCATCCACCCGCTTATGGTGGGTATCGGTTAGGGCAAACAAACCTTCAATAGATATGGTGGTGTGCTTAACAGAATTCTGTATGGCCTTATCTTTCATAGGAAGGACCTCCCACTTCTGGGAGTTCACCTGCAGAAACCAACAGCGTCTCACCTTTGGCCTAGGAAGATGCTTGCTCTTATCTATGCTGGCCCATTCCTGCTCAATAATCTGGTCACAGTGCACGAAGTTTGGAAAACACTTCAGTGCAGAGGAAGACACAGAACTGGATTCACATTCAGAGACTCCATGATTTGCACCTCCTTCAGCTGCAGTGTCAGACAAGCTTCTATCATAGACAGGATGGAGACTAAACAGGGGAGGGATTGGAATCTTTTGCTTAGGCTCCGCTCATTCCCCTTCCTCATCAAAGAGCATTGTCAGGTCAAGATTTTCCTCATGGCCCCATAACCTCATCTTGACCTTCCACACTATCAAGACTGGGGTTGCCTGCAGATCTGGGTGAGCAGTATCACTATTATAATGCACTGGGATCGGATGGTTTGCTCCCCCCCCCCACCACCAACAGAAGGTCCCACCTTTGGTTCAGGTGTGTTGGTGGGGATGTCCTACCGAGCATGAGAACTTAGCAACTCTTAAGAGCAGCACAAAGGATGTGTGTAACACAGCCTTGCCATACTCAATCGCTACCCATGTGCACCCCAGCTCGGGGGTTGATTGAAACTAAACCAAAAATAGGTATGTTACTTTGCATTACACAATTAGGACAGTAAGACCCTAAAGACGGGGGTCTCATCATCCTCCTGCAAGTCTTACATCTTTTAAACATGACAGGTCTCTGATAAAGCCATGGGGCCACTTCCTAAAACAGTGGAAGTACTTAGTATTTAAGCTGTATGTAAACCCTTATAAGTTGAAGTTGCAACAAGAGGAGCAAGCTTGCAGGATGCAGCCATTGTCAACTACTCCT
Source organism: Neoceratodus forsteri (assembly GCA_016271365.2). Classification (NCBI taxonomy): domain Eukaryota; kingdom Metazoa; phylum Chordata; order Ceratodontiformes; family Ceratodontidae; genus Neoceratodus; species Neoceratodus forsteri. Next base: position 637,408,226 of record CM057450.1, on the reverse strand, counting down.
CCCCTGACACAAAGGCACAAACTAACCTGGAGCTGCCTGTAAGCAAGCAGGCCGATCGTGGGCTGACTTGCTAGAATGTACACGGACCCTGCTATCCTGAGGCGCCACCTCTCTGATGCTGCTGGGGGGGGACAGAAAAAAGGAAGATGCAGAGTTGAAACAATTGCTGTACCTCAGCTCTGATACTGGGCAAGCAACAAACAGCGTGCAGTGTGATGCTGAAGCACGTGATGTCACAATGTCAGGCATGAGCACACCTGGCTGACTACCCCCGTGCCTAGAGCAACGGGACGAAAACAGGAAGGAGATAGAGCCTAGTTGCACGAAAGGGCACGAGATCCACTGGCAGAATGTATGTAATGGTAGAACAGTCGCGCAGCTCAGGGCAAGAGGCAGATGCACTGAATCGTGTTGCTGCTCATCGCTATGGGAAACAGGTAGCAAAATGCCAGAAAATTTGCCTTTCAACTTCCTCTGCCAATGCTTCAGCCCAGGCAGTTACTGCAGCAAAAAAGAAGCACAGACCAATCATTACTGTACACAGCTCAGCCCACACAATATACAGCTCTGCCAGAGCAGACTTTTTGCTGCCTGAAAAAGAAAAAAACTATGTAGAATAAGGGAGATACAGGAAAAGCCCATCACCCGGAGAACACCAGAAAGTAAAGAAAAATGTGAAACAGGATTAGAAGGAGCTTCCTAACTGAGCCCCTCCCCAAAATAAATTACTTACCTGAGGTACCAGACAAAGGAGACCGGAGACCTTGCTGTACACCCAATGTATCACACTGGCACGTGGACCCTAATTCATGCACAGAAGGCAAGGAAAATGGAATAAAAAAAACAAGTTAGTCAATCTGAAAGCCACAGCTTAACAGGCATGATTTCTAAATTTTGAGGTGCTCCATGTCACCAAGCAGCTCCAACCTGCTTCCCAGTTGCACAATCCTGTCAAAAATAGATATATAGACAGACACTTCTGAGTGAGCACTCCCTATGCTGTTTTACCCCTCTAGTGGCACAGCAAAGACTGGAGAATCTGTAATCTTGGAATGCTCATGTGCCCACGCTTCTATGCCGACTGACAGCTTTGGGCTGGAAGCTGTGCCACCCCAGCAGGGGTAGTCACTACCCACATGTATTAACTCACCACTGACAATGTGGAGTGATACAAAAAGGTGCAAAAATAGACATCGGGTGAAAAAATGAAATAAAGCCCAAAATACATCCGACAGTCTCATTTTTACAAAATAACAGCTACTCCCATCCCAAATGCACCCCCATCTCCCCTCAATCCTCCCTAACTTGGGGGAAACAAGCCCGAAGCACAGAGGGAAAGATGTTTCCGAGGAGAAAAAGTACCCCAACCTACCTCTTACACTAGGCTAGAAGGAAGACAACTTATAGCAAATATTTTGTGTACTGTGCTTATGTGGTACCCTTACTTTATTATTTAGGCAGACTGGCATATTGTCCAGACCTCCACAGAAGCCAGTGCTGAACAGTGGGAAGCCAATTCACATTCAAAAACAGGCATGTTTTTATTCAAAAAGACTGACTGCAGAAAACAAACAGAATTCCTATGCTGTACGTTATCACAGGAAAGAAAAAAGGGGCAAAGCACTAGTCAGGATGAAGGGCCTTAAAGCTTTGCTTCTTGTTCCTTCAGCTGACAGCGAACAATTTGCTGGTAGCTGCCAAGTGGAATGTTAATGCAGCCTAGGTTCTGCTAGGATGCTATGTATTTGTGTCTCCGTGTCCCCAGTAGGATGGCATAATTTACCCAGAAAATAACTTTCACTTCAGACTGCAGTGGGGACCACAGAAATGTAGTGTCCAGAGGGCAGGGGTGAAGGAGGAGCTCAGACAGACAGCAGAGATCAATGGAGTAGTGCTTGAAGTGGCTGTGGGGAAGGGAACAGCAATGCAAAAAAATAAATATTTCTTCTAGTTACAGCTAGCAGCCTGCCCCGATGTACCGTTGTAGACCTGTCATCAATTGTGTCAAGGACCCACTTCCAAGAATTACAAGCTGTTTAAGGAAATGACTAGAAAAAAATCCCAGTACAAGAGCAGCTGAAGAGAGAGAGAGACTGATGAGTCTAAGTATGTGATCTTTAACATGATTTACATACTGCTATTTTACTTTCAAATGATAAGAAATAAAACACAGGAGTCAAGGATATTTTCAAATTTTATTTAAAAATGAAAAAAAACAAACAAACACTGACAAACCTCACTTGCAGAACTGATGAAGGCTGAACAGACTGACAGAATCCGTCTTCAGACAGGTTTCACACTTTTGGGGAGAGAGCTGCTCCCAAATTATCTCCTTCAAGTAGCTGGGGCATTTCTTTACAATAGCAACCCTTTTACTTCTAAATATGGCCAAATCAGACCAACATAAAGAATGGGAAAACTATGAGCACTAAACTCTGTTGAGGGTGAAAAGTATAAAATATTTGCTGTACTGACCAGAGGAAATGTCACATCATCTCACACAGGAATAAAGGGGGGAGAACGACCAATGCTTCAAATAATTTTGAGTGGCAGAGGCAGGCTTATTACGTACTTTTATGACTTTACACATTACTGAGATGACCTTTTCTTTACAACATATTACATGTTTCAGTGATCTGACAATGTAAAAACTACAAAAATCACAGCACAGGCCAACTCAGTGGTGCCATGCATCGGGGTCTGCTAAAACTATTGCCAACTCGAGTTCACCTGCCATACCTGGAACATCAAGAAATGAGAGAAGAACTGAGCATCCCCTCAGAAGAATGCTCATTACCTTTGTTGAGCAAATGCTATTAATCTCACCCCCCACCAAATATGAACAGACACTGGGAGGGGCTATTGCCTAGGTATCCAGCTAGCAGAGTACTAGCACTGGCAGCTCCCACTCAATGATTGGTGGGGTGGGTGTGGTAAGGGGACAGAGGACAAAAATAAGACATCCTTGGGTAGACGACCCACTCTAGTCCACAAAGGCCTTGGCACTACCCCCATAGTATTCCGCACTTTTGATAGTCTCCTGGCAAACTGCCGGGCCTTGATGTGGGAGCAACTGGAGTGGAAGTTTAGCAGTGGACCAGGAAGGGCCTGTTCTGCGCAAAAGAGGTCCCTGGGTGACAGCTTCCCAAGGTGAGAAGAGGAACAATGTAAATCCAAGCACAATCACAGAGTAGGCTGCCCTACACTCATTTGCTGCCTAGGCTGTAAAATACATGTGTCTAATTTTTCCTCCCCCATCGCAAATCACACAGAAAAACCCCTCCTGTTTCAACAGCATCCATCACACATTATAAATATGAAATCACTAGAATCGGGCATTCCTTGTATTCACACACACTTCTGTCACAGGGAGACAGCAAATTATTTCTCTCATTACATTTTTGATGCCAGCAAAGTTTCCTGCTCAAATCACAATAAATGTACTTTCAGAAACACCAGCACAGCAGTTGGGATGTTCCTTTTCTCTCACTAGGCAGCTATTCTTTTCTCCAACCATGAGAAAAGATTCACTTCAGTTTTATGGAATAATCAACCTAGGAGACTCCTGTGGGCCAGGATCAGTTTCTCTGGTCAGAACTGGCTGTGTCTTGTCATTTACTTCCCAGCAATGAGGGGGTTCCTAAGGACAACGATGACCGAATCCCCTCGGAGGAACATCTTGGAGATGTAGCTGTCTTTGTTGACTGGCTTGGATTTCTTCTTGCCTTTGCCGCTCTTTGGCACTTCTGTCCACATCTCCTTTACATTTTCCAATACCATGTTGCAATGCCTTTGAAGAGAAAGACAATGTTAAAGGCAGGATTTCTAATTGTAGCAATACTTTCTATATGTTTATAAGTAGTTAGGTGTGTCTTGTGGCAATCAATGCCTTCATCAGTTCTTTGGGTGAAAACTGCAACGTGGATCAGATCTGTTCTGGCACACAGCAGTACACATGAAGACCCTCTTGTAACCAGAAAAGACACAGTAACTGTACATATAATTTAAGGGCCAAACTATTCCCTGCTGTACATAAGCCACTGAGGGATTCTGGGGACATTTATAAATGAGTGGTTTATATCTATCACTAGAAACTTGCGATGGCTTAACATTTCTATATACATTACAGCACATTTTGTTAAAATACATTTCATAAAACATGCATTCAAAAAAGTGACACTACCCTCAGGCTGTGTTGCCAAAATATCCAGCTGTGCTAGTAATCCTACCAAGATTTACTACTGCTCCCACTTTCTGCCCCTACCTACCTTCCCTCGGTTTATAAGCCTCTTGAAACCACCCCCAGTTGGTCATGAACCTAGCAATGGAATTTGTACTGATCACACCGACAGGTAGACTGTTCCACCTGTCTATCAACCACTCTGTGAAAAAGTACTTCCTGCCACCAGTTCTCAGTATCTGTCCCATTAGCTTGAAACCGGGTCTCCTAGTGGTTGAACTGTTATTCAACTTGTAACAGCTCAGCACAGTTCATCTTGTTGTATCCCAAATATATTTGAATCTCTATTAGGTCATCCCTTTCCCTTCACATCTCCAGGAAGTACATGCTGAGATTCTCCAGTCTCTCTTCATGCGTCTTGCCTGTTGACCCGGTATCATTTTAGTCACCCCCCTCTGTACAGTCTCTAACCTATCCCTGTCCTTTAGGTGTCAGCCCCAGAAATGTACATGATACTTCAGTTGAAGCCTTACCAGTTATCTCCACTAACACATCTTCACACAAATAGTAAAGGCCCTTCAGATGCATCCAGACATTCTATATGCCTTCCCACACACCTTGCTACATTAGGAAGAAAGATCATACTAATGCCAATTAGTATCCCCAAAACCCTTTCACAGAAACAGAGAAACTGACTGCAGATAAGGACTGCTAATCTGCCCATTTTCCCTACCTGCTGCTATATCTATAGCTTTATCTAGCTTTCCTCCATTGAGTACCCTGCCTTTACAGCACATTTTGCCGGTAGGTTCTTACAGCTTAAATCCATGACTTTCCATTTTCTGGAACTTAACTTCAGTTGTTAAATGCTGGACCAATTTTTCAATCTCCCCATATCCCTCCTCACGTTTTTAACCCCATGCCGTCCACTCTCCCACAGAGTTGCTTATTGTCTGCAAACAGATACAGACCCAGCAGTCTATACAGTCTACTCATTACCTGCCTCACAGTCCGACTGAACACCAAACCCGGTTTATTGAGCTGATTGACCAAATGGCATCTCGTCTACCTATACTCCCCGTTCCTATAAACCTCACTATCCCCTTGTGTCTGTGCTATCCATGTAATCCTTCTGTGTTGCTAATTCACATGTTGAAGAGGGTTCGCCCTAGTACTAATCCCTGACTCCAATGGTCGCTTCCTTTACCCCAGAGAATTTATCATTTAGAATACTCTCTGGGTCCTATCCTACAACCAGTTTCTGATAATACTAGTTAGTCCTTCCCAAAACCCCAGGTGCCTACCTTTTTCTCTCTAGCCTCCTATATACAGTATGGTACTGAATCTAAGCCTTTGTTGAAATCCAGGTGAAGTATGTCCTTTGTCTGACCCATTCCCACTGCATGTATAACCAAACTGAAGAAGTTCATCAAGTTCGCCTTGGTAAACCTATGCTCTTTATTGTCCAGACACCCTCATCTTCCATCTGGCACCAGCAATTTGTTAACCTTACTAGTAGCACTTTAACACCTTTTCCACAAATGCTGCACTTATTTCCAGCATTTCTTCCCTTGTAGCCTCAAATTGAACCCTACTATTAGGAACAGGGCCTGTAATCTGAACTGTATAAACTAAGCTGAAATACTCATTTAGACCACCTGACTTCCCTAAGCAATCTTCTACACTTCCCTCTTTTTTTTTTTTCCATCCTCTCTATGCTACCCATTATCTTTCTTTTTTCCTTTATATAGCTGAAGTAGGTCTTATTGCTGTCCTCCATCCTTGACTATAGACACTGATATAATTTTAGGCTGCCTAACCTGCACGCACATGTCCCTTACTGTGGGCCATAGCCAGACAGATCAAAGCCCCATCAGACTGGGCGGCTTTTAGAGCCTCATGTAATTGTTGTACCAAGCTGATCAGAACTGTCAAAAACAATTATTAAGCTCTGCCCTCGAAGGTGCCAAAGGCGACCCAGCAAAAATATGACAAACAATCAAATCTGCTGAAGGCCATAGAATCGCCCCGTCAATTCCAATAAAAATTACATCACAAGGAGCAACAATATCTGAATGAGACACTATACTTGAAAAACTAAATGCTCACTTCGTGACAACAGGTCTAGCTTTTGACTCCTCCCCAGCTGCTGGACTAGTAATTCGCCCCACACCAAAGGACGCTGCTGACGTCCAGCAGGACCTCGAGTCCTTTAGTCTTTCTCCAGTAACTTTTAAGCAAGTAGAGGATCCACTAGTAAAACTGGATACGAAAAGAGTGCCAGCACCAACAGCACTGCCCCACATTTTACGTTCGCTTGCGCAAGGAACGTCTTGGGAGAATGGGACACTTTGGAGGTGTGCCCCTCCCCTGCAATCCCCTGCTCCATTGAGCAGGCGTGGCAGTCCTGCACCAATGGGACGCAGCACTGTGTATGACAGCGGTGGTCTTCTTCAAAGAAAACCACACGCTATCATCTGAAACACAGCGTCATGCCCCCCAGCTTGGCAAATGTCGCGTCGTCTGACGATGGGGTGCCCAATCCCCATTGGCTCCACGCCCCCAAAGCCATCCTTCTGCACGCTGGGAGCCCACCCCATAGTGGCAAACGTCCCGCGTCGTCCACCGATGGGGTGCCCAATCCCTGTCGGCTCCGCATTACCAGCCATCCTTCTGCCACGCTGGGAGCCCACCCCAGCGTGGCAAATATCCCGTGTTGTCTGCCGGCCCAGGGGTACCCCAATCCCAGCTCGGCTCCACGCCCCAGCCATCCTTCTGCCACGCTGAGGCCACTCCAGCGTGGCAATGTCACGATCATCGTCTTTTTTTTTTTAAACCTGTAAATCAAAACGGTCCCACGGCGCTTCTCCCAGACCCCCTCCCACAACCCGCACCCACCCACTGCGCACCCTGCCTCCCCACCCCATACTTACCTCCGGAGCTTGGCGCGACGATCTTCGGTGGACCGGGAACACGTCTGCACTCTTCAAAGCCAACCGCGAACTGAGGAAATGCCGGTAAGCTGTATAATGGGCTACATAGGGGGTTTTCAACTTTATTGCATATCTCAGGCATTTTTTGGAATTTTTGCGCCAAATTTTCAACATGAGGGTTTTGGGGACCCTTCTCATGAATGATGTCACTGTCATGGCGTTATTCGGGTCCCAAGGTGATTCGGCGCAGTGACTGAAATCACCCTTTGGGCCCGAATAACGCCATGACAGTGACATCATTCATGAGAAGGGTTCCCAAAACCCCATATTGAAAATTTGGTGCAAAAATTCCAAAAATGACTGTTTTACGAGCGTGCGTTGCACAGTTCCTACGCAGGCTCGTAAGTTTGCGAATTTTCAATATTTTCACTCCAGATTTTCAACATTGCCATTTTACCACACCTCCTCATGAGCAGTACAGCTGTCATTTTTCACATCCTGCCCAAAACGTGTTTCCGCCCATGTAGCACACAATGGCACAGTCGATGTGTGAACTCAATGTATGGGACACATTAAGAAAATCACAGTGAATGTTCATGAGCAGAGGTCTTAAAATGGCTGTGTTGAAAATTTGGTGAAAAAATTCCTAAAAATGACTGCTTTACGAGCGTGCGTTGTGCAGTTCCTATACTGCGCTCGTGCGTTCAAATTTCAATATTTTGCTCCAGATTTTCAACATTGCCATTTACCACACCTCCTCATGAGCAGTATAGCTGCCATTTTCACATCCTGCCCAAAACGTGTTTCCGACCATGTAGCGCACAATGGCGGTCGGTGTCGCGAAATCAATGTTAAGAAAATCACAGTGACACTGTTCATGAGCAGAGGTCTTAAAATGGCTATGTTGAAAATTTGGTGAAAAAATTCCTAAAAATGACTGTTTTACAAGCGTGCGTTGCGCAGTTCCTATGCACGCTCGTAAGTTCGAGAATTTTAAATATTTGCACTCCAATGACTTCTAAATATCTAAACAGCACATAGAAGCAAGCAACATTCGGCATTGACAAATGCTTGTACTTTGTCACTGATTTTTTTAAGCCATGTCCAAGTGCCAAATACCACTGCAAATACCTGCAAGCGAACGTTCGGCATTGACAAATGCTTGTTTAAATTAGGGTATTACTTTCTAAAAAGCCACTATAACACACCTTTTAATGGTATCCAGTGATAAGGGCGCTTGCTATTGAGCGCACACCAAAAAGGGTGACTTAAAAGCAGTGCCTTATCGGACGGCTATTGGATTGGGAGGGCAGAGCGTCGACTGCAGGTATATCGACATTCTGTCACTATATATACACAAGCGTGGGGGAGGGGGAGTGAGCATGGTGGAAGGGGAGGGAGGGTTTGTGTGGCATGTTGCTGTGACAGGCTATGGCTGTGAGGGTGCTTGGTTTGGGTCCAGGCGCATACACATTTTGGTGCACCTAGCTTGAAATTGATTTTTTACCCCACAACATGCACCCGGCTGGAGTTGAGAATCCTTTAGTGGAAATGTTCAGTCCCTGCATAAACATGTAAAATGTAAGTCCCCTAGCACCCTTTGCCATAAGTCGAGGTGTACATTGGCGAAATTGACTTTCACCGATGTACATTCGCCGTAACAGCGATCGCCTTTGTGCTATCACCATTATCACATAGAACCCCGTTTAACCTATTATGTTGGGAATGGTTCCCTCTCCCTGAAAAACAGCCTTCACACTGCACCTATTCAAGTCAGGCGAAACAAGTGACTTGAACTATAGACCCATCTCTATTCTGCCTGTTCTGTCAAAGCTTATGGAAAAAGTAGTTCTCAGCTTAAAGACCATCTGGAAAATTCAAACCTATTTATTTAAAAGTTTAACCAGAAAAGCACACTAAGCAGAGTACTGCTCGATTCCAGGTGCATCCTGGGGGAAGGGGGAGACAGACACGCACAAGCAAGTACAGTAACAGTTCAGATACATCACTAGGTTAAAGCATCATTTGGAAAAATTTGAGCATACATACATGTTTATATTTAGGCATTAACAATGTGACTTGCAGTGAATATCAATCATTAATTCATACAGAAGGAAGCAAAGCCTGCAATTAAAGGTGAGACAACTAATTCAGTTCTGTAGTGGGGTGCTGGGGCAGAGTACTGAGCCGGCACCACTATGAGCATGTGCAGGGTGAGTTGCAGTGCACGGTTATGAGGTGTCTAAGGTTTAATCCATTACAGTCAGGTTTCTGGCAACAACACTGCACGTTTTCAGCACTTGCCACAGTAACAAATGAGTGGTTTACCACCCTCGATAAACTATACATCAGAGCTGTTTTCCTAGACCCAAGTAAGGCAGTTGCCACAGTCAACCACGACCTACTGCTTACTCAGCTCAAAGAGCATGGGTTAAATTGTTCATTAAATTGGTTTTCCAGCTACCTTGCAGGCAGACGCAGCATATCAAAGCGAATGGGCTTCATCCTCTCCGTTACCTGTTACAAGAGGTGTACCGCAAGGATCCATCCTTGGACCACTACTATTTTCAATGTATAGAAATACACTAAACGACAATATCCATAATTCCAATCTCCACTTCTTTGCCGAAGACACTGTCCTCTACATTTCTAAACCCTCCCTAGCAGACGTTAGCGCCGAGTTACAGGCCGACTTCAATCAACTGCAACACAATCTAATAAATTCCAAATTATTGCTAAATGCAAAAAAAAACAACAAAGCTACGTTCTTCCTACCCCACAATCCTCCAACCTTACTTCGCAAACAAGCCACTCCTGTACCATTACAAAGTTACTAGGGGACTCCCTAGAGGCTGTCAACAAATTGAAATACTTATTTGGCTCGACAGTCAACTATCCTTTGCAGAACATACCGGAACACTTGCTAAAAGCCAGACTGGGCTTTTTTTTTTTTTTTGGAACAAAACACTATTCCCCACAGACATTAGGATAGGTTAGTTCAAGCAACCTTCCTTCCCCTTCTGGACTATACTGACAATTTATAACAGCTCAGCTTCTAACCTGCACAAACTAAACGTTCTGCATCACTGTGCCCTACGTTTTATAACCCACCACTGTGTCCTTTTATTCTTTAGTTGGCTGGATGTCCCTGGCCGCTAGAAGGATACTTCATACCTGTAACATAGGCCTACAAAGAAAGCATTGTTGACCAAACTTCCTACTTATATCACGTCCTTGCTAAATCGCTCCAGCAGTTGCTACTCTCTTAGGTAAAATACCAGCATCCTGTTAGTCATGCCCAGTTCCGTACCCACTATGGTACAGCAGCTATTCAATATGCCATTCCACCTGCCTGGAACAAATACCAGTCATTGCTTAAGCTCTCCGTATTAGTATCAATTAATCTCAATCCATAGCCAAAACAGCTGTTCAGGAAACTTGTCAATGTTATAACAACATTCCTTTTCTAAGATTTTACTTTTTTATGTGAGCTCTTGTGTACACTCTTTGGCTCCCCCTTCCCAACACTTGAATGTCTATTTTGTCCTGCATGTATGTGTAAACGTTATGTTATCTCAATGCAAAGCCTGTAACCCAAATGCCACTGTAGGCTTTCTCTGTTTTTACTCAGAATGTATGTACCAGGACATTTCTTAAACTGTATTTCTTTGTTACCACTGAACTTTGATAACTGCACTTGTATCACGACCTTGACAGGACCTCCTTGTAAATGAGTGTACTTAATGGAGTTTTCCTGAAAATAAATTTGAACATAAACATGACGCACCCTCATGACATGATGGCACTGCTGCCTCCAATTTTATGCTTTACGCTGCTGATGCTCTACTGCGTGTACATTTGTCATTACTGCACTATTGCTCGTATACGTTTTACTTTTTCAAATCATTGTTATGTCTGGGTTTTCCAACAAAACTGCACCCTGGCTAGCAATGCACTACTGCTTGTAAGACGTTTTCTGGTGCACATGGATGCTCTCTAGCCCCCCTTTTGTCTCCCCTTGTTCTACCTAGTTAAAATCCCTGTTTTTCGAATGTTCTACTGCTTGTAAAACAACTGCTTGTATAAAACCTGTATCCATGTGATGAACCGTGCTTCTGCCCCCCTTGATGTGCTTTTGTTGTAATCTGTTCTTGTGAAATGTAATCTCCTGGGACATACCTGAAAATAGATATTCTGTCTAGTGTACCTACCCGGTTACCAAAAACCAAATAGATACAGCAGCTGACCAGTAACACAGTAGCACAGTGCAAGTATTTGTGCTGTGCTTGCGCTCCCTGTTCAATATTGGGCTCTTGGCCCTGAGCTGCCATTTGAGACGCACTAAAATCATGCTTGCAGAACAGCATTCTATTTCCTACGAAGCATTTCCTCTAGCAGAGTGGACCCTGACTTCTCAGTACAAACTCTCTGCAGCTCCCTTCTCAATGACTAGTTCATCTTCCCGATCAGCAAGCGTGAACAAAATGCAAAAGCTCGTCTCCTTGTATGGAAAAATGAGTGGGCTCACAGTACTTCTGACCTACACTGGCTTCCTGTCCCCCAGTGCAGTCACTCTACAAAGCTGCCCTTCCATTACTGACATCCCTCCATAATCAGGCCCCAGCCAATCTTGGTGACCAGATTTTCCCTCTACCTACCCAAACTCCTCCTTCACTCTGCCAGCACTAACCTTTCTGTCCTTGCTAAAAACACAGCTGGTAGCTCAGATTTTCTTCTGCACTGTGCCAATCACTGCCATTTGTTTCAAGTCCTTACTAAGGATTTCTGTTCCCTGTTGCCTGCAACTGCGGAGGTTTGCTCTGTATTGCTGTCTACCATAAATATATGTACCAAATGCAACCTCACTAGCAATACCTACTCTATAACTGATGGACTTGGCTGCAATATCTGTTTCTGAATCTGTGAATCCTGTTCCCCAGTTTTAACTGTCTGTATGCTCACTGTAAAGTGTTCTATGAGATGCTCTATAAAAAAAATTTAACTGAATACCTGTCGAAAGCCTTGACTCTACCAAGGAGTTTCTTGTTGTTACGACAGTTGATCAGGATCTGGGTGTTGTTTTTAACGGACTGTGTCAGGACAGAAAGGGGACCCGTGTTGAACTCCTCCTCTTCCCGCTTCTGCAGCTCATCCGGTGTCATTTCACTCTTGGGCTTAGTTAGCAAACTCATGTTGACTACAGAACAGGAGAAAAGAAAAAGAGGACATGGTTATGGTTTATTCTGCTTAGACCTGGCAAACGTTGACATTTTATGCTCACAGTCTGAAGAACAAAAGTGGTTTCTAACGGTTGGTTGGTTTTATAACCAAGTGAAAGTGTTGGTTTCTTTTTTTTTTTTTTTTTTTTTTAAAAGTCACTTGATCTGTTAAAACAGAACCCAACCTGCCCTGCTAAACAATCCAGCAACTGGAGTTACCACTTGCCATGCAAAGGACTGGTTCATTCTTGAGCCTAGTAACACCAACTGGAGTTGGAACTGTCCCGGACAGGATGCAAGGACTCTGGGGGAAGAGTGCTGTTCCAACAGTTTATTCTGCCCCATGCCAACACCTACGTGTATAAGCAATACATGATTAGTTAGAATTACAGAGGCCGCGATGGACACACCCTATCCAGGTGCCAGGACAATGGCAGAGGAGTTTTGGTGTGAACAGAGCGTAGCCCTGGATAAGCAGCCATCATATACTGGGACCGCACCACTCGGGGCTCTTGGGGACATAGATACCTGCATCCTTTATGCCCAGTGACCATTCCCTGACATGCAACCCTAAGACACACTCAACTGGGCCAGAACTCCCTATACATCCACACAGTTAACTACAGTAAAACCCACCCCTCTCCAAATTGGAGCCCCACCACCAGGGCCACTGGAAAATTGCGGAAAATTTTACCTAAAAATGCGGGGATTTTTCTGGGAAAATTGCGGGGGCTCACTACACATCCCTACTGCCCCCTAATAAATATTTTATTGTTTGCTGCAGCATGTATTGATCGCATAAATTGTTAGATAAATGTATTGCCACTTGTAAATGCTTTTAATATGAAGAAAGATGTGTGTTTTTGAAATGCACTATAAACTAATCATTATGTAGCATATCTTCTAAAAATCAAGACATCTACGTCATGCAGTGCTAACTAGATTTTATTCAGTAATTTATAGTTACTCTGTACTGAATATACACCCTGAAACAACATATTTTACCAGTTTCTAGATGTTAAACAATGAAGCCTGTTTAAACTACTTGCTTTGGTGCAAGAAAAAAATAAACAGATAACCAGGGTGCCTAATAAAGGTCTAGTAAGAAAAATATTTATTTTGTTAAAATGATTACTGTTCTTAATCAGCACTGTAAGTACATTTTAAAATCACATGATAAAAGTATCAAATCATACCAATAGCTTTTCATTACACCATGCAATAGTTTTTAATACATTGTACTTTAGTTCTACTCGGTTTGCAGTGATTTTACTTGGGTTGCAATTATTTTGTCTATTTGAAGGTGGATCTTCTTCCAAGTTGTGTACTGGGTGTGCTTTGAAACAACTGAGAAGCCGCATGGGATATACTATATTGGACTAGATATCTGTAACTAATCTCTCTCTCTCTCGCTTACATATGAGAGAAGTTTTCCTTACTTTTACATTGGTATTGCTTTTTGTTTAATTATTTTAGTTTTTAATTCAGGAAGGGGGTTTTCAAAACTGCTTATCTTGTCAGCATCTTCAGAAGGGCTGAAATAACTGCATATTTGATTTTCCTTTGTGGCTAACAAACCACCAGGCTGTTTTGGGGCTGGAGAGGTTTACCTGTGTCTGACTTGGATGTCTGGATTTTCTCTGTTTGATTAGCAGGTATTTTCTCTGTCAAATTGTTATGTAGGGCATCTTGCTGACAGGAAGGCACTCATCCAGCGTGTGGGTGAGAGCTTAGCTGATTGTTTTGTGAGGGCACAGTTTAGGCCCAACCCCTTCCCACCCTCACCCCACCCACCCCTGGAAATAGTTCCTTTATACCTGAGGTTCTGACATCATTTCTCAAGAGAGCAAGGTGCATTTCACTGTCATATCCTCTCTACTGCACTGACAATATAAGCATACACATTGCATAATATATATATTTCTATATAACAAACCAATCACACACGCACACACACACACACACACACACACACACACACAAAAAAAGAAAACGTGGGGAGTAGTGCAATGCAATGGGCCAAAGGGCAGTCTTCCGGAGGCTGAGATGTTGCCCCACTTGCAGACAACTCTCTGCCCTGAGGGAGGAAGTTGCCTGTCTTCAGGCCGCACTGGACAGTAGTAAGGAAACCTTCCCCCAGGCCACACTGGACAGTAGGAAGGGAACCTCCCCTATCCAGGGAGCACCAGCTCCACCACCACTACCTCAGAGGCTGCGAAGAAAGCACAGCAGTTGGACCACAGTGGGCTCAAGGAGGGTGAGGATGGTGGAACAGAGGCACACCCAGCCAATTGTTCCACTCCACAATCCATACACCATTCTGGGGGGAGCATAGCTCCCCTATGGATGCACCTGCAGAGAAGACCGATGACAACTGTCACAAGGGAGGCCCACAGGAAGGAGGCAGAGGACACCACAGGGAAAGGAAGCAGCTCCTGGTGGGGGACTCTATTAGGGGGATAGAGCTGGGGGGAGCTGGGAAAACTGAAGTAAGGTGCCTGCCTGGTGCCATGGCTTGGAGGGACTGGAAGCGCATCCTCAGGATCACGAGAACAGCTGCAAGGGAGTCTGAGCTGGACGTAATTGTCCACCTAGGGACAAATGACTTTGCTCATCATGAGATTAGAGCAGTGCAGGAGGACACTGTAGAGTTGGGGAGGGGCCTAAGACAAGTAGCACACACAGTATCCTTCTCAGAGGTGCTGCCTGTCAATGGCATGGGGGGAGGCGAGGGTAATTAGCACCATGCAGTTTAATGAATGGTTGAAAAAATGGTGTGGAGCACAGGGGTTTGGCTTCATTGGGGACTGGGGTTCCACCTGGAGGGACACCAGCCTATACTGGCAGGATGGTCTGCATCTGTCCAGGAAGGGAACAAGTCTTTTGAGCAATCGGTTTAAATGCTTCATTGGCAAGCTTTTAAACTAGTCAAAGGGGGAGGCACTGATAAGCAGCAGGAAAATCCCAGCCTCTCCCTACAAAACAGGGTACTAAACGAGAAAAAGACCGAGGTAGAAAGGTCAGTGGGGGATGCTGCAACAGAAGGTAAAGCCATACAAAAATGGAGAGCAATGAGTACCAATGCCCGTAGTCTGGGTAACAAGCTTCCTGAATTAGTGGCCTTGATGGAGGAGGAACATAAAAGCATGGTACACACAAAACCATGACTGGGACGTAAACATACCAGGATACACTATCTACAGGAGGGACAGGGAGGGTAAAAGAGGAGGAGGAGTAGCTCTTTACATAAGGGAAGGAATAAAAGCAACAGAACAAAAGGGTAAACAGGGAGGAGAAGAAGCACTGTGGGTAAATTTGGAGACAGGCAATGGCACCACAATCCGCATAGGGGTTGTATACAGACCCCCTTCTCAGGGGGATGAAATGGACAAGAAAATGATAGAAAGTATACTTAGAATGGCAGAAAAAGGGGAGATATTGCTGATCGGTGATCTGAATATGCCAGATGTTAACTGGAGTGCAGTTGCAGTTGCCACTTGAAGAGTGGGGTTATTCTAGATGCTCTACAGGGGGCATGCCTTAGACAACTAGTATTGGAGCCCACTCGAGAGGGAGCAATCTTAGACCTGGTTCTCTCAAATGGAGATGGAGAGAGGATCACAGATGTAGAAGTGGGTAGCCATCTGGGAACTAGCGACCATCGAACAGTATGGTTCACAATAAACACAGCAATAGAGTCAAGCCATACAAAGGCAAAAGTACTGGACTTTAGGAGGGCTGACTTTGCCAAAATGGGTGAGTGCCTAAGGAATGCACTAGCAAATGGGCAGGAAGGAGAGGTGGAAGAACAATGGGGAATAATAAAAACTGCCATCACAGAGGTAACGAGCCTTTGTGTGAAGCAAACAAAACGATGTAAGAAACCACTATGGTTCTCAAAGGAAGTGGCAGTGAAGGTTCAAGAGAAAAAGAAAGCATTCAGGAAGTACAAGGAATCGCAGAAGGAGCAGGACAGAGAACTGTATCAGCTAGAACAAAAGGAGGCTGGGAAGGCAGTCAGAACAGCAAAGGCCCAAACCGAGGAAAAGACAGCCAACTCAGTTAAGAAGGGGGATAAAACTTTTTATAGGTACATCAGGGAGCGAAGGAAGACCAAGGGAGGGATAGTGAGGCTTAATAAAGGGAGGGAGGGTGGGAAGAGGGAGACTGTGAAAAGGCAGAGATACTAAACAAATATTTTGCTCAGTATTTACAAATGAAGAGGGGAGGTACCTAAAACAAACAGTAGAAACACTCTGGATACAGAAGTTGATACCAGCCCATTTACAGAAGAAAGGGTTCTGAAAGAACTCTTAAACTGAAGGTGGACAAAGTAATGGGGCCTGATGGGATTCATCCCAGAATTCTAAAAGAACTAAGGGTAGAACTAGTGACACCACTGACTACCCTTTTAACAAATCATGGGAGGATGGGGTGGTACCCGAGGACTGGAGGAGGGCAGATGTGATTCCCCTTCACAAAAGTGGGAGCAAGGCAGAAGCAGGAAACTACAGACCTGTTAGTTTAACCTCAGTGATAGGGAAAATGATGGAATCACTTCTGAAGGAAAGAACTGTCAAGTATCTAGAAGCCAGAGGGGCACAGGACCCTAGGCAGCATGGATTCACAGCGGGAAGGTCATGCCAGACGAATCTGATAGATTTCTTTGACTGGGTGACCAAAGTAGTAGATCAGGGAGGGGCTGTGGACATGGCCTACCTAGACTTTAGCAAGGCATTTGACAGTCCACACAAAGATTAATATACACGTTAGCCAGCCTGGGAGTGGGTCCCAAGATGACATCCTGGGTAAAAATTGGCTGGAGAATAGGACACAGAGGTAATAGTAAATGGAGTCCACTTAGAAGAAAGGAGGGTTACTAGTGGGATACGCAGGGTTCAGTATTAGAGTCCGTCCTCTCAATGTCTTTATAAGCTTACATTGCAGAGGGACTGAAGGAAAGTATGTCTCTTTGCAGATGACACAAAGATCTGCAACAGAGTTGATGCACAGGGTGGGGTGGAAAGGATGAGAAGGGACTTGGCAAGGTTAGAGGAATGGTCAAATGTATGGCAGCTTAAATTCAATGCTAAGAAGTGCAGGTCGCACCTGGGAAACAAAACCCAGGGAAGAGTACACAATGGGGGTGAGATACTAACAACAACAAAAAATGGAAAGGGACCTGGGGTAGTCATATCAGATGACCTAAAGGTGGGCAAGCAATGTGAGAGGGCAGCAAGGAGGGCTGGGGATACTGGGATGCAAGGAGGCATCACCAGTAGAAAACAGGAAGTTATTATCCCTCTGTACAGACAGCTGGTAGAGACCCCATCTGGAGAACTGTGTGCCGTTCTGGAGACCCAATCTCCGCAAAGACATAGACAGGAAGGAAGCTGTCCAGGGGAGGGCAACTAAAATGGTGCAGGGTCTGCACCGGAAGACATATGAAGAGAGAAGAAAGGAGCTTAATATGTATAGCCTCGAGGAAAGGAGGGAGAGGGGGGGGACATGATAGAAACGTTCAAGTACCTCAAGGGAATCAACAAAGTCCAAGAGGGTAGCATCTTTCAAAAAAAGAGGTGTGCAAGAACAAGAGGGCTAAATTTGAAGATTGGGGCTGCTCAGAGGTAATTTCTAGCGAAAGTATTTTTTCACAGAGAGGGTTGTGGATGCATGGAACGGCCTTCCGGAGGAGGTTGTGGAGTCAAAATCAGTGGTGGAATTCAAGCATGCATGGGACAGTCATAAGGCCATTCTAGGGGTGGGGGTAGGAAGAAGTAGGCTGCTGGTTAACTAGGATCTGCAGCTTATCCAGTAGGTAGGGAAATGGGCAGACTGGGTGGGCCAAGCGGTCCTTATCTGCCGTCAAATTCTATGTTTCTAACTGTTTAACTATATTTAACCTGTTCAGCATGTTTTCAGAAATGTTTCCTTTTTGTAGGCTTTGTATGTGAGTATACAGTTGTGGCAGACTGACATGTAAGGAATCATTGTCACCAACCCCCTCAGAAGCACATTCAAGCTTATAATCAGCAGGGCCATCCGAACTCTTGACACATTTGAATCAAAATCCTTTCAAAGTATTTATACAAGGAAAATCTACCCTACCATTCAAAAACAAGCATTGTGGTCAAGGCTTCATTTAAGTGAATGGGGCACTTTGCACCTCTTCGTACAACTATTGTTTCAGTTTCTGTGTCAGCAAAAAGTTCTCTGACAGTCTGCTTTAACACAGATTTTAAGTGTTCAAGCCTACATATGCATGACTAGAAGATTCTGAAGCCAAAGCAGGGAAGTGAATCACATGAAAGCAAAGTCACATTTGACCCCTTCTCACCTCACACTGTACTGTTTTGGTCAAATCCAAGTCTGTGTACCATATCTGAGTAGATTTCCTTGAGAATTTAATTATTATACAATTTCAGTCAAAAATTCCATAAATGGAAGAAATTGCAAAAAATTGCGGATTTTGTGCGGAGAAGGGTGAAAAGTGTGGAAATTGCAGATAAAATTGCACCCGCAATTTTCCAGTGGCCCTGCCCACCACTACCCAGTCTTTAGATAACTCCTTCTCCCACTTATTTAATTTTTGTTGACTAGGAAAGGAGGGCTAGACAATACTGCCCATTTTCAATGTCATCCTGGGGGAGTGACAATTCTGAGACAACCCAACAGAAACTGAACTACATTTAAAGATCGTGTGCAAAGTACGGTTGTGTAAGAACTTACTATAACAGTAGATCTTAGAGTATCTCTTGCAGCAGGTCATAACACATGGGATTACAGCCGCAGGCGTCATTTCTCCCAGCACTACCACGTGGTTTCTACCTGGCAAGTATAAAAGGGGGTGGTCCCAGCTACTCCTCAGTTCTTTTTCATCCTGGCAATTGAATGTGAAAACATATCCAAGGCCTCTGACGGGAACCGAGGAGGGAAATCAAGGCAGTGGCTCGTGGAGTCATTAAAGACAGGCCTAGGGAACCCTTCTGAAGTAACAGCAAGGGGGAAGGAAGGCGGGGCTGCATGACCTGCTGTAAGAGATACTCTCGAAGATCTCCTGTTACAGTAAGTTCTTACGCAACCATACTATCTTCTTCGAGGCAATCTCTTGCAGCAGGTCATAACACATGGGAAAATTCCCAAGCTGTTACTATACCCAGAGGGAGAAGGAAGCGAATCATTAGGACTTTGGACAGGAGGCCTTGTAGGATGGCCTATCCAAAAACAGTCCGCTTCCTAGAAGGGACTGTAATGCTTGGTGAAGGTATGTACAGTAGACCATGTGGTGGCTTCACAAATATCCAAGGCAGAAATGCCCTGGAAACATGCCATAGAGGCAGTCATGCCTCTGGTAGAATGGGGTTTTACAACCCCCCCCCCGTGAGGGGTTTATCGTATTATGAATATAAGCGTAATGCAGTTGGCAAACCATGTAGACAAGCACTGCTTTGAAACACTAACATCCTGGTTTCCAGCAGCAAAAGAAACAAAAAGTTGCTCAGTTTTTTTGCAACTGTGAAGTGCAGAGAAAATAAATGGCTCAATGTTCTATGCACATCGAGAGTGTGAAGCAGTGTTTCCACTGGATTCGTAGGCACCATAAAGTATGCTGGTAACTGAATGGTTTGATTTAAAGTAAATTCAGAAACAACCGTTGGCAAAAATGACAAGTTAGTGCGTAAAGACGCCCTGTCGTTATGAAATTGCAGGTATGGAGGGTTGCACATTAGTGCGTGTAACTCTGAGACACGCCTGCCTGATGTAATGGTAACTAAAAACACAGTTTTCTAAGAAAGATAATGAAGATCACTGGATTCAACAGGCTCAAATTTTTTCAAGCACAAATTTCAAATCCCACACAGAGCCCGGATCCCAGATAGGGGGATGTAGGTTAGTTTAGTTAGTTTTTGATGACCGGGTAAGTGCACTAGACAAATTCAGCCTATTTTCAGGCACAACCCGGGGGAAGGGGATAAAGATGAATGCCAACTGACTTTGAACCAGATTAAGCGGTTGGTGGTATTTTAGTGAATGGGAGAAATCTGGCCAGGGCTCCAGGGAAATTCCGCTACTCTTTGAGAAGTGCCATGGAATCTTTAACATCCACCTGAACTACCGCCAGAACAGGCAGATGGGACCTCAGTTTAACGTCTCATCCAAAAGACGGCACCTCAGGAGCGCAGCACCCCCCCTCATGCTGCACTACAGTGTCAGCATTGGGATATTAACCCAAGTGCCTGGTGTGGGGCTAGAACCCACAGCCTTCTGATCTCCCGGCCTCAGAGGTGAGTGTGCTACCTGCTGAGCCACTGACACTGCTAAAAAAATTTGGAACACTTCATGAATTTGCATGTCATCCTTGCACAGGGGCCATGCTAATCTTCTCAGTATCGTTCCAATTTTAGTTTATGTGCTCCGAAGGTGCAGAATACTTTTTAAAATGGTTCAAATCAAAGGCAACTGGGACAAAGGCATGTTGTCCACAGGTAAATGAAACGTGGCAATGGCCGAAAGGTAGACTTTCACAGAGGAATATTTTAGTCCACCCTCTGACAAAGAAAGCAAATAACCTAAGATGCGTTGAGGGGAACACTCAAACGGATCGAAGTCCAGTGTGGATGCCCAAACAGAGAAGCATTTCCACTTCATGGATTAGGAAGACAGAGTAGACGTCTTTCTAGCAGCCCGGAGAACTTCTGCCACCTTAGGGGACACCTGGAAGCGCTAGAGGACTATGTCCTCAGGAGCCAGGCATGCAGATGGAGGGAGCGAAGGTCTGGGTGCATCAGGGAGCCTTGTACCTGGGACATTTAAGCCAGGTAAATTGACAGAGGTATAGGATCTGGTTCCGAGAGCTGTAGAAGTAGAAGGAACCAAATCTGTCTTGGCCAGAATGGGGCTATGAGAATCACAGACACCCAGTCCTGGACCAGTTTGAGTAGTACTCTCTAAACGAGCAGAAAGGGCAGGAAAGTGAAAAGAAATCTTCCTGTCCAGGAAAGAGAATGTGTCCCGCCACACAGTTTCAGGGCCTCGCACAAGAAAGCAGTAACGCGAAGAGGCAAATGGGTCCGACTCCGGTCAGCCCCACAAGTGGAAGATGTCATTTAGAACACTGGATAAGATTTCCCACTTGTGGGCCTGGGCAGTGGATCCACTCAGGGCATCCGCCAGGGTGTTGGACACCCCAGAGATGTGTACTGCCAGAAGATGGATATTTCTCTGAATCTTCCAATACCACACCCTCATCCATGCTCTGCAGAAAGGGTAGGAATGGGTGCCTGCTTGCTTGTTTAGGTAGTGAACCACTGTAGAACTGTCTGATTGCACTTGAAGCCAACCGGGGGGAGGAGTCTTTCAAATGCCAGTAAGGCATAGAGAACGGTCTTCAGGTCCAAGACACTGATGTGGAGTCGGGCTTCCACTGGTGTCCAAGAACCTTGGGACCCGACGTGCAGGAGATGAGCAGCGCACCCAGTCAAGGAGGCGTCTGTAGTCTGAATGAGTCTCGGGACAGGAGAATGGAGCAGCATGCCTCGCATTAAGTCGCCCTTGACTTCCACTATTAGGAAGGCCAAGAGCCGGGGAAGACATCAGAACTGGGGTGTTGAATCATCCTCCTTCTGGTCCCACTCAGACTCTGAGGGACAACTGAAGGAATTTCATATTTAATCTGGTACTAGGGACTGTCAGGTTTGTGGCCGCCAAATGTCCCAGGAGGCGGAAGTAGTCTCTTACTTCACCCATGCGAACTGCAAGGTTCGAGAAAGCGTGAGTAACAGTCGTTGGTTGGTAGACGCTTTCAGAGGCCGTCCCTGCGGAGGGCCGCTGTCACCACTGCTAGGCATTTTGTAAATATCCTTGGGGCCGAGGAAAGACCCGAAAAAGGAGTGCTCTGAACTGGTAATGATGACCCTGAAACATGAAATGGAGAAACCATCTGTGGGCTGGATGCATGATATGGAGGTATGCATCCTTCATATATAGAGAGCAGAGCCATTCTTCCGTGTTCAGCAAAGGAAGAAGTGTCGGAAGAGACACCATATGGAACTTTTGGTAAGTGATGTAGAGGTTGAGGCACCTCAGATCTAAAATGGGGCGCAAGTCCCCCATCCATTTGGGAAAAAGGAAAAAGTGAGAGTAAAATTCTGCACCCTTCTGAGGAAAGGAAACTGGTTTGATGGCCTTTTTTAAGAGTAAAGCACCTATCTTGATCCGTAAGATCAGTGCTTGGTCTGGGGGTAGTGAGGGACACTGAGTCGCAAAGGAAGAGGTATCTCCGTGAACCCACGTGGCCAGTCAAGATCAACTGCAGCAGCCATTGGTTGGAGAAGATAGCTTAGCACCCTTGCAGGTGCAGGGAAAACCTGCCCCTGACTGCCATGAGCAGGGTCTCCAGTCCCACGACTGGAGGAAAACCTTCAGGCTGAAGGTTGGCCGTGCTTGGGGGCAGCGGGGATGTAAGAAAGCTTTTGAGCATTTCTAGGACCTGGCAATTGTAACAGAGGTTCTCTCTTATAGGCAGGTTGCCTTTGAGCTGTGGGACAGCCCCTGTAGGGGCACCCCCTCAAGAAGCCCCTGAAAACCATTTTGGGTTTTGGATGGTACAGGGTCTGTACTGACTGAAGGGTATGAC
The DNA here is from genome assembly GCA_016271365.2 of Neoceratodus forsteri. NCBI lineage: Eukaryota > Metazoa > Chordata > Ceratodontiformes > Ceratodontidae > Neoceratodus > Neoceratodus forsteri. The sequence goes on along the minus strand of CM057450.1, from coordinate 637,385,258 downwards.
CAGAGTCTTGTAAGTCTTTCAATATGTCTTGGGTCTGTGGACCGAACAGCTGAACCCTTTTAAAAGGGGCATTCAGGATACTTTGTTGTACATCCTGTGAAATTCCTGAGCCAAGTGTGTCATCTGAGACACTCCTGCAGAGGACGCATGAGCCGTAGTGTCAATGGCATCATAAGTGGCTCTTAGCAGGTGACGGCATACAGCTGCCGCAGTAGACATTTTTCCTGTCAGCTCTTCCTCGACAGAACCCGCCAGGAGGTACTGGACTGTTACCTGGGAGGCCTTTAGGATTTCCTCCTGATATTTCAGGATGTGTCCCATGTAATTCTGTATACGTGGGGACAATATGGCAGAGGAAAAAACCCTTTTCCCCATAACATCCAAATTTCTTGGATTCCATATCCGGGGGCTGAGCACTCGTGCTGAGGCCTCGAGGATCTATCATGTGCAGCACTGATCACTATCGAGTCCGCCTGAGGTGGAAACACAAAATAGAACTGATCCACCGGAGCCTGATAAATCCCATCAACCTTCTGAGGATTGAAGATAATTTGGAAAGGTTGCTTCCATGCAGCCAAGACAGCCTCTTCAAATGCATCCACCAAAGGGGGACGACCAGAGTGGGGCATTCCAGCACACCCAAGTACTAAGCCAATTTCTTTCTAGAAGCATCCTGCTCAGTGCCCTGGAATCCAAACGTTTTCTGGAGGTGGATCATAATGTCTGAAAACGTTGGGTCATCTGGCGGAGAACAAGGTAGCTCAGGGGTAGGCTCCACCTGAATAGAGGAGGCAGCAGAGGAGGACTGAGGGGAATCCTCATGGTCCATGCCATCCTCGTCCTCTAGGGCAGCCAGATTCCAGTCCTGCAGGAAAAGATCCTCCATGTCAATGTCCTGAGTGTACACACCCCCGGGGAAGAGCTGGCCTTCCGCTGGGCCGAAGGAGGCCGAGAGGGAGCAGAGACCAGAGCCGACCCCTCTGCAGGGAGTCGCAGGGTCTGAGTCAGGTCCAGGATAGTATTCACTAGAACCTGGACGTCAATCATGGCCATATACCCAGTGGAAGTAGCCAGGGCAGACTGGACAGAGTATTGGGACCACTGACTGAATAGGAGTAGGCAGTGGAACCAAATGTTGAGCCATCAACGAGGGGTGTGTATATGACCCCGGGATCGTCAAGGGTGCCAGCATTAAGCCCTGTGAGGCAACGCCAGCCGTCGACGATGGGATTGTCTATGGGCCTGAAGCCTCTGCTGTTGTCGACAGAAACATCGACGGACTGCAAGGAATCAACAATAGGCTGTAGGGCAATGTCGATGATAGTATCGTCGACGAGCCTGATGCCATCAGACAGACGATGGCCAGACAGCACTGAATGGGGAGGTAGCTTTGGAAGCTGCAGTATGACACCAGGACCCACCGTCGATGGAGGAGCCATCAATGAGGGAAGAGAGAAGCCCACAATCGTCGACGATGTAGAGGATGATGTAATAGGGGCAGACTTCTCCATACTCTGTGTGAAGCCTTCGACGACGAAAGAGCGGTAGAAACATGCTTTGTCTTTAATGCATGTTTCTTACCAGGACCCTGTGCTGTCAACGAGAAGGGGTCACCCGTAGAGCAGTGAGACCCCCTAGGAGGACACAGAGGATTCCCTGGTTGTGGAACATTGCTGCTGCTCCAGGAGGGCAACCTTTTGTTCCATGAGGAACTCACGGAGCTGCTGAAGCCTTCGACATTTTGTGGCCTTGTTGAACCTGTTGCAGAAGACACTCCCTGGAGTCGTATTCAGGTCCAAGGCAACAAACACAGACTTCATGGAGGTCTTCCTTAGTTATTCTGTGGCTACAGGAACAGCTTCGGAATAATGGATCCGAAGACATTAGTAAACAAACTTGTAGTAAATTTTGGTCATTAGAACTCTGTCGATGACAGGAAAGCAGAGCTCCGAAGGAGGACTTGTTGAATGCAGGCCGTGGCTGAAAAAACAAACAAAAAAAAAAAAACTGAGCAGTAGTTGGGACCGCCCCCTTTTATACCTGCCAGATAGACGCCACGTGGTAGTGCTAGGGGGAGATCCCATGGTCGACTGCTGAGAAGCCATCCAGAGGCAATGACGCCTGCAGTTGTAATCCCATGTGGTACGACCTGCTGCAAGAGATTGCCTCGAAGATTGTGTTTTACATATTTTAAATAAAAGCTTGAAAAGCTGAAATTGAAGTTCATGTGTCATGATTAGTGTTTTCTGAAAATGTCATGCTGTTTGGTTTTGTGGTTTTCTTTAAATCAGCATTTGTTAACTTGCTCTACCAGTGGCTGAAAAAAGTGGAATTATTTCTGTCTTCCCAGTCAAGCTTAGAGAGCGATGACATCATTTTGGAGTAGCTTGCTGTTTCAGATTCCCAACCAGAGCAGCACTCTATAGAGTTAATGTTTTTTTGAGCTCTCCAGGTTTCTTACAAACTCAGTCTCTGATTTGTGTTTAGATAGACTTTAAGCTACTCTATCATTCTCTTCTTATAAAAAGCTGACCATTTGAGTGTCAATCCTGAAATGAAGTAGTGGAAATATTTCTCTGTGAGAAATCAGCTTGTCTGTATCAGAGCTCAGTTCTTTCCAAGCAAAACTAGGATTTTTTTTTTCTAACTATATAACACCAGGGCTATTTAATATAAAATAAATCTAAATGTTGTTCATTCACAGAAACAGCTTGTCTATGTAGCCTCCATCCCCTGCCTAAAGAATCAGGGCTGCTGCACCCTGCCACCCCTGCAGCAGCCCCAGCTGTGGAGGCAGGGAACCTGGCACTCCAGGGCTTAGCACAGCAGCAATGACTGTGGAGACAAGAACAGGGGGCAACAGGTGCAACGTCCCTAACTGAGAGGGTGGGGGATAGAGGGGTAGCAGGGTACAGCAGCCCTGATTCTTTAGGCAGGGGATGGAAGCAGCAGGGTGCAAAATCCTTGACACTGTGGGAGAAGACAGCGGAAAGCAGGGTGCAGCAGCGCTGATAATGGAGAAGATGACAGGAGGCTCGTGGGGCAGGGGACTGCAGCTGCCTCAACTGTGGGGCAGAGACACGCTGCATCGGGATGCCATATAGTGTTTCTAGTTATACACATACATGATGTATTTTCACACAGAAACCACCAACGAACTGAAATTTTTGGGTTCAGATAGTACATGTGCTTGAAATACTGTAGCAGAGTGCGAAAGGCACCTGTTTGTCAATCTGACGCGACAAAAAAAAAGTTCATGCATGATTATTTATGAAGGCTACATCAAAGACAAAATGTTTCTGTGAATGAACAAAATTTAGATTTTATATTCATTAAACAATCCTGTTAGAAAAAAAAAAATCAGGAGTTTTTATTAGAAAGAATGGAGTGCTATTATACAGACAAGCTGATTTCTCACAGAGAAAGATTTCCACTACTTCAATTCAGCACTGAAACTCTAAATGATCAGCTTTCTATAAGAAGAGAATGATGGATTTTAAGCTGATCCAGCTAAACACAAACCAGAGACTGGGTTTGTAAGAAACTTGGAGAGGTCAGCAAACCATTAACTCTGACTACAGAGTGCTGCTCTGATTGAGAATTTGAAACAGCAAACTACTCCAAAATGATGGCATCGCTCTCCAAGCTTGACTGAGAGAACAGAAATAACTCCACTGTTTCAGCCACTGTAGAGCAAGTTAAACGCCAATTTAAATAAAACCACAAAAACCAAACAGCATGGCATTTTTAGGAAACACTACTCATGACACAGGGACTTGAATTTCAGCTGTTCAAGCTTTTATTAAAAATATGTAAAAAATCGCTGCACATGATCTTTCTGTTGGTGGTGGTATTTACAATTAAGTCTGTTTGATGCCCAAAACAGCATGCCAATTCTTATCCTGTCTCTCTCTTTTTGATGGTCCTGGAATGCAGATGTCTCATCCCAGTAGTGCTCTGTGTGATCAGGCAAGATAATGGCATTCCGAACAAGGTGGTGACAAGAGATGGTGAGGATCAGCGCACTGCATTTCTGTTGAAAAGCTTAAAAGTTAAACTGATTTAAGTGGAAGAAAGCGGCATCTATGGACATAACATGTAGTTACAGAAATGAGTAAAAGCAGGACCCCACTGGAAAGGAGATGCTGCCTCTCAGCTGGGCTATTGTAGGGAAATAGCTAGGGTGTGTGTGAGATTCAAAATATTTTCTGGGACCCCATGTGTTTGATAAAGGGTATAGAGATCACTTAAAACAAAAATGTCACCAAGAGCCCTGGTCATGGCAAAGCAGGGGTCGAAATAAAGTTTTACAGCCACAAGCCAGCAAGGCTAGTGACTGGAAAACCCACTGGCCCCACAGACATTTCCAGTGGCCCAACTTGTGTACATACTAAAGTGTTTACTTCCTCTAGTAATAGCCTGCAGGGCTAGTTAATTGAAAATCTTACTAACCGGATACAAAATCTACCAGCAACTTGGCTAGCGGGCCAGTGCCAATTTCAACCCCTGCAAAGGCAACAAGCAATGGCAAGAACAAAGTTCAAGAAAGGGCCTGCTCTCCATGATACAGGATCCCAGGTCCTGCTTCGGGGGTGGTATCCCCACCCTCATGTTTTTTGCTACCTCGTATCTGTGTTTTATTCTTGTTCATTATGGATATACTACGGACAGTTTTTGTATATGGAGTTTTCTTTGAAAATGCATAATTTTGCACTAAATAGTGGGCTGCACATTAAAGTTAATACCAGCATTTCTCTCCATTTTTTATATCAACTGAGAGCAATTAATCTGTAAATGATGTCAGCCAACTAGATTCCTCACAGTGCATGAGAGGTACATACGAACAAGTCAGCAGAAGAAGGCCATTTGGTCTATTAAGTCTGCTCGTATTGCTAAGGGTCCACAGCTTGAGCTAATGTCCCCGGCCTCCCTTCCCACTCCTCCCCATCCTCCCTACCCATGATTCTTATCTTCCCCCATGCCTATCCCAGCCTCTCTTAAAGTTGCTCACTGTCTTTAAAAAGATGACCTCTTCCGGCAGCACATTCCAAGTGCCCACAACCCTTTCTATGAAGAAGTGCTTCCTGACATCCCTCCTAAATCTCCCACCCTCCAGCTTAAGACTGTGCCCCCTCATGATATGGTTGCCACTCAGCTTAAAGAGACTTTCCTTAACATTATTTATCCCTTTCAAGTACTTGAATGTCCTAATTATGCCCCCTCTCTCTCTCTCCTGTCTTCCAGGGAGTACACGTTCAGTGCCCTCAGCCTCTCCTTGTATGCCTTGCCCTGCTGACAAGCTATCATCTTTGTAGCCCTCCTCTGCACCTTCTCCAGCAGGTTAATGTCCTTTTTGGGGTGTGGGCACCAGTACTGAACTCCATACTCTAGATGCGGTCTTACCAGTGACCTGTACAAGGGCAGCATAACCTCCTCTCTCCTACTACTGATCCCCCTAGCTATGCATTCCAGCATCTTGTTTGCCTTTGCTGCTGCTTTCTTGCACTGCATGGAGTGCTTCAGGTCACTAGTGATCATCACTCCCAGGTCCTTCTCCTCTGATGCAGCTACTCGGACTCAACCCAGGTAATACTCTGTCCTGGGATTCTTGGCTCCAATATGCATAACTTTGCATTTCTTGGCATTAAAGCCAAGCTGCAAGATCCTGGACCACCTCTCCAGCTGTTCCAGATCTTCCTGTAGGTCCCATATCCTTTCAGCTGTGTTCACTCTCCCACAGAGGTAGGTAGGGGTGTGTGTATATATTATTATAGTGTACCACAGTTAGGGTTGAGTAGCACTTTTAAGGTTAAAGGGTAAAACTCTGCACCTTAATAACTTTGCCACCGTTCAACGGATTTGCCTGAAATTTGGTATGCACGATTGGGTATAGCAGATACCAGTCAGATATACGGCTGTGGAGTTATTAAGCAACAACCAAATGCGCAATCACGTTTTTTTGCAAATTCTTTTGCTCTCACCTACACGTCGCCGCAGTTTTCGCAACCAGTCCAAAACTTCAAGGAACGTGTGGCTGGCGTCCCCGATGTACAGTACCTTTTGAAGATTTCGTGAAAAAATATTAAACAGTTCAAAAGTTATTCAAAAAAATAAGTTCCCATTATAAGTCAATGGTAAAAGTTAACAAAAAGTTCAAAAGTGTCGCAAATGTACTTTTTAGTGTCCCAAATGGCCCTAGTAGTATCGCAGATCTGCCATTTTGTTTTCAGTTAGTGATCAGAAAAATGCTTGGCATTGTATGTTTTTCAAATATCTGGAAACAGCAGTGTCAAAGTACTGTTGCACCTGAGACACCTTTGCAAATTTTTGTGAAAAGTGTCACAAATTGCGACACTACTTTTCCAGACTTTGGCCAAAATGACAGGTGTTCTTTGCCACCCTACTGCAAAAGAACGGTTTGGTCTTTTGGGATGAAATTTGGAGGGAAGGCAGCCAACAACTCACAGACGTGCCTTTCAGTGGTTTGGTGAAAAAATATTGCACGGATGCCAAGTTACGGTATGCCAAAGTTGACATTTTTTCCCCATAGACTAACATGGTGGCGTATGCAGCATCTTTCGGGGCTCGTATCTCGGAAATGGTGTGAGATACGGAATTTGTCACGACAATGCGTAGCCATTCAGCAAAAACGTAGCCAGGAAAATCATGAATTATGTGAAAACCCCCCCCCCCCAACGTCTCACGGTTTCTGAGATAAGCAATTTACTATTCCAACAGCTCATTTTCTGCTCCGAGGCCCATTATTATGCATACATTCTTTGTACACGTTTCTCTGTGCAGCTGTTGGGCAAACCAGGGTGTCCGCTTATGTTACTGTTACACTTGGCGTTACCACTTGTGTTTCCATACCCGTTTGCGTTACTGTTCCCATGTACACCACCGTGTGCGTTACCCTTTGCATTCTCATTTGCGTACGTGCTTGCGTTCGTGTTTCCATTTCTGTTTCCTTTGCCGTTATTTCTGCTGTTAATGCTACCATTTGCATTTCCAACTGCCGTACCATGAGCGTTACGGTTTGCATTTGTTCCCTTTGGCGTTATTGTTGCTTTTACCGTTACCATTTGTGTTTACAATTGCAGTACCATGACCGTGCGCGTAACGGTTTGCATTTCTGTATGTGCTTGCGTTCGCGTTTCCGTTTCTTTTGGCCTTATTTTACTTGTTACCATTTCCAACTGTGGTACCATGACCGTGTACGTTACAGTTTCTGTACGCACTTGCGTTTCCCTTTCCATTTGTTTCTTTCTGCGTTATTTCTGCTGTTACCATTACCATTTGCGTTTGCAATTCTGGTACCGTGATCGTGCGCGTTGTGCTTTGCATTTCTGTTCCGTTTGGCGTTATTTCTGTTAACGTTACAATTTGCGTTTCGTTAACGGTACCACGATAACGGCGCGTCGCCGGTTGCGTCTCCTTATACTTGCGTCTCCTTTTGCGTCACTGTTCGCTTTAGCATCACTTTGCGCTTGTGTTTCTAGTAACGGTTGCTTTTCCATTTACGTTTCAGTCACCATATGCGCAACCATTAGCGGTTGTGTTTCACTTGCACTTACCATTATCATGTCACAAACAATCACTTGGTGGGGCCCCGTGCTCCCACCACCACATTCCATTCACTATTTCTACTGCACATTCTGAAAAAGAAGGGAAATTAAGAGGCAAAAAACTCTGTTTAATGCATCAGTTAGGGTTGGTCCACAGTGACAAAAGTGAGGAAATTCGGTGTTAGGGTTGAAAGCCCCCCTTGTGCCCCCCAGCCCACTCCCCAACCAGCATCGGGGTACGTGTTGGGGTTGTCAGTCCTAACTCCCATTCTCCTATACCTCAGCTTCTTACGCATGTGATGCGGTGAGAAGAGCGAATGACCCCAATGTGCACCCTGATGCGGTTGGGGGTGGGCTGGGGTCCAAGGGGCTTTCAACCTAACATCGAATTTCCTCGCTTTTGTCACTGTGGAACCACCCTAACTGATGCATTAAATGGAGTTTTTTTGGCTCTAATAAATATACATATAATATATTATATACATACACATACACACACTAAAAAGACAGCAGAATAGGCCAAATGGTCTGTCTTATCTGCTCAAAAGCCAGCAACCTAATGGCTGCCCACCTCACCACCCCCCATTCCCCAACAGTGTCTTCCCTAGATTCAGTTTCCCCTTGTATACACACACACACACACACACACACACGCACAAATATACACATACATACACACACACATATATATATATATACACACACACACACAGTATATGTATGTATATTTACGACTTTGTTAACCGGGTAGAGTGCTCTGATCCAAAGCACCATTTTCGGCACGACCTGGGCCAAAAGGTACAAGCAGATAAAAACTGATAACCAAAGTATAAACAACGGCAATTGGCAACAAGCAACATACAATGCAATAAAAAAAAAAAAAAAACACAAAGGAGCTCACACTAGGATGGATGCCACGGAAAACTCAGAATCAAACACACAAATCCAGGCACTCACCACCACAAAAGAATTTAGCCTAGATGGGAAACATTTTAAAAAAGGTTTATTAAATCGCCTAAATAATAACCCTTTTTTAAAATGTTTCCCTTCTGGGCTAAGTTCTTTTGTGGTGGTGAGTGCCTGGATTTGTGTTTTGATACAATGCAACAGGCATAGACAAGCAAACAGTGGTAACAAATCACTTACAAGTACAGACAATTTTGGGCAAAGTTTACCACATTTGCCCCCTCCTCCCAAAATCTATATCCAAACTAACGACTATCTAAGCAAGATCGGGGAAAGGAGGTTAGGCGTCCGGCCTAAGGAGAGCGGGGGTTACCTCCACAGACAGGTGCAGCTGTCCCTACCGAGAAGCCAAGATTTAAAAGTTAAGTTGAAAGACGTGATGTTTGTTGCATGATCTGAGGGGGACAGGCAGTCTTATTCCACAGCAGGGGGGCTACAACCAATAGTGCTTTACCACCCATGCGTGTGGCAGTTTGCAGTCTTTCCAAGGGAGGGACAAGAGAGAATCAGAGACTTCTCGTGTGGTGTGGGGCTTGAACAAGGTGGATATTGGGGGGGGGGGGGCAGGACCACTCCCGATTCAACTATCAGTGAGGCAGTCGAGGATAAAGTCAAAGTGACCTTGCAAGGAGAGCCAGTTTAGAGAGCGGTAAAGGTCGCAGTGATGAGTGGAGTACGGGGCGGACAGGGCAAAGTGGAAAACGCTATTGTATATAGTCCTGAGTCTTGTTCGAAGGGCGGAAGAGATACGCGGGAAGACTGGGGAACAGTAGTTCAAAATTGGGAGAAGGTTTCCTCTAGCAATAGCCAGGCAAGCTTCCGCAGTCAGGAAGGGTTTGATGTGGTACGCCGCAAAAAGTTTCTGATTTAACCTACAAACTGAGTTAATATGGTCAGTGAAGGAGAGGGTGGGGTCCAGCGTGACCCCCAGATATTTGAAGGAGTCAACAATTTTAAGGGCAGGGCCACTGGGAGGGTTGATCAGGAGAGAAGAGTTGGTTCTGTGTGCTCTGGTAGGCAAGGTTTAGACCCAAAACAGCATTGCCTTGGTTTTTTGGGCATTAACCAGCATCAAGTTGTCAGTGAACCAACTGTGGGCAGCGCAGTAGTTTTGGGTGAGGACAGAGGATATGTGGGGAATGGATCTGTCACTGTGGTAGATAACCAGGTCACCAGCGTAGACGAGAGATTCGCAGGAGAGGCAATCCAAGGTGAGGGTATTGACAAAAATGGTAAAGAGCAGGGGGCCAGTATGGAGCCCTGGGGAACCCCGCTGGAGACGAGACAGGGCAGGAGAGGTGGCTGAGCCAGTGCATACAAATTAGGAATGGTTGGTAAGCTAACTCTGAAACCAGTGTGTGGTTTCCTCGGTGAAGCCAATCTGGTTCAGTCTGGAGAAGAGGACAGCAAGATTTACCAGATCAAAAGCCTTTGACAGGTCAAACAAATACAACGCCGGTGGCACGCCCTTGATCCATACTGATAAATATATGGTTGGTAAATAGGGCTAGGGCAGTAGTGGTACTGTGGTGCCTGTGGAAGCTGGTTATATAAGATATCGTGTTTGATGAGGTACTCAGATAACTGATGATGCGCCACTTCTTCAAGGAGTTTACTTAGGTGGGGGAGTATGGATATTGGTCGTAACTGTCAGAGGAGAGGGGGTCACCAGTTTTGAAGATGGGGATTACAATTGCAGATTTCCATGGGAGAAGCACAGAGGAGGTAGTCAATGCAAGACTGAAAATAAGGGTGAGGGATTTGGCGATTTCTGGGGACACAATTTTGAGGAACACAGGGGAGAGGCCATCTAAGCCTGGGCTACCCTGACTGGGTAGGCTATGAAGCAGTTTGAGAGCATCCTTAGGGGAGATGATCTTGAAATAGAAAGGGGGCCGGGAGAAGGCAGAGACTGCAGGGGTAGAGCAAGGCCCTTGATGAGGGGACTGACTGGTGGCAGAATGCCTGGCGGGGGAGTGGGGTGATGGACGGAGGTATCAGACTGCATGTTGGAGGGATTGCGAATAGGGAGTTTGTTGAGCAGGGGATTGTGGGTAGGGAGTTTGCTGAGGAGTGTCGACAGGTCAGTGAATTTAAGGTTAAAGGTGTTGTCAACCTCAGCTGGGTCAGTCAGGGTGCCAGATGGGGAACTCGGATGTACACTGGGGCTGTTGGTGCGAGGGGTGAGAAGGGAGCTGATGGGAGTCCCAAAATTTTCTGGGATTACCAAAACTCTCCCTCTGCAAGTGGGTGCAATGATCCCGTTTGAGGGTTTGGGTCAGGTGCTTGCAACACCTGCGCAGGTACCGATATTCATTCCACAGAGCGGGGGAGGGGGACAGTTTATGAGCAATCCACTTAAAGTCCGGTTCCTCTCTTTCATGAGGGAGAGGAGTTTCTTGGTGATCCAATGAGTACACCTGCCACGAACTCTCCTAGTAGTTACTGGGAAGTGACAGTCCTGCAGGTCCAGAACGCTAGTAAAGTGAGTGACGGCAATGGCTACTTTTGAGAACGAATAGAGGCCCTGCCAGTTTAAGTCTCTAGCATCTTCTAGCAGTGCAGAAGTGTCAGGGTGGTTAAAATTACGGAATGACAGTTATTTTTGTGGGGGGGGGGGGACCAAACGGCATGGGTAGGGGAGTGGTTGCTTACAGGTCCGAGAGAGTACCTGCGTGAAGGATAGATTGGTTATCACCCAGTCGATTAGGGAGTGTGTAGAGGTCAGATGATTTAGTCAGGTGAGGAGGGTGAGGATTTGTACCAGGCTGTACTGCTTGAGCTGGTTAGTAAAGTCTGGTTCTTGGGGACCCAGCCAACTTAGGTTATAGTCCCCAAGAGGATAGCTTCCTAGCAGGGGAGATAGATCCTAAACCTGACAGCAGGCTCTCGAGGCCAGCTACGTCACCATTCAGGTGTTGGGGGGATTGTAACAGCAACCCAGGTATAGCTTCTTTGTTGAGCCCTGTGTAATTCCAGCAATAAGCTAGTCACTGGAGGAGTCATTTTCTGCACAGAAGGCGGTGGAGGCAAAGACGGGGTCCCTGACAAGGACAGCAGCACCACCACCCTTTTTGTTGCCAGGTCTATCTTTGACAGAAGGGTGTAGCCAGCTGGTTGAAACATGGCGTCAGTGTGCTGGGGCTTCAGCCAGGTCTCTGTGAAACAAAGTACATGGGGTCTGTGAAGAGAAACGCAGGCTTCTAGATCAGGAAATTTGGCTGGGAGACTATAAATGTTCACATGTGCAAGTTTAAATCCAGGAGCACTGGCCCAGATGCCACAGGTTGACGTGACTGGGGTGTTGTTGTTGGGGGCCAAGGTTTGTTTCAATATCACCACCCATAAGGAGCGAGGGAAAAAAGTAAGTGATAGGAGTACTGGGTGCCAAGAGATGGAGTCGAGAAAGAGAGAGTGAAGGAAAAAGTCAAGTAGGTGACGCTCTAGGTTGGGGAGAAATGCAAGCATGAGTGGTCCCAGCGAGATGCATTCCCATCTTGGTGGGGGAAGGGATGGAATGGAGGTGACAGGTGGTTACACTAAACTGTTTGAGGTCGGCTTGGTCACAGGCTAGAATTGAGGCACAGAAATCAACTGTAATGAGGGTACCTACAAGAGACAGCCACAAGAGGGAACAATAGGGACTTCATAGTGTGTGTATATGCATGTACACACACACACACACATTATATATATATATATATATATATATATATATATATATATATATATATATACACACATACACACACATATACATACATCTATATCTATCTATATATACACACACACACACACACACACACACACCCCTACATGGTCAAAACAGAGGCAGCTTGTCAGTTGATTTCACTGATAATGTATTTTGACAGAGTATCCTTCTCAATTCTGCACTTTGAGACAATAAGTGAACTATCAGCAGCAATGCCTACAAGAAGTTTTTTTTCTGTGCATGCACCTTTTCTTCTTGTGACAAGGGCAGGAACATACTGCCACTAGCCCTACAGATTATGCCATGGAACGGCACTAAGGGAGTACACTGCAAAGAGGACAGATACGGGCAAATGGAAGAAATACTGAAAGGGGGGTTTAAAAAACAGTAAGAAACCCAAACGTTAAAGATTATTGTTCTATCTTCACATTTTGTGATGTATAAACCTGGGTTTCCTAAAAAGCATTTGCTACGACGTTGCATCTTGTAAACATCTGGCTGGTTGTGACTTCTGGATTTCCGCTAGATGGGGACATTTTAGTAAAAGTTTTCTTTTGCACAAATTCAGGTGTTATGCCAAGTGCTGTAGGTGTGCGTTTTCCACCACTGTGGGGGGACTCCGGGTTGTGAGTTGCTGTGTGGCATCATGGAGTAGTGACACTGCATTTGTCATAACTGATTAGGAGGTGCCTCTAAGTGATGTCATAATTTATTAATTAGCAGTGACTGATTAGTTAGGGTGGATTTATGGGCTGGTAGACTTGCAGTTTTCCTATGGGAGAAAAGACGTACGCACGTATCAATCCACTCATGTTTTTACATGGCCTCTTCAAGCACTGCCATATGATGGTAAATTTTTACTTGGGATACATTTTGCAATATATTTGTACATCCTTGTTTTGTGTATTTTGCCTCGGTAGTCTTGATGCTTTTGACTTGCATGGTTTTGTGCATTTCATCTCTGTAGTTTTGGTGCCTTTGTCTTGCGCATTTTCCAGAATTTGCCACAGTATGAATATTTTGCACTCTACTTGCGGCATTCTGCATCATGTACCTCCCACCCCCCACTGGGTCCTACTTAGAAATGAGCTTTGGCTCAGTGTGCTTATCACAGTCACCAAATTTTAAACAAATAATTCTCAACAAATTTTTACACCTGTTGTGTCCTTAGGGTTCCAGAATCACTCAGCTGCAATTTGCTGATTTTCACCCAAAAAGCAAGCAAGGAGACTCTCTTGTAGTGCTAGCAGACTCTGGGCACCCATATAAATGTATAGAAGGAATCCTGGTTAAAAAAAATCTCACGTGGGGCAACACCTTCATCAATGTAGCACCCCGTGCTGCATGCTACATAAACCCCAAGAGCGAAGCTCAAGGGGTTATAAAAAGCATACCACAATAGAGGGTATACATAAAATGAGTTTTCCACTCCTACCCATAACAAAACTGCTATGATCTATTCCCCCCCCCGGCACCACCTCCCAATTTTTTTTATGCTATACAATGCTCCCAGACCTGCCTCTTCAAATTTAGTTAAGATGTTCTTTTAAATTAGTCCAGTAAGGCATGTGCATCAGAGCCACTGTGTGGTTTGAAATCTGCGACCCCCGCTGCCCTTGCTCTGCTTCCTGTCCCCACTTCTCACAAACAAGCCCCATGGAGCATTAAAACGTAGCTGCGAGAGTGGCAAACCGGGTTGGGGAGGGAGGCATTCTAGGTAGCCTATTCCATCACCCAGGGGTTGAAACATTTTTTGCAAGGACACAAGTCCAGGACTTATGTTCCTTTTTTCCATAAGTCTGTGGTAGGCGCTGGTAAGTCGTACTGGTGTTCTGCCTAAATTTTTACTAAAGCAAATGTTTTTCTTGTTTCTCATAGGAAGCCACAGAGGGGACATCAAAGTTCTTTCAGATGCAGAAAATCAGTCAGTCACACAGACTCCCTCCCTGTGACTATATAAAAACATTTTTTTTCTTTTAAATTTCTCTTCTCTTTTAGAGTCCCTAATTATGCAGCTGAACCCTCCTCCTGCCAGTGACTACTCTGACACACAGGGGTCCCTTTTTGTGACATTTTTTTCTAAGTTGTCTCCCCTTTCAAAAGAGTCCCCTATGGAGCTTACCCTGCTGCCAGTGACTCACGAGACATGCAGAGCCCCTCTCTGTGGCCAGAGTTTTTTTTTTTTTTTTTTTTAAGCAAACGTCTCTCCCCTTTCAAGGGAATCTCCTGCTGCATGCTGCCAGTCAGAAACACAAGGTTTCTGCAGTTTCCATGCTGCCAGTCAGGCACACATGGTCCTCTGTGGCCAAAATGAACAGAATTTATTTTTTCAGCCAAGGCTCTCTCTCCCTTTCTTCTCACAGAGACCCCTTTGAAGCCAAATTCTTCCTGCCTGCTATTATATTTAAATTGAGAGATTTCAAGCCTGTATACAGTGTTAATACGCAACTCCAACACGTCTTTCACTTACAGAATTCAGTGTGCAAGTGGGAGATGGCACCCAATCCTCTGAAACATGCACAGTTTGTCTACCACATGGTACTGTACTCAGCATGTAATATTTCGGCAGCACGGACTTCCACGGCACTTGTAATCTGCCTTGCTTGAGCCTCCGTAACTACAGTCTACCATACACACCCCTCGCGATATGTGGGTTCCGCCAGAACACCATCCAACTAGGAAGCATGCAGTGACAATTTCAATCCTCCAGTCTCATTATGGGGCATGCGCGCGGTGCATATCAGATGGCAGAGAGAGAGAGAGAGAGAGATGGAGACAAAAACAAAGATGCGACCGCTCAAAGTCCAGGAGGGGGATGGGAAATGAAACGGTCACATAGTTCTACCAGCAAGCCACGTATGTACGCAAAACTCTGCCAGTGAAACAAGTCCATCGGACTCGAAACAACTTTAAAGGGAAAGTCCTGCTGCGCTTTCAGCAGGTCCTGGACCTCGGACTTGGGGATTTTTCATACCCTGATCACCAGAGACTCTATGGCGTCCCACTCCCACCCCGATGGAGCAGACCACAACCTGAGCTCCTCTCACTCCAATGGAGTAGACCACAACCTGAGCTCTGTATTTGAATGGAAGTGCAATTGCGGTAAGAGAGGCCGGTGAGTGAATGCAGGAAAAAACAGTTATAACAGCAAATTATAACTGGTTTCCTGTTTGTTTTTTTTTGGGGAGAGAGACAGAGACCAGTTGTTATAAAATAAAAACAGTTTGCTGAATTATAATGCTGTACATTTATGTGTTTTTTTTTTTTTATTTACACACACACACACATATTGTGTCCTTATCGTTCCAGAATCACTCTGCTGCAGTTTGCTGATTTCTTACCCAAAGAGCATGCAAGGAGACATTTTTGCAGTGCTAACAGACTCTGGGCACCCACACAAGACCCTGTTCACACTACAGCACAGTAACTAAAAATGTTTTTTAAAAAATGGATTGCCATGCTGTAGCGTCCACACTAGCACTGGCGTGTTGTAAACCATTCTTAAAGACTGTTTACAGCATCCGCACAACTGCCTCCAGCTCAATTTAACTCAGAACTGGTTACCATGTCCCAAGTACCTTGGGGTTACCCTGGATAGTGCTTTATCCTATTCCCTACACATTGATCATGTGTCCAGAACAGCAAACAGGAAGATCGGTCAACTATACAGACACCAGCATTGCCTCACAGAGGATGCCCTCAGACTCGCCATAAACAGTTCGATTTTCTCTATTATAGATTACAGTCTCATTTACAATGTGGCCTCTGACACCACACTTAAAAGAATCGCCCCAACCCTGAATAAAGTCTGTAGGCTACTTCTCAGTTCACCACCATACTCACACCTGCAACCTTTCCTTGCCAACGGGCTGGCTGGACTTGGAATTCAGAACTAGATATCAGCTCTGTCTCCTAGCCAAAAAGGCAACCATAGGCCTAGCCCTACCTGGGGTCCAGGCAATGCTTTGCCCAGCTGCATCAACCAGATAAACCAGAGGGCCACATCATAATCCCTTTAAAATACCCTTCCATCGCACTTCACAAGGACAATGATCCTTTGGATACCGAGCTCAAACCTGCTCAACTCCCTACCCAGGGACCTACTTGCTGAATCCAAATTGGTTCATTCAAATCTAAGCTACGCTCCCACCTCTCCAGTCTAAGGAAGTGTACCTGCACCTCCCTTCAACAAATCCTACTGACCCAAGCCTGACCCTGCTTTTATTTTCACCTAATCCTGAAAGTCAAACCCAGACAACCTAGGCACTTCGTACACCTTATGCTTCTTACACCTTCCCGACACCCTCATCCCATCCCGCTTCTCCTAGCGCCCCTCCTCAGTCTCTCTTAATAACCCTACTTCCACCCTTTCATGCTTTTCCCTGCTTGAACCTCCTACTTCCTCTCTCCCACCATACTCTCCACCCCCCCTCCACGCAAGGTGTACCAGACATGCTTGTTCCCTGCTTGAATCCCACTCTACTCTACATCTCCTGTGTTCACTGGTTCAAACTTGCACCAGTCACTTCGTTCTTACTTATCCAAGTCAAACTTTTGTAAACTTTACCTCTTTTTATCACCTACTTCATGTGATTATTTTTTTGTTGTATTGACTTTACTGTATATCTGATGTGAAACCTCTGTAAATGAGCCTTCAGCTCAAAGGTACACTCTAACAAATCATGGGAGGATGGGGTGGTACCTGAGGACTGGAGGAGGGCAGATGTGATTCCCCTTCACAAAAGTGGGAGCAGGGCAGAAGCAGGAAACTACAGACCTGTTAGTTTAACCTCAGTGATAGGGAAAATGATGGAATCACTTCTGAAGGAAAGAACTGTCGAGTACCTAGAGGCCAGAGGGCACAGGACTCAAGGCAGCATGGATTCACAGCAGGAAGGTCATGCCAGACGAATCTAATAGATTTCTTTGACTGGGTGACCAAAGTAGTAGATCAGGGAAGGGCTGTGGACATGGCCTACCTAGACTTTAGCAAGGCATTTGACACAGTCCCACACAAAAGATTAATATACAAGTTAGCCAGCCTGGAAGTGGGTCCCAAGATGATAGTCTGGGTAAAGAATTGGCTGGAGAATAGGACACAGAGGGTAATAGTAAATGGAGTCCACTCTGAAGAAAGGGGGGTTAACTAGTGGGGTACCGCAGGGTTCAGTATTAGGACCGGTTCTCTTCAATGTCTTTATAAGCAACATTGCAGAGTGACTGGAAGGAAAAGTATGTCTCTTTGCAGATGACACAAAGATCTGCAACAGAGTTGATGCACAAGGTGGGTTGGAAAGGATGAGAAGGGACTTGGCAAGGTTAGCGGAATGGTCAAATGTATGGTAGCGAGATTCAATGCTAAGAGGTGCATGTAATGCACTGGGGAAACAAAACCCAGGAAGAGTACACAATTTGGGGGTGAGATGCTAACAACAACAAAATGGAAAGGGACCTGGGGTAGTCATATCAGATGACTTAAAGGAAGGCAAACAATGTGAGAGGACAGTAAGGAGGGCTGGGGGATACTGGGATGTATAGGGAGAGGCATCACCAGTAAAAAACAGGAAGTTGTTATCCCTCTTTACAGACAGCTGGTGAGACCCCATCTGGAGTACTGTGTGCAGTTCTGGAGACCCAATCTCCGCAAGGACATTGACAAGATGGAAGCTGTCCAGAGGAAGGCAACTAAAATGGTGCAGGGTCTGCACCGGAAGACATATGAAGAGAGACTAAAGGAGCTTAATATGTATAGCCTCGAGGAAAGGAGGAAGAGGGGGGACATGACAGAAACTTTCAAGTACCTCAAGGGAATCAACAAGTCCAAGAGGGTAGCATCTTTCAAAAAAAGAGGTGTGCGAGAACAAGCGGCCACAATTTGAAGATAGAGTGGGGGGCGGCTCAGTGGTAATGTAAGGAAGTATTTTTTCACAGAGAGGGTTGTGGATGCATGGAACGGCCTTCCGGAGGAGGTTGTGGAGTCAAAAACAGTGGCTGAATTCAAGCATGCATGGGACAGTCATAGGGGGTTGGGGTAGAAGGAAGTAGGCTGCTGGTTAACTAGGATCTGCAGCTTATCCATTAGGTAGGGAAATGGGCAGACTTGGTGGGCCAAGCGGTTCTTATCTGCCGTCAAATTCTATGTTTCAAATTCTACGTAAGAAGAACCGTGTTTGCATCTGCACTTCAAGTAAGTCCGATTTAGTGGTTGTAACACTTTAAAAACTGTGTTTAAGCTTAGGTCTTATCAGGATTTAAGCATGGTTTTTAAAACAGTGTTACAATCTGTGATAAGTTCAGATGCAAATTGTACTACGGTGATTTAAAATGGTTTAAGCTCCTTAAACCATTTTAAATACCATAGTGTGTGAACAGGGCCTAAATGTATAGAAGGGATCTTGGTTCAAAATCTCACCTGAGGGGCAACATCTTCATCAGTGTAGTGCGCCCCCCCCCCACCATGTGTTGCATGCTACATAAACCCCAAGAGCGAAGTGATCTTTTTGTTTTCCCCAAGTGTCCCTTCCCGATTTTATGTTATGCAATGTTCCCAGACCTGCCTCCTATTTAGTTAAAATTTTCTTTTAAATTAGTCCAGTCAGACATGTGCAGCAGAGTCACTGTGTGCCTTGAAATCTGCGACCCCAGCTGCCCTTGCTCTGCTTCCTGTCCCCACCTCTCACAAACAAGCCCCTCTGAGCATTTAAACATAGCTGCTAGAGTGGCAGACCGGGTTGGTGGAGGGTGGCATTCTAGGCAGCCTCCTCCATCACCTGGCTGACACTCATACGGTGTCCCACTCCCACCCTGATGGAGAAGATCATAACCCGAGCTCTGTACAGGAATGAAAATGCACTTACGTTGAGTGGGCATGTGGAAGGGAATCAAGATGATTAAATGCTTTAAAAACAAGTTGGTTATAACAGCAAATTACAACTGGCTTTTTTGTTTTTGGGAGGGGGGGGCAGTGCCCAGTTATTATAAATCAATAAAAGCAGCCAAGTCAATTATAATACTGTACATTTACACGACACCTGGAGAGTCTTTACACCTGTTGTGTCTTCAGGGTTGCAGACTCACTCAGCTGCAGTTTGCCGATTTCTCACCTCTAGATCTTCGGCCCTCAAGGAGCCTGCTGCTCTTGTGCTAGCGGCTCCGTTACGTTAATCGCCGCCTCTCCTCTGACTACCACCCGGATTCTCACACATCTCCCGGCCTCCAAGGGCCCCGACTGCTGCTCTTGCGGCTCCTGCCAAGCGCCAGCTATTCTCTCTCTCTCCTGACTGCCACCCCAACTCCTCGCAGAGATCTCCCAGCCCCTCCATGGGCACCGCCTGCTGCTCTTGCAGCTACGGCTCCTGCCAAGTGCTGGTTGCTCTCTTTTGACCACCGCCCAGATTCCCCACACAGGTACGGATCCAGCACTCCTCAACCCACTCCTCTGCGGCATTGAAAGACACTAATCTGATTGGGCTTCACTACTCAACTGGAGCAGCTGATTGGAGGAAGCCTTTCTGGCTCCCCTCTCCACTGGCTGCGGTACCCTCCTTTAGCTCCTCTACAGCCAACGTTTCCCTTCCATCTCTTTCCTGTCTAACGGTACCTCCCTTCTATCTCCTTCCTGTCTAACTTCCCTCACTTGAAATTTCTCCCGCCCACCATCCACCCACTCTTAAAATGGGCTTTCTGTCCTGAAAGTTCCACCTTCACCAACGCTCCTCCAATAAGTTTTGCACATTCCCCTGAGCCATCCTAAAGGTCCCTCTAATCTACCAATCACTACAGTAATCCTGCCGTCGCGCTCACCCACCAGGCACTTTCCTGCTATTTCTTGACAAGTTCCCCATCAACTCTCAGTTCCTGTCACTTTACTTGCTTGCTTGCCTTCCTGTCACCATACTTACTTACTCTGCCATTTAAAGACTTGTTTTGACAGATACCCCTCTACCCTCCTGCTCCCCACCCTGCTATCCTCCACCTGGTCCCTGCTTTTTTACTTGCTCAGACCCTCCCATTCTCTCCCCTCAATTTCTATTACCTGCTCTTTTCTGTCCTCCACTCCCATCAGGACCTCACAATGTCACTGTTAACTCTCTCCTTTCTCTTGCTCCTTTCCACAGGCTACATCCTTCCAAATTCCTCACCACAGCCCATCTGCAGGCCTCATGTGCTCCTGGACACAAACACTTGCTTAACCACCCACCCTTGCCCAGTTAAACCCCTCCTGCGTAACATCATGGCATTGAGACGCCCGCTCCACTTCCTTGTGATCTCTGACCGGCACTGCAAACCTGCCCGCCTTCCCAGTCGTAGGCGCACCCTCACCTACAAACTTCTTAGGCAATATCTAGTCAGGATAGCATTACTTCTCCTCCTCTCGGGCAACATCCATCCTAACCCTGGTCCACTACACAACCAGACAGCACACAACTTACCGTAACAGCAGATCTTCAAGAGCATCTCTTGCAGCTGGTCACAACTAGTGGGATTCAGCCACAGGAGTCATCTCCTTCAGATGATTTTCACAGCAGTCGACCCTGGGACCTCCCCCTAGCACACCACGTGGTATACACCTGGTGTGTATAAGAGAGGGAAGCCCCAGTTACTCCTCAGTTCTTTACTAGCCTGGCGACTGTATATGTAACCATATTTTAAGGCCTCCAATAGGAGCCGAGGAGGGAAAGTAAGGCAGCAGCTCATGGAGTACTAGAGACAGGAGCAAGGAACCACTCTGGAGCAAAGGGAAAGGAGTGTGGGACTGCATGACCAGCTGCAAGAGATACTCTCTAAGATCTACTGTTACGGTAAGTTCTTATGCAACTGTACCATCTTCTTCGAGGCAATCTCTTGCAGGTCATAACTACTGGGAAGATTCCCAGACAGTTGTTATACCCGGTGAGAGGAGGCAGTGAATCATGAATGTTCAGGACAGGAGGCCATGTATGACAGCCCGTCCAAAAATGGTTCACCTTACGGAAGCAATGTCTAGGCTGTTCTACTTAGTGAAGGTATGTAGAATGGACTACGTGGTGGCTTCATAAATATCTACGGCCAAAACACCCCAGAAACAAGCCATAGAGGTGGCCATGCCTCTGGTAGAGTGTGGTTTGACAACACCTGTGAGAGGGTACATTGTACTTATCATGAATAAACGTAATGCAGTTGGCCAACCATGTGGACAAGCACTGACACCATAGCTTCCAGAGGCAAAACAAACAAAAAGTTGCTCGGAGAAGATAAATACTCAATGTTCTATGCACAGAGAGTATGAAGCAAGTCTGCCCCCGGATTCTAATGCTCCGAAAAGTATCCTGGCAACTAGATGATCTGATTTTAAAGTAAACTGAGAAACATTAGGCAAGTACGCCTGGTTAGTGTGTAGAGACACCCGGTCATTACAGGGGTCGAAATTAACTTTTGCAGCCACTAGCCAGCAGGGCTAGTAACTGGGAAAATCCACTAGCCCCACAGACTTCCTACTGGCCCAGATGGTGTACTTTCTCAGAAATGTTACCTTCTCTTGTGCAAGTCCACAGGGCTAGTTTAAGGAAACTTACTAGCCCAGTACAAAATCCACCAGCATTTGGCTAGTGGATTGGTGCCAATTTCGACCCCTGTATTATGAAACTGAATATATGGGGGTTTGCACATCAGTGCATGAAACTCCGAGACCTGTCTGCCAGATGTGATGGCAATTTAAAACAGTTTTCCAGGCTAGATACTGGAGGCCAATGGATTCAGTGGGCTCAAAGGGGCTCGCGGTCAAATTTTTCAAGCACAAAATTCAAATTCCAGACAGGGACTGGATCCCTGATAGGGGGATGTAGGTGCAGAATACCTTTCAAAAAGGTCTGAAGTAACCGTATCTGGGACAAAGGAATGTTGCCCACAGGCAAATGAAATGCGGCTATGGCCAAAAGGTGGACCTTCACAGAAGAATATTTTAGTCCACCCTCCGATAAGGAGAGCAAATAATCTAAGATGCGCTGAGGGGAACACTCATAATGATCCAAGGCCACAGCGGATGCCCAAATAAAGAAGCATTTCCACTTCAGAGAATAGGAAGATCAAGTAGATGGCTTTCTAGCAGTCAGAGAACTTCTGCCACCTTCGAGGACACCCGGAAGCGCAAAAGGACAATGTCCTCTGGGGCCAGACATGCAGGTGGAGGGAGCGAAGGCCTGGGTGTAACAGGGAGACGTGCACCTGGGATAGTAAGGCTTGACAAATAAGCAGAGAGATTGGTTCCGTGCCAGACAGCTGTAGAAGCAGAGGGAACCAAATCTGTCTTGGCCAGAACGGCGCTATGAGAATCAGACACGCCTTGTCCTGGACTAGTTTAAGTAATACTCTCTGAAAGAGTGGAAAGGGCAGGAAGGCATACAGAAATCTTCCTGTCCAGGAACGACATGATGTATCTTGCCCCATAGTTCCAGGACCTCACTTGAGAGAGAGCAGTAAAGCGGCAGTTTTGCAGAGAGGCAAACAGGTCCAACTCTAGTTGGCCCCACAAGCAGAAGATGCTGTTAAGAACATCGGGTAAAATTTCCCACTCATGGGCTTGGGTAGAGGATCTGCTCAGGACATCCACCAGGGTGTTGGACACTCCTGGGATGTGTACGGTCAGGTGGTGAATATTTCTCTTGATCACCCAATACCACACCCCTCATCAATTCTCTGCAGAGAGGGTAGGAATGGGCGCCACTTTGTTTATGTAGTGAACTACCACAGAATTGTCTGACTGCACTTGCAGGCAACCTGGGGGGAGGGGAATCTCGAATGCCTGTAAGGCATAGAGTATCGCCCGTAGTTCCAAGACACTGATGTGGAGGTGGGCCTCCAATGATGTCCAAGATCCTGACTGGACATGCAAGAAGTGAGCACCCCACCCTGTCAAGGAAGCGTCTGTCATCAGAATAAGACCCAAGACAGGCGATCAAAACGGCATGCCTCACATGAGATTGTCCCGTGACTCCCACCATTGCAGGGCTCGAACAGCCGGGGAAGACAGCAGGACCGGGGCATCAAAATTGTCCTGGTTTTGGTCCCACTGGACTGCGAGAGACCACTGAAGGACCCTTATATTCAACCTGGCATTGGGGAACATTGGGATCATGGCCGCCAAATGTCCCAGGAGGCAGAGGTAGTCTCTTGCAGAGACCAATCTGCTGGATTCTAAGCTGCATGCTAAAGCAATAAGGGTGTCCACCCGAGCCATGGGCAGAAATGTCTGTCCCACGGAGAAGTCCAGCACAGCTCCTATACACTGGAGGCGCTGAGCAGGGTTCATTTTTGACTTCAGACAATTTACCGCAATCCCTCTAGCGTGAACTATAGGGTTTCAGAAAGTGTGAGAGACAACTGGTGTCTGGAGGATGCTTTCAGGAGCCAATTATCCAGGTAGGAAAGATAGAGGCTCTCCCTTCAGAGGACTGCTGCAACCACTGCAAGGCATTTTGTAAATACCCTCGGGGCCGAGGAAAGACCGAAAGGGAGGGCAATGAACTGGTAATGACAACCCTGGAACATGAAACTGAGAAACCATATGTGAGCTGGGTACATCATGATATGGAGGTGTGCATCCTTCATATCCAGACAGCAGAGCCAATCTCCTGTGTTCAGCAACAGGAGACGTGTCAGAAGGGACACCATGCGGAACATTTGGTAAATCATATAGAGGCCGACACCCCTCAAATCTAAAATGAGGCGCAAGTCCCCCCCCCCAATCCATTTGGGGACCAGGAAAAAGTGGAAGTAAAATCCTGCATCTTTTTGAGGAAGGGGTATTGGTTTGATAGCCCCTTTTTGACAATAAGACATTGATCTCGGTCCATAGGACCAGTGCTCGGCGAAAGTGGATGAAATGTCCCCAGACAAAATAGCACGGACAAAAATTTGCGGTGAAAATGCCTAATGGACAACATGTAGTCTACTTGTATGTCACTGCATATAATGGTTACTCACCTGTAACAGGAGTTCTAGGAGTGGTATATGTTGTTCATTCACACTTACTGGCAGGTTCCTTGCCGCTTTAAATGTTGCCGGAAGGTCTTCAAGCTGGCTCCTCCCACCCACCCGGGTGGGAAAACCCTTGGTTCCGCCCCATGACGCCAGATCTAGCCCGCTGAAAGACAGGTTGCGCGTCAAAGCCGGGGAGGTTGGGTGGGTTGTGTGGATGAACAACATATACCACTCCTAGAACTTCTGTTACAGGTGAGTAACCTGTATTTCTAGGGACATGAATATGTTGTTCAATCCACCCTTATTGGCAGACTCCTAGCAGTTCTCCGGGAGGAGGGAGGCAAGGCACGCACCCCCTACTTAGGGAATAAGAACTGGAGAAGTGAGGTCCCAAAACTAGCATCCCGGCGTGACTCTAGGTCAATGTGGTAATGGGAAATAAAGATGTGTACTGACTTCCAGGTAGCAGCCCTGCAGATTTCGTGGATAGGGACGTCCCTAAAAGCAGCCACCGAAGCAGCGGAATGGCGGGTAGAATGAGCTCTTATCCCTTTGGGAGGCTCCCTGCCCGCAAACCTATAGCAGAGATCTATGCAGGAAGTGACCCACCTGCCTACTGTCCGCCTGGCTGCAGGTCTCCCAGGTGCTGCTTCAGCGTAGGTGACAAACAGCTGGCGAACCTCTCCCCGAACTTCAGCCGTCTGCTCCTTATAAGAAGAGAGCGCTCTTCTAGGGTCCAAAGTATGGAGCCTATATTCGGCCTCCGAGGTGTGACTGGGGTAGAACACCGGCAGAGTCAACATCTGGTTAAGGTGAAACTCCGACACCACCTTCGAAAGAATTTCGGGTGGGGGTGCAGAACAACCTTGTCCCTATGGAAGACCAGATAAGGAAACTCGATGGAAAGTGCCTGGAGCTCTCCCACCCTTCTGGCTGACGTAATAGCCACCAAGAAGGCGATCTTCCACGACAGGTGAGATGTCACACCTGTGCATCGGTTCAAATGGCTTGCCCATGAGCTTAGCCAATACCAGCAGTAGATCCCACGGAGATGGAGGTCCGGTGATATGTGATCAAGGCCTCTGAAAAAGCACCCAACCACCTTCTCCTGCGCCACCGACTGCTTGCCGGCCCAAGCCCGGTAAGCAGCGATGGCTGCCAGGTGCACCTTAAAGGTTGTCGACCGAAGCCCTAGCTGAGAAAGGGACCAGAGGTATTCCAGAATGCTAGCCAAGGAACAGGAAGAAGGGTCCAACCCTTTGTCCTGACACCAAATGGAGAATCTCTTCCATTTGAAGGCATAGCATTTTCTGGTCGACTCCTTACGGGATGCCTCAACTACATTGAGGACCTCATCGGAAAGACCCAAGGCCTGGAACTCTAGCCGCTCAGAAACCAGGCCATCAGGTGCAGGGATTGAAGGTCCGGGTGGAAAACCTTCCCCTTGTCTACTGAGAGCAGGTTCGGGCGGGCTGGATGCCGCCTCGGGAGCCTGGAGCTGAGGCTGAGGAGATCTGGGTACCAGTACTGGCGGGGCCAGTCTGGGGCTACCAGAATCACCTGCGTCTTGTCCCTCTTCACCTTGAGAAGCACCTTGTGGATCAAGGGAAATGGAGGGAAGGCGCAGAAGAGTCCCGGGGTCCACAGCCTCGAGAAGGCATCCCCCTGTAGCGAGACCTGCTTGGGGGCATGAAACAACCTCAGCTTCGCATTCTCCCTTGAGGCAAACAGGTCCACCTGAGGGGTGCCCCAATAGGAGAACAGATGTAGTACTACCTCCAGCAGGAGAGACCACTCAAGAGATGCACGCCTATCCGGCTGAAGGCATTGGCCAGACTGTTGGAGGCTCCTGCCAATATGGATGGCTAGAAGATCTGCCTCCAGGCTGATCACGAGAGACCAAGTGCGGAGAGCTTCCTTGCACAGGGGCAAGGAGTGCGTCCCGCCCTGTTGGTTGAGGCAGTACATGGTTGTGGTGTTGTCTGTCTGGACCACTTGAACCCGTATAAACGGAGCAAAGGCGGTGAGGGCTAGTCGGACTGCTTGAAGCTCCAGCAGGTTGATGTGGCATAGAGACTCCTAAGGAGACCAGAGGCCGTGGGCTCTGAGCTCCCCCAGATGGGCACCCTAACCCAGAGAGGCGTCAGTCGTCAGAGTGACCGTCAGCTCGGGGCGGACAAACGGGTTAACCTCCTGCAGATGAGCTGGAACGAGCCACCACTGTAGGCCGTTCCACATCTCCTGGGTCACCATCACTGGCTGGTCCAGAGGACAGGAGCGCTGTGACCATTGGCGGGCCATCCCTCATTGCAGGGGACGCATGTGCCAGCGGGCCCAACGGACCACGCTGGTGCAGGCCACCATGAGGCCCAGAAGGTGCAGGAAGTCCCGGGCAGGGCACAGTTGCCCAACCAGAAATGACTGGGCAACGGAGGAAAGGACCTCGGCCCTGTCCGCCAGGAGCCAAGCTCTGGCGTGAAGAGTCGAGCTCTGCCCCAATGAACTGAATCACCTGCGATGGCACGAGTTCCGACTTGGCCTCGTTGATGAGGAGGCCAATCTGAGAGCAGACATGGAGGGCCAGATCCCTGGACTGCTCCACTTCCAACCTGGAGGGGGCTGCAACCAGCCAGTCATCCAGGTAAGGGTACACCTGGACCCCTCGGCACCATAGGAATGCTGTCACCACTGCCATGCATTTGGTGAAGACCCTGGGAGCTGGAGAGAGGCCGAAGGGCATGGCCCGGAACTCGTAAAGGGATCCCTCTGCTCTGAAGTGGAGGAACCGCTGATGAGACGGACGGATTGGGACGTGAAAAAATGCGTCCTGTAGGTCCAGGGAACAGAACCACACACCTGGCTCCAAGGATGGAATGATCTGAGCCAGAGTGACCATTCCTGAAGGTGCGAGACCTTAGGAACTTGTTCAGGTCATGTAGATTAAGAATGGGGCGCCAGCCCCCCGTCCGTTTTGGGACAAGAAAGTACCCGGACACAAACCCTGGGTCTGGAGGGGTCCACCACTTCACTGATCACCTCCTTCTGGAGGAGCAAGGCAATGTCGGCTCAATGAGCCGACACAGAACTCAGGCAGTAGCCCCCGTGGGGCAACAGCTCGATTTGGGGAGAGCTGCTTCGAATTCAGAGGCAGACCCTGCCTACCACTTCCAACACCCAGCGGTCTGTAGTGATAGCAGACCAGGCGGAAAGGAAGTGGTGGAGCCGTCCCTCCACGGGGGGAACCCGGAGAGAAGTGACGAGGTTGAGGGCGATACCCCATAATGGCCAAGCTTGGAGGAAGGGCCGGCCGAGGAGCCTCCTGGGCCCTTTCCTCCAGGCTTGGATTTGGGGCACTAAGCACGAGCCTTCTGGCCCTAATGCTGGTGTTGCTGGGCCGGACGTGCCGCAGGGGCTGAAGGACAAAAGGGCTTACGTTGCTGCTGGCGGCCTTTGTCCTTCTGAGCAGACATGACTGAGTGCAAGGTGGCACTGGACTTCGATCCGTTGGAGATGACCCTCCACCCCGGGCCCGAACAAGTCGGTAGCCAGGAAAGGAGCGTCTGCCAGCTTGTGCTGGGTATCAGCCGTGAAGGTGGAGATTCGCAGCCAAGCTCTGCGGTGCATGGCCACTGCGGCCGCTACTGACCGAGCACACGAATCAGCAATGTCCAACGAAGTCTGGAGCTGCTGTTTAGCTACCGCCATTCCCTGATCCCGCACCTGCTTGACCATCTTCTGAAGGTCAGACGAGAGATGAGGAATCACCTCATCCAGGGAGCCCAAAAGGGCGTGTGAAAAGTGTACCATCAGAACAGCTAAGCTAGCCTGACAAATGCCTAGGGAGGAAGCAGCATATACCTTCCGCCCTGAGCAGTCCAACTTTTTGGATTCCTTATCGGGCGGTTTGTCCACATCCCGAGCGTTCCGGGAACGGCGGAAAACACCACTGGTCACTAACCCTTCCGCAAAGGGGTGCTCCGAGAAACTGGAGAGTGGACCAGTAGGGACCGCATACTTTCAAGCCATCCTGGCCAAAGGTGTGGGACAAGATGCTGGCCGCTGCAGTAACTCCAGGGCCAGGCCAACAATGGCTTCGGCCACCAGAAAGGCCTCTGTAGGGCAATCCCCTCGGTCCACTATCTCCATAAGGGGATACTTGGCCCGTTTCTGAACCGGTTCAAGCTGCATCCTAGTAGACTGAGATGAGTCGAATTATTCCCAAAAACAAGGACGGGCTCTGGTCCACCGACTGACCCCCTGCAGACTCCAGGTCCAGCGGCCTGGAGAACGAGTCGTCGTCGTCAGACTCCAAGGAGTCTGCGAATGGCTGCCGAGCGCCTGAGCCACCCTCCACGTGCCGAGGTCGATCAGGGCCCCAGTCTTCGGTTGTGGAGGCAGAGGTTCCACCACAATGGGTGGAGCAGCCGGTTTCGGATGAACAACCGGTGCTGGTGGTGGCTCCTCGACTACTACGAGGGGTTGTTTCAGCCGCTCCGGTGACAGCCAGTTAATGGCCAGAGAAGGCAATGGAGTCGGCTTGTTACTGGAAAGTAAGAGCTGCTGCCTCATCAAGTCCTCGTAGGGCCGACGCACTTGCGCTGGAGCCTATCCTCCGAAGAGGATGAGTGGCAGCGCCGCTTTCCATAGTGCAGAGACCAAGACCACCAACGTCGGCGGGACCAGCTGGACCTGGAAGAGGCCAGAGACCAAGACCTTCGGGGATTCCGACAGTGGGTCAGAGAGGGGACGGGGGAAACCCGCTCCTACCTCGGTACAGGGACCTTAACCGGGGACTCCGGCACAGGCAAGTCCTCCGTTTCCACCGGAGGAACCGGTGAAGTAGGGTTGTTGGCATTTCCAGTTGACAAACCGTCCAGCGGGTCGAGAAAAATCTCGACCACGTCGACGGGTGTCTTGGCCGGCTGACCCGCCGGGAACACCGTGAAGCCAGCGGCCTTAGCCGCAACCTCGAGTGAAGTCGAAGGTCCGGTGAAGGGACCCCCTCCCCCTCCCACGAACGTCAATGGTGGGACTTACCTTTTGAGTCCTCCTTCTTGGACCGACTGGAGTGTCCCGATGGTCCTTCTCCCTTGGTGGAGAGGGACTGACAAAGCTCCTTAAAGGAAGCTGTATAGGAAGAGCCAAAGGAGAGCGGGATAAATGCTGTGACCGAGGAGGAAGCAGCAGCGGCCTCGGCCTCCTCGAGGGCGGTCATCTGGTCCAACTGTTCCACGAAGCCCGCTGCCGCGAACACCGCCCAACGGGCCTCCTTCGACTTGACCGGCGGATAGCGTTTTTCAGGGCGCCCCAGTAGTAGTCGAGCAGCGTGGTCCTCCAAGACTGAAGCCGAGAAGGAGCTGAACAATTTGCAAGCCTGCGAATCATGGCCAAGCCCCAGGCAGTAGATGCATGTGGAGTGTGGATCGGTCTGGGACATCTTCTGCCCACAGGGGCACCGACGAAAGCCGGGAGTCAATTTGTCCATTGCAGCAGCAAGGGAACACGCAGACCGGAGTCTTGTAAACTTTAGAATTAGTTTCAGGTTAACCGAAGAGTGTGGATCCAGGCCTAAAACGCAGAGCGCTAAGGAGGGAACCTGAGCTTCCAAGCAGTAAGGCAGATCTGGCGTCATGGGGCAGAGCAGAGGGTTTTACCACCCAGGTGGGTGGGAGGAGCCAGCTTGAAGACCTTCCGGCAACATTTAAAGCAGCAAGGAACCTGCCAATAAGTGTGGATTGAACAACATATCCACGTCCCTAGAAGTAAATATCGCCGGACAAAATGTTGCAGTGGTTAAAATGATCCTCACCAGCTTCCAGCTTCCTGGCAATCAACATTTTTGTCCACCAAGGAGTTCTGATGTTATGGTAGAAAAAGATTTTCTAAAAATGTAATTCAGCACACAATGTTTAAAAAAATTAAAAAATAACGGCACAGCTTTGTTTTTCCCCACCCACCTGCACAGCGGACCTCACAATCCCAAGCAGTGACAGTTACCCTGTCGCATCACTGAACCACAATCAGCCCTGTTCTGCACGCTGACACCCACCCGTATCCCTGGAACAGAAGTAGTGGAATGTGCTGCACTCTTCCTGAGAATCACAGTGCCACAACCCCCTACACACACTACCCATGTTAGTGGAATGAGATGACAGAAGCACTGTCACGGGACATAGAACAATGAGCAACGTTTAAAAAAAAGGCATGCTAGGCTTGCTTCAATGATTAAATAATGTCTGTTGGAAGACGCGACAACATGTAGGCAACATTTTATCCAGCGATATATCCTTTCGACCTTTAAATCGCGGCGTTCTTACCACTACCTTTTAACCGGCAACATTTCGTCCTAGTGCCGTGCTCGGTCTGGTGGGTGGCGTTGGAAGAGGCATCTCTGTGAACTCCAGTGTGTGTCCAGTCTCGATCAGCTGCAGGAGCAAATGGTCTGAGGAGATGGCATGCCACCCTTGCAGGAGCAGGAAACCCTGCCCCCCCCCCCGACAGCTGTGGGTAGGGCCTCCATACCCAAGACCGGAAGACGACCTTCAGGCAGAAGGCTGGCCCTGCTGAGGGGCAGCAGGGTCTTAACAGGTTTTCTGGGCATTCCTAGGACCTGGCAATTGCAACTGAGGATTTCTTTTACTGACAGGCTGCCTGTTGAACGAGGGACGGCCCCCTGTAGGGGCAGCCTCGAGAGGAACCCCTGAAGGGTCGTTTGGCCTTAGGGTGGTAATGGGTCCACAATGATTGAAGGGTATGACCAGACTTGTAAATCTTTCAAGATGTCCTGGGTCTGTGGATCAAACAGCTGAACTCCTTTAAAGGGAGCATTCAAGGTGGACTGCTGTTTGTCCTGGGAAAAAACAAATACCCTGAGCCAGGCATGACACCCGAGACATATACCGGCAGAGGACATATGAGCCGTAGTACTCACAGCATCATAAGTGGCCCTAAGCAGATGGCAGCCTATAGCCGCCGCAGTAGATAGTTTCACCATTAGGTCCACTTGGACAGAACCCACTGGGAGGGACTGTTGCCTGGGAGGCTTTTAGAATTTCCTCCTGATATTTCAGGATGTGTCCCATGTAATTGACTACACAAAGGGACACGGCAGCCGGTTTGAGGCGGAGAAACAAAAAAATATATAAACACGTTTTCCAATGGCATCTAAATTTCTTTGATTCCACATCCAGGGGCTGAGCACTCATGTGCTGAGGCCTACAGGACCCATCATGTGCAGCACTGATCACCACAGAGTCCACCTGAGGCAGAGCCATGAAATAGGGGTGACCCACTGGATCCTGATAAAGCCCATCAGCCTTCTGCAGATTGGAGGGAATCTTGAAAGGTTGCTTTCGGGCAGCCACAATAGCCTCTTCAAAGGCATTCACCAAAGGGGTGATAACTAGAGTGGGGCATTCAGGCACACCATGGTACTGAGCCAACATCCTGCGAGAAGCCTCCTGCTCAAGTGCCCTGGAACCCGAATGTTTTCTGGAGGTGGATCAAGATGTCCGAAAATGTCAGGTCATCAAGGAGAGAGCAAGAGAGTTCAGAGGTAGCTTCCTCTTGAACAGAGGAGGCAGCAGAGGAGGACTGAGGGGATTCCTCATGGTCCATGTTGTCCTCCTCCTCCTCCCTGTTCGCTAGACCCCAGTCCTGCAGGAAAGGGTCCTCCATGTCCACGTCCTTGATGTACAGACCCAGGGAGACAGGGGAAGAATTGGTCATCCGCTGGGCCGAAGGAGGCAGAGACGGAACAGAGACCAGAAGTGACCCCTCCCTAGGGGGTGTTGGGTCTGAGTGTGGTCCAGGATAGATTTCACCAGTGCCTGGACATCTCTCATGGCCATCTGTCCAGTGGAACTGGTCATGGCAGACTGGGCAGAGCAAATGGGCACCACTTACGAAACGGTCACAGGCAGTGGGACCAAATGAGCAGCATCGAAAAGGGGTGTATACAGGACCCCAGAATTGTAGACAATGGTGCAAGGCTGGACGCCGATGAAGAAATCGTTGACGGGCCCCTAGCCCCTGCCATCGACGAGAGCATCGGAGGATCCATAGTCGGCGACAACTTTTGTTTGAGTTGATGGAACGCTGTGCATCGTCGACGGGCCATGAGGCAGGGCAGTTGACGAGAGGGTTGGACGATGGCTATGCAGCATGGAAGGTGGGGGCAGCACTGGAAGCTGCAAAATTACCCCCGAGCTGCTCAACGGCTCCGCTCACAATCGTCAACAGTTTTGAAGACCATGCGTGAGGAACTATCGCTCCATACTTACATGTGAAGCAGAGAACAACACAGAGGTGATAGAGACATGCTTAGTCTTAGAGGCATGTTTCTTACCATAACCCTGTGTCGAGATGGAGGGGTCTCCCGGGGAGCGGTGAGACCCTGAAAAGGATGCTGAGGAGTCTCCAAAAGAGGAGCGATGCCATCGCTCCAAGAGGGCAGCTTTCTGCTCTATGAAATACTCTCAGAGCTGTTACAACCGTTGGTGTTTCATGGCTGTGTTGAATTTATTACAGAAGGCACACTCCACTGAGTTGTGTTCAGGAACAAGGCAACGAACACAGACTGCATGGAGATCTTCTTTACTAATTCTGTGACCACAGAAACAACTTCAGAATAAAGGCTCCAAAGACATCAGTAGTGAATATTTATAAAAATAAAAAATGTAAAAGTTGTAGGTCGTAGAACTTTTCTTAAGACAACTGGAAAGCAGGAACTCTGAAAGACTTGTTACATGCAGGTCGTGGCTGAAAAGAACTGAGGAGTGACTGGGCCCCCCCCCCCCCTTTATTATACCTGCCAGGTGTATACCACGTGGTGGTGCTGAGGTGGGAGGGTCCCAGGGTCGATTGCTGTGAAAAATCATCCGACGGAGAGGACACCTGCAGCTGAATCCCACTAGTTATGACCTGCTGCAAGAGACTGCCTCAAAGAAGATCAGACCCTTAATTCTTGCCTCTGTCAACATCCAGAGTCTATTATCTGAACTACCAGATCCTCAAGTCTGGATGGCACAGTATACTAGTAATGTTCTCTCAGTTAATGAGACATGGCTCTCCTCTAGGGTCCCTGATAATGCAGTCTCCCTGCCTGGGTATAACCTATACAGGTAGGATAGGTCAGGTAAACGGGCCGTGGGCTGTGCTTTATACATTAAAGGGCACCTGAAAAGTCTCGCCCTTCCTCCTACTGCTCAATGCAACAACTCCCAGATACTTGGCGTCAAAATCTTTCTGCAGGAACATGGGAAATCCCTTACCGTACTCTCAGTCGATATCCCTCCCCCCCTCGGGAACAGACCCCTGGGATCAAAATGGTCACAGATTTCTTAGGAACCCTCCCTCACCTTTCTGAGAAGGTGATTCTGAGTGATCTAAATATAAAACTGGCTCACTCCTGAAGCTACACCATTTAAGGATGCCTTTGCAGCTACTGGCATCACCCAGATGGTGACTGCCCCCACAAGATTCAACAGTAGGACCAGCACCAGCACTCTCCTTGACCTAATCCTCACCACCCCCACCCAGATAGGATCAAAAGTACAGGACTCCACGAGTGCCCACTCCCTCGTTCTTTGTTCATGGTCCAACAAGGCCAACAAACCACCAGCACAAATCGTATAGAGTCGGGCCCTCAAAAAAGGGCACCTTGCCAACTTCAAAACACATCTAGCTCAATGCAATTGGTCCCCCCTCAGTACTGTCGATAATGTGAATGACACTCTCCCCTTCTTTATCTCCAAATTTAACAAAGCGTGTGATCTCTTTGGCCCTTACCGCAAGGCTAAGGGTCTGTCCAACCCCTGGATCAACGCCTCCCTGCTTAACCTTATGAAACAAAGGGATAATCTGTGGCATCGGGCTCAGGTCACTAGGAAACCTAGCAATAT
The DNA here is from genome assembly GCA_016271365.2 of Neoceratodus forsteri. Classification (NCBI taxonomy): domain Eukaryota; kingdom Metazoa; phylum Chordata; order Ceratodontiformes; family Ceratodontidae; genus Neoceratodus; species Neoceratodus forsteri. The sequence continues at coordinate 637,351,155 of CM057450.1, read as the reverse complement.
GCAACTTTATAGAGCTGCTAGAAACTGCTGCACCCAAGAAATCTTTGAGGCAAAAAAATATAATTTCAAAAGTAAATTTACTAACACATGGGGAAACAGATACAATTTCTGGGAAAAACTTAAAGACCTCACTGGCAACCCAGTAAAGCTCCCCCAAGTAAACAGAATAAACACACAAGACCGCAAACTAATAGCAAATACATTTAACAGTGCATTTACTGACCTAAATGGCATACTCCTACAGTATTTCTTTGACTCTCATAACTCGGTCCAAGTGTCTGCCTCATCTACCCACGAGCCAAATACCCCACACTTCTATTTCAGACATGTAACACAGTGTGAGGTCAAGAAATACATACAAAGAGTCACTGGAAAGTCCAGGTTCAGTGGAGACTCCCTTGACCTTAAACTTCTCCACCTCTCCCTCGTTGTCATCACCCCCCCCCCCCTTACCAGGATCCGTAACTTCTCTCTCACAAACAATCCCCTAGCCTATGGAAAGCTGCCCTAGTCATGCCGGTCCACAAAAGTGGGGACAAGACATCAGTAATAACTACCAGCCAACCCCCAAAAAGCTCTTGAACTAATTTTTGCCAACCAGCTCACGGAATATCTGTCTAAATACAACCTGCAATGCCCAAGGCAGCATGGATTTAGAAGGCACACAGCACCACCACTGCCCTGCTGACATACCCTAACTACAACCATAAGGCCCTGCATGATGAATGTAGTTGGATCAAATCCAACTAAAGAGTTTGATACAGTGAACCATCACACCTCCCAGAGTTTACCTGCTGGTTCAGTAGTTACCTTACTGAACGCACCCAGCAAGTCAAGAACTGCGACACACTCTCCAGGGGTCGAAATTAAGTTTTGTGGCCACTAGCCAGCAGGGCTAGTGACTGGGAAAATCTACTCGTCCTGCAAACTTTTACACTAGCCCACCTGGTGTACTTATTGAAAAGTTACCTTCTCCACTACAAGCCCGCAAGGCTAGATAAAGGAAAATCTTACTAGCCCGATATAAAATCGGCCAGCATTTGGCTAGTGGGCTGGTGCTAATTTCTACCTCTGACTCTCAAGAAGTCTTCCTGTTCGCTCAGGAGTTCCGCAGGGCTCCAGCCTTGGCCCGCTTCTTTTTAGCTTGTTCATCAACAATCACCCCTTTGCCTATAACATCAACACTATCATACTAACATACTAAAATGCCAGCAGAATAGGCCTGTCGGTCTTTCATGTCTGCTCGTTTGGTCAGCTCCCACCCTGGGAGCTGACCTTGCTGCCCCCCTCGTCCTCTCTGGCTTCTCCCTTCCCAGTCCCGGATATTCCCACTGCACAGGACTTTGCGTCCAGAACCCTTCCCCTGTACCTGTCCCACCCCCTCCTGAACCCTTCCACCGTCTCTGCCTCCACCAGCCCCCTGGGTAGTGCATTCCATGGCTCCACCACCCTCTCAGTGAAGTAGCACCTCCTCCTTGCTCTCCTGAATCCCCCCCAGCTTCCACCCATGCCCTCTAGTTGCCCCCCACTTTGAAGCACCTTGACTGCTTCTCCCCTATTTAACCCCTTCATGTACTTAAAGATCTCTATCATGTTCTCTCAGTCCCTTCTCTCTTCCAATGTGTACATATTTAGCTCTTCAAGCCTCTCCCTAAAGGTCCTGTCCCCCAAGCCCCAGATCATTTTGGTTGCCCTCCTCTGGACCCTCTCCAGGAGTTCAATGTGCCTCTAAGTGTGGCCTCAAAAACTGCATGCAGTACTCGAGGTGAGGCCTCACCAAGCAGTTATACAGGGGGAGTATCACTTCCCTCCTTCTGGACGTGATCCCCCTAGTGATGCATTCCAGCATCCTGTTGGCCTTGGCCGCTGCCCTCCTACAAGTCTGAGTTTTTCATCTTGACATCCACCACCACCCCCAGATCCCTCTCAGCCACTGAGACTTGAACATCCCCGGGTGTACACTTGGCCCGGGTTTCTGGCTCCCAGATGCAGTACCTTGCATTTCCCTACATTGAACCTCAGCTTCCACTTTCTAGACCACCTTTTCAGACCTCCAGGTCCCCCTGTAGGGCCTCTCTCTCCCCTCTTCTCCATTTACCACCGTCCCCAGTTTTGAGTCATCTGCAAAGGGACTCATCTCACTCCTGATACCCTTCCTTATGTCAGAGACATAGGCATTGAACAGGAGGGGCCCCAAGGACCGATCCCTGAGGGACCCCACTAATGACCCTCCTTGGGGATGAGACTATCCCGCCAACCACGACCCTCTGGGTCCAGTCCTGGAGCCAACTGCCTATCCATCTGATTCCCCACCCCCATTTCTCCCAGCTTATTAAACAGGTCCCCGTGAGGAACAGAGTCAAACACCTTGCTGAAGTCAAGACAGAGGACGTCCACCGGTCTATCCAGGTCCAAGGCTCTAGTCACCCAGTCATAGAACTCCACAAGGTTTGTCTGACACGATTTCCCTGAGACGAATCCATGCTATGGTCCAGGCACCCCGACTTTTCCAGGTCCCCCCAGCCTCTCCTTGACAATGCCCTCTATCACCTTGCCCACCACCAATGTCAGGCTGACAGGCCTGTAGTTCTCTGCCACCTCCTTGATCACCCCTTGTGGATAGGCACTATATCGCCACCTTCCAGTCCTGGGGCACCCACCCTGTCCTCAGAGAGATGGTGAAAAGCCGCCAGGACATCCCGCGTTCTTTCAGCACTCTGGGATGTAATTTATCCGGTCCCGGTGCTTTCTCCGTCTTAAGGGACCTGAGGGCCTCCCTCACTCTCTCTGCCATGATTTCCACCTCCGCTACCTCGTCCCCCTGCCTTGCCTTCCCCCCTCCTGCCAGTGATGGCCCATCCTCTCCCCAGACCTGATGATCGGCAAGGGCCCCCCCTCAGTTTCACCATCTCCTCCCATATATGATGCAGCCCATTTTCCTTGGTGAAAACTGAGGCGAAGTACTCATTTAGTACCTCAGCCTGCTCCCCCAGATCTTGTGCCCATCCCTCCCCCGGTTTTATCCTGCTAATCTGCCCCTTCACCCTTCGTTTTTCCCCAATGTATCTAAAGAACCCCTTATTCCCTCTCCTAATTTCCCTGGCCAAGTTCTGCTCCTTCCTGGCCTTAGCCGCCCTCACCACCCTAGTGGCCCTTCTGGCCATCAGCTCACACTTCCCTCTATCCTTTTCATTCCTTGAGCACTTGAAATGCCTATAAGCTGCCTTCTTTCCCCTCACCACCTCCTGAACCTCCCTGGTCCACCAGCAGGGTTTACGGGCCCTACCACATTTTCGACTTACTGTTGCACAGGTGCTGGAAGCATCCAGCACCCCCTCCTGATTTCCCCACCTACTGTCAGCGTCCACGTCTGGCCCAATCCCATCCAAATACTTCTTAAAGATCCTTCATTTCCTTGAAATCCGCCCACCTGAAGTCGTTACCTGTGTCTTTGTGCAGCCTTCTACCCCTCCTAGGCCCAGGCAGAACCAGACCGTGGCATGGTCGCTCCCCGCCAACGGCTCCCTTACCTCCAGGCCCCCAATCTGGTCACTGTCTGCCAGGACCACATCCAGTATCTGCGCCTCCCTGGTAGGTTCCCCCACCTGCTGAGTTAGGAACGCATCCTGAAAAACATCCAACAACCTCTGTTCCCTGGCCACCGAGGATGTCATAGTCTCCCAGTCCGTTCCTGGCATGTTTAAGTCCCTCAACACCACCACACTTCCCCTGCCCAATTTGCAGTGTCTCCCAATATCCGCCACCAGACTCTCCTCCAGCGCAGGGGGTCTATACACCACTCCTATTTTTACTCTCTTGCCCCCACTTGTTATCAAGGTGACCCAAATTGCCTCCACAGGTCCCTCCGCCTCCTCCATTCCTCCTATTCCAATGCAGTTTTTGACAATTATTGCTACCCCTCCTCCCCTTCCCTCTCCCGTCCTTCTTGAACATGGTGTAATCCTCCAGGTTCAGGTCCCAGCCGTGCCCTGTGGTGGCCCAGGTCTCAGTGACCGCTGCCACATCCACCTCTCCCTCAGTTAGCATCGCCTGGAGCTCAGACATTTTATTGCCCAAGCTCCTAGCATTTAGTAGGACTACCTTCCACCTTTTCCGTATACTTCCATTTCCCCAGCTCACATTCCCAAGTGGATTCTGTCTTCCCCCGGTCAGCACCTTACCAGTCGGCCTTTTCCCACATTCCTCCAGCTCCCCAGGGGGAGTGGAGACCGAGTCACTCCTTTATCGAACCCCACTCGACAGCCTTCTCTCCCATCCCTCCCCCCTTCACAAGTTTAAGCCCCACCTTTCACCAAGCTGTCCTTTATACAGACGATGCCACCCTCTTTTCACGTAGCCCTGATCCTCACTCGCTCACTACTGACCTTCAATCTAATTTTAAAATGGTGGGAGTCAGTTTAAGCAACACAAACTGCACACGAATTACAAACAGACCAAGGTCATGCTTTTCGCTAATCCTCACCATGCTCACAAAGTGGCCAACATCGTCATCCGCAATAACCAAAACCAACCGTTGGAGCAAGTTCAAACATTTAAATACCTTGGACTCGCACTGGATCTGGCTCTTTCATACAATCTCCATATAAACCACATTACCAAAGTCATTAATTAACGCCAGGCTTGGGATTCTTTACAGACATCGACACTACATGACCACAAATGCTTTCAGAACCAGTTCAGTCCTTCTGCTGGTCAATTATGGCCTTGTGATCTACGGTGCTGCCTCGGACACCTTCCTGAAGTGCATCTCACTTGCGTAGAACAAGTCCTGTAGACTGATCTCTGGCTCTGACAAGCGTACCCGCACCCGCGAACCCTATGAGAAAACCTGCTAGCTTCCTCTCAAGAAAAGAATCACCTATTATTACACATGCTCTCTTGCAAAGAAGATCTGTCTAGGCCTTACTCTCCCATTCACCAAGACCTTCATCATGTCAGCGCTTAAAATAAAGTGCATACGGCGATCCTCCAAGCACTCCTACCGTGTCCCCTTTGTTAGGACCTCCCTAGCCCAGTGTACTTTCGCCTACAGAGAACCCACCCTTCTTAACTGCTTACTCCCTGATCATAATGCTGAACCAAAACTGGGTGCCTTCAAACTTAAGCTTCGTAATCACCCAATTGCTCAAAGCCGATGCGACTGCTTTATCTAAACTGCTTCTCGCAGTCACCCTTCAACCCCTTCTCTCCCTCTGCTCTCTTCTGCCTACTCAACTCCCCACCCCCTTCCATCCATATAACACCTCCTCCCTCGTCTCCATGAATTTCTCTCTCTTCCTCTCCTACGCCCCTCGTCCCCATGAATTTATCTCTCTTCCTCTCCTCCGCCCCTCCCTCAGCTCTGCACTTACACCCAACCCTCTGCACCTAGCTTCCTGACAAGATCTTCCTCAGACTAATTTCATGTTTATTTTAACTACCGATCAGTCTTCTCCATACTAACATGTTTATGTACTTGGAATAATCTCTCGTAACCTAGTGTTTTCGGAACTGTACCACCAAGTATCTACCTTACTTGCTGGTGAATTATGTGAACATCTTAACTTATCCTGAGACATGTGACTTACTTAGTGTTTGATGTGTGAAGCTTGCCTACTGTTTTGTAACTTCATGACTTAATTACGTGTTGTATCACTCCTGTTTAACGCGGAACCTTTGTAAAGGAACATCTGGTTCAAAGGTATTACAATTCTAGTAACAAACAATATAAAGATCACGCAAGGAGACACTCTTGCAGTGCCAACAGATTATGGGCAGTCATATAAATGTATAGAAAAGATCTTAGTTCAAAATCTCACGAGGGCCATCGCCTTCATCAGTGTAGTCCCCTCCTCCTCCCCATGCGCGAACTGCAGTATCGGGTTTCGGAACTCAAACCCAAGGCTGTCTTCCTTACCCAGATGCGAGACTATTAAGCAACAACGTTAGACACACAGAAAACAAAACTACTTTCTACTGGATGCTGCACAGTACTGCATAGTATCCCCTCTCCCCATGCCTTTGTTTCTTGGGAACTACTCCGCTAACTTTTCAGTACGATGCAAATGATCACGTAGTTTACGTTACAGCCCCCTTTTTTTTTTACTGAAGCAAAACTTTTCAGCTGTTCTATTTTCTCAGTATGATACTGATTATCAAATCGTTTATGTTAACCTCTCCCGCGGGACAAGGCAGGCCGTTGTGAGAGTCCGCGCCTCCCTCCTGGCCACACAAAGCACTCCCTCGCGCTCTGGTGAGATAGGTCCGGAAGGCGACAACAGGCTCACAACTTGCCCTGCTCTCTCACACAACCTCGATACGGGGATCCGGAGCTCTCTGTCTCTCTCCAGCTCCTTGCACGTCTCACGCTGGCTCCTAAACTTACATGTTGACTTCCCTGCTGCTTGTCCACGCTCTCCGCTATGCCGCCTTCTCTCCGACTCCACCACGAACTTTGCCGCCGACACCGGAAAGATAGAACAGCTTCCGGTGTCACATCAGGTACTTCCGGTCCTGCCACATTTCTTCCGAAACGCCGAACTGAGAAAAAAAGAATAGCAACGCCCTCTCTAGAGGTAGAGTGAGCCGCCATCTTGTGGATAGGAAAATGGGCTGTTGCCGATATAGAAATCAAAAGCTCAGAGGAGCAGGGCGAGTTTAAGGCAACTGGGAACCCTAGGGCCAGGAGAAATCTGGGCCCCCTTCACGGTGACTTTGTTCCTTGGGCACTGACATTTTAAAACATATGTTCTTACTATGCCTAAAAAGTGAAATAAAACCTAAATAAAGTAGCTGTGTAATGCCCCAAAGTTGGGGCATCCCAGAAAAACTAGAATCAATAAAGAAACTAGGAGTTTGCAGGTGCTCAGGATGCCTGGTGTAGGCTGCAGGGTACAATGATACGGGGCCCCTAAAAGTAAAGATTTATCTCCTTATAAAGAGAAACTGTAAAATAATACAGAAAAGTGCCTTGTGCACTTTACAGTATGGTCAAAAAGCAGATTTAATAGCAGCACATGTCACAATGGCTTGGACAGAATGCTGTGCTGAGCTGCTCATGCACAGCATTCCAGTTCAAACACTCCAGAACCTGAGGGTTTGTTTTTAAAAAAGTTTTAACAGTTCTGGGTAGTTTCTGCTGGCTGTGGAGCAGAGAGGACGCAGATGGTTAAAGGGAACCAGTAGAGCTTACCTGGTGGTTGAAGCTGTTCCCCGAGGGCCAGTCTGTGTGCCTGCTCTGGCTCCAGCCAGTGAAGATTCCTCCATAGCTCCATTTTGGTCCGTGGTGCCATCGAGGCACCAGAAGAAAGTGACCGGCCGTTTGCCGCGGTTTGGGCTATGTAGCCCATGGATTTATTATCTCCCCCCTTGTGTTTTAAAGTTTAATTTTCGGGTCCCCGGTCGGGCATCCCTGCCAGCCGTGATCACGCCGGCCGCCCTGTCAGTTGTCTTAGGCCCCCCGGTCGTCCCCTTAGCTGCCTGCACATTCCCTCCCACTGCCAGCATCCCTCCCGCCTCCCGACAGCACAGCAACCCTCCTGAGGATGGCGGAGCGGTGAGTCGGCAGCAGCATTTGAAGCGTGCTGACCGCCTGTGAAGGGAGATAATTGTTTTTATTTCAGAAGCGCATGGAAGGCACTGAGAAGAGCGGCCGAGCGCCGCAAGGGGAAGCGGGTCATCAGGACCCGAAATTATGTATGTAGAGGGGAGGCAGGACATAGCGACGCCCAAAGGAGGGGCCAACCATCGAGGCCTGTATAGTGGGCTTTGAATATTCATTAGGGGTGGGACTTGGGGTGGTGTTTTTGCTACTGAGTGACAGCAGCTCTCAGAGAGCTGCAGATTTAAAGGGACCCTGCCACTCTTGGCCATTTCCAGTCCTAAAGGGGCACCAGGCCCAATATAAGGTGGGGCACTAGGCCCAATATAAAGTGGGGCACCAGGCCTAATATAAAGTGAGGCGCCAGGCCCAAGTCTTGGTAGGGCGTCAGGCCCGAGGTAAAAGTAGGGCATTAGGCCCGAGGTAAAGCGTGGTACTAAAGGGAGGCCCCGGCCTAGTGTAATAGGGCAAGCCAGCCTAGTGGAACTAAAGGGAGGCCCCGGCCTAGTGTAATAGGGCAAGCCAGCCTAGTGGTACTAAAGGGAGGCCCCGGCCTAGTGTAATAGGGCAGGTCAGCCTAGTGGTACTAAAGGGAGGCCCCGGCCTAGTGTAATAGGGCAAGCCAGCCTAGTGGTACTAAAGGATTCCTTAGCCAAAACGTCCAGGGATAGCCAGATCCTATTCAAGAAGATCCTACATTTAGGAACAGGTGTTTGTCTAAGAGTGCTCAATTCACCTATACTGTGAAGCTACTGTAACAACTGTACTGCTTATGGAATGGCTATTACCCTAAGTACCTGAACTATTGCCCTAAGAACCTGAACTGTTGCCCTAAGTATCTGAACTATTGCCCTAAGTACCTGAACTACTGCTCTAAGTACCTGAACTATTGCCCTAAGTATCTGAACTATGCCCCTGGTTGCCTGAACTATTGCTCTAAGTACCTGAACTACTGCCCTAAGTATCTGAACTATTGCTCTAAGCATCTGAACTATTGCTCTAAGCACCTGGACATTGGCCCTCATCAGTAATAATTACCCCTAAATTTATAATTTGCCCTTTCCCCGGCAAATTATTGTATCATTCCACAGTTCTCTGGGCATCTTTCAGTTATATGGTGACTACTGTATGAAGACAGTCTCAATCTTTTACCACACTGCAGTCCCATAGGTGATCTGTAATACTATGTACTCAGAATCAGTCTCTACTCAGAAGAAGATGTCTTCTCAGCATTCTTCACTTCTGTGGGGTCATCCATCAGCTCATCACGTCTGTCTGTGTCATCTGCTGAAGTCAAGTCCGTCGCCAGTCGTACAAGTTGTACCCACCGTTTCTTGTTTTTCTCAGCTTGAAGGTACGTCCACCGAAACGCATCACGATAGCCGTGCCAGTGTCGTTCCATATGGTTCCTGTTCCAGATGTCCCGAAGTTGGTCGCCCTCTACAGAAGTGTGCTCATCCTGGAGAACCTGGTCTGCGCCCTTCCTGGTCGTTCACCGAAAGTTGAGTCCGTCAAAGCCCAGTACAGGACACATCCACCGTTTCTTTGTTTTTGTGTTAGTTCCTGATCCTAGGATTGCAGAATCAAGCATTATCTCTTCAGATTCTTCTGGTTCCTGAGCCTGTCAGAGTTCCTTCTGAGTTTAGCTGGCCCTTGGAGTGCTGCAGCATCAGTCAGGTCATGGTAGTCCTCCATTGGATTCGTCGCCACGCAGGTCCTGATCTCTCTTCGTCCTTGGCAACCCTGGAAGTGGGTTTTGGCCGAGGAACCCTTTGTTTTCAGTGGGGAATCCGGCAGCCCATCAGTGGGTTATCTCAGGAACCAGTTGCTCTGGTTCTTCTTTCCGGCAGCCTTGGAGAGAGTGGGCTTTTGCCGAAGAAACATATGGTCTGTTTAGCAAACCTCTCACCACCCCAGTGGCCTTAACTAGGTCTTTGCTGGGAATTGTGATTAGGGTTCTACAGTTCTGTTTTATTTCCCTTGCCTTGTAGCTACCAATGAAGAACAACAGTGTACACGAAGACGCAGGAGCCCTGGACTCTTGTGATATCTAGACTCTGATGGAAATGTGTGGTGATAATTACCCTAGTACAGTTTGAGTGGCTTATGTCATCTGATCCTCATCTAAGAGTATCGAAGTGTAGAATAATTTCAGAATAAGAGTGGTAGTAGGCCTATAGTCTATTCTTGTGGTAATAATCTTAGTAGTCGTAGATAAAGTATTTCTCTGTTTATTGCCCTATTGTTCTTGGGCAACCCCTCCTTCCTCTTGTGACTGTGTCTGTCTACCCTTGGTACAAAATAAACACCCTGCGGGCATTGAAGCACTAGGTTGACTCCTGCCTCTCCTTGTCTGGGTGACGGTTCTCCTATCCACATAATTCGGACCTTGGTGCCTCACTCATCTCTTTTCACCACCTTTAGAGTAGAGTACTTCAAGGAGCACCTCTAGACCATCACAACTAAAATGCTTCAAAATAAATGTAACAAATAATATCAGTATGAAAAAACAACATTATTCCATCCGAGTTTTGATCATGTAGAGAAAATAATTACTATTGTATGTAGCCTGGTAAAACTGTTTTTGGGGATATGAAATGTCTTGATTTGAACTTCTGCCAAGCCCCCCTACACACACACTTGCAGTGTGGGTGTTACCATTTTGTCCTGTCAATATGAATTAGGATGCAGGAGTTTTGTTGGGTAGGGTAGAGACCCATCTCTGAAAGAGCCAAGGTCATGGGTGGTGAAGGAGTTGAGCTGGTGGTTTACTTGAAGAGTCAAGTGTGAATTATAGAGATTACGTTGCAAAGTGAGTGATTGTTGGGCGAAATCATTCCAGGAATCAGACTTTTCTGTTATTGACAAGTAAGCCAGGATCAATAAATGGCAAGATTTATTGATGGAATTCCGGAAATAGGCTTAGTTGTTCACCCTGAAAACAGAGCGATATAAAGGCCAGAACTTCTAAATGAATGAGATGAAGAAAAAAAAAAAGAGTAAGACTCTTAACTGTACCAATGAAACGCATTATAGATTTCTTGATTTTAGGAGTGAGATTAAATACAAACTACACACATTGAATAGCACTGTCAATCTTCTGTATTTAAGAGTAACACTTGATTGTATGTGGGAGTGGAGAGGTAAAGTGAAGGAAATGGGCCTGTTCACACCTTGCAGGTCAACCTGGACAGGGGCACCCTGTAGCTATCGGCTGCACTTAACCCCTGATCAGGTGGGTGAGTCATGTCACAGTTCAGTCCCTTCCTTGCTCAGATTACCCAGTAGTTTAGTCCTTCATAAAATAAATGAATCTCAGGCAGAAGAAAAGGGCATGTAGTAAATACATTTTGGGGATTGCTGCCCCCCCCCCGGGCAGGCAGGGGCCCTAGGCACATGCCTGTGTTGCCTATGCCTTAATCTGGCCCTGCCGAGGAGGTGCCCAATGAATTATGCTGCATGTGATTATGACAGCTCCAAGTGTAACACTGTTTTGTTCTTACGTGCTGACCATCTTTGTGCTGGCTGGACCGTCCGACTGTAGATTAGGACCAAACAGCATTCACAGTGCTGAAGCAGCATTGTTATACAAGCCGCTTCCCACTTGCATATACTGCTCCCTGGGCCTCCCGAACTGCAGATCATAGCAGCTGAAAGGACGCAGGCTGGGGTGGGGTTGCTGCTGGGAGTTTGTGCTGCTTTTGGGGTATGTCCATGGAAAGGGCACTGCCACAATGTTCTTTGAACTTAGTCTTTATTGCACTCATTCATAAGAGTGAAGTTTACCTCGCACAAGTAGAGGCACAATTTTTATTATTTTTAACCAGGAGAGAGACACTAAGCTGAAGCTTGTTTACAGGTATGACCTGGGAGCTCAAGGAAGTTAAGTGACTTGCTCAGGGGTCACACAATAATATGCAAGTGGGGGCTGTGGGATTCAAACCCAGGTCTCCAGGTTTGCAGCTGAAAGCCTTAAACCACTGTGTTATACTGCCTGTGTTCAGAGCTTGTATCTTGAAGTCTGACGATGTGGTTCACATTCTGAGGGCCAGTGTGTAAACTGTTTCCCATTCAGGACTGGTGGGGCCCAGCTGCTGTGAAGGTGGCTGGCTGAGTGGTCCAGGGAGGAGCAGGGAGGATGCTTAGCTTGGGGGAAGCTGATCTGCCGGTAGAAGGGGGAAGTTTCCTAGATGCAGGGAACTATGTCAGCAGAGGAGTGCTTTTCCACACGGAAGGGGGGGGGTCAGCTCTGGAAGGGTGGTAATCTGGGGATAGGCCAGTCTGTGGGAATGGGGTGATCTACTTCGTGCGCAGGAATGGTGGTCGGGGAATCCAGGGAGGGTGGTCATCTAGGAGAAAGAGTCTGTTCCTGGGATGCAGGTGCTCAGCTTGGGGGTTGGGGTGTTGTTCTGTGGGTGGATGGTTGGTCAGGGGCATAGATAGGTGATCCAGGGATGGGGGAGGTGTAGAGTGGTCCAGGTGGTAGGGGGCTGGTGTTCAAGCTTCAGGGAGGGGTGGAGTCTGGTCCAGCTGCAGGAGAATGGCTGGAGGGGAGTTGACGGAGGCTGGTCTGTGGCCTTGAAAGAGGGGTCCAGTGGCATGGTAGGTAATTGACTTGATAGGGGGCTATTGAAGAGCTCTCACCAACCTCAGGGAAGGCACTTGTGGCAGGGAGCTGCCTGTCCCAGCCAAAACCTAAACTGGCCACAAATTACATTTTTATAACTTGTATTACTTAGATAACTTGCTGCAAATGCATTGCAGTCCATTCTGCACTCAGTATCATTAAAACACAGTTTAGATACGTGGGGGTGTGGTAGGTGCTCAAACAGAATTAGGAAGTTAGAGCATGTTTGCAGTAAGTTAAATATCTAAATAATATCTGGAAAAAATGCTTCAATTGTGGCTGATTTTAAGTTTTCTATCAGATGATAACTCAGAAAGGTTACAAGGATGTTAGCACAGCTGTAACCATGATATGCTTTGTTGCATGCATATCTAGGACCTCGCCGAGGCTCAGACTGATAGAAAGGAAAAGGGGTATTGTTTAACCAGGAAAGGCACACTAAGCTGAAACTTGTTTCCATTTGCAACCTGAGAGCACAAGGAAGTTAAGTGACTTACTCAGGATTACTCAGTATACAAGTGGGGGCTGTGGAATTCAAACCTAGGTTTGCAGCTCTGAGCCATAAACCACTGCGCTATACTGCATCTTAGAAAACTTCAGACAACCCCTAAGAAAATGATGCTGGCACACTGAAGTCCCTGCACTGCCGACCTGGAGCTCTCCACCGTACTCTGTAAGTCACATGCACTGCCACTACTGCTGTGCCATGTGCACTGCTGTCACTGCACTGTGGCACATGCCTCATCAGAATAGTTGCATGTTACGCCATCAGGAACTTTGGAATGGGGGGGCACCCCTGGTGATAACTAGAGATATCATACAGGTACGTAACGTGGGTCCCCATTAAGGATGTCACGATATGACGATATATCACAATAATTACCACTGACGAAAATTTATTGTCATAAAACAATTATCGCGATTATCGTGTAGCATGATGTACTGCAATACAGTGATAAAGCACCTCAGCTTGCTTTTCCAGCAGCGTATCCCTTTCCAGGTGCAGCCATGATTCCTGATTCCCCACCATCCTCCTATCAGATTTTTTTGTATTTTTCCTTAAAAAGAAGAAATGCAGTGCTGGTCATGTGGCATGGAGTTTTGAGGGCCTGGGCACCTCACCTGTCACCATGCTGGTAAACCAGGTTCAGAAATAGACCTGGGTTGCTCAAGGGCTGACTACATGAAGGAGGACTGAGCATCCATTGTCGGCTCTCCTTCTTTTGGGGGGCGGGGGACAGCGCAAACTGCTGCTTTATCGCCATCTAGCGGAGGCTGGATGATGCAGCAGTAACAGCCTTCTGACTGGGTGCAGGGGCTGAGTATATGTGGCATCTTTACATCACACACTCGCACCATCGCACGTATGCCAGGCCAGGGGATGGGAAAAAGAAATGTGAGAGGGGGTATGTGCACCAGTTGACTTACATAGAAACTGATGGCAGATAAGGACCGCTTGATCCACCTAGTTTGCCCATTTTCCCTACCTGCTGTAATACTGCAGTCCCTACTTGGTTTCCGGCTTTACCCTCCCCTTTCCTAACCAATAAGGTTCCCTTATGCCTATCCTATGTGTTCTTGAATCCCATTACAGTTTTTGCTGCAACCACCTCCGCTGGAAGGCTTTTCCAGGTAGCCACTACTCTGTCTGTGAAGAAGTACTTCCTCACATTTCCCCTGAATCTCCCCCCCCCCAGCATCACAGCATGACCCCTTTCTCTTGAGCATCTTTTGTTCTGAAAAATGCTTCCCACTTGTACCCTATTTATACCTGTGAGGTATTTGAAAGTGTCTGTCATATCCCCCACCCCCTTTTCTCCAAGGTGTACATACTGAGGTCCCTTAGCCTCTCCTCACAGGGCTTTTGGTAGAGACCCTGCACCATTTTAGGTGCCCTCCTCTGGACTGCCTCTACTCTGTCTATATCCTTCTGGAGATGTTGTCTACAGAACTGTACTCAGTGCTCTAGGTGAGGTCTCATCAGTGATTTATACTGCGGTATCACCATCTCCCTCTTTCTGCTGGTGATACCCCTCCCTATGCACCCTAGAATCCCACTAGCTCTCCCCACCGCCTTGTCACACTGGCCAGCTTTAGGTTGTCAGATACGATTACCCCAGGTCTCTTTCCTACTTGGTGGTCGTCAGTACCACTCCCCCCAATCTTGTACTCCACCCTGGGTTTCTTTGCCCCAAGTGCATGATTTTGCACTTCTTAGCATAGAATCTTAGTTGCCACACTTTTGACCACTCCTCTCTATTCATTTTTTACATGCACACACACACCTCCCCTGAAGTGTCTACCCTACTGCAAATCTTTGTGTCATCTGTGAAAAGGCGTACCTTCCCTTCTAGCCACTCTGCGATGTTGCTAAAAAAGACATTAAAAAGAGGACCAGTCCGAGTACTGATCCTTGTTGCACCCTGCTGGTCACCCTCTCTTCCTCGGAGTGAGCTGTGTTTGCCACCACTCTGTCAGCTATCCCCCAACCAATTTCTTACCCAATTTACCACCTTTAAATCCACTCCCAGGCTGCCCAGCTTGTTTATGAGTTTCCTATGTGGAATGGTGTCAGAGGCCTTCCTGAAATCTAGGCAGCCTACATCTACGGCCCCACCCTGATCTAACAAAAGCAACAAAACTCGTGTTACTTGAATACTGACTCCGATTTGTACTACAAGCCAGGTTAAAATCATAAAAACAAGTTTTAAAATGCCACCCCATAGTCTTGCATGGTGCACGTCCCTGCACTAGGCATATAATCACCTCACAAAACAAGGAAGTGTGGGGATAGCGTCAGCAATCAGGAAGTGGAAGCACGAAGTGGAAGGGATCAAGCAACTAACCCCCTCGGGGCAAATATGATCCCTTCCCTTCCTTAGGGGGCTAAGGAGAAAATTCTTCAACTACTACAGAGGAACTCCCAGTCAGGTAAGGGAGTATTCTGCTAATAGCTTGGCAGAAGACGCCAGGAGAAAGGACTGCTGTGTGACTGGACTTCTCTGCTGGGACTGAAGTAGAAGAACTTTTGTACTTGGACCTTTAATTTAGGGTAAAAAAAACTAACATACAAAACAAAAAAATAAGTGTGTGTTTGTCTGGGTTAACTGAACTGAACGGGTATCTGAACAGTTATCTAGGTGTAAATCTCAGGTGATTGAAAGGACTTAACTGCTGTGAGGTTTAAATTACTTGTAGAAAGATCTAGTAAGTAGGGGGAGTGGCTTAGCTAGAAGGAAGCTACATTTAAAGACTGTCTTAGAAAGATTCTGCTAATAGCTTGGCAGAAGACACCAGGAGAAAGGACTGCTGTGTGTCTGGACTTCTCTGCTGGGACTATATTGCCCTCCTTCCCTCCCATCCAAAGCTAGTTCTATTTTTATAGGCACAGGATTTGACTGACAACAGGAACTTCCTGTTTGAGAGCAGGAAGTGAGTGATCACAGAACCACCAAAGACCCCCCATCCTAGAAGGGCAAGAGTAGCTCTCCGGCCCCCTCTAGCTGCTGGAGGTCTGCCTCTGAGCAAGTAAGTGGTCTACTGAGAAATATAGGATATTCTTGTTTCAGAACAGGACAATCAGGAGCTTAAAGGGCACACAGGCAGAAAGTAAGGAAAGAAAGAAAAAAAAAACAGAGGAAAGAGTAAGGATTGCAAACAGTTAAGGGGCCAGAAATAAGACATGATTGAGTGGTGCAGTGCAGTGGCTGTGGGCAGCAGTCTTCGGGAGGCGTTCTGGAGGATGCGGTGTTGTCCCATCTGCAGGCACCTCTCCGGGCTGACGGAGGAGATTGCTCATCTCCAGGCTGAGTTGGCCAGGATTTGTGGGACCTCCTCTTCCATCCAGGGACCACCAGTGCCACTGCCGTTGCCTCAGAGGTTACCAAGAAAGAGGAGCGGTTGGACCACAGTGGGCACAGGGAGGGTGAGGGTGGTGGAACAGAGGCGCATCCCTCCAGTTGTACCTCTCACAATTCCTATGCCATTCTGGCAAAGTGTGGTTCCTCTATGGAGGCACCGCAGTGGAGACCAAGGAGGATGCTGGGAACCTCCACCAAAGGAGACCCAGGAGGGTGGCAGGGGACCCTGCAGGGAAGGAAGCAACTCCTGGTGGGGGACTCCATTGTTAGGAAGGTAGAACTGGGGGAGGAAGGGAAAAGGGAGGTAAGGTGCCTGCCTGGCGCCATGGCTTGGAGGGACAGGGAGCGAATCCTCAAGATTGGTAGGTAGGTAAAATTTTATTTATACAGAATATTATGCCATTAGGGATTCAAGAATCCCTGTATTTGTACAATATAAATATACATAATATACAGAACACACAAAGAATACAATAACATACAATTAAGTACGTACAGACATTTCATTTATGTATACATCCATTCATCATATGTTCATAACAATCAAACTTCACCTGTTACACAAACATTTAAAAAGCAGCTCTTTTTTACTGCTGACTTATATTCTAAATATGACAGGTTTGAGTCCGGGGGCCTATTCCAACTCTTTGAAACTTTATACTGAAGAGTCATTGTGCTATATCTATTTTGATTTTTGGAGTAAGATATACTCTCGCTCCAGAATTATGTAAGTTTAATCCATGTTCTGGTTTTTTTAGATTATACAATAAATGATTTTGTAAATCATTCTAATGTAAACCTTTTATTTGAGTTAACCAAGAAACCTCTGCCCTCTGTTCTAAAGAATTCCAACCCAACCTTAAATACATATCACAATGATGGGTACCAAAGTCACATCTTAACACAAATCTAGCTAATTTATTATATAAGACATCCAGATTGTGTTCTTGTTTTTTTAGGTGTGTCTATAAATATAGGAACCATAATCAATCACGGAAGAAGTAATTGGTTTACTATACTCAGTCGCATTTCCCTTGTTAAGCAATTCGATATCCGTCTCATAACCCCTAGTTTTGAGTTAATTTTTTTTATAAGTTCAGTCACGTGTTGGTTAAAGTTCAATTCCTGGTCAATTATGACCCCCAGATATTTATAATACTGGGTTTGCTCTAATACTTTCCCATCCTGTGTCCTAATTGTCAATTTTGTACCCACACTATCCTTCTTCTCTGAACCAAAGTACATAGTCTGTTTTTTTTATTGTTAATCAATAAACCAAGATTTGTAAAATATTTTTGCATATTTAGAAAATCACCCTGTAATTTTTGTTCCAATTCCCCACATTTTTACCAGATGTAATCAAGACAGTATCATCGCGTACAATCTAATTTGTGAATTTTAATAACTCTAGGTAAATTATTCAAATATAATAAGAACAAGAGGGGGCCCAGGATCGACCCCTTGGGTACCCCCCTAGTGACCGTACCCAAACTAGAACTGTATCCATTTACTGTTACAAACTGAGTTCTATCTTCTACATAAGATGTAAACCAACCACGTGTTTCATCATCCACTCCCAGGCATCTCAACTTCTCGATCAAGACATGGTGATTTACTAGATCAAACGCCTTAGATAGGTCCACATATACTGCACCGGATTGCCGGAGCAGCTGCACAGGAGAGGGAGCTGGATGTCATTGTCCACCTAGGGACGAATGACCTGGCTAAGAAAGGGATTAGAGAAGTGCAGGAAGAGTTTGTGGAATTGGGGAGGGCCTTAGTCAAGTAGCACATGGTAACCTTCTGAAGGTGCTGCACATCTATGGCATAGGGAGGCTAGGGTGTTCCGCACCATGGGATTCAATCAGTGGTTGAAAAACTGGTGTGGAGCTCAGGGATTTGGCTTCATTGGGGACTGGGGGTCCACCTGGAGTGATGCAAGCCTATACTGGCATGATGGGCTGCATCTGTCCGGGAGGAGAACCAGGATCCTAGGTGATAGGTTTAAATGCTTCATTGGCAAGCTTTTAAACTAGCCAAGAGGGGAGGCACTGGAAAGGAGCAGGAAATCCTAGCCCTCCCAAATAATCACGGTAGTAAGTGCGGCAAACACCAACATAGAGGTGTCGATAGGGAGAAGGGCAGGGGTAAATGGAGAAAGTGACAAAGGCAAGAAGGACAGGGATGGGGCAAAAGGGAGTAAGGCCATCAGGAAATGGAGGGTAATGAGTACCAATGCCCGTAGTCTGGGCAACAAGCTCCCTGAGCTGGTGGTCTTGATGGAAGAGGGATGCCTGGATATCATAGCAGTCACAGAAACAGGGTACACAGAGAACCATGACTGGGATGTTAACATACCAGGGTACATAACCTACAGGAGAGACAGGCAGGGGAGAAGAGGTGGAGGAGTAGCTCTCTATGTAAAGGAAGGGATAAAAGCAACTGAACAAAAGAGTAAATAGGGAGAGAGGAGGCACTGTGTGTCACCTTGGAGACTGGAAAGACACCACAATCCGCACAGGGTTGTGTACAGACCCCCATGTCAGGGGAGGGAATGGACAAGGATATGATAGAAGGCATTCTTAGAATGGCAGAGAAGGAGATACTGTTGATGGGAGACCTGAATATGCCAGATGTTAACTGGAGCACATTTGCTGCAGCCACACCCAAGAGCAGGGCCATTCTTGATACCCTACAGGTGGCATGGCATCAGACAGCTAGTTTGGAACCCACTTGGGAGGGAGCAATCTTAGACCTTTATAGTACATCAGCGGCGTAGAAAGACAAAGGGAGGGATAGTGAGGCTGAATAGAATGAGCGGTGGGTGGGCAGAGGGGACAGTGAAAAGCAGGGATACTGAGCGAATATTTCTGCTCAGTATTCACAAAGGAGGGAAGTGCCTAATCCAATTAACAGAAGCACTCTTGATAGAGGTTGATCCCAGTCCTTTCACAGAAGAAAGGTTCTGCAAGAACTCCTAAAACTGAAGGTGGACAAAGCAATGGGTCCTGATGAATTCACCCCAGAATTCTAAAAAATTAAGGGAGGAACTAGTGAAACCACTGGCTACTCTTTTAATAAATCATGGGAGGATGGTGTGGTACCGAGGACTGGAGGAAGGCGGATGTGATTCCATTCACAAAAGTGGGACCAAGACAGAGGCAGGAAACTACAGACCTGTCAGTCTGACCTCTGTGGTAGGGAAATGATGGAGTCACTTCTGAAGGAAAGAATAGTTGAGTACCTAGAGGCCAGTGGAGCACAGGACCCAAGGCAGCATGGTTCACAGTGGGAAGGTCATGTCAGGCAGATCTAATAGATTTCTTTGACTGGGTGACCAAAGTAGTAGACCAGGGAGGGCTGTGGACATGGCCTACCTAGACTTTAGCAAGGCATTTGACACAGTCCCACACAAAGATTAATAGTCAAATTAACCAGCTTGGAGTGGGTCCCAGGGTGGTAGCCTGGTAAAACATTGGCTGCACAACAGGACACAGAAGGTAATTGTAAATGGAGTCCACTCTGAAGAAAGAGGGTTACTAGTGGGGTACCCAGGGTTCAGTATTGGGTCCAGTCCTTTTAATGTCTTCATCAGTGACATTGCAGAGGACTGGAAGGAAAAGTATGCCTTTTGCAGATGACACAAGATCTGCAACAGGATTGATACACAAGAGGCATGGAAAGGATGAAAAGGGACTTGGCAAGGTTGGAGGAATGGTCAAGTATGGCAGCTAGGATTCAATGCAAAGAAGTGCAAAATAATGCACCTGGGAAACAAGAACCCAGGGGAAGAATACACAATGGGTGGGGAGGTAGTAACAACAACAAAAAAGGAAAGGGACCTGGGGGTAATCATATCAGATGACCTTAAGGTTAGCAAGCAATGTGAGAAGGCAGTAGGGAGGGCTGGGAGTATACTGGGATGTATAGGGAGAGGCATCAGCAGCAGAAAACAGGAAGTTGTTATCCCTCTGTACAGACAGTTGGTGAGACCCCATCTGGAGTACTGTGTCCAGTTCTGGAGACCCCATCTCCGCAAGGACATAGACAGGATAAGTACTCAGAGGAGGGCAACTAAAATGGTGCAGGGTCTGGAAGAGAAACCGTGTATGAGGAAAGACTAAAGGAGCTTAATATGCATACCCTTGAGGAAAGAAGGAGAGGGGGACATGATAGAAACTTTTAAGTACCTCAGTGGAATCAACAAAGTCAAGAGGTAGCATCTTTCAGAAAAAGAGACTTGCAAGAACAAGGGACACAATTTAAAGATAGAAGGAGGGCGGTTGAGGGGCAATATGAGGAATATTATTTCACAGAGGGTAGTGGATGCATGGAACAGCCTTCCTGAGGAGGTTGTGGGGTCCAAAACTGTGGGAGAATTCAAGAATGCATGGGACAGACATAAGGCAATTCTTGTGGGGGTAGGAAGAAATACGCTGTTGGTTAACTAGGATCTGCGGCCTATCCTGTAGGTAGGCAAATGGGCAGACTAGATGGGTCAAGCAGTCCTTATCTGCCGTCAAAGTCTGTGTTTCTATGTATTCTGATGATTTTGCTGGCAAGGAGAAAAATCTGGGAAAGGTGCTCTTTAAACAAGCAAGTAAAAATATTTGCTCATTCGCATTTTAAAATGTATTGTACTTTGTGTGTATAACACATGTATTACTTGTGTATTTGAATTTTTATGTAAAAAAATGCAGGGAATTTAATAAAGTTCAGATATTTTAATGTGAAAAAAATAAAATATATTTTTTAAAATATTTTATTCTTTGCATTATTTTACAACAAAGACTTCAAAATAATGTACATAAATGCATCGCATTTCTTGAAAAAGAATTAAATATGTAAATTATGTAAAAACATTTAATTTAAATACTTTTTCTAACATTGTTGTACAAGTGACAAAATTATCACGATAACAAGGTTATCGTGATAATTTCATTATGGTTATCATATCATCAAAATTTTATCGTGACACCTTTAGTCCCCATGGTTTGACTTTTATGATGAGTTCAGAGTAGGAAGATGTGAGAGTTGTCCTTCACAGAACTTGAAAAAAGACTATGTCAGTCCTGGTGTAAGTCAGTGACATCATCCGGATACATGACATGACACCCCAACACCCTTCCATCACAGTGGGAGGCTGTTCGGAAATGAACAGTTCACTGAGTGAAAGCCCAGTATACATGCTCCTTGATACCTCTACCCAAGCAAAGGGAACGAGCCCTATCTGGCCCCCACCCCTTTCGTCAGGGTTCCATGCTTTTCACTCCATATGACAGGCTCTGGAAGCCCACCCCAGCCATGCTGTATGTTCTCATGGCTTTATTCCTAGCAGTCTACTGTGGCTGTGTCTTCTGTTAAATAAAAAAATGTGTATGTTTTTCTCCACCCTTTCTATTTCTTTTTTGCTAGCCAACAGTGCACCCCTTCAGCCAGCTGCCTAGTGTTTCTTTCCCAAAGCACAATGAATTCCAGGGACAAGCTGCTCCTTTTTCATCGTGTCACTGGTGTGACTCACACCCTGAAGTGAACACTGAGCTGTACCATGTGCACTGACATCAGTGCACTGTGCCAAGTGTCTTTGTAACACTCTCTGCACTGTACCACATATACTGTCATTACAGCATTGTGCCATTTGCATTGCCATGTCTGTGCTTGGCCACATGCCTTGCAGATACTTCAGTGCACTGTGCCACATACACTGCTGTCACTGTGCTGTGCCACTTGCACTGCTGATACTGCACTGTGTCATGCACTGCCACCACTGCACTTTTCCACTTGCACTGCCATCATTGTGCTGTGACATGCACAATTCCAATATCGCACTGTGCCACGTGCACTGCTGTTTGTGAGTGGCTACCAAAATTAAACCCTCTAACCCCCCCACTGCTGAGGGGACATTCGTGAGTCACTCCCAGCCCTGGCCACCTGCCCCCTAGTACCTCCCCTCACAAGTAGTGGCCCACAACCTCTCAAGCAGTGGCCACAGTCTCTCTGTCTCCATCCCAGCCCTCTTGGCAGGCTCCTGTGCTCTTCTCCAGCCCTCATAGCAGGCTTGTAAGGCCCCCCACCATGTCTGCATGTTTCTGTCACCCTCTTCCCCCAGCACACACACACCCATCCCTGTCCTCAAGCTTCCAATCTCCCACAGTATGTCCTCAGGCTCTCTGCCCCCTCTCCCCTCCACAAGCAGGATGTAAGGGGCCTAGCTGTGCCAAATAATTATCCTACCAGTCTGTGCATTTGGGAACATCTACATGTCATTGCCTGCATCCAGGAACACATTCTATTGTACTGGGTGTATAGGGTCAGAAGGTATGACAGCATGCACAGGGGTATGGGGTTGGTGGGTGTGAAAGCATGCATGGGGTATGGGCATGGTGGGTGTGACAATGTGCAGGCAGTATGGGTTTGTGAGATGTGACAGCATGCATGAGTATATGGGATTGGTAGGCATGACAGAGCACTTGGGTATATGCAGTCAGTGGGTGTGACAGAGTACGTGAATTCTGATTGGCGTGGGTGGTCACCATTTCTTCAGTGTCCATAGCATGCAGTTTATGTGGAAACAAGTACTGCACAAGAAAACGTGAGCGGCATTCAATCAGTTGTTCTGTCATCTCTGAAATAACATGGTCCAAGAAAGGAATGAAGTTATTTCTTCTGTGATATTCCTGTGGATCTGATGCAGCACATTGTTCCTCTGTGTTTGTTGTCCACATATTCTTGGCATGGATTCTTCAATAAATGCACAACTTGCTAGCCGTTTCATCCCATCATACAATGCACAAAATCTGGTATCAGCATCTTCTCTCATGCTTCAAATTGTCTCAACCACAACATTTGCTTCTTCACATGGTTGAATCAAGTCAATATCCTCACTTTGCAGCTACAGATGAAGAGGTTTAGTAAGCTCCAGAATTGCCTCCACAGACACCAGACAAATGAGGAAATCAAATTTTGTGATGGAAAATTTAAATCTGTTGGCATCCTCATCAAACTCAGCAATTTTCTCCAAGGTGCTGATTATCACAAGATATTTTGCTTTGAAACATCTAAGTGAATCCACCTGGCTCATCCATCATGTATTCCCAGGGGCAGGTAAGGCTGTACTTCAGTCTTCTTCCTCCTCATCTTCCCAGTCACATGGCGAGTTTGTGAATTCTTTCAAATACACATTGCTGCGCTTGGCGGAGGAGTTCAGTGTTGCAATTACTTTTCTGCATGTATCAGACATATTTGAAATCTGGCGTGTTGAACAGGAGTGAACAATTGCAGTGTTTAAATTATGGGTTTTGCAGGCACTGTAGGTCGCTTCAGAAAGGACTGCATGGATTCTGGCTTGCACTCCATTAAATTGGCCACTCATGTTGCTGCCTCGATCACAGCCTTGGCCCCTCATGTATTCCTTATCAATATCCCAAGCAGTAAGTCTTTGCAAGAACAGCTCTGCAAGTGCTTGCCCAGTTGTCTGGAAGACTTCCACAAACTTGATAAAATCTTCTTGCAGTTTCACAGCTCCATTTTCAGTTTGATGAACGTATAGCACCACAAGGGTTATCTGCTCTTTTGTGGCTATATCAGTAGTCCCATCTGCAATCAAGCTGAAGAATGTTGCTGCTTTGACTTGTGCCAGAATTTTTCTTTGAATCTGTTGACCCATTAACTGTATCAGCTCATTCTGAATTTGTGCCGATGTGTACTGTGCGTTCCGTGGTGCACAATCCAGGTGTTCTTTGAAGAGCGCATCCAACTCACCTGTGTATTGCAGAAGTGCACTGAATTTCCCAGTGGTCAGAAGCCTTCCTCTCAGTGTTATATTATACCTTCCACAAATGAGAATGATGTTCACAATGCGTCGCAGAGCATGCTTTGTTCGCTCAGTTGTTTTCTGATCCTGTTTAACAAGACACCGATAAGCCGTTGTCTGTCTTCCATCACATATGCTTATAAATGCTTCTGCTCTTGCAGTGGCATTCCCATGTTCTTTTGATTTGCTGTACCTGTCGAGAATCTTTTTTCCATTTGATCAGTACGTCATCGGTATAGATACCAAAACTGCTTCCTTGCACAAAACATGGTCCACAGAAGACTGCATCCAGATGCTTCGAGTGTCATGCAAAATTTTATTCCCGAAGAAGCTGAGGATTGAAACATCGATACTGCTGCTGCCTACTGAAAGATTTCATCATTCATTTTGGGAACTGGAAGTTTTGAGGTGGTTGCCATTGGCTTGTTAAGATCCTCTTCTTTTGGACTTCTGTCAGTGTCTGGCAGTCATATAACCCAATGTATTTTTCATTGTGCACATGCTGACCTTCTCTTCTCAGATGGCTCTCTGTGCTGCTGCTCCATGGTGTTAAAGTTTTTTTTACCCAAAGATGTCCCAGGTACAGGTCCTGCTGCAGCATTGTCATTGAGGCACAGGTCAGGAAGCATAGGAAAACTAGGAGTAGTTGTAGAATTCACCAAAAATATTTATTAGTACTAGCAGTAACATAAAAAATGAAATTGTTCAGTATAACTATTTATAAAGGCAAAATAAAATAAAGGAGATCCATCAGAGTTTTCCTTCAGTCTGTGTCCAACTCTGCAAGCAACTGCTGCTCTGTCTTATACAGTAAGTTCTTGCAACAACGCCCTTCTTAACAAACATAATGTATTTTCTAAAATGTCCTTGTAAGTAACAGGCAGCTGCTAGAACGGAGGCCCCTTTTTCCACAGCTCTTGCAAAAGGCTTAACAAATGCACTTGGGTAACCTCTTGAGTTTCCAAAAGCTTTTTGCAATAATCTCAAACTATAATTACATACATTTCAAAAATTAACACTATATTTTCTGAACAGAGGGATCCAATATCAGTTACATTTCCACATAATCATCTGCATATATGTTTATATCAGGGGAGGAAAAAAGACAGATGGCAAGGGAAGGCTGAGAGACAGTGAGAGGCAGAGAATTGCGAGACTGTCGGTGTGATCAAATCCGAGGTCTCACAGTAAAATTTGGTTGCGCAACCAGACAGGAAAAGAAAAGAACAGATCCTTGCATTTAAACACTTTCTCCATAACAACTGGGACAGGGTCCTATTCTACCCTGTCACAAGCATCAATACTTAAGACACCAACTACAGAAATTGCAGCTGGCTCTTCAGGGAAATAAACTTAAGCTGCTACAGCAGATTCAGATTCATTGCTAAGGACTTGCCTATAATGAAAACAAGATGAAAGAAGAAAAAGTAACATCAAAGAACTGTTCATTTGTCACTTTCAATGCCTACAAAACACTGTTCACTCAACAGGTGCTCTGTCACTTGCCCATTTGTGACTGATGCACTCTATATAAAGGTAAGCTATTGTAGGCAGATGCAGTTTCATTAATTTATTTTATTTATTGAGATATTCAGAAAGACCTTTGAGTTAAAGTCTCATTTACAAAGGTTCCATGTCATACACAGAAGGTACAGTGACAATATTTTTTACAGATTGCAGTACATTACATTACATAACATTGATTACACATTTGTTCAGTGAGTGACTACCATTCCAAGATAACATGATTTACAATGATTCGCACAGCCATAAGGTAGCAGAGAAGTTCTGAAAAAGGCTGTTTGTCAAATAATTAGCTCATAGAACATTAGATACGGAGGACACAACAAAGTTGTTCTAGGTCATTGAGGGGGTTTCAGTTGCAGTCACATAGGTTAGAGGCCTGGAGCTGGTTCCTTAGCCTGGCTTTAAAAGGGCCAAGCCTGGTTTCATCAGTTATTAGGCTTGGGATTGAGTTTGTCCAGGAAGGGGCTTTGTAGCTGAAGGATCGTTGGAATTGGGAAGTCCGGCAATGGGATACCCATAGCAATGATTTGTTCGAGCTATGGGTGGTTCTGCCAGGAGTTGTTGGGAGGATAATTTTGTCTAGGGCGGGGGGGGTGAGGCCTAGGATTATCTTTTTGGTCATTAGGCAGGTGTGGTACCTGATTCTGTTGTCTAAATTTAGCCAGTTTGTGGTACTGTAGAGGGAGCAGGTGTGTGTGAAGCGATCACATCCAAGGATGAGATGGCAGGCTTTGTTAAGCATGAGCTAGAGTCTATTGAGGGCTGTGGTGGGTGTGGCACTGTAGATGAGAATACTGTAGTCTAGCAGAGAGAGGATAGAGGAGTTTATGGTAAATTGTAGTGCCTCAGGGGTGAGGCAGTGTTTGTACCAATAAAGTATGCCTAATCTAGAGCTAAGGGCAGTTGATAGGTGCAGGATATGTTGATTTAAAGTTGAGGGCCGGGTCTAGTGTGATCCCTAGATATTTAAAGGTGCTTACTTGTTCTAGGGGGGTTTGATTAGCAGTGAGAATTTGGGGGCAGAGGCTCTTTAGTGGGTTCTGGGGATGGGAGAAGATCATAACTTTTGTCTTATTGTAGTTAATTATTAGACACTGGGTGGTGAGCCATTGTTTGATTTCATGGAAGGAGTGTTGGAGAGTTAGGTGGAGTTTAATGGGGTCCGGGTCAGTGGTGAACAGGATGACATTGTCCGCGTATAGGAGCAGGCTGCCGGGGCAGGCCGATGGGAGGGAGTTTAGGTATAGACTGAATAGCAAAGGGCCAAGAATGGAGCCCTGTGGGACAACGGAGCAGATTGGGAGGCTAGGGGACAGGACAATGCCTACCTTGACCAGCTGTGTTCTATCGGAGAGATAGCTGGTGAACCAGCTCATGGCATCATTGGAGAAGCCACTGTAGGCCAGAGTGTTCAGTAAGAGGGCATGATTGATGGTATCAAATGCCTTAGACAGGTTTACGAAGATGGCACCTGTGAGGTGGCCAGGGTCCAAGACTGAGTGGACATGGGAGGTGAATTCAAGGAGGGTAGTGGTGGTACTCTGACCCTTTTGGAAGCCGTGTTGCTGGTTGCATAAAAGGTTATATTTAGTAAGGTGGTCAGTAAGTTGATTGGCAACTATGCGCTCTAGTGCTTTAGATGGGGGGGTAGAATGGAGATGGGGCGGTAATTGTTAGTGGATGTGTGGTCCCCACTTTTATGGATGGGTGTTTGTATTATGGACCCAGCTGATGTGTGGTCTACCTCGATGATGGTAGCTGGGTGACTTCACATCAGGGCCCTGAAGTGAATACCAAAAGACCCCCACTCCTGATCAGAAATCCGATTAGAAAGTTGGCTGAAAAAAATATGTTTGTTGTTACAATTAAGCCCATGGGGGGGTGCACAGACTTGTTTTTTGTTGATGTTTCCCACATGCAGTAGCACTCATCATCATTTAGAATCCCATTTATGGTTTGTGAATGTGCAAGTGAGAGTAGCTAACAGTGGATAAGATTTGAAAAGGGAGAAGTATAACTTTCTCATTTAACTATCTCCCCACCAGTTACCTGCATATTGGCTTGGGAACCACACCTTAATTAAGCATATTTTGGACCAATGAACCTGATATCAAGGTAATCCATTTGAGACAGATGCAGTTTGGGGTAGGGACCCACCAGATGGGTGGTCTGCTTCACAGTAGGGCCCTGATATGAATACCAAAAGACCACCACTCCTTTTGAAATCCAAATTAGTAAACAAAACGAAAAGAAGTACCAGTCATTACATACCATTTTACGAACTGAAATAAAAAAGACCACTTTATGCACACCGTAGCAGGTGCCTTTACCATCAAGTCAGAATTCCATAGCCAGCAATTAACACACTAGAACTAAATCACATGCAGAAAAATCACCTCATAACATGGAACCATAATATACACAAGTTACAACAAGTCCTCACCAAAAACATGACTTACAATTGCTCCCTCATAAAGAGAGCTGTTCTAAAACAATAAAAATAAAGAAAGCCAGTGAAGAGCTGGTTGCATAAATCTGACATGCAGGGATGGGGGATAACTGGGTGATAACTCATTTATCTGGTACAGTAGCCTGTGATCATGTGGTACCCTTACGTAAGGGCGACGAGAGTTCACAGGCAACTGTATCAGATAAATGAGTTATCATACAGTCACCCCCAACCCCTATAAATAAGGGATTGGGTACCACATTTTGAGGACTATACACTTATTCCAAGTGGGCTTTAATCAGTTAAAGCAGGACATCAAAATAACTTACCGAGTTGAGGACAGTCCTTCATGGATGTGTGCTGGTGTCACAGCAGATGCAGGTATTTCAACTTGGCTAAAATGAAACGGTGTCAGATATAAACTGCAGAACTAAGGTGTGTTCGAAGGGTAATAAAATGTTATCTATCATTAGCTTACTTCACCTTTTGTATCTTACTTTTTACTAGTATAAGGCCATAAACTTGCCAAACAGTATAGCACATTACACAGAAGCACAACATAATGAAAAATAAAATAAATGCTCCTAGTGTACAATTAACAAGGTATCAAAAGTCCTAGGAGAGAAAGAGAAAGTCACAGATGTAAACTAATTATACTGTGATAAATACAACAGTCATTTCAATAAATGTTAATGAATGGTATCTCAATAACTTACCAAGTTGAGGACGGCCCTTCGTGGAGCTCAACTGGTGTCACAGCAGATGCAGGTTTTTCAACATGCCTGAAATTTAATAGCACTGTTAGGTATGAACTGCAGCAAAAAGGCATATACAAAATGCAATGACATAGAATTTCTAATTAACATATGCTACCTTTTAATTTAGCTTTTACTGGTATGAAACCATAAACTTACAAAAAACTATGGCCAATTACACAGAAGTACAAATGAAAAGCTAGAAGGGGACTGGTATAAAATATGGCAACAAAAGTCCTACAAGAGAAAGACAATCACAGAGGTGTACTACTTATATTACAAATATACTTGCCATCTTAATAATGTTAAACACATGAAGATTGACATACTGTATAGAGCTTATTATTGCAACATGTTCATTCACTTACTGAATTAGAAAAGAGGCCAAACCCTTTGACAGCTATGCTGTCTCCTCTTGGCGGGCACGTTTAGCTTTCCTCTGTTGGGCACCAGACAGTTTTCTATTCTGTACAGATTGCATCCTAGCAAGGCAAGTACAAAACCAATTAGAAATGTAGCAGGACATCCTACGGGCTGGGAAATCCAAATACACATGTAATTAATTTCAACTTACGTTTTTGATATGAGAGACCACTGCTTTTCCAGTGAGCAAGTCACCAGCTGTGTCAGAAACATGTGGATGGAGCCCAGAAGTGAATGGTGTGTACTGCACTATGAAGATCAAACTATAGGCCTACGTACTAAAAACACTGCAGAAAGATATTTGTGATGATGCAGATGCAGCTTAGTGTCATGCACATGTTAATACTTTTCTCCTTAGGATTACTTAGCAGCACTTAGCACCATATTTTTAGTTAAATGCTGTTACTAATTACAGGTTGCAGCTAAGCAACTGTTAATGAGTTCTGAACTTGCAGAATAAACACACTGCCTCACACATTTGGAAAGCTCATAATGAGCAGCAACTGACTCAAAATTGTATTCAATGAAGCAAAGAGATGGATCACTGCTAAGTATTATTCTACCCTTCTAGGTTTCTAGATTCATAAATCTGCTGTTGTAGTACAGCTAAACATGATTAGTGAGAATCTAGCTTTAAAGATGATAGGAATCGAATTCTTGCTGTGCTTTACTGTTTAACAAATTAATATCAGACAGTGACGTGTGTGTGTGTGTGTGTGTGTGTGTGTGTGTGTGTGATTTCAATGCATATTTCTTCACAGGGCTCTGATGTTGAGAAGCTATGAACTTCATAATCTGTGTTTCTAGATCAGGAGTCTGTGTGTGACAAGGTTTGAAAATCTCAGTCACAGACTTACGATACAGTCAGTAACCCCCACCCCACCCCAAGGTGATCAGGACAGCACCACAAAATAAAACAACTGGCATCATCATGACTGCATTTTATATGAATTCCAACCACAGCAGCACCTGAAGATATCAGCTGTACAGATAGAGAGCCACTGATACATAATCCTGTATTTCTGCCCACATGCAAAATAGTCCTCATTTATGTGCCTGGCTGACTCAAGATCACACTACTGTACCCAAGTCCATTCACTTTTTGTACACAAACCAAGCACAAAAGCACAAGTAACACAGTTTACACAGGATAACCATGTTGAGGTACAATGTCTTATTTTCCAGTGGAGTCCTAGTTTTACACATTCTGCTAGGTCTGAAACATCAAGTTTTTGCTGAATCACTACTGTACAAGTCATCCACGTCTGAAACCTCTAGTCCTTGTCAACCACAGCATGAGGCAGACAAAACAGACAATATGTATTTGTATTTTAAACAGTGCCCACAGGGGAGGGCTTTGATGTAGCATCACTGCTTTTCACCAGCGCTCCCCTACCCCAATGTTGACAATCACAGGGCCTTAGTGACACTCCCCTTGTCCCCCCAGTAGAAGGACAGTGTCCACTGGAATGCTCAATCCTCCCAGGTCCCCAATAACTTGTTCTCAAACACGGGTCACCATCGCTGTGAATGGTAGCCCTACCAGTGCACCAATGGTCTGTCTTCCCTCTCCCTTTCTATAGTTCTATGCCAATGGGCCACAAGAACCATCACATATTGAATAACCTAAGCTGATCTAGTGGTTTGTACCTGGGTTGACCAGAGTCTGAAACTGGGTAGAAAGTACATAACAGATATTAAACAAATGTAAATATGTAATGTTATCATCAAAGTGTCCGAGTTTTGTTTTGGGCTATTTGCACAGAAGAACCAGCAAGCAGTTCCAAACCTCAGCATGTCACTAGAATGACACTGGTCGAAATTAAGTTTTGCAGCCACTAGCCAGCAAGGCTAGTGACAGAAAATTCACTGGTCCCACAGCCATTTACATTGGTCCAAGTGGTATACATACTGAAGTGTTGCCTTCTCCAGTACAAGCCCACAGGGCTAGTTAAATAAAAATCTTACTACCCAATACAAAATCTACCAGCAAATTTAAACAGGGATTAGGGTCACCACATTTGGATGAGGTAAAAACCGGATGCTAAACCACACCCCAAACTCCACCTCTGGCCCCACTCCTTTTTAATGACTGGTGAGTATATCGCTCCTCCTCCTCCAAAGCCATTTGTAATGTTGGAATAGACATTACTAGTGATAGGAAATAATTTTTCTACTGTTATTTATTTTATTTATTTATTCAGTTATTTGTTTTTATTCTTTGGCAGCCAGGTTAACTCCCATTGGGCACATAGCCCATTTTACAGGAGTGACCCAAGAGCACAGGAAGGTTAAATGACTTACTCAGGGTCACACAGTATGCAAGTGAAGGCTAGGGGAATCAGACTCAGGTTTGTTGGATGTGCAAGCTCATTCACAACTTATTGCTCAAGCCTCTATTAAAACACTCTCCCATTTTCCTTTCCATGTCAAGTCATGTATTTTGAGGTTCTGACCAATTTTTGATAACTTAATTTTTATTGGTGCTTGTGAGCCCTTAATACTGCACTGTGTTCCCCTTTACCTCAGCAGCTACTGCTGGTTCTTTTTATATTTATAAGACATTCCACAATTTTAGACACACTATTCCATGCTGTTCATCTGAATGGCCTGTAAAGTGTAGCTAATAACATGGAATGTTCAGGTACTACAAAAAATGAGAGTAAATGTAGTGATAAAGACAATAAAAGCTAGACTATTAATTTATCCGAAATGGGACTAAAACATACTAGAATATAGGACAAACGAAAAGAAACACATGAGGTCACATAAAGGTATACAAGCTGTTCCCTCTCATAGAAGTAAAAGACCGTACTTAAAATTCAGAGTGGAAAAGATTAGGTTAATTTACTGCCAATGATCTTAATGGCCATACTTAACACCTCTCAGACAGACTACTTTTACAAACAAAGGCAGGTCTGAATGACATCAGAACTTCTTTGTAACCTGGACATGCAATGCAGCCAAAACAGTGAATGATTTGATACATCAGTTTTAAGAGTATATGAACACTCAAAATGGCCCAAAAAACGGACTGCATTAAGCCAAAACTGGAAGACTGGATGAGGACCCTACAAACCAGATTATCCGGTCAAAAACCAGATAGGTGGCAACCCTAACAGGGATACTTTATGGAAAAGGGCGAGAAAATCCAAGCAACCAATGGATTGGGCAGCATTTAGATCTGCAAGAAATCTGTGTACTAAGCTAATCAGGACTGAGAAAGCCAATTACTTTTGTACTGAACTTGAATCTGCATCTAACTGCTCGGACAGATTTTGGGAAATGCTTAGGGATATAGAAGGGTTTCGCCCACCCAGCTCGCTACCTCAGAAAATCACATCTAGTGGTGTCTCCACTATGAATAAAAATTAGATTCTTGAACTTATCAGCAACCACTTTGTGACGGCTGGTCTGGCGTTCAGCACCTCACCAGCATCCAGTCTTTGTTCACAGCTAAGCAGCAATGACCTGGCATGCCATAGTTCAGCTAACCCCTCCCCTGAAGGTGTATTCTCCTTCACTCTAGTCACCATGAAACAAGTAGAGGAACTATTGCTGAGTTTAGACACTAGAAAGTTGGCAGGTGCTGACAATATCGAACCATACTACCTAAAGCTGGGATACTACATTCTGTCACTCCCCATTACCCACCTCTTTAATATGTCCTTTTCTCAGGGAGCACTCCTTCCAGTCTGGAAGACAGCCCATGTAATTCCCCTGTTTAAATCCGGTGACCCCAGTGATCTAAACAACTACCGACCTGTATCACTGCTGCCCAACCTATCCAAATTTCTGGAAAAAGGTGGTAAATAAGCAACTTAGGTGTTACCTAGAGACTCTTGACCTGCTAAATCTAGTTCAGTCAGGCTCTAGACGTTGCCACAGCACTGTATCTGCATTGGCAAAGGTTACTAATGATTGGCAGATTGCCTTGGATAAAAAAAAATTATGTGTGTGCTTTGTTTCTCAATCTGAGCAAAGCATTTGATACAGTGAACCATGATTACTCCTGTGTACACTAAGAAATATTGGAGTGGATCAGCTGGCCTTTCTAGTGTCTAAACTCAGCAATAGTTCCTAAGCAAAATTACTGTTTGACACTGTGTTTTATTTTATTCTTGTTTGTTGAAAAGGTTTGTTGTCTCAGAGGTGTTTCAGTCTCCTTCTCACATTGAAGGAGCTAATTGCTTTTCCTCCGACAGCTCTTCCAAAGGATTAGGTGTGTATGTGGGGGGTGGAGCTGGCAAACTGTCAGTAATTTCCAACAGAAAGAAGGGTTAAAAAGTCAGGTTAGTTGATATCTTGGAGGTAGGTGACTTGGTTTGCTGGCCAAGGCACCTAGCTTCACCTGAGCTTTTTCCTTCTAAGACTGCTTGAAAGGCAGAGTAGAGAAACTTACCAGAGCAAGGGAGAAGGATTAAGACTTAGTTTGGCTAAGCAGATTTACTGTGTGGTGGTGTTTTATTTTTACTCACAGGGATTGCTACTGTTTTGTTGCTAACATTTCATTGCTTTATTTTTCTCTGATTCAAATTGTTGTTGCTGGTATACCTTCTTCTGCATTATTACAAGGTGTGCCTACAGGTGTGTGCTAACAGATTACTGCTGTAATCTTCTGATTCAAATTGTCTTTGCAAGGTATATCTTCTGTTACTGCTTTATTTTCTCTGGAGCAAAGTGTTTCTTACAGGGTATATCTTCTCTGAAATTATTACAGGTGGTGCTTTACAGGTTTTACAGTTTTATCTAACATTAGGATAAGCTTTCAGGGTTACTGCATTTGTTGTTGACTGATTGTTTCTGCTCTTACCTCCTTGTTCTTTGTCCGTGGTTCTTCTTTTAGGCAGGGGAAGGACCCAGCCACCACCCCATCCCCAACCACTCCACGCTACACTCCTTTTATAGGGTACCACAGTTGTGACATTTCCTGTGGCAGAGCAGGAAGGGCGGATCAGTGGGGCCTCCACAAGATGATCTCATTTACAGGGCACTAGTAATTTAACTTGTTATAACAAGTTAAACAAAGCACAATTAAACCATTACTTGCATTTTTTCCTTTTTTTCCCCTTCTAATTACTCTGACTAGGTTACAAACCCAGCAAATTATTTGGAATGGATTTCATTAACTGCAGGTACTGTGGAACAATTTTCAGAAGGACAGTCTTACAGATTTAGGACACTGTCCTACATGCTGGGCCTTTGGAGATCTTAGGTCTCCAGCTCCAGGCAGCATGGGCAGAGATTGCACGCCTCAAATTTCATTGAAGAGGAAATACATTATAAGAACCACCCGCCATTCCCCAGCATCCAACAGAAAAACCTCGACCGCAGAGGGTAGTTGGTCCAGGAGGTTGGCAGGTGGTTAGAGGAGCAAATCAGGTGCCCCATCACTCTCTGCTCTCCAACACATTACCTCAAAAACCATATAAACACTACAAACAGGTATCTGCCTCTATCTCTGAAATCAAATAAAGAGGCAGAAGACACTGCAGAGAGCGGGACACTGTGACACAGGAGCTAGCACAACAATACTCACCCAAATCAGGAACCAAAACTAAACAAGCACAAAGGAAATTCAAAAAACTTCTGATCATAGGAGACTCCATGATTCAGGGATTTGATACCCATCTCCAGCCAGGGGTGATGGTCAGATGTCTCCCAGGTACATCAGCATGGAGAGACACTGACCGCATTGCTAAAATTGTTCACAAAGCAGGAGAAAACATTGATGTCCTAGTCACATAGGGACTAATGATCTCGCCAACCCGGTCAGTTGTGGAGACCAAGGAACACCTGACTAAGCTGGGTGACAAACTATCATCTATTAAGTCCGGCATCTCTTCTCTGAGATCCTGCCAGTCTGGGAGAAGGAGCAGATGGACGGAAGGTCAGAGAAGGGGAGATAGAGGAGCTAAACACGTGGCTCAAGGACTGGTGCCAGGAAAAGGACACAGATTTGTAGGAACTGGCAACAGTTCTGGGAGCAGTTCTTTAAATTTGATGGACTGCATCTGACTAAAGAGGGAGTCAGTGCATTGGGGCAGAAGTTTGACGTCTTTGCAGAATATTTAAACTAGCAAATGGGGAGAGGGGTGCAGCACCCCATACGTCGAATGGGAAGAACACCCCTCCCCCCTCAGCTAGTGGTCAAACAGGAATTCAGCGTGTTTGCCATTCATTTGCATCACCAGGTAAGAAAAAAGGTTTGTCTCCCCATACGATGCACAGGGGTAATGCCAAACTTCACCCAACAACTAACACACCAAAATCTGGCCAATGGAAAATCATGTACACAAATGCTCACAGCCTGGGAAATAAGATCCCAGACCTGCAGGCAATAATGTCAGAGGCTAAACTGGACATATAGCAATTAGTGAGGCGTGGTTTACCAGTAACCACACTTGGAGACTTCAGTACCTGGCTATGTATTGTTCAGAAGAGACGAGGTGCAAAAGGGGAGGGTGGCCCTGTATGTTAATGAAAATATCAAAGCTACAGAAATCCAGAATACACATAAGGAGCCAGAAGAACTGTGGGTCACCCTGGAAACAGGAAATGGACAGCCATAAGAACTGGGGTTGTCTACAGGCCCCAAACCAGAGGGAGGACATAGACACATTACTGTTAGAAGATATACAAAACATGACAGCTAAAGGGAGGTTCTGATAATGGAGACTTCAACATGCCAGATACAGATTGGTCAATACCAGCAGGAACATCTGCCAGAACTAGACTCATAGTGGATTCCCTGAGGGAGGGCCTCAAACAACTGGTACAGCAACCCACAAGAGACAGGGCTATCCTAGATCTAGTACTGACTAACATAGAAGGGATCACAGATCTCCAGGTAGAAGGTCACCTGGGGCCAGTGACCATCACATGGTATGGTTCAATTTGGCTACTACATCTAAATCTTCCCATTCCAAGGCAAAATATGGGACTTCAGAGGGCTGACTTTGATAAGATGGCCAACAGAGTTCGCTAGCCCTGGCAAAAAGAAACACAGGTGAGGAGGGGTACAGGCAAAGTGGGCAAGCATTAAGGATACAATACTTGAAGCAACATCCCATTGTGTTAGACAGAAAGGAAGTGCAAAGAAGAAGGAAACCACTTTGGTTCTCAAATACAGTAGCAGAAAGGTCAGAGCCAAAAGGCTGGCCTTCAGGAAATATAAAGGGAACACAGCGGGATGAAGATAGGAGGCATACCAAACTGCCCTAAGGAAGCAGGAAGGCAGTAAGGCAGGCAAAGTCCCAAACTGAGGAAACACTAGCACCGAACAGTAAAAGAAAGGTGACAAGACTTTCTATAGATACATTAGTGAAAGGAGAAAGTCCAGAGGGTATTGCTAAGCTTAATGGAGAAAGGGAGCATGTGAGGAGGAGGACCCTGTAAAGGCATCTATCCTAAATAGATACTTTTGCTCAGTATTTACTGAAGAGAAGGTAGGGCAGGGCCCACAGCTCAGCATCATGGACACAGGGAGGGAGGTGAGCACTACTCCTTCACAAAAGAAAGGGTCCTACAAGAGCTTGCTAAGCTCAGGGTGGATAAGGCAATGGGACCTGATGGCATACATCCCAGGGTACTTAAGGAGCTAAAGGAGAAGACTAGCAGAGACATTAGCAGAATTGTTTAGTGAGTCTCTGAGCACAGGAGAGGTCCAGAGACTGGAGAAGGGCTCATGTGATCCCGGCTCCACAAGAGTGGTAGCAGGGAGGAGGCGGGAACTACAGACCAGTCAGTCTTACCTCAGTAGTGGGCAAGATTATGGGCACTCCTTGAGAGAGGATAGTGCAACACCTGGAATCCATGGAGCACAGGATCCAAGGCAGCATGAGTTTACAAAAGGAAGGTCCTGTCAAACTAATCTCATAGATTTCTTTGACTGGGTAACCAGAGTGGTGGACCAAGGGGGAGCAGTTGATGTCGCCTACCTTGACTTCAGCAAAGCTTTCGACACTGTTCCACATAGAATATTGATTAATAAGCTGGGTAGGCTCAAGGGTGGGTCGAAGTTGGTCAACTGGGTGGCAAACTGGTTGACTGGCAGAAAACAGAGAGTGGTGGTAAATGGTATACAGTCAGAAGAGATGCAAGTCACAAGTGGGGTACCTCAGGGATCAGTCCTGGGGCCAGTCCTATTCAACATCTTCGATGAGTGACTTAGATGGACTGAGGGCAAGAGCTTGTCTG
This sequence comes from Neoceratodus forsteri, assembly GCA_016271365.2. NCBI lineage: Eukaryota > Metazoa > Chordata > Ceratodontiformes > Ceratodontidae > Neoceratodus > Neoceratodus forsteri. Next base: position 637,313,902 of record CM057450.1, on the reverse strand, counting down.
TTTGCAGATGACACCAAGATCTGCAATAGAGTAGATGATCCAGATGGGGTGGGCAGAATGAGAAGAGATCTGGATAAACTAGCAAAATGGTCAGAAGAGTGGCAGCGAGGATTTAATGAAAGAGTGCCAAATCATGCACATAGGGAAGAGAAACCCTGAAGCCACTTATAGGCTGGGAGGGAGTTGCTAGCAGTCACAAAGGAAGAAGAGACTTGGGCATCATCATCACTGACCTAAAATCATCAAGCAGACCTCTAAAGCAGTAGGTAAAGCTGGGGGGTGTTGGGTGTATTAGTAGGGAGTATCACAAGTCGTAGAGGGGTAATAATTCCTCTGTACAAGACATTGGTTAGCCCCATCTGGAGTACTAGTGCAGTATTGGAGGCCACACCTTCACAAGGACATTAACCAAATTGAGGCAGTCCAGAGAGAGCAACCAAAATGGTGCAGGGACTGCATCAGAAGACATATGAGGACAGATTAGCAGACTCAATATGTATACCCTTGAGCAAAGGAGGAGAGAGGTGATATGATCGAGACATTTAAACACCTTAAGGGCATAAACAAGGTGAAAGAGTCTAACATGTTTAAATATAAGAAAAATAGCAGGACAAGAGGACACAGCATGAGATTAGAGGGAGGCCGATTAAGGGGAATGTGAGAAATTCTTTTTCACAGAAAGGGTGTAGATGCATGGAATGGCTTACCACAAGAAGTGGTGGCTATGAATACAGTGCAGGGCTTCAAACAGGCATGGGATAGGCATAAGGGAGCAATACAAATGACTATGAATAGATAGGTCACTGACAGAGCAAAGGCCGATGGCACATTTATAAGGTAGAAAAAAAACTGGGCAGACTGGATGGGCCTTGCGGTCCTTATCTGCCGTCAACTTCTATGTTTCTATGTTTCTATGAATTGGTTTAGTAAGCACCTCACCGAATGTCAACAGCTAGTTAAGGCTGAGGGGGGCCTCCCCCCCCAAAAAAAAACCCTGTTAAGCGGTGTTCCCGAAGGGTCCATTTTAGGCCCGCTACTATTTGCTATTTATGTTAACTGCATTAATACTGGTATCACCGCAGCTAACATCCACTTATCTGCTGATGATACTGTCGTGTACATTGCCAGGCCTACTCTGGAACTTGCCTGCAGTGACCTCCAGCGAGACTTTGATCAATTACAGAAAAATCTTCTACAATTGAAGCTCCTCTTAAACGCAAAAAAGACTAAGGCTATGCTGATTGCTCCCTCTACCCTTACAACTAAATAAGGTCTCCCTGGATCTACCCCCCCATGTATCCACACTTCTGGGTGAGCCGCTGGAGTTCGCTGAGAAATTTAAATACCTTGGGTTTTGGTTAGACCACAATTTGTCCTTTGTTCACCATATCGATGAACTTTCAAAAAACTTGAAACAGAGACTTGGTCTTTTCTTCTGAATAAAATATCTACTTTACACTGGATGCTAAAACTAGGTTGGTGTAGACTACTTTCATCCCTCTTCTAGATTATACTGACATTCTGAATGGCCAAGGAACAGAATTCTCCCTCTCTAAACTGGATATTCTCTACCATTATGCTATTCGATTCATAACTGGTCTCCCCTATGCCACCCACCACTGCGAGCTTTATTCCAAGGTAGGGTGGAGCTCACTGAGTTTCAGACGACAAAAGAACGCAGTGCTCTGGACGTACAGAGCCATCACTAATATGCTACCTCAATATATTGTGAGTTGCTTGCCCACCTGTAGTGCTGGAACTTTACACTTTGAGAAGCCTCTCTTATATCTCACTGTTTATACCTAAGGTGAGAACCAGGTATGGCAAATCCGCAATTAGTCATGCTCTCCCAGTTGTTTGGAACACCATACAGAAAACTCTAAGGCTGGTAATCCCTGTGAAACTGAGCTTCTTCAAATCCCTATACCAATGTTCCTTTAAAGAAATATGTAGTTGCTTTCACTAATGGCAGTTCTCCTGTACCTATCCTAGGATTAGGTATTCTCTACTTAAGCTTCCCTTCCTTATGTCCTTGTTATGCCCTGTTTCGCTATTGTCATAGCATTACCTTGTTTTTCCCCTTGGCTATGAAACTTCCTTCCCAATTGCACCCCTTTACCTTTCTTCCCTATCCCCTGACTGCTCCCTGCCCTCTCTCTTTGCCTCCTGGCCCCTTATATTCCATCCCCTGACCCCTTCCCGCTGCCTTAGGTTACCAGTCGCAGCTATTGTACTTAGGTTTGTTGCTGATTAATATGTACCTTATTACACTTAAATACGCACTCTCCATGTTTGATTAGTCATGCTTGCTATATTATATGTATTTCTATTTGTTGTGACGCTGTATTAATCTCTGCCCTGTACTCATATATGTGAATGTTCAGGCCCATCTTGAAAAATGAGTTCTTCTCAATGATGTTTCACCTGGTTAAATCAAAATTGATTGATTGATTTGGCTAGGGGGCCGGTGCTGATTTTCACCCCTGGAATGACAGGCTTGCCAGTGACAAAATATGGAATGAAATTATAAATACTAATGTGGCACAGCACTAATTAGCTCTGACATTACACTGGGAGCCTCTTGGTACAATGTCAGAGCTAATTAGTGCCACATTAGTATTTATAATTACACTCAGGCATAAAACCAAGTGCACAGCATCATGTGTATGCAAATGCTTTTTTATGATGTAGGCTGTCGAGGTTTTGTCTATATATATTCAGGATTTTACATCTCTTTTAGGCTATGGTCAAGACCAAGAGCCACATATTGTAGAAATATACATGCTGTAAATTCAGACTTTAAAGCAAATTTCAGTATTGTTTGGCTTCTGTAGCTCTCTCACCCCGGGCCCACACATGCACACAAAAGCCTCACCCTCAAGCCATATCTCTCTGTTCCCATAAAAAGACTAGGCTGTAAATTCAGACTTTAAAGCTAAAATCCATAATATTCTAAAATGATTAATCAGAAATAAACTTTGAACAGGTAAATACAGTTGTTCACACACTATTGTGAGCTTGTATCTCAAGGTTTCAGGGCAGGCACCAACCTCCCTGGGTCTCTCTCTGTATGCTGCAATGCACATACAGTATAATTATTATTATTTTTAATGAAGACATTCTCCAACCCTCCCCAACACACACACAAAAAAAGCCTCACCTTCGAACCATGCCTCTCTGCTCTCATACAAAGAATATGCTCTAAATTCAGACTTTAGAGCAAATTTCAACATTGTTTGGCTTCTGTATCTCTATCCCCCCCACACACACACAAAAGCCTCACCCTCAAGTCATATCTCTCTGCTCCCATAAAAAGGCTATGCTGTAAATTCAGATTTTAAAACTAAAATCCATTATATTCTAAAATGCTTCTAGCTCTGTGTTTCAGGCACTAACCTCCCTGGGTCTCTCTATATGCTGCAGTGCACATATATATATTTTTTAAATTAAAGCACTCTCCAACACCCCCCCGCAAAAGTCTCACCTTCAAGCCATATCTCTCTGCTCCCATAAAAAGACTACATTGTTAATTCAGATTTTAAAAGTGCACATATTTTTTTTGTTATAAAATGAAACCACTCTCCAATCCAGTCCAAACATTTAACCACCCAGCCATGCCAGGCTGGCAGCACCACCGGCTTTGGACAGTCCAGCATTTTTTTCAAACAATAAATAGAATAACATACCTGGCTATTAACTAAGTAAGACAGAAGGTTTGGTCCGACTCAAGAATTTTTTCTTCTCACTGCCTCACTGCTGTCTGTCTACACTGCTCCCGAAGCCATCTGATTGCACTGCCGTTGAGCCCTGGTGACTGCTGGCTGGCTGGATACAGCTCTTTTATTTTACTGAAATAACAGTAAAAAAGTGATACACCTCTCTTTAGGATAGTTTTATTTTGTGCAGGGCTGCTGTCTGTCTGCATCTGTTTTCTCAATGACTCTTTCTCTAGCTGGCTCTTATAGAAATATAGAAACATAGAAATTGATGGCAGATAAGGACCGCAAGGCCCATCCAGTCTGCCCATTTTTTTTCTACCTTATGAATGTGCCATCGACCTTTGCTCTGTCAATGGCCTATCTATTCATACTTATCTGTATTGCTCCCTTATGCCTATCTCATGCCTGTTTGAAGCCCTGCACTGTATTCATATCCACCACTTCATGAGGTAGGCTGCGCCATGCATCCACCACCCTTTCTGTGAAAGATAACTTCCTCACATTACCCCTTAATCTGCCTCCCACTAATCTCATGCTGTGTCCTCGTGTCCTGCTATTTTTCTTATATTGAAACATGTTAGACTCTATCACCTTGTTAATGCCTTTAAGATGTTTGAATATTTCGATCATATCACCTTTCTCCCTCCTTTGCTCTATGGTATACATATTGAGCTCTGTTAATCTGTCCTCATATGTTTTCTGATGCAGTCCCTGCACCTGTTTGGTTGCCCTTCTCTGGACTGCCTATATTTGGTTAATGTCCTTGTGAAGGTGTGGCCTCCAGTACTGCACGTAGTACTCCAGATGGGGCCTAACCAGTGTCTTGTAAAGAGGGATTATTACCTCCCTCTTATGACTTGTGATACCCCTACGAATACACCCCAACATCCCCCTAGCCTTTTCCTACTGCTTTAGTGGTCTGCTTGGATGATTTTAGGTCATCGGTGATGATGATGCCCAAGTCTCTCTCTTCCCTTGTGACTGCAAGCAACTCCCCTTCCAGCCTGTAGGTGGCTTCAGGATTTCTCTTCCCTATGTGCATGATCTTGCACTTCTTTGCGTTAAACCCCAGTTGCCACTCTTCTGACCATTTTGCTAGTTTATCCAGATCTCTTCTCATTCTGCCCACCCCTTCTGGATCATCTACTTTGTTGCAGATCTTGGTGTCATCTGCAAACAGACAAACCTTACCCTCCAGTCCATCTGCAATGTCCTGATGAAGATATTGAAGAGGACTGGCCCCAGGACTGATCCCTGAGGTACCCCACTTGTGACTTGCATCTCTTCTGACTGTATACCGTTTATCACCACTCTCTGTTTTCTGCCTGTCAACCAGTTTGCCACCCAGTTGACCAACTTCTGACCCACCCTGAGCCTACCCAGCTTATTAATCAATCTTCTATGTGAAACAGTATTGAAAGCTTTGCTGAAGTCAAGGTAGGCAACATCAACTGCTCCCCCTTGGTGCACCACTCTGATTTCCCAGTCAAAGAAATCTATGAGATTAGTTTGACAAGATCTTCCTGTTGTAAACCCATACTGTCTTGGATCCTGTGCTCCTATGGATTCCAGGTGTTGCGTTGTGCTTTCCTTAAGGAGTGACTCCATAATCTTGCCCACTACTGAGGTAAGACTGACTGGGCTGTAGTTCTCTGCCTCCTCCTTGCTACCACTCTTGTGGAGCGGGATCACATGAGCCCTTCTCCAGTCTTCTGGGACCTCTCCTGTGCTCAGAGACTCACTAAACAGTTCTGATAATGGCTCTGCTAGCTTCACCCTTAGCTCCTTTAGTACCCTGGGATGTATGCCATCAGGTCCTATTGCCTTATCCACCTTGAGCTTATTGAGCTCTTGTAGGACCCTTTCTTTTGTGATGGGACTAGTGCACACCTCCCCCTCCCTGTGTCCATAGTGCTGAGCTGTGGGCCCTGCCCTACCTTCTCTTCACTAAATACTGAGCAGAAGTATCTATTTAGGATAGATGCTCTTACATGGTCCTCCTCCTCCTCCTCACATACCCCATTATCCCCTTTGATCTTAGCAATACCCCCTCTGGACTTTCTCCTTTCACTAATGTATCAATAGAAAGTCTTGTCATCTTCTTTTACTGTTTGTGCTAGTGTTTCCTTGGATTGGGCCTTTGCCTGCCTTACTGCCTTCCATGCTTCCCTTAGGGAAGTTTGGTATGCTTCCCTATCTTCATCCTGCTGCGTTCTCTTATATTTCCTGAAGGCCAGCCTTTTGGCTCTGACCTTTTCTGCTACCGATTTTGAGAACCAAAATTATTTCCTTCTTTTTTTGTACTTCCTTTTCTGTCTAGCACAATGGGATGTTGCTTCAAGTATTGCATCCTTAATGCTTGCCCACTTTGTCTGTACCCCCTCACCTGTATTTCTTTTTCCCAGGGCTAGCTTAACTCTGCTGGCCATCTTATCAAAGTTAGCTCCTCTGAAGTTCCATATTTTTGCCTTGGAATGGGATGATTTAGTTCTAGTGGCTAGATTGAACCATACCATGTGATGGTCACTGGCCCCCAGGTGACCTTCTACCTGGAGATCTGTGATCCTTTCCCTGTTAGTCAGTACTAGATCTAGGATAGCCCTGTCTCTTGTGGGTTGTTGTACCAGTTGTTTGAGGCCCTCCTCCTGCAGGGAATCCACTATGTGTTTAGTGCTGGCAGATGTTCCTGCTGGTATTGACCAATCTGTCATCTGGCATGTTGAAGTCTCCCATTATCAGAACCTCCCCTTTATCTGTCATGTTTTCTATATCTTCTAACAGTAATGTGTCTGTGTCCTCCCCGTAGTCTGGAGGCCTGTAGACAACCCCAGTTCGTACGGCTGTCCCATTTTGTGTTTCCAGGGTGACCCACAGTTCTTCTGGCTCCTTATGTGTATTCTGAATTTCTGTAGCTTTGATATTTTCATTGACATAAAGGGCCACTCCACCCTCCCCCCTTTTTGCACCTTGGTCTCTTCTGAACAGTACATAGCTAGGTACTGAAGTCCCCCAAGTGTGGTTACTGGTAAATCATATCTCTCTAATGGCTACTATGTCCAGTTCAGCCTCTGTCATTATTGCCTGCAGGACTGGGATCTTGTTTCCCAGACTGCGAGCATTTGTGTACATGATTTTCCATTGGCCAGATTTCAGTGTGTTAGCTGTTGGGCGAGGTCTGGCATTTCCCCTGTGTGTCGTATGGGGAGCTGGACCTATTTCCTTATCTGGTGATGCAAATGCACTACAACCATGCTGAACTCCTGTTTGACCACTAGCTGAGGGGGAAGGGTGTTCTTCCCATTCAACATATCAGGTGCTGCACCCCTCTCCCCATTTACTAGTTTAAATATTCTGCAAAGACGTCAAATGTCTGCCCCAATGCACTGACTCCCTCCTTAGTCAGATGCAGTCCATCAAATGTAAAGAACTTTCACTTCCAAAACTGTTGCCAGTTTCCTACAAATTTGTGTCCTTTTTTCTGGCACCAGCCCTTGAGCCACATGTTTAGCTCCCCTATCTCCCCTTCTCTGACCTTCTGTCCATCTGCCCCCCTCTCCCAGACTGGCAGGACCTCATAGAAGGAGATGCCGGATGAAATGGATGATAGTTTGTCACCCAGCTTGGTCAGGTGTTCCTTGGTCTCCACAACTGACTGGCTGGCGAGATCATTAGTCCCTATGAGTACCAGGACATCAGTGTTTTCTCCAGCTTCCTGTACAGTTTTAGCAATGTGGTCAGTGTCTCTTCTTGCTGATGTTCCTGGGAGACATCTGACCATTACCCCTGGTTGGAGATAGGTATCAACTCTCCGAATCATGGAGTCTCCTATGATCAGAAGTTTTTTGGATTTCCTTTTTGCTTTTTTTGTTTTGGTTCCTGTTTTGCACAAGTTTTGTTGTGCTAGCTCCTGTGCTACAGTGTCCTGCTCTGCAGTGTCCTCTGCCCCTTTGTTTGATTTTGGAGATAGAGGCAGATACCTGTTTGTTGCTTTTATATGGCTTGTGGAGGTGATATGTTGGAGAGCGCCGAGTGATGGGGCACCCGATTTGCCCCTCCTAACCACCTGCCAACCTCCTGGACCAACTACCCTCTGCAGTCGAGGTGCTTCTGTTGGATGTTGAGGAAATGGCAGGTGGTGCTTATAATATATTTCCTCCTGAATATGTGATTTGAGGTGTGCAATCTCTGCCTCTGCTGCCTGGAGCTGAGCCCTTAGATCTCCCAATGGCCCAGCATGTAGGACAGTGTCCTTAATCCTGTAAAACTGCCCTTCTGAAAAGTGTTCCACAGTACCTGCAGTTAATGATATCCATTCCAGATAAGTTGCTGGGTTTATAACCTGGTCAGAGAAATCAGAAGGAGGAAAATGAAAGCAAAGGTTTGATTTTGTGTTTTGTTTGTTTTTGTATAAGTTGTTATGACAAGTTAAATTACTCATGCCCCTGTAAATGAGGTCACTGTGTGGCTACCCCTCTGATCCGCCCCTTCCTGCTTTGCCACAGGAAATGTCATGACTGTACTTCCCTATAAAAGGAGTATAGTGTGGGGTGGTTGGGGATGGGGGTGGGTGGCTGGGCCCTTCCCCTGCCGAAAAAGAAGAACTGTGGATGAAAGAAATGAGGTAAGAGCAGAAACAATCAGCCAGCAACAAATGCAGTAGCCCTGAAAGCTTATCCCTAATGATAGATAAAACTGTAAAACCTGTAAAGCACCACCTGTAATAATTTCACAGAAGATATACCCTGTAAGAAACACTTTACTACAGAGAAAAATAAAGCAGTAACAGAAGATATACCTTGCAAAGGACAATTTTAATCAGAAGATTACAGCAGTAATCTGTAAGCACACACCTGTAGGCACACCCTATAATAATGAGGCAGAAGGTATACCCAGCAACAACTATTTGAATCAGAGAAAAATAAAGCAATAAAGTGTTAGCAACAAACAGTAACAATCCCTGTGAGTACAAAAGAAAATAATAACACACAGTAAGTCTGCCTAGCCAAAAGAAGCATTAATCCTTTTCCTTGCTCTGGTAAGGTTCTTTGCTCTGTCCTTTCAAGCAACCTAGAAGAAAAGAGCTCAGGTGAAGCTAGCTGCCTTTGCCAGCAAACCTAGTTTCCTCCTCAAACACGGCAGCAGTGCAGTCTCGACTGACTGACTTAAGAATAGCTCCCACGACGATAACAGCTTCAATCCCAATTTTCTCTCTTGCACTCTGGAACTCTCCTCGGCTACAAGAGTGTTAAGAGCACTGGAGACACTCCTTTTATTCTACAGCCTCGGACCTGAAGGGGAACAGAAAAGTTCAGGTCCGAGGGGCGAAAGTGTGAGTAAGGGCAACGGACCGAGCGGCGCCCTGTTATTGGTGGAAAAGGGCACATACGTCACCATCTATGATGTAAACATGCTTGGTCCATGCTACAGAGAATAGGGATGCAGTACAAACAAACTAGATTCAGGAAGAGATGGCAGAGGATCATTTTCTTGGCGTGGTGGACGTCGACTGCATGGCTTCGCTCTGTGAGGATGGCGGGACTGAGAGAAGAGAAACATCAGAGGATTTCACTTTGTGACCCATCCCAAGTATATCACTGTGCACTGCCGGCCAGCATTGCATTACCCCCCCACCCCGCTTTTCAACTGGAATTGGCCCACAGAAGTTCAGTCCTCAGACTGGCAGCAAAGAACTGCCAGTTAAAGGAGTAAGCTGGGTGGGTGGGATATTCAAAAAAGGAACCCCCTCCTCACAGAGCAGTGTACACAATCGCATACACAGCATATGTCTGCCAACACCCTTGTCACTGCTGATTCTGTGCTCTGCCACATTCACTGCAACCAACACACAGTGCCATGTGATTTGACATGACATTGTCACCACATTCAATATCATCACTGTGCAGTACCATGTGCACTGCCATCACTGTGTGTTGCCACATGCACTACTGACACTGTATGGTGCCATGTGCACTGCCGACAGTGCAGTGTCTTGTACACTGCCAACTGTGTGGTGCCATGTGCATTGCCAAATCTGTGCTGTGCCACATTTACTGCCAACTCCATCTTGTGCCTTGTTCACTGCTAATACAGTGCTATGCACTCTGCCATCACTGTACATCACCACATGCACTACCATCATTGTGCAGTGCCACATGCACTGCTGTCTCTCTGTGTTACCATGTGCCCTGCAAACTCTGCCATGCCATGCTCAGTACCAAACCTACACTGTGTCATGTGCTATGCCATCACTGTGCATGGCCACATGAAGTGCCATCAGTGTGGTGCCACATTCTCTGGCAACTTCATGCTGTGCCATGTTCACTGCCAACACACAGCATCATGTGGTTTGCCATCAATGTGCACCATTCCATGTCCACTGCAGACACTACACTGTCATGTGTACTGCTTGTCACTGTAGAGCATGTACAACATTCAGGCATTGTTCAACATGCACTGCCATTGCTGCACTGGGCCATGTGCTTGCACTGCACCACTTGCTCTGCAAACACTAAACTGTGCCACATATACTTCTTTAACTGCACTGCTGATAGTATTGCCATCAATGCACTGTGTTACATATATGTCTGTTAATGCACTGTGCCATGTGTATGACTGTTACTGCACTCTGCCACATGCACTGCCATCACTGCACTGTGCTGCATGCACAGACGACAGCACTGTGCCACATTTACTGCTGGCATTGCACTGTGCCACGTGCACTGCCTGTCATTGCTGTGTACATGTATGGCTCCCACTGCATTGTGTTACATGCACTGCAACCACTGCATTGTACCAAGAGCACTGCCAACACCGCACTACACTGCAATATGCACTTCCACCACTGTGCTGTGCCACGTGCACTGCCATTACTGCACTGTGCTACCTGTCTTGCCAAAACATCATAAGTATACTACAGTGGGCCACAGTCTGGGTCTGTGGAAGGGGGGGTCACCACTGGTGACAGCCACTGATGTAACCCAAGCACATGACACAATATGCCCTCCTGTCATGGCACCTTGCAGTTAGGTTCTGCTGAGCTCATGGATGGGAGGATGGGGGGGATCACCCTCTCACAGAACTTGAAAAAATGAATTCTAGTTCTGCGTCTGTCCTGTTGATAGGCAGTGGTGTCATCTGGGCATGTGACTTTGGCAAATTCTAGTTCTGTGTCTGTCCTGTTGATAGGCAGCAGTGTCATCTGGGCATGTGACTTCAGCACTGTTTTGCCATCTACAACATGTGCAACGTAATGGCACTAGGCACCACTGATAGCCTCTCCCTAACTGCTAGGCGTGAGCTAGTGCAGAAGATAAATCCTTCCCTCCTTCAACTACTGCGATATAGTCTACAGTGCTGCTCCCAAATCCACCTTATCCAGACTGGACCCCATTTTCCATGCCTTCTGTCGCTTAGCTCTCGATGTCACCTCTCGCACCCACCACTGTGACTTCTACCATTCCCTTGCATTCCCATCCCTCGAAACCACCGCCTGCAAGCACTGTGCTAAATTTGTATCTAAATTCTGGTTTGACACTCTCCCGTCCTACCTTGCTTCACTAATTTCACCAGCTCCCTCCCCTACTCATGCCCTCAGATCCCTAGACCACCGGCAACTACTAATCCCAAGGTGGGAGACCACTATCGGGCAGGCAGCCTTCTCACATCACTTCCCCAAACTCTGGAATGAGCTTTCTCCTCAAATGTGCCACTCCTCCTCTAGCCACTCCCTATCCACAGCGCTGGCAAATTACCTCATGGAAAATTGATCCTGCACTTGATACTTACAAGTCCCCCCCCAGGTCCTACCCCCCGACTGCCTGACCAGCAGCACCTAGCAAACACTATGGAAGCTGGCTTATCTAAACCAACTACAGCACTTCTTGGTTTATGTTCTTTGTCCTCTCCCAAATTGCACTTGATATTTTGACTTTTCGCCTCAGTGTTATCTTAATCCATGTGCTACACCGAACTGTAACCAATGTATTCTATGTGCTACAAGCTAAACTGCAATCCAGTGTCACTGTCAATTACTAAACTGTAAACTAAGCCTTCCTTGTGCTGCAAGTTTAACTGTATCGAATGTCATATCCCTGTTTACCTCTGTAATTTGTATAACTGTAATTTACCTCTGTAACTTGTATAACTGTAACCTCAGTCCACTGTATACCTTGTTAAGTGTAAACCTCTCGATAACCTGCGTGTCATCCCTCACTGTACCCCCTTCCCCCAGGTCACACAGGGAGATGAGCATTTTCTTGCTCAATGTGCCTTTCCTGGTGAAACAATTTCAATAAATAAATAAATAAATTGTCATTCTAGTCTTTGTTGTAAGTTCTGTGGCAACACCCCTACAGGGTCATGTATTCCCTGCATTCCCTGCATAAAAGGTTTTGGGACCCGTATAAAACCGGAACTATACTATGATTTGAGTAGGTATGCAACTGCTGTGTTTTATTATTTGTCAGAGATTGATAGGATGAAATACAATAAATAATATATTTATATGTATTTTATTATATGTAAAATGCTGCATTGTATCCATTAATGAGCCTGAGCAAAACTGTGTGTGCATGTGCGGGGGGGGGGGGTGGCATGTGTACAGGAGTTTTAACTGGATTTGTAAAAATATTCTCATGAGAACACCTGACACTCCATGTTCTGTCTTCGTGTGTGACTTCTGGGCCTGTGGTATGCAAAGATTTGTTTGTGGGAGGGATTGCTTGACTGTGGGCAGGAAAGGTGATGGGCTTCAGCTGCATGGAGTGTGGTTGTCTAGGGTAGAGGCTGTTCTGGTAGGTGGTCATCTAGGGGAGGAGACGGTTCTGGGATGGGTGGTGGTTGAGTTCCAGGGAGGATGTTCAGCTTGGGGGATACTGGACAGGGTACTGGAAGGATGGTCCAGCTGTAGTGAAGGTGTCACCTAAGAGAGGTGATTTGTCCTCTGTAGGGAGGGTGATTGGCAGGTGTGGGTGGGTAGGATGGTTCTGGGGAGGGCCCACTTTGCAGGGAGGGTGGTCATCTGGGGGGGATGCAGTTTCAGGGGCTGTGTAGTGGTCCAGGGAGGGACCTCAACATGTATGCCCTAGATCAGAGGACAGAGGTGACATGATTGAGATCTACAAGTACCTCACAGGTGAACAGGGTGCAGGTGGGGAGCCTCTTTCAAAGGGGGTCCAACATCATGACCAGGGCACATGCAAGGAAGCTGGGGGGGAGCTCAGGAGGGATGTGGAGAAATATCTGTTCAATGAAAGGGTGGTAGCCTGGAACAGACTGCCAGTTGAAGTGGTGGAGGCTAGAGCAATGGGGGGCTTCAAGTATACATGGGATAAACATAGGGGTACATTAGAACAGAGGCAAGGAACAGCCAGCCCGCCGGTACAGAGGTAGCACTACTGCTTGCAATGCAGTAGACTCTGGTTTGTGCAGAGCCCAGGTCATCAGAAACTGGCTGAGGGAGATGAGATGAGTGTCCCATTGGATGCTGTCCACCTCGGTGAGGGAAGGTGCTCAGTCTCCGCTGCTCTACCACCACCTGGGTGACCACAGGTGGTGGTGGTGCATCTGAGCTGACAAGTTGGGAAGGGGGGACACCACCATGCTCTGACGTGATGCATCAGGAAGCTTCCTCAGCATCCCAGGGAAGGGAGAAAAAGGGAACGTCACTGGCTACAGCAGGAGGACATCTTCCCATCACCGCTGGTCCCACACCACCGACTGTGGCACTGTCTCTGCCAGATCACTGACAGAGTCTCTGTTCGGGGGTAGCTGCCCCACCTCCATGGCCCTGCCCTTGGGGGCAAACCAGGGTGCACTCAGGGAAGAGAGGTAAGTCCCGGTGAAGATGGGTGATGGGGCTGTGTGAGGGGGCAGAACCGATAGGGGCCAGCTGGTAGTAGGAGATAAAGCACACTAAAAAATAAAACAAAGAATAAAGGTGGGGGGGTGGACACCAGAGACCAGGTAGAGTCTGCAGATGTAGAATATGCAGAGAACACTTAGGAAGTCTGGGTGGGCCAAGCAGTCCTTTTCTACTGACAAACTAGATGTTTGTATGAGGGTGCTAAGCTTCTTTTTTGTTTTGTAACTTTCTGTTTAATAAAGGAAAATGGTGTAAAAGTCATTATTGTGCCTACTGCTGTGAAATCCCTCGATTAGGGGTTTTAAGCATTATTTAAATTTTGAAGTTACCTTTTTCATCATTAAAGTCCATCAATCTATGCCCACCATAACTTCCTAAACCAGGGAGGGCCATGGCCATCCTGCAAACAACAGCTGTTTTCCTGTACACTCAATATTCTGATGCATGCCACCAACTAATGGCAGACGTTAGTGGCACTCATTAGCATACTGAGTGCACAGGAAGCCAGCTGAGTATGTGGGATGCCCATGGCCATCTTTGACTAAAGGAACTTACGATGGGCATATATTAATCAATTTTTTACCTATAACGCAATTGCAAAATTTTTATTTATGCTTAAAATCCCTAATCAGATTTTTTTTTAATGCAGTAGGCACAAAATAACACATTTTGTGTTGTTTTCATTTACAAATTGCAGTTTCATGACGCAGATCTTACAATTGATATATACAAACAGAATTTTGGAAGTTCGTAGTACAATATTAGTAATATGAGTATTGATGTTTATGATATGGTCTATCCATGTTTCAAATTGTCTGCACTGTATTAAGCAAAGTGAGGAAACCAAACTAAGGTCCACACAAAAAAGGGTTAGCATATTGGTGGCCCTGAGAGCTGAGACAAAAATTTAAAATGTGTCCCTGTTCTCATGGAAGAAAAACAAGATTAAAACTTATCAAATTAGCATAAAACGTAGCATAAGCAGCAACATAGGAATATGACTTGTTTTCTTTTGTTGCTAGCAGGTAGCATTGAGATTAACCCAGGGCCCAATGAGAATAAGAAGGTTGAAGTATGTCACACAAATGCTCAAAGCATATTACCTAAAAACTGATGAACTAAGAATTTGGTGTAGGCAAAACAAACCAAGTATATTAGGAATTACTGAGACTTAGCTGGATGATAAAATAACCAACAATGAAACAAAAATAGACAGGGCTATGACCAACTACAAAGTGACAGAAATAGAAGAGGGGAGGTGTGTTACTGTACACAAGAGAGGAACTAGGACCTTATAACCAGAAAACACCATTTAAGGTTAGTGGAATAGAAGGAATATTGTTAGAACTAAAGAAAATAGATCTAATGATAGGGGTAATTTATACCCCCTCCCATAAATTCACAATAGTTTAAAGATCTGGCAGTTCTATTAGGAAATCATCTTAAAACTGAAAGTATCATTTCTATGGGGGACTTTAATGCGCACTGGGGAGACTTAGAGGTAAAAGTTTAAAAGAAGCCCTGGACCCCTTACATTTCAAACATTTAATACAAGCACCCACCCGAATTTGTCACATGGGAGACACTAAAACTATAATTGATTTGCTCTTTGTATCCAACAATTTATCCGAAAATAAATGGCATGTTGGTGCACCGTTATTAGGGGACCACTGTGTCATTGAATGTATACTTAATTTGTAATTTTATCATAGATTAATGACTACTCACTTAATGACTTCCAGACCTTCTAAGAAATTTAACAAATTGTTTTTTCTAAATGACCTACAAAAGTCAAATGGTATCATTTGGATTTAATACCAGACCTGGAGGACGATGTAAAATTTTTCTTAAGCGAGTTTGTATTGATCTGTGGAACTGTTTGGAATTCCCTTCTGACAAACATATGTAATGTGCCTACATACCCCCAAATTACAATAAAAAAAAGAAAATCAAACTGTTGACCCTGGATAAATGGGAGGATCCTAAAACATATTAGAGTACGAAACAGACTGTGGAAAGTGGCAAGGAACACTAACTGGGATAGCAATTTGAATAAGTACAAAACATAGAGTAATAGGTGTCAAAATCTTATTAAAGAAGAAAGGGAAGATATTCCAAAAACAAATTTGAATCCGCTACTAACTCCCGGGATTTTTGGAAAACTGTCAGACAGCTGCAGTCACCTGTTGCTACTGCGCTTCCTGCCTTTTTGAGGATAGACAGAGTGGTAACATCTGAACCAAAGTTAATGAGGCCCTAAACAATTTCTTTACAAACTTACCCTCACTGAATGAGGATAATCAAAAACACCTTGATAGCCCAGTTGGGTACAACACAGTGAGTGAAACTTGGGGGGGGGGTGGGAGCACTATATTTAGGTTCAAATTTTTGGAATCCTAGGATATATGGAAACAACTAAAATCTCTAAATATATCCAAATCAGGAGGTTTAGATGGCCTTGAAGCCAGACTGCTTTAAGATGTAACTGATGTATTAGCCTTGCCTTTAACGAAACTCTTTAATTGGAGTGAGTTTGAGTTGTGGTCTCTTCCCTGAACTCTGGAAGAGTGCAAAAATAATTCCGGAGTTTAAGGGAAGGGACCCATGCCAGGCAGACAACTCCAGACCCATAGCCTTGCTTTCCAAAGATATTTGTAAAAGAAATACATAAACAGGTTTATGCCAATTTGATGAAAAATCATCTTCTTGGACCTTAGCAGTCTGGTTTCAGGCCTCTGCATTCCACACATACTGCTTTGGTAGATTTCACGGACACCATGTCCCACGCACTGGAAAATAAACAGTGCGTGGGGGTGGTGTTCATGGATCTATCGAAGGCTTTTGATACCATGGATTATCCACTGATGCTGCACAAATTAGAGGCAAAGGAATTTAGTTTTGAAGTAATACAGTGGTTCAGATCATATCTATATGGGTGCAATGAAGTGGTGACCATCCAGGGAACAGTATCAAAGATAAAGGAAGTGAAAAGAGGTGTGCCCCAAGGAGCTACATTGGGGCCGCTCTTTTATTATATTTATTGATGAGCTACCTAAAATCCTTGCAGAGCTTGCTGTAAAATTGTATGTAGATGACAGTCCTAATCTATCCTGCTAGAGACTATATTAGCATAGATAAAGTTCTTCAGCAAGAATTTAACAAACTTGAGTACTGGTTAGTAGAGAACAGATTGGTGCTGTACCACGTTACTAGTGGAGTCCCACAGGGTTCTGTTTTGGGGCCTGTGCTATTCAATATCCTGATTGCTGGTATGGATACTAAGTGTGGCAATTGGATTAGTAAATATGTTGATGATGCCAAACTGGGTGGGATTGTTAACAATCCCGAGTCTATATCTATTTTACAAGATAATTTAAATTATATATCTGATTGGGTTAACCTTCACAAATTGAAATTTAATATCAGTAAATGTAAGGTTATGCATTTTGGAAGTAACAATATATGTGCAAACTATTACATTGAGAACCATACTCTGAAGGCTATTACAACTGAGAGAGATCTGGGTGTCATTATTAATAATAATTAAAAGTTTACTGAACACTTAAATTTCACCATTAAGAAAAGGTCAAGATTGAGTAACTGTATATTTAGAAATATTAAAAGTAGAGAACCATCAATAATGATTCCTTTATACTCTAGCATTATAAGAGCTAATTTTGATTATTGTTCCTCATTTTGTGCTTCAACACAGATGGGTGACAAAATATCCAGGGAGAAGGTTCAAAAAAGGTTTGTTAAGAATATAAAGGGTATGGGAGGTCTGTCTTATGAAGAAAGACTCAGACAGCTCAATTTGTATAGTATGGAATATAGATCTATACGTGGGGATCTTTGTTTGCTTTATAAAGCAACCAGAGATGAATATTTGTTTGAAGCATTGCATTTAAAATGGAATAATACAACTGTCCAAACCCATTCGCACAACCTAAAGCTATTCTTATCTATCAATCGAACCACGAAAAGAACCAATTTTTTTAACCAACGAATAATTCCAGTTTGGAATTCTCTGCCTTATGACATAGTAAGTTGTGTAAATTTGATCCAATTTAAAGTTCAGCATGATACATATATGAAGGACTCCAAGTTTGTAACCCACTTAGCCTAAGTGGCATGATCATAATGGGCTTGTCCCTCGATCGTGTATACCACCTATGAACCTATGTGAAGAAAACTAACACAATGCTATTCAAAGCCAAAGCAGGAGGAGATAGTACTCTGTCGTCTGGCATATTGATAAACTTCATTAGAGGAACAGTGATAGACCAGGTTATTTCCTATAAATACTTAGGACTGTGGATTGATCCCAAGTTAAACTTTGACACTCGTATAGATTACATTTGTGTCAAAGTCTCCCAAAAATGAGGGGCCCTCCATAGGCATAAAATCTGTATAACTTGCGAGACTTAAGAAAAATGGGTAAACACAGTAATAATTCCGTTAATTGACTGTGGAAGTATTGTTTATCGGTCAGCAAATAAAAGCATTTTGCAGAAGTTAGACTTCAGTACTGATTGGCAAGATTTATCTTGGGTTTAACAGGTCCCTATGCTATGCATCACCATTGTACCATACTTCTTCAACTGGATTGGACATCTCTGGAACTTAGGAAAGACCCTTGAGTAACTTTTTATATAAATGTATGAAGGGTATGGCTCTGGAATATCTCACAGATAAAATGTTACCTAACTCAGCACTTTACTCTCTACATGATATCATAGGTAGAGATCTGAAAGTTCCTCTAGTAAAAACTAGATACGGGCAAATGTGTTTTGACCATATTGCAACATCTGTTTGGAATTCCCTTCTGACAAAATTATGTAATGTGCCTACTTACCCCAGTTTTAAGTCTGCTTATTTGGAATTGTATCCCTTTCTGTGTGATTGTTATCGACTATGCTAACATTTTACTTATGATGTTGTATTTAACTTGTTTCTATGTAACATTTTTGAAGTATGTTGCTATGTAAACACGCTTTCCCTAGTGCCTTATCCTGTCAAAATATAAATAAAACTTGAACTTGAATATCAGACCCAGTTCCATAGACAGCACTAGAAGAAAGGTTAGAATGGCAACACCCCTTGATGGTGCCAGGCACAAGTACGTTGAGTGCAGCACCATGTTGTAGATGGCCAAAAGAGTGCCTGTAATGCCACACTCAGCGTTGTGATGTGTGTGCTGCAAGTACTGCATTGAATGAAAAGAGACCGATTTAACCACGTAACTAACAAAAAGGTGATTGCATTTATTTTTTGTGGAGCATGGACATAAGAGAGTGTAGTGCACATATGTTTGCATTATGTAATAAACTTTTTGTTGGGCATTTATTAAAATGGGAGTTATGCTATCATTGCTATGCTATGCTATGGTTGGACTTGGTATGGTACTTCTTTGCATTTTGATCAGTGACTGCCTCAATAGGTTGACTACTATAAAATAAATTATATTGTATTTAGTTATAATTATTTTATAATAATATATGTAATGTACTGCACTGTGCCCAGCAAGGATTCCATGCAATGTGTTAGGGGGGGTCCATACAGGGATAATTCTCATGAGTACACTCCACAGTCCCCGTCCTGTCCCTGGTGCTGTGGTATATGGATGCAGGTAGAGAACTGTTGATATGGTTTCATGGCTCTGTGTTTGAAGTAAAGGGGGGATTCACCAGGGATCACCCTAAATTGTGATTAAAGAGCTAGTGGACTGAATAACATGTCCTATTTTTTATTTATTTATTTTATTTATGACTTTGATAACCGGGTAGTTGCACTGATCCAGATTACCGTTTACAAGCACGACCCGGGCCACAAGGCATTAAAGTAACACAAACAGGATAATAAAACATAACATGACAGTTTCTAACTCTACAATAGAGAAGGCGCATGGCAGTAAAAATAACAATCACAATTACAAAATGCATGGTGAATACAAGGAATGCAAATACAGTACATTTGAAAAATAACATAAGGGTAAGTGCAAGAACACAAGTCCAGAAATGGACAACCCCCTACTCTCAGAAGAAGGCATGACATCGGGGTCTAGTAACCCTCAGGAGCATAAAGGATGATGGGAGCAAGTAGGCAGATAGGGTCATATGGACAGGCAAGGTGAGAGCAGCTAGCAAGTGGGGCAGCTACAGGTATCATTATCCTGAAGCCAGTATTTGAGGCTTTGTTTACAACTATGGTGAGTGTTGGAAAATTGAAGAGAGTAGGGAAGTCCATTCTACAGATAGGGGGCCGCAACTAAGAGAGCTCTCCTGCTCATGTTGGTGGTGGATTTAGATACTACGAGGGTGGGGACAGTGGAGGAGCAGAGGTTCCTAGGTGGGGTTCTGAAGTTAAAGAGGGTTGAGAGGGGAGACGTAATATTGCATGTAAGGGAGGCATCCACAAGACAACCAAGAGAATAGTCAAAGTGCCCTTGTAAGGAGACCCAGCCAAGGGAGCAGTAGAGGTCACAGTGGTGTGTGGAATAGAGGGCCGATAGGGTGAAACATTAGGCATTGTAGTAAGTTACTGAGAGTTTAGACTGAAGGGTATTAGAGACTCTAGAGGAGCAATAGTCAAAGATGGGGAGGAGATTTCCCATGATGGTAGCTAGGCGAGCCTCCTTTGTAAGGTATGGCTTTAGATGATAAACAGCATGCAGGTTCTGATTAACCCTATGAACAATGTGGTTTATGTGGTCATGGAAGGAAAGCAAGGGATCAAACAGAACCCCCAGATACTTGAAAGAAGAGACGTTGTCAAGGGCAGTGCCGTTGGTGGGGGAGATGAGGAAAGAAGAGTTTGCATTGAGGGTCTTTGCTAAGAATGGTTTAGACACAGACAGTTTTTTTTTTTTTTTGCATTGACCAACAACAGATTGGATGAGAACCAGTTAAAAGCAGCACGGTAGTTCTGGATGAGGAGGGAGGATATAGAAGGGAGGGATTTATCACTATTGAAAATGACCAGGCCATCTGCATAGAGCAAAGAGTTATAAGTGAAGCTGTCAGTAGGTTGGGAGTTGACAAATATAGAGACGTGCTGTGGGCCCTGGATGGAGCCCTGGGGTACACCTGTGGTAACCAGCAGTGGAGGAGAAGTGGTAGAGCCAATATTCACAGATTGGAACCGTCCAGAGAGGTAGTTCTGAAAACAGTCAGTGGTTTCAGTACTGCAACTGAGCAAGGATAGCTTAGAAAGGAGGAGGGAGTGGTTGACCATATCAAAAGCTTTGGATAGGTCAACAAAGAAGGCACCAGCGATGTGTCTACGGTCCATGTTTGCGGGAACATGATCAGTAAAAAGAGCCAGGGCATTTGATGTGCTATGATGCTTATGGAAACCATGCTGTTGGCTGCATAGGAGATTATATTTAGTGAGGTGATCAGATAGTTGGTGATGGACAATTCTTTCCAATAGTTTACTTAAGTGGGGGAGGATAGATATAGGCTGGTAGTTGTTGGAGGAGTGGGGGGGTCACCGGTTTTAAAGATGGGAACAACTCTGGCGGCCTTCCAGGAGTCAGGCATGGTGGAGGTAGATAGGGTGAGATTAAAGACAAAGATAAGAGACACAGATAGAGAGAAGATAAGTTTCAGAAAGACAGGTGAGAGGCCATCGGTGCCAGGGCTTCCTCTATTAGGTTAATACTAGGTATGGGAAAGAGCAAGGAGGCCGAGGCCCATGATGCTCTTAAACTAAACCAACGAGTAACAGGATAGGTTGTAACCAGAGCTGATCAACTTATCAAGTTGGTATTTAAAAGTATTCCTCGTTTTGCTGATAACAACATCCAATGGTAGTTTATTCCGGGGATCAGTAGTTCTAAGGGTAAAGAAGTATTCCTGGTTGTGTGTTTAAACGGTTTCCCAACAAGTTGCAATGGATGACCTCTGATATCATGAGAATAAGTCTTGAAACCAAGACCTAATTGTGACATAAGATAAGAGTCCTGGATAGCATCATAGAGAAACAAAAGGTCACCCCTAAGGCGCCGAGTGGAAAGTGACATAAGGTTTAGTGTTTTTAATCTTTGTTCATAAGATACTGAATTAAGCCTAGATATGTGTTTAGTAAATTTTCTTTGTACTTTTTCTAGAGAATAGCCATCAGATTTCTTGTAGGGGCATACAGCTGTGGAGCATACTCCAGGTGTGGCCTAACGTATGCCCTAAAAAGAGGCATTAAAATTATAGAGTCTTTTGATTTGATGTTGCGTAAGATTGACCACACAACTTTATGAGTTTCACAAATGACACTTTGCAGATGTTTAGTATGGGAGAGATCATGGGATATGGTAATACCCGGGTCCCTCTTGTCTATGATGGAGCTAAGAATGGAACCAGCTAGTAAATAAGGATGATTTAAATTCCTAGGTCCCAAATGCATCACTTTGCATTTAGTTGTGTTCAGTTTCATTCCCCAAGTATCAACCCAGTCAGAAATGGTGTCAAGGTCCTGTAGAATAATGGTAGCTTGTTCGTAATTGGAGCATGGGCCCCTGATTTTTACATCGTAAGCATATTTGGTAGTGATTGATGAACAATTTATAGTTAAATCGGCTATAAATGCTTGAAATAGATAGGGGCCAAGGACAGAGCCCTGGGGTACCTCACTCAGACCCTTACCCTTGTCTGATAAAATGCCATTTATAATCACCCTTTGTGTCCTTTCATGTAAGCAATTATAAATCCATTTAATTATGTATTTATTAATATTAAGTTTTCTAGCTTACGAATAAGTGCCCAGTGGGGCATAACATTGAATGCCTTGCTAAAGTCGAAGAATATATCACATGATATTCGGCTGTCCAAAAGAGTACTAATATGTTCATAAAAGCAAAGCAGATTTGTTAGGCAGCTTCTTCCTTTCTTGAAACCATGCTGTTCAGGATCATGGCCATCAATTAAGGGTGAGATGATGTCCTTAAGGAGGCTCTTTTAAAATGTTGCAGGTAGATGAAGTTAAGCTTATAGGCCTATAATTTTCCTAGTTGTGTTTGGGACCTTTTCTGTGAATAGGTACAACTGTTGTCTCTGTCCATTCATTTGAGACATAGTTATTAGATAAAAAACATTCAAAAAGAATTTTTAAGGATAGGGCAATCTCCAATAGATACAATAGATGTCCAGCTATTTTATCGGGGCCTGGGCAGTATTTACCTTTCAGAGTCAACAGCATGTTAAATATAAGCTTCTCAGGGCAACTAATTAAGGGATCAACATTATTTGTAGTAGGTGGGACAGTATTTTGCCTGGAATGAGAAAAAAATCTTACAAAATTCCACATTGAATAATTCAGCCATGGTTTTAGCATCATAAATTAGTTCATTATTCAGTGTTGATGGCCCTACCTGGCATGATGTTTTTTTTAGGAAATTGATATAAGCATAACATTGTTTACTGTTAGTTTTATTAGCATTATAGACAAGGTTGAATTCACAACTAGATTTAGCTTTTTTAATACTAGATTTACATTTCTTTTGAGTTTTTATACAAGATTCCCAATTAGATTGGGTCTTATTTTTAAGGAATTTACTGTATTTTCTATTTTTACATCTAATTAGTTTTTTTAATGCCATGATTCATCCATTTAGGTAACTGTTTAACATTTGGGAATTTGGTTTTTGATGGGATATACACATCCCTTAAATTAGAATGTTTTGTAAGTAAACCAACTTTGTTGTAGTGATAAATTAAAAAAAGGTTGATGCCTAGTCAATTTCATTAAGAGAATGCTTAATAGCAGCTAGATCTACTTCATCATACAAGTATGTAGTAGTAGAACTACAGTTGCATATAAAATGTTTATGTAGGGCGAATTGAATAGAATTATGATCACTTCCACCAATTGGGTCACAAATTTTAACGTCCTTGATATCCAAATCAGTATTACTAAAAACAAGGTCCAAAATATTATCTCCACTAGTGGGTGTGGCTACATTTGTATCAGGTTTACTTCAGAGCAAGTAGTCAAAAGCTTATTGCCTTTACTGCTGGTTGCAGTAAGAGTGTGCCAGTTAATATCACTGATATTAAAGTCACCAGTGACAGTAATGTTACCCAACTGACTAGCCTGTTCGATCTCCATAAGTATAGTATCCAGAATATCAATTGGTGAATTTGGGGGAAGATAACATGTCCCATGAATAAGCAAATTGTGCTGTGAAAGGAAAAGTTTAACCCAAAGGGTTACTGTAGAAATATCATGAGTTTTAATGCAGCTAGTAATGTCAACTGAATTCATTTTATTGTTGACAAAGAGTGCAACCCCAACACCCTTCCTGTTTTGTCTTTTCAGTTTATAAGAGAGGAAACCAGGTAACTGAATGTGCCATGATGTTTTATTGTCACTCCATGTTTCACAGACAGAGATGATATCTAAGTTTTCTCTACAGGCTCTGAGTTGCAATTCATCACATTTCTGATTCAGACTCCTAGCATTAAAGCTTAGAAAATGTAATTGATGACTAGAAAGTTTACAATTATTATTGGACGAGTTAAGAGTTTGTAGGTGGCCACTAGGGATGTGACATTAAAGTAGAAAGGGGGGTGAGGAGGGGGTCACAAGAAGGGGAGTTTGAGGGAGAGGTGGAAATACTAGTTCCCAGAATAGAGGACACACTAGACGGGGAGGGGGCAGGACAATGAGCGGAGGAAGAGAAAGCTAGGATGGCGCAGGCAACATGGGACGTGTGATGGCTGGAAGGGAGTTTGCAAAGGAGAGCTGACAGGTCAGAGAACTTGGTGTTGAAAGCTTTGGCAACTGCCAAGGGGTCGGTTAGAGGGCCGGATGGGGAGCTTAGGAGAACATTAGGGCTATGCGTGTGGGGATTTAGGAGAGAGCTAATGGAGTCCCAGACTTTTCTAGGATTGCCTAGATTCTCTCTCTGGAGTTTGTGGAAGTAATCCCGTTTAGCGGATCTGGTCATATTCTTGCATTTATTTTGCAGGTGCCTGTACTCATTCCATAGGGGAGGGGAGAGCTTTGTAGGCTGACCATTTATTATCCCTCAACTTCATGAGGGTCATGAGTTCTTTGGTTAGCTAGCTTGTGCAACCTCCCCTGACATGCTGAGTAGTGATAGGGAAGTGACGGTCCTGGATGGCCAGTAGAGCATTGGTGAGGTACGTGGCAGTGAGAGACACATTGGTGATGGCATAGAGGTCCTGCCAGTTGATGGCCCTAATGTCTTCAAAAAAGTGGAAGGTGTCTGGGTGGTTAAAGTTGCGAAAGGATAGGTACATAGGGGGAGAGCAGGAGGTCTTGGAGGACCAGATGATGTAAGTAGGTGAGTGATCGCTTAAGGAATCAGACAGTGTGGCGACACTGATGACACTATCTCCACTATTCGTAATCACCCATTCAAGGAGTGTGTGGTTAGAGGTGTGGAGGTTTAAGCAGGTAGGGATGAGATAAGTTGCACAAGGTTGTGCTGTTTTAGGATGTTGTCATAGTCGGGTTCATGAGCGCTAAGCCAGTTTAGATTATAGTCCCCAAGAAGGATAGATTCCCTAGGTGGAGAGAGAGAGATACAAAACCAGCTAAGAGGTTGAGAAGGCCCTCTACATCCCCCATCAGGAGGGTTACAGCAGCAGCCCAGGTAAAGTTTTTTGTCAAGCCTAGGGTAACTCCGACAATGAGCCAGTTGCTTGGGGAGACATTATCAGACCATAGGGTGCTGGAGATTTGGGATGCGTAAACATTCATACCTAACATCCCTTTCAAGGTTGTAATCCACTTCAGCTGGTGAGGATTCAAACCGATTTGTTTTCTTAAATTTTTAAAATGAAGCTGCCTCAAGAAATATGTGGAGCCATTAGTTCCTGGGTAGACCGGAAGTATAACAGTGGGGGGAAGTCAGTCTGTTTAAAACTCCTAGAGATAGCTGTCGCTGTGAAATCTGGTACGTGTGTGTGGTGTATATTCTTGCACCTTTTGTGTTAAAGATGTGCTGTCTCTCCAGAGTAAAATATAGATAAAACTATACAGTTGTACAAGTCTTTTTTGTGTACCACAGCCATGTAAAGTTACACTGTATTTCACAGAAGTACACACATACGAGCACTACCCCTCAAACTCCTGAGTGCTGTCCTTCTGCACCTCCCTCCCCTCTGAGCAATTCTGCTAGGTATCGCACCTCACAAGTTGCAAGAAGAGAGAGGCAAGACAGAATGCTGCTTTGTTTTCATCACAGAAAGTCAAGTGGTAAGAAATGGGGAGGGGCGGGCAGTGCTGAGAACGGGACCATGAGGTTGCGAGTGTTTGAAGATTCAGCATTTCACACTCCACTGTTGTAGGAATAAAATAAAACGGGTGATGCAAGCACAATGTAACATAAGACCAGAAGTGCTGTAGGGAAAAAAAACAAGCATTTGTCAATGCCGAATGTTTGCTTGCTGGCATTGGCATTGGTAGTGTAGGAGTTACAGAGCTGCATAATAAGAATGGCAGTAAAGTATTGAACTGAAGCCAACACCACCATCACCCTGCACAGACTGACAGGCATTGGGGTGTGCCTTTGAGTCATCAGGCATAACGGCCACATCATTTCACAACACCCTACCCTGCAGACACCGACAGGTGTCACAGTGTGCCTTGGGGTCTTTGGCCCTTATGCTCACCCCATTTCATCATGAAATACAGTGAGATGGGTGCTGTATAGGAAAATGGGGTGAACTTTGGGGCTGAAGAGTCCAAGGCACACCTCGATGCCCCTCACT
Organism: Neoceratodus forsteri; assembly: GCA_016271365.2. NCBI lineage: Eukaryota > Metazoa > Chordata > Ceratodontiformes > Ceratodontidae > Neoceratodus > Neoceratodus forsteri. The sequence continues at coordinate 637,287,587 of CM057450.1, read as the reverse complement.
GGCTGCAGGGTGTAGAATGGTATTAGCATTCCAGGTGAGAATCCCAAGTCACACCCCCGATGCCTGTCAATCTTTACAGGGTGGGGCATTATGGTTGGAAACCCTAACGCCTCAGGCGTTTGTTGGCATTTTCACTCCAAATTTTCAACATGTTTTTTTGAGAGCCCCACCTTATGAACAGTGGCAATATCAGTTTGTTAGCCAAAAGCTGATTTTGCACAGCGACTATGACATTTGCTTGTGAGATGGGTGTGGCAAAAGCAGGACCTTCACGTACAGCAGTTGTGCTTCTGAAGAGCGGGCGCCTTACACCTTAGTAAAAGCATCAGTAGTTCTATGCTGCTAGGGGAGACTGGTTGTTCTACATAAGCTGGGAGAAGCAAAGAACGCTGTATGTACCATGAATGAAGGGTGGAGGTTTGTTGGCTGTTAGTAAAGAGTATAGTTGGGGGTAAATAAATCTGCGTTCGGTAGGGAGATGCAAATCTTTATAGTTGTTTAAATTGGAGAAAGGTCACGTTTGGGTTGCTGGGGAAATCTGAATGCGTCTGACAGTACTGTACTTGTGCTTCCAAGCCAGCAGCTTACAGAGCTCTGGAAACAGGACTCAAGCAGTTTTGGTAGCAGGTAGTTAGGAAAGTCAGTAAGTAATGGGCTACAGATTAGTTGACACAGGTGGTAATCAGCTTTTACAGCAGTTCATGACTGGCTAAAACAGGGAAATATTGCAATCGGGGAAGTGTGTTGTTGGCTTCATACTTTGAGGTCCCGCTTTTCCCATACCCGTCTCTCCAGTATTTGTTTTCTTTTCTATAGCCCTTCTACTGTTATGGTTTCCTTGCATTTGTTTTATTTTTACAACAGTGGCATGTAAAGTGCTCTCTCTACAAGCAATCACAACTTCTAGGTCCCGCTTAGTCCCCCCATTTCCTACCATGACGAAAATGAAGCAGCATTCTGTTTTGCCTCCCCTCATTTCAGCTTGTGAGGTACTCCTGTGAAACACATGTTAACTTCAAGTGACTGTAATACAAATAAAAAAAAAACAAAGACTCTGACAACTAGTGAGTTTCCAACAAACCATTTTATTTATGTTTTACTTTGGAGAGCCAGCACATCTCTAACACAAAGAAGTTAGGCACTCCTAAGACTGAACAGATGAAGCCCCATTGCTGTCTGTATGAGAGCTAAATGCAGTTCACAATCCCAGCTACCCCCTAGTATGTCACTTCAGGCTCGTCTGTCTCTGCCCACTTGCTGAAATTGGATCCATGGCTACAGCTGCAGAATGTATTTTATTGCTATCTCTGAATACTTGTAATAAACAGTTTGATTTCATTATCACCAAAAATCCATGTCATGACTGTGCTTCAGTAATCAGCAAACAGAAAACTCAGGACAATCTACTAGCCCTGTAAGTGAAACCCTGTAGAGAATTTTGTAAAATCTGAACTAACAAGCTGGCCCGCCAGTGCAGTGGTAATGCTACCACTCATGATGTGGCACCGTTGGAATTACACTTTATGAGCTTTGGGAGCTAAGGAGGCTCATAAGGGTCATATGTCTAGTTTGAGGCCCCCCATTATAAGTCAACGGCAGTGATGTGTGAGCTACCGGTGCTTGCTTCAGAGCATGGGGGCCAAGCCCTGGCAAGCCCACCTATAATTCCAGCACTGGATGCCAGTGATCTGGGTTTGGCAATGGGCCTGGACTGTCAGGAGGACCAGCTGAGGGCAGGAGGATTGAGCATCCATTCAGATACTCTCCTCCAGGGAGGGGGGAGTCCACATCCCATTGCTGTACTGCCATCACAGGTGGTGGTGGATGGGAGCAGCAGCTGAGAAATGGGCTGTTGGAGTGTGTTTGTTGATTGGGCATTTGAGACATGCCAGCACCCTATGATGTCAGCATGTTCTGGGGGCAGGGCCAGAGACAGGAAATGGCACAGGATGGAGTGCCTGAAGCTCTGCCAGCTGCTGACATCTGCACTGCGCTCAAATCACTGACCCTCGGGATACCTTTATCTTCACCTCCACCCAGGGTGGCCAGATAGATTGTGGTAAAGTAATGCCAAGGAGCTGAAGGGGAACTCGGCCCCAGAGAACAAGCTGGAGGGGCAGCACTGAAGTGAGTCATGGGTGGACAGGAGTGCCTGGGGGTTGGTGACTGAGTGGTGGGTGGGAAGCAAGCCTTGGAGTGGAAGGAGGACCTGGTCTGTGGCAGGAGGAGCATGGCAAAGGAACAGTTAGAGCTGCTTCCTCTGCAGACACAATGGGCAGATGTGCTGGATCAATGCTACTAGTATGTCAGCTTGAAAATCAGCACCATCCACAAGCAGGATGCATTCTTAAGTTTTTATTGCATATGTTCAATGACAAAAATAGCAAATAAACTTACAATACCAGCCCCAACAAAAGACGAAATGCCAGACAGGAGCTTAAAGTGCTCCAACTGCTTTTGTGCCATAGCATATCATTAGGGAGACTGCATCCCAGATGACACACTAGGGCTCGCAATTGATAAGAGGACCGTAAGCTCCTAGCTTGCATCTTGTCTTTTGTTGGGGTTGGGGTTTAAATTTTTTGCCATTTTTCTCATTGAGTGTGTGCAATAAAATGTAACATGGAATCATAGACTTTGATGGCAGATAAGGACCGCTTGGCCTACCCAGTCTGCCCATTTCCCTACCTACAGGATAGGCCACAGATCCTAGTTAATCAACAGCCTATTTCTTCCTACCCCCTACAAGAATTGCCTTATGTCTGTCCCATGCATTCTTGAATTCTCCCACAGTTTTAGACCCCACAACCTCCTCAGGAAGGCTGTTCCATGCATCCACTACCCTCTCTGTGAAAAATACTTCCTCACATTGCCCTGGAACTTCCCCATCTTTTAAATTGTGTCCCTTGTTCTTGTAACGCGTCTCTTTTTCTGAAAGATGCTACCCTTTTGGACTTTGTTGATTCCACTAAGGTACTTAAAAGTTTCTATCATGTCCCTCCTCTCCCTTCTTTCCACAAGTGTATACATATTAAGCTCCTTTAGTCTCTCCTCGTACGGCTTCTCTTGCAGACCCTGCACCATTTTAGTTGCCCTCCTCTGGACTGCCTCTATCCTATGTCCTTGCGGAGATGGGGTCTCCAGAAATGGACGCAGTACTCCAGAGGGGGTCTCACCAACTGTCTGTACAGAGGGATAACAACTTCCTGTTTTCTGCTGGTGATGCCTGTCCCTATGCATCCCAGTATACCCCCAGCCCTCCCTACTGCCTTCTTACATTGCTTGCTAACCTTAAGGTCAACTGATATGATTACCCCCAGGTCCCTTTCCTTTTTTGTTGTTGTTACTACCTCCCTCCCTTTGTGTAATCTTCCCCTTGGTTCTTGTTTCCCAGGTGCATTATTTTGCACTTCTTTGCAGTGAATTCTAGCTGCCATACTTCTGACCATTCCTCCAACTTTGCCAAGTCCCTTCTCATCCTTTCCATGCCTCCTTGTGTATCAACCCTGTTGCAGATCTTTGTGTTATCTGCAAAGAGGCATACTTTTCCTTCCAGTCCCTCTGCAATGTCACTTATGAAGACATTAAAAAGGACTGGACCCAGTACTGAACCCTGCGGTACCCCACTAGTAACCCCTCTTTTTTCAGAGTGGACTCCATTTACAATTACCTTGTGTGTCCTGTTGTCCAGCCAATGTTTTATCCAGGCTACCACCCTGGGACCCACTCCCATGCTGGTTAATTTGACTATTAATCTTTTGTGTGGGACTGTGTCAAATGCCTTGCTAAAGTCTAGGTAGGCCATGTCCACAGCCATGCCCAGATGACATCACTGCCTGTTAACAGGGCAGACACAGAACTAGAAAAAGTATTTTTTTCAAGTTGTGTGAGGGGTCATCCCCCATCCTCCCTTCAGTGAACTCATCAAAGCCTAACTGTAAGCCACCATGATAGGAGTGCATAGGGTCCTGTGTCATGTGCTTGGATAACTTCAGTGGCTGTAGTGACCCATCCACTGTCCCAAACTATAGCCTACATGCATGCAGTTTTGGCGAGGCATGTGGCACAGTGCAGTGACAGCAATGCACATGGCAAAGCACAGTGGCGGCCGTGCATATGGCATAGTGCAGTGCAATGTTTCCAAGGTTAAGTCAGGGATTATGTTTTCTGCTCCTTTGGTGATCACCTTGTAAGTCATTACCCAACATTTAGCTGATCCCTGAGATCACTTAAGCAATTAAGTCAGTGCAACAAGGCCTGTAGAAAGTCTAACAGAATGCTGGAATGTATGGGGAGGGGTATTGATAGCAGAAGAAAAGAGGTAATACTCCCCCTCTACAGAGCCCTGGTGAGGCCTCACCTGGAGTACTGCACCCAGTTCTGGAGTCCTCACCTCAGAAAGGATAAGGATAGGTTGGAGACAGTGCAGTGCAGAGTAACAAAAATGATTCAGGGCCAGCAGGGCAGATACTATGAGGAGCACCTCAAGGCACTAAAAGGGAGAGGGGAGATATGACAGAGACCTTCAGGTTCCTTAAAGGAATTAACAAAGTAAACTGTGGGGAACTATTTAGCCTGAATACCAATTCGTGGTCATGTGGACACAAATGGAAATTAACAGGAGGTAGGTTTAGGAGAGATGTGAGGAAGTACTACTTTACGGAAAGGGTGGCGGAACCTTGGAACAGTCTGTCAACTGTAGTGGTGAGTGTGAAAACAGGAGATTTAAGCAGGGATGGGACATAATGAAGGAAGTGATGGTTACTAGGGGCGACAGGATTAAGAAGGAGAATGGAGAGAGGACGGGGAGGGTTAGTACCCTGGAGGAAAAGTAGGTTCCAGGGATTACAGGGAACTTGGGCAGACTGGATGGGCCGCTGATATTTTTCTGCCATTATTGTCTATGTTTCAATATCTAGTAGTAATCAGTCAAGGTTGGGAACAGGGAACAGTGATGTTCCATCTTTTGCACGTAATCCAAATCAGCTGATAACATTATATACAGTAGTACCCTGCGTTTCATTTGACATTTAGAGGAGGCTGCTTCCCACAGTTGGCTGCCATGACTCAAGTATGTAGAGTAGACTGCTCAAGGCTATTACTTTACATGCCTCATTAGTTAAGAGATCCCTAACTGTACAAAGTACCCCTACCCTTTTATGTATCTGCATAGTTTCATGCTTGATATGTGGTTTGATGGACAGTGAGGAATCAAGGACATGCCCCCAAGTGTTCACAGTTTCCCATTGTTTCCAAACTCACATTCTCATTATCAGTGAGCTGGCCTGGTGGCGCTGAGGGTTAAGGTGCTGGATATCACACCTCACGCCATGCTGGTGACCTGGGTTTTGGAGCGAGCCTGGGTTGCTGGGGTCATCAGGGGAGGGAGAGGATTGAGCGTCCGGAGGACAGCTCTCCTCTCCCGGGGAGGGACAGGGGTCCTGATCGGTGCTCTGCTGATCTCTGGTGGAGGCTGGAGATACAGAAGGCACTGTGAGGAGAGAAAAGGAGTGGGGGAGCATGGCAGACGTTGGATACGCCTTGATGGCAGGGCACCAGCCACTCCCCAGGGGAAAACAGGAAAATGCCTCTCAGCTCCAGTGGAGACGGAGCACCAGGAGCTTGCCCCTGATTTACGGCCGCCCACCCGGCATCCTCCTGACCGACATTACTGCTATGTTGGGGTGTTGGGGCCTGCCCCGTCCCCGCCTGGGTGGTATAACCGAGGCTCTATGGGGTGACGGAGGATGGCTGGGTAGGGTGTGTGCTGTAAGGGGATGACTCCATGCGCTCCCGATGAAGTCCGGAGCTGAGGGCGTGAGTAGGAGGCAAAAATAGAAAATAATAAAAAAAAACACATTCTCATTATCAGTGATCTTAAAATCTTTACAGTAGACTTTATGTTTCTGGGCTATTCAGAAAAACATCACTTTCATTTTCTTTTTACTTAGTAGTAATCTACCATTCCTGAATCATTTTGTCAGTTTTGAAAATTCAGATTCGAGAGTTGCATTCAGTGTTTGTACATGCTTGCCCACACTGGTGCATGCCTTTGTGACATCCAGACTCGATTATTGTAATGCTCTTTACTTCGGGGTCTCTGGAGGTACCCTTCTCTGACTGCAGCTGGTGCAGAATGCAGCTGCCAGTTGCTGACTGGCCTTTCTAGGTTTAGCCATGTGACCCTGGTGCTGCATGCCCTGCACTGGCTGCCGATTAGGTGGAGGGTTATCTTCAAAGTGAGTTTACTGACTTATAAGGCCTTACATGGACTTGGCCCTGGCTGCCTGGCTGATCTTCTGACACCGGCCACCTCAGGCTACTCCCTCCGCTCCTTGATCCGGGGCCTCCTTGCAGATCCCAGGACCAGATTAAGAAATTCTGGTGACCAGGCTTTTAGTGTGGCTGGTCCAGTCAAGTGGAACTCCTTTCCAGCTGTTGTCGGGGAAGCCCCGTCAGTTGGGAGGTTCAAGAGCAGTCTGAAATTCCATCTTTTTTCCCTGGCTATTCCTAATGGACTGAGCTGCCAGCATTCTACCAATAACTGCTTATTTATGCTGTTTTTGACATTTTACTGTTTTATTATTTTTTATTTGTGATGATTGATCTTTTTTTTTTTTACTTCTTTTTCCCTCTTGTCACCGTCGTCCGAGCCTCCCTCAGACGACCGGCTTGTCCCGCCCAGCCTGAACACCCCCAACCTTAGCCCCCCCCGGTACTTTGAACCCCCAAGACCTACCAGCAGCTCTTCAGCCGCCTGACTTTCCCCCCAGGGTGGGGTCACCACCACTACACTGGTGCTCCTCTCATCTAGCAGGCCGTAGGTAGTCTGAGGGTTCGCGGTACTAGGTGGGAGGGATCTGGTGGTGAGTGTGGGGCCGTCGTCGTCGTCTACTCGGCTGACAGGGTTTTACTCTTGTTTGTGAGCGTGACCCCCGGAAGCGCAGATGTGCAATGATGTCCATCATGAACTGAGCATGCTCCTGCACCCCTCTCGCAGATGTCCCCCGTTGCCTCCACCCCTGTGTGCATGACCTCCCGGCTGTTGCACCCCCAGTCTCCACTGGGAGTCACTGCTGCCATGGAGTCCAGTACCCACCCTCCCAAGGAGAGGAGAGCTGTCCTCCAGACGCTCGATCCTCTCCTCCCTGGCCGACCCTCGGCAGATGATCGATCTTTTAATTTATACCCTGCCTTTTATGTAAGGCGCCCAGAGATTCCGGGATTGGGTGCCGTACAAATAAACATTGCCCTGCCTTATGTGCAGTGTAGATTATCACATCATTGGCATATAAAATAATTTTTGTATCTGTAGCTATGCCTGGTAAATCATTTACAAATAAGATGAACAGCAGAGTTCTCAGAATGAACCCCTGCGGGACACCTACAGATACTGGGCAAGCAGAAGACCTTTCCCCATTTACTTTCACTATTTGATTTCTTTCCTTCAAGGGATCTGCAAACCATTTTATATCAGACAAACCAATACACATTTGCACAAGCCTTGTCTCCAAGAGGGTGTGATCTTCAAGGTCAAAAACCTTGGTCAGGACCATGAACACCACACGGGTGAGGAGCCTGTTGTCCATATTCTGGTGCAGGTTGTTCATGAACCTCACCAGGGCAGCTGTTGTGCCACAGTTGCTTTTGAAGCCATGTTGTGTCTCAGTCAGGATATTGTACAGTTCTAAATAACTGGTTAACTTGTCGATCACTAATTTCTCATGGATCTTTGCTATGCTTCATAGTATAGAGCTAGGAGTATAGTTTTCCACAGAGCCAGCAAAGACCCCTTGTGAATTGGGATTACATATACAGTTTTCCATGACTCTGGGACTTGCCGAACACTGAATGAGAAATTAAAAATCTTAGTTTGACCAAGGGTTTAGTTAATTCTCTAGGAAGAAGCCTCAAGTTTTTTGCTTGAACTGTATCATATCCAGATACTAGCCCACTGGCACAGTGGCAGCACTACTACTCATGAGTCGTGACAATGACCCAGGTTCAGGAATGAGCCTGGGCCATTGAAGGCCGGCATGGGGGAGAAGGAGGATCTATTGAGAGGGGGTGGCAGTACAATCTGGAGAACCATGTGTGCAAATGCTCAAAGTCTGGGCAATAAGATTACAGTCTTAGAGGCCACCATGGCAGAAGTGGACCTGGGCATAGTCGCAATTAGCGAGTCCTGGTGCAATGAAAACCAGGACTGGGATGTAGCCATATCAGGTTATTCTCTATTCAGAAGGGAGAGGGTAGGTAAAAAGGGGGGAGGACCGGCTCTTTATGTAAGGGAAAACATAAAAGCTACTGAAATACAGGGGGACCAGTAAGGAGCAGAGGTATTGTGGGTCACCCTGGAGACACGGAAGGGGGCCACTATCTACACGGGACTGATCTACAGACCTGCATGGGGGGAGAGGTGTATAAGGATATGCTGGAGGCAATCCAAAGGATGGCAAGCAAGGGGGAGGTATTGCTGGTGGGTGACTTCAATCTACCAAATGTGGATTGGAGCATCTCCCATCTGCGGCAACAGTCAGAAGTAGGGACATCCTGGACTCCCTGAAGGGGGCGTTCCTCAGGCAAATAGTCAAGGAGCCCACTGATGGGGGGGCAATACTGGACCTGGCACTGACAAATGGAGACAGTGTTTCTGACGTCATGGTCGGTAGCAACCTGGGGACCAGTGATCATCGTACGGTGTAGTTCACTATAAGAAATGGGCCAGATTCAAATCACAGTAAAACAAGGGTCCTGGACCAAAGGAGGGTCAATTTTAAGAAAATGAGAGAATGCCTCAGGGACGCCCTAGGAGGGCTAGGGATATTGGGTAGAATCAAGGAACTGTGGACAAAAAATAAAGAAGGACATTGAGAAACATAGAAACATAGACTTTGACGGCAGATAAGGACCACTTGGCCCACCCAGTCTGTCCATTTCCCTACCTACTGGATAAGCTGCAGATTCTAGTTAACCAACAGCCTACTTCCTGCCACCCCCCACCCACTACAATTGCCTTATGTCTGTCCCATGCTTGTTTGAATTCCCCCACTGTTTTAGATCCAACAACCTCCCCAGGAAGGCAGTTTCTTGCATCCACCACTCTCTCCGTGAAAAAACATTTTCCTCACATTACCCCTGAGCCGTCTCCCCTCTATCTTTAAATTGTGCCCCCTTATTCTTACACATCTCTTTTTCTGAACGATGCTACCCTCCTGGACTTTGTTGATTCCCTTGAGGTACTTGAACGTTTCTATCATGTCCCCCCCTCCCTCCTTTCACCAAGGGTATACATATTAAGCTCTCTCAGTCTCTCTTCATATGGTTTCTGATGCACACCCTGCACCATTTTAGCTGCCCTCCTATGGACTGCTTCCATCCTGTCTATGTCCTTGCGTAGATGAGGTCTCCAAAACTGCACACAGTACTCCAGATGGGGTCTCACCAACTGTCTGTACAGAGGGATAACCACTTCCCTTTTTCTACTTGTGATGCTCCTTCCTATGCATCCCAGTATCCCCCTGGCTCTCCTTACTGACTTCTCACATTGCTTACCAACCTTTAGATCATCTGATATGACTAGTCCCAGGTCCTTTCCATTTTGTTGTTGTTAGTACCTCCCTGCTATTGTGTACTCTTCTCCTGGGTTTTGTTTCCCAGGTGCATTACTTTGCACCACGCATTGAATCTAAGTTGCCATATGTCTGACCATTCCTCCAACCTTGCCAAGTCCCTTCTCATCCTTTCTACCCCCCCTTGTGTATCAACTCTGTTACAGATCTTTGTGCCATCTGCAAAGAGGCGTACCTTTCCCTCCAGACCCTCTGCAATGTCACCTATAAAGATGTTAAAGAGGACTGGACCCAGTACTAAGCCCTGAGGTACTCCACTAGTAACCCCTCTTTCTTCAGAATGTGTTCCACTCACTATTACCTTCTGTGTCCTGTTGTGCAGCCAGTTTGCTACCCAGGCTACCACCCTGGGACCCACTCCCAGGCTGGCTAACTTGACTATTAATCTTTTGTGCGGGACTGTGTCAAATGCCTTGCTAAAGTCTAGGTAGGCCATATCCACAGCCCCTCCCTGGTCTATTACTTTGGTCAACCAGTGAAAGAAATCAATTAGAAGGCAACAAACCTCTGTGTCAGGCAGGTTAACAAGGCCAAGAGAAAAAAAGACACCGCTACGGTTCTCTAAAGAAGTAACAGAGAAAGTAAGGGCAAAAAAAAAGCTAGCATTTAGAAGGTACAGGAGGACACAGAAGGAGGAGGATAGCGAGAGATTAGGAGAAACAAAGGGAGGCAGGGAAAGCAGTTAGGAGCACAAAGGTGCAAACAGAGGAGAATATTGCCAAGTCAGCAAAAAGGGCGGATAAAATATTCTTTGGGTATATAAGCGAAAAGAGGAAGACCACAGGAGGGATAGTAAAGGTAAAAGGGAAAGGAGGGGTTTGTGCAGAAGAGGAACAAAAAAAAAGCAGACATATTAAAGGGAAACGTCCATGTACAGTCGGGCCCCACCTCCATGTGAAGTGGGGCCCGATTAGTAGATGCAGTAGAAAAAGTTAAAAAATAACTTACTCATGTCTAAGTTATTTCAAATTGTATCTGGTTGATCATGCCCCCTCCTTGCCCCGGCATTTTAAGAAGCAGAGCCCTCCCTGTCGCGCCCACAAGCACCCGCGGCTGTCCCCGTGATGACGTTTCAGATTACTATACTGCCAAATCTTCAGATAGCTCCGGTTTAGAATCAATGAGTGTCCTGGCTACACCGAGACCAAGTACCGACTGGCAGGGTACTTGTTAGCCAATATTTTTATCAGACATGCCCACGAATGTCCAGGCTCCAGACTGGAGCTATTTTACAAAGGAGCCACATATTAAGTATAGAGATGCCACCGGCTGCTCCCCGTCTGAAACGTCATCACGGGAACAGTCGCGGGTGCTTGTGGGCATGACAGGGAGGGCTCTGCTTCTTAAAATGCCGGAGCAAGGTGGGGGCAGGATCAACCAGATACAATTTGAAATAACTTAGATACGAGTAAGTTATTTTTTAACTTTTTCTACTGCATCTACTAATCGGGCCCCACTTCACATGAAGGTGGGGCCCGACTATACGTGGACTTTTCCCTTTAAACAAATACTTTTGTTCTGTATTTATGGAGGGAAGGGGTAGGTGACGAGCCACAGATAAGGGGCAAGGACATTACAGTAAGGAAGGTGGAAACTAGTCCTTTTACAAAGGAGAGAGTCTTCAAGGAACTAGCACAATTAAAAGTGGACAAGGCAATTGGGCCTGACGAGGTACACCCTAGGATACTGAGGGAGCTCAAGTAGGTGCTGGCTGCACTTCTGACAGCCCTGTTCAACCTATCATTAGATACGAGGGAAGTTCTGGAGGAGGGCAGATGTGGTCCCACTTCACAAAAGTGGTAACAGGAAGAAGGCAGAAAATTACAGACCTGTTAGCCTGACTTCGGTGGTGGGTAAAGTAATGGAATCACTACTGAAAGAAAGGACTGGAGAGTACCTTGTGACCAGTGGATTACAGGATCTAAGGCAGCATGGTTTCACAGGGGGGAGATCTTGCAAGACAAACCTGATTGAGTTATTTGCCTAGGTGACCAGGGAAGTCGATCAGGGTAGAGTGGTGGATGTGGCCAAGACAAACCTGATTGAGTTCTTTGCCTGGGTGACCAGGGAAGTCGATCAGGGTAGAGTGGTGGATGTGGCTTACTTGGTTGTCAGTGAGGCCCTCAACACTGTTCTACACAGAAGACTGGTAAACAAGCTGGGCAGCCTTGGAGTGGGTCCAAAAGTAGTAAAATGGGTAAGATGTTGGCTAAGAAACAGGACTCGGAGGGTGGTGGTAAATGGTGCTCACTCTGAAGAAGGCAAGGTGACAGGGGTCAGTACTAGACCCGGTTCTCTTCAGTGTCTTTATTAGCGACATTGCAGGAGGGCTGGATGGGAGAGTGTACCTGTTCGCGGATGGCACAAAAATCTGCAACAGAGTGGACACACCAGAGAGGGTGGAAGAAATTAAGAACAATCTGAAAAAGCTGCAAGACTGGTCAAGGGTTTGGCAACTGCGTTTCAATGCAAAAAAGTGCAAAATCATTCACTTGGGACACAGAAACCCAGGGCAACATACCAATTGGGCAGGGAAGTATTGGCAACCACAAAACAGGAAAGGGACCTTTAGGTAATTATTTCTGATGACCTGAAGCTAGCAAAGCAGTGAGATAAGGCAGTGGGGAAAGCTAGCAGGATGCTCGGGTGCATAGGGAGGGGTATCACCAGCAGAAAGAGGGAGGTAGTGTTACCCCTGTATAGATCAATGGTGAGGCCTCACCTCAAGTACTGTGTCCAGCTCTGGAGACCCATGAAGGACATATGTAACCCCTAGGTGGTGCTATCCCAAGGGCTACTACCCCTGTCTGCTTGGCTAGTAGCAGGTTAAGGGGCCTGAGTTCTGAAATGGGTGCCTCCACCTGGAGGTCAGGGTTGGTAGTGGCCAAGCTAACCTGGGCACAGCTCTCCGGGACACTGTAACCCCCCTCTTTCCTTACTAGTGGCTGGAACAATACACAATAATCACTTTCACAATACCCCGATACACCACACAAGTACCTACACTGTTTGCACTCACCACCAGGGCTTTCTTCTGGCTTGGCCCTGGGGACCCCCTGTAAAACCAGGTTATACACAGCAAATAACAGCAGTACAGTACTCTTGCAGGGAACTACAGACCAGTCAGTCTTACCTCAGTAGTGGGCAGAATTATGGAGGCACTCCTTCAGGAAAGGATAGTACAACACCTGGAATCCATAGGAGCACAGGATCCAAGACAGCATGGGTTTACAACAGGAAGGTCCTGTCAAACTAATCTCATAGATTTCTTTGACTGGGTAACCAGAGTGGTGGACCAAGGGGGAGCAGTTGATGTCACCTACCTTGACTTCAGCAAAGCTTTCAATACTGTTCCACATAGAATATTGATTAATAAGCTGGGTAGGCTTGGGGTGGGTCAGAAGTTGGTCAACTGGGTGGCAAACTGGTTATCGGGCAGAAAACAGAGAGTGGTGATAAACGGTATACAGTCAGAAGAGATGCAAGTCACAAGTGGGGTACCTCAGGGATCAGTCCTGGGGCCAGTCCTCTTCAGTATCTTCATCAGGGACATTGCAGATGGAATGGAGGGTAAGGTTTGTCTGTTTGCAGATGACACCAAGATCTGCAATAGAGTAGATGATCCAGATGGGGTGAGCAGAATGAGAAGGGATCTGGATAAACTAGCAAAATGGTCGAAAGAGTAGCAACTGATGTTTAATGCAAAGAAGTGCAAGATCATGCATATAGGGAAGAGAAACCCTGAAGCCACCTATAGGCTGGGAAGGGAGTTGCTGGCAGTCACAAGGGAAGAAAGAGACTTGGGCATCATCACCGATGACCTGAAATCATCCAAGCAGACCACTAAAGCAGTAGGTAAGGCTAAGGGGATGTTGGGGTGTATTAGTGGGGGTATAACAAGTCGGAAGAGGGAGGTAATAATCCCTCTTTACAAGACACTGGTTAGGCCCCATCTGGAGTATTGCGTGCAGTACGTGAGGCTGCACCTTCACAAGGACATTAACCAAATTGAGGCAGTCCGGTGAAGGGCAACCAAAATGCTGCAGGAACTGCATCAGAAAACATGAGGACAGATTAATGGAGCTCAACATGTATACCCTAGAGCAAAGGAGGGAGAGAGGTGATATGATTGAAACATTCAAACACCTTAAGGGCATTAACAAGGTGAAAGAGTCTAACATGTTTCAATATAAAAACAAGCATTTGTCAATGCCGAATGTTTGCTTGCTGGCATTGGCATTGGTAGTGTAGGAGTTACAGAGCTGCATAATAGGAATGACAGTGAAGTATTGAACTGAAGCCAACCCCACCACCACCCTGCAGAGAGTGACAGGCATTGGGGTGTGCCTATGGGTTGTCAGGCAAAACGGCCACGCCATTTCACCACACTCTACCGTGCAGACACTGACAAGTGTCACGGTGTGCCTTTGGGTCTTTGGCCCTTATGCACACTCCATTCCATCAGAAAATATGGTGAGATGGGTGCAGTATAGGAGAATGGGGTGAACTTTGGGGCCGAAGAGTCCAAGGCACACCTTGATGCCTCTCACTGGCTGCAGGGTGTGGAATGGTATGAGCATTACAGGCGAGAATCCCAAGTCACACCCCTGATGCCTGTCATTCTCTACAGGGTGGGGCGTTATGGTCGGAAACCCTAATGCCTCAGGCATTCATTGGTATTTTCACTCCAAATTTTCAACATGGTTTTTTTGTGACCCCCACCTCATGAACAGTGGCAATATCAGTTTGTTAACCGAAAGCTGCTTTTGCACAGCGACTACGGCATTTAGCACCACAGGTGCAAAAACACATTCTGAACAGGGTGTGAAAAATGACAGCTGTACTGTTCATGGGGAGGTTTAAAGAATGGCAATGTTGAAAATCTGCAGTGAAAATATTAAAAAAACTGGTGAAGTCACGAGCGTGCATAGAAACTCTGCAACGCACACCCTTAATGTAATTAGTTTGGGGATTTTTTACAGCAGATTGTCAACACAGGCATTTTGGGACCTCTGATTATGAACAGTGTCACTGTGATTTTCTTTATCTGTCCTGAACAATGATTTCCCACAGCGACCCGCATTTCTGCGCTGAAAGTGTGGCATTTACGGCCATGTTGTGAAAATGACAGCTGTACTGTTCATGAAGAAGTGTGAAAAATGCCACTGGTGAAAATCTGGACTGAAAATATTACAAAGTCATAAACTTACAGTGCGTGGAAACTTGTGCAATGCTCACTCACAACACAGTCATTTATGGACTTTTGTCAGCAAATTTTCAACATAGCCATTCTAAGACCTCTGCTCATGAACAGTGTAACTGTGGTTTTCTTAATCTGTCCCAAACATTGCTTGCACACCGACTGCACCATTGTGTGCTACATGTGCGGAAACACATTTTGGGCGAGATGTGAAAAATGGCAGCTGTATTGCTCATAAGGAAGTGTAATAAAATGGCAATGTTGAAAATCTGGCGTGCAAATATTAAAAATTCGCAAACTTGTGAGTGTGTGTAGGAACTGCGCAATGCAGGCTCGTAAAAGTCATTTTTTGGAATTTTTTCACCAAATTTTCAACATAGCCATTTTAAGACCTCTGTTCATGAACAGTGTCACTGTGATTTTCTTAATGTGTCCCATACATTGATTTTGCACACTGACTGCGCCATTGTCGCTACATACCTGAGAAACACATTTTAGGCGGATATGAAGAATGACAGCTGTACTACTCCTAGTAGGTGTGGTAAAATGGCAATGTTGAAAATCGAGTGCAGATATTAAAAATTAGCAAACTTCTGGCGTGCGTAAGAACTGCATATTCTGCGCTTATAAAACAGTCATTTTAGGAATTTTTCACAAATTTGCAACATAGGCTTTTGAGAGCCCACCTTAAGAACACTGGCGCATCATTTTGTTAATCAGTCCCGAAAGGTGATTTCGTGCAGTGACTGCGAAATCACCCTTCAGGCCCGATTAACGCCATGACAGTTCAAGAATTCATGAGGAGGGGTTCCCAAAAACCCCATGTTGAAAATTTGGTGCCATAATTCCAAAAAATGCCTGAGATATGCATTAAAGTTGAAAAAAAACCCTATTTATTGCATTATACAGCTTATCGGCATTTCCTCAGTTTGTGGTCGGCTTTGAAGAGTGCAGACGTGTTCCCGGTCCACTGAAGATCATCACGCCAAGCTCTGGTGATAAGTATGGGGTGAGGGGTGATGTGGGGAGGCAGGATGCGCAGTGGGTAGGCTCGGGTGGGCTGGGAGACCACCGAGGGAACTTTTTTTGTTTACAGGTTTTTTTTTTTTTTTTTAAAGGAAGACAACATAGGACATTTGCCATGCTTTGGTGGGTTCCCAGCGTGGCAGCTAGAAGGCTGTTTGGGGGGGCCTGGAGCCAACAGGGGATTGGGCACCCCGTCGGCCATACGGACGCGTGCCATGCTGGGGTGGGCCTCAGCGTGGCACCTGGAGAGCTTTTTTTGGGGGGCATGGAGCTGATGGGGGATTGGGCACCCCCATCGGCCATACAGTATGTGTGTTGTGGGGAGCACATGAGCACGCAATATGCGTGCATGGGTGTGGAGGAGGGAGCGCTGCTCACTGAAGCAGAGCTCTCCCTTTCAACTGTACGGCACTGCTTTTTCAACTGCTGTCATAGACAGCTGCAGCATTGATTGGAGAACTGTGACCGCGCCTGCAAACACACTGACTGAATTGGAAGACGGCTGACGCACCTTCGAAAACTCGGATGATGGCACTAATTTTCTTGTACATGCGTGCAAGCAAACATAAAAATAGCAGGACAAGAGGACACAGTATGAGATTATAAGGAGGCTAATTAAGGGGGTAATGTGAGGAAGTTCTTTTTCACAGAAAGAGGTTGTGGATGTATGGAATGGTCTACCTCAGGAAGTGGTTGATATGAATACAGTGCAGGGCTTCAAACAGGCATGGGGTAGGCATAAGGGAGCAATACAGATGAGTATGAATAGATAGGACATTGACAGAGCAAGGGCTGATGGCACATTCATAAGGTAGAAAAAGAAATGGGCAGACTGGATGGGCCTTGTGGTGAGCTGGCTGGGGTTCAAACCTGACCCCCTTCTTAGGTTTACTCCGTGTACATGGGATGACCTTTTGACCTCCCAAGATTGGTGGAAGCAACCACCCCATTCAGAAATTTTGCTTGAATGGGGAAGTCTAACTGGGTGTGCATGATAGCATGCACTTGGCTGTGTGTTCAGTTAAAACCACACTACCTCAATCACAGTCTAGTCTATTTGTCTGATTAAAATTACCTCATCTTAAATCTTTATAGTTGTTTTTCTTTTAATATTCTGGTACAACTTATATATACCAATAGTCACAAGTAAGCTTTACCCCTGTATTGTAAGTCAGCAACTTTATAAGTAAAAATATTTAACTGAAAAGAAATACTAAGACATGTCATATTGTCAATTCTTTACTTAAAAGTGGTACACAGAATTAATATCATTTGGATCAACAGTGCAAGCAAACAATATATTTTTAACTAGAGAGGAAGTCTCTCCTGCTCTTAGATACAATCATATAAAAAAAAAAAAATAAAACAAACAGGAAATGCAAGTATCATCCCTCTCTGCTCATAATCAGAGATAATAGCAATTATAAACACACAGTGCCATACCTTGATGTCTCAAATGAAGTCCTAGGCAGAAGGACGTGCTGTCACAGTTCCTTCCTCTCTTCTGCCCTCCTTTAGCTTAAATGAGTCTAAATTTATATGTTTTTTGGATGTACCTCGTCTTATACTTCTGGTAGAAGTGTGTCTCGTGATGCACTTCTTGCAAAAGTATGCCCAGTGACCGACTTCTTGTAGAAGTATGCCCCGTGACCATGACACATCTCTTGTAGAAGTGTGTCAATCATGCAAGGTGGCAACAAAAATATCTTATTTTAAAAGTGGAATGTCATGTCAGATTCTTGCTTTACTGGAACATTGTTTCAAACACCATGAAGTCTTGCTATATTATGACATATAGCAGTTAGCCACAGCACTTGAACTGCCCCGGAGAGGAAGGAGTTAACTCCAGGCTGACTGGAGTTCCAAGCGCGAGCGCCTTGCTGAAAGCTCTGTCTGGCTAGTTTCAAATTGAAACTGTCAGATTCTTTACTCCGCTTCACTGAACAGTCGCTCCGGAGATCTCTCCTTCAGCTCGGTTCATTTCTCGGTTCAAACGAGTGTTTCTCAGTTCATTTTAACCGGCAAAAGTAATTATTTTACCGCATTTCGGTTCAAAGCTCTATCTGGTAAACAGTAAGTACAGGATTTTAAAGTCTGTGTGGAAATTCATTATCGGTTCGGTTTTGAACCGATCGGTTTGCAAAAATACTAATTTTAAACAATAATTTGGGCTTTTAGAGTGCGGTTCCCGGTTCTTATCGGTTCTAAAAAAACCTAACTTTTAAATTGGGTTTTCAAATACCGTGACACGGTTAGGAACCGATAAGGGTGTCTTGCCTGGCACTGCCATAAAGGGCAGGATTTTGGATAGGCTGGCATTATGTCTGAGAAACCCAAAAGAAAAACCGGGCCATGGGTTCAACACTGTGATGTTTATGGGGAAGCCTTTGCCAAGGCTGACCCACACACATGTGTTTATTGTCTGGGGCTGACCACCTCCTGTCAGACTGCCAGGTGTGTAAGAATTTCCCTGCAGCCACCCTGGAGAAAAGATTGGGCCGGCTCCAGGGGCGAGAGGCCAAAAGTCCGCTGACCGGATGGCCAGCCTGGTCCAGCACCCACTGGACCAGAGGGAGTGCCTCTGACCAGGGCGAGATCAGGGAAAGGAAGGCTGGTTCTGAGGAACCAGTCCCAGTAAAAAATCTAAGAAATCAGCAGGTCTGGGTGCAAGATTGCCTCTCCAACTGCTGCAGAGATAACTAAAGCCATACAGATTGTCCAGTCACTGTCTCAGGGACCGCCGAACCACCAACAGCTGGCAAAAGTTCGTTCGCTCGGTTCCAGTGGTTCAAGAGTATGATGTTGAGGAATTTTATGAACCACAGGAGGGGGAGGAAGATTTTGATCATTATGTATGTGGCTGGGAGGGTCTGGACGTGCCCATTGAACCGGACATTTCTCCAGACAGACCATTAGAATCTCCCCCTATGCTGTCTGAGTCCCCTTCTCATTTTATGTTTTACAAAAAGGTTGCAGAAACCCTCCAGCTTCCCTTGGAAGAGGCTGTGGATGAGCAAGAGGAGCCTGATTGTGTTGAGATGATGGATATCCCAGAGTCTAGGAGGTTGTCTATTCCTTTGCATAAGTCATTTAGAAGCAAACAACAAAAATTTAAAAATCCTCATTCTGTCCCTCCTGTAGATAAAAAATGGACAGAAGGTATACTTATCAGGCCCTGATACAGACTTCCTCACTGAGCAGTGTAGTCATGTAGGTGTGGTACAAGCTGCAGCCTGTGACAGTGATATCCCCTGGCCTCACATCCTCCTGATAAGGATTCCAGGAAGATTGATGCCATGGCGAAAAAACAGTATATGGCAGCTTCTTTGGGACTCAGGCAGGCAAATTATATGGCTTATGTGGCTAGATATCAGAAATCTAGATGGGATACAGTGTTGCAGTTAGCCAAGCAGGCCCATGGCCAGCTGGCTAGTGAATTAGAACAGGTGGCTGCTGATGGCATTGAAGCCTCTAAAGTTCAATTTCATACTGCTGTAGATGTTAATGATGTTTCCTCTAGGGTCATGGCCACTTCTGTAGCTTTCCGTAGGTTGGCATGGCTCAGGTGCACTAATCTGTCACAGGATACTCAGTCAAAGGCTATGGATTTTCCTGTGGTGGGAAATTCTCTGTTTGGAGAGCAAACAGAAAATTATATGAAAGATGGATGAATACAGAACTACCTACAAAAGTGCCCAGGCCAAGGGGAGGCATGCCACTCCACAGAGGCACACTCCCAGAGGTAGGGCAGGCCTTCCACAGGCCTTTTATCAATCCAAGCCTCCTCTGCTTTGCACAGAGGGGGTTTTTTCAGAGGCAGAGGTAGGCGGGGCGCAGGTAAACCGTCCCCCATCCCTCAGCCTAAGGCTACTGCCAAGCAGGCACCCTGATGGGATGCCCAGGGCCGATTCTCCTGTACCAGTTGGAGGCAGGTTGGCTTATTTCAGCCAGAATTGGGTGTCCCTAACTTCGGACAAATGGGTTCTGGAGGTAGTAAGCCAGGGTCTGGTTCTCAGCTTCAAACAGTTTCCAAAGATGAGAACCAGACATTTTCCACCTGCAAGCCCTTTAGAGGCCCTTGCTTTGGAAGCAGAGGTCTCTTCCTCCTAGACTGCAAAGCAGTGGAAGGGTTCCTCCTTGTCACCAGGGCAAGGGCTGTACTCAGATACTCCTTACCCCCAAAGACAGGAGAATGGCACCATTCTAGACTTAAGGTACTTGAACAAGCATCTTTTGAAACCAAAGTTCAAAATGTTAACTCTGGCAATGATTTTGCCCCTGAGGCCAGGGACTGGCTAGCCTCCTGGACCTCAAGGATGCCTATTTTCATGTCCTGATCAGGCCTTCTCACTGAAAATACCTCAGGTTCGAACTGCCCTCAGGTCACTACCAGTTCAGAGCAATGCCCTTGGTCTTACCTCTGCTCCAAGGGTATTCACAAAATGTCTAGCTGTGGTAGTGGCTCACTTAAGAGAGCAAGGGGTTGCTGTGTTTCCCTACCTGGACGACTGGCTCATTTGGGTCCAGTCCCCAGATCAGGTAAATCCACTTGCAAGTCACCCAGCAGCTTCTCACTTCCCTGGGATTCCTGCTGAATTTACCAAAGTCAGTTCTAGAACCAGTTCAGGTACTAACTTTCATAGGTGTGGAATTGGACACAAAGTTGGCCAGGGCATTTCTCCCCTCGGAAAGGGTAGAGAAGCTGATTGCCCTGGCATCCTCTTTCACCCTGCGGGTCTCTCGACCAGCAAGGCACTTTCTGCAACTTCTAGGGCACATGGCTGCCTCCACAGCTGTAGTGCAAGGAGCAAGATTCCAGATGAGGGACATTCAGTTTCATTTGAGGGCCTATTGGTCCCAAAGGAGGGACCCCTACCAAATTGGTCCCAGTGACCCAAACTCTGATTCTAAGCTCTTCAGTGGTGGCAGGATCAGAGCAATCTAAGACTAGGGGTCCCTTCATTTCCCATTTCTCATTCCCTCACCTCACCACGGATGTCTCCTTGCTGGGGTGGGAGGCGCACTTAGGTGACCTTTCCACTCCAGGGGAGTGTGGTCCCCCAGGAATCTCTGCTCCACATCAACCTGTTGGAACTCAGAGCTGTCTTTTTAGCTCTTCAGGTTTTCTCAGCATCTGTCCAGAACAAAGTAGTTCAGGTCAGGACAGACAATACCACAACAATGTGGTACATCAACAAAGCAAGGGGGCACTTTCGGTCATCAGCCTTGTGCACGAAGCAATGAAGTTGTGGTCTCTGGCTTACTCCCTGAACACCTCCCTAGTAGCAGTTCACCTTCCAGGAAGGACAATGTCTCAGCGGATGCCCTCAGTAGGATTTCTCAGGGTCATCACAGATGGTCTTGAATCCCCTAGTGCTGGGGTCAGTTTTGCCAGATGGGGCACTCCCTCAGATAGATCTCTTGAACCCAGACAACCACCAACTTCCTCTGTTCTGTTGCAGGCCTCCAGTAATGGGCCCAGTCCCCTGGACGCCTTTTTGTTGGATTGAGAAGGAAGTTCCCAATGCCTTCCCTCTCCTCTTCTCTCTCTTCAGGGTGTTAGTAAAAATCAGATCCCAGCCCTGCAAAGTGATTCTGATTGCACCAGACTGGGCCAGGCAACCCTGGTACCCACTGCTTTATCCCTGTCAGTCCACCTCCTCCCTGGGCTCTCCCAGGGTCCACAACCTGCTGACTTGTGCCCAGGGAGAGTTTATCGGACCTCAATCCCTCCACCTCAAGGCTTGGCTCTTGAGGAGTTAGAATTTGCTGAATTACACCTTTCTCAAGGTGTCCTTGATATTTAAAGGCCTCTAGGAAGCCTTCCACTAGGGCCACTTATAATTCCAAATGGAAGAGGTTCTCCATCTGGTGTTCTGGGAAGCAAATTGTCCCAGAATCTGCTGATTTGCCCATTTTCTGGACTACTTGGTTCATCCTTAATTCCTTAGGCCTCAGGCCAGCTACCTTAAAGGTTCATCTGGCAGCTGTCTCTGCTTTTATATCAGCAGGAAAGCCTGCCTCCTTTCTTCTCACCCTGTGTTTCCAAGTTTTTAAGGGGTTACTCACACTAACCCTCCTTTTGGGACCCAGCCTGCCTGGGACCTTAATGTTGCATTGCTCAGTTAATGCAACCCCCTTTGAACCTTTGTCTTCAGCAGACCTTAAGTTCCTAACTTGGAAAACTGTTTTCCTAGTGGCCATCACTTCTGCCAGATGCATAGTGAGTTACAAGCCCTGTCAGTGGAAAAGGATTTTATTTCTTTCACAGAGATAAGGTAGTCCTCAGGACTAACAGAAAGTTTTACCTAAAGTGGTTTCAGATTTCCATCTTAACCAATCCATCTCCTTCCAGTATTTTTCACTGAGCATTCTTCCTCGGTGAGAGGAGATTGCACAGTTTGGACGTTAAAAGAGCTTTAAGCTACTATTTGAACGCACCAAGGGTCAAGCAGGTTCGAATCCCTCCAACTCTTCCTTACCTATGGCGCAGGTTGGCAAAGGAAACCTGCCACTAAGAGGAAATTGCCAGGTGGATTGTCTCTTGTATCCAATTTTGCTACCAAAAACTGGGTAGAGAACCCCCTCAGGACTGAGGCCCATTCCACCCAGGGTACAGCTGCATCTCTAGCGGCTGCTAGAGATATTCTATTCTGGAAATCTGTCAAGCTGCACTGAAAACAGTTCACACCTTTACAAGCATTACTCCTGGATGTCCAGTCCAGGAGAGATGCTCGGTTTAGCACAACCGTGCTTCAGAGCCTATTTCCTAAGTAGGTTCTGGCCTCCTCCATGGAGGTACTGCTGTGTAATCTGCTATATGTCATAATACAGCAAGACTTCATGGTGTTTGAAGAAAAAATTACTCACCTTAGTAATTTGCTTTTTCTTCTCATGGAATCTTGCTATATTATGACCATTCCAACCTGCCCCTCTCAGAACTTCTACTTGGGTAAGGGTTGGCAAATTAGTTCAAGCACTGTGTCATGCCATTATAGCTCTTTTTCCTTTTCCCTTTTCTTTAGGATTAGGAAAACTAGGTATTTCTGTTTAGTTGTAGGTTTGGCCCCCCTCTGGACTTGAGTCTTTTGGGGAGGGGGCTAATAGTGCTTGTCAGGGTGATATTGTTGTTGTTGTTGTTTCTGTTATTGTTATTTCTACTAGTAGGTAGCCATTTGGCTAGTGTAGAGTTTTTTCCACACAGACTTTTGCTTAGTGTTGGCTCCGTAAAGATCTGACAGTTTCAATTTGAAACTAGCCAGATGGAGCTTTCAGCAAGGCGCTCGCGCTTGGAACTCCAGTCAGCCTGGAGTTAACTCCTTCCTCTCCGGGGCAGTTCAAGTGCTGTGGCTAACTGCTATATGTCATAATATAGCAAGACTCCATGAGAAGAAAAGCAATTACTAAGGTGAGTAATTTTTTCTTTGCGCAGTAAGCCCTAACTCTTTTTTTGCTACTGAGAAAACTGTGGTTTAGCTAGCATTCTGTCTGGCACGAAATGTATTCTTTTTCACTTCCTCAAATAAAATCTCCCCATTTTACAGTTAGTTCCAAATAAGACATGCAGATATATTTTTTTCTTTTAAACTGTAAACTGTTAATATCACAAAAAAGCTAAAATCATTCTTGTTTTAAATGTATCTTCAAACTGTTTATAGGGCACACTCAATAATAATAATGTTTTCAACTTACAAATGCTAATGATAAAACGTATGTGTTCTAGAGGAAACTGGTTTAGCCTGCTGCTTTTTTGAAATGTGTTCTTTTTCTCTTCCTCAAATACATTTTCCCCATTCTACAGCTAGTTTTAAAGCACATTTTCTTTAACCTGTAAAATGTTACTGTTACAACCAAATATTGCAAAGAAATTATAATCATTTTTGATTTAAATGTATCTTAACTTTTTTACAGTAGGACACATTCAATTTATTCAATTTATTGGCTAAACAGAATTATGCTTGGCAATAAGGATGTATTTAATTCAATTCAGGAAAAGCCAAAGTAAAGCATTTTTTTTCAATTGTCAATATTTAATTTAGAGAAAAGTCAATAGTCAGATAAATTTGTTGATTTGTCTCTGGGAAATAGTGGGTTCGTGCTCCATCATGTCCTCTAGTTCTAGGAAAAGCTGCTTCTTTGGAATATTTGGATCAGGCAGTCCAAATAGGGCCACAAGGGAATTACAGGTTCTGCTTCTTTTAAATATTTGGATCAGGCGGTCCAAATAGGGACTCGAGGGGATTGCAGGTTTTGCAGTGGTCCTTATCTGCTGTCAACTTCTAAACTGGAACCACAGTCAGGGTAAATGCAAAAAAGAGTTAGATCTGATTTATTTAAGGGACTTGAACAAGGGAGGGGCGTTAATCAGGTTAATTTGCTTAAAGACTCTATCATTCAGTTATTCATGCACATCAGGATCTATAAACAGTCACACACTCTGGGTACCAAGATGGAAAAAGGTGGGCTAGCCAGGAACGTTACAGCTGGTTAGGGTCCTGTGATGGAAGAAAACAACATGCACCACACACAACAATTGCAATCTGGAGCCCGAGGGCTCAGTTAGTGAAAAGAAAACAACAAGACAATCAGATGACACACTTTTAGATTAGGCTGTTGTTGCAGGGAGCTACCCTGATGATTACTCACGATACCCAAGACTGGACACAGGCTGGACAAAAATTGAGACTGCAGGTGGTTGATCTGGAGTGCCAGGAGAAGCAGGGCCCACACGATTCACCAAGGCATCGTTCCTGTTCAAGTGTGGAGCAGGGGGATGATCCTAAGGCAGGTTTCTCGTCGATGGCTTTCTCTGTGCAGTGGGTAATCTGGCTGGGCCAGTGCGGCAAGGCCCCGGCCAAACGGAGACAGATTTGGATATAGTCTGTTTTGGACTGGATACAGCTTCCAGCAAGCAGAACACAGTTCACAGAGTGGGGAACCAAATCACGACCCACTAACAACTCACAGCACATTTACATGTAAGGAAATTCTGCTGTACCAGGTAAACCGCTCTCCGGTCACTATCGCAGAGTCTCTGCACAAATCGGGGATTTAAAAGCTGCTGGAAATCCTGACAGGCTGATCGCATTCAGCAAAATCTTTGGTCTTCTTCAGGTATGAGCCTGGTAAAAATCAGTGGCTTACTTCATTCTCACAAACTTGGATTTAGTCCGAAAAAATTCTCTTCTCTCCCTCTCAGGGGCAGCAGGCAGACATGCAGGCCACAACTCAGTCCTTTCCACAGTTCTCCTGGGCAAAACTACTCAGATGGCTACTTGAATGTCTCAAGCTATGTGCTTCTTCAGCTCCCAACTTAGATCTGCCATAAACAGCAGGCAGCTTGGGGATTTCCCTCAGATCCAAAAGGTTCGGTTGGCTGATTTGGCTGTCAGTCAAAGCAAAAGCTCCTCCTTCAGTTACAAAAAGGTGCCAAAAGTCCAAAACTACAATTCCTACAGATTTTGACTCCAGACAGCTACTGTAGTCCAGCTCCATTTTAGGTCCCATCAGTACTGATTGGTCCAATTCAGCAAGCCAGGACCAAGACAGTGGAGATAAACAAAATAGTCCTTGCTGCAAAGAAGGCAGGTTAGACAAACTACATTATCATTATCACTCTAAATGATTTTCAGCAAATAGTTACATCTTTCAACAGAGCTTCCTCTCAAGTTACTTATGACTGCAATCCAGGCAGCTCTTAAAGAGACAGTACACAGAGGCTATACAGGCACTCTCTGGCAATCACATTTAAACTTCTAAAACGCAGGACACTAGCCTGGCAGTGAGCATTTAGGCAAGCTCGAGGAAGACTTTTCGGGAACCCCCATTTGTAGGGGGGGTTACACATAGATAGGGTGGAGGCGATACAGAAGAGGGCAACCAAAATAGTGCTGGGCCTGCATCAAAAACCCTATGAGGAAAGATTCAAGGAGTTAAATATGTACTCTCTAGAGGAAAGAAGAGAAAGGGGTGACATGGTAGAAATATTCAGATACCTCACACGTATTAATAAGGTACATGAGAGTAGCATTTTACAAAGAAAAAGGTGCTCGAGGACAAGTTGTCACTCTGTAAAGCTGGGGGGAAGGGGACTCGAGGAGATGTGAGGAAAGGGTGGTTGCCTGGAACAGCCTCCCAGCAGAGGAGGTGGTGGGTGGTAAAACAGTAACAAGATTCAAGCATGCATGGGATAGACACAAGGGTGCCAGAGAAATAAGGCAGGGATGGGAAAAGACTAGAGATCGAGTTGGGTCTGCGGTGGCACTTTAGGTAGGAAAACTGGGCAGACTAGATGGGCCAAGAGGTCCTTATCTGCCTACAACTTCTATGTTTCTATATAGTGTCCCACATGAAGCTTTCCTCCTCCAAGAAGGGAGTGTATCACACCCTGCTGCTTTACTACCACCTGGGTGACCACAAGTGGTGGTGGTGCAGGGGAAAAGCGACTAGTAGGAGGGGACTTTTGGAGCGAGTCCACGGGTTGGCTGTGTCAGGCCTCACCGGCATTCAATCCTGATATGCACTTCTGGTGGTGGGCATGGAGAGCAGCAGAAAACAGTGCAGGACTGGGAGAATGAAACCTCCAGTGGCCTACCATGTCCCACACTAGACGCAAGCCATCACATCATCCCCTGGAGGGCACCATCAGTCATCGCCTCCACCATGGGTGGCCATTTTGATGTGGGGAAGAAATACCATGGTGCTGAAGGTGTATCCGGCCTTGGAAGGTAAGCTGGGGGGGGGCTGCACCATGGTGTATCTTGGGGAGCTGATGGTCCTGGGAGGATAGGTGGCAGAGTCTCAGCTGCACAGCAATGGAGCAACAGGCAGTAGGTGGAAGGAAGTTCCACCTGTGACCGAGGGATAAAACAAACAAAAAAAAATAATGTCCAGGACCTTTTGTTATATCTGGCTTGGTTAGCAAGGAAAACATATCTAGTCAGTCACAACTCGCAGATAAAAGTTTGGCATATTCAGATTTGGCAATGGTTCAGCAAGTTTATGGGTTGGAAAGTCTGTTACAAATCTTGTTTTGTCAGTAAAGGTTTGATTAAGCAAGTTTGCTATGTCTTTTCCCTCTTTGTGTTTTATCCCGTCTGTTCTTATCATTTGTATGTTAGTAATCTTCAGGTATCAAGTTGTTCACATTTTTCTAAGCTTTAGAATCCCTAAAACTCTCAAGGAGGCAGTATAGCACAGTGGTTTAAGGCTCTGAGCTGCAAACCGAGAGACCTGGGTTTGAATCCCACAGCCCCCATATGCATACTGTGTGACCCTGAGCAAGTCACCTAACTTCCTTGTGCTCCCAGGTCACACCTGTAAACAAGTTTTCAGCTTAGCATGTCTCTCCTGGTTAAAACAAAAACATAGAAAACTCTTGATTCATTTACGACACCTTTGAACCATCACACTGTAGCAACAGTTCCAACAGCATGCACTTAATACTGTAACTTAACTGGGAGTCAGACAAACAATTTCAAGCCAAAAAGAACAGTAACTTGATTCAGAAACCTGAGGGCTCTGAAGGAGAGAAAAGGGGGTTAGCAGCAATGAGATGGTGCACTGTATAGTGCTCTTCTAGGCCTGCAGTCCACTTCAGGCTCAACAGCTCTTCAACTGCCTTTCTAGACACAGACAAATCGGTACATTTCCCAGGCTGGATTACATGCCTTTCCAGGTGCAGTTCTCAAACTGTGTCCATCCCTACACCACAGTGTGCAATACAGTAGCTTGCTTCAGCCCTCCTGTAATCAGGGTACTGTCCTCTGCCCACTGGTACCAGAACTTATCCCCTTACCTCTGTCTAGGGAGCTGCTAGTGCTTCACGCTCCTCGTCCAGGATGGGATTGTGTACCGGAGGGCTCAGTTGATGACAAGATGGCGGCCACGCTGGGCCGGGCATCATTGTAGTTCTGCAGCTTTGCAGTTCTGCAGTTTTATTTATTTTAATTTATTTTATTTATCTTAGTTTATCGCAATCCTACTGTTTTGTGAAATTCTGGGCCAAGTGTATCAGACGGCATAGTGGTACAACGTGATTTATTTGCGTCTGTTTTCATTTCCCGGTAAATGCCGGTCAGCTAATGTCCTGCTCGCTTTTCATTTTAGTCGGGACTTTAATCAGGTTCTGCCTGCTATTGCCTGCTATTTCATTATCTCTTCAACTGGGACCTTTAGGCTTCTCCTGCTCTTCTGCTTTGGTCTTTGCAACTGGAGTGCTTGCGGTGAGGAGTGGGTTTCGTCCCCTGCGTATGGCACTGAGATCGTCCCTTTTGTTTAACCCTCCAGATTGGTGGCGTGAATCGGCCACTGTGACGGAGGACCATCGGACTGCTTGTGGGATTTGTGCTGGAGTGAGTGCTATGCCTAACTGCATCAGCGGTGTTTTGTTTCGGCTTCTTTGACTAGAGCACTGGCTTATTTTGGAGTGGGGTTTGGCAGCTTGGGTCTAATTGTGGAATTATCGGGATGCCTTTGAAGTAGCTTTTCCTGACTTTTGGACCTGTGTTGAGCAAGGATTGTTGCTGAAGTAAAGAAGACGTGTCTCATTGGATCTGCTTGTCGGAGATTTAACTGGAGTTCTGCCCTGGTAAAGGAGCTGTCCAGATTGGACTGCTCCATATTCTTTTACTTTCTAGCAACCCTGGATTGTCTTTGTGGTGCCTTTTTTGGTTCTGGCTTTTGCTCGTCCTCATTTCTAGACTTGTGGGCTACTGGGGATTTCGGGATTTTTTTGGCTCCCACAGGGTTGGGGAGGGGGGCCGGTCAGTGGTCCGTTGTTCTGCTCCTCTTCCCTAGACTTGTGGGGCGGTCAGTCGGAAGGCTGGCCTGGCCTGCGGTCGTAGCGGTATGCCACTGATCTCCCGAGATATTTCCTTCTCATTCTGCATCTGAAGATATCTGTGGGCCCTGAGGATTCTGGCTGACTTCTTCGGAGCTTGATAATTTCGTCTTTGACTTTTTGACTTCATCGAATATTTGTTTTGGCAACAGGATAATTTATAATGCCATCTGACTGGTTTTAATGTGTTTGTTCTTTTGGTCCCTGTATTTCTTGGATTGCAAGTACTTTTATGCTTTATGTACCTCTAGTTTGTGTTTTTTTGTTTTAAAGTTTTATATCTGGAAATTAGTTCGGGCAGTGAGAGAGCCCGGTGAAAACCTGTATTTTCATCCTCCGTTTAGATTAGTGTTAGAGACTAACCTGGGGGGGTGGATTACGTAACTTTTTCCTTATATTATTATTGGTTTTTGTCTTATTTTGTTTGTTAATTTGGGTGTGTTTTTTCATTTTTGTTTTAGTGAGGCAATTTAGGGTATGATAAGTTAAATTGTTGTTATTTGTTATCTGGTTTTTAGGTATTTCTGGCCTGGGATATGTGTTTGCCTGTATTCCCCCCGGTCATGCGCTATTCAGCCTCTGCCCTTCGCTCCCTCCGCCCTTTTTATCCCCCTCCTCTGGCTTTATCTACTTATCAAAATTGCCGTGCTTTAGGTATTGCCCATAGGAGGGGGGGATGGGGTGGGGGGAGTGAACAGTGGAGGCTGGAGGAGCGGGGTGCTCCCATAGATGTGGTTAGGTCCAGGAGATGCCCTGGGGCGAAGTGGAGCATGGAGCGTGGACCGTCTTGTCTGGCCCCATACCCAAGGGCACCATCATTGGTGATGGGCAGGAAGCCGGGGCAGTTCCGGAGTTTTGTCCAACCCGGGCACTGTTGTGCAATGCTAGATCTGTCCAGAACAAGACCGCTGTGATTTGCGATCTTGTTGGTTCGGCAGATCTGGCTTGCATCACCGAGACCTGGCTGGACGATAATGTAGGCCCAATATTGGAGGCTGCAATTCCAGCCGGGTATACGGTGATACATCACCGCGGTTGTACCGTGAGAGAAGGTTGCAGTCTGTTTTAAGACTGAATTGGCATTCACTAGTGTTCCAATTGTGAGACCATCTCCTTTGAATGTGCTGTTGTAGCAGGTGTGGGCTATCAATTGCTCTCATCTACCGTCCACCCAGAGATGGGAAGCAATTCCTTAAGGAAGTAGCGGACTTCGTCGACCTGGCTTTCTAGTCTCCCAGACTGATGGTTCTGGGTGATTTTAATGCTTGGATCAACGATGAACTCTCACAATTTGGACAATACTTCCTCCAGTTGATGGATTCACTGGGCCTAACACAGGTGGATACCACTGCTACACATAAAGGTGGCCATTCCCTTAACCTGGTCTTCCATCTGGGGATCGAGGCTTCTGACGTGGGGGTGGAACCAGTCGGATGGTCCGACCATTACACTGTGAGATTCAATTTTGGCATCCCACCTTGTAGGCCGATCCCTGTGGAGATGGTCAAGTACCGCCCTTTGCGGAATATTACTTCCGATGGCCTTGCTGCGGTCCTTGACCTATCACAATTTCCTGTCCATTGCAGCGATCCAGAGGCTCTGGTTTTGGCCTATAACAACACCATCACCTCTGCCCTGGATTCTGTTGCTCCAGTTTGTGTGCGCCCTCTCTCCCTTCGACCTCGGGCACCCTGGTTTGATGGGGCTTTGAGGGAGTTGCGACGACTAAGACGCAGGTTAGAACATTGTTGGTGGAAATCTGGCCTTGATGCCGATCATCTTAGGCTGCTAGAACATTATCAATTCTATCAGTCAGAAATTTCTCGTAAGAAGGCAGAATTCCTGTCCAGAGAAATTTCTGCCGCCCAGAACCGACCAGCTCAGCTCTTCAGAACTGTGGACAGATTGTGCAACCCAACCTGTCTGCAGCTCTGAAGAGTGTTTTCACAATTACAGTGTGATGAGCTTGCTCAGTTCATCGCTGATAAGGTGATCGACATCAGGTCAGAGATCCTCAACACATTCTACGCGAGTCGTTAGTGATCAGGACTTGGTCGCTTCCCCTTCATTTTCCTGGAGTGCCTTCGACCGCCCGGAAATCATAGAGGTTATGCGGATTGTCCAAGGGATGCGCCCTATGTGCTGTAGTTTAGATTCGGGTCCTACATCCCTTATTTTGGGTTGTGGGGAGGCCATTTTCCCGGCTCTAGCACAGATAGTCTGGTGCTCCCTTGACTCGGGTGAATATCCTTGTTCCTTGAAAGAATCGGTGGTGACACCCTTGTTGAAGAAAGCTTCACTGGACCCAGACTGTCTTGCAAACTACAGGCCTATCTCGAATCTCCCCTTTGTGGGGAAGATGATCGAGAAAGTAGTGGCAGCCCAGTTTGAGAACCATTTGACCATCCACAGCATCTATGAACCACTTCAATCAGGTTTTCGAAAGAGGCACAGTACCGAGACGGTGCTGGTTCGGGTGCTCAATGATCTCCTGATGGCGAGAGACCACAGAAAATGGTCCATTTTGGTACTATTGGATCTGTCCTCATCATTTGACACCATTGACCATGGGGTCCTTCTTGAGCGCTTGAGATATATTTGTGGGCTTTCTGGGGTGGTCCTCAGATGGTTCACCTCATACCTCACTGGCAGAACTCAGGGTGGTTTTGTTTTTTTCTTCCGATCCCACCTCTCTGCCTTGTGGGGTTCCTCAGGCTCTATTTTGTCCCCCATGTTGTTTGCGGTGTACATGCTTCCCCTCGGAGACATTGTGAGACAGTATGGTCTGAGGTTTCATTGCTATGCCGATGATACCCAGCTATACTTGTCTTTGCCCCGACCAGGAAGAGCCGTCTCGGTATTTAATAACTGCCTCAATGAAATCCAGGATTGGATGAGGTCCAGTTGGTTGAAGTTGAATTCAGGGAAAATGGAGGTGTTGGTTTTGGATCCGGATCGCCGGATAGGGGGTTCAGTGGGCGGCTTCCCATTTGGATTGTGTCTTGGGGCAGCCGAGCTACAGGTCTCTGAACAGGTGTGTGACCTGGGAGTGATATTGGCTGCTGGGCTGACACTTCAGTCTCAGGTGTCAGCTGTGGTTAAGACATCTTTCTACCACCTAAGAAACATCGCCAGGATCAAGCACCTTGTTCCGTCCGGTGATCTGCCAACTTTAATCCACGCCTGTGTGGCCTTGCGCCTTGACTGCTGCAACTCGCTTTACCTTGGGCTTCCGGGGGTTGATACCCGCCACTTGCAGCTGGTGCAGAATTCCGCAGCGCGGTTGTTGGTGGGAATTTCTAGATCTTCCCACATTACACCAGTGTTGCGGGAACTGGACTGGCTGCCAGTTCAGTGGCGGATCACCTTCAAAGTCGGTTTACTGACTTTTAAAGCCCTGCATGATCTGGGTCCTGATTACCTGAAAGAACTCCTGGATTCCTTACCACCCTGTGAGACCACTCTGCTCTGCCGATGAGGGGTTGCTAGAGATTCCAAGAGTGACTTTAAAATCTGCTGGGGCCCGTGCGTTTATGTTTGCGGCCCCTTCCTTTTGGAATTCTCTACCCCGTCGGATTAGGGGGTGCACGACCGTGGGGATTTTAAACAAGCTTTTAAATCTTTCCCTTGGGAAAAAGCTTACGGATGTACTATTATTGAACTGTATTTATCATGTGGCTGAATCTGTTCTATTTTATTTTTTCTGTACTGTGCCTTGGTGCCTGAAAGGCGCATAACAAATAAAGTTTTATTATTATATTATTATTAGTTGTCCTCTGGACCTACAGGCCACTGAGCATCTGCGCCACCTTGCATGTTGTGGCATCCAGTCTTGAGGGGTGGTAATAACTGACACTGTGGTATGGTATGGGCTGGGTGGATTCCATAGGTGTTTCAGGTGCCGCTCAACGCAGTCTCGCTCTCTCTACAATGGTAACCTTCGATGTCAAGCAATGCTCAACATGTAAATGCTTCCCTTGTCAAAGCCGGGAATCTGCTTTCCCACTTCTCTTTCATCCTTGTAGAGACACAATCAGTCCGTATCTCAGCAGCTTGCAGCAGTCCTGGTCACTTGAGAATTCACAGGGATCTGATCTGGGTTCAGAACAGCTGCTGTACATTGTGGCATTAGATTCAGTTGGTGGCTCAAGCTGTCAGTCATGGCAGACAGATTCTGGAGTTCTGTCACTTAACAGGAAACTGGTGGCTAGAAAGGTGCTTGAATTAATTAGATCCTTCACAAGTCCAAGAGCTCTTGTGGCTCCCTTTTCAGGCAGCATTACTTATTGGGTCACCCGTCACCTTCTGACCCTACCACAATTGCAGCGTGAGTGAAGGGTGACAAAAATGGCTGCCAAGTTGTAGTTCTAAACCAGTTTTCCACAAGTCCTTATACACACACACTCTGCAATTTAAGCAGTTCCACAGTCTAAACCAGTCCTGCATGAGTGCAAGCTCACGTCTTGTTATGCTCAATCAGGGGGGTTGTGGTCTTATTGGAAATGTTGCAAGGTTGACTCATTCAGCGGATGTCTTTGATGTGCAAGCAGCAAGGGCATCTTAAAATGATCGTCAGATAGCCGGCCCAGTGGCGTGGAGGGCTGAGGTGCTGGGCACCTTACCTCCTGCCACACTGGTGACCTGGGGTCGGAAACAAACTTGGGTTGCTCGGAGGCCAGTGGGGAGAGGAAGTATTGAGTATCCCAGGGCAGCTCTCCTTCCTCTGGCAGAGGGTTTAGAGTGGCGCGCTGCTTGTCTGCCACCTGGTGGTGGCTGGGAGGCAGCACATGCACACCACTACGTAGGGAAGGGATCCCATGTTCTGGATGCCGGAGCCATCCATCTCCATGGAAGCAGAGCTCAGACAGTGCCCCCATTGCATGTCCATGGGCCCAGGGAGAAAACCGGGAGGAAAACCACCCCAGGCAGCAGGTTGAACGACCGACCCTCCGCAGGTCCTGGGCCGGTGGCTGGGCACAACCTTAGGACCTGTGTCAGAGGATGATGATGAAGGTAGATCCCAGGGGAACTGGTGATGGAGCTTGGGGGGGGTCAGAAGGGGGTCACCAGGAGTTAAACAGAATGAGAAAAAAAAAATTATAGTCGGCCCAATGTGGTTACACTTTTCATATTATGTCACATACTGACTGTGCGGCTTGAATCATAATGTAATCTCATTGAATGCTATGTTACTGCCACAGTTTGGTGGGAAGTAGTAGGCTGTACTCGGTACTTGTGGTTCAGTGGGAGTGCTACCCAAATGTTTGAGAGCAGGAAACTATTTGGCATCTGTTTTACAACTGTGCTGCTGCCATGGGTTGGCGGAGTGTTGTGGGTGATGATCCATACTGACTGTGTTTAGCAGAAGGCTCCATCCACAGATTGGGGAGCCAGTATCTGCCTTTCCTCACTCTGCTTGTTTCCTTTTTGTACTCTATACAGTAGGTTTAGGGCCTCTTAACATACTTCTCTTTTCCTTACTCAGCCAGGTTCCCTGAAAGTAGGCCTTTTCACTCAATATCTAGAACATCCATTTTTGGGGCTTGTTTTCTTCTGACTTCATGTTAGCATTTCTATGTTAGTCTGGCTCCAAGTCTGCCATATTGACGTGCAGAAGAGTGTTCCTTTTATGTGGACAGTGCTGCCCTCAGACTCGGGTAGACATGGAACATATGTTCTGGTGATACATTGCTCTATGGGATGGTTGTTTCCAATGGCATGTTGTTCCTCTATGTGGCTAAAAGTTGACGCACAGTAGGATATGTGAGACCGGTGTGAGGATGTTTCATAGAGACTATTTTTCTTTCATGGCTGCTGGTTAATCTGGCTGATCTGTTCTGGCTAGAGCCTTTATGGCCATCAAACAGAAAATTGCCTTGCTTCAGCACTTTCTCCCTGTTGGCTATTTCTTTATGCCCATGGTTGATTCTCATATTTCTTGTTGACTGTGCTACGGCTTTTTCCAGTTATGCCATTGCAGCTTGGTATGTTCAACTGTATTGAGCACCTGCAGTGCAGTTGCTACTCCAGATTTGCACTTAAAGAGGTACTGGCCAAGGTAGATTTTGTTTTGAGCTAGTTGACTTTTCCTGGACCTGTTGGCTTAAATTGGAGGTGGTATCCTTTCACTGTGAAACCAATAGGGCCAGTGGCATGTTTGTGGGACTAGTAGATTTTTCCATTACTAGGCCTGCTGGCTTTATGCTGCAACCCTTACTTTTGATCCCAATGCCATTTCTCAAATCATCTTGCCTATCTCTTGGAATTGCGATAGTGTAACAGTCTGGAAGTCCTGTATGCAGACCTTCCAAGACAACCCTTCAAATGAGGGAGTTCTCATATTTTAGAGCACTTAGATAAGTTTTCATTCACTTTGTCCCAGCCATTTGGCTCAAGGCCCCTGGAATTCTGCGGTTCTGCGGTTGCGGAATTTGCAGCAGAATTTGCATCATGCCGCAGAATATATACAGTGCCACAGAATTCATTGTTTTGGGTGAATTTTCATATAAATATACTGTTTTTCCATAGTGTCAGACTTTCTTTCCCACCTCGTTTATCCTGAAGCCCCTCCTCTATGCTCAGCATATGATGTCATCAATGACATCACATCATTTTTAGCCAATGACAGGACTGCATTCTGCCAGAGAAATGAATAAATCATGCCGCAGAAATCAGAAAATGCTGCCGCAGAACACCAGGGGCCCTGCCTATACTCTACATCCTTGGCTGTCCTTTCAAGTATGTGGGTCATAGGGATCTTGAGAGGATGCATACTGTTCCTATCTAATTGTGACTTCAGGAACAAGTGGGTAGACGTTCCCATTTATGCTTGTAGATTTTACATAATGGAAGCCGGCTCTCTGCACAAGCATCTTGGATAGACTTCTTGTTCTTCTGCAGCAGGTCGGGAGGACCTGACATTGTCCCAGTAGCATCCACAGCAGCCAGGGGAATTCTATCAGGGGCCCCACTGTCTGAGGGAGTTGCTTTCCAGTATCTCCTGTAGCACTTCGGGTTACGATTCATATTTTCTCTATAGAAACATAGAAACATAGACTTTGACAGCAGATAAGGACCGCTTGGCCCACCTAGTCTGCCCATTTCCCTACCTACAGGATAAGCTGCAGATCCTAGTTAACCAACAGCCTATTTCTTCTTACCCCCCAGAAGAATTGCCTTATGTCTGTCCCATGTATTCTTGAATTTTACCACAGTTTTAGACCCCACAACCTCCTCAGAAAGACTGTTCCATGCATCTGCCACCCTCTCTGTGAAAAAAATACTTCCTCACACTGCCCCTGAACTGCCCCCCTCTATCTTTAAATTGTGTCCCCTTGTTCTTGCACATCTCTTTTTCTGAAAGATGCTACCCTCTTGGACTTTGTTGATTCCACTGAGGTACTTAAAAGTTTCTATCATGTCTCCCTCTCCTCCTTTCCTCAAGGGTATACATATTAAGCTCCTTTAGTCTCTCCTCATATGGCTTCTCTTGCAGACCCTGCACCATTTTAGTTGCCCACCTCTGGACTGCCTCCATCCTGTCTATGCCCTTGCCGGAAATGGGGTCTCCAGAACTGGACACAGTACTCCAGATGGGGTCTCACCAACTGTCTGTACAGAGGGATTACAACTTCCTGTTTTCTGGTGGTGATGCCTCTCCCTATACACCCCAGTATACCCCCAGCCCTCCCTACTGCCTTCTCACATTGCTTGCTAACCTTAAGGTCATCTGATATGATTACCCCCAGGCCCCTTTCCATTTTTGCTGTTGTTACTACCTCCCCCCATTGTGTAATCTTCCACAGGGTTTTTGTTTCCCAGGTGCATTATTTTGCACTTCTTTGCATTGAATCCAAACTGCCATACTTCTGACCATTCCTCCAACCTTGCAAGTCCTTCTCATCCTTTCCATGCCTCCTTGTGTATCAACCCTGTTGCAGATCTTTGTGTCATCTGCAAAGAGGCATACTTTCCTTCCAGTCCTCAGCAATGTCACTTATAAAGACATTAAAAAGACTGGACCAATGTAACCCTGCAGTACCCACTAGTAACCCTTCTTTCTTCAGCGTGGACTCCATTTACAATTACCTTCTGTGTCCTGTTGTCCAGCCAATGTTTTACCCAGGCTACCACCCTGGGAGCCACTACCAGGCTGGTTAATTTGACTACTACTCTTTTGTGTAGGACTGTGTCAAATGCCTTGCTAAAGTCTAGGTAGGCCATGTCCACAGCCCCTCCCTGGTCTACTACTTTGGTCACCCAGTCAAAGAAATCAATTAGATTTATCTGACATGACCTTCCCGCTGTTAACCCATGCTGCCTTGGGTCCTGTGCCCCACTGGCCTCTAGGTACTCAACAATTCTTTCCTTCATAGGTGATTCCATCACGTTCCCTACCACAGAGGTCAAATTGACAGGTCTGTAGTTTCCTGCCTCTGTCTTGGTCCCACTTTTGTGAAGGGAAATCACAACTACCTTCCTCCAGTCCTCAGGTACCACATCATCCTCCCATGATTTGTTAAAAAGGGTAGTCAGTGGTTTCACTAGTTCTCCCCTTAATTCTTTTAGAATTCTGTGATGAATTCCGTCAGGCCTCATTGCTTTGTCCACCTTCAGTTTAGGAGTTCTTTCAGAACCCTTTCTTCTGTGAAAGGACTGGGATCAACCCCCCTATCAAGAGTGCTTCTGTTAATTGGATTAGGCACCTCCCCTTCCTCCACTTTTGTGAATACTGAGCAGAAACATTCGTTCAGGATACCTGCTTTTTCACTGTCCCTCTCTGCCCACCCACCATCAATTCTATTCAGCCTCACTATCCCTCCTTTTGTCTTTCTACGCTCCCTGATGTATCTATAAAAGGTTTTATCCCCCTTTCTTAACCGAGTTGGCTATCTTTTCCTCAGTTTGGACCTTTGCTATTCTGACTTCCCTCCCTGCTTCCTTCTGCCTTAACTGGTACAGCTCTCTATTCTGCTCCTTCTGTGTTTCCTTATACTTCCTGAATGCTATCTTTTTCTCCCTGACTTTCCCCGCCACCTCTTTTGAGAATCATAGTAGCTTTTTCTTTCATTTTGATTTGTTTATTTGCTTCACATAAAGGCTTGTTGCCTCTTTGATGGCAGTTTTGATGTTTCCCCGTTGTTGCTCCACCCCTTCTTCTATCCTGTTTGCTAGTGCTTTTCTAAGGCACTGTCCCATCTCTACAAAGTCAGCCCTCCTGAAGTCCAGTACGCTCACTTTTGTTATAAGGCTGACTCTGTAGCTGAGTTTATCATGAACCACACTGTTTGGTGGTCACTTCTCCCAGATGGCTATCCACTTCTAGATCTGAGATCCTCTCACTGTCCCCATTTGAGAGTATGAGGTCTAAGATTGCTCCCTCACAGTGGGTTTTGAAACTAGCTGTCTGAGGCATGCTACCTGTAGGGCATCAAGAATGACCCTGCTCTTGGATGTGGCTACAGTAAATGTGCTCCAGTTAACATCTGGCATATTCAGGTCTCCCATCAACAGTATCTCCCCTTTCTCTGCCATCCTAAGAATGCCTTCTATCATATCCTTGTCCATTCTCTCCCCCTGACATCGGGGTCTGTATACAACCCCTGTGCGGATTGTGGTGCCATTTCCAGTCTCTAAGGTGACCCACAGTGCCTCCTCTCCTCCTTGTTTAATCTTTTGTTCAGTTGCTTTTATACCTCCCTTTACATAGAGAGCTACTCCTCCCCCTCTTCTCCCCTACCTGTCTCTCCTGTAGGTTATGTACCCTGGTATGTTAACATCCCAGTCATGGTTCTCTGTGTACCATGTTTCTGTGACTGCTATGATATCCAGGCATCCCTCTTCCATCAAGGCCACCAGTTCAGTGAGCTTGTTGCCCAGACTACGGGCATTGGTACTTAGTACTCTCCATTTCCTGATGGCCTCACTCATTTTTGCCCCATCTCTGTCCTTATTGCCTTTGTCACTTTCTCCATTTACCCCTGCTCTTCTCCCTATCGACATCTCTATCTTGGTGTTTACCTCACTTACTACCCTGATTTTTTTGGGGGGGGCTAGGATTTCCCTGCTCCTTTCCAGTGCCTCCCCCCTTGGCTAGTTTAAATGCTTGCCAATGAAGCATTTAAACCTATCACCTAGGATCCTGGTTTCCTCCTGGACAGATGCAACCCATCATGCCAGTATAGGCCTGCATCGCTCCAGGTGGACCCCCAGTCCCCAATGAAGCCAAATCCCTGAGCTCTGCACTAGTTTTTAACCACTGATTGAATCCCATGGTGTGGAGCACCCTAGCCTCACCTACGCCATAGACAGGCAGCACCTCCGAGAAGGTTACCGTGCATGCTACTTTTCTAAGGCCCCTCCCCAACTCCACAAACTCTTCCTGCACTGCTCTGATCCCTTTCTTAGCCAGGTCATTTGTCCCTAGGTGGACAATGACATCCAGCTCCCTCCCCTGTGCAGCTGCTCCAGCGATCCTGAGGATTCGCTCCCTGTCCCTCTAAGCCATGGCGCCAGGCAGGCACCTTACCTCCCTCTCCCCTTCCTCCCCCAGTTCTACCTTCCTAACAAAGGAGTCCCCCACCAGGAGTTGCTTCCTTCCCCTGTGGGGTCCATAGTCAACTGCCATACTCCTCTAGATAGGGATGGTCTGAGCATCAGTGATACTCATGTCTTCCATTGAGCCTGAATGGGCATGGTATTGAGACTTGGTTTAGATGGACAGGGATGCTCCCCTAGCTCCTCCACTGTGCCCTGACATTGCCTCAGAAACTGCATCTCATTGTGTGGCTCCTGAACACTTGAGGTTCCAGAGGCAGGAGTGTAGCAGAAGGCCTAGACCTTCATTTAGATTCAGAAAGTTTGAATTTCCCTTCACTTAGCTGTCCATGAATACTAAATTCCCCTTACACAGCATAAACCAGTACTTTTTTCTGTTTATACTCTCTGCTTCTCCGTGGAGACAACAGGTGGCTCTGGCGCTTCCCTTGGAGGGCTCTTCCTCCGGCCCCAGTTGTACCCGCTCTGCCGACCCCCTTCAATTCCCCCGCAGATAAACCCCCGTGGTGGGGCCAGGGTGAGGAGCGCCGGTGTACTGCCCCCTTCCCGAGCACAATCCAGATTTGGGTGCGGCATCGTGGGGAATGACCAGGCCCTCATGGGTCCCGTTGGCTCCTGGCTTTTCCTCCATTTGTCTCCCCAAGCCCACATCCATGCAATGGGCGGGGCAGCTGTCCCCACCTCCATGGAGGCAGCCTATCGCCCTGGACATGGGCCCTCCCTGTGCGTGGCTGTGTGCCTGTGCCAACACTCAGTCACCGCTGGGTGTCAGTCTACGGCGCACAATGCTAGTCCCCCTCCCCAAAGAAGGACAGCTGTCTAAGGACACTCAATCCTTTCCTCCCCCGGCCGACCCCTGAGCAACCTGAGTCCATTCCCGGACCCGGGTCACTGGCATGGCGTGAGCTGTGGCGTCCTGCACCTCAACCTTCAGCGCCACTGGACCGGCTAGCATAAACCAGTACTTGGGCCTTCAATTTTTGAAATTCTGCTGACTCCCCTGAGAGGCTTGAATACTTATCCAGTGTGTTTGAGACTGTCATATTCCAGGAAGCAGTTCACTTCATCTTCTTCTTACTGACTTAGGACTATGTTTTAGTCCTGGTGCCATCCATGACAGCTGATGTCCCTCTCCTGTCTCATTTCTAGTATTCTGAACTTCCATGAAAGATGTGATTTTGGCTTTGGTGCTAGCTCCCTGCAAGCAATTTGTCTAGTGCACTTACCCGGTCAACAAAAAATAAATATTAAAAAAAAAAAAAGTAGTGGTTCTGGTGTTAGGGCCTCTTAGGGAAAACAAAAAACCAGGGTGGTCTCCTTTGGGCAGCATCCTGACTTAATCAGGTTTTTCACTGCAGGTTCCAAGCTCAGACCTGGTGTCTAGCCGATTGGCCATCCCTGGCAGCTATTTTTGAGCCCCCCTTTGGAGGTGTCTAAATAGTTCCTGTTCCATTAAGCCTGTTTTCTTAGTTGCTATTTGTTCAGCTCCTTGAATCTGTGTTCAAACGTTGTCTGATCTGGAGCCCCTCCTGGTTTTTCATAGTAACAAGATAATTCTACATTTGTTACTTAATAGCGTCTTCTTGTCTTTCCCTTCACTTAGGGCATGCCTTGATACGAACATATGAAATTTGCCAGCAGATAAAGGCCTAGAGGTCTATCAAGTCTGCTCAGATGTAAGCTTCGCCATCCTTATTCTGCAGCTGCCCCTCCCTTCCACCCTTCCCCTTCATTAACCCTCCCCCTTGTCCTGTCCCATCCTCGTTTGAAGCAGTCCACTGTTCTACTGCATACCAC
The DNA here is from genome assembly GCA_016271365.2 of Neoceratodus forsteri. Classification (NCBI taxonomy): domain Eukaryota; kingdom Metazoa; phylum Chordata; order Ceratodontiformes; family Ceratodontidae; genus Neoceratodus; species Neoceratodus forsteri. The sequence goes on along the minus strand of CM057450.1, from coordinate 637,246,534 downwards.
TTCAGCAGGTAACGATTCCACCCAGCCACCACCCTCTCTGTAAAAAAGTGTCTCCTCATCTCCTCCTGAACCTTCTCGCCTCCAGTCTCATATCATGACCCTGGTGGCCTCCCCTTCCTTACTTTGAAGAGCCCCTCTGTACCCGTCTTGTTTATTCCTTTCATGTATTTAAAGGTTTCAATCATGTCACCCCTGTCGCTCCTCTCCTCCAGTGAGTACATGTTCAACTCCTTCAACCTCCTCTCATATGATAAGTCCCCCAGCCCCTTGATCATCTTTGTCGCTCTGCGCTGCACCAGTAACTTAATGTCCCTCTTCAGGTATGGACGCCAGTACTGCACACAGTACTCCAGGTGTGGTCTAACTAATGACCTATACAGTGGCAGAATCACCTCCTCCTTCCTCCTCGAGGATATACACCTTGCAATACAACCCAGCATTTTGTTGGCCTTTGCAGCTGCCTTCCTACATTGTGCCGAGTTGTTCATTGCCCCTGTAATGAGCACACCCAGATCCTTCTTCTCCTCTGTCTGGGGTAGCTGCACTCCCCCTAGCTGGTAACTCCTCCTTGGGTTCTTCATTCCAAAATGCAGCACCTTGCACTTTTTGGCATTAAAGCCCAGTTACCAGAGTGTCTGACCAAGGTTTCAAGCTTTGCCAGATCATCCTACAACCCTGCCACCCCTAGGTCATCCACCACCGCCTACCTTGGTATCATCAGCAAACAGACTGATCTTGCTCTTGATGTCCCATGATATGTCTGCAATGAATATCCAAAACAGCACTGTTCCCAACACTGAGCCCTGTGGAACACCGCCGTCACTGCCCTTGGGTGTGAGAGCTCCCACCCACCACCACCCTCTGTTGCCTTCCCTGCAGCCAGTTTCCTACCCATCTCACCAGCTTGCACCCGCCCTGTGCCTACTTACTTCCTTCCCAGCCTTCCATGTGGCACTGAGCTCTAATGCTCCTTACTGAAGTCCAGATACAGGACATCCACTGCATGGCCCCTGTCCAGTTGCCTAGTTACCCAGTCATAGAACTGACCAAGTTGGTTTGGCAGGATCTGCCATGTGAAACCATGCTGTCTGCTGTCCTGTAGTCCTTTGGCCTCTAGGAGGGCCACCAGCCTCTCCTTCAGGATAGTCTCCATTAGCTTACCCATGATGGATGTGAGGCTCACTGGTCTGTAGTTTCCCAGGTCATCCTTGGGGCCACTCTTGTGGAGGGGCACCACATGAGCCATCCTCCAGTCCTGAGGTACACACCCCGAATGTAGTGAGGCATTAAATAGGTCTGCCAAAGGTCCTGCAAGGACCTCTGTCAGCTCCTTCTGTACCCTGGGGTGGATGCCATCTGGGCCTGGCGCCTTGTCCACCCTCAGTGCCTTCAAACCCTCTCGAACTCTGCTTTCCATGATTTCCCCATCTGTCACCACTTCCCTCCCTGCTTCTGCCATTTCTCCCACCTTGGGTGTCACCCCTCTTCTCTTTAGTAAATACTGAGCAGAAGTTCTCATTTAGTGCTTCTGCCTCTCGCACCCTGCTTCCACCCAACCCCCTCCTTCCTAATCCTTACTATGTGGTCCTTCAGCTCCTTTTCTCCCTGATGTACTTAAGAAGTCTTCTCCCCTTCTTAATGCCTTGTGCCAGCCTGAGTTCCGTAGATGCTTTGGCTCCCCTTACTGCCTTGTCACCTCCTTCGATTCTGTCAAGTACTCCTCCTGTCCTCCCCCCTCCCTGTTTCTTGTACTTCCTAAAGGCAGCTCTTTCCTCCTTACCTTTTCCATGACCTCCTTGCTTAACCAGATTGGTTTCTTAGCCCTAGCCTTCTTGCTCTGGGCTTTGCAGCAGTTTTGGTTGCCTCCACTATCCCCAGCTTTATGAGCTCCACCTCTGGTTAGTGTCCATACTAGACTGAATTCTGGCCAGGTACCCTTTACCACTTCCCCATCCTCCCAAAGTCAGCCCTCCTGAAGTCCATCACTATTGTGCCAGATTCCACTCCTTCCTTGCCCATATCCAATGTGAGCCATACTGAGTGGTGGTCACTCCCTGACAGCGGTTCCTCCACTGTAAGTTCTCTCACAAAGTCCCCATTTGCCAGCACAAGGTCAATGGTATTCCCTAACCTGGTTGGTTCACTGACCATTTGCAGCAGGAAGCTGTCCTGGAAGGCATCCAGCAGTACCTGCTCCCTTCTGTTCCTGGTTGTTGGGGTGCTCCAGTCCACTCCTGGCATGTTGAAGTCCCCCACAATCACCACACTTCTTGATGATCTTGTCTTTCCCTCTCCTTGATAAAGTGCATCTGTTCCATTTGCTAGATTTCTGGGCAGTTAGGATGGACTTGCACAGGACCTTCCTTTCAGTCACTGGACTCTATTTTTTGTTTGGTTAGAACATGTATCAATCAGTCAATCAGATTTTATTTAATATAGCACACTTCTCATTTTGATTTAGTGCTCTTTACAGTAAAAACAGCATTTAAAAATGTCAATAAAACAAGCAATACAGCAATACAGAAACAAAAACATATCCATTAAGAATCTGCAAAAGCTTGGTTAAACAAAAAAGACTTCAGCTTCCTTTTAAAAAAAATCTGTGGATTCACTTTTTACGCACTGGAGGGAGTTCCAAAAAACTGGGGCCACAAACGAAAAAGTGTGTGCCCCAGAAGATTTTAAATGGATCTTGAGTATCTCCAACAAACCTCATCACTGGAGTGGAGGAGGCAAACGGGCAGTAAGGAGTCAAGAGATCTTGCAGGTAACTGGGCTCCTGGCTGTGCAGGGCTTTATAGTTCAGCAAGCCGACCTTGAAGGCGATCCACCACCTAACTGGCAGCCAGTGCAGAAAGCACAGCACAGGAGTAATGTGACACGATCTTGGTAGACTGGTCAGCAGCCTGGCCACTTCATTCTGCACCAGCTGCAAGTAGTGCAGATCCACCCCCAGGTATAGGGCATTACAGTAGTCCAAGCGTAAGGTCACAAATGCATGAACCAGTGCTGGCAGATCTGCCTGGGGGATCAGGTGTTTCACCCTGGAAATGTTTCAAAGATGGTAAAAAGAGGTCTTGACCATGGCCAACACCTGAGATTTCAACATCAGCCCACTCAGAACCATGCCAAGGCTCCTCACCTGATCACAGGTAAACAGTGAGAGTCTCCGAGCCTTAACCCTGAGACTCAACCAGATTGCCCTCCCATTCCCCAGCGACCAGGTTCCAGCATTAGAACCTGTCTTATCTGGGTTCAACCTCAACCAGTTCGCCCCCTCATCCAATCCTGCATTTCATCCAGGCAGCTGTTTAGCACCGAAACTGCTCGGGCACAAAGGACATGTAAAGTTGAGTATCATCTGCATAGCAGTGAAAACTCAGCCCATACCACCTTATAATGTACCCTAGTGGCAGCATGTACACCGTGAACAACATGGGGCACAAAATGGAGCCCTGTGGGACCCCACAAGGCAGAGGCACGGGGGCTGAGGAATGCACCCCAGACATCACACGTTGCAATCTACCAGTAAGGTAAGATTTAAACCAGCTGTGGACTGTTCCCACTAGCTCACAGCATACCTGCAGATGCTCCAACACCTCCCCATGGTCCGCAGTGTCAAATGCCTCTGACAGATCATGAAGAATAAGGATGGAACTTCTCCTTCGATCTCTTGCCAACAGGAGATCATTAAGACCCGAACCAGGGCTGTCTCAGTGCTATGCATTTTCATGAAACCAGATTGGAGAGGCTGATAGATGTCGTGAGCAGCCACAACCTTCTCAATAACCTTCCCCACAAAGGGAAGGTTAGAGACTGGCCTGTAGTATTCCAGACAGTCTGCATCTAATGATGGTTTCTTTAGGAGGGGCCTGATGACCACCTCCTTCAGGGGCTCAGGAAAAACCCCTGACATCAAAGAACATCAGACTGTCTTGGCTAGGACCAGACCGATGACCTCAATTCACCCAACAAGGAGGTGTGTTGGTCCCAGGTCCAAACTACAGTAAGTAGGCTGCATCTCCTGGATGACCCTCATGACAGCTACTACTGCTACCTGGTTGAAGTTGGGCCAGACAGACTGAGTGCCTGCGACCCCACAATCATTGCTGAAATGCCCATTAGAGGACACTGACTGGGTCTCCGATCTGATAGAGGCAATCTTCTCAGCAAAAAACAGAGCAAACTCATCACATCTTGATTGTGATAAAGCTCCCCGGACTGCAGGCAGGCTGGATTACACAGCCTGTCAACAGTGTGGAAGAGCTGAGCTGATCTGTTAATTGCTGTCACAGTCTCCCTGGACAGGAACTCTGCCTTCTTATAGGAGATTGCCGATTGATTGTCTCTATAATGGACCATCAATAAAAGCTTGTCCTCTACCAGACCAGACCTCTGCCAACGTCTTTCCAACCTTCGACCTCTCTTCCTTATCTCCGTAAGGGCCCCGTCATACCAGGCAGGACTCATGTTGTGAGGTGAGGATTTTGAACATGGACAGGTGCGACAGAGTTGAGGGTCTAAGTAATGACCCTATTATAGGTCAACACAAGCTCCCCCAGCTGATCGCAAGCCTCCATTAGGCCTGATAGGTCCAGCACCATCATCAGACCCCAAGGGGCCTTTAAAAGATGGCACTGGACCATCTCTGTAGGGGAGGGTCTATTTGGGGGGCCTCGAACAGGAACTTCACAGTATGGTGGTCCGACCATACAACTGGTTCCACCATGAGGTCAGAAACCTCCATTCCCAGTAGGAAGACGAGGTCCAACGAATGATCAGATTCATGGGTAGCAGAAGTAACAACCTGTGTCAGGCCCAACGAACACATTAGTTGAAGGAAGTCTTGACCAAATTGTGACAGTTCATTGACCCAGGCATTAAAGTCCCCCAAAATAATCCACCTTGGCGACTCCAATACCATATCAATGATGAAGTCTGCGACTTCCTGTAGGAATTCTTCTCATCCCCTGGAGGTCGGTAGATGAGAAGTATCCTACACCTGCACACCCGACACATTCGAAGGATCTCATCTCTCCCACTGGGAAAGCTGTGAGGCCCATATCCGTCTTAAAACAAATGGCTACACCCCCACCCCCTACAATCTTTTCTCAGGCAGTGTATCACCGAGTACCTGACCGGAACAGCCGCTTCTAAAACTGGACTGGCATTTTCATCCAGCCGGGTCTCGGTGATGCAAGCCAGATCCGATGTTGCAACAAGATCAGCAATAACTGTTGTCTTGTTTTTTATCGATCTGATGTTGCATAACACTACCTGAGAAGGATAGGTCAATGAGGCTGGTCTAGTCACCTGCCTGCTAACTGTGGGGCCCTTGGGTATGGGAACCAGGCAGGGAGGACCCCTCTCATGGACCCATTTCTCCCCAGGGTGGCTCCTGGTCCTCACCTCCTCAATCCGCTCCCTCCCTCCATCATATTCCCCTCACCAGCCCCTGTGAATCTCCGCCTCCTTCCACTACATGCTATCACTAAAGCTCTACAGCGTATATAAACTTCAGGTGTTAATTGGGGATATTCAAAAGGGTGGAGATCGAGGAACCTGGAAGGGGAATAGAATCTCACCTTGGGAGCCAAAGACCAACACATATCTACCACCTATTGTCACTGACAGCTTAAAACCCAACTAAATACCACAATAACACAAAATAATTAAACACATCACTCACACCACACCCACTCTCACAATCGCAATCACCCACTCCAACAGTTAAAAATAACCCCCCTCCCAATCCCAAAACCCAGTAATACAAAAATAAATACTACAGTAATACCTCAACCTACCCACCCACAACTCTCTCAAATAAAATATAGTAAACAGTTTAAAAATAAAGTCCAATGGGGGAGTTTATAAAGCTATACGACAGTCTGTTTAACATATGCCCACTCAAATCTTTGAGTTAATAAGATGTTCTACACTTATGAGCAGCAGCAAAAGTTCACAAATAGCAAGCCGAGTGAGATCCAGAAAAGTCCAGCAGTCTTCGGAGGAGCAGTATAGGCTCTCACCACTTATAACCGCTCATTATAGATGTTTGCTAGAATCAAATCTAGAAGCAGAGAGCGTCAACCCTGTCACTTGTTGCAGCCCCTCTACTGGGTCCAATTCACATTCAGACACTGCCCTTTGCAAATCTCTGTGGTGTCAGGAGGCTTCCATGAGTTTCATGGTTAGCTGGTTCATGGTCTGTGTCAGGGAAGATTACAGGGTAGAAGAGATTCTAGTGCCAGTGTTTCTCCAGGGGCACTCCACTGAGTCTCTGTCGACTTGGGCAGCGGCCTGAGGTGCAGTTTAGAGCAGGAGGCAGTGGCTTTACAAACAGTCAGACACAGAAATGTTGATGCTTTAAAGGTTTTATTACCTTTCTTGTAGTCCATTCATATAGTAGTGTAACATGGGTATACATATGTGTGTATATATATATATATATATATCTACGGGTTCGGGGAAGGATGAGGTTACCTGGCACAAGAGACCTAGGTTTGGCTACTCTGCACAGGGGCACCCAAGTAAATCCAACTACAGGAAGCAATAACTGTAATGTCCAGAACCAGAATTGGGATTTTTCAGTATGGCTTTATTTATTAACTCACTGAACATAAACAAAGCACTGCATGGTCCCCCAAAGAGCTACGTTACTGTAATGCAGATTAGAGGTTAAACACAGCGGTCCATTTGAGAAATGAACACATTACAACAGTTGTCTGGCTTTGGACCCACCAGGCACTCAGCCTGGACTTTGCATGCGCATTGGATACATAGCCCGACTGGCCCGGCTCCCCTGCCGGCCACTCGACTGATGGTCCACTTGGCGAATGAACCCAAACTTTACTTGGAAAGACATCCCATCAAACAAGGAGGCTCCCAAACTGTGGCTCCCCACACCACTTGAAGTCTGCGACTCCTAGAGAGATTTTGTTTTCGTACTTCCAAATCGAAACTCCCATCAAACAAGGAGACTCCCATCAAACAAGGAGTAATTTTCCCATCCTGTGGCTCCCCACATCACTTAGAGTCTGTGACTCCTAGAGAGATTTTCAAGTTGCGACCCACGTCTGGGTACCTACCTCATCACTGGCCAAGCGTATGAGGCAAGTAGCAAAACACAGAAGAAATCCGTAGAGGTGGACCTGGTTACTAAAGATGGGGGGGTTTCCCACCTCCAGCTCCCACAGCCCATACCCGGCCATTTCTCTGGACACACAGAAAACTTTAGACTTTAAAATGTAGATTGAATGGTGGATGACCTGAAGCACCCCCTCTACAGTGAACTTTAAATCCATTAACACTTTAAACAGATGACTGCTCTATTTGTTTGTCCTAGTTGACATAGTCCTCCCAAATAGCAATCCACATTTACTTGAAATCCAACTGAAGAAAATAAGTTGTTTGCCCCTTCTAATGGAGCCAAACACTCACCCATTCGTTGCAGGTGCCCCACAGGCGAAGTACTGTAACCTTTGCTGTTATACATGAACAGACTGAACTTAAATTAAAACAGGCAGCTTTCTTCCCAGGGTGGGAGAAGGGGATTGCCCCTGGAACCCACAGAGAACTTTCCTCCCCCAGAGGGAGGGGGCACTGAGACCGGGGGAGCGGTCTCCACCACTTTAAAAAGGTAAAACTCAGGAACACTTCCTTCTATGTGGAGGCAAACAGACAACTCACTGATTTCCTCACTGTTTGCTTAAGGACAAACTGAAGACTGACTTTGAATTTCCCAAAGTTCTAAACTTCACTGTCTGAGCTGAAGATTCCAAATGTGGCTCATGCAGCTGCGACAGTTCTATAATGATATCATCTCTCAAGTCTCAGCTGTGACTGAGGACAGAGTGAGACAGTGTGAAACCCATTTAACTGGAGTTTCACAAGCTGCCTTCCCTGCCTACCACTAGGTCTTACTGGGATTCTAGTAACCCCAGGTAACAAAGGGGTTACAGTAGCAATTATGTTGCACAGTGCAGGAACAATGGTGATATACTGTACCTCTGAGGAGGGGATTTGTGCTTCCTCCCATAAAAATCACTCTTTGTCTCTTACCAACCCCCTTCCCCACCCATCTCCCCTTACTATTCCACCTCCTTATGTCTCTGCACCCTTCCCCAGCCCTTTTTTACTTTTCTGTTCCAACATCCCCCCCCGCTCCTCTTTTTTTTCCCCCTCTCCTATCTGTTCTCCATTGTTCTCTGACTGTAAAATTTAGGACTTTTTTGCCCTATCTGATTTCCAACTTGGGCATTTTCTTTAAACGTTTGCATAAACTCAAATGTATGTTTATACACTTTAGACTTCCAGTTACACTAGTTCTCCCATACCACTGAAAGACCTTAGACTAGTGCAATTTTTTATTTATAATAGAAATCTTTGATATATTGTTTATATAAATCCTTAGCACTATATAATCTGCACTTTTCTTTTGTATCTGTCACTTTTAAGTGTTGTGTCCTTTAAACCTCACTGTATTTTTTTTTCAATTTAGATTTTTTGGCCCGGTTTTACCCCTTTTTCTTCCTGCCTTGTCTCACAGCGTGGGAGGCATGTGCATGCTGCAGAACCGGACACCCTCCCACTGCTTTGTCGCCGGTCGCCTGCACTGCCTGTGGACCTCCATCCAGGGCAGTGGAACTACAACGGTGACAGGGTCCTCCACAGGAGAATAGAGCTACCTTGTAGTTGCTCAATCCTGCTCCCCCCGACCCACCCTCGCTGGCTCTCCAACAACCTGTCCAGCACCTCTGCTCTCAGTGCCACCGGATCAGCTGAAACCTCTCTGTATTTAGGTGACATTTTCCCCTCAACCACTCCCCAGCATGCGATCAAGCTCCCAGTTTAAAAGAGGACTTCACCAATACTATGCTAGCTCCCCTTTTGAAACTCCAGTGAAGCAAAGTACCTGGGCAGCCACTGGGAATCTCAGAGGTACTTCACCATTGTTCCTGCATGGTGCACTGTAATTATTATTGTATGAACGGACTATAAGGCAGGCAGTAAAACCTTTAATGCATCAGCATTTCAAAGTCCGACTGTTTGTGAAGCCACTGTCTCCTGCTATACACTGTGTGTTGTGGGGATAGCCTTCCCCAATGGTGTGCTCCAGCTGGTTTACAAGCACCAAGTTAGGCGACTACATGGTCTTCCACGTCCTGTCTTTTCCACACACTATAGGATGGAAGTATTCTCATTAAAAAGTATATGAAATGGTTAATTATTGTGTACGGGCAGAATGCACTAATAAACCATTTGCTGAAATTCCCAAAAAGAGATAAATCTGTATCCTGCTTTACAAAATGGGTCAGATTTGTGAAACTTGACAGGGAAAGAAACTGACAGTCTGCTTTGGCACCTACAACCTATTCTCTTGACTCTTTTCTACCCCTAGGAATACTTTTACTGAGTTGGTGGAATGCCTGTGCTTTCTGCCCTGTTTCTCCTGGCCTGGAACAATATGAAAGGCCTACAAATTGCCCATACGAATATCCAGAGCCTTAGACCTAAACTTCCCAAGAGTGAAGCAAGGGCATGCCATTACAACCAGGATATATTTGCTATATCTGAGATCTGGCTGAAGCCAGCCACCCTTCCACATGAGGTCTCCATCCCTGGCTATACTACTTTCCAGAAATATTGGCCAAATAAGTGTGGCGGTGGTGTGCTTATCTATGTTCGATCCACTCTGTCTGCATCTGAGTTTGCACCACTCCCCTGTGAAACCTGTCTTGCCGAATCCATCTTCCTTACCACAGTACTTGGGAAAGTGAAGAAATTGATAGTCGGTTGTACCTGCCTCCCCCAAGTGCTCTCACCTCTGTCATTTCTTCCTGGGCTAGCCTCCCTCCGACAGACTGGATCTTATGAGGGGATTTGAACTACAACTGTCTTGGCCCTGTATTAGGTCATGTTGATAGTGCCCTTGCTGACATCCACCTTTCCCAGCTCATCAGTGACCCCACAAGACTCAACAACAAATCTGGTCACCATATTCTCCTCGACTGGGTTCTCACTAATGCCCCCCTTCATATCAGATCTTCCGGGCTTTTTCCTGATGCCTTAAGTGATCACTCCCCACCTTCTGTGTGTGGAGGAACAGTTCTCCTAACCCCCCCCCCCATTGTGTCATCTAGGGCCATGACCTCTTTCTCTAGCCAAGCCTTTCAAACCATCCCAGTCTCACACTGATTGGTCTCTGGTTAACATTTACCAGATGTTGATTCTGTGTTGGAATTCTTTACACATGCATTTGCTCAATAGTCCAGCCCCCATGCCTTTTATCCGAGCAAAGTGCCAAGAGGGCTCACGCCCCTTGGCGCTCTAAAGAGCTCAGGAACCTCATGGCTTCTCAGGATGCTGCCTGGAGGCTCTGTAAGAGCTGTGGCCTACCTACCAACTGGCAGGCTTATAAACAACTACATAGTTGATTCAACAGCATGCTGCATTCAACCAAACGCTTTTTCCTCCAGTCCCACCAAATTAGCAACCTCTCCAATCCCAAAGAATTCTGGGGTCAAATTAACTCTCTGCTAAAGGGTAAATCCGCATCCCTTCCCAGCACTATGCTGCATGACGGCGCTGAGGTTACTGACCCCACTGCCATTGCCTCTGAATTTAGCATGGCCTTCTCTGACCTCTCTAAGCATAAGACCTCACTCCTGGCCCTTGTTCCAGCTCCTACCTCCTATTCCCCCATCTCTACTAGCTCCACCTTCCACCTTAAACTGGCCACCCGGAATGTGGTGATGCACCACCTCCAGAGTATCAAGAAAACCTCCTCGCCAGGGTTTGACACTGTTGAACCCCGATTCCTAAAATTTGGAGCCGTTGCCACCGCCTCCCATGTGCGTGATCTAATCAACAAATCCCTCTGCTCCAGCGCTGTGCCTTCCAAGTGGAAGGCCACTATTGTACCTTTTCACAACAGCGGTCCTAACTCTGCATTCAAGAACTACCGGCCAATCTCCACACTCTGTCACTTCATTAAAACACAGGAAAAAAAATTATACATGCACAACTTCAGCAACACCTAGAGCTAAATATTTCACTCTTCATTAACCAGCATACATTCCGTAAATTCCACAGTACCCACACTGCCCTCATTAAGGTAACATCTGACATCCTTCCTTCTATGGATAAAGGTCTTGCAACTGGTGCTATTTTTGTCGACCTTACCAAAGCCTTTGACCTTGTCAACCATAACCTCCTGCTCCACACGCTCCTCTCTTTTGGTCTTGATGTCCCATCATTAAACTGGTTTTCGAGCTATCTCTCTGGCCATGCCCAGTGTGTGAGGTGGGCCAGACATACCTCCATTTTCAGTGCCATAAGAGATGGTGTCCCCCAGGGATCCATCCTTGGCCCTCTCTTATTCTGTTTATTTATCAATGAACTCCCGTAGCACTGTGGAGGCACATCAGTTCAGTTGTACGCAGATGATGCTGTCTTGTACAGGTCCTCTTCTGACCCTATCCTGCTGAATATACACTTGCAAAAGGACTTCCATCTTCTTGAAGCTTGGTTCCTCAATAAGCTGTTGGTGCTCAACACTAAGAAAATTAGATCAACGCTGTTCTACCACCGGACTCCTAATTCTACCTCCTTGCCTTCCTTGGTGATCAATTCCTCTCGAAGGGACCCCCTAGATCAGGTTAAATCTTTTAAATATCTTGGCATCACACTGGACTCCCACCTATCCTTTGACTCGCATGTTTCAACCATGGTCAAGACTACCCACAAAAAGCTTGGGCTGCTGTACCGCCTCTTACCCTACCTTATGTTCCCCTTCCGACTTGTCATAGCGTCCTCCTCATTGCTCCCGCTCATCAACTATGGTGTCCCTATTCTCCACTCTGCTCAAGTCTCCTATCTTGCAAAACTCAAGCAAGCTTAGCACAGGATTGCTTGCTTCGCCCTGGGTGCTAATGCCAGGACGCATCACTGTTCTGTCCTTGATTCCCTTGGTTGGCACTCCTTTGTAGCCAGTCTTCGATGCCCTACCCTTTGCCTGACCTATAAGCTCATCCATACTTTCACTCCTCCCTACCTGTTACACACCATCCAGTGTAAAACCTCTGCTAGGTCCTTAAGGTCAACTGACCTACCTCTGCTCTCCATCCCGAAACCCCTCCTAGCAGTGGGCCAGCGTGCCTTCTCCTTGTCTGGGCCCTTCCTCTGAAACGCACTACCCTCTACTGTTCTGACCTGTACCCCTCTTTACTCCTTCAAGAGTTCTCTCAAATCCCACCAAGCTTCCCTTCAAGTCTGCACCTGTAACTAATAGTTTCCCACCCCTACCATCCAACTCACTTCTTCCCTCTCCATTGCCTCGTCCTGCTGCCTTCCCCACTCCCATCCTCACTCAGCCTTGCATCCCCTCCCGCAAGTTGTCCATGGGGTTACTCTGCTTGCATTGTGTCCTACTCTGTTAACTGTCCACTTCCTTGCCCTAGTCCCCTGTTCTGCCTGAATCACTTGCTGACAATTTTGCACTGTTTGAACTACTTTCTGCATGTATGTAATTGTGTATATTTGTATAACCTTGCCTAAGCAACTTGTATTTATCTGCATCACTTGTTTTGCAGCATCTGCACTCACTGTATAATGTGTATATAATGTATATGTCTTGTATTATTTATATATGTATTTTTGTACAGTATATATATTGTGCTCCATGTTCTATTCTACAGGTGTCTTTTCACACTTATCTAACTTTATTTTGTATTGTCTGTTCCTCCCCCTGTCCCAGTGGGCTCACCTGGTTACCAAAATTCAAATAAATAAATAAATCTGAGCTATTTTAGTGCAGATGCATTTACCAGTCATATGCAATTAAAATTGGGATTTACAAAGCATCTAAAATTTGTCAAAGGGGCAATCCCCTTAGTACATCCACTTGTCATTAAAAAAAACTTTCAGAAAAATATATATATGTCCATATGACAGAGGTCAAATGGATAGACTGTGTTATCCCTTAACTCGATATCCCGATTCTCAGGATACCGAGTTTAGTGGCCCAAAATACACACTTCTGAATCAATCAGATGCCCGACAATACAATATCGGGCAGCTGATTGACAAATACAAAATGCAGTGCTTCACGCCCAGAACCCCACATTCCCCGTAACTACAATAACAAACCTCTGCTGAGGGGAGAGCGGACCTTGGAGATAAACAAAATAAGTTACAGGGGGTAATAAAATAAACAGACACAGCGCAGAACAGAACCTGGGCCTCCCAGTGCATGCTGGCCGAGCTGCCAGTGGTTTAGCCCTCAACACCACTGGGGCAGCTCGGCCAGCCTCTGGATCCAGCCAGGATTTGTAGACCATCAGCAGGGGTTAAGTAATAACCCAGCACATCCTCTACCTTACCCCTGTAAACGTTCATCGGGTTTACTATTGCCGGGATTCTCACAATCCGGATACTGCACCTGTCAGGCAATACTGCACGGGCAGGTCAGTGTCGGGATAGTGAGTCTCGGCATAACATAAGGGTACTGGTCAAACAATGCACTCCTTACCCAAAAGAAGAGACCGCACTATTGGCATGCTCACCATGAATCGGGTTTGTACTATTTTTTTTTATTTTTATAAACAAATATGATGATGATGTAGTTTTTTTGGTATACTTATTGATTTTCAACAAGAAAACCTATACACAGACCTACAAACAACTTTTGAAATCCATAGACATAAACTAAAATCTGATACAATAAAAATACTATATAAAATGCTTAAAAAGAAACCTTTAGAAAAGATGAACTCCATTCCTAAAAACATAAATTGGGTTCTTAAAATCAGTTATAAACTATTACATTACATCTAGTTACTCTCAGAGGACTAGCACAATTCACATTCCACATTCCATTGGAACCAGTTGAATTTTATACCCATAGGGGTGTCAGTCATGCCGGGGCTCCCAGCCTTGGTAGTTCATATTATATTTCATCAGCAAATCCCTTGATGCAAAATTTGGGCTTCCATTGCAGAGAGGGAGCTCAGGAAGGGCTCACATACTACCAAAAATCTCTCCTCTTTCTCCTTAAGTATGTAGGATAATCTCTTTAGTGCAAGAATCTGGATGACCAATGTCTTTCACTGATGTATTGTGGGCATAACACAGGAGACCCATGTACAAAGTATACATTGTCTGGTGAGAGAGAGAGAAGGATCCTCATCCATCGTGGCAAAGGTACCCATCCCTCACCCTCCACCGTCTCCATTCTTAAGAGTAAGGAAACTGGCACAGTAGGAAGGGGACATCCCGCTATAGTAGATATGTAAGCAATAAGACATGACAGGGTGTGCATGGAACATATTTTACCGCACGGCCAGGGGCGTAATAAGCACGAGGCCTTGGCGAGTGCTCTTTAGTGCTTGATAAAATATGTTACATGCACACACCTGGAATGTCTTATTGTGCTTATAAAATGGGCACCTATATTTATTTTTATTTTTACAGGTATAAAAATCTTGCTTGAATGTGGGAAATAAAGACTTTAAGATGCTAATGTAAGCTAAAATAGTCCTTCCACAGACACTGAGTTATATTATTCATGAGCTGATTTGCATTTCTGACTCCAGGTTATGTGTACTGTGCAGTCTGTGCTGAAACATATTTAGATTTGCATTTATGTGACTCCAGTTTGCTATAATTGTAGTGTGCACAGTTTGCAAATGAATGCTGAAGCCTGTTTTTTTTTTTTGTAAACACGCCTGCTGAAGCTATCCCCAGTCCATGTACCTCCCGCCAGCAGTTGTATGTTTGTGCTGCTCTCATGCGTTCGTTCACTCCCCCTCCGTTGTTGACTGAGCCTTTCTCTGAATTTACAGGGGCATTTCGATTAATCAGATTAAGACACCCACACAGTAGAAAACAGCAATTGCCACGGAAACTGCCTGGGAGCAAGCAGTAGAAAAAAAAAAGACTAGAGGGCAACAGGGGCTGACTGCCGTTACCAAGGCTGAAATAGCGCTGCTACAGGGGCTGACTCTGACTGCCGGAAAGAGATTTGTGGACAGTAACAACAATCTTTAGCGGGGAATTTGTAAACTGCATTCTATTGAAAATGCACACAGCTGTTCAAATGTTGATAAGTTAAAAATGAAATCAACGGAGCGTTAGCGAGTGAATAGAAGATGGCGGCATTTTAAATGCCAACATCTAACGCTCCTGATTTCATCTGGAAATGAGGTTCTGCTTCTCTGACCTTTTTTTTACCCATGCATGGAACATATTTCATGTATGGGTAACTAGACAATCAAATTGCTTGATATAGCCTACCCATTTTATAATTCATTAACAACCCCTATCCAAAATTGTTCCAATGTGGGGCAAGCCCAAAAATAATGTATATAGGTGCCTAAGTCCTTCCCGCATCTGCCATACAGAGGGGAGATCTGGGGGGTTAATCTTATGTACTGTCTACAGAGGCGGTATAAATGATGATATACATTTGTATTGGGATTCTTTGTGCCTATTACATATTAACAGCCCCATAAGTGATTGTAAGACCGGCCTCCAATCCTCCCCCTCTTCAATATATACACCCAAATCCCTTTCCCATAAGGTTTTACTTTTATTTGTCAAGTCCAGAAAAAGTGTTCTATCCTGTGCTATTGGGGATGCCTGTACTGGATCCCTCTCTAGGTTCCTCCCATAAGCTCTCACCTGTAGGTATTGAAAGTAGTGGGAAGCCGGGAGTCTTGTCTTTTCCTGCAAGTCCACAAAGGAGCATATACCCATTTGAGCATAGAGGTAGCCTAGACAGCGTACACCCTCTCCTCCCATTCTGTAAAGATTATCGTTTATGCTAGGTAAAAAATAATGATTAAGTGCAATGGGCACCAATAATGTATTATTCCCCAAGGCACCCCTGTGTTTCCTCATTAGTTCCCATGCCTCTAAAACCCAGATAACAAGAGGGTTGGGAGGCCTGAGGCGCATATATGTTTTCCTACCCCCTGTAGTCAGATAGGCCAAGAGATGGTCAGGGCTCCCTTCCTGTTCAAGATCTAGCCAGCTCGCTGCTAGATCACAATTCACCCAGTCTTGAAAGTACCGTAATTGGGCGACTAGAACAAAGGTTAGAGTGTTGCTGGTGGAAGTCCGCCCTGGAGGCTGATCATCTTAGATTGATGGAACATTATCAAGTCTATCAATCAACAATCTCCCATAAGAAGACAGAGTTCCTGTCCGGGGAGATTGCTGCTGCTCAGAACCAACTGGCTCAGCTTTTTCAAACTGTGGACAGACTGTGCAACCCAGCCTGTCTGCAGCTTCGAAGAGCCTTTTCACAATTGGAGTGTGATGAGTTTGCTTGGTTCTTTGTGGATAAGGTGGCTGACATCAAGGCGGAGATCCAACCAGCACACTCTGTGGGGGATGTTATTGATCGGTGCTCGGTCACCTTCCCTCATTTTTCCTGGAGTACCTTTGACTGGCTGGAGTTCATGGATGTTGTGCGGATTGTCCAGGGTATGCACCCTACATGCTGTAGTTTGGATCTGGGGCCAAGTTCCCTGATTAAGGGTTATTGTGACATCATTGGCCCGGTCCTGGCATGGATAGTCCGGTGCTCCCTTGAGTCGGGTGAGTTTCCTAGTTCCCTGAAGGCAGCGGTGGTGACACCTCTCCTGAAGAAAACTTCTCTGAACCCAGACTTCCTTTCTAACTACAAAGTTATCTCTAACCTTCCCTTCGTGGGGAAGGTGATTGAGAATGTAGTGGCTGTACAGCTGGAGAACCATTTGACCATCCATAACATCTCTGAACCTCTCAATCTGGTTTTCAAAAGAGGCGTAGTATCGAGACGGCACTAGTTCGGGTGCTCAATGATCTCTTGATGGCGAGAGACCAGAAAAGCCATTCCATCTGGTACTTTTGGATCTCTCCTCAATGTTTGACACCGTGGAACATGGGGTGCTGCTCGAGTGCCTGAGGTTCATCTGTGGCCTGTCTGGCACAGTCCTCAGGTGGTTTAAGTCCTTCCTCACTGGCAGAACTCAAAGGCTGGTGTCGGGGATTTATTCCTCCGACCCTCTCTCTCTCTCTCTGTCATGTGGGGTCCCTCAGGGCTCAGTGCTGTCTCCCAGGTTGTTTGCGGTGTAAATGCTGCCTCTTGTTTGTAAGATGGTATGGGCTGAGGTTTAACTGCTATGCTGATGATACCCAGCTCTACTTGTCTTTCACACCCAACCAGGATAGTGCACTCTTGATATTTAATAATTGCCTCACTGAAATCCAGGATTGGATGAGTTCCAGCTGGTTGAAGCTGAACTCGGGAAAGACTGAAGTGTTGGTTGTGGATCCATGTTGCCGGATAGAGGGGTCAAGGGCTGGTCAGCCTATGGGGCTTTTCCTGGGGGGCTCCCAGCTTCTTTTTTACTCTGAATGGGTGCGAGACCTGGGGGTGATGCTTAACGATGGGCTGACACTGCGATCTCAGGTGTCGGCGGTCGTCAACAGTCATCTTTTTACCATCTGAGGAACATCGCTAGGGTCAAGCACCTAGTTCTGTCCGGTGACCTTCCCATGCTGATCCACGTCTTTGTGACCTCACACCTCGATTATTGCAACTCCCTTTACCTAGGGCTACCGGGGGTTGATATTCACCGCCTGCAGCTGGTGCAGAACACAGCAGCCCGGCTGTTGACGGGGACTCCCCGGACATGTCACAGCACACCGGTGCTGTGCAAACTGCACTGGCTGCCGATTCAGTGGCAGATCACCTTAAGAGTCGGACTTCTGACTTTTAAAGCCCTACACAGACTTGGCCCGGACTACCTGAAAGAGCTTCTGTCCTCCTACTGCCCTGGGCGATCATTTCACTTGGCTGGTGAGGGGTTGCTAGAGGTTCCAAGGGTATCTTTAAAATTGTCGGGTGCCCATGCATTTTCATATGTGGCTCCTACCCTTTGGAATAATCTACCCCATCAGCTATGGGAGTGCACAACCATGGAGGGCTTCAAGCAGGCCTTAAAAAACTTTCTGTGGTGGCAAGCCTATCCTGATTGATTTTATCAAATTTTTGATCAATCATCTTTTTTATAATGCGTTCTATATTTTATCCAGTTTTATCTGATTTTATGTAAAGCGCCTTGATATTATGAAAGGCGTGCGACAAATAAACTTATTATTACTATTAACCCTTGAAGTCCAGGAAATTCAAGCACCCTCTTGATGAATCTGTTTTTAGGTGCTGTAGGCTCATCCTGGGGTGCTTTCCTTGCCGCAGGAAGGTAGCAAAGCCCTTTTCTAAATATTTTAAGTCTAGTTTCGTAAGAGAGTGATTTAATGTTGGGTCCCCGACTGGCCCAGCACCCCCTGGATATCATTATTTTCCCTTATCCTTATTGCCAGTGGTTCGATAGCTAGGTCAAATAAAAGCAGGGAGAGCAGGCAGCCCTGCTTCATCCCTTTATGAAGCTGGAATTCTTCTGTGTATCTGCCATTTATGCATATGCGTGCTACTGGTGCTTTATACAAGGCCTGAACCATATCTATAAAACCATCTCTGAAATCAAAGTGGCCTAGGATTTCAAATAGATAGGTCAATTCTATGCATTTGAAGGCCTTCTTAGCATCCAGGGACAGCACACAAGTGTTTCCCGGACACCGAGAACCCCACCAAACCACACTGAGTAGTTTTCGTACATTGAGGTATGAGAGGCAGCACACAAATCCAATTTAGTCTATATGGACCAGACAAGGTAGGACTTGCTCCAGTTAGCAGGTCAATAGTTTAGTAACAATTTTGAGATCACAGTTTAAAAGAGATAATGGGCGATAAGAAGCACAATTATTTGGTTCCTTCCCAGATTTTACTAAAACATAAATAGCTGCTTCATAATAAGTGCTAGGGAAGCCTCCTTCTTGCTGGACCTCTTTTATAAGTTTCTGAAGTGGATCAACCACATATGGAAGCATCTCCTTATAATATCCGGCTACAAAGCTGTCTGGACCTCCCATTTTACCTTTTTTTAACCCTGCTATTGATTTTCTTATTTCGTCTGAGGTGATATCAGTCCTTAGCATTTCTTTTTGTTCTTCCGAGAGAGTAGGAAGATTTATCCCATCCAGGAAAGCCCGTGTTGCATCCAACTTATCAGTACATTCTGCCATATACAGTTGTTCATAATAGCCTTTAAAGATGTTTCTGATTTGTTCTTTACCCTGGGCCAGATTCCCAACCGCATCCCTGATCACTAGGATATCGCCGATATCCCAGTGATCAGAGATGGGGGTGGGAATCATATCGGCAGGACCCCTCCTACCCTTCATGATTTTAGCTAATAAGGGGCCTGGTTTATTTACCCACTCGAACAAGTGATGCCTGGCAAAAAAACAACTGGTTCAAGCCTCTTCAGTAAGCAACATATTTAACGCGTCCCTAACTGCTGCAAGTTGTTGCAGGATCTCACTGTTTTTTTCTCTAGCTGCCTTTTCTTCCAGTGTTTTGAGTTTGGTTTCTAATTCTCATGTTTGAGTTGGGCTACATTAGAGCCCCCTTCATATAGGCTTTGTCCACCTCCCAGTATATTCTTTTTGAGGGTGCAGTTGTGTGGTTAGTGTGATGCTTGGGCAGCTGGTTATGACTGTTCTATGTTATTTGTAATATAAAAATATAGTATGTGATTGTCTCACATAAGGCAGCTGTGCTATGGGTGCCCCCATCCCCCCAGGTTTCAGTTACAAGAACTCACCAGGAGATCTCTGTAATGTAATTAACTTCCTTGAGAAGTTGCATTTTATGGCCTTTTTATGACCTCCTGCCTCTGAAGTTGGGAAGCTAAATATGCATTTTATTACAGGACAGGACATAACTTAACTGATTCCTGTTGGCTATATTTGCACCTAAGTGACGTATGGCAGAGTTGTAAAAACCTTTGATGTTCCTTGGTAAAATAAGAATCCAGCCTCCAGTTCAAAGGAAAGGCTTGATTAAAGACTGTCATCATTTGGGAAATTAGTTTTTGCTGAAGTCACATTACTTAAAATATCTCCTGACAGGAAATCATGTTTGTATTTTTTTGGTTCTAAAAGGAGGAGCTAGATGACTCATAGAAGGGGTGTGGAGACACAGCATTTTAAACTGAACACTGTGTCTGAACTTGGTTGTTATATATTCCATCTTGGGATGCTAGAGAGACAGAACTCTCTGCTCTGATCTAACTTAGGCACTTAAGAGGTAATACATTAGATAGAAAAAGTCTAAATGTATTGTGGTAGGAGTTTTTGTGTTGTACTTTTACCCTTGTTCTTTTAAGTGATTGTATGCTCTTTGATATGTTGTTCTGTGTTTACATTTTACATATTTTATCATCTTTTAGTAAAATCTTTGTTTCAAGAGACTGCCTGTGTGTCTTCCAAGTTCTTTTTGCATGTGATGTATACGTGGTTAAGTCTGACAACTGTTCAAAAGTTTGATGGTGTTACTAAACTGGGAAAAGGTAAGACTATACCTAAGGTCTTTTACAGAGTTTTAAAGGGTTCATTTTGGATACCTGGTTAGGTGCCCTTAGGTGAAAGATATATTGCATACCCCCAAAGAGAATATTATCTGAGCCCGTACACTGGGTACACTAGCATAAGATTCAAAGTTTGAATCCCCCCAGAATTTGAGACTAAAAGTGATTTGGACCCACAAGCAGACAGGAGGGTTACCCTGTCTGTTACCTGTTCACATTACTGTGCTCGGAGGTTGGCACTGTGGGAGAAGAGGGCCTGACCTGCTGAGTGTGTTTGTAACAGATTTGGTTAGCAGCTGTGTGGATAAATTTGGTAATACAACCTTTAACTGTTCAGTGTGTCAGCTTAGTACTGTACAGCTCACTTGCAAAATAAGGCAGTGATTTATTTTTAAACAGGAAACAGAACTATATCATTTTGCTTACAGTCAAGTTCCTATCTGTTTTATTTTTTTTCTAAAATGCAAGTTAGAGTAGCCGTAGTTAGGGAAGAAGATGGCTTCCAACTACAGCGGGTACACTGTAGACTACTTGAGGCAGTTGTGCCAGGAGAGGAGTCCTGCACAAGGGGAGAGCCACCAAACAGAACCTCGTGGATGCCCTGATGGCAGCAGATGCCCAGAGCATTGAGTCACAGACTGTGACTGTAAAGGACCAAACCTTGGGTGTGGAGAGGCCACCAGCCAGTGCAGTGTCCAGATCCGGTGAGGAGGGCAGCAGGGCCAGTGTAAGCAAAGGGCCACAGCAGCAGAGGAAGATCACCAACATTCTGGAGCCAGAAACAATCAGGCTGCAGACTGAGTTGTGCAGAATGGAGCTGGAGATCCAGAGAGAGATGCTGAGTGAGAGAAATGAGCTGCAGAGGAGAAGAGAGAGCAAGAACAGTGAGAAGCTGACCATGAAGAGCGTGAGTGCCAGCAAAACATAGAAACATAGAATTTGACGGCAGATAAGGACTGCTTGGCCCACCTAGTCTGCCCATTTCCCTACCTAACAGATAAGCTGCAGATCCTAGTTAACCAACAGCCTACTTCCTCCTACCCCCACTGGAATTGCTGTATGTCTGTCCTATGCATTCTTGAATTCCCTCACTGTTTTTGACTTTATGACCTCCTTAGGAAGGCTGTTCCTTGTATCCACAACCCTCTCTGTGAAGAAATACTTTCTCACATTACCTCTGAGCCATCCCCACTATCTTCAGATTGTGCCCCCTTGTTCTTGCACATCTCTTTTTCTGAAAGATGCTACCCTCTTGGACTTTGTTGATTCCCTTGAGGTATTTAAAAGTTTCTATCATGTCCCCCCTCTCCCTCCTTTCCTCGAGGCTATACATCTCAAGTTCCTTTAGTCTTTCTTCATATGTCTTCTGATGCAGACCCTGCATCATTTTGGTTGCCCTCCTCTGGACAGCCTCCACCCTGTCTAAGTCTTTGCAGAGATGGGGTCTCCAGAACTGTACATAGTACTCCAGATGTGGTCTTACCAACTGTCTGTACAGAGGGCCAAAAACGTCCTGTTTTCTACTGGTGACGCCTCTCCCTATACATCCCAATATCCCTCCAGCCCTCCTTACTGCCTTCTCACATTGCTGGCCCACGTTTAGGTCATCTGATATGACTACCCCCAGGTCCCTTTCCATTTGTGTTGTTGTCAGTATCTCACTCCTCATTGTATACTCTTCACCTGGGTTTTTGTTTCCCAGGTGCATTACTTTGCACTTCTTTGCATTGAATCTAAGCTGCTATACATTTGACCATTCCTCCAACCTTGCCAAGTCCCTTTTCATCCTTTCCACCCCACCTTGTGTATCAACCTTATTGCAGATCTTTGTGTCATCTGCAAAGAGACATATTTTCCCTTCCAGTCCCTCTGCAATGTCACTTATAAAGACATTAAAAAGGACCAGCCCCAGTACTGAACCCTGCAGTACCCCACTAGTAACCCTCCTTTCTTCACTGTGGACTCCATTTACTATTACCCGCTGTGTCCTGTTGTCCAACCAGTGTTTTACCCAGGCTACCACCCTGGGACCCACTCCCAGGCTGGCTAATTTGTTTATTAATCTTTTGTGCGGGACTGTGTCAAATGCCTATCTAAAGTCTAGGTAGGCCATGTCCACAGCCCCCTCCCTGGTCTACTGCTTTGGTCACCCAGTCAAAGAAATCAATTATATTTGTCTGACATGACCTTCCTGCTGTGAATCCATGCTACCTTGGGTCCTGTGCCCCACTAGCCTCTAGGTACTCAACAGTTCTTTCTTTCAGAAGTGATTCCATCATTTTCCCTACCACTGAGGTCAAACTGACAGGTCTGTAGTTTCCTGTCTCTGTCTTGCTCCCACTTCTGTGAAGGGGAATCACATCCACCCTTCTCCAGTCCTCAGGTACCACACCATCCTCCCATGATTTATTAAAAAGGGTAGTCAGTGGTGTTACTAGCTCTTCCCTTAGTTCTTTTAGAATTCTGGGGTGAATCCCATCAGGCCCCATTGCTTTAGCCACCTTCAGTTTTAAGAGTTCTTTCAGAACCCTTTCTTCTGTGAAAGGACTAATATCAACCCCCCTATCCAGAGTGCTTCTATTGACTGGATTAGGTATTTCCCCCTGCTTTTCCATTGTGAATACTGAGCAGAAGTATTCATTCAGTATCCTGCTTTTCCACTGTCACTCTCTGCCCAACCACCTTCCTCTTTGTTCAACCTCAGTATCCCTGCCTTAGTCTTTCTTTGCTCCCTAATGTACCTATAACAGGTTTTATCCCCCTTCTTAACCGAGTTGGCTATCTTTTCCTCGGTTTGGGCCTTTGCTATTCTGACTGCCTTACCCACTTCCTTCTGCTTTAACTGGTATACTTCTCTGTCCTGCTTCTTCTGTGTTTCCTTATACTTCTGCAGAGGAGAAGAGGGAGCAAGAACAGTGAGAAGCTGACCGTGAAGAGTGTGTGTGCCAGCGAGCCACAGAGGAGAAGAGAGAGCGAGAACAGCGAGAGGCTGAACGGGAACAGTGGGAGGCTGACCATGAAGAGCGTGAGCGCCAGAGGCGACATGAACTGGAGAGGCTACTACTCCAACCACCAACACCAGAGCAGGTAAGTGGCTTGGGTGTAACTGGAACTACAGGACTAGGTTACAAATTGAATTCCAAATTGATAGCCAAATTTAAAGAGGGAGAGGATATGGATGCCTTTTTAAATTCCTTTGAAAAAGTTTGTATTCAGGCAAAAATTCCTTGAGGGTCCTGGAGCTTCCAGTTATCCCCGCTACTTACCGAGAAAGTTCGGGATGCATTGGGTCAAATGGACAATGAGAACAGTAATGATTACAGCAGACTTAAAACTGCACTTTTAAAAAAGTTTGATTTAACTGCAGAAGCATACAGAGCTAAATTCTGTAAGCTCAGGAGAAACCCTGACATGAGCTGCGAGGAGCTAGCCATGAAACAATGTCAATGTTTAAAACATTGATGGGAGGGAATTGAAGCAAACTCTGTAGATAAAATTGAAAAGGCTATTTTGTTAAAACAGTTTTTCTGGGCATGCCCAGCAGAGCTGAAAACCTGGCTGGAGGACCGAGATCCCAAAACAGTGCAAGAGGCTACTGGACTCTCAGACCGCTATGCCAAGAACAGATCTGCTCTGAGTGTGAATGGGGCGAGCATGGCAGCACAGGAAGGGAAAAGCGTGCTTTCAGGGCAGCTAAAACCCTCACTGCCTCCACTGAAACCAGTTAGTCCCAGGTTTCAAAGAAAAGAGTTCTCTAAGAAATGAAACAAATGTTGGGTTTGTAAAGAAACTGGGCATATTGCTCAGCAGTGTCCCAAAAAGACGAGCAATATGCAACACGGGGCTAGGAAAGAAGTAAGTTGTTTGTGTGTCCCAGAAGCATGCCTGTGGACATGAGGGAACACATGCACCCAGTCACGGTAAATGGTGTACAGGCACAAGGGTTAAGGGACACAGGGGCATCCCTGACATTGGTAAAAGGGGATCTGGTAGAGCCTGGTTAGCTTATACCCAATGAATTTGTAACTGTACAAGACTTCACTGGGGAGGAGAAAACATTGCCATTTGCTAGTGTTCTCCTAGACTGGGGTGAAACAGGGGGAACTGTGCAACAGGTGGCTATAGCCAAAACTTTAGCAGTTGATGTCATCCTTGGCAACAATCTCAAATGAGGGATGGTGTGTGCAGTTACCCATAGCCAAGCAGCAAGGGAAAATTGTAGTTCCCTGGACCCCACAGAAGCCATTGTGAAAACCACTGGGAGGTTGGTTCCCCAGCCTGTGTCTCCTGATATGGAGACTAATGAAAAGGGGGTAGAAATTTCCCCAGTAGAACTTAACCACACAGCTATGGAGGGTTACTCTGAAGAAGGAAGGGTGACCCATTGTCAGAGGGTTGGGGATGACAGTGATCCTGAGTGCCCTGATGCTAGTGCTAGGGCCCCTAGTTTAGAGACTGAAGGGGACCTGTCCCATGCCTTGGGTATGTGTAAGGAGTTTGCAGCTACTCAGAAAAATGACCCTAGTCTAGAGAAGCTGAGGGTTTGGGCAGACTCTGACAGAGCACAGGGAGGTGACAGTAAACATAAAGTTTGTTGGGAGAATGGACTGATGTATACTCAGGCTGTAAAAACAGAGGGAGGGGTGATAGGCCAGCAGCTTGTCATTCCACAGGGGTATCGTGAGCAGTTGCTCAAGACTGCACACAATATTCCCTGTCTGGTCATCTGGGATTACATGCACTATGCAGCGGTTGGCCCAGAATTTCTATTGGCCCAACTTCATCCAGCAGGTGAAGAAGTAGTGCAGGTCTTGTCACCGGTGCCAAGAAATAGGGAAGGCAGGTAAGAAAACCCAAGCTGCCCTAATCCCATTGCCCATAGTGGAGGATCCATTCCAGAGGGTGGAAATGGATATTGTGGGGCCTTTAAATACCCCCAGCTCCTCCAGGAAGAGGTTCATCCTGACTGTGGTGGATTATGCCACCCAGTATCTAGAGGCAGTTGCCCTATCCTCACTGAGGACAGACAAAGTGGCATATGCCTTACTTGGGATTTTCTCCCGTGTTGGGTTTCCGCAGGAGATTATCACTGATCGAGGGGGTTCCTTCATGTTGGACCTGATGAAATGTTTGTGGGAGAAGTGTGGGGTGGTGCAGAGATGCATGACACCTTATCACCCACAAGCCAATGGACTTTTGGAAAGATTTATAGGTACTCTGAAGTCAATGCTCCAAGCATTTGCTGAATAGCATGGGAAGGACTGGGAGAAATACCTTTCCCACCTGTTGTTTGCATATAGGGAGGTGCCCCAAGAGTGGTCAGGATTTTTCCCCTTCGAGCTCTTATGTGGACGCTGGATACATGGGCCCCTAGGCTTGATTCTGGAGGACTGGGAAGGCAAGCACGCCACTCAGGGAACTCCCATAGTGGATTATGTTCTTAGGTTTAGGGAAAAGCTGAAGGATTTTATGGGGACAGCCCAGAGCAACCTGGCAGCTGCCCAACAGAAACAAAAAGTGTGGTATGACTGCAGAGCCAGAGCTCGCTCATACATGGTGGGTCAGGAAGTCATGGTCCTTATTCCGGTCCGGAAAGACAAGCTGCAGGCTGAGTGGGCATGACCATACAAAATATTCAGAAAGGTGAATGATGTGAACTATATCATAGAGTTACCTGACAGAAGACAGACAGAAAGAATGTAGCATGTCAACATGATGAAGCCATATGCTAGTAGGACTGACATGGTGTTTGCAGTATGTAGTCCTGGGGAGGGGACGGATGAAGGAGACCCCCTTCTGGACTTGCTGGAAGAAAGCAAGCGGGAGTCCTCTGTGGAGGCAGTTAAATTGTCTCCCCAGCTGGTCCCGGACAAGATCCAGGAAGTAAGGGAAGTTTTAGCAGACTTTGCCTCACTGTTTAGCACCAAACCTGGACTAACCCCCTTAGCGATGCATGATGTGGAGACAGGGACACAGACGCCCATATGGCAGACAGCATATTGGGTGTCAGAGGCTGTCCAAAAGGACATTAGGAGGGAGGTGGAGGAAATGCTTGATTTAGGGGTAATCCAGAGATCCCACAGCCCCTGGGCCTCACCCGTAGTCCTTGTGCCCAAGCCAGATGGCTCTACTCATTTCTGTGTGGACTATCATGGATTGAATGCAGTCACGCAGTCAGACACCCACCCGATGCCCCGTACAGATGACCTCCTGGACAAGTTGGGAGGAGCGACCTATCTTATGACTGTCAACCTGACAAAGGGGTATTGGCAGGTAGAGTTAACTGACAGAGCTAGGGAGAGGTCAGCCTTCATCACTCCGATAGGTTTATTTGAATTTAAAGTAATGCCTTTCGAAATGAAGAATGCCCTGGCCTCTTTCCAAAGGTTGGTGAACCAGGTGTTAAATGGTGCTGAGGAGTACACCATGGCATACCTGGATAACATTGCCATCTTTAGTGCCAGCTGGGAGGAACACCTGCCCACCTTGGGGAAGTGCTGGGCAGGATACAGAGGGCCGGGCTCACTGTCAAAGCTGAGAAGTGCCAGGTGGCCATGTCTGAAGTGGCATACCTTGGGCATGTTGTAGGCCTGGGACAGCTCCGTCCTAACCAAATAAAAATATAGGTGATCAAGGCATGACCCAGACCGGAAATGTAGAAGCAGGTCTGGAATTTTCCAAGGACAGCAGGGCACTATAGGAAATTAGTACCCAATTACAGTGCCCTGGCTGCTCCCCTATCTGACCTGGTAAAGAAAAAGATGCCTAAGAAAATGACCTGGGAACCAGCCTGTGAAAAATCCTTCACCAGACTGAAGGAGGCACTGTGCAGTGCTCCTGAATTGACAAGTCCTGACTACAGCAGACCCTTTATAGTCCAGACTGATGCCTCATATGTGGGTATTGGGGCAGTACTGAGCCAGACATCCAACCAAGGGAAAGGTCACCCTGTAGTGTACCTGAGTAAAAAGTTACTTCCCAGGGAGGAGGCTTACTCTACTGTGGAAAAAGAGTGTGTTGCCACAGTGTGGGCCCTAAAGAAGTTAGAGCCATACTTATATGGGCAGCATTTTGAGGTACAAATGGACCACAACCCCCTGGTTTGGCCGACCCAAATGGGAAAAACTAATGGTAGACTGTTAAGATGGAGTCTTGCCTTGCAAGGGTATGACATGATGATCTTACCATACATAGGGCTGGAGTGACCAGTCAGAACACAGATGGCTTATTGCGTCTATATGAGGAGTGAAATGACTTGGGAAGCTCATCCCATGCAGGGGTTAGATCCCCCAAATTTAGTCTAGGTGGGGAGGACTG
Organism: Neoceratodus forsteri; assembly: GCA_016271365.2. Lineage (NCBI taxonomy): Eukaryota > Metazoa > Chordata > Ceratodontiformes > Ceratodontidae > Neoceratodus > Neoceratodus forsteri. Next base: position 637,218,737 of record CM057450.1, on the reverse strand, counting down.
TGATGCTTGGAAAGCTGGTTATGATTGTTCTATGATATTTGTGATATAAAAATATAGTATGTGATTGTCTCACATAAGGCAGCTGTGCCATGGGTGCCCCCCCCCAGGTTTCAGTTACAGGAACTGACCAGGAGATCTCTGTAATGTAATTTACTTCCTTGAGAAGTTGCATTTTATGGCCTTTTTATGACCTCCTACCTCTGAAGTTGGGAAGCTAAATATGCATTTTATTACAGGACAGGACGTAACTTAGCTGATTCCTGTTGGCTATATTTGCACCTAAGTGACGTATGGAAGAGTTGTAAAAACCTTTGATGTTCCTTGGTAAAATAAGAAACCAGACTCCAGTTCAAAGGAAAGGCTTGATTAAAGACTGTCGCTGGGGAGGGTGGGCGAGACACATACACAGACCCTCCGCTCTTGCAGCTTTGTGCATGGCTGGGCTCTCTCTTTATAGCCCAGCCACAAGTTTGAATGTGGTGCCCTCAGCGGTGATTGGTCCTCTCCTTTAGCTGCACCTCTGTTCCCCTCTCCACTGCCAATGCAGCAAGGTCCCGGCTCCTGTTGCCACCAATGCGGCCTGCAGTCCTGCTCCACCGGGGGGCTCCTGTTATGCCCCACCACCAATGCAGCCCTCCTGACAGTGCACATTCCCCAAACACAATCCCTCCACTCTTGCATGTACATGTACACCATAAAACATAATGTTTGGACCTCTATATATATTCATATATATTGGAGCCAAGAATCCCAGGACATAGTACTACCTGGGTGGAGTCCGAGTATCTGCATCAGAAGATGAGAAGGACCTGGGAATGATGATCACTAGTGACCTGAAGCACTCCACGCAGTGCAAGAAAGCAGCAGCAAAGGCAAACAGGATGCTAGGATACATATCTAGGGGGATCAGTAGTAGGAGAGAGGAGATTATACTGCCCTTGTACAGGTCACTGGTAAGGCCACATCTAGAGTATGGAGTTCAGTACTGGTGCCCACACCTCAAAAAGGACATTAACCTGCTGGAGAAGGTCCAGAGGAGGGCTACAAAGATAATAGTGGGTCAGCAGGCTAAGACATATGAGGAGAGGTTAAGAGCACTGAACATGTACTCCCTGAAAGACAGGAGAGAGAGAGAGAGAGAGAGAGAAGACATGACTGGGACCTTCAAGTACTTGAAAGGGATAAATAAGGTTGATAAGGAGAGTCTCTTTAAGCTGGTGGCAACCATAAGACTAGGGGCTGCCTTAAGCTGGAGGGTGGGAGGTTTAGGAGGAGGTCAGGAGTACTTCTTCACAGTGAGGTGGTAGAGCACTTGGAATGCACTGCCGGAAGAGGTCATCTTGCTGAAGACAGTGGGCAGCTTTAAGAGAGGCTGGGACAGGCATGGGGGAAAGTAAGGATCATGGGTAGGGAGGGAGGATGGGAGGAGTGGGGAAGGAGGGCAGGGACATTAGCTCAAGCTGTGGACCCTGCAATATGAGCAGACTTGATAGACCAAATTGCCTTCTTCTGCTGGCTTCTTCATATGTTCGTATATACAGATAAGCCTGTGTTTTTGTTTTCAAGACTTACATGGAAATCCTAGAAATTATCTAATGCATACACAGGCTTGTTATGTAAGGAAGGGCAGACATTACGCCCCGGATGATTAAAAATGAAAATGCCTGATCTAATTCACCGTTTTGTTTGCTGCAACCCATATACTGTATGGTGGAATGTTGTTCTGCATGGAAATCCATGCCTAGAACAGGGTTGTTGTGCTACAGCAGAGACATCAATATGTTGTTGTACTGCAGTAGTGATGTCTCTCACAACAAGTTAGAATGCCCCGCACAGCTGCTTTCCTCTAGCTGATCAAGCTAGAAGCTGTTTTTTTAAAATTGAACTTACAGAAACAGCTGCAGTCGATAGCTGCACATTGAATCAGTAATTTGAGCCTACCACCAACCCTCAACCCTCAACCCCCCACCCAAAAAAAAATGCCTATTCATTGAAAGGAAGGGGAGTGTCTGAAATGGGCATGATGCCCATACACTATAAAAGATAATGTATGGGCACGCATACATAGACGAGTCTGTGTCTTCATCTCGAATTCTCTATGGCAACCAGAGAACTTCTCAAGCTTCCTCTCTTGAGGTTCCTGAATGCCATAAAACCTCTCAATGCAGGCAAGGGCTTGTTGTGTATGGCTACCCATACATTATTCTCTATAGTTTGCATATATACTTTGACAAATCATGACGTGTTTATTTTATTGATTTTATTTTTTTACATCTAATAATACAAAGGTAAAGCCGTAATGGAGAAGTTGATGATGTTGCTAGAAAACAGAGAGTTCATCAAGGACATCACTCAGCTGTCACCAATACCAGACAGCAGTTGTCAAAGCTTTCCATATCACAGTCGTCAACTTTGCACTTAAGCATACAGCATTATCATTTGATTGTATGCAGTGCAGGTAAGTGTTGACATATGTTGGTGACAGCACTGATTATTAAATGAACTGTAAGAATTTGTGAAACAATGTATTCATTTGGCATCATAATAAGTCAGTGTTACACAACTGTGACTGCCAGTGCTAGTATGACACAATGGTAGATAAATTCAAAGTATAATTAAATAACCAGCCCACCAGTGCAGCGGCAGCACTGCCGCTCATGACGATGATGACCCAGGTTTGGGAACAAGCCCGGGAGTCAGAGAGCAGGCTGGGGGGAGAAGGATTGAGCATCCCAGAGATTGCTCTCCTCTGGGGAGGGGGGGTGAGTTAGCTGCCAGTGCTACATAGACCCTGCTGGAGGGGAAGAGACGGGGCAGATGTCATTGGAAACCATTGATGTCATTATATGCCATGGCTCCCAGCAACAGAAAAACAGAAAATGCCAAGTGAGCAATGTGCCACCCACTTGGCTCCACAAGTCTTGCACCATTGCCCCGTGGCGCTTCCCGGACACCGAGCTAGAGGTCCGACATGGGAGCGGGGCCACCTCTGAAGGCCCTGCCCTGAGGGGTAAGCCAGGAAGGAACACTGAGGAGGTAAGTTCCAAGGGCTGGGTGATGGGGCTGGGGGTGGAGGTCAGGCCGATGTAGGCCGGTTGGGTGGGAGAAACAGCATACTAAATTAAAAAAAAAACAAGTATAATTGAATCACCACCAGAGAGTAAATGAATGTTATTCAATTTTGAGATGACTAAAAGTAGGGGTTTTAGAATCTATGCAGGTTTACCTGACTCTATTGTGAGCAATAGTCCAGTCAGTTTCTTCCACTTCCCTGTCTGCTGGTACCGCCCCCAACACTCGGACATTTTGTGATGTCTAACTAGGGAGAGCACTGGGGGATGCATCATATAAGTCTAAGGGGCTATTTTTTTAAACTTTGATTTATATATGTTACCACAACATTATGTACAGTATATATTAGCACAGCTCGACTAACAAGGGCCTTGTTAGTCAAGTGATGGTGTTAATTTATACATAATTTTGTGGTTAGACATCGTAGAACTTTTGAGTATAGGGTTGGGGATTGCAGACCAGGAAGTGGAAGGAACCAGCTGGTCGCTCACATGGGCCAAATTATGATCGCTTCCCTCTTGATAGGGGCTGAAACAAAAATTTCACTTTTTGTATAAAAATGACTCATGCTATGGTAAAAATTCATGTGTATTACCATGGTTCTAGATTTGATTTACCAGAAATATATGATAAATAAACCTGTTGAATTACATGGCCAGACTGTAAGTGCATCATGAGCAACTGTTATGGGCATTATAACGCTTGGTGACATAAGGTAATTGTGGGGGTTTGGGTCATAGCGGATCATGCATAGGCCCAGTAGCAGTTTTGGCATGTGAACGAAACAGAAGAAAAAAATACAGAAACATCACTGCATACTTTTAAAAAAATGATCATTCATAAGAACAAAAGAATGTGATGGCAGATGGGGATCACTTGATCCATCTAGTCTGCCCATGTGTTTGTTTGTTTAACTAACTCCCTAGGATATACTTCTTTGTTTCAGTATCCCACAATGCCTGTCCCAAGATAGCTTGAATTCCCTTACTGTCTTTGCCTCCACCACCTCCTGTGGCAGTCTGTTCCAAGGCTCCACAACCCTTTCTATGAAGAAGAATTTTCTGACATTGCTTTGGAATTTACCCCCCACCAAACGTCTGTTGTGCCCCCTGGTATGTGCCTCTTTATTCTCATTGAAGAGGCTCTGCTCCTGTATCGAGTTGATTCCTTTGAGGTATTTAAAAGCCTCTATCATGTCTCCCCTGTCTCTTCTCTGTTCCAAGGAGTACAAGTTTAATTGCCTAAGTCTAGTCTCATAGGGTTCATGGTGGAGGTCTTGGACCATCTTGGTAGCTCTTCTTTGCACCGACTCTAATCGGTTTATGTTCTTTTTAAGGTGCGGTCTCCAGAACTGGATGCAGAACTCCAGGTGAGGCCTTACCAAGGACCTGTAAAACAGAATTATCACCTCTTGCTTACTGCTTGTAATACCCCTACCTATGCATCCTAGGATGCTGCTGGCTTTTTGTGACACTTTTTCACATTGCCTTCCTACCTTCAGGTCATTTGATACCACGATTCCAAGGTCTCATTCAAGGTCTGTGATGGCTAATGTTTCACCTCCCAATTAATAATTTGTCCCTGGGTTTCTTTTTCCCAGCTGCATGACTTTGCATTTTTTGGCATTGAACTTCAACTGGCAAGTCTTGGACCATTCTTCCATTTTCTTTAGGTCCGACTCCATCCTTTTGGCCCCTTCCTGCATGTCCACCCTGTTACAGAGTTTAGTGTCATCTGCAATGTGATGAATATGTTGAAAAGTATTGGTCCCAGCACCGACCCTTTCCTGGACCCCACTGGTTACTTTCTCTTCTCGTGATAGAACACCATTTACTAGAATGTTTTGGGTCCTCCCCTGTAGCCAGTCTCTCACCCAATTTACAATCTTACTTCCTATACCTATGTTCTTCAGTTTGTTGCTGAGCCTTCTGTGTGGGACAAAATTGAAGGCCTTACTAAAGTCTAGATATGCAATATCTATGGCCCCACCCTGGTCTACTACTTTAGTTACCCAATCAAAAAATTCCACCATGTTTGTTTGGCAGGATCGTCCAGATGAGAAGCCATGCTGTTTAGGGTCAAGCTGCCTGCTGGCTTCCAGGTATGCCACTGTCCTTTCCTTTAGTATAGATTCCATGATCTTCCCTACGATGGAGGTGAGGCTGACAGATCAGTAGTTCCCTGCCACCTCCTTGCTGCCACTCTTGTGTAGGAGCACTACAGTGGCCTTTTTCCAGCCCTCTGGTACCTGTCAACTCTCCAGTGATTTGTTGAACAGTAGACTATAGACTATACTTGGCTGCATTACATTACAACGAGAATAGCTATAAGTTGGATGCAACAGACATTCATGGAAATCCAAACCTCGAAGTTTATTTTCCTAAAGCCAGAAAAGGAGAGCCTTTTGTATAAACGATGAAGACAAAATACACATATGGTGAGTTATGAAAACACTACACTGAATATATCCATATTTACACCATACTTTAATGATCATTGCTAAAGTCTAATGGTATTTAGGTGTGATAGAAACCAATTACATTTGATATGCTGAATGAAAGACTGGATCATAATATCATAAGATGGTTTCCAATGTTCACCATCTTACAATGACTATGATATTGAATTTAATGTATAAAATGGGAAATGGAAATCGTATTTATTTATTTATTTTCCATTTATTTCAAAGTTTTTACCAGGAAAGACATACTGAGCTGATAACAGTTCATTTCCAGATGCATCCTAGGGGTGACGGGGTATGGAAGATAGTAGAAGAGGAGAAAATAGTAATTAACAGCATTACAAAAATAGAATTATGAACTGGGTGCCGTAAATACAGAAAGCTGATTGGCCGAGACATTTTTATGTTTGCTTGCATGCATGTGCAAGAAACATAGTGCCATCATCCGAGTTTTCGGAGGTGTGTCACCCCCTCTTCCAATTCAGTCAGTGCGTTGGCAGGCGCGGCACCTGTCTGCCAATGCATGCTGGAGCTGTCTATGACAAGCTCCAAAATGCAGTGGCATACAGTTGAAAGGGGGAGCTACACTTCTGTGTGCAGCGATAGATATCACCTGCTCATGTGCAGCTCCCCTACACACATACACACACACACACACACGCAAGCATGCGCATGCATACTGCGTGCTGCCCCCCCGCACACTCTATAGCCGGCGGGGTGCCCAATCCCCGTCGGCTGTGCTCGCCTCCCCAAAGCCTTCCAAATGCCACGCTGGGTGCCCACCCCAGCATGGCAACTCAATGGTGCAGCGATGGGGTGCCCAATCCCCCATCGGCTTCACCCCAGTACAGGGTGCTGCAGCTGGGAGCCCAACCCAGCGAGGCAACGAATCCCATAAGCGTGGTGCCCAATCCTAAATCGGCTCCGCCCCTCAGCCATCCTTCTGCCATGCTGGGAGCCCACCCCAGCGTGGCAAACATCCAACGTCGTCTTTTTTTTTAAATACCTGTAAAGGAAAAAACAGTCCCCACGCAGTCTTCCTGCCCCTCCCACAACCTGCACCACCCACTGTGCACCTGCTCACACATCCCCCTCACCCCATGCTTACCTCCAGACTCGGCGCGATGATCTTGGTGGACCGGGAACATGTCTGCACTCTTCAAAGCTAACCGCGAACTGAGGAAATGCCGGTAAATTGTATAATGGGATAGATAGGGTTTTTTCAACTTTGTTGCATATCTCAGGCATTTTTTGGAATTTTTGCACCAAATTTTCAACATGGGGTTTTTGGGACCCCTTCTCATGAATTATGTCACTGTCATGGCGTTATTCGGGCCCGAAGGGTGATTTCGCAGTCACTGTGTGAAATCACCTTTCAGGCCTGATTAACAAAAACACTGCCAGCGTTCATAAGGTGGGCTCTCAAGAAGCCTATTTTGAAAATTTGGTGGAAAAATTCAAAAATGACATTTCTGGCGATGCATTGCGCAGTTCCTCACGCAGGCTTGTGGATTCGCGAATTATCAATATTTTCACTCCAGATTTTCAACATTGCCATTTTACCACACCTTTTGTGAGTAGTATAGCTGTCATTTTCACATCTCACCCAAAACATGTTTCCGTCCATGTAGCACACAATGGCACAGTCGGTGTCTGGAAATCAATGTATGGGACAAATTAAGAAAATCACAGTGACACTGTTCATGAGCAGAGGTCTTAAAATGGCTATGTTGAAATTTGGTGAAAAAATTCCTAAAATGACTGTTTCTGGCGTGCATTGCGCCAGTTCCCTTGCCTTTCGTAAGTTGCAATTTTCAATATTTTCACTCCAGATTTTCAACATTGCCATTTTACCACACCTTCTTATGAGTAGTACAGCTGTCATTTTTCACATCTCACCCAAAACATGTTTCCGCCCATGTAGCGCACAATGGTGCAGTCGGTGTGCGAAATCAATGTACGGGACAAATTAAGAAAATCACAGTGACACTGTTCATGAGCAGAGGTCTTAAAATGGCTATGTTGAAAATTTGGTGAAAAAATTCCAAAAAATGACTTTTACGAGCGTGCGTTGTACAGTTCCTACACGCGCTCGTAAGTTCTCGAATTTTCAATATTTTCACTCCAGATTTTCAACATTGCCATTTTACCACACCTTCTTATGAGTAGTACAGCTGTCATTTTTCGCATCTCACCCAAAACGTGTTTCCGCCCATGTAGCACACAATGGCGCAGTCGGTGTGCGAAATCAATGTATGGGACAAATTAAGAAAATCACAGTGACACTGGTCATGAGCAGAGGTCTTAAAATGGCTATGTTGAAAATTTGGTGAAAAAATTCCAAAAAATGACTGTTTTGACGTCGTTGTACAGTTCACGCTATGCTTCGTAGGGTTGCGAATTTTCAATATTTTCACTCCAGATTTTCAACATTGCCATTTTACCACACCTTCTTATGAGCAGTATAGCTGTCATTTTTCACATCTTGCCCAAAATGTGTTTCCGCCCATGTAGCGCACAATGGCGCAGTCGATGTGCGAAATCAATGTATGGGACACATTAAGAAAATCACAGTGACACTGTTCATGAGCAGAGGTCTTAAAGTTGCTATGTTGAAAATTTGGTGACAAAATTCCTAAAAATGACTGTTTTACGAGCGTGCGTTGCGCAGTTCCTATGCATGCTCGTAAGTTTCAATTTAATATTTTCACTCCAGATTTTCAACATTGCCATTTTATTACACTTCCTTATGAACAGTACAGCTGCCATTTTCATATATACGCCCAAAATGTGTTTTCGCATGTATGGCGCACAATGGTGCTGTTGGTGTGCGAAAGCAATGTTTGGGACAGATTAAGAAAATCACAGTTACTCTGTTCATGAGCAGAGGTCTTAAAATGGCTATGTTGAAAATTTGGTGACAAAAGTCCATAAAATGACTGTGTTACAAGTGAGCATTGAGCAGTTTCCACACACCCTCGTAACTTCATGATTTTGTAATATTTTCAGTCCAGATTTTCACCAGTGGCATTTTTCCACACTTCCGTATGAACAGTACAGCTGTCATTTTTCACAACATGGCTGAAGTGTGTTTTCACACTTTCAGCGCAGAGATGCGTGGTGGCTGTGAGAAATCATTGTTCGGGACAGATGAAGAAAATCACAGTGACACTGTTCATGATCGGAGGCACCAAAATGCCTGAGTTGACAATCTGCTGTAAAAAAATCCCCAACCTAATTATATTACGGGTGTACGTTGCATAGTTTCTATGTACGCTCATGACTTCACCATTTTTTAAAATATTTTTACTGCAGATTTGCAACATTGCCATTTTTTACACCTCCCCATGAACAGTACAGCTGTCATTTTATGTTTGCTTGCGCATGTGCAAGAAACATAGTGCCGTGAGGAGATTTGGGTGTGTCACCTCCTCCTCCAATTCAGGCACTGTGCTGGCAGGCGGCCCCTGTAAGCCAATGCATTTTGGAGCTGTCTATGACCGCTCCAAAATGCAGTGCTTACTCTAGATTGAAAGGCTACGCTTGAGTGAGCAGCGATAAGGCTGCTCACGCAGCTCCCCAGCCGCAGCAGGCGTGCATGCCCCAGCGAAGCGTATAGCCGACGGGTGCCCAATCCCCGTCGGCTGAACTGTTTGTCTCCCTCCCCTCCCAATAGTTGCTGCCACACTGGGAGCCCACCCCAGCATGGCAATCCGGTATGTTGCGGCGGGGTGCCCAATCCCCCGTCGGCTGAACGCGCCCCCCTCCCCAAAGTCATTGTGCCACGCTGGGAGCCCACCCCAGCATGGCAACGGTCCTCTGCGTTTTGTTTTGTTGCCAGGGGTGCCCAATCCCCGTCGGCTGAGCGCCCCAAAGTCCTTGTGCCACGCTGGGGCCCACCCCAGCGTGGCAAGCAGTCCCCGACGTCTTTTTTTTTGTACCCTGTAAAGCAAAAACTGTCCCAGAGCGTCTCGAACCCCCTCCCACAACCCACACCCACCCACTGCGCACCCAGCCTCCCCACCCCCTCACCCCATACTTACCTCCGGACTCCGGTCGACGATCTTGGTGGACCGGGAACACGTCTGCACTCTTCAAAAGCGACCGCGAACTGAGGAAATACCCGGTAAGCTGTATAATGGGCTAGATAGGAGGGGTTCAACTTTAATGCATATCTCGGGCATTTTTGGGAATTTTTGCACCAAATTTTCAACATGGGGTTTTTGGGACCCCTTCTCATGAATGATGTCACTGTCATGGCGTTATTCGGGCTCGAAGGGTGATTTCGCACAGTGACTGCGCAGTGACTGCGAAATCACCCTTCAGGACTGAATACCGCCATGACAGTGACAGCATTCGTGAGAAGGGAGCCGCAATAATCTTGGTGTGTCCAAAATTCCAAAAAATGACTGTTTAACGAGCGTGCGTTGCGCAGTTCCTACGCAGGCTCGTAAGTTCACGAAATTTCAATATTTTCACTCCAGATTTTCAACATTGCCATTTCACCACACCGTCTTATGAGCAGTACAGCTGTCATTTTTCAAATCTCACCCAAAATGTGTTTCCACCCTTGTAGCACAGAATGGCGCAGTCAGTGTGCGAAATCAATGTATGGGACAAATTAAGAAAATTGTAGTGACACTGTTCATGAGCAGAGGTCTTGAAATAGCTATGTTGAAATTTGATAATTCCTAAAAATGACTGTTTTACGAAGCGTGCGTTGCGCATTTCTCACGCTTGCAGCTCATGGGTTTCTAATTTTCAATATTTCCTCCAGATTTTCAACATTTCCATTTTCCACACCTTCTTATGAGCAGTACAGCTGTCATTTTTCACATCTCACCCAAAGCGTGTTTCCGCCCATGTAGCGCACAATGGCGCAGTTGTTGTCTGAACTCAGTGTATGGGACATATTAAGAAAATCACAGTGTCACTGTTCATGAGCAGAGATCTTAAAATGGCAATGTTGAAAATTTAATGACAGAAAATTCCTAAAATGACTGTTTCACGGTGTGCGTTGCACAGTTCCATACTGTTCGTGGGTTTGCAATTTTCAATATTTCCACTCCAGATTTTCAACATTGCTATTTTCCACCTCCTTATGAGCAGTACAGCTGTCATTTTCACATCCTGCCCAAAGCGTGTTTCTGCCCATGTAGCGCACAATGGCGCGGTCGGTGTGCAACCTCAATGTATGGGACACATTAACAAAACCACAGCGACACTGTTCATGAGCAGAGGTCTTAAAATGGCTATGTTGAAAACTTGGTGAAAAGATGCCTAAAAATGACTTTTACGAGCGTGCGTTGCACAGTTCCTATGCATGCTCGTTAGTTTTCAAATTTAATATTTTCACTCTAGATTTTCAACATGTCCATTTTATTAAACTTCCTTATGAACAGTACAGCTGCCATTTTTCACAACATGGCCAAAGTGTGTTTTCACACTTTCAGTGCAGAGATGTGTGGTCGTTATGGGAAATCATTGTTCGGCACAGATAAAGAAAATCACAGTGACACTGTTCATGATCGGAGGCACCAAAATGCCTGAGTTGACAATCTGCTATAAAATATCCCCAACCTACTTATATAACGAGTGTGTGTTGCATAGTTTCTATATGCGCTTGTGACTTCACCATTTTTTAAATATTTTTACTACACATTTGCAACACAGCATTTTACACCTCCCATGAAAGAGTACAGCTGCCATTTTTACAGCCTGTTCAGAATATGTTTGCATCTGTGGTGCTAAATCCTGTAGTCACTGTGCATAAGCAGCTTCGGCTACCACACTGATATTCCCCTGTTCGTGAGGTGGGGTCACAAAACAAACATGTTGAAGATTTGGAGTTAAAATACCAATGAATGCCTGAGGTATTAGACTTTTCAACTAAATCGCCCAACTCTATATAGAATGACAGGAATCAGGGGTGTGACTTGGGATTCTTGCCTGTGATGCTCATACCATTCCACACCTGCAGTCACTGAGAGGCATCGAGTATGCCTTGGACTCTTCGTCCCCAAACTTCACCCCATTCTCCTATATCGCACCCATCTCACCATATTTCCTAATGAAATGGGGTGCGCATAAGGGCCAAAGACCCCAAGGAACACGTGACACTTGTCAGTCTCTGCAGGGTGGGGTGTGGTGAAATGGCGTGGCCGTTATGCCTGATGACCCAAATGCACACCCCAATGCCTGTCACTCTCTGCAGGGTGGTGGTGGGGTTGGCTTCAGTTCAATACTTCACTGCCATTCCTATTACGCAGCTCTGTAATTTTTACATTACCACTGCCAATGCCAGCAAGCAAACATTTGGCATTGACAAATGCTTGTTTAAGCTGTGATGATATCTGGCTACATCATCATGGCTTAAAAAAAGCTCCAGCTACCAGCCTTCTTACACTCAGCGCAATGTTTCCTATTTCCCAAAGTCAGCAGTCAGCCACTGTTTAAAAAAAAAAAAAACCTTGACAACTGTCCCCCCTTCCCTTTACATTTTGCCCACAGTACCTGCTCTCCTTCAGAGTGCCATGTACTGCAGTATGGAAACAGCAGTTCCCTATGTGCTGCCACTAATCCTATCTCCTGCTGACTGAAATAAACCGCTGCAGACTACCACGCTAACACCAACTCAACCCTCCCGCTCCTCTCAGAGACAACACTCCAACACCAACTCCTCTCGCAGACTGTGCAATCACAGAACCCGCTCGTTTTTATCAAATGCCAGCTTCTCTGGTTTATTCAGCGAACGGCTGCTCCCCTTCACTTTACCCCACGCCACATACAGTGACACTCAGTTTGTAAGGAGGGGTGCTCAACGACAGTGCTCCAATGTTTCACCAGCATGTTTTACATACTGTAGACCACCAGCTCTTGCTAGACTTAGCAGATTACTCCTTCCTTCTTTCCACAGCCCTGAAATCCAATATAAACTCAGCGATGAGGGGCAGGGAGTAACTGTGTGGAACACATACACAACAATGGCTGGTACCAAACAGCAGCGCACCATGCTGAAGGGGAGCAACAAATGGAAACAGCACCACCTACTGCCCAAAACATGACATATACAAACTTTTTTTTAAATGTCTATCTACACTTATATAAAAAACAATATTAAAATGTTTTAAAACTTTATTTTTTTACATTAAATGCATAAAATATCAATGGATCCAATTCATAATAGCAATAATGCACTCCAGGCTGTGGTATATCACAAGATATCGTCACTTCTCGGGCGGTTGGACGCACTCGGCCTGCGGCCACACGCCTGTGGCCTCATGCCCAACCACCCGAGGCATGACGCTATCTCATGATATACCACACCATGTCGTGCATTATTGCTTAATTAATACACAGCAATATACCACATCAACAAAACATAATCATAATCATTGTAAGGCAAAACAGTAAAAGAAACACTCGTGGTAGATAAAATTGAGCTTTGATAGGCAAGGGGGAAATTACCCTACAGGCAAAGTGGGGGTAGAGCAAAATGACCAGGGCAGTATTAGTAGTAGGGGGAAGAGAACAAAGAGGTATGGATCATAGACAGTTGCAGGTTAAAGAAGAAAAGTCACATTGAAGAGACTTAAGGGAGAAGGCGGGGAGGCAGAGGGGTATGATAGGTAAAGGGTGGTCCACAGTTTAGGAAAGCAATATGAGAGGGCAGATTGACCAATATTTGATTTTCTAGATGGAGTAGAAAGGGAATGGGAAACATTACTGTGGAGAGGGTGAATGGAAGGAGGGGTAGGGTAGCCCTTGTAATCTTATTAATCTTATAATAGAATTCATTGCAATATGTCAGATGACATGATTACTTTCATTAGTGGCATCACTACTGAAGCACAACAATGTACTGATGTCAATATTGCATGACAACATATAGGATAATGCATGAGCAGCCATTCACAACAAGACCATGTGTGCACTGAGAGATATGCATATATATAGCAATCAGGAACCTCGAGAACAAGATCTGAAAGCTTCTCTGGTTGACACAGAAAAATAGAAATCTCGAGATGGCTTGTTGTACAAGGATGCCCATACATTTTCTATTATAGTGTATGGGCATCCATTCCCATTTCAGACATTCTGCTTCCTTTCAATTAATTGGCAGTGTATGTATGTGTGTGTGTGTGTGTGTGGGGGGGACTTGCATGTTAGGAAGGAAAAAATGCTTCCAAGTCGATCGGCTAGAGAAAGTAGCTGTGTGGTAGGATTCTAAGTTGTTGTGCTGTAGTAGAGACATCACTACTGCAACACAACAATGTATTGATGTCACTGCTGCAGTACAAAAACATATTGATGTCACTACTGCATCATGACAACATAGAGGATAATGGATGGACAACAATGAACAACAACACTGTGTTGTTTACTTAGAGAGGTAGTCGTGGCAACCAAGTAGACTTCGAGAATGATGCTTGAGAGGTCTATGATTGTCATGACAACCTCGAGAAGTAAACGTAGTGTTGTTCACTGTTGCCCATTCAGTGTCTCTTATAGTGTATGGGCAACTGTACCCATCAACTGAGAATTTCTGTAGAGTGAACTTTCTAGTTACATGCTAGGAACTGAACTTACTTGTCTGGGGATTCCTGCAGTCTGTACACTGACAGCTGATTAATTGAGTAGGAAAGTGTTTCTATTAAACTCAAAAATCTTTTTATTATTCTGTTTATTAGATTAAAATGTACAGTACCGTATTTTGAAGAATGACATTTTGATACTTGAATCTTAGACCTGGTACTCTCAAATGGGGCCGGAGAAAGAATCTCAGATTTAGAAGTGGGTAGCCATCTGGGAACAAATGACCACCAAACAGTGTGGTTCACGATAAAAACAGCCATACAATCAAGCCATACAAAAGCAAGAGTATTGGACTTTAGGAGGGCTGACTTTGGGAAAATGAGAGAGTGCCTCAGAAAAGCACTAGCAAACAGGCCAGAAGGAGGGGTGGAGGAACAATGGGGAGTAATCAAAACAGTCATCACAGAGGCAACAAGCCTTTGTGTAAAGCAAATCAACAGAACACAACGAAGAAAAAAACTGCTATGGTTCTCAAAAGAGATGGCAGGAAAGGTTAAGGAGAAAAGGATAGCATTCAGGAAATATTAGGAAACATAGAAGGAGCAGGACAGAGAACTTTATCAGTTAAAGCAGAAAGAGGCAGGGAAGGCAGTCAGAATAGCAAAGGCCCAAACCGAGGAAAGGATAGCCAACTCTGTTAAGAAGGAGGATAAGACATTTATAGGTACGTTAGGGAGTGAAGAAAGACCAAAGAAGGGATACTGAGGCTTAATAAAGGGGAGGGAATGTGGGCAGAGGGTGACAGTGAAAAAGCAGGGATACTGAACGAATATTTCTGCTCAGTATTCACAAAGGAAGAGGATGGGGAGGTACCTAAACTAAACAAGAGAGAGACACTCTGAAGATGGGGGTCGATACCAGTCCATTTACAGAAGAAAGGGTTCTGAAAGAACTAATAAAATTTAAGGTGGACAAAGCAATGGGGCCAGATGGGATTCACCCAAGAATTCTAGAAGAACTAAGGGTAGAACTAGTGACACTGCTGACTACTCTCTTTAACAAATCATGGGAGAATGGGGTGGTACCTGAGGACTGGAGGAGGGCAGATGTGATTCCTCTTCACAAAAGTGGGAACAGGACAGAGGCAGGAAACTACAGACCAGTTAGTTTGACCTCAGTGGTAGGGAAAATGATTTAATCACTTCTGAAGGAAAGAATTGTTGAGCACCTAGAGGCCAGTAGGGCACGGGACCCAAGGCAGCATGGATTCACAGTGGGAAGGTCGTGTCAGACGAATCTAATAGATTTCTTTGACTAGGTGATCAAAGTAGTAGACCAGGGAGGGGCTGTGGACATGGCCTACCTAGATTTTAGCAAGGCAGTCCCACACAAAAGATTAATACACAAGTTAACCAGTCTTTGAGTGGGTCCCAAGGTGGTAGCCTGGATAAAAAATTGGCTGGACAACAGGACGCAAAGGGTAGTAGTAAACAAAGTCCACAGTGAAGAAAGGAGGGTTACTAGTGGGTTACTGCAGGGTTCAGTACTGGGACCGGTCCTTTTTAATGTCTTTATAAGTGACATTGCAGAGGAACTGGAAGGAAAAGTATGTCTCTTTGCAGACGACACAAAGATCTGCAACAGGGATGATACACAAGATGGAGCGGAAAGGATGAGAAGGGACTTTGCAAGGTTGGAGGAATGGTCAAATGTATGGCAGCTCAGATTCAATGCAAAGAAGTGCAAGGTAATGCACATGGAAAACAAAACCCAGGGAAGAGTACACAATGGGAGGTGGGGGGGTGAGATACTGACAACAGTAAAAATGGAAAGGGACCTGGGGGTAATATATCAGATGACCTAAATGTGGGCAAGCAATGTGAGAAGTCAGTAAGGAAGGCTGGGGGGATACTGAGATGCACAGGGAGAGGCATCAGTAATAGAAAACAGGAAGTTGTTATCCCTCTGTACAGACAGTTGGTGAGACCCCATCTGGAGTACTGTGTGCAATTCTGGAGACCCCATCTCTGCAAGGACATAGACACAGTGGAAGCTGTCCAGAGGAGGGCAACCAAAATGGTGCAGGGTCTGCACCAGAAGACATATGAAGAAAGACTAAAGGAGCTTAATATGTATACCCTTGAGGAAAGAAGGGAGAGAGGGGACATGGTAGAAACTTTCAAGTACCTCAAGGGAATCAACAAAGTCCAAGAAGGTAGTATCTTTCAGAAAAAGAGATGTGCAAGAACAAGGGAGCACAATTTGAAGATAGAGGGGGGACGGCTCAGAGGTAATGTGAGGAAGTATTTTTTCACTGAGAGGGTTGTGGATGCATGGAACAGCCTCCCTGAGGAGGTTGTGGAGTCAAGAACAGTGGGGGAATTCAAGAATGCCTGGGACAGACATAAGGCGGTCTTGGGAGGGGGGGATAGGAGGAAATAAGCTGTTGGTTAACTAGGATCTGCAGCTTATCTGTTAGGTAGGAAAATGGGCAGACTACGTGGGCCAAGTGGTCCTTATCTGCAGTCAAATTCTATGTTTCTATGATACAAAAAGGCAAATAAATAATTTCAGAATGGAATATTAGTGGTGGATGTCACTATACGTACTCGTCAGTTTTAAAAAAAAAGAGCTATCAGTGTGGCTGTCAGGGTCAGGTGAGCGTGTGGGCATTCCATGTTGTACCCTTGTAGTGACATACTCAAGATGGTACAACAGCAGTTTGATGTCTCTACTAAGGTACAATGACACTAGGAATTCACTGAATTCTATTAACAATCGTACTTTCCCATACACTGTATTATTCTACTCATGGATTTCCATGCTGAACAACACTCCATCATATGCTATTACCTGATTCAGGACATGGCTTTACATTGTTCATGTGGAACAAGGGGTGAGCATCTAGTGTGCTGATCTACTCCTCAAAGTAGCGTTTAACATAGAAACATAGACTCTGACAGCAGATAAGGACTACTTGGCCAACCAGTCTGCCCATTTCCCTACATATTGGATAAGCTGCAGATCCTAATTAACCAACAACCTACTTCTTCCCAACCCCCACCAGAATAGCCTGATGTTTATCCCATGCATTCTTGAATTCCTCCACTGTGTTTGACCCCACGACCTCCTCAGGAAGGCTGTTCCATGTGTCCACCACCCTCTTCATGAAAAAATACTTCCTCATGTTGCCGCTGAGCTGTCCCCCCTCTATCTTCAAATTGTGCCCCCTTGTTCTTGCATACCTCTTTTTGTAAAATATGCTATCCTCTTGGACTTCGTTGATTCCCTTGAGGTACTTGAAAGTTTCTATCATGTCCCCCCTCTCCCTCCTTTCCTTGAGGGTATACGTATTAAGCTTCTTTAGTCTCTCTTTGTATGGCTTCTGGTGCAGACCCTGCACCATTTTAGTTGCCCTCGTCTGGACTGCCTCATTCCTGTCTATGTCCTTGAGGAGATGGGGTCTACAGAACTGCACACGCAGTACTCCAGATGTGGTCTTACCAACTGTCTGTACAGAGGGATAACAACCTCCTGTTTTCTACTGGTGATGTCTCTCCCTATGCATCCCAGTATCCCCCCAGCCTTCCTTACTGCCTTCTCACATTGCTTGCCTATCTTTAGGCCATCTGATATGACTACCCCCAAGTCTCTTTCCATTTTTGTTGTTGTTAGTACCTCCTCCCCCCAACTGTGTACTCTTCCTCTGGGTTTCTGTTTCCCAGGTGCATTACTTTGCACTTCTTTGCATTGAAACTAAGCTTTAGTACATTGACCATTCCTCCAACCTTGACAAGTCCCTTCTCATCCTTTCCACCCCCCCCTTGTTTATCAACCCTGTTGCAGATCTTTGTGTTGTCTGCTAGAAGGCATGCTTTTCCTTCCAGTCCCTCTGCAATGCCACTTATAAAGACATTAAAGAGGACTGGTCCCAGTACTGAACCCTGTGGTACCTCACTAGTAACCCCCCTTTCTTTGGAGTGGACTGTTTACTATTACCCTCTGTGTTCTGTTGTCCAGCCAATTTTTTAACCAGGCTACCACCCTGGGACCCACTCCCAGGCTGGCTAACTTGTTTATTAATCTTTTGTGTGGGACTGTGTCAAATGCCTTGCTAAAGTCTAGGTAGGCTATGTCCACAGCACCTCCCTGGTCCATTATGTTGGTCACCCAGTCAAAGACATCTATAAAATGTGTCTGACATGACCTTCCCACTGTGAACCCATGCTGCCTTGGGTCCTGTACCCCGCTGGCCTCTAGGTACTCAGCAGTTCTTTCTTTCAGAAGTTTTCCATTATTTTCCCTACCACTGAGGTCAAACTAACAGGTCTGTAGTTTCCTGCCTCTGCCTTGCTCCCACTTTTGTGAAGGGAAATCACATCCGCCCTCCTCCTCCAGTCCTCAGGTACCACACCCTCCTCCCATGACTTGTTAAAAAGGGTAGTCAGTTGTGGCACTAGTTCTTCCCTTAGTTCTTTTAGAGTTCTGGGGTGAATCCCATCAGGCCCCACTGCCGTGTCCACTTTCAGTTTTAGGAGTTCTTTTAGGACCCTTTCTTCTGCGAATGGGCTGGTATCGACCCCCTTATCCAGAATGCTTCTATTGATTGGATGAGGTACCTCCCTCTCCTCTTCTTTTGTGTATACTAAGCAGAAGTATTTGTTCAGTATCCCTGCTTTTACTCTGTCACCTTCTGCCCCCACTCCCCTTTATTAAGCCCCATTATCCCTCCTTTGGTCTTTCTTCACTTCCTAATGTATCCTTAAAAGGTTTAATCCCCTTCCCAACTGAGTTGGCTAACTTTTCCTCGGTTTAGGTCTTTGCTATTCTGACTGCCTTCCCCACTTCCACCTGCTTTAACTGGTAAGTTTTGTGTTCTTCTCCTTCTGTGTTTCCTTATTCTTCCTAAATGCCATCTTTTTCTCCCTAACTTTCCCCGCTACCTCTTTTGAGAACCATAGTGTTTTTTTCCTTCATTTTGATTTATTTGCTTCACACAAAGGCTTGTTGCCTCTGTGATGGCAGTTTAGATTTTTCCCCATTGTTCCTCCACCCATCTTTCTTACCCGTTTGCTAGTGCTTTTCTGAGGCGCTCTCCCATTTTGCCAAAGTCAGCCCTCCTAAAGTTCAGTACCCATACTTTTTTATGGCTCGACTCTACAGCTGTGTTTATCATGAACCATACTGTTTGGTGGTCACTTGTTCCCAGAAGGCTACTCACTTCTAAATCTGAGATCCTCTCTCCATCCTCATTTGAGAGTATGAGGTCTAAGATTGCTCCTTCCCTAGTTAGTTCCAGCATTAGCTGTCTGAGGCATGCCCCCTTTAGCGCATCGAGAATGACCCTGCTCTTGGATGTGGCTGCAGCAAAGGTGCTCCAGTTAACATCTGGCATATTCAGGTCCCCCATCAGCAGCATCTCCCCTTTTTCTGCCATTCTAAGGATGCCTTCTATCATTTCCTTGTCCATTTCCTCTCCCTGAGATGGGGGTATGTATACAACCCCCGTGTGGATTGTGGTGCAATTTCCTGTCTACAGGGTCACCCACAGTGTCTCCTCTCCTCCCCTCCCTGTTTACCCTTAGTTGCATTGCTTTGATCCCTTCCCTTATATAGAGAGCAATTCCTCCTCCTCTTTAACCCTCGCTGTCCCTCCTGTAGATTGTGTATCCTGGTATGTTGACATCCCAGTCATGGTTCTCTGTGTAGCATGTTTCTGTGACTGCCACGATATCCAGGTGTCACTCTTCCATCAAGGCCACTAATTCAGGGATCTTGTTACTCAGTCTACGGGCATTGGTACTTTACGCCCTCCATTTTTTGATGGCCTTACCCCTTTTAGCCCCCTCCCTGTCCTTACTGCCTTTTTTTCCATTTACCCCTGTCCTGCTCCCTATCAACTTCTCTGCCTTGGTGTTTACCTCGCTAACTACCCGTAACTTAATATGGAGCTCTTCATATGCATGGTCTTTTGTTATGGCACAACCGTTTCTCCTAGGTGTATGGATGAAGTGAGAATCATGCGGTCTGGCAGATGCCAAGCAGCTCATCACAGGAGGCATCATATGTATGACCAGATTGAATACAACAGTGGAACAACAGCACCCCATCATAGAGGGATTATGAAGGATTGGGGAGGGGTTGCTGTGGTGTAAGTAAGCAATAAGGCATGACAGGGTGTAGGTTACTGGAGAATTTACCCATGCATCATGTTGTGTGTCACAAGGTACTACTAAATGGCTTAACCTCACTAGAGTGTGTAATTCCTCAGTTACCTGCATTCTGGAGTGCCTTACTGTGATTATACAATGGACCCATGAGTAAAATTCATTTATAATGCATTTAATCTTTTTTTTTTTTAATATTCATTACTCAGACATGGGTTATTGCAGGATTTACTCATGGGCAAAAACTTTAGCTGGGGGATAGTGATGTGGATGATAGAGTTGACAGTTTTGATGAGGTTATGCAGATAAACACCAAAAAATAGGACAAAACAAAAATGTTGTAGATTACCATAAGCATAAAATTTGACAGTAGGAGATTGATGAACCATCACGTCTGCCCATCAGTAATGTTTCTTTACCCACTGGTGCAGTGAATCAGTTCTATATTCACATCACCCTCCATACCGCATCAAAGTAATTCCTGTTTCCCACAGTTTGGGTTAGAACTCCACTTGTCCCTGTATCAACAATGCATGAAAACAGTAATTGTCATTGCCACGACAGCCTCTACCTAAAACTTTTAGCAAGGCTACAAAACATCACCAATATGTAAGCATTTCTTAATCAAAGAACTATATATTTGGCCAGCCTAATGGTGTGGAGGGCTAAGGTATTGAATGCCTTACCTCCTGCCACACCGGTGACCTGTGTTTGGGAACAAGCATGGGTTGCTGGGGGTCAGCAGGGTGGGAGAGGACTGAACATCTCAGGGACTGCTTTCCTGTCTCAGGGAAAGGTCACCAGCTGACTCAGTCTTTGACTGCAGGCCTGGTGGCAGTGCAGGCAATGAGTGACTGGGGAGAGGGACCACAGTTCCACAGGACGTGAGTACCGCCACGTGCATGTCCTGATGTTCTGCCATGGCAGGAGATTCTGGGAGAAAACGGAAATAGGGACCCAAAGGAGAGTTGCTGCCCTGCACACCTCTCCAGATATGTGCGGCCACCTGGACACCTAAAGCAATTCTGGATAACAGACCTGGGGTAGTGGAGGATGGCCCTCCCCCTCCAACCCCCACCAGAGAGAGGGAAGATCTGGTGGACTCACTCCAGGTAGATCCGGGGGTGGTGGATGCTAGCTAGGGGGAAGTGGGGACAGGTGTGGGGCTCTCCAGAGGGGTAAAAAGCTATACAGAAAAAGAATTATATCTCTGCCCCCCCCCATACCACAACATAGATTAAATTTCATACCATTGCTAACAGATGAACAAAGCCAACAGAAACAGGACAATACAGACCAAAACAATGTAAACATGAACAAGTAGCTCACATTGATTGAATAACAGTATCAAGTAGCAGGCACTTGTAATGGTAGTTGCTACCTGAATGATCCTGCAACCACAGTACTAAGTGAATATAGAGGTAGCCCCTCTTCAGATCTTGGTAACCTGTAAGTTACAAATAAAGGTGAAAAGGAATCAAAACTGAAATGTATAAAGAGTAATGTGGGTTAAGGAACAAACAAAAGAAAATGAATGTATGTTTAAAATAGCTTCACTTTGTATAAACTCTACTAAGAACCACTGAAGGAAGATGCAATGTATAAAGACTAATGGTTAATGAGATTTAAAGGGGCAGAGCAAGTATAAATAAGAGTAATGGAGAATGCATCTAGTTTTTGTGAAAATGTACCAACTACAGAAATGTTTAAAATGAACTAAGATACAAAATACTTTTGTTTTGTGAGTATGTATAGAAAAGAACTGACAAGAAAAACAAACATACTGAACATGAGGAGAATGCAGTATTTTTGAAAGTAAGAACATTTAATATAAAAAATTATACATGAAAAATGTTCTAATTATTTACTGTGTATCAAATTCTGAAATGGGTGTATATATGTATAGAATTTTTATACATACAGATGCATCTAAAAAAGAAACAGATGAATTGAAAGGGGTAACGTGTATGTATATGTTCAGGTTTAATGAATGGGATGTTTCATAAATATGAAAATAACATATATAAAAATATTACTATTTTTTTAATTTATTTTAGAGTAACAAAACAAGTGTACCACTGATGAAGGATAGTAATCCAAAACGTATGGCAGCAACTACACTATTTTGAGCTGTGTAAATATTAAATAAAACAGAATGAATTGGTTGATATACTTGGTGAGTGGGCTCATTATGTTCCAATCTGCTCCAGATTGCTTACTCACATAATTCCCTGAAGGTAATAATAGCTGGGCTAAAAGGTGGTTGAAAAGTAGATTTCAAATTAAATGGATTAACATAGATGATGCTGCCATCCTGGCATCCCACCTTGATCCAGTCCATCTACAAGGTAACCTCCAACAGCCCTTCTCTGCAGTCGAAAACTGGTTCACAAAACACAGACTTATCCTTAACCAGAAAAAAACAAATACCATGATCTTCTGCAGCTCTCAAAACAAATACAAACAATAACAGCTCTCCATTAAAACCAAGCAAGGAATCACCCTCGAACAAGTTCATACCTTCAAATACCTCGGCCTCACCCTCGACTGTAATCTCTCCTATGTCCAACACATCAGTAACGTGGCAAAAGTAGCCAACACCAGGATGGGCCTACTATTCCGACATAGGAAACATCTAACCCCAGAAGCTCTGTCCAGAGCTGTCCAGAGCTCCATCATCAGTATCATTGACTACGGTCTCATTATCTATGGATCTGCCACGACCTCATCTCTCAGGCGTATTTCGACTTCCCTCAATCAAGCCTGCCAACTCGTTACTGTTTACCACCGTCTCACCCACACCTGCAACCTCTACTCTAAAACAGGCTGGCTGCAACTGAATAACCGAATCAAATACCAAACCTGCATCACTGCTAAGAAAATCATGATGGGAAAGGCACCACCAGGAGTCAGCACCCTCCTCAAACCCAAAATCACCAACCGCAACACCAGGAGCTCTAAGCCCCAAATCTTTCAAATCCCCCACTGCCGCACATCCCAAGGTCAAAGATAGTTTGCATACAGGGCTCCGAGTTGGCTGAATGAGCTCTCTAGTGACACCTCATCCACAGCAATGCTTGGAGCATTCAAAAAAAAACCCTCCGCCACTCCATAACTGGCACCTCCACCTGTGCTTGAACCCCATAACATCTTCATTCCCTACGCTGCTTCTGACCTTATAGGTGTCAGTTTCTGCCCTCTCTTCTTGCACTTACCTGTCCAATGCAACTTCTAATGCACTTGCCCTGTGTCTATCCTGACAAGGCCCCTCGGCTGCCTCACCCTGACCATCTACGCCTATGCCTTCCCCTACCCTCAGCCCTCTCCCCTTCTTGCCCTCTTCCTCCTATTGTTTCTTGAGTTACTCATCATTCAGTCTGATTTTGCCAAGCAAAGTTACTGTCTAAAACCACGCACCTGTAACTGTTTTATGTTTTAGTGTCTGTTGCCCTGTAACCAGCACGACGTGGAACCTTTGTAAAAGAGCCTTGGCTCAAAGGTACTTTGTAATCCTAGACACAAATAATTAAAAAAAAAATTGCCACAGAACCTTCAGGGTCTGCAGATGTAAAGTCTGATTCAGGACATATCTCTGTCTCAATAAAGCCCATGTTTTTCCTATTATGAAAAGATTTCAAGCCCAGAACTTGAAAAAATCTGTACAAATCAATTATAGTCTCAAATTCCTTTGTGGGTGCAGTTGGGGCAAATGAAAGTCCTTTATCCACTAATTTAGTTTCATTGTCAGTTATATTATAACTATACAAGTGTATTACTTCCATCCCCTCTGGGGAATCAGTACTGGGGCTGCTGTTGCTAGTGTTGTTGCTGCAGGGGAAGCCTCCTGTGATCTCCTCTTCCTGCACCTGCCCCACCCAACTTGTCTGCCTCTTCCTCGATACCTGGGCTGGTGGCTGTTGTTGAAGCCTTTGTACCTGGTCTCCCATTCAATCCTCCTCAGTGGGGGTGGATATCGTGGTTGGTTCCTGTCGTCCCCTTCTTTCCCCAAAAAAGCTGAACTGTCGGAGCTTTCAGCTTTCGTTTCACTCACATCAGTACTAAATTCAAAAGATACATGAGATGTATTTTTTAGAATGCCCCTTGGTTTATTATTTTTAGATGAAGACCGTGATTTTTTCAAAGTGAAAACTTGATTGTTGTCATAGTCAGTTTTGTCTCTATTAAATTTGTTCTGTTTGACTTTTTTCAGCTCCCTGAGATGTGTGTGAAACGCGTCAGGCGTTTAGTCGAATGTTTTTGCAGTGGCTTCATAATAAAGGTTTGCTGACAAGCCTGTGACTTCTATGGCATTTAGCTTGCATTCAGGAATAGTGATCCCTGGCAGATCAGTGGCCCCACCTCTCCCTGACTGACCAAGTCTTTGTAATATCCTATATTCCATGGCAGTCTAGCAGACAACCCTTCCACCAGTCATCCTTATCTTCATAATTTCATATAGTCCATGGTAGTCTATTGGGCCCTGTCCCCCAGAAAGAGTGCCAACTTCCACCAACTCACTGTGGACACCCTGCCACACATCCCCACCTTTGACTCCAGATGTAGCTCACACTATAGCGTGCGTAAGACCATCTACTGGTACAGCCCTTCACTCACCTTCATGACCGGCCATCACCTGACAGTCACAGAACATGATTGGTATTATAATCACGCTCTGTGAGTGTGAGATAGCAGCTGCCCAAGGAGATGAGCATGGGTTTGTACTGGTAGAAGCCCTTACGCATGCTATTGTGTGAGTTATGACTGGATTGAAGGGGGAATGCAGTGCTAGGTGTCCGGAGTAGGTGGGTGAGTATTTGCACTCAGACAGGGGATGGGGGTGTCCACTAGACTGCCATGAACTATATATAATTATGAATACTGGGGCACTTTGGGGAGAGAGTGGTCCACTGGACTGCCAGAGACTGATATGCAGCAGGTGCTCACCACACTAGTGCTCTTGGGTGCTGCAGTCACTCAACACACTAGTGGTACTGTGTACTGCAGTCGCTTGCCACAGTAGTGGTCTGTGGTGCCACAATTGCTTACAAGACTAGTGGTCTTAGATACTACAGTGCCTCACTGCCATACTAATCTAGGGTGCTGCATTTGTTCACCACAATGATGGTCTTGGGTGCTGCAGTCCCTCACCACATTTTTGATCCTTGCAGATGAAGATGATCACCACAGTAGCTGTCCTCCCCCCCCATCATATTCATATGTGGACTTTTTTTTTGTGGTGGGGGAGGGATAAATAAAATACAGTTTTGGATAGCAACCAGACCTGCTGCCAGCTAACACAAATACGTGCAATACTTTGTCACATCATTTTATTTTTAATTATTATGTCCCAATTGACTTTATTGCCACAAGCAACTAACATGATCACTAGTAACATAGGTACATTAAAGTGGCAGCACATACAGTCATTTAGGAAAGCTTCAGCGCCTACAGGCAACAGATGAAATTAATATGCATAAAATAACAACCTGAGGCATATTAACCCATTTATTCAAAACAACATATGCAGAGCAAAATTTCACCACATCATGCACTGAGAACAATCTACGCCTTGCATGAACTATTATGCCTGCAACCTAAATTGCTGTCATCAGGATAATAATACGTTTAGTTGAAATTCAGACACACCTGCACCACAAAAATACAAATCTGCTTATGTGGCTTTAAAGAAAATGGAATATAAATAATGTTAAAGTATACATAATATACAAATTATCCATGTTTGTATTGCATACATACCACTGACTGTAGTAGTATTGGTATTAGTAGTAGTCTTTATTTTATCTGGCGCCCTTCCCAGGAGGCTCATGGTGCCATTACAACATAGAGCAGTACTGAAGAAGCATATTAAATAAACTCAATCACTATAGTCATTGTTGACATGTGCCCAGACTTAACTAACATAAATATCAGTAAAAAGGATCCTAAATAAATAAATTCACAAATAAATCATTAAATACATTAAAGTGGGACATTATCAGCTATGGGGAAAATTAGCTCCCAAATGCCTGAATAAACAAAAACGTTTTTAGACCCCCACTTAAAGACCTCCACTGAGGGGGCCACCATCAGAGCTGTCAGAAAGGAGTTCCAGAGGACCAGGTCCTTTACCTCAAAGGCCCAGTTCCTCAGCTGTTTTTAACCTCACCCTGGGAACAGCCATGAGGCCCTCCTCAGCAAAGCAGAGTGAGCAAAAGGGTACATGAGGATACAAGAGATCAAACAGGTAGCCTGTGCCCAGCCTGTGTAGAGTCTTACAAGTTACAAGACCCACTTTAAAGGAGATACTCCACTTAACCATTAGCCAATGCAGATCACACAGCACCAGGGAGACATGACAAGTTCTTGGAAGGCCAGTCAGCAGCCTAGCAGCTACATTCTGCATCAACTGCAGGCATTGCAGCGTACCTCCATTGACCCCAAAATACAAATCATTGCAGTAGTCAAGCCTCAAAGTCACAAACACATATACCTGTGTGGCCAGGTGCCAAGGGGCATAAGGGATTTAATTTGGCTGATGTTCCACAGAAGGTAACAGCCATTCCAGATTACTGCTGACACCTGAGCCTCAAATGTCAGCCCTTCATCCAGAATGACTCCCAGATTTTTCACCTTCTTGGCAGGCAAGAGCCCAGAGGAGCTGAGCTGAAGCCCCCTCTCCATCTCAGTAGCTGCCACTCCCCCCCCACATCCTGGCTCTACCGCCGTACTTCAGTCTTCTGAGTTAAGTTTTAACTAGCTCAATGCCATCCAGTCTTGGATCTCTGCCAGGCACATCATAAGCAAGGCATCCCTCTTCACCATAGTCTTCCAGATCTAATTCACTACTGTTGTAATCTACACCATCGTTACTAGAATCGGATGCATCGGATGTATATTGGTAATCTCGGAATGGATTTAGTAGCCTGTGTCCATTATGCAAAACATTGACATCACTGTCACTACCATAACTGAGTTCTGTAAACTGTGACTCTGTATCACTACTGCTACTTTCCGATTGGAATGCCACCATGCTGTGCCAACTGTGTACCTAGGAAAACGTCACATGCATGCTGTCGCGAGACTTTGCGAGGCATTTGTAAATACATCGGAGAGGACTTTGACTTCTGGATTTATGGCTAACATATTTTAAAAAAGTAATGAAAAGAAACAAATGTTCACAGCTGATGTACAGAATGGTTTTATTAAACCCAGAGGTATCAAATCACAATGAGCAGAACAAAATCCAAGCAAATTCCTTTAAATAGGATTTCACCTGCCTTAAGACTGGGGAGATCGACCCTGAGAGTTTGAGTTTGCCAGCCAGCATTTCAAACCTGATGGCCGAGCCAGTGGTAACCAAGTTGTCTGCTTCTGCTGCTGCCATGACACCCCCCCCCCCCCAACCAAAGATGAGTTGTGCACAGTATGCCTCATACTCTCCCCAGGTCCATTTTGAAATACATTAGCATGCTTGTGTTCATGACTTCATGAATGCCATTAAACATTTTGAGAGCAAACATAACCATGAAATCAATGAAGTACTGTCTGCCAATTTAAGAAGGACTACCTTCTGAAATTTAAAGAAACCCTGTACCCACAAGAACTGTCCCTGAACTCCCTCAAAAGCCTTGTGGTCATCCTCCTTTCCTGCTGGATGACATCGAAGAAGAGTTATAGAAAGTTTGCGATCGCTGCATTCTGACAGAGCAGTGATCAATGGCTGTGTATTGACAGCAGTAGTGACTGGTATTGTTAAAGCCTGCAACTCCTAAATGTTAGCTGAGAATGGAGGTACATTATTATTCTCCTGGCAGTGGTCCTGGCTTTTTCTTAATAGGATGGGGTACAGTAAGAGAAAGGGGACCAAGGCAGCAAGAAAACCCCCTGAAGACTTTATTGAGTTGAAGTAGCAGTTCCTAAAGCAAATTGGCACTGCTGCAGCTCAGGAGCCGGTTCAACTGGAGCTGGTATTGCATCTTGACAAAGTGGTTGAATTTCATCCTCTGTTCAGAATGGACAAGGGACACTGTTGGATCATGTCAGGTAGAGGTAGCAGGCCTCGGTGACAGTGATAAACGCCAAGTCACAGTGGTTTTGTACATTTCCCGTCAAGCCATAACCTCTTGCCACAGATCAACCACAAGGCAAATCCCTGAACTGTCACCCTGTATACAAATTCCCCACTAAATGTCATGTCACAAAATCGGAGAATCACTGGGCTAATTTTGATACCATCAAACAGTACATCGAACATGTTCTTGTGCTATACATATCAGCAATAAAAACACATGACCTCCCTAAAGAACAGCGTACTATGCTCATGTTTGATCTCTTCCATGGACATACAATAGAACAGGTGTTAGAAAAAACTAGAACAGCATAACATTGTTCCAGTCTTCCTCCCTCCTCCTGCACCAGTTTGCTACCAGCTTTAGAAGTCTCAATTAACAAAGTTTTCAAAGATGAATAAAACAAGCATTTGTCAATGCCGAATGTTTGCTTGCTGTCATTGGCATTGGTAGTGTAGGTGTTACAGAGCTGCATAATAAGAATGGCAGCGAAGTATTGAACTGAAGCCAACCCCACCACCACCCTGCAGAGTGACAGGCATTGGGGTGTGCCTTTGGGTCGTCAGGCATAACGACCACGCCATTTCACCACACCCTACCCTGCAGACACTGACAAGTGTCACTGTGTCTTGGGGTCTTTGGCCCTTATGCACACCCCATTCCATCAGGAAATACGGTGAGATGGGTGCGGTATAGGAGAATGGGGTGAAGCTTGGGCCCGAAGAGTCCAAGGCACACCTTGATGCCTCTCACTGGCTGCAGGGTGTGGGTGGGGGTGGAATGGTATGAGCATTACAGGCAAGAATCGCAAGTCACACCCCTAATGCCTGTCATTCTCTACAGGGTTGGGTGTTATGGTCGGAAACCCTAACGCCGCAGGCATTCGTTGGTATTTTCAGTACAAATTTTCAACATGGTTTTTTGTGACCCCCCTCCATGAACAGTGGCAATATCAGTTTGTTAGACGAAAACAGCTTTTGCACAGTGACTACGGCATTTGGCATCACAGGTGAAAAAACACATTCCGAACAGGATGTGAAAAATGACAGTGGTACTGTTCATGGGGAGATGTAAAAAATGGCAATGTTGAAAATCTGCTGTGAAAATCTTAAAAAAATTGGTGAAGTCACGAGCGTGCGTAGAAACTGTGCAACGCACACCCGTAATGTAACTAGTTTGGGGATTTTTTTACAGCAGATAGTTAACACAGGCATTTTGGGACCTGCAATCATGAACAGTGTCAGTGTGATTTTCTTTATCTGTCCCGAATAATGATTTCCCACAGCGACCGCGCATTTCTGCACTGAAAGTGTGAAAACACATTTCAGCCATGTTGTGGAAAATGACAGCTGTACTGTTCCTAAGGAGGTGTGGAAAAATGCCAGTGGTGAAAATCTGGACTGAAAATATTACAAATTCATGACCTTACGAGGGTGCATGGAAACTGCACAATGCTCACTCGTAGCACAGTCATTTTATGGAGTTTTGTCACCAAATTTTCAACATAGCCATTTTAAGACCTCTGCTCATGACCAGTGTCACTGTGATTTTCTTAATCTGTCCCAAACATTGTTTTCGCACACTGACTGTACCATTGTGTGCTACATGTGCGGAAACACATTTTGGGTGAGATGTGAAAAATGGTAGCTGTACTGCTCATAAGGAAGTGCGGTAAAATGGCACTGTTGAAAATCTGGTGTGCAAATATTACAAATTCGCAAACTTGCCAGCGTGCGTAGGAACAGCGCAATGTCCCCTTCTAAAAACAGTAATTTTTGGGAATTTTTTCACCAAATTTTCAACATAGCCATTTTAACACCTCTGCTCATGACCAGTGTCATTGTGATTTTCTTAATGTGTCCCATACATTGATTTTGCACACCGACTGCGCCATTGTGCGCTACATGGGCTGAAACACATTGTGGGCAAGGTGTGAAAAATGACAGCTGTACTGCTCATAAGGAGGTGTGGTAAAATGGCAATGTTGAAAATCTGGAGTGAAAATATTGAAAATTTGCGAACTTATGAGCGTGCGTAGGAACTCTGCAACGCACGCTCATAAAACAGTCATTTTTAGGAATTTTTTTCACCAAATTTTCAACATAGCCATTTTAAGACCTCTGCTCATGAACAGTGTCACTGTGATTTTCTTAATCTGTCCTGTACATTGATTTCAAGACAATCGATTGCCCATTGTGCGCTACATGGACAGAAACACATTTTGGGTGAGATGTAAAATGACAGCTGTACTTGTCATAAGGAGGTGTGGGTAAAATGGCAATGTTGAAAATCTGGAGTGAAAATATTGAAAATTTGTGAACTTCTGGCGTGCATAGTAACTGCATAGCATGCCTTTCGTAAAACAGTCATTTAGGAATTTTTTCTCGCAAATTTTCAACATAGCCATTTAAGACCTCTACTCATGAACAGTGTCTCTGTGATTTTCTTAATGTGTCCCGTGATATTGATTTCCGACACCGACTCGCCATTGTGCTCACATTAGGCGAAACACCTTTAGGTGAGATGTGAAAATGACAGCTGTACTGCTCATAAGGAGGTGTGGTAAAATGGCAATTTTGAAAATCTGGAGTGAAAATATTGAAAATTTAGAAACTACGAAGCGTATGAACTGGCGAACGACGCTCGTAAACAGCTGGTCTTCCTCAGGATTTTTTCACCAAATTTTCAACATAGGCTTTTTGAGAGCCCACCTTATGAACACTGGCAGTGTCGCTCGTAATGGGTCCTGAAAGGTGATTTCATACAGTGACTGCGAAATCACCCTTCAGGCCTGATTAACGCCATAACAGTGCAAGAATTCATGAGGAGGGGTCCCAAAAAAAACATGTTGAAAATTTGGGCCCAAAATTCCCCAAAATGCCTGAGATATGCAACATAGTTGAAAAAACCCTATTTATTCCATTATACAGCTTATCGACATTTCCTTAGTTCGTGGACGGCTTTGAAGAATGCAGACGTGTTCCTGGTCCACCGATGATTGTCGCGCCGAGCTCCAGAGGTAAGTATGGGGTGAGGGGGGTGTGGGGAGGCAAGGTGCGCAGTGGTGGGTGCGGGTTGTGGGGGGGGAGACTGCGAGGAAGGTTTTCTTCTTTGACAGGTTTTAGGCACGCGGGATGTTTGCCACGCTGGAGTGGGCTCCCAGCGTGGCAGCTGAAAAGGCTGTTTGGGTGCTGGAGCCAACAGGGGATTGAGTACCGTCGGCCATAACATGCTTTGCCACGCTGGCACATGGAAAGCTTTTTTGGGTGGGGTGGCATGCAGCCGTGGAGCCGATGGGGATTGGGCACCCCCATTGGCTATGACAGTTCTTGCCACGCTGGGGTGGGCTCCCAGCATGGCACCTGGACAGCTGTTGTTGGGGGTGTGGAGCCGACACGGGGATTGAGCACCCCGCCGGCCACAGTGTGCGTGGGGAGAGGGAGCGCATCAGCACGCAATGTGCGTGCTTGCGCGTGTGTGTGTGTGTGGGGGGGGAGAGCTCTGCTCACTGAAGCGGAGCTCTCCCTTTCAACTGTATGCCACTGCATTTTCCTGCTGTCATAGACAGCTGCAGCAGTGATTGGCGCACTGTGACCGCGCCTGCAAACACACTGACTGAATTGGAAGACGCTGACACACCTCTAGAAAACTCGTATGATGGCACTATGTTTCTTGCACATACGTGCAAGCAAACATAAAAATCAGTTCGCTGACTGGTACTTAACACAAATCTTAAACCAGCTTTCAAATGGTGGTACTACAGTGAACTTTAATATGGACCTCAAGGTTTCACAGCCTGCAAAATGGTTGGTTACCAGTTTTGTGAAGATTTACTCCTGCACAGATGAGTGCATTTGAGGTTTTGAATTGGCCAGGATAAAAAAAGTATGCACTGAGTGCTTAAAGAATAAGTCATATGAGGTATTGTACTAAAACTCTTAAACTGGCTACTGCATCACTAAGCAATATACTGTACCTTGACCATGTATTTTATTTTACAGCTCCCAGATTCAATCCTGATGATGAGGGAGAATGTGTGTCTGCAGGACTTACCCATAGCTTGTTAGCGGCTGAGTGTCCCAAGATCACTGAGATCACTATTGCAGATTCTTTTTGCTTTTGTTTATTTCACTTAATCTTAATTGCAACTTTGCACTGTCTGAAGCAAATAAAATAAAATTAGGCGAAATAAAGTTAAGAATAGCGATGGGTCCTGTCTTAATACCACACTTCCAAATGGGTTACGTGAGGAAGCCACAAACACGTGGTCTGTTACAATGACATGAATACTTGCTGTCAAAATATTTTCTTTCTTTTTTTTCCCTCCTCCTGCTACCCCTGGTCGGCCACCCTTCGGTCTCCCAATGTCCCTCAGACTGCACACTCTCCCTCATCCCCAGCTACCACTCATCTCAAATTGTGACCCCCCCCAGGTAACCCGGCGTATCCCTTCACTGGACAGGTCCCTTTCCTCCAAGGGGGAAGGCACCAGTGGGGGTGGGCCAGTGCATCTGTATTGGCCCGGGTGAGTCACTGAGGCAATGGTGTCAGTTGGGAGGTCTGGCAGCAGTCAGGGACTGTCATCCAGTCGACCAAGGCAGTTTCCTGGTTTTCTCCCCTGGGATTGGCATGCCACTGACATCAACGTGCGTGCCGACATCCGCCATTCCCCCCAGCAATTTTCACCTCTGGTGTCTGTGCTGTGCCTCCAGCCTCTGCCAGGGGCCAGCATGTGTCGAGGTGCATCCCCCCTCCCCCCCCCGGAGAAGGTGAGCCATCCTGGGATGCTTCTTTCCTTCTCCCCTGCTGGCCCTCCAGCGACCCGAGTCCGTTCCTGAACCTGGGTCGCCGGTATCGCAAGCGGAAATCCACCCGCTGCGCCGACAGGCCGGCTGTCAAAATAATTTCATGGACAGGCAATGTCCTGCAAAAATATTTTGACAGAAAATAATACTAGTTTTGCAGTATTTTGTTTGTTTTTCACAGATATTTTTAATAACAGCTTTTATTACTAATTTAAAATTATAACGACGTGGAATATTGCAGGGTGGGAACACAAAATGCATGATAAAGAATGATTGATTATATATCAAAATGTGATGTATTATGTATACAAGAATCTTGGCATAATATCAGTCACTGCTTTGAATGGTTTCCAAATGTTCCAACATGTAGGATCTAAGGAATCTAGATATGGTCGCTCCTCTGGTGGATTATTGGTCTTTTGTAAAGTAGAGACTGTTAACTCAGTGCTTTGTTTATCTGATACTTCAGACTTTATAGCAATTCTTTAACAGTGCTGTAAAATGCAGATGGTTGTGGTCAACTGCTATATCCCTCCTTCTGGTTCAAAATTTTGTAATTCAAATATTTGTCTATCCTTAAAAGAACTTTTAGCTGAAATTAAGTTAAACCATCCTGAATTGGACATTTTATTGATTGGAGATCTGAATGCTTGTTTAGGAGAACTTGAAGGGCTATTAAATAATTCTATTTTGTCACTTTTTCACTGACTTTATCATCGAGGAGGGGTGGCGTGGGTGACTTGTGCTTGGAGGGTCCCCCCCCAACTCCGCCGGGTTGCAACATAATTTCTGTGAGTTGATGTGCTGGCTCGCTTAACCGAGCACCAGCAGGTCCCCTCACCACATCTTCAGCAAAAGCCCACAACATGAATCTTACCTACAACTTGATGCCATCAGCCCCTGCCACTGCAGGTGTCCCAACCGCGAAGAGCTGTTCTGAAAAACACAATTTGCAACTTGGGTAATCTTTTTCAAATTTTAGGTGCCAACACTCTACCCCTGGACTTTATCACTTATTAGCTCCTGCTGTTGTGACATGCTAGCTCTCCTCGTTCAAACGTGAGAGCATGTCCAGCAGCTCCAGACTTTGTCACTGACTTTATCATCGAGGAGGGGTGGCGTGGGTGACCTGTGCTTGGAGGGTCCCCCCCCCGCCTCTGCCGGGCTGAGACATCATTTCTGTGAGTTGAGGTGCTGGCTCGCTTAACCGAGCACTGGCGGGCCTCTTCACCACATCTTCAGCAAAAGCCGAGAACCTGAATCCTACCTACAGCTTGATGCCATCAGCCCCTGCCGCTACAGGTGTCCCGACCACGAAGAGCTGTTCCGAAAAACACAATTTGCAGCTTGGGTAATCTTTTCTTCCCGCCTACCCACCCCATTCCCTCCTCCTATTAAATACTCATAAGCTCCTCCCATATATGACTGTGGCTCCTATTTAGCTGGATGGGTGTGGCTGAAAAACCTTTAGTACCTTGACTTTACTCTTAAGATGCTTGATCTCACTGATTTGCTTGGGGTATTGTGCGTCAGGCTGCTTATTTCCCCTGGGCATTATAAACTACAAAGGGTTGCTTATTCTTCTGCCTGCTCCTCGTATACTGCTACATGTATATTACTTATCCCTGCATATTTTTGCAATATTGTTGCTCAGTGTTGGCTGGACCAGCAATAGTAAAATAGCTTTCTCTAGGTACTGGCAAGCATAAGTCTATCTGCCCTGTAATCTTCCGAAGGGAGTGTTCTGGCAATTATTTTCTGAGTCTCTGATTCCCTGCCCAAGTTCAAATACCTATACCCAGGTTGATCCTGTCGAATTAGTTGCACTTGTGTACTGTGCACATTGACCAGCCTCCCTCCAGGCCATCCCTCTGGTCCTTTTACTGTCACACTGTCGAAGTGGGAGTCACTGGATATTGTTTGGCTCTACCTTAGAATGGAAACTCCTAAACTACCAGGGGTGGTGACATGCCTTCCACACCCAGTGTTGCCCTCCTCATTGGTCTCCTCTCTGGTCTCTCCCTCTCACTAATGGTCGCTGTCCCCCCCTCAGTTAACAGGGGACCATTGGGGTATGTCTGTCCCCTACAAGGTGTTTGACTTCACCTTCTCTAACCTCCTTGCCCTAGATAGGCTGCCACTTGCCCTACTTACTGCCTTGATCTTAGATGCCTCCTGCGTCCTTCATTGGTGAGGAGACATCCAGCCCGCTGGCCCTCGACCAGAGATACCCCCTTCCGATGGTACCTCCTCTGGCTCTTCCTGGTGATACTGGCCCTGGCCAGTGATATTGAGCTTAATCCTGGTCCTACCTATCAGGCCACTTTACCACCTACAGAATGGAGGTCAGGCAAGGGGTTAAAACTTGCACACCTTAATATTCGCAGTCTTTTGTCCAACCTGGATGAACTCACTGCCTGGGCTGCACATTATAAGCCTGACATTCTTGGCATAACAACGACCTGGCTGAAACCCTCAATTTCTGACTCGGCCTGTGCGTTTCCTGGCTTTGAGTTTATTAGATAGGATCGGCCAGGAAACAAGCGGGGTGGTGGCATTCTAATTTACTTTAAGTGTCATCTTAAAGTGTCTCTGATGGTGCACCAGAGCTGCTGCATACTGTGTTGATACTTGGGAATACAAAAAAACTGCACTTTGTATGTACATATAATCCCCCCAAGGGTGGTCTGCCTGGTCTTGCCGACCTCCTGGACACCGTTGGTCCTAATGTTGGGACAACAAACTACTAATCCTAGGAGATGTGAACTTGAACTGGACTAGAGGCAATTCTAAGCAGTATGAGCCTCTACTTGTAAGTCTAGCCCTGACACAGCTTATCCAGAAGCCCACTAGATGGTCGGCTAATGGTGTCACTAGCTCCCTACTGGACTGGATTCTGTCAAACCGCCCTGAGAGGGTCAGCTCCAACGGAACCCTGCCTGACTCCATCTCTGACCACACCCCTGTATTCTGCATTTGGAAAATCCCCTCTCTGAAAATTCCCCACAAAATCATTCATGTTAGTAAGTAAGTAAGTAAATATTTATTTAAAATTGCTTTTCCAGAGATCAAAGCGCTTATGTTAGAGACTTCTCTAGGTTTGATCTGGGGACATTTCAGGAGGATCTGAGGCTAACTGACTGGTCTGGGGTGCTTAGTGCCCATGACCCCTCTACTGCTGTCTCCCAGTTTCTCACTGTCTTTGGTGCCCTGCAGGACAAACACGCCCCCCTTATTAGGTGGTGGGTAAGGGGTCTGCCGCAAAATGGCTGCATGGGAGCCTCTTAGCCCTCATGCGGGCTACAGACAAGTGCTGGGCTCACTTCAAAAGCACGCTAGATCAAACCATCTTTCAACAATATAGGAAACTCAGAAATGAGTGCAAAAGAGCCATCAGAGTGGCAAAGAGTAAATACTGTAAATGTGCCCTACTTAGCTCTGCTAAGGACCTATGAAGGTTCTGGAGGAACATAAAAAAACCTCGTCAGTGGCTCCTCCAATTCTGGGATATCCAATATGATCACTGGTGGCCCCACTTGTAATAATCCACTCACAATAGCAAATGCTTTTAATTCCCACTTTTCAGACTTGTCAGTGTTCACCTTCCTTTTCCCTGCTGGAGTGAATACCAGTGGCCCTTCGATCCCCCCCCCCACAGGAGGTTCACCCCTCCCATCCATTATTTTATCTCAGGGCTGTGTCTGTCATGGAGATGCAGAGACTTCTCTCTGATCTCCCCCTGCACTCCAGTGCTGGCCTTGATAATATGGAGCCCAAGCTTCTGAAGCTAGGTGCCCCCATCATAGCCTTCCCAGTGGCGCATATCTTCAACCTGTCCCTTGCCACTTGGGTTATTCCTGACATTTGGAAGGTGGCGAGGATTGTCCCTGTTCTAAAGTAGGGGAGTCCCAAAGTTCTGGATAACTATCGGCCGATCACCATCCTATCGGCCATTAGCAAACTCCTAGAGAAAGTCGTGGCTGAGCAACTCACTGAGTACATTCAGGCCCATGAGTTGCTGTCCCCTGCATAGCATGGCTTTCAAAAAGGGTATAGCACATCCACAGCCCTTGTCTCTGTCTCATCTAGCTTCAGGGTGGCCATGGACCAGGGTAAACTCTCTGGAGCCATATTCATTAACCTATCTAAGGCCTTTGACCTTGTGGACCATGCATTACTTTGCACACAGATGCGATCCCTTGGCCTGTCCCCTCCTGCCCTGAATTGGCTTACAAACTACCTCCAGGGCAGAGTACAACTGACCAAATTCAACAAAGGTCCTCTCCGATCCCACTTCAGTGACCTCTGGTGTCCCCTAGGGCTCTGTCCGGGGGCCCCTTCTCTTCTCTGTATTTGTTAACAATCTCCAAGCCACTGTAACCAACTGTAGTGCCACCCTATATGCAGATGATCTGGTCATCCTGGCACACTCCGGAGACATTGGGACTCTCAACCTTCAGTTGACTGAGGACTTTAATAATATTCAGTCCTGGGGTAACATATCACAGCCTGGTCCTCAACATGAAAAAAACTCAGGCCATGCTGTTTGGGTCTTTGGCCAAGATCAAGGCCTCCCCTGCCCCTCTGTGTGTCATTGGTGAGTATGGTGCCCCCCCCTTCTAACCACAACTTCCATCAAATACCTCGGAGTGACACTTGACCCCCAACTTGACCTGGGGAGTCACATCCTAAATGTCTGCAGAACTGTAAACTGGGTGTTGCCTACAGGGCAAAGAAAAGTCTGATGTCTGCTGCTCATCTGGCACTTGCCAGAGGTGTGCTGTTCCCTTCGCTTAGCCATGGCCTACTCCAATTTGCCCACACCTCCAAGGTTCTCCTTACCCAGTGACACACAACCTACAACAATATCTGTCACTTTGCCCTGGCTGTCCCTTGACTCATCCACCACTGTGAGCTATACGACAAACTTGGCAGACTTTCCCCAGCAAATCACTTGAACTTTGGGCTGGGCTGTTTCATGGGTAAAGTGATCAGAACTGGTACCCCTCCAGGGCTGGCACAGCTTCTCATGCCTCTGATCTCTCCTCCTACTCCCTCAGGTCTCAGGATCTTGGGGTGCTCAAAGTCCCCTTTAACCGAACCCTTATGGTACAAGTGCTCCCAGGCTATGGAACTCCCTCCCTGCCCATGTTCGCTCTTCCCACTCCCACTTGTGCCTCCAGAATTCTCTGTGGAAGCATCTGAAGCTGTCCTCAGTGTGCAAGTGTTCCAAGCCTCCTTAAACTTGGTCTCTGCACTGGACTCTCACTTGGGTGCATGAGATTTGCCTGATTAAATCCTCAGGAACTAGCTAGTCCTGTGGCTCTGCTAATGGTCTCTCGTACACTGTGATTACTGTACCTGCCATTGACTGACCTAGAATATTGATTTTTTGTATGTATGGTTGTTACCTATTACTGTTCACAGTAGACTATCTATGTTAGCCTGTTTTCCCTTGTATCTATGTACTCAGCTCTATTCATTGTTATGTACTCTGCTTGTACCTGTATCTTCATTGTACTGTCCCAGGTCATTCCTGAAAATAGGCATATAACTTGTCTAGTGTACCTACCTGGTCAACAAAAGCTAAATAAATAAATAATGTACGAATGACTTTCCTATTTTAGCAAAATGATCTATCAAAGATGAAAATATGAATAAAGCAGGCAAACAGCTAATTGCTATTATGGAATAATTGAACATTTTTCCATTGAATGGTAGGATTTTAGGTGATATAGAGAGTAATTATACTTACTACAAGTTCACATTTGGCTCAATAATAGATTTGGCCCTTTGGTCAGGAAAGGTGGATTATTGGCATTTCCTGCAA
The DNA here is from genome assembly GCA_016271365.2 of Neoceratodus forsteri. Taxonomy (NCBI): domain Eukaryota; kingdom Metazoa; phylum Chordata; order Ceratodontiformes; family Ceratodontidae; genus Neoceratodus; species Neoceratodus forsteri. The sequence goes on along the minus strand of CM057450.1, from coordinate 637,179,798 downwards.
ATACCAACTAGGGCAGAAAGTGACCATATGCCACTTATGCTAGGTATTAAAACAAGCATTTGTCAATGCCGAATGTTTGCTTGCTGGCATTGGCAGTGGTAGTGTAGAAGTTACAGAGCTGCGTAATAGTAATGGCAGTGAAGTACTGAACTGAAGCCAACCCCACCACCACCCTGCAGAGAGTGACAGGCATTGGGGTGTGCCTTTGGGTCGTCAGGCATAACGGCCACGCCATTTCAGTACACCCCACCCTGCAGACACTGACAAGTGTCATGGTGTTCCTTAGGGTCTTTGGCCTTATGGCACCCCATTCCATAGGGAAATACCAGAGATGGGTGCGAGTATAGGAGAATGGGTGAACTTTGAGGCCGAAGAGTCCAAGGCATACCTCGATGCTTCTCACTGGCTGCAGGGTGTGGAATGGTATGAGCATTACAGGCAAGAATTGCAAGTCACACCCCTGATGCCTGTCATTCTCTACAGGGTTGGGCATTAACATAGAAACATAGAAACATAGACTTTGACGGCAGATAGGGACCGCTAGGCCCATCTAGTCTGCCCATTTCCCTACCTACAGGATAGGCCGCAGATCCTAGTTAACCAACAGCCTTTATCTTCCTGCCCCCCACAAGAATTGCCTTATGTCTGTCCCATGCATTCTTGAATTCTCCGACAGTTTTAGACCCCACAACTTCCTCAGGAAGGCTGTTCCATGCATCCACCCTCTCTGTGAAATAATACTTCCTCACATTGCCCTGAACCACCCTCCTACTATCTTTAAATTGTGTCCCCTTGTTCTTGCAAGTCTCTTTTTCTGAAAGATGCTACCCTCTTGGACTTTGTTGATTCCCTTGAGGTACTTGAAAGTTTCTATCATGTCCCCCCTCTCCCTTCTTTCCTCAAGGGTATACATATTAAGCTCCTTTAGTCTCTCCTCACACGGCTTCTCATGCAGACCCTGCACCATTTAGTTGCCCTCCTCTGGACTGCCTCTATCCTGTCTATGTCCTTGCGGAGATGGGGTCTCCAGAACTAGACACAGTATTCCAGATGGGGTCTCACCAACTGTCTGTAAAGAGGATAACAACTTCCTGTTTTCTGCTGCTGATGCCTCTCCCTATACATCCCAGTATACCCCAGCCCTCCCTACTGCCTTCTCACATTGCTTGCTAACCTTAAGGTCATCTGATATGATTACCCCAGGTCCCTTTCCTGTTTTGTTGTTGTTACTACCTCCCACCCATTGTGTATTCTTCTCCTGGGTTCTTGTTTCCCAGGTGCATTATTTTGCACTTTTGCATTGAATCCTAGCTGCCATATGTCTGACCATTCCTCCAACCTTGCCAAGTCCCCTTTTCATCCTTTCCACGCCTCCTTGTGTATCAACCCTGTTGCAGATCTTTGTGTCATCTGCAAAAAGGCATACTTTTCCTTCCAGTCCCTCTGCAATGTCACTGATAAAGACATTAAAAAGGACTGGACCCAATACTGAACCCTGCGGTACCCCACTAGTAACCGCCCTTTCTTCAGAGTGGACTCCATTTACAATTACCTTCTGTGTCCTGTTGTCCAGCCAATGTTTTACCCAGGCTACCACCCTGGGACCCACTCCCAGGCTGGTTAATTTGACTATCAATCTTTTGTGTGGGACTGTGTCAAATGCCTTGCTAAAGTCTAGGTAGGCCATGTCCACAGCACCTCCCTGGTCTACTACTTTGGTCACCCAGTCAAAGAAATCTATTAGATTCGTCTGACATGACCTTCCCGCTGTGAACCCATGCTGCCTTGGATCCTGTGCTCCACTGACCTCTAGGTACTCAACTATTCTTTCCTTCAAGTGACTCCATCACTTTCCCTACCACAGAGGTCAGACTGACAGGTCTGTAGTTTCCTGCCTCTGTCTTGGTCCCACTTTGTGAAGGGAATCGCATCCCTTCCTCCAGTCCTCGGGTACCACACATCCTCCCATGATTTATTAAAAGAGTAGCCAGTGGTTTCACTAGTTCCTTCCCTAATTCTTTTAGAATTCTGGGGTGAATTCCATCAGGACCCATTGCTTTGTCCATCTTCAGTTTTAGGAGTTCTTGCAGAACCCTTTCTTCTGTGAAAGGACTGGGATCGACCCCCTTATCAAGAGTGCTTCTGTTAATTGGATTAGGCACTTCCCCCTCCTCTTTTGTGAATACTGAGCAGAAATATTCATTCAGTATTCCTGCTTTTTCACTGTCCCCCTCTGCCCACCCACCATTCATTCTATTCAGCCTCACTATCCCTCCCTTTGTCTTTCTACGCTCGCTGATGTACCTATAAAAGGTTTTATCCCCCTTCTTAACTGAGTTGGCTATCTTTTCCTCAGTTTGGGCCTTTGCTATTCTGACTTCCCTCCCTGCTTCTTTCTGCCTTAATTGGTACAGCTCTCTGTCCTGCTCCTTCTGTGTTTCCTTATACTTCCGGAATGCTATCTTTTTCTTCCTGACTTTCACAGCCACCTCTCTTGAGAACCATAGTGGCGTTTTCTTTCATTTTGATTTGTTTATTTGCTTCACACAAAGGCTTGTTGCGTCTGTGATGGCAGTTTTGATAATTCCCCATTGTTGCTCCACACCTCCTTCTAGTCTGTTTGCTAGTGCTTTTCTGAGGCACTCTCCCATCTTGCCAATGTCAGCCCTCCTAAAGTCCAGTACCCTCACTTTTGTATGGCTTGACTCTGTAGCTGAGTTGAACGTGAACCACACTGTTTGATGGTCACTTGTCCCCAGATGGCAACCTACTTCTAGATCTGAGATCCTCTCACTGCCCCCGTTTGAGAGTATGAGGTCTAAGATTGCTCCCTCACGAGTGGGTTCCGAAACTAGCTGTCTAATGCCTGCCACCTGTAGGGCGTCAAGAATGGCCCTGCTCTTGGATGTGGCTGCAGCAAATGTGCTCCAGTTAACATCTGGCATATTCAGGTCTCCCATCAACAGTATCTCCCCTTTCTCTGCCATTCTAAGAATTCCTTCCATCATATCCTTGTCCATTCCTTCCCCCTGACATGGGGGTCTGTACACAACCCCTGTGCGGATTGTGGTGCCCTTTCCAGTCTCCAAGGTGACCCACAGTGCCTCCTCTCCTCCCTGTTTACTCTTTTGTTCAGTTGCTTTTATCCTTCCTTTACATAGAGAGCTACTCCTCCCTCTTCTCCCCTGCCTGTCTCTCCTGTAGGTTATGTACCCGGTATGTTAACATCCCAGTCATGGTTCTCTGTGTACCATGTTTCTGTGACTGCTACGATATCCAGGCATCCTCTTCCATTAAGGCCACCAGCTCAGGAGCTTGTTGCCCAGACCACGGCATTGGTACTCATTACCCTCCATTTCCTGATGGCCTTACCCTTTTGCCCCATCCCTGTCCTTCTTGCGTTGTCACTTTCTCCATTTACCCCTGCCCTTCTCATATCAACACCTCCATGTTGGTGTTTGCCACACCTTACTACTGTGATTGTTTGGGGGAGCTAGGATTTTCCTGCTCCTTTCCAGTGCCTCCCTTGGCTGGTTTAAAAGCTTGCCAATGAAGCATTTAAACCTATCAGCTAGGATCCTGGTTCCTCCCGGACAGATGCAGCCCATCATGCCAGTATAGGCTTGCATCACTCCAGGTGGACCCCCAGTCCCCAATGAAGCCAAATCCCTGAGCTCTACACCAGTTTTTCAACCACTGATTGAATCCCATGGTACGGAACATCCTAGCCTCTCCTATGCCATAGATAGGTAGCACCTCCGAGAAGATTACCGTGCGTGCTACTTGACTAAGGCCCCTCCCCAATTCCACAAACTCTTCCTGCACTTCTCTAATCCCTTTCTTAGCCAGGTCATTTGTCCCTAGGTGGACAATGACATCCAGCTCCCTTCCCTGTGCAGCTGCTCTGGCAATCCTGAGGATTTGCTCCCTGTCCCTCCAAGCCATGGCACCAGGCAGGCACCTCCTCCCTCTCCCCTTCCTTGCCCAGTTCTACCTTCCTAACAATGGAGTCCCCCACCAGGAGTTGTTTCCTTCCCCTGCAGGGTCCCCTGCCACCCTCCTGTGGGTCTCCTTTGTGGAGGTTCCCAGCATCCTCCTTGGTCTCCACTGTAGGTGCCTCCATAGAGGAACCACACTTTGCCAGAATGGCAGAGGAATTGTGGAGAGGTACAACTGGAGGGATGTGCTTCTGTTCCACCACCCTCACCCTCCCTGAGCCCACTGTGGTCAACCAGCTCCTCTTTCTTGGCAACCTCTGAGGCAGCGGCAGTGGCACTGGTGGTCTCTGGATGGAAGAGGAGGTCCCACAAATCCTGGCCAACTCAGCCTGGAGATGAGCAACCTCCTCCCTCAGCCCAGAGAGGTGCCTGCAGATGGGACAACACGCATCCTCCAGAATATCTCCCGAAGACTGCTGCTCCACAGCCACTGCACTGCACCACTCCAATCATGTCTTATTTCTGACCCCTTAACTGTTTGCAATCCTTACTCTTTCGTCTGTTTTTTTTCTCTCTCTCTCCTTACTTTCTGCCTGTGTGCCCTTTAAGCTCCTGATTGTCCTGTTTTGAGACAAGAATATCCTATATTTCTCAGTAGACCACTTTTCCTCAGTTTGGGCCTTTGCTATTCTGACTTCCCTCCCTGCTTCTTTCTGCCTTAATTGGTACAGCTCTCTGTCCTGCTCCTTCTGTGTTTCCTTATACTTCCGGAATGCTATCTTTTTCTTCCTGACTTTCACAGCCACCTCTCTTGAGAAGCGTAGTGGCTTTTTCTTTCATTATGGTTGGAAACCCTAATACCTCAGGCATTCGTTGGTATTTTCACTCCAAATGTTCAACATGGCTTTTTTTTTGTGACCCCACCTCATGAACAGGGGGAATATCAGTTTCTTAGCCAATAGCTGCTTATGCACAGCGACTACGGCATTTGGCACCACAGGTGCAAAAGCATTCCGAACAGGATGTAAAAAATGACAGCTGTACTGCTCAAGGGGAGGTGTAAAAAATGGCAATGTTGCAAATCTGCAGTAAAAATATTTAAAAAAATGGTGAAGTCACGAGCGTACATAGAAACTGTGCAACGCACAACCGTAATATAATTAGGCTGGGGATTTTTTTACAGCAGATTGTCAACTGAGGCATTTTCGTGCCTCCGATCATGAACGGTGTCACTGTGATTTTCTTTATCTGTCCCGAACAATGATTTCCCACAGCGACCACGCATCTCTGCGCTGAAAGTGTGAAAACACACTTTCGGCCATGTTGTGAAAAATGACAGCTGTACTATAAATAAGGCAGTGTGGAAAAATGCCACTGGTGAAAATCTGGACTGAAAATATTACAAAGTCATGAACTTATGAGGGTGCGTGGAAACTGCGCAATGCTCACTCATAACACAGTCATTTTATGGACTTTTGTCACCAAATTTTCAACATAGCCATTTTAAGACCTCTGCTCATGAACAGTGTAACTGTGATTTTCTTAATCTGTCCCAAACATTGGTTTCGCACACCAACAGCACCATTGTGTGCTACATGTCAAAACACATTACAAATGCATATGAAAAATGGCAGCTGTACTGTTCATAAGGAAGTGTAATAAAATGGCAATGTTGAAAATCTAGAGTGAAAATATTAAATTTCAAAACTTATGAGCATGCACAGGAACTGCGCATAGCATCAAAATAAAACAGTCATTTTAGGAATATTTTCACCAAATTTTCAAAATAGCCATTTTAAGACCTCTGCTCATGAACAGTGTCACTGTGATTTTCTTAATGTGTCCTACATATTGATTTCGCATCGACTCGCCATTGTGCGCTACATGGGCGGAAACACATTTTGGGCAAGATGTGAAAAATGACAGCTATACTGCTCATAAGGAGATGTGGTAAAATGGCAATGTTGAAAATCTGGAGTGTAAATATTGAAAATTCGCGAACTTACGAGCGTGCGTAGGAACTGCACAATGCACGCTCGTAAAACAGTCATTTTGGAATTTTTTCACCAAATTTTCAACATAGCCATTTTAAGACCTCTGCTCATGAACAGTGTCACTGTGATTTTCTTAATTTATCCCGTACATTGATTTGGCACACCGACTGTGCCATTGTGCGCTACATGGGCGGAAACACATTTTGGGTGAGATTGAAAAATGACAGCTGTACTGCTTATAAGAAGGTGTGGTAAAATGGCAATTTTGAAAATCTGGAGTGAAAATATTGAAAATTTGCAAACTTACAGTGTTGTAGGAACTGAGCAATGCACCTAAGCAAAACAGTTGTTTGGTTTTGTAATTAAATTTTCAAATAGGCTTCTTGAGAGCCCACCTTATGAACATTAGCAGTGTTGTTTCATTAATCAGTCCCAAAAAGTGATTTCACGCAGTGACTGCGCAGTGACTGCAAAATCACCCTTCGGGCCTGAATAACGCCATGACAGTGACATCATTCATGAGAAGGGGTCCCAAAAACCCCATGTTGAAAATTTGGTGCAAAAAGTCCAAAAAATGCCTGAGATATGCAACAAAGTTGAAAACCCCCTATCTAGCCCATTATACAGCTTACCGGCATTTCCTCAGTTCGCGGTCGGCTTTGAAGAGTGCAGACGTGTTCCCGGTCCACCGAAGATCATCGCACTGAGGTCCAGAGGTGAGTATGGGGTGAGGGGGAGTGTGGGGAGGCAGGGTGCGCAGTGGGTGGGTGCGGGTTGTGGGAGGGGGACCAGGGAGACTACGTGGGACCGTTTTTTCTTTACAGGTTAAAAAAAAAAAAAAGGATGATGTGGGACATTTGCCACACTGGGGTGGGCTCCCAGCATGGCACAAGAATGGTTGGGGGGGCGTTCAGCTGATGGGGGACTGGGCACCCTACAACAAAGCATTGATTGCCACGCTGGGTGGGCTCCCAGCATGGCACTTAATACTCAGGGGGCTGAGGACAGTGCAGCCGATGGGGATTGGGCACCCCCATTGGCTATATCATTAGTTGCCGTGGAATGGCGCAGCGTGGCATTTTAGAGGCTTTGGGGGAGGCAGGGGGACGCAGCACAGCCGACGGGGATTGGGGCACCCCCGCCAGCTATACAGTGCATGGGCGCAGTGGGCGGGCATGCACACGCCTGCATGGGCGGGTGTGTGTGGGGAAGGCGCATGAGCAGGCGATATCTTATCGCTACTCACCAAGCGTACTCCCCTTTGAACTGTATGCCACTGCATTTTGGAGCTTGTCATAGACAGCTCCAGCATGCGATAGGCTTACAGGGCAGCGCTTGACAACACACTGACTGAATTGGAGGAGGAGGCGACACACTTCCGAAATCTCCGATGATGGCACTATGTTTCTTGCACATGCGTGCAAGCAAACATAAAAAGGGAAAATAACAAAACACATAAAATATGAGATGCCCCTACACTTCATCAAATGTAGGACAAACAAAAGGCTGATCTGGGACTTAACCATAGAAAATTGCATTTTTAACAAAATAGAATTATTTCTCAGCCAGTGAGATGAAAAAAAGTTAAAACAATTAAGTGTGGGAGAAATATGGGGAATATACCAAGTATTGTTTGAACAACTGCAGGGGAAATCTTCACAAACAAGTATTAATAAGTAGACAGAGTGACATCAAACAAGGTGATTTGATAAAGAGTGTAAGACCCCAAAAATAAGTTAAGAAAAAAAATAAGACTGACTAAGGGAAAGAAAGATAGAAAATATTATCAGACTTGAATATTGAAATGAAAAAATATTGTAGTTTTTTAAAGGAGAAAAAGACAGTGTATCAATATCAGACAAGGGAAAATGCTAAAAACAATAACAAAAAAAGATAGCAAAGGATTCTGGCAATTAGTGGCAAAAGGGACTGACAATTTTAAGAAAAAAATAGATTCTTACATCATGGAAAAGCAATGAATAAAACATTTTAAAGGAATATTCTTTGGTCCAGAGGTGGAGACACAAGAGACAGAGGTACAAAATAGTTACAGTTGCCCAGTAATAACAAGTGAAGATATATATCTGGCAATTAAGTAATTGAAAAATAATAAGGCCCCAGGACCAGACACGATTACCGAAGAGGTATATCTTTGTAACGCCACTGTCTGGTGACAATCACTATTAAATGCATCCAGAGCGAGGTGCTAAAACAATCCCTATCCACAAAAAGGGAGTCTTGCTGATCCAACAGTGTAGAGACCGATGCGTTTGTTGGACATTAATCTCAACATTTTCTCAAAAATTATACTGGAGTATTTACTAGCACAAATTGATAACACGGGGGAGGGGTAGACAAGGTTACTCTACCACGTACAACAGTTGTATCTTGAGTCATTTCATAGAAAAGTATGTAAACATAAGAAAGCAAAAATTATACGTGGCATATATAGATCTATGTGCTGCATTTGATACGGTCTTAAGAAACATATTGTGTAATCTCATGCAGAAGCTTGGACTAGATCCAGCTATTGTAAGAATCATTGCAGCCCTATATTCTGAAACATGGGCTAAAGTAAGAACAGCAACACAAGGACAATTGTTAGAATCCTTTGTAATCAACAGAGGCATTCATTAAGGCTGTGTTTTAGCCCTGACACTTTTCTATTTGTATATCGACCAAATACTAAAAGACCTAGAACAATACAGCCAAGATGCTCCTGGAGTTGATAACTGTGCATGTCTGGTGCTCGCCTATGCAGGCAATATTATTCTGCTTTCCCTAACAAGAAGTGATCTGCAAAAGAAATAATTAAGGCCAAAATAATTTACTAAGATCAACTCTAGGCCTCAATCCAACCTGTCCAGCAAAATACATTAGAACTGAATTGGGAATAACAAGTATTAATGCCAATAAAGACAGTAAAAAAAATCAGCTATTGGTTGCATTCAATAAGGCTTCCTCAAAATTGTCTTCCAAAAAAAATGATTAAAAGAGAAGTAGATAAAAACTGTGACTTAAACTGGTTAGGAAAAATATACCAAAAATTAGACAAATATGGTATGGATACTTTTAGATATTATGTCAATAAAAATATTCAACTTAGTGTTAAGTACAAAAAAATATATCAAAAACAAGGTTGAAAACTACTGGATAACAAAGGACCCGGAAGAGATATCTTTATCTAGATATTCACTCTGGTATGCAAAAACTAACTGTAATTTTTAATATATTACTTTGACATCCTTAAAGACCCTCTATTAAGGAATATATATATTAAAGCAAAATTGAAATTATTTGATGTAAATATACTTAAAACTAGATATAACAAGTTGCAAAAATCAGAAGAAAATTGTAAATGCATAAAAGGTAGGAAAGAAGACTTAACGCATATATTATGGGACTGCCCATGGTACACAAAAATGAGAAATTATTGGATGGGCCCATATATGAACTGGCCAAAGAAATCACAGGATGATTTAACTTACATCTTATGTAATATGGGCGATGCATGCACAATCTTGAGAATTGCAAAATATGTGGTATTGATATATAAACTAGGAAAGAAACACATGTAATAAGACTGGGCAATAGATAATGGAATGACTGGATTAATATTATTGTATAAAGTTGTCTTTTTTCTCATGTTTTTAGAATGTTGAAAACTTTTCTGTACTTTTTTGTATTTTTGTATGATGTATTTATTGTTTATTGTAAAACATTGTCAAAGACCGATTTTAATAGTCCAACAATAAAAACTCTACTACTAGTACTAATTTTGCAGTTAATGACTGGTCATTAAAGATGTCCACCAATAACGGTTTTTAAAAATCCCTTCCCTCATAGCTACTTTTTGATTTTACATACTGAATTCATAGGGCCGGATATTCAAAAGGGTTGCGCCATGCGCAATAGGGTTGAACATGCGCAAGTCTGAAATTGCGCCATTCTGCAATATTCAGCAGGAGGCAGTTGCGCCACCGAAAACAGGCTGAGCAACAGCGCAATGCAAATGAAGGCATGCGCAACCGAAGGGGGTGGATCCCTGCATAAAGAGTGCAATGCGATATTCAAAGGGTTGCGCAATGCGCAATAACGGAACAGCCTGAATTTGCGCCACAGCGGAAATGAGCCAAAAATAAAAAGGCTCAAGGAAGAGGCGCAAGAACGCTACAGGGATGCCAAGCGAGACAGACAGAGAGAGAGACAGACAGTGACAGTCCAGAACAGGGCAGGCAAGGGAAGTTGTGTGGGCCATAGGCTGCAGAGGCCAGTGGGGGTACCCGGTGCAGTGGAGGTAGCAGTCAGGACAGCGGGGGTAACAGAGCAACATCAGCCAGGGGGGGTCACAAGCCAGGGAGATGGACAGTGCCAGCTTCCACATGGAAGCTGTAATGAGTGGGGTGAGAATGCATGCTGCAGGGGGACATGGCCGTGGAAGGGCCCGTCGGTGGTATGCCCCCAACAGGCAGTACCGTGCCCGCATCAGCTTTGAGCTGTATACAGATGTAGAGATCGTGGGCCGGTACCGCCTGAACAGGGCAATACTGAGACGGCTCTGTGAGCTGTGCAGTGATGTGATGCAGGCACCCTCACGACGGAGTCACGCTCTGTCGGTGGAGACCAAGGTGACAGCCTGCATGTGCCTGCTCACCACGGGCACCTTCCAGAGGCCGACAGGGGACACCACAGGCATCACACAGTCGGCCACATCACGCATCCTCACCCAATTCCTCAGCACACTGCTGCCACATGCTGCGGAGCACATCCATTTCCCCAGCACTGTGGCAGAGCGCACAGCAAACATGCAGGAGTTCCACAGGGTAGCATGTATGCCTGGCATGCTAGGGGCCATAGACTGCACCCATGTGGCCATTCGCATGCCACCTGGCCCTGATGGGGCTGCATATAGGAACAGGAAGGGCTATTCCAGTGTCAACTGCCAGGTGGTGTGTGATGCCACTGGGCGCATAATCAATGTCTGTGCCACACACCCTGGCGGAGCACATGATGCCTTTATATGGTATCAGTCTGCACTGTGCCATCGATTCGAGAGTGGGGACATCCCCACAGGCCATCTAGTGGGTGAGTACGCATGTAGGAATTGCAAATGTGGGGCAAGGGTGGGAATGCCACAGGTGCCATGGCAGTGGCACACAGGGATATTGGCAATATGGACCTGAACATGATACTCATCTCCACCATCTCCACACAGGTGATAGCGGATACCCTCCGTCCCTGGCTGCTCACACCCTACGGCGCCCCATGACCCCGCATCGCACCACGCTATAATGAGGTGCATGCCGCCACACGCAACATCATCGGCGGGTGTTTGGGATGCTCAAGGCACGCCCGACGCCTGACACCCAGCGTGCTCCTGCCAGTACAGCCCCTCAAAGGCCTGTGGGATATTCCTGGCCTGTTGTATCCTGCACAACATGGCCAAAAGACTGTGGGATAGCCATTCAGGTCGAGGAGGGGACAGCGATAGAACGCCAGCGCGCCGGTGATGATGGTGATGAGCAGCCCTTGGATGGCGGGACCCTGACTGATCCGGCAGGCCCAGCTGCACCGGACACCATCACAGAGGAGCATTATGCACGACACAGGTAAGTCAAGGGCCATGTGCAACCAACACTGTCCTGGCGCAACCCACAGGCACACAGAGTAACACACCAGGGTGCATAACGGACGGGGAGTGGAAGGGACCAGGCACACAAACACACCATCAGGGAAGGTGAACAGTCATATGGACACACACACCAGGCACAAAGCATACATGGGCAGGTGCACAGCAGAGCAGGAACAGACATGGCAAACACACAGATCCACAGACCACACCACCACCTGTACTGTCCATGCATGTGTCAGATGCTGGGCACCCTTGCACCTTGGTGTACAGTACAATGCAGGCATCATCATGCACACGCACCTGTGGACAGCAGTCGGGATGGTGTGCAGGTGGTCCGTATGTCGGCGTGATGGGCAGGGCACCCACCAGTGCACTGCCCACCATGACAACGCATACACAGGGCAGCACCAGACAGGGCCCGCACTGGGAGACAGGTCAGTCATGGTGCACTGTTCCATGGCCACCGCGGATGCGTGGACGGCCCCGCCGTGACCCAACAGCACTGGCTGGCTGAGCAGGGGCCACATGGGGTGGCACCGATGGACCACCAGGGGTCCCACTGCGCGATCATGATCTTGTCCGCACTGGGGTCTGTAGTATGCCAAACACACCTGCACCAGGGGTGCTCGGGATGCCCACAGCAGAACCCGGTGTTGACAGGCTGGGTGTCGCACGACGCCGGGAATGGGGAGTGGAGAGCGTACTGTGTGGGGTGCATGGTACAGGGGCACCTGCTTGTGTGCCCAATGCAGCCACGACAGCGACCAATGCCTGGGTCTGCCTGTCAATGGCGGCGGTCACATCCATCCGCATATGGACCATCTCTGCAAGGATCAGAGCACAGTCCCTGCTGTGCCACTCCACAGCCACGCACAGTGCCACCACGGATGTTGCAACCTGCCTTTGCTGCTGTACTGATTCCCGCAGCAGGTGGGTGTGCTCTTCAAATGGGTACTGTGCCACAATGGCATCCTGTACCCCAGGGTATGGAAGGTCCTGATACTCAACACCCCTTGAGGGTGGGCGCTGTTCACCAGTACCAGGAATGGGCATATCAAAGGGCGGTGGGCATGTGCCACCGCTGGACACTGTACCCCAAGACCTGGTGGGTGACTGCTGCTGCTGCCCCTCCAACCGCTGTGCCCCAGGGACCACTCGTTCCACTGCTGTGGCCGCAACAGTGCCAGACACCTGCACAGCCACCGGTGCTGCCCCACCAGTGCTGACAGGCACAGCCTGGGACTGTGCCGACATGCTGGCACACACGTTGGAACCAGCTAGGCCCAGGGGCATGTGCTGGCCTGCTGTGTGTCCGTCATGGGACACATACATGTCACTGCCCATTGCAGTCCTTGCATCATCAATGGTGCAGGCATGTGCTACAGCCAGACAGTGTGCTGGCATGCTTGCATGCCAGACTGCTGAGACACAGGCTGTGCACCCCCCACACCTGACTCACCGACAACAGAGTTGGCAGCCAGGCGTGCATGCTGGTGCAGTGCATGCTGGCTGGTGACAGAGGTGGATGGACCCTCCTCCAACTCCAGCAGGTCTTCCTCACTGCCTGGACCCACCACCACCATCCCCTGAAGATGAACAGGATCTGTAACAGAAAGTGAGGACATGTGAGTGCATGTGAACAACCTTCCCCCCCCAACACCACCACCATGTCATACCGTGCAGTAATGGGCTTCCACCTGTCTGGAATCCACCTCCTGGTACGCCTTCAATAGCACTCCACTGCATTGATGCAGCCAGTCGGTCCTCAGCCAGGGTCAGCTCCGCCACCGCTGGCTGGCCCCCGCTTGTGCCAGCACATGCCGCCCTGAGGGCTGCCACCTTCTCCTTCACCCTCCCGCGGTCTGTCCCCATCTTCTTTTTGCATTCCTGCACGGAGCGCTGGTGGCTTCAATGCAGGTTCACTGCCCGAGCTACCCCCTCCCATGCAGCCACATGGGCCTGAGGGGGTGCCCCGCCATCCACTCAGTAGTGGCTCCTCCTCCAGGTAGGCCTGGAAGAGGGCCTCTGTCTCCGCCGTGGTGAAGTTGGGCCTCCTCCTGCGCCCACCATCCTCACCCTCACCTTGGATCTGCTCGGTCATGTCGATCTGTATGGGTGGAAGTGGAAACCTGTCACTGTGCAGTCTACAGCGTTATCCCATGACCATTATCCAGAACATCACACAGCATGCAACCCACCTCTCACCTGCAGTAACCGAATCTGGCCAGCGCAGCCCAATGTCGCACATTTATAGTGTAATGCATGCAAATTAGGAGTGGAGCAACTGTAATGAGATGCAAATCGCGCCACTGCGCCTTTGAATGGCTGATCAGATGATTTGCATGTGTTGGCTGAATATCGCGCCATTGCGCTTTGCGCAATACGGTTGAGCCGGCTGAGCCAATGGCGCATTTCTGTGACTGTGTGGTACACTGCATTGCGCATGCCCAGGTAGCTTACGCAGGCGTCTGCCACACTGATGATGTGCTGTGCACGATCAGCAATTCAGGCCATGGCCACCATTGTGCCAATGGCGCTACAGCGCTGGTCACCATATGGCGCTGTGGCAGTACTGCGCAATAGTCCACTGTAGCACTGGCACGCAGGTGTCCGATCGCCCAGGATGTGTGAACATCCGATGGCGCTGTGCGTGGCCTTGCGCCACTGACCCATGACCTTGTGCCCGACCTTTGCCCCTGGCACTGTACGTCTGGCATGTGTACGGCTGTATTGCGCTGTTCAGTGACAGCGCGATGTGGACCGACGGCGCTGTCCGAACAGCGCGATAGGCAGTGTTGGAGTTGTATTGCGCAACATTTCCACGTGGGGTTGCCGTGTTGCAGAGCGCCATATTGCCACTGTACTTTTTGAAAATGGCACGCAGGAGAGCACCACAATGGGGAGCTTTGGAGATAGCTAACCTGGTGGCTGTGGTGGAGCCTCACTATGGCTCACTGTTTGAGGGAGTGCCCCTGCAGGTGCCACGCACCCATGTGTGGCAGCAGGTCGCCGCTGCCCTGGAGCAGGCCACTGGGTGAGGAGGACCTCGAGCAGTGCAGGCACCGCCACGGTGACCTGCAGAGGAGGGAGCGTGTTTGCTTGCACGCCCAGGTCACGCGGCCAGGAGGGGCATTGTGCCCAGGCCAGGTGGGTGTGCTATATGCACCGGTATTGTCTGCATGGGTGACTGTGTCATGTAATCTGCGCATGGGGGTGGGTTGGGCTGTGGTTTGCTGTGAGGTGTTTGCAGGTGTGTGCTGTTTGGGTCTGGTTGTGTGGGCAGGCACACTCAATGGGGCAAGGGGCTGTCTGCTTTGGGATCTCACTGATGTGTTTCTCTTCCTTTGTCTCCCACAGGCGTGGAGAAGCGGAGGCGGGCACAGGCTGAGGCCTGGGATGGCGGTGCCAGGGTGGCTGGTGGAGGAGGTGTGGACCAGCCACAGCCACAGCAGCAGCAACAGCAGCAGCCGCAGCTGCAGCAGCACCTGCTGCAGCGGCTTGATGAGGGTGAATGTCATTACATCATGGATGCTATTGCATGCTGGGGGGGGCACGGACACATTCCAGGGACAACACTACCATGCATGCAACATGTGACAGTCATCACTGTCCAGTGGCACTGCATGTGTATGTGTGTGCATCACTGGTGGTCCATGCATGCACCGGGCACATGGCTGTGGCACTAGCATCCCACCATGTAGCCACGTCACTGGGCAGCCTTGGTTGTGCTGTGCTGGACATGGGTGGTGTGTGTGTGTGTGCAGTGGTACACATGGCCATTGCTGGCTGGTTGGGCTTGTCTTGTGCATGGTCACTGTCGGTGGTGCAGTCCATCACAGGAGCGGGGCACTTGGCTGTCTGCCATGCATGATGGGTGGGATTCAGGGATGTGGACAGTCACAGCCATTGACTCTGATCCCTTGTCCTAGGTATCCGGATCCTGCACCTGATGGAGCGGGGCCTGCGGAGGCTCACTCAGGTGGCCATCGACACACACCATTCTCCTGGACTTGCAGCAGCGCGGATGCGGCACCGGAGGAGGCCACGGGCACAGCACCAGGGCAGGAGGAGGGCAGGCTGCCAGGCGGTAGCTGAACGCCAGCGAACCCCACCTTCCCTCTCCCGGTTGTTCACCCCTGCCTTTACTCCACTTACCTCATACCTATACCCCCACCCCTGCTTTGTAAATATGTTGTTGTTTGTTGTTCTTGTTATGCATCTTATTATTACATTTATATTTTGATGGGAATACTGTGGTGGTCTCTGATTTGCAGCTGGCTATAGGTGCTCAGTTGCAGTGGTGTGCATGGCATCTGGTGTGGTATAGTCATGGGTATGTGTGTGCGTGTGTGTGGGGACGGTGTCTCTGGTGTGGGTGAGGCTTCCAGTCAGTATTGCCGTGTGCTGCCACCCACTGCTGGGTGCTCATGGTGGGTGTGGCTTGTATGGTTCTGTGGTTCACGAGGTTGCAGTGTGCCGGGGGGGGCCTGGGGATTCTTGCAGTGCTGGTCACTGCGCATGGGTGGTGTCTTGGGGTCACAGTGCTGGGAGTGCTGTGCACACGGGGGGGGCCCGCTGGACACTGGGGTGCTCCGCCCCCTTTGTGTGCCAGTCTCAGGTTGACAGTGGGTGTGCTGCAGTAACACGGCCGGGATGTGCTTTGTTTGCTTGTCCCCATGGTCCGGTGGTTGTTCCATCCCTCCCCCAGTTCTGCTGTGCTTGGGGTGTGGGGGTACATTGTTGGTTCGGCAGTGTGTTCCTGTGCCCATCTGTGGCATGGGTGGTGGGTCCCTGCCTACCTCCCTGGTTGTGCAGTTCCATTGCTAGGCTGCTGGGGCCTCTTTGCGTGCACTATGGTGCCTCTGGACTGCTCAGCTGGGCCGCCTTTGTTGCGCTGTGGCGCATCAGCTCTGCTCAGCTTCTCCTTCCTGGTTGTGCTATGGCACATCATCACTGCTCAGCTTCCCCTTCCTGGTTGCGCTATGGCGCAGGTTGTACGATATTCAGCCATTGGCTGCTTGCGCAATTTGTCTTGCTCCATGTTTGAATATCGCGTGTGTTGCGCATGTGCGCAATTGACTTGTGCTTGCTCCTGCTGTTGCGCACTTTTTGGGCGCAGTTTGAATATCTGGCCCATACTGTGCATTAAGGTGTGCTGGCTTACATTTCAGATAATAAGCAGCACAGCACCACATTTAATTTTCAATAATTTGCATGTCCAGAGAGGCAGAACTCTTATAAACGTCAGAAACTCATATCTCAATTTTGAAATACAATAAAATGAAAAATGAAAATATTGATATTTTTGCCAAATTACTTAATATATGATGATTTTTCTGCCAACAAATACTGCTGCTTTAAAGCAATGAAAAGAACAAAGGTTGTCAAACCATCCTAGCCATCTTGACTTCACTGCTCTTGTTATAAAGCTGCTTCTGCGCATTGTGATTTCATAAGAAATTGTTTTAGCTCTGTGATGTTCTTACTGTTGTACAATAATTTGGTGCACTCTTTTCACAGTCAACAACATGACAGGCAGCCACCTTTGTACAGTTGTCAGAATCAGAGCTGGAAAAGGAGGGATAGATAAGGCCAATGCATTCCATATGCTACTTGGTGAGGGTACAAGCTGTTGAAACCATCACAAGTCAATGCAATCCATACTGAACTGTCTTGATGAATTGTCTCTGCCAGACGATTCCTTGACTACCAGAGCTTCTGGTCTGCAATGTATTAAACCATCTCCTCTGCATCCTCTTCAAATGATTTTGAAAGTTCCCACGTATTAGAACTGCTAAACAAGTCTTTGCAATTCCCTTTCCAGTCTATGGCATGGTAGAAGCAGTTGAGGAAGTAATGCAGGAGCTGGAGGCTATCTGAAATGACCTTTGCCTCCATAATTCAGCATGCTGAAAATCCTAAACAGGGCATGGATTTGGATGTTTTTGAGGTTCTAAGGCAGTGCAGGCCACCCAGACACTTTACTTGGCCTGCTAACTCTTATACCCCCACCACAGTAATGGATTACTACAGGCCTTTATTATTTTGGTCTGATTGGTGATGCTGTGACCTAGCTTCGTGAGTGCTTCACTGATATAGTAGCTCTGGCTGAACAAGTACTCGGCACTGGAAAACATTCTTTTAACTGGGGAAACCAGTGACAAAGAACAACTGATTTCTGTGTACCCTAAACTAAAGATTAAAGACCTAGAGTTGCAGCTTTGCATGTTTTATCTTAAACACCCTGTAAAATCTATTTGCAAGACAGTTAATTTTTTTGTGAGCAATAGTACCAGATGTGTGTGAAAAGTTCTTAGATATGTCAGTTGATGTCACTTCTTTTGCTATGTCCAGCATCGTCAGCTGAGGCAGAATGCAGTTCCAGTGCCTTGAGACAACAGAAGACATGGCTTAGGAGCAGAATGATACAATCTTATTTGAATGCTGTTGCTGTTTGCACTTTACACCAGACGTTATTAGACTCTCAAAAATCCACAGCTTTGTTGCATGAGTTTGTGAATATCTGACATACCTTTGCTTGGAAAAATGTAATATTGTAGTATGTAATGCGATTAGTGATTAAATAATTGCAAACTTATTTAATGTAGAGACTGTGCGTAACTGCCAATGTTTCTGTGACATGTATTACTCTTTTTGAAAAAAAAAAGTTAATGCAATTAGTAAATTAAATATTGCTAAATGTAAGATGATGTACAAAAAGTGTTTGCCTGTCATTGTGTCTTGTTATATGTATTTCTCTTTTTGAAAAACTGAACAGTATTTATGCACCATATGTAGAATTAGTAAATTAATAATTGCAAAATGTCTGTTGATGTAAATGAAATAAAAACATTTAGTAATTTCTTTCTTATCATATTTGGTTAATTGATTTTACATATACACTGGAAAATAAATAAACATGTATATATCGTAATAACAGAGCTGTTTCAATGACAGTTTATGAAATGTAAACATTCCATTGCTTGACCCTGATCCAAAATGGTTGCCTTGAAGGAACTGTGTTGAATTTGGAGTTATCCCTACCCCCACAAAATGACAGATGTTTTCTCCCTTGGGGAGGGTTTACATGAGGTTTCGGTGGGGGTCATGTGGGTGTGCAAACAAGATGGCCACCTAGAACTTTTGTTCTTGACTGCCTGTGACTAACGTTGGCCCCATTTACATTAACAAGCATTTGTCAATGCCAAAAGTTCACCACTGGTATTTGATGTCTGCACCTCCGCAATAACGTGGTTTGATATAGACCCTGTGCTCCCACTCTCCAGAACTGTCCTGTGTCACAGTGGGAGAACAGGGCCTGAAACTTTGGGAGCGCAGGGTCCTTTGGACCCTGTGCACCCATCCCTCTGTAGATGCATGACCAAATTATCAGCATAGCCATCTTATTACCCCAGCATATGTACCCAGTATAGAGAAGTTTAAAATTCCCACCAAAACATAATTCTGCCCAACTGCAATGCCATTCCATACCACAGGTGTGAAAACACATTTTGGCCAGGATTTGAAAAAAACAGCTGTAACATACATGAGATTGAGTAATAAGAAGATTCTGCTGAAAATCTGGGGTCAAAATATTTAAAATTTCCAAAGTTATGAGCAGGCATACCAAAATTGCAATGAATGGTCATAACTTAGCCATTGTTTTATAGTTTGACCCCAATTATTGAACATAGCCTTCTTATAACCCCACCTCATAAACCCGTAGGTGCAAATGTTCAAATCCATGTCAAAACGCCATTCCGTGCCACAGATGCGTAAATACGTTTTGGGCGGGACGTGAAAAATATCAGCTATACTATTCATGAGGTGATGTGAAAAATGGCTATGCTGAAAATTCTGAGTCAAAATATGAAAAAAATACCAAAGTTACTCACGTACATAGAAACATTTCAATGAGCACATGTAAATTGGCCATTTTTAGGATTTTTTTACCAAATTTTCAACATAGGCTTTTTGGGACCCCACCTCCTGAACACTGGCAAGGTGATTCTGTTAGTCAGTCCTGAAAGGTGATTCTGTTAGTCAGTCCTGAAAGGTGATTCTGCATTAGAGGTGCGAAAACACATTTTGGGCTGGATGTGAAAAATGACAGCTGTACTGCTCATGAGGTGGACTGAAAAAAATGTCTATGTTGAAAATTTGGAGTCAAAATATTTGAAATTTCCAAAGTTATGAGCGTGCATAGAAAAATGTCAATGAGCACGCGTAACTCAGCAATTTTTTTTGAATTTTCCATCAAACTTTAAACATGGACTTTTTGGGACCCCACCTCGTTAATCAGTCCTAAAAAGTGATTTTGCACAGTGACCGCGAAATCACCTTCTGGGCCTGAATAATGAAACGACAATCACAGTGTTCATGAGGTGGGGTCCCAAAATGTCCAAGCTGAAAATTTGGTGAAAAAATTCCATAAAATGGCTTAGATATCAACATAAGTTGAAAAAGCCATTGAAATACATTATATGGCACTTACCTTCATTTCTCAGTTTGTGGTTCAGCTTTGAAGAGTGCACACATGTCCCAATGCACAGAAGATAACAGCTAACAGCCTCCCGTGGTAAGTATAGGGGTGTGGGGTGGTGGGTTGCTCAGTGGGAGGGTTGGGATGGGGGAGGGGGACAGGGAGAAGATGAGGGACCATTTTCCTTTTTTCAGAGACAAAAAAACCCATCAGAGGACTGTTTTCTTTTTTCACAGGTACATTGAATCAATGTTTTGGGACACTGGGAGTGGGCTGTACTGGGGGGTTGGACATAACTGAGGACACTGGGAGTGGGCTCCCCAGTGTTCCACACTACCGGCAGGGGGGTTCTACTGCCGACACGGGGATTGGGCACCCCGATGTCAGTAAAAACTGTTGTCAGTGGGTGTGGGGAGGAGTGCCACTAGATACCAGGGAAGACTGGTGACTGGATGACTCTGCAGCCAGCAGCACGAGTTGCAGCTGTGGCTGCAGAAGTCAAGAAAACCCAGGTGTTCTCATACAGAGAACGGGAATGAGCAGAGGAATGTGAAAGTAAAAGCAGGACTCCGCACATGCGCACAAGCAGTGGTGCTAGTGAGCATGTGTGGATCGGTTACATTCCACACATATTGTGGCTCTTCTTTTGCAGTTTTCACACAAGCCACTCATTACAGTAAGTTTGCTGCACATGCGCCGTGCGGTGAACTTAAAAAGGAGCACAAATGGACAAAAAATCACTTGACAGTTTGCCACTCTACCTGAACCCTCCTGATGTAAAAAAGGCTGATAGTTGTGATTCACTCTGAACCTCAGCGACTGGTCTCAGCAGACAGGTGGCCCTTCTTGAGACCATTGTTGTGAATATTGAGTTGATCAGGAAAACAAGTCAGACTTCAGTTGAGGTACTTACTGGCAAAGTGGGGCTGGTGGAGATGAGTTTCATATTGGGGGGAGCAGGAAGCAGTGGACCAAAGCTAGAGGGTGAACAGGGTCGAGGACTTGGAGGGTCAGAGTGGGATGAAGAATTTATGGCTCCTGCGGCTGCTGGAGGGAACTGAAGGGAATGACCTGGTGGTATTCTTGCTATAAAATGTCCCTGGTTGTATCCCGCTCACACATGAGCATGATATTGAAACTGAGAGGGCCCAGTGGGTGAAAATCAGCAAGCCACCAATGGGGCAGTTAAGTCCTAGGCCACTAATATTTAAACTGCTTAGGTTCCAGGACAAGCAAGTCAGGCTGAGGACTGCTAGGATATAAAAGATATTCTAGTGTCTGGACAGAGACTGTTCTTCTACCCCTACTACCCCGTTCAGTGTTAGAGTGCCACCAAGCCTTTGAAAAGGTTAAAGAGCTAGTGGAGCCAAAACAGGCAGACAGGAAAATAATACAAATTTTAAGTAGTAGTCAGTTGTAACTTTTTATTTCTGAAGTATTTTTATTTTCCATTTTGCTCATCAGAAAGTCTTCTATGTGATAATATTGTGTTTGATGTGTGGAACAGCTCTTAGCCTGGCAGCTGACATATTTAACTCTACTGCCCTACACTGCATCATCAACATTATGATTTCACTGACAGTGACACAACAGGTGAATGACCTGGCAGTCACTCACGTGCTGTTGCTATGTAGCAGTGATGTCACAGTCAAATCACAATGCTGATGATGTAGTGTGGGGCAGTAGAGCAAGATATGTCAGCTGTCAGGCTAAGAGTTGTTCCACATATCACACCTACTACCATCAGCTAAATAATCTAACTAAATAAAGGGAAAAGAAAAAGTACTTCAGATATAAAAGATAATTGTTGGCTGCTTTTAAAATCTAATATTAGTTTTAGGCACTACACTAGCTCTTTAAGGTCACTAAAAATACCACTAACAGCTTAATCTGGTTTAGTGCAAGTTGACATCCATCTGTATACCCCTCCCCCAGGATGAGGATTAAAATAGGCAGAATTTTCTAGTCCTCCTTTCCTGGGCAACAAAAACTAAAAAAGGAAAAGGAATGGCCTGCGAAATCAGGAACTGCCATACTTTTCGCTGCACCATGCTGTGCTTGTGTAATCTACAAGGGAAAGAAGGAGTCAGTTACATCCCCTGCATAAGCAGACAGCTTTTTATGTTGATTGCGTGCATGCGCAAGAAACATATTGAGGCAGCTTTCTCCACAAGCAGGTTGTGAAGGCACGGCACTGTAGTGGCCAATGCTTCCACAGCATGTAAAGGCTTGTCCCGCTTCCACCAATGCCGTGGCACACTGCTGCTGACACTAGTTCAGCCAGCATGCCACCAAGTTGTAAAAAATTAGCTGCTGCAATCACGGACCACCTCGTCATTGCAACGTAAGTCATTCGCTGCAATGAGGGAGCGATCCAGCATTGCAGGGTGGGAACTTGAACCATTGATATTGTTTGTGAACATGGCGGCGACTTGCCGCCGTGTTCACAAACAATATTAACCCCCCCACCGAGGGGGTGCCCAATCCCACTCGGCAGCATGTGGCCCCCCCACCATATTTATTTGACAACGGGGGCCCCAATCCATGTCGGCTTCAGTGCCCCATACTTATTATGTTGCCGATGGGGAGCCCACTCCCTTTGGCATTATGTAAACCCCCTTCCCTGATTTTGTTGTCTGCCAAAGGGGTGCCCAATCCCGGTCGCATAAGGTAACAACTCCTCCGGTGCCCCCCCTTTCTTGTGTGCCAACGGGGGTGCCCAATCCTCCGTCAGTTACAGCTGCCCCCCCACAAGAAGCAAGATTCCGTTAGCGTGCTGGGAGCCCACGCCAGCGTGCCACATGCCCTGTAAAAGAAAAATGGTCCAGCAACGCTTTTTTACCCTGTAAAGAAGGAAACGGTCCTCGGCGGTCTCCCCTGCCCCCTACAACCCACACCCACCCACTGCGCACCCTGCCTCCCCACACCCTCACCCCATATTTACCTTCGGAGTCCAGTGCAATGATCTTCGGTGGACCAACAACATGTCTGCACTCTTCAAAGCCGACCGCGAACTGAGGAAATGCCGGTAAGCTGTATAATGGAATAAATAGGGTTTTTTCAACTTTGATGCATATCTCAGGCATTTTTTGGAATTTTGGTACCAGGTTTTCAACATGGGGTTTTTGGGACCCTCCTCATGAATTCTAGCACTGTCATGGTGTTAATTGGCCCCAAAAGGTGATTTCATGGTCACTGTGCGGAATCACCTTTTCGGACTGATTAATGAAATGACAGTGCCAGTGTTCATGAGGTGGGCTCTCAAAAAGCCTATGTTGCAAATTTGGTGGAAAAAATCCAAAAAATGACTGTTTTATGAGCGCGCGTTGCGCAGTTGCTATGCATGCTCGTAACTTCGCAAATTTGTAATATTTTCACCCCAGATTTTCAACATTGGCATTTTTTCATACCTCCTTGTGAATAGTACAGCTGTCATTTTTCATACCCTGGCCGAAATGTGTTTTCGCACTTCCAGTGCAGAATAGTGTGGTCACTGTGGGAAATCAATGTTCGTGATAGAGTACGAAAATGACAGTGACACTGTTCATGAGCAGAGGTCCTAAAATGCCTATGTTGAAAATTTGGTGATGATACTCCATAAAATGACTGTGTTACGAGCGTGCGTTGCGCAGTTTGCACTCACGTTCATAAGTACACAAATTTATAATATTTTCACTCCAGATTTTCAACATTGCCATTGTTCTGCACCTCCTTATGAACAGTACAGCTGTCATTTTTCACATCCTGGCTGAAATGTGTTTTCACAGTTACGGCACAGAATAGCGTGGTCTCTGTGGGAAATCTGTGTTCGGGACACATTATGAAAATGACAGTGACACTGTTCATTAGCAGAGGTCCTAAAATGCCAATGTTGAAAATTTGGAGACGAAAGTCCATAAAATGAGCGTGTTATGAATGTGCATTGCGCAGTTTCCACGCACGCTTATAACTGCAATATTTTCACTCCAGATTTTCAGCATTGCCATTTTGCCACACCTCCTTATGAACAGTGCAGCTGTCATTTTTCACATCCTGGCCAAAATGTATTTTCGCTCTTCCAGTGCACAATAGCACTGTCGCTGTGGGAAATCAGTGTTCGGGACATATTAAGAAAATCACACTGACACTGTTCATGAGCAGAGGTCCTAAAATGCCTATGTTGAAAATTTTGTGATGAAACTCCATAAAATGACTGTGTTGTGAGCGTGTGTTGTGCAGGTTCCACGCACCCTTGTAAGCTTGCAAATTAGTAATATTTTCATGCCAGATTTTCAACACTGGCATTTGTTCACAACTCCTTATGAACAGTACAGCTGGCATTTTTCATATCCTGGCCGAAATGTGTTTCCGTGCTTCCGACGCAGAATACCGCAGTCGCTGTCGTGAATCAGTGTTTGGGACAGATTGGGATCGAGTGACTTGGGGGGGGTGACCGAGCTCAACTGAGCTCTGTTGGTACTGCTGCGGATTTCTTTGTGGGCAGAAAAAGGCGGCAATGCAGGCAGGAGCCCAGTACAAAAGAGGAGCCTGCACCGCTGGCAGAAATGGAATGAGTGAGTGAGACAAGGGGAGTGAATGAGGCCAACGGAGTTCTGTCAGGACTGCTGCAAATTTCTTTGTGGGCAGAAAAAAATGCCAACAGAGGCAGAAGCCCAGTACAAAATGGCAGCCTGCAGTGCCAGGAGACACAGAATGAGCGAGTGAGAGACGGGGGAGGGGAGTTGAGCAACCTCAACGTAGCTGTGTCGGGACAGCTGTGGATTTCTGGGCAAGTAAAGGTGCCAACACAGGCAGGAGCCCAGTACAAAAGGGCAGCCTGCAGCGTTGGGAGAAACAGAATGAGCGAGTGAGAGAGGGGGAGTGCGCAAGCTCACCGGAGGTCTATCATGACTGCTGCAGATTTGTTAGTGGGTAGGGAAAGGCGACAATGTAGGCAGGAGCCCAGTACAAAAGGCCAGCCTGCAGGCCCGGCAGAAACGGAATGAGCAAGTGAGAGAGGGGGAGTGAGCGAGGTCAACGGAGCTGTGTCGGGACTGCTGCACATGTCTTTGTGGGCAGACAAAGCTGGCAATGCAGGCAGGAACCCAGTACAAAAGGGAAGGCTGCAGCAGCGGGATACACAGAACGAGCGAGTGAGGGAGAGGGACTGAGTGAGCTCAATGGAGCTCTGTTGGGACTGCTGCGGATTTCTTTGTGGGCAGAAAAAGGCAGCAATGCATGCAGGGACCCAGTACAAAAGTGCAGCTTGCAGTGGTGGAAAAAACAGAACAAATAGGTGAGAGAGGGGGAGTGAGTGAACAAGCTCAATGGAGCTCTATCGTGACTGCTGCAGATTTCTTTGTGGCCAGAAGAAGGTGGCAACACAGGCAGGAGCCCAGTACAAAAGGGCAGCCTGCAGTGCCAACAGAAATGGAATGAGCGAGTGAGAGAGGGGGAGTGAGCGAGCTCAACGGAGCTCTGTCAGGACTGCTGCAGATTTTTTTGTGGCCAGAAAAAGGCACCAACAGAGGCAGGAGACCACTACAAAATGGCAGCCTGCAGCGCCAGGAGAAACAGAATGAGTGAGTGAGACAGGCGGAGTGAGCGACCTCACCAGAGCTCTGTCGGGACAGCTGCGGATTTCTTTGTGGGCAGAAAAAGGTGCCAGCACAGGCAGAAGCCCAGTACAAAAGGGCAGCTTGCAGTGCCAGGAGAAACACAAAGAGCGAGTGAGAGAGGGGGAGTGAGCAAGCTCAACGGAGCTCTATCGTGACTGCTGCAGATTTCTTTGTGACCAGAAGAAGGTGGCAATGCAGGCAGGAGCCCAGTACAAAAGGGCAGCCTGCAGTGCCAGGAGAAACACAAAGAGCGAGTGAGAGAGGGGGAGCGAGCAAGCTCAACGGAGCTGTATTGTGACTGCTGTGGATTTCTTTGTGGGCAGAAAAAGGCAGCAATGCAGGCAGGAGCCCAGTGCAAAAGGCCAGCCTGCAGCACTGGCAGAAACGGAATGAGCGAGTAAGAGAGGGGGAGTGAGCTACCTCAACGGACCTGTGTCAGGACTGCTGCAGATTTCTTTGTGGACAGAAAAAGCCACCAACAGAGGCAGGAGCCCTGTACAAATGGGCAGCCTGTAGCGCCACTAGAAACAGAATGAGCGAGTGAGACAGGTGGAGAGAGCGACCTCAACGGAGCTCTGTCAAGACAGCTGAAGATTTCTTTGTGGGCAGAAAAAGGTGGCAACACAGGCAGAAGCCCAGTACAAAAGGGCAGCCACCAGCACCAGGAGAAACACAACAAGCAATTAAGAGAGGGGGAGTGAGCGAGCTCAACAGACCTCTATCGTGACTGCTGCGCATTGCTTTGTGGGCAGAAAAAGGTGGAAATGCTGGCAGGAGCCTCGTACAAAAGGCCAGCCTGCAGCACCAGCAGAAATGAACGAGCGAGAGAGGGGGAGTGAGCTAGCTTAATGGACCTGTGTCAGAACTGCTGCAGATTTCTTCATGGGCAGAAGAAGCCGCCAACAGAGGTGAGAGCCCAGTACAAAAGGGCAACCTGCAGCACCAGCAGAAACAGAATGAGCGTGAGAGAAGGAGTGACCCACTCAACCGGAGCCTGTCGGATACTGCAGATTTCTTTTTGTGGGCAGATAAACGGGTACAACGCAGGCAGGATCCCAGTAAAAGAGCAGCCTGCTGCACTGGGAGAAACAGAATGAGTGAGTGACACAGGGCCAGTAAGCGAGCTCAATGGACCAACGCAATCAACATTCGGCATTGACAAATGCTTGTTTCAAAAAGGACTGGGCCTGCTGGACAGCCTTTCAGTGGGTGTGCCATCTAGACCTTCATCAGCAGAAGATAGGATGGAGACCAGTGAACTGGTGGGCAAGGCTGCCAGCACTGGAGGTATGGGCAGTGAGTGACATTGCTTATCTGTGCATTTGGTGAGCCATTTGATAAGCTAGGAAAGTTCAAATTACTCAATGTAAATATCTTGATTATCCCTCCAGTTAATGCTTTTCACCCTGTGGAATAGTAACTATTTCAGTGCCCAGCAGTAAGTGACAGAAATGCCAGAAATACTGGTGATTGTGTGTGAAATACTCATCATTTTATCTTACCTGACGGAGCCTGACTTTTAATTCAAACTGGGGTAGACAACCCCCCCCTTTCATTTTGGTGATTGTGTATGAAATGCTTGTCATTTCATCTTACCTAACGGATCTGACTTTTAATTCAAACTGGGTACTGCCAGTGCCATGCTGGGGGAATTTCTCTCTGGGCCTTTCAAAATGACCATGGTATCGCACAGCAAGAGGAACGTAGGGTGATTGCTTTTTGTTTGACCAGAGGGGCCTTGATTAGTAAAGGAGTCACTATATTTTCAGTTTCCTTGTTGAAACAATTGTGACACAAATGTAATTCACCTTGGAATGTTTCTGTGCAGCTTTCTTACCAGCTGTCCCACCGGAATTTAGGTGGCAGTGTTTCCTTGTGTTTCTTTATATACCTTAGTGGGCTGCTGGCTCAGTCCATTGTGCCTTGGCCTGGATATTATCTCCTGGGAATACAGCAAAGCCCACCTTTCCAGTGGTTTTCAACTGTGGAACTACCTGTCTTCTGGGAGACACATTTTAGATCCCCATAGTATGGTGCTTGTCTTTGCTGCTTGGTGAAGTGTTAGAACACTGATCCCCCCCTATTTTCTCAAGGGAGGAATATGCTGACTTTTTTCCTTTTTCAGCGAGTCTAAATTTGGTGGAGGGCAAGTGATGAGGATCTAACTGGTGATGGACAGAAACGGCAGACTATAGATTATTTCCACAGGAGGTTTTGCTTATTGTACTTTGCAAGCTTCTCTTCATATGTTACAGTTTTGTTTTGCTTTGCTTCTAGCGCAGATATGTAGAGGCGTGGTCCTTGGAGACAGATTACAGAAGCGTAGTGGGTACTTTGGTTAAAGCTGCTTGCTGGCTGGCTCTGGTCATTGCTGCTCCCTTTTAGAATGTCTTCATATTTACTGTATTAGGTTGCTGTTTTAGAGAGTTGCTGTTCCCTAGTACCAATTACATTCTGCTGTTTGGGAGGGGCGGGGTGGAGGAACCCTGATTAGCAGTGCAAAATAATACAGGCTGAGATGTTCATATTTAAGAATAGATGTGCCTCCCATTCATTCTCCTTTTTATGTTTGCTTGTAAAGCATGCAAACATATTACATAGAAACATAGAATTTGATGGCAGAGAAGGACCGCTTGACCTACACAGTCTGCCCATTTCCCTACCTGATGGATAAGCTGCAGGTCCTAGTTAACCAACTGCCTACTTCCTCCTACCCCTACTAGGACTGCCTTATGTCTGTCCCATGCATTCTTGAATTCCCCCACTGTTCTTGACTCCACGACCTCCTCAGGAAGGCTGTTCCATGCATCCACAACCCTCTCTGTGAAAAAAATACTTCCTAACATTACCTCTGAGCCATCCCCTCTCTATCTTCAAATTGTGCAAGAAACATAGTGCCATCATCCGAGTTTTTGAGGTGTGGCAGCCCTCTTCCATTCAGTCAGTGTGTTTGCAGGTGCAGCCAGGTTCTCCATGCCTGCTGGAGCTGTTCATGACAGCCCAAAATGCAATGGCGAAGTTGAAAGGGGAGCGCCGCTCAGTGAGCAACGATAAGATATCTCCTGCCCGCGCGCACTCCCCACACACACACACACACACACACACACACACGCACGCATACTGCGTGCTGGCTCCACGCAACACACTGTGTAGCCGACGGGGTGCCCAATCTCCTGTCGGCTGTGTTGCGCCCCAAAGCAGAGTTACATATGCCATGCTGGGTGCCTCACCCCAGTGTGGCTGCACATCGTGATAGCCGGGGTGCCCAATAACCCATCGGCTCCACTGTCCCCCCAGTACAGTGTGCCACTGGGAGCCCACCCAGTGTGGTAACAGATGCTATTGTATAGCAGGGGTGCCCAATCCCTTCGGCTCCGACGCCACTTCACCAGCGTCCTTGTGCCACACTGGGAGCCCACCCCAGCATGGCAAACGCCCCGCATCGCCATTTAAAAAAAAAAACTGAAACTTAAAACGTCCTCGTTCTCTGCCTCACCCGCGCCCACCCACCGCGCACTTCACCCCATACTTACCTCCGACTCTGGCGCGACGATCTTCGTGGACCGGGAACACGTCTGCACTCTTCAAAGCCAACCGCGAACTGAGGAAATGCCGGTAAGCTGTATAATGGGATAGATAGGGTTTTTTCAACTTTGCTGCATATCTCAGCCATTTTTTGGAATTTTTGCACCAAATTTTCAACATGGAGTTTTTGGGACCCCTTCTCATGAATGCTCTCACTGTCATGGCATTAATCGGGCCCGAAGGGTGATTTCGCAGTCACTGTGCGAAATCACCTTTTGGGACTGAGTAATGAAACGACACTGCCACTGTTCATAAGATGGGCTCTCAAAAAGCCTATGTTGAAAATGTGGTGGAAAAATTCCTAAAAATGACTGCTTTATGAGCGTGCGTTGAGCAGTTCCTACACACGCTCGTAAGTTCGAGAATTTTCAATATTTTCACTCCAGATTTTCAACATTGCTATTTTACCACACTTCCTTATGAGCAGTACAGCTGTCATTTTTCACATCTTGCCCAAAACGTGTTTCCACCCATGTAGCGCACAATGGCACAGTCGGTGTGGGAAATCAATGTATGGGACACATTAAGAAAATCACAGTGACACTGTTAATGGGCAGAGGTCTTAAAATGGCTATGTTGAAAATTTGGTGAAAAAATTCCTAAAAATGATTGTTTTACGAGTGCGTGTTGCACAGTTTCTACGCACACTCGTAAGTTTGCGAATTTTCAATATTTTCACTCCAGATTTTCAACATTGCCATTTTATTACACTTCCTTATGAGCAGTACAGCTGTCATTTTTCACATCTTGCCCAAAACGTGTTTCCGCCCATGTAGCGCACAATGGCGCAGTCGGTGTGCAAAATCAATGTATGGGACACATTAAGAAAATCACAGTGACACTGTTCATGAGCAGAGGTCTTAAAATGGCTATGTTGAAAATTTGGTGAAAAAATTCCTGAAAATAACTGTTTTATGAGCGTGCGTTGCGCAGTTCCTACGCACGCTCGTAAGTTTGCAAATTTTTTATATTTTCACTCCAGATTTTCCACATTGCCATTTTATTACACTTCCTTATGAGCAGTACAGCTGCCATTTTTCACATGTCGCCCCAAATATGTTTCCGTACATGTAGCGCACAATGGTGCAGTCGATGTGCGAAAGCAATGTTTGGGACAGATTAAGAAAATCACAGTTAAACTGTTCATGAGCAGAGGTCTTAAAATGGCTATGTTAAAAATTTGGTGACAAAAGTCCATAAAATGACTGTGTTACGAGTGAGCATTGTGCAGTTTCCACGCACCCTCGTAAATTCATGATTTTGTAATATTTTCAGTCCAGATTTTCACCAGTGGCATTTTTCCATACTTCCTTATGAACAGTACAGCTGTCATTTTTCACAACATGGCCGAAATGTGTTTTCACACTTTCAGCGCAGATGCGTGGTCGCGTGGGAAATCATTGTTCGGGAAGATAAAGAAAATCACAGTGACACTGTTCATGATCGGAGGTCCCAATATGCCTGTGTTGACAATCTGCTGTAAAAAATCCCCAGCCTAATTACATTATGGGTGTGCGTTGCACAGTTTCTATGCACGCTCGTGACTTCACCAGTTTTTTTAAATATTTTTACTGCAGATTTGCAACATTGCCATTTTTTACACCTCCCCATGAACAGTACAGCTGTCATTTTTCACATCCTGTTTGGAATGTGTTTTTGCACCTGTGGTGCTAAATGCTGTAGTCGCTGCATAAGCAGCTTTTGGCTAACAAACTGATATTGCCGCTGTTCATGAGGTGGGGT
Organism: Neoceratodus forsteri; assembly: GCA_016271365.2. Taxonomy (NCBI): domain Eukaryota; kingdom Metazoa; phylum Chordata; order Ceratodontiformes; family Ceratodontidae; genus Neoceratodus; species Neoceratodus forsteri. Next base: position 637,148,827 of record CM057450.1, on the reverse strand, counting down.
CCAAAACTTGTTGACAATTTGGAGTGAAAATACCAACGAATGCCTGAGGGTGTTGGGTTTCTGACCATAACGCCCACCCTGTAGAGAATGACAGGCATTAGGGGTGCACTTACATTCTTGCTTGTAATGCTCATACTATTCCTACTCACCCACACCCTGCAGCCAGTGAGAGGCATCAAGGTGTGCCTCGGACTCTTCGGGGCCAAACTTCACCCCATTCTCCTATACCACACCCTCTCACCGTATTTCCTGATGGTATGGGGTGCGCATAGGGGCCAAAGACCCCAAGGCACACCGTGACACTTGTCAGTGTCTGCAGGGTAGGGTGTGGTGAAATGGCATGGCCGTTATGCCTGACGACCCAAAGGCACACCCCAATGCCTGTCACTCTCTGCAGGGTGGTGGTGGGGTTGGCTTCAGTTCAATACTTCACTGCCATTTCTATTATGCAGCTCTGTAACTTCTACACTACCAATGCCAATGCTAGCAAGCAAACATCCGGCATTGATAAATGCTTGTTGTTGTTGTTAGTATCCCCCCCCATTGTGTACTCTTCCCCTGGGTTTTTGTTTCCCGGGTGCATTACCTTGCACTTCTTTGCATTGAATCTGAGCTGCCATACATTTGACCATTCCTCTAACCTAGATAACTCCCTTCTCAGCCTTTCCACCCCACTGTGTGTATCATCCCTGATATTGATATCAGTCTGAACTGTGAGATGGCTTTTGGGGGCATGCCCCTCCTCCACCTATCACAGCTCTAGAATACTGAATCTCCCCCTTAACTCCACCCACCCTCCCTCCACATTTCTCCTCTGAAGTCCTTGCCCAATAATCATAAGGCTAGAAAATGCAAGGTAGAGGGTTTTCTTGTGCAGCTCCTAATTCCTGCTTGAAATCTTACCTCAGTTTTTTGTTCCACTCGTGTTACTGTTTACTATTTTCATGTGTACTTGTACTACTGTTTAGAAGTCTGTTCCTCAGGGAATGGCAGATATGTTGCACAACCGATATATTTGCATACCTATGATGCAGTGCTAATGTATTCTCATAGGTGGTAAAAAGCAAGTAAACAGATATTCTCACATGTGTCTACACTCATTGATCACTTTAGGTAAGGAACTGTGATACTCTACTTACAGTACCTGTGTTTTGAACACCAAAAATGAAAGCATTTTGGTCATTACAGCATAAATAAATAAGACTTAACACATATACTACAAAAATGAAGCAAATAAGTTTGCTTGTAAAGCATATGAATAAACTGGTATTAGTGTGAAATGACTTTGGACTGTGTGCTCCTTCCTCGCCTATCACAGTATCAGAATGCTGAATGTCCTCCTAATGCTGAACACTGTCTGTCTTTCTCATCCTTTTTGGTTTGAAGTTCTTTCACAGTCACAAAGTACACAAACTACAGTCTTAAGAAAACAACAATGTTATGTGTGAACCTCTTAATTTCCCAGTCATAACAATGTCTCTGTTGTAACTTGTGTTTTTAATTTAACTGCTGTGCTATGTATAGCAACAGCTATACAGTGTTGGTCAAAGCTTGTTGTTTTTGTTTTCTCATGTCACTTCCCTTCCACGATATGTGACATACAAGGAGATTTGGGAATGGTGAGGTGGAGGCAGTTGGGTTTTGGTATACTTTCCATCTTAAGTTTTTCTGTGTAGAGTGAAGTTTTAGACCTGCCTTGTCATCCTATAACTTGTGTAATGAGGACAACTGGAATGACTCCTCTAGATTAAAGGCACACTCTGAGAGTTAATTCACTTCTCAGTTTCTGGCTGATTTTTACTTTGCTCTTACTTGCTTGATCCATGCAGTGGGGTTTGGCCATCTGGACCTTTTAGTTTACAGTGTATCAGTGGGGGTTTCAGGCAGGGAGAGGAGTAGTGGATGATTACATTTTTATTTATTTTGATGACAAGGTAAGTGCATGGTGCCAAAGCACCTTTTCAGTCATGACCTGTGTACAGAATAGTACACAAGACAGTAGATCAAGTACAAGCCCATAAGTATGATCATACAAGCATTTGTCAATGCCGAATGTTTGCTTGCTGGTATTGGCATTGGTAATGCAGGAGTTAGAGAGATGCATAATAGGAATGGCAGTGAAGTATTGAAGTAACGCCAACCCCCACCACCACCCTGCAGAGACTGACAGGCATTGGGGGTGTACCTTTGGGTCATCGGCCATAACACTCATGCCATTCCACTTCACCCCACCCTGCAGCCCCAACAGGTGTCACAGTGTGCCTTGAAGTCTCCAGCCCTTACACTCTCCCCATTCCATAAGGAAATAAGCTGAGATGGGTGCAGTATAAAATAATGGGATGAATGTTAGGGCTGAAGACTCCAAGTCACACCTCAATGCCTGTCAGTGGCTGCAGAGTGCGGGTGGAATAGCATGAGCATTATGGCTGATGACCCCAAGTCACACCTCTGACACCTGTCACTCTGTACAGGGTGGGCATTATGGTTGGAAACCCTAATGCCCCGGGGGTTTGCTGGTATTTTTGCTCCAAATTTTCAACATGGGCTTTTTGGGACTCCACCTCATGAACAGTGGCAGTATAATTTTGTTACTCAATCCCAAAACGTGATTTCACACAGTGAGTGTGCCATTCAGCGCTACAGGTGCAAAAACACATTTTGGGCAGGATGTGAAAAATGACAGCTGTACTGTTCATGAGGAGCTGTGAAGAAATGGCAATGCTGAAAATCTGGAGTGAAAATATGAAAAAATGGCGAAGTTACAAGTGTACGTAGAAACTGTGCAACGCATGCTTGAATGCAATCATTTTTTGGAATGTTTTCACCAAATTTTCAACATGGAATTTTTGGGACCTCCCCTCATGAACAGTGGCATTGTGATTTCATTAATCTATCCTGAAAGTTGATTTTGCACAGCGACCGTGCCATTCTACGCCGCAGGTGCAAAAATACATTCTGGGAAGGATGCAAAAAAATGACAACTGTACTGTTCATAATGGGGTGTGAAAAAATGGCAATGTTGGAAATTTGGAGTGAAAATATTAAAAATTGATTAAGTTACGAGTGTGCATAGAAACTGCAAAGTTTTTCATCAATTTGCAACAAAGGGTTTTGGGACCCCCACCACCTCATGAACAGTGGCACTGTTGTTTTGTTAATTGGTCCCAAAAGGTGATTCCACACAGCGACCGCAAAATCACCTTTCAGGACCGAGAAATGAAATGACAGTGCCAGTGTTCACAAGGTGGGGTCCCAAGAACCCCATGTTGAAAATTTGGGACCAGAACTCCAAAAATTGTCTGAGATCTCAACCTAAGTTGAAAACCCCCCATTGACTGCCATTATAGGGCTTACTGTCCTTTCTTCAGTTTCCAGTTGGTCTTTGAAGAGTGCAGATGTGTTCCCGGTCAACAGAAGATCGCTGCTCCTGACCTCCAGAGGTAAGTATGGGTGAGAGGGGTGTGGGGAGGTGGGGTGCACAAAGAGAGGGTGCGGGTTGGGTGATGGGGGCTGGCTGAAATGATAAGGGACCCTTTTTTTTTCAGGTTTAAAAAAAAGACATGGGACTGTTTTCTTTTTTACAGGTGAAATACTAACAAAATGGATTTTGGCACACTGGGGTGGGCTCCCAGTGTGCCAAAGTACTAGGGGGAATAAATGCTGACCTGGGGATTGGGCACCCCGAGGTCAGCTGAGAACATAGGAGTGTGGGGTGGGGAAGGTGCATTCAACATCAGGAGTGGGATCCCTGTGTCGGAAACATCAAAGAAGTATTTTTTGGCACACTGGGGTGGGCTTCCACTGTGCCACATTAATGAGGGAGGGGGGATACATGCTGACATGGGGATTGAGCACCCCGATGTTGTCAGGAGATGGAGAACGGAGGGTGCGGAGCAGGCAGCAGCAGTGGGAGGGAGCTAACATTTAAATTTGTTGTCCTGCTGTGTGCCTGGTTGGGAGGGAGGAGGGACTACCACTGCAATGATGAAACTGCTATGATTGCAGTGGCAGATTTATTTCAAGTGTAGCGCTTGCTCTGAAACTACTGTCATCGGCAGCTTCAACATTAAATGGTGGCCGAGGGACATACCCATTAAAGTGTCTGCTGCATTGGCCACAACACTGCCACGCCTCTGCAATGCTCTACTATTTAAATATGTTTTTTGTGCGCTGTGCGCGCAAGCAAACATAACTAAATGAAATAACATGGTGCTAAAATAAGGCATTCAGATGGCACATTAAGACAACAGGGTTTTGTAAGTCATGCAAAGCAGGTACAGGAATTGGAGTCTTGGAGATTCACTTTCACCTTGACAGCAAAAAATTTAGGGGAAAGGAAAGCTCAAATAGTGAAAGGGATGGTGTTCCAGAATGATGCTGCTCTGTATCTGGAAGAGTTGTAGCCCACACCCATGCCCACGAATAGAACTTTCAATAGATTATTTACAGAGGAGCACAAGCACAGGTAGTCCACATGCTGGAATAGCTTGGATAGGTATTGGGGAGTACTTCTATGTAGAAAGTAGGCATTGAAGGAAAATTCCCCATAATCTATTTTCTGTAAACATGTATAGTTTGTAGGCATGAATAATGATTCCTTCTTTTGCGTCCTCCTAACTTCATTCTAATTTAAGTATAACTGAAGTTGCTGCTCTCTGTTTTGCCCTGGTGTGAAAAGTTGTTTGTCTCAATTCCAAAGGTCATGACTCCACGCATGCAAAGCATTATGGGAGCTGATGTGTGCATGCGCAAGCCAGCAGACGTTATACTCTCATTCAGTTATTTTGAAGTCCCTGTATTTTCTAAAAGCATTATTTTCTAACTCAGATACACTTTAAACTACAGAAAACAGCAGGGCACTGAAACGTTTTATGACCAGGGTAAGACAAGAACATAAGGTCAGCAGAGGACAGCAACAGCAATGACTTATACAGTATAACTGTTGCAGACATTAGCACCAAAACATCATAACATTCCAGGATGCCTTACAAGAGTCAGATCATGACCTTTGAATGGAGTTGAGCAGGTTTTCACACCAGACTTAAGTACCTTCATTTACATGTAAATCCTGATGAATTTAGAAGGGTAAAACAGAGGCAATCAGTGTGCATGCCTACAAACTACATAGGGCAACAGAATAAAAGGGTGAGGGGGCCTTCCCTTTAAGTAAGGGGGTCCTCTGGGATGTTCCCTTTTTAGACTCTCTCATGGCCAGCTATAATAATATCCACATTGTCAACAGGTATGTCAGTGGTCTCTATTACCTGGAGGAACACAGGAAAATTCTGTCTAAACTTCATGATATGGGGTGTGACATATCCTTCTTGCAAAAGACCCATCTTTCTTCTGGGAAGCAGACAAATTACATGCTATGTGGGTGGTCCAAGCCTATCACAATGTCTGCTTATCCAGATCAAGAGGAGTAGCCATCTTGTGTGCCAAGCAGCTGAAGATAGGATCTCCCCATATTTATAAAGCTTCTGAGAGAAGGGTATTGATTTTAGAAGGTACCTACCAATGAGAACCTATTACTTTGGGGAATATATATATGCTCGGTCAGACCCTAATGTGAGAGTTTTTGATAGAGTACTTCATGGGTGGCAGAATGACCTTGGCTATATTATTATGGAAGGAGATCCAAATTTGACTCTAGACACAACCCTGGACGGGACAGGACCAGGTACCCAAGAGGAACAGGTAAAAGCAGCCCATGTGAGGCCTACTTTTTGGGGCATGGGTCTTCATGATGCATGATGGGCAATACACCTACCCAGGCAATATTTTTCTTTTTAGTCCATGACAGAGGGAAGGCTGAACTGGGTAGCCTATTAATCTTTGACCATGTCCCAGTTCAGATCAGGGTGGCTTGGGGTAGGACAGCTCTGCCCTGAAACAAATGAAGACTGAATGTCTCCCTTTTCAATCCTTTCTTTTTTGCCACTGGTTACAGGTAGAACTAATATTTATTTATTTAGTTTTTGTTGACCGGGTAAGTGCACTGGACAAATCCTGCCTATTTTCAGGCAGGACCTGGGGATACAGATGAATGCCAACTGACCTTGAACCAGATTAAGCTGTTGATGGTATTTTTGTGAATGAGGGAAATTTGGCCAGGACACCGGGGAAATTCCCCTACTCTTTTCGATAAGTGCCATGGGATCTTTAACATCCACCTGAACTACCACCAATCCAGGCAGATGGGACCTCGGTTTAACGTCTCATCCGAAAGACAGCACCTCAGAAGTGCAGCACCCCTCTCATGCTGCATTACAGTGTCAGTACTGGGATATTAACCCAAGTGCCAGATGTGGGAACTGAACCCACAGCATTCTGATCTCCAGGCCTCAGAGGCGAGTGTGCTACCTACTGAGCCACTAATATAATACTTTTAGGACAGTGCTACCTCTGGGGTAACTAAGGCAACACTGTGGAACCCTATGAAGGCCATGATACAGAGAAAATTGATCACCTGCTGTTCTTGCCATTGTTGAGCATAGGGCTAGTTACTTTGGGACAAGGAAGTAAAACTTCACCAGTTAGAGCAGGGCTTACATGCTGCTCCTGAGTGGGGCAATACTTTGAAGGGAGCTATCACTTTGCTTAGAGGGTAACTGAATCCATACTACAATATAGGATGAAATATTCATTATTCACGCTTAAAGAGCAACTCTCCATTATAATAAACTTAAAAACACTAGATTTACACCAATTATGTTTTAACTTTATTGTTTTCTAGTTATTCGTTATTTTTTTTTTACTTTCCACTGCTGTTGGACTACTAGATATTGTAGACATTGCAACAATTATTTCACAGAGTTTTTCAAAATGTATCTGACTCTCCCCTGCTAACCACACAATTGTTGGTTATGACATCACAGTCTGTTGTCATGGTGAGCACTATGATGTCATAAAACAAGGCACTGTGAGGTTAAGAAAGGAGAGCAAATGTTTTCTATACAGACTTTTTAGATGGAAAATATATTCTGTAAATCTTGAAAAACGACCGTTGAAAATAAAAAAAAAAAATTCTGTAGTAAATTGTAACAGCTGAAACATCTTATTTATGAAAGCACACGCTGAAGTGCAGAATTGCTCTTTAATCAGAGGCACCGGGAGAAAGGCGAGCAACTAAGGAGACTGTTAGCCCAGTGGTTGCGTGCACAAGGAACTGAACAATAAATCTCAGCCCTTCAAACAGAGCAGGGTACCACAGTAACAGCTTCACTATATATTCAGGCACAGTTTGTTTCATTTTATACTAATTATACTCCACAGGACCTTTACCTACTGCACCTCACTATGACATTTTCTTTGCTGATCTTGATATCCCATAGGCACCTGAAGTGGTTAATAGTGCCTTTTCCTAGCCCATCACTGTGTCTGAAGTACAAGACGCCATAACATCCATGTCCAGGCATATGTCACCAGGATTAGATGGATTCCCTGCTGAGTTTTGTTTGCATTGTTCAGCATTGCTAGTCCATATCTGATGCAGGTGGCATGAGGCTTGGGGTAAAGGGACCCTTCCCTTACATTCACACAAGCACTTATTTCCTTGATCACAAAGAAGGGTTGAAAGAGAGTGTAAAATGTGCCCATTTCTGCCAAATATCACTCAGTGTGGGGGCCAAAATCTTTGCAAAGATCCTGGCAAGGTATATGGAGTCAGTTATGCTCTTTTATTCACCCCAGCCAGGTGGACTTTGTCCCTAGCAGATTGGGACCAGACAATATCTGATATCTGTTGGACCTCATTTGAATGACTGCTGTTACTAGCCAGCTGACAGCCACTCTGTCCTTGGATGCAGAGTAAACCTTTGACAGGGTGGTATGGCACTACTTTTTTCAGGCGTTGTTACATTTTGGAGTTGTCCCAAGTTTAATTTCCTTGATCTGGGTGTTGTATACCTCCCCTACAGTGGCAGTCCTTACTAACACAGCTGTGTCCGCACAGTTTCTCTTGGGTTGGGGTACTGGCAGGCAGGGTTGCTCACTCTCCCGGTTTTTGTTCCTACTGGCAATTGAACCCCTTGCTGCCAAAATCTGAACAGCACTGGGCTTTTTGGGAATTTTAGTGGAGGAGTCTAGGCATAAGATATTGTTATTCACTGATGATATTACCCTCCTGCTATCTGACATTCCGAGTTCACTTATGTGTCTAGCTAAGATCATAACAGATTATGCAGCCTTGTTGGCTACAAGCTGAACATGGATAAGTCCCTGATTCTTCCCCATAACTAGAGTTGTACTGCATTTAATAGTCATCCCTTTGAATGGTGCTCTACAGGGGCTAAATGTTTGGGAATATGGATGAAAATTGAGGTCTCTGATACACTGAAGGCCAGTTTGGCTATCATTTTGAACATTGTTAAAGGTGATGTACAGCACTGGGGAACTTGGTGATGTCCTTTGGGGGAAGGGAATAGGTGAATAGTCTGAAAACGATTGCATTACTTAAGGTACATTATGTGTTTGCCAAGCTCCCATCGAAGATCCCCCTCTCATTTTTCAAAGCCTTAGATTTGACATGTTCCTTCTATATATGATTTCATTTTTATTTTATTTTTTATGCTTGTAAGCCTGATGAGCATAAAACTGCCCGTTTTCACAGATGACAAGTCATCATAAATAACTAAAACAATAAAAAACAATATAAAATATACTGACATACAAATACATTACAAATATAAAAATACATTGATTATTATAATTGACAGGTGCATTCAGTTTTGTTCATTAACCATTGTTTGAGGTGAGTTTTAAAACACCAGACAGTTTTACAGTCAACAATTTCGGATGGTTATAAAAAAAGAAGTGTTCTGTACAATAGTGACCTTTGCCCAAATGTTTTGGCAATTTAAAGGAAAATCTATTCTGTGACCTTGTTCCACAAGGATTAATAGCTCTTAGGAAAAATTCAGCGACTGAAGAGAGAAACAATCCATTACTGACTTTAAATAAGAAAATTCCCATTTTATGCAAGATTCTATTTGCAAGGGATAGACTATTGGTAAGTTTAAACAATTGACAGTGATGAGTACGATAAGGAGTGTTTGACGTAAATTGTAAAACTGAATTGCACGTAACCCTAAGTCCATTAAGTATAGTACTGATTGCTGATGTATAAACCACTAGACCATAATCCAATGTGCATAATAAGAAACTACGGGAAAATAACCTCCTCGAATCAGTGTCATTGACAAAGTTGTGAATGAAAGCTTACAGTACACACTGCAAGCCCACTGGTCGACAGGGTCTATCAATGGACTTACAGGAGTACTGTACACTGTCATTAACTGACAGCTCAATCGGCGGGCAGCTGTGGTGGTTTGCAGGTAGGTTGAGCTGCCTGCCGACTTTCTGCCCATGCTGGGACAGAGGGAGCAGGGTGAGGTGGGGGTGCCTGAGTGGGTGGCAGGTCCACTGGATCATCAGGGATACTTTGAACTTTCTTATGACAATGCGATCGGGTCAGAGCAGAGTGGGGGAGGTACCATTAGACCAGCAGGGATAATTGAGGGTGGATGTTATGATGCTCAGAAATGTGGGCAGGGAGCAGGGTACCACTAGATTACCAGGGATAATTGAGGGTGGATTTTATGATGCTCAGGGATACGGGCGGGGGTACCACTGACTACCAGGGATTATTTACAGGAAGATTTCTACATGATCGGGGATATAGGCGGGGGGGGGGGGGACCCACTAGACTACCAGGGGTTAGTATTCTTTTGTTTTCTGCTCTCAGCCCTTGCAGGATGCCCAGCGCATTCTGCTGGGTGCATCCCTGCAAGGGTCATGCATATGGGGCCATAATGACATGCAAATGACCCCATTGTTCCTTGCATGCCTAATGTCTCCACTTGCATGTGTTGGGCTGTGAATTCCGACCTTGGGCACAGCACATCTGTAGATGTGCTGGCCCATCACTTTCACAGCTCCAACAGGAGGATGCATCGGCACATCTTGGGTTGGCACAACTTTAGTATTCACAGAGGGGATGCACCAGGAGCAACTTATGGTGCATCTTCTGTGAATACCAAAGTTTGGGCTTGCCACATCTCATTTGTGCCAGTGCACCTGAGAAGCGCCGAGCGCAAATCTTTGTGAATCTCCCCCTATATGTCTAGTTTATTATTTCATTCTGTTATTTTATCATATTTATACAGTGTTCTTCTTGATATTTTAGCCTCAGGATTCTAAATGTTACTTTGCTGTTATTACTAGTATGTTTCTTAGTATCCTTTTCTCTCTCTGCTAGTGTATTTTATGTCTGTGTTCCTTCTTCTCATTTCTCCACATCCTGTTCACAACAGATGAGGCTCTCTATATGTTATACTGCCGCTGCTTCCACCCTCCTCACTCTTGTTTCTGTTTGTTCCTCTTTTCTTCTCTCTTTCTGTTGCATTCCTGTAACATCTATGTCTTTGTTGATATGTACCTGTATAACCTGTACAATTGTAAAATCTTAATAAAAACCTTCATGGCAAAAGGAAAGAAGTGCCCCAAGTGCATCACAAGTATTAAGTAGGCATAGCCTATTTACTCAAACTCCGGGACATGATTTTCCAAGCTTCATTATGGATGCATGCCTGACATGTGTCTAAAATTATGGTCATTGTATGCTCCTGTGCCCCCAAAACTGCATAAATCCACTTAAGTGAGGGTAAGATTTTGAGCAATTTGATTGGTCTTATTGATGTGTCTTATGCATGGCGAATAACTGGTCCATATGTATGTGCCTTACAACATCTGTGGTATCCAGTCATCTGTTTTCAAACTTTCCCTATTTTGAAAGCAGACATTTTTGTCTTCAGAGCCCACATCTGTTAGTAGCCCATTTAATAGCCATGGTAAGTTTTCCTACCTTAAATTTTGACATTTTCCTGTCAGGTGTCAACTTCAACACCATCATTCCAGCAGAAGAGACACCTGAACAGCCAGCAATCACCATGACAGGAGAAGAAACTGGAGCTAAAAGTGCAGAAACTCCTGAAGGTATCCGACTGATTAATCTGACCGCAGATCAGCTGAACAATCTGTAAGACTGAACAATCTGGAAGATGAGCGATATCAGAAAAACACCCTAAAAGCCATCAGCTAAATGGGCCAACTCGAAGATGTTAAATATTGACTGGAAGGGTGCCAGCATGAGTGAACTGAATGAAATCTTCGGAGAAAACAATATCCAGTTGTTGTGGATTGCATTCAGCTCATAACCTGCAGTTCGCATCCACAGCTGTAGGTGGCTCAATTAACATCATCAGTGACCCGGATTGCAAGACATCCAATAACATCTTTACCGGAAAAACGAAGTGGTATCACAGTGCCTAAAAATACATCAGTACACCATGAGCCCCTTTATCCTGCCCAACTGCAAACATTACAGCATGATACGATCCTCTCTAGTGATACAGCTCCTGGCCTAGTGAGGAATGTTTGGCTGGATACAGTTGTATATGTCCAGGTACAGCAGGGAGGGGCCATGGCAACTAGAACCCACCTGCTTCTGCATAAAAAGAGATTAAAATGACATGGAATTTGTTACGTCACTAAATGAGCACATAAAGAATCATAGCAACCTAGCAGAATCAGGCAAACAGTCACACAGGGGCTTTATGTATACTGTTCCCAGTGACACTCTCTGTCCTATTGCAAGGAATTATATCTCTGAGCTTCTACCTGATGCCAAAGCACTATATCTGCATCAAAAATGGATGCCTCAGTCAGCACTAGCACTACTAGGAGAAAGTAGGCTGTTGGTTAACTAGGATCTGCAGCTTATCCAATAGGTACGAAAATGGGCAGACTAGGTGGGCCAAGCAGTCCTTATCTGCCGTCAAAGTCCATGTTTCTATGTTACTAGGCACAATGCCTATATAGTGCTATAATGGGGCTAAACTATCCACAATGATGAGCAGACTCAGCACAGAAGCCAAACTTTTCAGGAGATATACAAACCACTTTGTTCACGCAACAGCAGTGCAGATGCTCACAGATGCAGAACCCCAAAGTAAGGAGATCATGTCTGTCTCAGACCATTAAAAAGAAGGCAGCCTGAAAAGCCGCAGGAAAGCCAATACTGAGGACAGACAAAGGTGGAGCAACATCCTGGGTTCACATCTGAATAGATCCCATGCTCAACAACACTCTTCCCAGTCTGAAGACAGGTCAGAGACAGGAGCACAGCAGCAATCAACAGTGACACATGCAGCATTATCTGAGAATTTCTCCAAGGGACAGTTCCACTTGCAAAACTGCTTGCCAAACACTTTGCACACGGCAAGCAAATTAATTATTTTGGCCACCCCCAAAAATACAGTGCAATACATGATTTATTGTGCTTGCTTATTTTGCCCCCCCCCCCAAAAAAGGGAACCATTTTTCCCTTCATTAGAATAGTTTCTTAAATAAATTAATATTGATTGAAAATTCTAAACAAATTGTCACTTTTTATATAACATGACCATTTTATAAGTGGAATAAGACACAAGGGGGTGTTCATTAGACAGTTCTAATGCATGGCCAGGGGCTTAGTGAGGTACAAAGCCAGGGGCTGAGTGCCTTCAGCCCCCGGGCATGGGTTAGAACTATCTAATACACAGTCTCATAGTGTCTTGTTGCTTACATATTCTGTGATGCTGGCATCCAAAAACAGGGCTGACCTTCATACAGATTCCCTTTTCCTGCTGTAGTGTCATAAGAATGGTGACCCGCATATCAGAGCTTTTAAAAACTCCCAAAATCTTTTGAATGATTTGAATCTCCTGGAACAGCCACCTATTGCTGTGATCAGCTGCATTGGAGTCTAGGATGTGTCAGAGCAGCAGTCTTCACAAGAAGTCAAGTGGTGGGGAATGGCAGGATTGGCCAGATAAATCTTAATCATACTCTACCAATGTCAGTAAAACACGTTTTCCCCACCCTAAGTGTGTGGGAGGTGGGTGGAGTAATGCGGGCTTTCCCCTTTAATGTGAGTCCTAAACTATACGGAGTGATTTACTCTTAGATTAATAGTTTGATCTTTTGAATTCTCTTGCTTATGCTGCTAGATAGACAGGCAGACAGACAGACAGGTGCACTAGATCAGGGGTTCTCAACCTTTCTGATAGTGAGGACCCCTGATCATAACTAGACATGCCTGAAGACGATTGGGAATCATACAAAAACAATGGTGGTGGATTTCAGGGGAGGGGGGGCAGATTGTGTGGGCATGGCAGCAGTCCTGGAGAGGCACCTAGGAGGGATTAGTCCAGGCATGAACATGGACAGCATGTGGGAAATATTAAAGGGGGGGTCTTTTGGAGGCCACTAAAGTCTGCACTAGGGTCATTCACAAGAATACTAGGGCTTGAAAACCCAGCTGGTAGACCAGGGAGGTGGTGAGAAAAAAAAGGCTGGCCTTCCATAGATTCATGCGGTCAAGAAGGGAAGCATACAGGGAAGAGTACCAGAGCCTCTCCAGACAGACTGGTAGGGTGGTGACAGCAGCCTTGTTCTGATGCAGAGCCTTTGTAAATGAATCCCTGATTCAAAGGTTATAATCCTAAAGTCTGCTAAATAAATAAATAAGCCAAGGCGTAGCGGGAACTGCAGTTGGTGCAGGGGATCAAGCAAGGGAAGAAGAGTTTTTTCAGGAATATCAGGGAAGGGAGGAAAGCAATAGGAGGGGGCAAATTGACAAGTTAAAAAAGAGGGGGATCAGCTGAGGAAGTGGTGGAGCAAGCAGAAATACTCAACGAGTACTTCTGCTTGGTCTTTACGAAGGAGGGAAAGGAACCATCTCCACAGGGGGTAGGTGGAATGTGGGAGGAGGCGGGGGAGGCATTCACAGATGGGGAGATAGCATTGGGGAAGGTGAGAGAGGCTCTAAAGTTCTTGAGGTGCAATAAGGCTCTGGGTCCAGAAGGGATTCACCCCAGGGTATTGAGGGACCTGGTGGATGTCCTGGCTGCACCACTGATGGACTTATTCAACTCATCCCTGCAAACTGGATGGGTCGTCCATGACTGGAGGGAGGCACATGTTGTGCCACTGCATAAGGGCGGTCCACAGGAGGACCCGGGAAACTACAGACCAGTTAGCCTGATGTCCATGGTGGGGATGCTGCTGGAAACCATTTTAAAGGAATAGATGGTGGATTTCCTGGCAGCCTATGGTCTCCAAGATGAATGACAGCATGGGTTCGTCCAGGGAAGATCATGTCAAATGAACCTGGTTAAATTCTATGACTGGGTCACAAAGTCTCTTGACCAGGGGAAGACAGTGGATGTCCTGTACCTGTACTTCAATAAGGCTTTTGACTCAGTGCCACACTCACCACTGCTGGCCATTCACTGACTGAACATTGCTCAGAATGCATACAGTAAATATATGCGCTCAGTGAATGACAGCTGCTGTCATGCACTGAGTGCGATATATTTACTGTACCGCGTTCGAGCACTGCTCCAGTGTTGCCATGTGTGGTGAGTAGGGCTATGCTAGTTGCTGGCTGGGTAGGGTGTGGGGGAGCAGGGTGGGATGGCACTGCTGGGTGGGGGCCACTAGACCACCAGGGCTATCTTGGACATGTGCGGTTCATGCATTATCATGTACAGTAATGGCATTTCGGGACAGGAAAGGGGGATTGGGGATCGAGGCTGGGGGCAGTGTTGGGTAAGTTACTTTTTCTATTACTTTCTAGTACTTTTGGAAACTAGTTCCAGAAAGTTCTGTGCAGTCACTAACAAGGAGGGAGAAGTACTGGAAAAAGTAATACACCTTACAGTTACAATTACTTATGTCTTTTTATACCAAAGAAATACGTAACTGTAATTGATTACATTTATTTGAAAGTAACTAGTAACTAACCTATTACTCTCAAAAAATGTTATCTGTTATAGTTATTTATTATTTTTGTATTGTTTTTGTATAAAAAGAAATAAGTAACTATAATTGTAAGGTGTATTACTTTTTCTAGTACTTCTCCATCCTTGCTAATGACTCCACAGAGCTTCCTGGAACAAGTTTCCAAATATAATAGAAAGTAATAGAAAAAGTAACTTACCCAACACTGGCTGGGGGGTTCCCAATAACTCAAGAGGACTCTCCAGTTAGTCCTGTCGGGGTTTGGGTGAGAGAGCCCCCACCACACCAATCATGGTTCTGGACATGTGGGGGGGGGCACATTCCGCTGATAGCTCAGCTGCACGAGTGCATCTGCCGCCTGCCCGTCTTGTGGCTTGTGGCATTCTTGGGGGCTGCACCATTTGTTGGACTGGTGCTACAAGCCGTAGGATGCAGACCCCTGGACCCAGTCCGATACTGAATCGGGTGCAGGGTCCAGGATGCAGAGGCCATTGCCACAAGCTGCCATTGTCGCAGTTTGCGGCAAACATTTATGAATCCTGCCCAATGTTTTTATGAGCACTCCTTCTGAGCATGACAGGTGTCGTTTATAAAACAATGGCTGAAATGTAGCTGTGCACCACAAGTGTTAAAACACATTTTGGGTAGGGTCTGAGAAATGACAACTGCCACATTCATGAAGTGGTGTCCAAAAATGGTTATGTTGAATAGTTGAGGTCAAAATATTAAAAATTACCACTTATGAGCATGCATTGAAAAACTGCAATGTAGACTCATAACTTTGTTGTCTTTTCATATTTTTACCTCACATTTTCAATTTAGCCTTCTTACTATGCCACATAGCCTGCTTATGACCCCCACCTCATGAACAAGTGCAGAGAAAATGTTCAACTCCTGCCCAAAAGGTGATTTTGCACAGCAACCGCGAAATTACCTTTTAGGATGCAGAAACACATTTTGGCCAGGATTTGAAAAATGACAGCTATCACATTCGTGAGGTGCTATGAAGAAATGGCTATGTTGAAAATTTGGGGTCAAAATATTGAAAATTTCTAAAGTTACAAGCCTGTGTTTACAAATTTCAATGTAGACTCATAACTTTGATGTGTTTTTATATTTTTTTGTCAAATTTTCAACATAGCCTTCTTATGACACCACCTCATAAACAAAGGTGGAGAAAATTTTCAACTGCTTCCTGAAAGGTGATTTCACTCAGAGACTGCGAAATCACTTTTCAGAACAGATTTGCTATGCTGGCCTGGTGACGCTGAGGGTTGAGGTGCTGGACACCACACCTCACGCCATGCTGGCGACCCAGGTTCAGACGTGAGCCTGGGGCACCAGGGGTTGGCAGGGGAGGGATGGGATCGAGTGTCCGAAGGACTGCTTTCCCATCCCCGGGGAAGGATCCAGGGAACCATCGCTCTGTAGTGGCCCCTAGTGATGACCGCGGGGGCACTACCAGAGTGGGGTTAAGCAAGGGCAGAGTGCAACAGATGTCAGCATGTTGTGCCCGACATCATTGCATGCTCGCACTCCAGGGGGACATAAATCAGGAGGAAAAAAGGGCAGCACAGGTCTGCAGCAGCATGATGGCCACAGCTTCACCGACCAACGAATGCCTGAACCAGAGGTGTGTGCCGGTATTGGTTCCTTGCTGGGTGCAGGGACATGGGGGAGTCCCTCTGGATGGTATAGCTGCATATGCCAGCTGGGCATGCCCAACTCCGGGGTCGGAAGTAAAGGAGGAGCAGTGGCTGGAGGTAAGCAGGGGCTGTGGCTGCAAGGAGGATAAAATATGATATGATAAAAAAATAACAGATTTGCCTAATGTCACTAACATTGTTCATGAGGTGGGGTCCCAAAAAAGGTATGTTGAAAATCTGGGGCAAAAATATCCAAAAATGGCCAAGTTATGCCACTAAGTTTAAACCCCCATTGAAATACGTTGAACCGCATACCTGATTTCCTCAGTTTCTGGTCCGGCTTTGAAGAGTGTCAGTGGTCTAGAGAAGATTATGGCATTGGACCCCTGGTGGGTATGTAAGGACTGGGGGAGGGTGCTGAGTGGAAGGGTCAGCTAGGGGTGGATTAATGGCACAACAAACATTGATGGACGTTTTTCTTTTTTACAAGGTTTACTAGAAAAAAATGCAGAGGAAAGGTTTCCTTTATTTCAGGTTTTGACACCGGGGGATTGGGCACCCCCAGTATAAGTGTTATGTTTGGGGGTGGGTGCTGGGTGGGAGGGTCAGGTGGGGGCGAGGGTTGCAGGGGCACCAGTGGGGGTTGCCAGAAACAGACATCGATGGACTGTTTTCTTGTTTGAGGTGTAAACCCTCAAAATCAGGCAGCAGAGAGCATTTCCCCCTGAAGCCTGGAGGCTTTATTTGGATGATCCTTGGCCCTACTGCCTGCTCTGGCACCGGGAATATCTGTTAATGTGGCCGCTGGCTGAAATGCCAAAACAGGGCAATGGCTCCTTTAAATTTGACCTGCCTGGTGCCATGCATAAGCACTAGGATGTGGCCACCATGTTTATTTACATCTCAGTGGTCCAGCTTCTCAGAGCCCACTGGACCACTGAACCCCCCTCAAACACGCCAGGAAGCGTGAAAAAGTAGTCAGACCTCAGCCCCTCTCAGAACATGGGCTGAGGTCACCAGATTGTAGCAGCTGCAGAGCACCAACAGGGCTGGCTGGCCCGAATCTCACCAGGGGCCACTGCTGTGGGATGCCGCAGAAGAGAGAGGGACCGTAGCCCTCACCAGGTAAGCCCAATCTGGGGGGAGCTTACACATGACGGTTTTCCTTTTCACATTTTTTTTAAAAACAAAAATCGCAGGATGGGGGAGTTGGGAGAGAGGACATGCGTTTAAGGAGAAGGGAGCGAGAGTGAGGAAGAGGAGACACAGCTGAAAGCCTCTCAGCTGTTTGCTGACACAGCTTCATGCAGATCAAAAGACTGAAGCCCTCTCTGATTGGAGCATCTTCAGTCTTTTGAAGTGCACGAAGTTTCCTCCCACCAAGCTGAAAGTTGTGTCCGGACCACTGTATGTGGTCATTGGTCTACTCTGCCGAGCCCCTGCTGTTTTGGTCTGTAATGGGCTAGGCAGTGACACACCCCTCAAAAGTGCGCTCATAGCAAGATGTTCCCTGCGAACATAAAAATGGCCTGATACAGTAAATGCATTGATACAATGCAGGTTACATTAAATTCTTAGAGATAAATGATTTATTTTAGCCACTGACAAGCTCAAAATGAAGATAAATCATTTACCTCATTATAAATCATGACATCATTCTTAGTAAATCAGTTTTTTTTTACTTCTAAACATTTCAGATACTCTTATAACCATAAGATGGAGCTTCATGTTAATACAAAATTCTGAAGTTCTAAGTTCATTTTGCATAGTCCATTTCCCATACTGGAGTTTCTTTAATGTTTAACAAGTACATTTTGATTATAAATTTAAATTTCAGTTTTTGAAAATAGCAATTATAAACATGATTTATAATATTTTTTATAAAATGTCAATGAAAATTGCAGTAACTTAGCCAGCCTGCCGGTGCAGCGGTAGAACCACCACTTGCGGAACTGACAACCTGTGTTCGGGAGTGAACATGGGATGTCAGAGGGTTAGCCGGGGGGAGGTAGGATGAGCACTCCTTGGACAGCTCTCCTCCTCCTATGGGGGAAGGGAGGGTTGTGGTTTCCTTGGCAATTAGCAACACCCAGTGGAGGCTGGGTGTGCAACACAAGGGCCTCTCTACAGTAGAGAAGTGACGGTGGACATTTACAGGTTGGGTGGGAGAGCGCACCCATCCCACGCTGATGTCATTGCATGTCCACACCTCTGGGGGCAATCAAGGGAACTCCTCTCTGGGCTGAGCACTGTGATGCCCCCAGACAGCCGCACAAATGATTCCCCTGGCTGTAGCCTTGGCTGGGGCCTCAGGTGGATTTGGGCCTCCCTAGACTGGGGCAGCCTAGTGGGGGATGCTGGGCATGGGTCAGGGTGCAGAGAGGGGGTACATCCCCCGTCAACTCAGGGGCCCAGAAAAAGAGTTAAAAAAAATTTGCAGTTACTTTATTAACTGAGATGCATCACCTAACCATGCACCAAAATGCTGCTGATGCACAATCAGATTCTGAATCTTGTAACCATGGTTAAAACACAGGCATTATCATGTAGCTGGTACAACATATCAATGCACTGTTCACACACTGAAAAAGAAAACATCCTGGATTTTGTGGCAGAGCAAATTCCAGCACAAAAAAATCATTGCTTTTTTTAATCAGTAACAAATGTTTCTTTTTTCAGTCTGTGAATGTTTTAAATCTTGCACTCATACACAGTCCCTTTCATGAGCACACAGACCATTTTATAAGTGTTATAACCCACTATGGGGCATGTATTACATGATTTTAATGCATTTCCCAAGAGCGTAATGAGACTTGGCCTTCGACCATGTGCCTCACACCCCGGGGGGTGGTGGGGGTGTGTGTGTGTGCATTGAGTAAGCAATAAGACATGACAAGGTATGTATTATGGTGAGATAATTGAGTGCCTCAGGTGTTTTTTGTTGAACACACCTGAGAATTGTGATTACAAGACCATAATTGTGCTCTCTGCAATGTATTATTAATCTTATAATTTTTTTTAATATGCCTAGTTTAAAATGAATGAAAGTAATATTTTTTTAAAAGATCAAAATGATGAACTTTTTAGCTTGGAGATAAAACACAGTTCCCGTATTACATAAGTTAGTTACTAATTTGCATTTATACCATTACAGGTATTTTAATGGAAAAGCTAACATGTACAAACTCACAAAGGTCATTTTCCATGGTGGTTATCTAGTGTAGCGTATAATGCTTATGTGGTTCCACATCCTTTGTAGCAAACCACTTTACGTATTCTGATTCCCTAAAAGCATGGACATATATAGACAGATGTGATCTATTTAAACCCCCAGAGTTATGAGGTGCAGTTAGTTTTGCAGATGAGAATTGGGGCACTTGGCCTAGCCCCCCAGAATTGGGGCACTTTGCCCAGTCCCCCCCCCACAAAAAAAATGTGAGACTTGATTATGCCTCTTTGTAAAAGCTTTTAGACATGCATATTGAAAATATATTAAGTAAGTAATTCAGTCTCGAAGGACATTCATTTAACTGGGTTATTGTGCCCCCACATAGACAGTGACAATAAAAGCCATCTTTGTAGATATGTCTTGATATAAGTCCGAGTTGCATTAAAGTTTGCCTTTCTCATTTCTAATGGATTAGTTGATAGAATTATTCCTAAGCAGGTGATCTGAGAACACTCCCATAAAAAATGGAAAATTCCTCTAGGTTTTAGTGGCAAGTTAAGCTATTTAGGGGAAGATTATATGATTTTTCATGATTCGGCTTGGAACCTGAAATAATAGCACATCTTTTGATAGTATTGACCAGTTTGCCTATTGGTGTTCGTGGCTTTCTAATATGTAATAAAACACCGTTGGCATATAAAGTTAGTTTATGTTTTGTCTTGTTCACTTCAAATCCATGCATTTCTTGTGCAGCTTTTAGTAGTGACAGGTTCTATACATTGATTAGAGAGAGAGAAAGAGAAAGAGGGCATACTTGAAGTTTACCACAGATAAATGGGAATTTTGATGAGAAAAGGCAATTACACAATAATGGTGCTGCAGGTGCTTTGTACAGTAACCTAACAACGGTTTGTAAATCCTCTAAGGAATCCATTTTTATTTAATAATAGAAACACGTACCCTATTCCAAGTGTACTCTGTTATAAGCTTTTTCTACATCTAAAGTGAGGAGTAATGCCACTTAATTTTTGTTCTTTGCTAATGTGATGAAATAGAACTTTTTTTTATACTATCTGATGACCTGTGTCCCTTCATGAAGCCTATTTGACTGGTTGAGACGAGGTAAGGTATATTATAGAATGGGTGGAGACAATCCTGCGTCCTGATTGGCTGTTAACCATGCATTACAAGTGTCAAACACATGGCTAACAACAAGTACCGGCAACTTGGACTCCGGAAATGTAAGAAATCTAGTAGCCCAAAATTAAACAAAAAAAAAACAGCCGCCATTTTTTTTTCTCAATTAGCAAGACTGTCATGGCTAACATACTGGTTACATGGTTCCCTGTCTGCCAGAACTCTGTACTCACAACAAATGAAATAAAACCAAAATCCTGTGTTGTAAGAAATAATGTGTATGTTTTTATTTATTTATCAAGTCTAGGATTACAAATACCTTTGAGCCATGGCTGTTTTACAAAGGTTCCACGTCAGAGAAATACAAATTATGGGGAACATCAAGACAGACATTACAACAATGTGGACATTGCAAACAGAGTACAGATTAATACAGTTCAAGGGTAGCATTGTAACAAGGCAGTCAGCGGCATTTGTCAGAGAAAATAGACAACAGATAAGAAGTGCCAGAGTCATAGGGAGAGGGAAGGGGGGGGAGAAGGAATGTAGGAAGGGTGGCGAGAGGGTGAAAAGTGCAGCATTGGGTATACCAAGATGTGAGGGTAGAATCCAGTGAGGAGGGGACGGGGACAGCTAGAGCAGAAAGGGAAGTAGAGAAACAAGGTTAAGTTGGGCAGTCACAGGAGCTGTTGGTAGTGAGATAGTCCCGGAGCCTAGTTTTAAACATACCAGTAGTTGGGGCAGAGGAGATGGTTGGGCTGAGGCCACTGAACCAGAGTGGTGCTCGATAAGCAAAAGAGCATTGTCCCTGTGAAGTGTGACAGTGGGGGACTTTCAGTAGCTGCAGCATGGATCTCCTAAGGCACCATTTGTTAATTCGATGTTGTAACAGAGTTGAGACCACAGAAGGTGCAAGGCCAAGGTAGATTTTTTTCACCATGGAGCAGGCGAGAAACTTTATGTGGTTTGATAGTTGGAGCCAGCCGGTCTGAGTGTACAGATCACATGTGTGGGTGAGATGGTGAGCACCAGTGATGAGCCGACATGCTTTATTTAAGGCAGCCGAGAAGCATCTAAGGGTTGTGGTTGTGGCCGAGCCATAGATGATGAGACCATAGTCTATTACAGAGATCACAGAGCTCAGGACTGCAACCTTCAAAGCTTCTGGCGTGAGGTGTGGTCTGTGTTTGTAGAGGAGACCAAGCCGTGTATTAGCAGCTCTAGCAACATTATCTACATGAAGTCCATAGGAGAGATTAGGGTCAAGCTGTATCCCTAAGTATTTGAAGGACCCCACCTGATCTAGAGTGTTCCCTAGGTGGTGGAGATAGCCAAGTGGTGTAGCTTGTGGGTTATGAGAGCTGCAGAAGAGCATAGATTTGGTTTTCTTGTCATTGAGGACCAGTTTATGATTAAGAAACCATGTCTCTACAGAACTGAAACCAAGTTGAAGGTTGTGTTGAAGAGCTGCAGGATCTTTGTGAATGGAGAATACAACAGCATCATCGGCATATAGTATGATCTGCTCAGAGCAGTGGTAAGGGAGGGAGTTTGAAAAAAGGCTAAAAAGGAGGGGTCCCAGTATGGATCCCTGTGGGACACCTGAGCGAACAGGCAGGGTGTTAGAAAGAGAGTCCTCAATTTTTACTCTCTGTGACCGGTTTTCTAAGTAGCTTTTAAACCAGAGAGAAGAGTCAGGTGATAGCCTGGCATTCAGTAGTTGGTGTATTAGTAGTCCATGGTGTACTGTATTGAAGGCCTTGGAGAGGTTGATGAAAACGGCCCCTGTGAGAAGGCCGTTGTCAAGGGATTAGTGCAAAGCTCCAGTGAACTCAAGAAGGGCTGTGGTGGTGCTGTGACCTTCGGAAGCCGTGTTGTTGTGGACAAGGTATATTGTATTTATCCAAGTGGTGGTAAGTTGATCAGCCACGATACGGCTTGAGTGCCTTAGAGTGGGGGCAGTATGGAGATAGGGCGATAATTTGAGTGAATCGTCTTGTTCCCACTTTTATGGATGGGTGTCACGGTGGCTGTTTTCCATAGGTCCGGGAATTTTTCACAGCTGAGAGAGAGGTTTAGGATTTTTGTTAATGGATGAATTACCTCATTGAGGGTGAGCAACAGAAGCTTAAGGTCCAGGGTGTCGCTACTAGATCTAGATTTAGATACAGCTGCAGTAATATAGCGGTGAGCTTCATTCAGCCTTACCTTCCTGAAGTAGAAGAGGGGATGGTTAGACTGAGGGGCTGAGGTATTTGGGGAGTAGGCTCTGTTTTCAAAAAAGTCATGGGGTAGAACAGCACTAAGGTCTGAAAAAGCTGTGTTAAAGATGTTTGCGATCACCTTGGGGTCAAGGGTTGGGGATCCATCAACCATTAACATGGCTGGAGATATTTTTGACTGCTTCCCTGTGACATCCTTGATATTGTCCCAGAAAGCACGACCATTTCCCCATGTATTGGTGAGACCATCTTTGTAATAGGTGGATTTCATTAGCCATATGGCTTTTGTGCAGACATTTCATGCTTGTTTGTAATTTTGGATGTCCAGTTGTTTGCCAGTGGCCCTGGCAACTGCCCAGAGATGATCCCTTAGTTTCAGCTGTGAGAGAAGAGCCGCGGTGACCCATGGGTTAGAGAGAGATTTTACGCCTTTTAGCAGGGGCAAAGAGGTCGCAGGCTTTGTTGAAAATTGAGATGAAGTGATCAAGAGCCAAGTAAACATCTGTTGCTTCATAGATGGGTAGCCAGTCTTGTAGAAGCAGGTGTTGTTTGAGATGTGGAAGTTTTCCATGAGGAAGGGCTCTGCTAGTGATAATTTTGGGAGGGGGCTTAAGGAATTTGTTAGACCATGCACACATGACTGGGGAGTGGTCACTGAGTGAGTCTGGGAGAATGGTCATACGAGAAATCCTTGTGGGGTGAGTGGTGAGGACCCAATCCAAGAGGGTACTGGTGCTAGACTTGTAGTTAATCCTAGTAGGGGAGTTTACCATTTGCGTGAGGTTAGCAGCTGAGATGGAGTCTTTATAGGCACTGGCACTCGATGCTAACCAGTTTATGTTGAAATCCCCTAGTAGAATAAGTTCAGCTTCAGGAGGATGAGAGTTGATAAAGTTTAGGATGTCATTGAATCCATGTTTAGGGTCCCTGGGTGGGATGTATACGGAGACAATAGTCAGGGCTTTATGGTTGGGACCTAGGACGATTTTTATTGGCAGAATCTGGACTGAGGCAGAAAGTGATGGCGTTGTTACAGGGTGCCAAGACAGGGAGTCTTTGATATAGATTGCGCAGCCACCACCTTTTTTGGATATCCGGTCCAGCCTGTGGACATTGTAGCCCTGTATTGTTACTGCTGAGTCAGGAACTTTAGGTGTCAGCCAAGTTTCCACCACTGCAAGGATGTCAGGGTTGTGTTGGCATATGAAGGCTTGGAGTGCATCCAGCTTTGGTAGTAGGCTGCAGATATTAATGGCTGCAAGGATAAGGGCACCTGGAGTTTGTGTGTGACCTGAGCTTCTAGGGCCAGGATTGGGATGGATGCTGCCTGAGATGAGAAGGAGGAGGAGTAGGAGTTTTAAGGAGCAGAGTCGCAGCTCTTTGAGAGATAGTTTTGATTGTTGTTTCCTGGAGTAGAAGTTGCAAGGTTCCAGGCAGTGTCCCATATGGACAGCAAGGTGGTACAGTGTAGAGAGGTGGCCACACTTGTTGAGAGTAGTGGTCGGGTTAAGTAAGCAGGAACATCCAAATGGTGCACCAAGCAAAAGTCTCGAGTGGAAGTGGAGAGTTCCTTGGGTAGCAGTGGAAACCAGAGTAGAGGGTGGCGGGGTGGGTGGGGGTGGGGTGGCTAGGACCAGGGAGAGAGAAGAGGGGCCAGGACAAGGAGGCAGGGAGGCGAGAGAAAGGCAGAGGGAGCCCACATGGCTTACGTACTAGATGAAGACATAGAGATATAGCCCTCTAGTAATGAGAGGATATAATCTGCTAATGGAAAAGTAAAAAAAAAGCTCTAAATTCACTTCTAATATCAACTCAGAACTTAAAATGACTGTAAGGATTAAACAAATTATTAAGCCCTAGCATGTAAATTCAACTAGAGACACAGAGGGAGATACAGTAGTTAGAGGTGTGTTCAGCAGGAGATAGTGTGGGCCACTTGGAAATCAACTTCCACTGGTACCAAATCCAAAAGTCAGGGCTAGTACCTTGCAGTACAGAGGATTTCTGAAAAACTGTTTAGGTTCCAGAAATTGAGGGGTCCGTGGCCTGGTAAAGGCATGCTGGATCCCTTGCAGTACAGAGGATTTCTGAAAAACTGTCTAGGTTCCAGAAATTGAGGGGTCCGTGGCCTGGTCAAGGCATGCTGGATCCCTTGCAGTACATAAGATTTCTGAAAAACTGTTTAGGTTCCAGAAATTGAGGGGTCCGTGGCCTGGGCAAGGCACGCTGGATCCCTGGCAGTACAAAGGATTTCTGAAAAACTATTTGGGTTCCAGAAATTGAAGGGTCCGTGGCCTGGTCAAGGCACGCTGGATCCCTGGCAGTACAGAGGATTTCTGAAAAACTGTTTAAGTTCCAGAAATTGAGGGGTCCGTGGTCTGGTCATGGCATGCTGGATCCCTGGCAGTACAGAGGATTTCTGAAAAACTGTTTAGGTTACATAAATTGAGGGGTCCGTGGCCTGGTCAAGGCACGCTGGATCCCTTGCAGTACAGAGGATTTCTGAAAAACTGTTTCGGTTCCATAAATTGAGGGGTCCGTGGCCGGGTCAAGGCACGCTGGATCCCTTGCAGTACAGAGGATTTCTGAAAAACTGTTTAGGTTCCAGAAATTGAGGGGTCCGTGGCCTGGTCAAGGCATGCTGGATCCCTTGCAGTACAGAGGATTTCTGAAAAACTGTTTCGGTTCCAGAAATTGAGGGGTCTGTGGCCTGGTCAAGGCACGCTGGATCCCTTGCAGTTCAGAGGATTTCTGAAAAATTGTTTAGGTTCCATAAATTGAGGGGTCTGTGGCCTGGTCAAGGCACGCTGGATCCCTTGCAGTTCAGAGGATTTCTGAAAAACTGTTTAGGTTCCAGAAATTGAGGGGTCCGTGGCCTGGTCAAGGCATGCTGGATCCCTTGCAGTACAGATGATTTCTGAAAAACTGTTTTGGTTTCATAAATTGAGGGGTCCGTGGCCTGGTCAAGGCACGCTGGATCCTGCAGTACAGAGGATTTCTGAAAAACTGTTTAGGTTCCAGAAATTGAGGGGTCCGTGGCCTGGTCAAGGCACGCTGAATCCTTTGCAGTACAGAGGATTTCTGAAAACTGTTTAGGTTCCAGAAATTGAGGGGTCCATGGCCTGGTCAAGGCACGCTGGATCCCTTGCAGTACAGAGGATTTCTGAAAAACTGTTTAGGTTCCAGAAATTGAGGGGTCCGTGGCCTGGTCAAGGCACGCTGAATCCCTTGCAGTACAGAGGATTTCTGAAAAACTGTTTAGGTTCCAGAAATTGAAGGGTCCGTGGCCTGGTCAAGGCACGCTGGATCCCTTGCAGTACAGAGGATTTCTGAAAAACTGTTTAGGTTCCAGAAATTGAGGGGTCCGTGGCCTGGTCAAGGCACGCTGGATCCCTTGCAGTACAGAGGATTTCTGAAAAACTGTTTGGGTTCCATAAATTAAGGGGTCCGTGGCCTGGTCAGGGCATGCTGGATCCCTTACAGTACAGAGGATTTCTGAAAAACTGTTTAGGTTCCATAAATTGAGGGGTCCGTGGCCTGGTCAAGGCACGCTGGATCCCTTGCAGTACAGAGGATTTCTGAAAAACTGTTTAGGTTCCATAAATTGAGAGGTCCGTGGCCTGGCCATGTTGTTTCAGTATTTCTTCTTGGCCCCGGTCTGCTGCTCACCCCTTCAGTTTCAGTCTGACCCAACACCTCCCTGCCAGCTGTCTTTGTGTGCTGCCCGTAACAGAACTAGGCAGCTCTTCTAAGATTTCTTCCCTCCTCTCACACAGGCATTTGATTTTGTCAGTTGGTCAAGACAGGGTCATGCAGCAGCTTGCATGGTTTCTTTTCTGCATCACTTACTGTTCTTGAACAGGTGTGTCTCTGCTAATGCGCTTCTGATTTTTTATTGCCCATTCACAAGCTCATTTGTACATTTCATTATCGGACTTTGGCAAGGAACCTACAATGCTCACTTGATTTTTTTTCCTGTTCAAATATCGCATCTCTGCTGATGCGCTCCTGTCTTTTCTTCCGCCCGCTCACTCACTGCCTGCACGTTTCAGTTACTGTACCTGCTGTGCCACACACAAAAAGAGAACTGAGCAGCACATAAAAACTTTTTGTTTTCCCCGAAGCTCTATATCCACCATTTCAAGAAATCGTAATAGCCCTTAGGAACAGCTTGACCCTGAGTGCCTCACAGACACAGTGTGTCCCACAATAGCACACATCTCCCCAAAAGTGACAACATAAAATTATTATTTAAATAAATGCATAATAACACAAGACCACAGCCAATGTACACGGCCTGCCCCCCCATCCCAGCCGAGATCACGTGTTCCTTATCCAGAATGTGACAAAGTTCAGATACTGCCAAACATGGCACACCCTACAGAACAGTCCTAGGTTTTAACAGACTGAGCAGAAATACCTCAGCTCGCTGTTTTTTCCCCCCACTTTATTGTCTCTGTTTAAAAAATCCTTACCAGTACTCTTTCTCTCCTCCTGCCCGGCCATCCACTCGCTCAGTCTACTCACTTGCATCTCAGTCACCCATTCACTTGCTCCACAGCCAGGAAGTGTTAATTTTATATTGAAACTATAGCGAAACTAAAAAAAAAAAAAAAAAGCCTCACTTTCTATGTGCATTCTGTATATGTGTCTGTGTATGGGGGGGAGCTGCAGCTATAGTGCCCACACTAGTACAAAAGTTCTAATGGCAAAAACAAAAGAAATACAACTATCCCTTGCAGGTGGAGGAACTATTTTACAGCCAAATAGATTAAAGATTTCAATTTATCCCTATATAAACAAAAAAAAAATTAGATTTTTTTATACATTTAAAATAGAGGCCCATTTTATAAGCGCAATAAGCCACTCCGGTGTGAGTGTTAGACAGTTCTAATGCAAGGCTTGGGGGCTGGATGCACTCAGCCTGTGGCCTCACGTCTCACTATGCCCCCTAGCCATACGTTAGAACTGTCTAATGCACATCCCATTGTGTCTTTTTGCTTACATAGAGTTAAGACTTATAGTAATTAACATGGCATGGTCTAACATTCTGAGCTCTAGCATGTCTTTGTTTTCTTTCAGAATTAGGATAATTGTCAATTCAAGCATATTGGAATTTAATTGTTTTGTTGCACGAAACCTTCAGCCACTGGTTGGTTCATATGCTAATGTCCAAGCAGACCTGCAACAAATCATGTAGACACTGGTCCTTGTGCACTTTTTCCTCAGTGTTACCCACCAGTCATGTTGCACACAGTAATACTCCCATACAGTCTTTCCTTTTCCTCCAGGCCAGCACTATGTGCGGTCTCAGGTGCCTGTGGACTCCATTCTCACCAAATCCCAGACAAGCCCCCACAGTGCATACGAACATATGAAGAATCCAGCAGAAACATAGAAACATAGAATTTGACGGCAGATAAGGACCGCTTGGCCCACCTAGTCTGCCCATTTTCCTACCTAACAGATAAGCTGCAGATCTTAATTAACCAACAGCTTACTTCCTCCTATCCCCCACTAGGACTGCCTTATGTCTGTCCCATGCATTCTTGAATTCCCCCACTGTTCTAGACTCCACAACCTCCTCAGGGAGGCTGTTCCATGCATCCACAATTCTCTCTGTGAAAAAATACTTTTTCATATTACCTCTGAGCTGTCCCCCCTCTATCTTCAAATTGTGCCCCCTTGTTCTTGCACATCTCTTTTTCTGAAAGATGCCACCCTCTTGGACTTTGTTGATTCCCTTGAGGTACTTGAAAGTTTCTATCATGTCCCCTCTCTCCCTCCTTTCCTCAAGGGTATACATATTAAGCTCCTTTAATCTTTCTTCGTATGTCTTCTGGTGCAGACCCTGCACCATTTTGGTTGCCCTCCTCTGGACAGCCTCCACTCTGTCTATGTCTTTGTGGAGATGGGGTCTCCAGAACTGCACACAGTACTCCAGATGGGGTCTCACCAACTGTCTGTACAGAGGGATAACAACTTCCTGTTTTCTACTATTGATGCCTCTCCCTATGCATCCCAGTATCCCCCCAGCCTTCCTTACTGCCTTCTCACATTGCTTGCCCACCTTTAGGTCATCTGATATAATTACCCCCAGGTCCCTTTCCATTTTTCTTTTCCAGCAGAAGAAGTCCATTTGGTCTATCTAGTCTGCTAGTATTGCAGGGTTCACATCCTCTGCCCTCCCTCCCCTCTCCTCCCATCCTCCCTACCCATGATACTTACCTTTCCCTTATGCCTATCTCAGCCTCTCTTAAAGCTGCCCACTGTCTTCAACAAGATGACCTCTTCTTGCAGCGCATTCCAAGTGTCCACCACCCACTCTGTGAAGAAGTGCTTCCTGACCTCCCTCCTAAACCTCCCACCCTCCAGCTTAAGACTGTGCCCCCCTCATGTTATGGTTGCCACTCAGCTTATAGAGACTCTACTTATCAACCTTATTTATCCCTTTCAAGTACTTGAAGGTCCAAATCATGCCCCCCCCCCCTTCTGTCTTCCAGGGAGTACATGTTCAGTTTTCTCAACCTCTCCTCATATGTCTTACCTTGCTGACCTGCTGTCATCTTTGTAGCCCTCCTCTGGACCTTCTCCAGCAGGTTAATGTCCTTTTTGAGGTGTGGACACCAGTACTGAACTCTGTACTCTAGATATGGCCTTACCAGTGACCTGTACAAGGGCAATCCCTCTTATGCTGGTCTGTCTTTCCCTTTCTCCTTGTGGGAGGAATGGGCATGGCACAGGGAACCTTCCAAGACTACAGGCATATTTAGGCTTGTTGGTAGTTCCTTTGCACTATGATACAGTTACCATATCCAGGCCTGGCATTACCCAGAACACACCAAAACCCTCTATGATTTTTGCAGTAATAAACCACTGATACAAAAGCTTCTAGCATTTGTCAAAAGCTTCTAGCATTTGTCTTTTTACTGGTAAAAATGATACATTCAGTTTCACTTCTTGCACAGATCTACATAGTATAGGTTCAGGCCTTCACTCCTATCTCTGTATTCCTGTGTCCCCCACTCTCTGTCAGAGCTGATTAAAATGTTCCTCACAAGGTCCTGAACAAAGTCTTTGGGCGATTCGCACAGATATTTTTTTCCCAGGTCCTGAGGATCTGTTCCTGGTGCCAGACGTCCCTCCCTGACAGGCCACCAGAGTCCTAGGTAAAACAGTCTCTATCGCCCTTACACACAGAGCCCAGAGAGTGCCTGGCATCCTCCTCTTGCTTCTTCCCTAGCGTGCAGCTCCTTCTGACTCCTTTGCACCGTTTGCCAGCTCCCTATAATGCCCCCTTGACATTATGAGGGCACCCTCCTTATCTACTTTACCCAATTCTTTCCCTGTATATAAGCTTTGGGATGATGCAGAGCATCAGTCTCCACTGGCTCGTACCAGTGAACAACCACTTCCCCTGTTGTCATTAGGGGACTGTTATACCTAGTTGAAAGTTTTGTATTGACTAAAGGCAGCACCCGTGTTATTGATGGTAGACCCATTCTTGGATGTATTGTAGGATGTAGGAGAATTTAGTTGTTAATTGGTGATGTGGCTGCTAATAAGTCTTAGTTCTAAGATGTGCAGTTGTGATAACATGATTGCACACCTTGGAAGACCTGTTAACCAATCAGGTGGCATAATTGTTCTTACCCACTTTATAACATCCTTTTATCCACACCCTGACGTGGGTTATTGATTACTTACTGTATATGTACAGTTACTGCGTGTCTCTTATGGGTATAAGAGTTTCTTCTTCTTAATTCCTTTGTTTGCCAGAATAACTCAGCTTTACTTTGCAGTTATTGCAATCAAAGAACTTGAGACTGCATTCTTATAACCATAAGATATATAGTTACATATAAACATACAACGTTGGGGGCATCATTAGCTTTTATCTCTACTTTAGTTAGGTCACACAAAAACCCTTAACCAATGGGGGCATAGCATGTGTAATTCTTGATGACATCACAGTGGCCTCTGCTGTACTTAGGTCAGTGAACGCAAACAGGAACATTTTAAACAAAGTTTAAAGAAGACAGGAAAGGTCAAAATGAGATTTAGAAACATGTAGTGTATGGCAGTTTATAATCAGGGTGATTATGGCTCGTCACAGTAGCATTTCCATTTGTCATGAACCAAAAAAATAATTGTGCATACTGCACTGAATTTCTGTGCTAGAATGGAAGTGTAGCTTGTCTCAGACCGATGATGTGTCGGCATGTAAGACTGCAGGTGCCTCCCACCCCCTACTCTCACACACAGCGGTTACATTGGAAATGCTTAGGCGAGGAACTTTTACCTCTAGATCTGTTGGTGGGGGATGTGTCATCTCTGTGTGATGGAACTATCCTATAGTATTCAGTGAAGAATGATGACAGATGCAGGAACTCACACAGTGAGTTTAATAAGAGGTGAGGGAACTTTTGAGGTCTTGCGCATACATGCCATGCTGTTTGGACAGTTTAACTTGCCAGCTGTATGTGATGAGCTTATTATAGACTAATCAGTTGACAAGAGATCTCTCCCTTAGGACATTTCCCTAATGGATAGTCTTTTAGGTGTATTCTAAACTTCACTGCTAACCCTATAAAGCCCCCTTTACTCACACAGGCTAGTTTTTTTTTTTAAGGGTGGGAGTCCTGGAAAGACAAGTAGGGAAAACCATGGCCTTCCCATGTTCTCTGAATTGTGCAAGTGTAGCAAAGCTGTTAGTGGGATATAAACAACACAGTGAGCAGATTCACTACGATTCATAAAAACTGCAAGTCACCAGGACTGCAGAGCGTTGATAAAATAGAACTTCAGATGACAAGGGAAACAAATTAAATTACTGTCAATACAAATGTTAGTGTTAAAGGCCTCTTAAGAGGCTCCAAAATGTAAGCAAGTCTCATACAATGTGAACATTTGGCAAGCTAAACATACAGTTTGTTAAGTTAGCATATGGAGCTGGTACTTCTGGAGATTAAAAAATATCATTCTTTAATCTGCTTTTATTAATTTTCAAAGAAATAAAACACACACACACACAATTCATATTTGGTCAAAAATGATTACCAGAGCTTTAAAAAAAAGCTGGCAAAAATACTTTCACTAATGCTTATTCTCTCAATTGTGCCCTCAGTGGAAAGAAAGGTTCTTCAGTTTAATAAACCAAGATTAGAAATCTGAAGATATACATACGAACATACGAATCTGCCAGCAGAAACAGGCCTTACAGTCTATCAAGTTAGCCTGCTCGAATGTGCAGCTAGCACCCTTATATTGCAGCTGCCCCCCCTCACCTTTACACCCACCCTTGCACCCTGTCCCATGCCCTTTTAAAAATGCCAACTGTATTGCAGGATACCACCTCCTCGGGTAGAGTGTTCCATTTCTCCACCACCCTCTCTGTGAAAAAATGCCTCCTCATCTCTCTCCAATATCTTCCACCCTCCAACCTGAGACCATGCCCTCTGGTGTCCCTTCCTCTCCTCAGCTTAAATATCCCTTCTGTGCCCGTTTTGTTAATCCTCTTCAAACATTTGAAGGTCTCAATCATATCCCCCCAATCCCTCCTCTCCTCCCCTCCAGGGTGTACATATTCAACTCAGTCAGCCTGTCCTCATAGGTTTTGCCATCCAGCCCCTGGATCATCTTAGTTGCCCTGCGCTGTACCCCCTCCTGCAATCTGATATCCTTCTTCAGAAAGAAATGCCAGAACTGCATGCAGTACTCCAAATGTGGCCTGACTAGAGACATATACAGTGGCAGGATCACATCCCTATTTCTGGATGAGATTCCTCTCGTAATACACCCCATCATCTTGTTGGCCTTAGCTGCCACCTTCCTGCACTGAGCCAAGTTGTTCATGTTACCTGTTATAATCACCCCTAGGTCCTTCTCCTCCTCTGTGACCTCTATCTGAACCCCTCCCAACTGGTAGCTCCTCCCTGGGTTCCTTGCTTCAAAGTGCACAGCCTTGCACTTCTTTGCATGGAAGCCCAATGGCCACTTTTCCAACCACTCCTCCAGTTTGACCAGGTACTCCTGTAGCCCCTGCCACCCCTGTGTGTTGTCCACCTCTGCCCCTATCTTGATATCATCTCCGAACAGACTGATCTTGCTCCTAACGCCATGTGAGATATCCCATATGAATAACCCAAACAACAGCGGACTTAGGACTTATCCCTGTGGCACCCCACTTGTCATAGCCCTTGGATAAGAGAGTGCCCCCCCACCACCTGTTGCTGCCTCCCTTTTAGCCAATTCACAGTCCAGTTTACCTTCTTTGTCCCTGCCCCCTACATATTGCAACTTACCCCCCAGCCTCCCATGAGGCACTGAATCAAAGGCCTTGCTGAAGTCTAAATACAGCACATCCACTGTTTAGCCTTTATTTATTTCCCTCATTACCCAGTCATAGTAGTCAATTAGTTTGGTCTGGCAGGATCTTCCAGAGATGAATCCATGCTGCTGACTATCCTGGAGTCCATTTTCCTGCAAAAAGTTCACCAGCCTCTCTTTCAGGATTGCTTCCATACATTTTCCTACAGTGGATGTGAGGCTTACAGGTCTGCAATTGCCTGGTTCATCCTTTGGGCCACTCTTGTGGAGGGGAACCTCATGAGCCATCCTCCAATCCTGTGGTACACAACCTGCATCCAGGGAGGTATTGAACAAGTTCACCAGTGGCCCTGCCAATACCCCCAACAGTTCTTCCAGCACCCTGGGATGAATGTCATCCAGACCTGGTGCCTTTCCACCCTTAGTGCCTTCAGGCCATCCAACACCCTGCCCACTGTAATTACCCCATCTGTCGCCCCTTCCCCCTTGCCCACCTTCCCCATCCTCTGAGGTAGCTGTCCACCCTTCTCCTTCGTGAACACAGAACAGAGGTACTCATTTAGTGCTGCTGCCTGTTCTGCCCCCTTCTCCATCCACTCCTCATCCTTCCTAATCCTCATTATCTGGTCCCTGCAGCTCCTTCTCTTCCTTAGGTATCTGAAAAAGTCTTTTTCCCCTTCCCTGATGCCCTGTGCCAGCCTCAGCTCCCTTGAAGCCTTGGCTGTCCTGACCAATCTGGTTACCTCCTGGGACTTCTTTGCATACAATTCCCTGTCCTGCCCCCTCCCGGACTTCTTGAACCTCTTAAAAGCTGCTTCTTTTGCCCTTACCCCTTCCTAAACCTCCTTGTTCAGCCAGCTTGGCTTCTTAGCCCTACTCTTCTTGCTCAGCATCTTGGTACATGACCCAGTAGCCTCAATCAGCCCAAGTTTGATAATTTCCCACTTCTGATTTGCATCCATATCTGGCCTAATTCCTACCAGATGCCTTCCCAGAATTTCCCCCATCTTGATAAAGTCTGCCCGCCTGAAGTCAGCCACCCTGGTTCCTGTACCTACAGTCTCCCTGCCCATGCTGAGCATGAACCACACCGATTGATGGTCACTCCCAGCTAGCGGGTCCTCTACCCTCAGATCCCTCACAACCTCCCCATTAGTTAGCACTAGGTCCAGAGTGTTTCCCAACTGAGTTGGCCCACTGGCCATCTGCACCAGGAAGCTATCCTGGAATGCATTCAGTAGCACCTGCTCCCTTGCGCTTGAGGTGGCTGGGGTTCCCCAATCCACTCCTGGTAGACTGAAGTCCCCCACGATCACCGTGTTCCCTTTCCTGCATACCCTTCTAATCTGCTCTGTTAACTCCTTGTCCAAGTCATCTGTCTGACATCATTTAAATTTCAGGAGTACAAGTAACATATTTCAATATTAATCTGTTCTGGCTCAAAAAACTGTAGAGTTTTGAAACCGTACAAATTATATAAAACACAGATTTGCTGTTGAAAATCCTTTTCACATTAGGGATCTAAAAATTGTAACATCAATTAAAGAAAACAGTTAAGTGGATCTCAAAGCAAATCTCACAGAGACCTCATAAAAGTTGACGCATGCATACAGTGTCATTTAAGTACAATTATGAACCGGCGATCGTAATTCGAGCAACCTGATTGGCCGAGAGGGTTTCAAAGCCGTGATGATATCAGGCTACATCATCATGGCTTCGGAAAACCTCCGGCCACCAGCCTGCTCACTCCCAGCGCAATCTTCTCCACTTCCCCACAAGCGAAGCAAGTCAGACCTCCACTAACAACTAACAGGCCAAAAAAAAAAACACATCCTCACAATTGCCTCCCCATACAGGTGCGCCAAACCAGACACGCTTAAACACAAAAAAATCTCCCTTTCATTACACTTAACTGCTTCATTCATAGAGCACCAACTACAGCTTGCCTCACCTGCACGCTGCCTGCGAAACGGCAAAAGCTACAACCAGCTCCTCAGGCTTGACCCTTACCTTCTCGATTTCCTCGAAGTAGGGCACGACTCATCTTCACTTCCTCAACAAAAAAAAAAACAATATTAACGTACGTCAGTAAACTAAACTTCCGGGCGGGAGGATCAATACCACAACAATTAAGCCTGTAACAAAATCCTCCTGCAACAGCACCACCCACTGGCCAAAACATGAAATACACGAACTTTTTTTTTTAAATGTCTACCTACACTCATATAAAAACAATATTAAAATATTTAAAAACTTTACTTTTTTGCATTAAAGGCATAAAATATCAATTAATCCAGTTCATAATCGCAATAATGCACTCCAGGTGTAGTATATACGTGGGATATCGTCACTTCTTGGGTCGTTGGACGCACTCGGCCTGCGGCCTCGTGCCCAACCACCCGAGGCGTGACGATATCCCACGATATACCACACCCTGTCGTGCATTATTGCTTAAGTCTTGCAGGAGTAACTGGTATATAATTAGTTTTACTTGATAACAGAGAGATATTACATACATCTCCAACATCTTCAAGTTCAGAGACATTTGCTGGTACCTCATTGCAAATAAACTCCTGCACAGCAGTGCCACTGTTGACACTCAAAGAATATGTGGAGTTTAGCCAATTGAAGTAATACCGCTTGAGCACCAAGATCTTCTAAGGCTGATTTAAAGTTTAATATACAATGGGGTCGAAAAATACAGGGCCCCGATTGGTCAGCTGTTACTTTATGCTGTGGGGTAATTTCTGTATGATCACCGCATAAAGTACTAGCTGACTGCACATAAAAACTAAAAGTAAAACAAATCACTGCACCCTTCAGAGCATTCCAAACCAAAATGGTAAATACTGCCATGTTTGTTCCTGCTACCTGGTACCACAAAAAAAAGCTACTATGTCCCAATGAAATAACTTTCTATTTAGTATTACCATGCACAACTTGTTGCCTGTGAACCGCTCACCCACTTGCAATTACAGTCACGTTCACTCTCAGTTAAAAAAAAACAACTGATTCTCCCAGTACCACTGTTCACTGATCTGTTCCTTTAAACTAAACTCACAATAAAAAAAATGATTCTAACCATGCCAGCCAGTTGTTCTGTCTCTCAGACCTCTCTTTCTCTCTCCCCCAGTGCTGGCCACTTGTTCATGGTCACTTGCAGGGCTCACTCTCACAGTTCCAGTCGCTCCTTCATGGTCAGTCTCCTGTAAGACTCACTCTCCCAGCACCAGCTGCATCTCCTGCAACTGTAGGTGACCATACCAGGATATCAGCTTCTCAGGAAGGCAGGGTAGGTAGGAAAGGGGAGGAGTGGTTCTTTATGTAAGGGATAAAATAAAAGCCACACAGGTGAAGGGGGAGCAAGGAGGGGAGGAGATACTATGGGTCACTCTGGAGAGAAGGAAAGGGACTGCTATTCGAACAGGAGTGGTCTACAGACCACCAGCGCAGAGGGAAGAGGTGGACAAGGAAATGATGAATGCAGTTCTGAGGAGGGCTCGCAAGGGAGAGGTACTGCTATTGGGAGACTTCAATCTACCGGATGTAGATTGGAGCCTCCCCACTGCAACTTCAGCCAGGAGTAGGTACATCCTGGACTCCCTGCAAGGGGCATTCCTCAAGCAACTTGTATTGGAACCCACATGGGGGGGCACTACTGGACCTAGTGCTAACAAGCAGGGACAGTGTGGCTCAGATTACAGTAGGGGACCACCTGGGGACCAGTGACCACCAAACAGTGTGGTTTGAGATAAGAACTGGGACGGTATTGAATCACACAAGGGCGAGGGTCCTAGACTTCAGGAGGGACGGTTTTAGGAAAATGGGAGAATGCCTCAGGAATGCCTTGGCACGGCTAGGAGAACTTGAAGGAGTTGAAGAACAGTGGGCAAAAATAAAAGAGGGCATTAAATAAGCTACAAACCTCTGGATCAGGCAGGTTAGCAAGGGCAAAATAAAAAGAGACCACAATGGTTTTATAAGGAGGTAGTGGAAATGGTTCAAGCTAAAAAAAGGACATTTAGAATGTACAAACAGACACAGAAGGAGAGAAATAGGGAGACTTTCCAAGAGAGGCAAAGGAAAGTAGTGAAGGCAATTAAGAAAGCAAAAGCACAGACAGAGAAATGGATCTCCAAATCAGTGACAAATGAGGTTAAAACATCTTTTAGATATATAAGTGAAAAGAGAAAGGCAAAGGGAGGGATAGTAAGACTGAAAGAGAAAGGAGGGAGTAGTGTGGAAGAGGATCACCAAAACGCGGATATTCTGAACAAATACCTCTGTTCAGTATTCATGGATGAGGGGGTAGGAAACGGACCATGGATTAAGGACAAGAATATAGAGGGGCAAGAAGTGGACACAAGCCCATTTACAGAGGAAAGAGCATTTGAGGAACTATCAAAGGTAAAAGCAGACAAGGCAATGGGGCCAGATGGGGTGCACCTCAGGATACTGAGGGAACTGAAAAAGGAGCTGGCTACACCTCTGACAGCCATCTTTAACCAGTCATTAGAAATGGGGGAGGGTCTGGAGGATTGGCAGTGGGCAGATGTAGTCCCACTCCACATGAGTGGAAATAGGGAGGAGGTAGGAAATTACAGGCCTGTCAGCCTGACGTCGTTGATGGGCAAGGTAATGGAATTACTATTGAAGGAAAGAATCGGGAAATATCTTGTTACCAATAATCTGCAGGCTCAGAGGCAGCGTGGTTTCACTGGGGGGAGGTCCTGCCAGACAAACCTGACTGAGTTCTTTGACTTGGTAACCAGGGAGGTGGATCAGGGTGGAGCGGTGGACGTGGCCTACCTGGATTTCAGCAAGGCCTTTGACACCGTCCCACATAGAAGACTGTTAAACAAACTGTGGAGCCTAGGAGTAGGTCCCAAAATAGTTAACTGGGTGGCAAATTGGCTGGGTAATTCGAGCCAGATGGTAGTGGTAAATGGCATCCACTCTGGAGCAGGCAAAGTGATCAGTGGGGTACCACAAGGATCAGTATTAGGGCTGGTCCTCTTCAATGTCTTTATTAGTGACATTGTGGAAGGGCTGGAATGGAAAGTATGCCTATTTGCAGATGACACAAAACTCTGCAACAGAGTGGATACACTGGGAGGGGTTGAAAGAATGAGAAACGATCTACAAAAACCAGAGGAATGGTCCAGGATTTGGTAGCTGGGTTTTAATGCAAAAAAATACAAAATAATGCACATGGGGCACAGGAACCCAAAGGTGACATACCAAATAGGGGAGAGGTATTAACGGTCACCAAGCAAGAAAGAGACCTGGATGTGTTCATTTCTGATGACCTGAAGGTAGTGAAACCATGTGACAAGGCAGTGGAGAAGGCAGGCCAAATACTGGGATGTATATGTAAGAGAATTACCAGCAAGAAGAGGGAGGAAATAATACCCCTGTATAAATCACTGGTAAGACCACACCTCGAGTACTGTGTACAATACTGGAGGCCCCATCTCTTCAAGGATATAGATAGGGTGGAGGCAGCACAAAGCAGGGCAACAAAAATAGTGCATGACCTGCATCAAAAGCTCTAGGGGAAAGACTCAAGGAATTAAATATGTATTCCCCAGAGGAAAGGAAGGAAAGGGGGGATATGATAGAAACATTCAAATACCTCACAGGTATAAACAAGGTACAAGAAGGAAGCATATTTCAAAGAAAAAGATGCTCAAGGGTAAAAGGTCACACTAGGAAGATAGAAGGGGGAGGCTGAGAGGTAATGGGAGAAAGCACTTCTTCCTGGAGAGAGTGGTGGACCCAGGGAACAGTCTCCCAGCTGAGGTGGTGGGGGCTAAAATGGGTACAGGATTTAAAAATGCACGGGATAAGCACTAAGGGATAGTAGTGGTAAGAGGGGGAAGAGGGAAGCCCAGGGACTGAGTAGGGTCACTGGTGTCAATATAGGTAGGGAAAATATGGGCAGACTAGGTGGGCCAAGTGGTCCTTATCTGCTGATAGCTTCTATGTTTTTATAATCTACACAGCAACAAGGCACTATTTAATGTAGTGCAGAATAATATTTTTATAAAAAAATATGCTGGTCTGGTGGCACTGAGGGTTGAGGTGCTGGATGCCACACCTCATGCTATGCCAGTGACCTGAGTTCAGGAATGACCTTGGATCACCAGGGTGCTGGGGGTGTGAGAGCAGGATTCAGCGTTGGCTTTCCTCTCCCAGGTAAGGGGTGGGGTTGCCTGCCAGTAGTCCCATCATCACCGAATGGAGGTTCGGTGCCAGCACAGGCAGTTAATGGCTCAACTGAAAGAGAGGGGCATCCTGAATGGCATGCACATGTGTGCCTCGACACACGTGCGCTATGTCGGGGATGCATGGGTGTAGGGGACAGTAGAAAACCTGTAAAAACCCAAGAAACAGTATATGAAAAAATAAAAAAAATAATTTCTTGAACTGTTTTGTTCTCACTTTTTTTATTGCATAATCAAAGAAGTCCACACTAAAGTGTGGGTTGCACTGGGATTTTACCCACTTCTTGTGGATTATTGCTTAAGCAGTTGGCGATGCTGCCTGTGCATGTCTGTCACAAAATACAGATAACAAAAATACTGAAAGTATTTTTTCTCTGTTGCTTCTTTCAACACAGTTTCTCTTTTGTTTATAGATGACAAGGTAGAATAATGGGAGGGCTATAGCCCGAGGTTCTATGTGAGGGAAGAGCTCCTCCCACATCCCCTACAAAAACCAGCCTCCCTTGGCAGTTCTCCGCTTAGCGCGTTGTGAACCAGCAGCGTTCTGGTCTCCTGTGTGGCTTGTATGCTGAGCCTCCTTCCCCTCCTTTTCTCTCCCTGCTTCCTCATCTGTTCCCCTTTGCTCCCTCCTGCTCCACTCTTCCTTCACTTCCCTCTCCTTGGCTTGTTCCCCCCATCCTCTTGTCCCTCATTTTCCTCTCATTTGTCCCCACTCCCCCCACTCTTGCCATCTCTCTCTTCCCATCAGGTGCCTGTTGTTGCCCATTTCATTCACCCGCTGCTGTACTTTCTGCTGTTTCATTGGTGCCCCGTAGTGTGCTCTGAGCTGCATCTTCACTGTGACTTTACCCTAATTCACTCACTTTGTTTCCCTTTTGCAGCACCTTTCCTGTTTTTTTCCCTTCTGGGGTACAACGTTATTCCAAGAGTGCCGCTTGCCTGCCTGCTCCTCCCAGTCCCCCTCCACCTTGTTTCTTGTCCTTCCTTGCTCCTCTTTCACTGTTTTTGGGGCTCCACTCTCTTTTCAGTGGTCAGACGCCTGCTTTCTCAGCTGTGGACCCGTGCCACTCTGATTCCTTTCTGCCATGTTGTCGGCTGCTCCCCTGAAGGTAGGTCGCTAGTCTCTCAGCATTATTTTCAATTCCCAGCCATGTGTCCCCCTCCTGTTTTGGACCCTGCTGCTAGGGCATGATTTGGAACCCAGCAGGAAGCCTAGCATGGCACTGAGCTGCCCTGATTTTGCTATGACTACCATGGTCATTACCTCCAGCACTGCACACCTATTCTGCTTATTCACATTACGCTTCTCAGCACACTTACTATGAATGATTGCTTCTTTCTTTCTTAGTGCTTGCTATTGTGTGCTGTAGCTGGTGGAGACCATTGGCTTGCCTTGCCTTGCAACTTATTTCACAACTACCTGAGTGACTGCAGTGTGCTTCTTGCTTCAATGTACCAATTCCATATGGGCTGTTTCCTTCTCTTTTTCCTTCCAGCTGAGCACTTTATTTATTTGACAAAACCTGCTTCCACAGTAGTGCTGATTTGACCTCACACGGTAGCTCCTATTGTTGGTGGAACAGACACCTGACGTGCCTTAGATTCCCTGGACTGCTACTGTCCATGCCTACAGCTGAGATTTGCATTGGCCGGTCCCTCTTCCTCTGCCCATCTTCCGCTACCCTGAAGCCCCCCTCTCATCCCCAATTCCTGCCCTCATCCCCTGCTTCCCTTGTTTTCCTTTTAGGCCTTTCACTCCTCACTTTGGTGTTCCATCTCCAGTTACGCTCCTTCTACCATCCA
This sequence comes from Neoceratodus forsteri, assembly GCA_016271365.2. NCBI lineage: Eukaryota > Metazoa > Chordata > Ceratodontiformes > Ceratodontidae > Neoceratodus > Neoceratodus forsteri. Next base: position 637,107,450 of record CM057450.1, on the reverse strand, counting down.
GACCCATGCTACCTCTCCCCTAGTCTGGCGAATGCTCCCCTTACCGTATTACTCTTGGCACTTATACTCTGCTCAGCTTTAAAAATTTATGTTTCCTCATTCTACCCCTGGATCTCCGGTGCCTAGCTGCCTTACTAAAGGCATTCTATCCAAACCACTGTTTTCCAGCTCCAGGATGTCACCATACTTCATTCAGTCATCTACATTCCTTCATCATATTACCATCAATCAGGTCAGCTGCCTATCCATCGGTCCTTCTAGCTCATCCCTCATGAGTCACCTCCCATACTCCCTCCAGTGAAGACTTTCACCGAGAGCAGTCTCCCACTGATTCTCAATCTGAACATCTGCAGCTGATCTGGCTTTCTCACTATTCCAGTCTTGCCTCTCAACAGATCTTTATTTGACTACAATACTAGGCACCCCTGGCATTCTACACCATTCTTGTTTTCCCATTGCCACATCAGTCTATAGACTCCTTCATATACCTGTTTCCATGCTTCTCATAGTATTTAGACACTGGGTTATCTGTAAGGCAAAACAGTCATGCCCACCTCAGCGCATGTCATGGGCAATTATGCCACAGAAATACCCATATCTATTTTTGTACCAACAGAACAGCAAGAGCCTATACAAGTATCATTACGACATCAATACCCAAATCAACTCCGAATTCCTGGTACTGAACTTCCAATCATTCCTTATACATTCAGTTACAATTACTACTACATATACCAATCTTCCTTCATTGGTCTAAAATTCATGTCACTACTCCTACCTGGCACATAAAGACTCTGTCCGACTCCTTCACCTGCTTTATGGATGCTTACATTGCAATTTATCGCTCATTGCTTAAGTCCTCACCTCCAGACTCTAACTTGAATGTCAAACCTTCTACAAAGTTAGATTGTTTACCTTATGATTTCATAACCCATCATATTTCCCACCGTTCAAAGTCTGGTAACATATTTATTGAATCATGCTCTTCCTGCTCATTAATCTCTGTAATCCATTTGGATATCATCCATCATCACCTTGGAAAACCTAGACTACATTCGCCCCTTTTCAACTGGACCTACTCCACTCTCAGGATTCAGATACCCCTTCAGAATAGACCTACTTCTTCAACCTCAGAATCATCCTTCCAGAATGCATTATCCATGGATTTGAAGATGGACCATCATCTATCCAAGCAGTTTGCCTTCCTTGGAAAATTAGCTTATGGTTGCTAGAACCTAGGTTCATCTCATCTTAATTTGCCCAGAGGATGGGCAGGTCAGTAGCCTCGGGTCCTCAGAAGTTTCCTCCACCTGGGTTTTTTCCCTCTCCTGTGTGCTACTGGTCACACTCTCCATGAGTTGGAGGATGTAATCATACTCTTTTGAACATTCACTGGTAATTCTTTTGGGCTTTCTATTCCCTACTCACTACCCAGCTTACCTACCATGGGCGGGACTAGAGAAAAGCCAAAAGTAAACTACAGTTACATAAGCACTACTAACCCCATACTCTATTCACCCAAACACTGAATGGGAGGGCTATAGCCCAAGGTTCAATGTGGGGGAATAGCTCCTCCCACATTCCCTACAAAGGCCAGCCTCCCTTGGCAGTTCTCCACTTAGTGCATTGTGAAACGCCCACCATCCACCCCACCTCCTCCTTCTCTGGCACTCTACTCGCCCTTGGTGCTGGGCTTTCTATTCCCTACTCAGTAACCAGCTTACCTACCAAGGGCGGGAATAGAGCAAAGCCAAAAGCAAACTACAGTTACATAAGCACTACTAACCTCATACTCTGTTCACCCAAACATTGAATTAATTGTACTATCCACCTGAGAGGATCCAACTTGTTCTTCCTCCAATTGTTTATTGTTGGCAGCTTAGCAATAAGAGATACGAAAAGCACATGATACAGACAAATCTTTGGCAATAAGTTCTCTTAACAGTGTTTGTAAGGCTACTGTGAGGTACTCTCCTCCAAGGTTTATTAGCAGTCCCAAAACTCTCACATTGCACTCTCTAAGCATATTGTCAGTTCGCTCCATTCTTCTTTGCATGCAACTTGTTCTCGCACTAGGACCTCCCAGACAGCATTTTAGGGAAGATGCAGCACCAAGGGTGCTTGGAACATCTTCTGCACTTAAAACGTCTTTGAACACTCAGTTGGGACAGAGAGAACTACACATCACACACTAGATACATTTTTAAAGCATCTATTGGCTATAGTAAATACATTTTTAAAACATTTATTGGCTACAAAAAGATATGTGCAAAACAGGTGAAATGATCAGAGCAGCCTGAATGAAAATACTGACCAAATGCTCTAAGCATCTGGTCAGCATCTTCCCTTGTGCTGCTTCTACCATATCACTGATTTTGCACATATCTTTTTTGTAACCAATAAAGGATTTAATAATATATCTGTTGGATGATGTATGGTTCCCTTAGTCCAGGCTGTCTGCATAGATTTTTTTTTTGGTTCAGTTTGCAGCTCGGCAGCCTGCCGTGCACTACAGTGCATTTCTCTTGTGTGCGTGGTTTGTTCGAGAGTCCCATTATGGAGATACCTGGCATCCAGATGCACCTCCCTCTTCCATGTCCTGTTTCCGTATGCTGTTCTGTGGTGTCTGGTGACACTCATCCATGGTCCTGAGACAATGGCTGGCAGTACCACTGCTCACCTCCTTGAATGGCCCCACCTGAGTCCTGCAGCTATTTTATCAGTATGTGAATGGGGATACAATATAATAGTCACAAGACATCTCTTTAAAATCACAGAACATGTCTCACAACTACTTTATCAATGTACCCACTGAACTTCTGTGACAAGTAATGTTATTTGCCATGGTTTCTACCTTCAAGTCCTTGTAGTAGAAGGGAGGACAGGGCATTTCCTTTGAGTTGTTGTTGGTGGAAAGAACTAATTTGGCTAATGGTCTTCCTTTCCTAAATTTACAATTCTTCCAAGTTTCAAGAGTGATCATCATGCAATCCCTTCTAGAACATGCAGGGTACTGGAACTGGATAGGAAATTTCAGCCAAGGATTTAAAATGCTTACACTGACCTGGTAGCTCTACAAAAGCTCAACTGTTATTCTTAATGTAGATGACACTACACTTACTGTGATGTGGTGCAGTGGTGGAGCCAGGCCAGGATGACATGGGACAATGCCCTGGGGAACATCTGCTGTGCCAAAGCTGTGCCTCAGTAGTAACACATAGCTGAGAACATGACCTAGATAAAAATTCTTCCTAAGTACTGGATCACAAAGCCTCTTTACACTGCCTCCGTCCAAGTCATTTTTAGTTCTGGAGCAGACACTGTTAATGCAGTTCTTCCTGTATATAGAAGTAAAGGTGAAGATGCAAAGACAGTGAAAGCAAAAAGAAAGGCGGCTTGATGCAGAGTTACTAGCGAAAAATGTCTAGGTGTAAGAGAGTCAGCATTTAAATGAAAAGTAGATTTATAGCTGTGCCAGAGGAACATAGAAAATGAAGGCAGATAAAGACCCAGGGTCCATCCTGTCTTCCCAAAAGCCCTACCTACACCGTACTGGCTTACTGCCAGACTGGTGTATTACTCTCATACCCCCTCCAATCCTCACACCTTACCCCTTTAAGGACTGCCAGTTCCCTGAATTTATGCCAGCCTTCCTTTAAGCTGACAATAGATCCTGCCTCCATCACCTCACTTGGTAATCCATACTGTTTTTCTACCACCCTTTTGGTGAAGAAATACTTCGTGATGCCCCTCTTAAATCTCCCCCTTTCAGTCTCCACCTCTGACCACCTTGTCACTGTGGTAACATTTCTGGTGAATAGAACCCCAATCTACTTAATTTATTTACTTTGGTGTTATATACCGTATGCTTGCAAAGGTCACCATTGAAAAAATCTTGATCTATGAGTTGTTTCATATGTAATTTTATTGATTTTGAATGATTTTATGTCACGATGTTGCTAATATTTCTTCTTCTGTCCAAGGACATGGTTCTCTCTATATATATAGCTTTTGACCTAGTGGAGAGAGCACTTTGACATTACGTTGAACAGTGATAAACCCCCAGCACACCAGTGTACTGGAGATTGAGAAGATGCAAGAAGATGAAATATGCATGGAGATGGAGTTAATCCTTAAAGTAAAGAAAACAGGTAACCAAATGACTAACATGGAGACAGCAGGGGATAATCTAGCAGTAGCAGCAGCAGGGATAATCTACAAAGCTACAAGAAAAAGAACCAGAAAGTGCTGAAACCATTGGTTTATTCTATACACTTGAGGCACAAAAATACACCCCCCAGTGCTTCCACCTCTCCCCCGATGAGGCCTCCCTTGAGAGGTGAAGCTCTGGGGATTTGTATATTTTTCAAGTTCATGGAATAAATTCACTGTGGTTTCAGCACTTTTTGGTTTTGTGAGTGTGCCTTTTTCCTGAAGCTTTGTCAGTTCAGTATGTCACTGAATATGGCACCCAGTCCTCCTCGCATGTGGTCAGACTGTGCGTTTGCAGGGGATACTTTTGCTGTCCAAATCTAAACATATTGGGGGAGGACTGCATTAGATGGTTGCAGTATTCCAGGCAGTATGGGTATTGGAGAATGATTAAGCAATAAGACATGGCAGGGTATGTGTTATACTGAGATAACATCATAGATGCATTGTGAGGCATGAAATGCAGCCAAGTGCCGTCCACACTACAAAGCAGTCTGTGGTAAAGTTTTTAAAAATGTTACCGCCCTTACCGTTTTGGAGCATCCGCATTCTGGTAGTAACGTTTTTAAAAACATCACAGACCATCCACATTACACCTCATTTCTCCCAGTCTTAATCCATTTGGAAGACCCTGTGAATGGAGGGTCCAAACAGTCATGCGTCCATGCATGTAACTATAACGTTACAGGCTCCAGAACGTTACCCATTCCAATCTAAAGACCATATCCTTACAGGTCTTGAGATCGGTTTTAAAAACGCCTGTTAAACCGTTACCAGTGCAGATGTGAACCATTTTTGGAGGTAGTGGTAACTGTTTACCAGACTGGTAATGGTTTACAGGGCTCAGTGTGGACAGGGCCATACTGTACTGAGATTATATCATGGCTGGAACTGCCTCTAGACCAATCAGCTCTCAAGATTCTTTCTGTCCATTTTCAAATGATCATTTATAGCCACACACAAGAAGGGCAGCAGGAGCAAATGCAGCATTCCCAGAGAAATAAGTGTATTGATTGTAGCAGGAAAAAGGTTTATTACCAGAGTACTGCTAAACCTACTGGGCAGTACTCTGAAAAGGATTACAGAGGGGCATGGCTTTAAATAAATGAGAAGCTATAGTGATTAGGGGTCAAATCTTTATTCACTGATTTATTTTTCAGTTTTGACTAGGAAGGCATATTGCACTGTAACACCTTGGTCCCAGGTCTGATTGGTGGGGGTGAGGGTGGGGAGTGTAGGGAACAATAAAGTTGGTCAGTCATAAAATAGACATACGTTGTTGAGGGAGACCACCCTTTGGTGGTGATCCAGGTTTGTGGGCAGCAGATTTGGCTACCCAGAGCTGACATCCAGGCTAGGAGATGATGCTACTGACAGTAATGCTTCCCAGCTATAGGGGAGGATGGTTCTGCATTTAACACAGCAATGATCTCTGTGGTGGGCCAGGAACATGGTCTACCCTGAAACTCTACAGTATCATCTGAGGCCACCACTAGAAAATGGCACCATCTGGAGGGTGGAGGGATGACAAAAAATGGAGTGAAAACCCCTGGTATCATTCAAAAGCGTGCCAGGATATAGGCAGTCCCAACACCATGGAGTGCGCTACCTAGGATGGTAGCAGTTAGTCAAAGATGGGGCTGGGTGGCTATTCTGGCCTGAGGAGGGTGATGAGTACCGGAGAAGGTATAAAATATATATGAGAAAAAGTATAACTTGGTATAAAATGTAGTACAGTAAGCAATTGGCTCTGGGGGTTTGAACGTATGATCCCTTAGTTTCTAAATTGGTGCTCTGACCACTAGACCTCACTGCCTCCTTTACAAAAATGCACACTGTACATATAGTATTGTCTAGTATAGTATAGTATAGGGAATAAAAATGGCTAATGCAAACCAGTCACTGTCTTTGAAAGCAAAGTTTGATGATGTTGTGTATTGAATTTAGTAAAAAATGGAGACTTTAGGAAAGATTGACAATTATTTTACCTTTTTAAATATTCAGGGCTAGACATTCAAATCATCTGCTTGTGCAAAACTCCAGCAAATCTTATATTTTTTTTTCTGACAAAAAATGACTGGTACATTTGAACCCATGAAAATGGGTGTGAAATTTAATGTTAAATCTAATGAGTGCATGCAAATGTTTTGCTTATCTAACCATTGGTTGTTGTACGTTTCCATACACCTCATTCAACAGATAGTGCTTTCTGATTCCACAATTTTCTCTTGTCGCTGGACTGCAGGCTGTTTGTCATTCAGAACCATCAGGGCTTTGTGGCCAAGTTCCCTTGAGAGTTCCCTGCAGCTCCCCTCTTTTATTCCCCTTTGCAAACACCAATTCATACAAGGTGAGAGTGAGAGAAAGAGCAGGAGCAGAACTTGACAAACACAGCCCAGTGTGAGCAAGCGAGGGATTGAGCAGTGGGCCGTGGAGAAGCCAAACAGGTGGACGATTGTTGAGGGGCCAGGAGCCGATGTTTATCAGAGCCTTGAATAGAGAAGCTTGGTTTCAGGTTGCCTCCCAAATGACAGGGATTGGCTTTCAGGCCTGAGACTGCCTGCCGCCTCAGGTATTGTGGACATCTTACCAGATCCTGCCCCCGCCATCCAAAAGAATTTGAAAACTGTTTGTTAGCTATTGGGAGTGGTAAGTGCAGCTCATACAGCACAGGAATGACATGTAAGAACTACTGATGCCTCAAGGACAATTCTGAAAAATAAACCCAGTTTATATATCAAATATTTCTGCATTTCTCATTTCTCTTCTCATTTTTCTATGTTATTATTATTACTAAGGGCTTTTACTTGACAGCCAGGGTCTTTGGCCTTCAGCTGTATCTGCCCCAGTTCCTTATGCCTCAGCAGAAGCTGTAATCCACTCCTTATGACATCATAATCATTTCCATGGCAGTAAATTTTGATGTCCCAGGTTGAGTTCCACAGCTTTTCAATAGATTTGGTCGATGAGACCTGCTCCAAGATCAGTCTCTCTTTCCTCTTACTTTTCCAGCTGAACTGATCTGGAATCGAGTTTATGTAAAACATATACCAAACCACAACCATGCAAAATCAGCAGCCAGCATAGCCCAATGGTTATAACACAGGACTGCAAACTGTGAGATCTGGGTTTGAATCCTGATTCCCCTTAAATTTCTTTAACTTCAGATTTCACTGGAGTGGTAATTCATGGTGGATGGTGTTGGAATGGTAGATGAACACAAAAGGGAGTGAAGTGCAAGAAATGAAACACAGAAATTGATATCAAAGCTGGTCTTAAAGCAGCAGTATTCATTTGTCAGCAAAACATTTTCATCATATAGTTTGTTAGCAAAAATGTATTTCTGACCTCCTAAGATTCCTAATCAGTATCTTTTTAATTTCCTCAGATATTTAAAGAACAGCTTTTATATTTTTTGTAATTAATGACTTGGGTCATTAAAGATGGCCGCCCCTTGCAGTACAGTATATAAAAAAATCCTTTATTGAGGGTATTATCCAACAAAAATGGGCAAACTGGATGGGCCAAGTGGTCCTTATCTGCCATCAAATTATATGTTGCTTTGTTTTGTATTACATAATGGATTTATACTGTGGATATATTATGATGGTGCTAGAACATGTTTCTGATTGTCAATAGCACTGCTCCATACCCTGCCAAAATGTTAGTTTTTTTCATGGTAGGCACTGCAAGGGTGCAAGAACTCAAACTTCAAATTCATGTATTTAAGTACAAGAATAAAAGAAAATGAAAAGCAAAATTGTTATAGGGATGCTTTTCCCAGATATACATTATTACTTTAAAAAGACACATGCTGACTAGCGAATACTGTTGCATTAGGTTGTGGGCCAAATCTATCTGGTGGGAGGGGGTGAATTCCAATGCGATGGATCTTGTTTAAACAATGAAAGAAACGAGGAATGAAGGAAACACATACAGGCAAAATTGTGTTAAAGAGCTAGTATTACCAAAAATAGCAGGCAGAAAACACTGCCCCCCCCCTTTTTTTAAGAAACTGGCCTTTTATTTTCATAACTAGATCTATCAGTTAGTTAGCTGTTGTAAACTGTTTCCTCTCTGTTCATATAGGTGCACAAACATAGGAAGTGATACTATACATAGCAGATGTAGGCAGACAGCTAAGCTAAGTCTATTATTACGTCTAATGATAGTCGGAAAAAACATGCCATCCATGCTTAATCACATCTTCAAAAGGAAAGGGTTAAAGAGCCTGTAATGACTCAAGGAAAAAACTCTGGAAAATACACACCATTCTAGTTGTACTTCCCACACAGTATTTCCTAGGTTTTTTCCTTCTTTATTTTTCTCGCATCAGAAAATGATACCTGGTTGTAAAAAGTCACTAGTTATTCCTTTTTTCTTTTTGAACTCAGCTTTATTGAGTATATTGATACAGCAATTCCACATCATATTGATAACATTTGATAACAAAGCACCTATGATCTAACCATAAAAGTGCAATTACATATACTTGCTGTATAAAATAAAATGATTTATACCACATCATCCATGATATAAAGAGTTGTTCCAAGCGTAATATAAAGTTATCTAACTTAGAACCAAGGGCCGCAACCCAACTGGGCCCAACATGTGGCTGCGCGCTTCCCTCGGACTCCCCCCCCCAAGAATGTCCACTTTCCTATCGTTTACCTTGCTAAACATTTTTCACCTATAACTTCCCGAAGCAATTTTTATGCCCAGTTGGTAGATATCATAGAAAGACAGAACAAAAACAAAAAAAAGAGAGAAAAGTCAAGTAGACAAACCCCAGGTCACTCCTATCGGTAGTATACATACCTCTCCCCTGCCTTGCATCCATATCTCCCATCCCCGCCATCTAGTTTCATGTTGATCCAAGTGAAGTCATAGCTTAGCTGTTAAAGCTTTCATCATTAATACCTCCTTAACTCCCCGAATCCACTCACCTAATGTGGGGCATCCTGGTTGTAGCCAGTTTCCTGTAATGCATTTTTAAGGCTACCGCTATTAGGGTAAGGCGAACATCTCTAATGTCTGCTTTCTGATGGGTTGCTGTTGGAATTCCCAATATCTAATCCTCAGATGTTAGTGGTATAAGGATCTCGGTGATATTCAGCACTGAAGTTTGTATGGCCTGCCAAAACTCCACCAGTACCGGGCAGCCACAAAAAAATATGTCAGTGGTTCCCCACTTGCCCACAGGCTCTCCAGCAAGCTGTGGACCTGGAGGCACTGCAGTGATGGGTGATGAAAGGGGTGTGGAAACATTGAACTAAAAATTTCCCCCCAAAATTCTCACCAAATTGGTGCTGAGGTCACTCACCAACCCCTTTGCAACCTATGCATCCAGTCTGCTTCACTGATAGTGATATTTGCTTCCCTTTCCTAGGCCAGCCCGTGTGTCTGAAGAGATGCTCCTACATTATTTATCAATAATTTCTAAAGATTTTATATGTGCCTACCTGGACCTGCGAAAGTGACTGTCCCATCCCATATATGATCTAGTTAGGAGAAAACTCGATCTTCTGTATTGATAAACTGCCGTATTTGCATGTACCGTAAAAATTCTGTGTTATTCCAAATTAATTTATCTTTAGTTGTCTGGAATGTGATACATCTGTTACCTCCTATGAACTGGGTAAATCTCAGTCCAATGGAACCAAACCAGGCCCCATACCACCACCACCTAGGCTTCCCCTTCCCTCCTGTACTGTTAGTCATCTCACCCAATAAAGAGAGAAACAAATTCTGTCTGGCTATCGCTATCAGCAGTGAAATACAAAATTCGGCTTTAATATTCCCCTGTCTTTCCCCTTTTTTTGTGGAAATCTTTGTTTATATGTTCACCTAAATCTTCATTTCTATCAGTTTTTGATCTGTAAATGTCCAGCAATGTAATAAGGAAGGAGAAAAATAAAACAGGTGTAGATGTGCCCAGCTTTCAATCACTACCGAAAGTTTCATATATTTGTACTAAAGAAACAGCAAGCCTTGCTTTAACCCCAAAGAGAGATGATATCCAGTGCTAAATAGATTGATTACTGTTTAGAACAGTTCACAGCCTCAGGTTTGCATATTAGCTTCAGTCCTCCTATCGGCATATTCATCCGAAATCTGGGATCGGGTTGTCTCTCTCTTCTGCTGGGGTTCAAGAGCTTCTGTTGCTTGCCTTTTTGGGGCAAACTTGGGATGGACCTTCAACTTGGACCACAGGCTTGTGTCCTGTGTTTCCAGAGATCCTGCAGGTCGGCGCTGATGTGTTGAGTGGCCCCCTGCTAACTGCCACTGTTGTTTCTCGAGGGCCGTCAGTGCTCCTGTGTCAGTCAAGTCATTTACTGCAATATCTAGCAATGCCAGATATTTCTTTACTTCATTTACTGTGTCAAAAAGTTTTACTCCGTTGTCCAAGGTAATCCTGAGCTTGTCTGGAAAATCCACTCTCACTTTCAGGCTTTTGTTTCTAAGGGCTTTAACAACCATGAACCCCATCTTTTGACGTGCCATTGTTGTAGGGGCATAATTCCAAGTAAAGCTTCGTGTCTCCAAATATGATTTCCTTTATGACCCAAGCTTTCCTAAGCACCATTTCCTTGACCCAAAAATCCAAAAAAAGCAATTATAATTGAGCGTGGCCTAACTTTTGGATCTTTCAGGGGGGCTATTAAAGCTCGATGTGCTCTAATGATATTAAATGGTATTTCTTTATCTAGGCCCAGTACCTCTTTAAGCAAGCTCTCCCCAAATTCTGTTGTGTTCCCTGATTCTGTATGCTCTGGGAGACCATGCAGCCTTATGTTAATTTGTCGGGATCTGTTCTCTAAGTCTTCAATTTTACTGATCCAGGCCTGTGAGCAGTCATGTAGTTGTAATAGTGTCCCATTGTAGAGATTAACTGCTTCTGTGCATGCGGTGAGGTTCTCTTCCTCTGATTGTAGTTGCTTTTTGTGTTGTGCAATTTTATTGTGGTTTTCCCTAACTTCTGACCTAATTACATCTAGGGTCTTGCTCAGCCGTCGAAGTTCATGGCACAGCTGTTGAGATGTAATCATAAAATCCCCCCTTTCTTCTTTGGATTCAGTCTCCGACTCAGGGACCAGGCTTTCTAGCAGCCTTGTGGTCAAATCTCCTTTCGCAGAAGTCCGGGGAGCCAGGTTCAGTTTTTGCTGTTTGAGGCTCCCCAGTGCTGCCGATTTTAACTTTTCTCAAGTTGCTATAACTGGAAGCACCTTCTGTAATTAAAACAGAGTCCTTAATTTGGTGAGGTAGGCTAAAATTCAATTTTAATCGGGGAGTCAGCAGGAGCTGTTTAGTTCTGCATCTACATACTATGGTGACGTCACCGGACGTCTGTTATTAATTTTTATGTCTGAAGCATTTACTGCTTTTGCTTTTACCTATTAGTAGATTTTAGAGCAGATTTTGACTTACACAACTTTTAAATATTTCACCAGGAAATAAACATATTTGAAATGTGACATCTAATTTACAGTGACACCCTGGAGCAGCAAATTGCAGCCACAATAAACATTTACACCAAAACTTTCATCGTCTATACATATTAAAACTCATTAAAGCAAGAACGAGGTGCCATCAAATGCTGATATAACAATTTCTAACAACTGCAGAGGGTGTAAGCTTCTTTTGTCCTCACTGGGAACTTATTCTATTTAGTAGATACCCAACATTCAAAGAGGCATTTACCAGATTTTGTTTTGGTTCTGGGAGATGAAATATTCAGTCAGTAATGAGATCTAACTGGGTGGTGCAGAAGAGCCCATGCTCAGTTTCTCAATCTTATAATTTGGGTCTAGACTTTGCAGACATTTGAAAATGAATAAAGATATGGGCCCGGATTTTCAAAGGGCTGGATACAGCATTTTGCATACATTGTACTGCTGCAGCTGCCTCTGCCTAAATGCATCAGAATATTGACATGTAATTTTCAAACAGTCTGATGTATTTACGATGCTTTGCACACTTTGGGCAGAAAAATTTATGAACGCATCAAATATTTAACACATGCATCATATTTTGTGCGTAACTGGCATTTGTAATGTGTATCATACTTTAACATGTAATTTATGTGGAAAAAACTCGTTAATGCATCAGTTGGGATTTCTGAAACATCAAAATTAAGGAAACTGGATGCTGGGGGTATTATGAATGGATGCATTAATGTAGTTTTTGCCCTGAGTTTCCTGTCTTTTTTAGGTAGCCATAGTACCTTGGTGGATGCATCATGCAGTGCCCACAAGTTGGCACAAATCCATAAAAGAGGAGGTAAGTCCTAACTTGAAACAAGATCCACAGGGCCCTGCACAAATCATGAGGTAAATCACAATTTCACATACACATGTTGGGGTGTCCGTGAGGGGTGTGGTGATATGTCCATCTTGAAAATTGTGGGTCATTCGGACACCAAATGGTCATGTTGTGGCCAAAAGTTAAGAAAAGCAAAAACCTTTTTTGTTTCTGTCCCTCATACATTCTGTTGTCACAAGAAAGTCTTATAATTAGAAGGTTGAGAAAATGTTCTGTATATGTGTGACAACAGGATTTTAAAACTAAAATTATTTAAAAACTAAACATTGTCCAGTAAAACAATTTATCAAAGGCACTTCCTTAGGTCAAACTATAGCAAACCTGACACTTTCAGGTTTCAACTGTCAGTCAATTTTGAGCTACAGGTGAGTACAAAATGTCTTAATTTGCATATTTTTATATAATTTCAACCATCTAGAACTTTTACACTGCTGAACCGATTGTTTCCAAATTGTTATGAAATAGATATCCTGGACTATAGAACTAGGGCTGGATTAAAACTGAAAAGGCTCTTGGGTATTTTCCAGTTGAAGGCACACCCAGGTAGGCGGGGGTATTTAAGTGACTCCCAAGCATTAGTGTGACCTGTTGCTGCCATCTTAGTTAGTAGTTCCTGGTCCCATTACAGACACCATCACCAGCAATACTGAGCTAGATTCCACCCCCTACCCCAATTTATAGTAGTTTGTGCAGCTGAATCCTGGTGGTATGCATCATTGACAGCTGCCTTGACATCCTACTATGGTACAGAGGAGTCTGTTATATCCCTCTTATTCATTATCATTACATACACCTGTTATGTTTTTCCTCAGATGTGTGACATGGCATTCTATGCATTTGTAATTATAAACCCTTTTCACTCATATATTTTTTCATTAGGTGTTAGTGCTCAGGTACCATCAGTAAATACTCTAGGAGGAATATGATATTTATTTATGCCTACTGTCACAAGCCCACTCTTGTGGGGTGGGATTTCCCTCTCTCTGCATCACCGTGAATCCCTCTTGTGATGGGGGGAATGGGGTAAGAGATACCCTTTCTCCATGTGAGGGGATACAAATACAGTCTTGAGTCTGTGTTCCTGGGGTAGAACCCTTTCAGCCACTGCACCACAAACCAGAAAGCCACAGGCGTTTATAGGCTTCAGGAGGCCCTATACACCCGATTATGTGTCTTTCCCCAGAAATGCAGTGCTCAGTTCAAATCCCACCACAGGCTTCTCCTGAGACCCTTTGTATTTCCTCCCCTCCTTTCGTCACAAAGTCCCTAGTGAACTTCACAATGTTTTGGCCCTTAAAACAGTCACACAGGCATGGTATCATTTGAACAACTTTTACCCAGGCAGCCACACACACAAACAACTTAGGCAGAATTATTTTTTAAATAAGTCAAAGGCTTTACTGATTAAATTAATAAAAAAAGAGTAAATAATAAAAAGACAAAATAATTTGGAGATTTTGTTACATGATATTGAAAAATTAAAAGGAAAATATACATAAGAAACCTACATTTTAAACTCTGAGGTTAAAAGTCTACCTTGAGTCCTTAGTTGGAATTATGAAGTGCAGAAGTGTCCTTAAAAAGTGTGGTAGATGAAGTCTTGGCTCTCAGTGATCCAGGAGAAAATTATCTCTGCTCAAGACAGTAGGGTCCCAACTGCTTTAAGTAAGAAAACAGCAGAAGGCAGCAAAAAGGCAACAAAAGGCTCAGATACCCCTCTGCATCCTGTTTTTTTTTTTTATTCAGCTATTTGGTCCCCGTTGCCTCCTCCCGCCAACTGGTGAAGGGGACACATATGTATTTTTTGGTTTTTCTCCCCAGACCACCCTGAGGCCCTAGCATATGGCTGTGTGAGCATATGGAGGAATGCTTTGCACCCCGTGGTGCCAGTTCAGCCCCTTCCACCTCCCAATACTTTGCTGCCCCCTCTCCGCCTACCCTGTCCACTGGACCTCCACCCAGTGGGAGCGGAACTATTGGGAGGGAGCCAACCCACCCTCACCATCACTGGCATGCTCAATCCTGCTTTGCCCTCCCTCCCATGCTGGCACCCCAACAACCCGAGGTTGTTCCCAAACCCGGGTCACCGGCATAGCACGAGATAAGGCATCCAGCACCTCAACCCTGTGCACCATCGGGCCAGCTGCATCCTGGTTTTAAAGGGGTTCAAAAAGATAGGTCCAGTGGATAGTGACTGCCCTGCGGTTGGCTAGCATTTCAGTTTCTATGGTTACCCAAGCAGTCAGGGTTCAGTATGTTATTGCAATAACACAGATATGCAGTTTTTGAACATAAACATGAGCTTAACCAGCTCATACTAGATTCTCTGGGAAACATTCCAGGCCTCCCTGCTGGGAGATGGCCATCATTACTCAACCCTAAATACAGCTATTTACATAAATGGTAGCCCTGTTCAGTTGTAACTAGCTTAAGTCACTGCAGACCTCTCAACACAAAGGATTCCCAGACATCCCGACTCTTCATGAGGTCCTGTCTTTTCACAAACAAATGGGCCTACCTTGCCTTCCAGCTTAATCATTCTTCAGTCTCCTTTTAGATAATTTCATTAACTCCAGTTCTCTGGCTAGCATTAAACAGCTTTTCTGCCCAGTAACAGGAATTCAAATCTTAGTCTAGGGCTTATGTTTTTTTTTTTTGTATCCATGATGCTTTGCATTTACACTGGCTACCATGGGCGTCTCAAATGCATTATATATTGTACATAAAGTTATATAAAACATGACCCAAAATAATAAAATATGGCCTTATTTCACCATACTCCTCCCTCCTCAACAGAACCTGGGAGGAACACGCTCCTTTCTAGTAAGGGTTTCCACCAGTTCTGCTCTACTCTGACTGGTGGGATAGGCCATCTGCATTAGCATTAGCAGACCCTGACCTATGTCTAATGTCCATGTTGTAGGCCTGTAGCACAATGCTTCACCTAAGAAGTCTCCCATTTTGTTTTTCCCATCTGGTTTAGTGATACCAGAGGGTTGTGGTCTGTCTGTACCTTGAAGGGCTCCCATAGAGTACGGCTCTTGCTTCTTAAGTGACCACACTAGGGCAAGACATTCTTTTCTCCACAGTGGAGTATGCCTGCTCCCTGGGAAATAGTTTCCTACTTAGGTGCATAGTTGGGTGATCCTTACCCTTTTGGGACAGCTGGCTGAGAATGGCACCAATCACCACATCTGAGCCGTCCATCTGAACAACAAATGGTTTGGTGTAGTCCGGGCTAGCCAGCACAGGGACACTGCATGGTGCGACTTTTAGCTGAGTGAAAGCCCTGTTACATGCTGGGTCCCATTTTACTTTCTGGGGTTGCCTTTTTTTTTTTTAACAAGCTAGACAGGGGAGCTGCCAAGATGCTGTAATTTGGTACAAATGTTCTGTAGTACCCTGCAGTCCCCAGGAAGCTTCTGACCTGCTTCTGGGTCTCTGGCCTGGGCCATGCCTCAATGGCCTCTATCTTGGCCTGGTTTGGACGTAGCTGTCCCCTCCGCACTACATGTTCCAGGTATAACATCTCAGCCATGGCAACCTGGCACTTTTCATCCTTTACAGTGAGTCCTGTCTTCTGTATCCTGCCTAACACTTCCCTCAGATGGGACAGGTGTTCCTTCCAGCTGGTACTGAAGATGGCAAAATTGTCCAGATAAGCCACTGCATACTCTTCAGTACCCTGTAACACCTGGTTGACCAACCTTTGGAATGTGGTAGGGGTGTTCTTCATCCCAAAAGGCATCACCTTAAATTTGAAGAGGCCTTTTGGGGTGAGGAAGGCTGACCGTTCCCTAGCTCTGGCAGTCAACTCCACCTGCCAGTACCCCTTTGTCAGGTCTATGGTTGTTTGGTAAGTCACCCCTCCCAATTTGTCCAACAGCTCATCTGTCTGGGGCATTGGGTGGGCATCAGAGTCCACGTTAGTCCACACAAAAGCGGGTAGACCCATCCAGCTTGGGGACGAGGACTATGGGCGAGGCCCAGCGATTAAACATAGAAACATAGAATTTGACAGCAGATAAGGACCGCTTGGCCCACCTAGTCTTCCCATTTCCCTACCTGATGGATAAGCTGCAGATTCTAGTTAATCAACAGCTTACTTCCTCCTATCCCCCACTAGAATTGCCTTATGCCTGTCCCATGCATTCTTGAATTCTCCCACTGTTCCTGACTCCACAACCTCCTCAGGAAGGCTGTTCCAGGCATCCACAATCCTCTCTTTGAAAAAATGCTTTCTAACATTACCTTTGAGCCATCCCCCCATCTTCAAATTGTGCCCCCTTGTTCTTGCTCATCTTTCCTTCTGAAAGATACTGCCCTCGTGTACTTTGTTAATTTCCTTGAGATACTTGAAAGTTTCTATCATGTCACCCTTCTCCTTTCTTCAAGGGTATACATATTAAGCTGCTTTAGTCTCTCCTCATATGTCTTCTGGTGCAGACCCCGCACCATTTTGGTTGCCCTCCTCTGAACAGCCTCCACTCTGTCTATGTCTTTGTGGAGATGGGGTCTCCAGAATTGCACGCAGTACTCCAGATGGGGTCTCACTAACTGTCTGTACAGAGGGATAACAACTTCCTGTTTTCTACTGTTGATGCCTCTCCTCATGCATCCCAGTATCCCCCCCAGCCCTCCTTACTGCCTTGTCACATTGCTTGCCCGCCTTTAGGTCATCTGATATAATGACTCCTAGGTCTGTTTCGATTTTTGTTGTTGTTATTAACTCACCCCCGTTGTGTACTCTTCCCCTGGGTTTTTGTTTCCCAGATGCATTACCTTGCACTTCTTTGCATTGAATTTGAGCTGCCACATAGTTGACCATTCCTCCAACCTTGCCCAGTCCCTTTTCATTCTTTCCTCCCCACCTTGTGTATCAACCCTGTTGCAGATCTTTGTGTCATCTGCAAAGAGACATACCTTTCCTTCCAGGTGCTCTCCAATGTCACTTATAAAGACATTAAAGAGGACTGGTCGTAGTACCAAACCTTGTGGTACCCCGCTAGTTATCCTCTTTTCTTCACTGTGGACTTCATTTACTATTACTCTTTGCGTCCTGTTGTCCAGCCAGTTTTTTATCCAAGCTACCACCTTGGGACCCACTCCAAGGCTGGCTAACTTGTATATTAATCTTTTGTGTGAGACTGTGTCAAATGCCTGGCTAAAATCTAGGTAGGACATATCCACAGCCCCTCCCTGGTCTACTACTTTGGTCACCCAGTCAAAGAAATCTATTAGGTTCATCTGACATGACCTTCCTGCTGTGAACCCATGCTGCCTTGGGTCCTGTCCCCACTGGCCTCTAGGTACTCAACAATTCTTTCCTTCAGAAGTGATTCCATCATTTTCCCTACCACTGAAGTCAAACTAACTGGTCTGTAGTTTCCTGCCTCTGCCCTGCTCCCACTTTTGTGAAGTGGAATCACATTTGCCCTTCTCCAGTCTTCAGGTACCACCCCGTCCTCCCATGATTTGCTAAACAGAGTAGTCAGTGGTGTTACTAGTTCTACCCTTAGTTCTTTTAGAATTCTTGGGTGAATCTCATCAGGCCCCATTGCTTTGTCCACCCTCAGTTTCAAGAGTTCTTTCAAAACCCTTTCTTCTGTGAATGGACTGGTATCGACCCCCCTATTCAGAGTTTCTCCCTTGTTTGGTTTAGGTACCTGCCCCTCCTCTTCCATTGTGAATACTGAGCAGAAATATTCATTCAGTATCCCTTCTTTTTCACGGTCACCATCTGCCCACATTCCCTTCCATTTATTAAGTCTCTGTATCCCTCCCTTGGTCTTTGTGGGACTGTGGGATTTCTGGATTAACCCTAACTCCAGAATTTCCTCCACCTCCCTCTTAATGTCCTTTAAGATGGACCCAGAGAGCCAGTAAGCTGTCAGTCGTATGGGTGCATGCGTACCCGTGTCCACATCATGGGTCGCTAAGAGGGTCTGTCTGGGCTTGACCGTAAATAAAGGGGCAAAGTCCTCTAAGACCTCCCTCACTTCCTGGCTGTGTTTCGGGGGTCAACTGGAGTGACAGTTTGATTGTCTCCATTGATGACTCCCACTTGCTTTCCTCTAGCAAGTCCAGGAGGGGGCCATCTTCGTCCATCCCCTCCCCAGGATTACAGACAGCAAACACCATGTTGGCCCTATTTACATATAGCTTCATCATATTAACATGGTACATTCAATGAGTATGTCTCCTGTCAGGCAGTTCTACAATGTAATTCATGTCATTTACTTGTCGGACTACCTTGTATGGTCCTGCCCACTCGGTCTGCAGCTTGTCCTTCTGGACTGGAATGAGGACCATTACTTCCTGACCTGTGCTGCATGAGCAAGCTCTGGCTCTGCAATTGTACCAGACTTTTTGCTTCTGCTGGGCAGCTGACAGGTTGCTTTGGGCCACCCCCATAAGCTCCTTCAGCTTCTCCCTCAGCACAAGGACATATTCCACTATGGGAGTTCCCTGGGTGGTGTGTTTGCCTTCCCAGTCTTCCTGGATCAAGTCTAGGGGCCCACACACCCTACATCTGTATAAGAGTTCAAAGGGGGAGAACCCAGTCGGCTCGTGGCTGGGGCACCTCCCTGTATGTGAACAACAGGTGGTGAAGGTATTTCTCCTAGTCCCTCCCATGCTGTTCAGCAAATGCTTGGAGCATTGATTTTAGAGTATCATTGAATCTTTTCACGAGTTCATTGGCCTGTGGGTGATAAGGTGTCGTGTGTCTTTGCACCACCCCACACTTCTCCCGCAAAGATTGCATCAGGTCCAACATCAAGTTAGCCCCTCAATCAGAGATATCCTCCTGCAGAAGCCTGACATGGGAGAAAATCCCTAGCAAGGTATCTGCCACTTTGGGTGCCTAAATGGAGGACAGGGCAACCGCCTCTGGGTATCAGGTGGCGTAATCGACCACCATCAGGATATACATTTTTCCAGAACAGCTTGGGATATTCAAGGGTCCCTCAATATCCAGTCCTACCCTCTGGAATGCATCCTCCACAATGGGCATGGGAAGTAGGGCAGCTTTTGTTTTACTACCTGCCTTCCGCATCTGTTGACACCAGCGACAAGACCTTCAATATTCCTTCACATGCTGGGTGAAGTTGGGCCAATAGAAATTCTGGGCCAATCTCTGTGTGGTGCGCATGATTCCCAGATGTTCAGACATGGGGATATGAAGGCCAGTTCTCTCTGATGTTCCCCAAGGCTCCATACTGGGGCCGCTGCTTTTCAGTGTCTTTCTAAACTCCCTCCCACTTGTCTGCACCAATAATCTCCTACTATACGCAGATGATGCCGTTATATTCTCAAGCCACTCATATCCACTCCTATTAGCCGATAGCCTACAATGATATGTCACAACTGTGGAAATTTGATTCTCTAAGCACAAGTTAGTTATGAATTACAAAAAAGCAAAACCTATGATTTTCGCCAGCCCTCATAATAAACAAAAATCTACACCACTAATCATACGGAACAACCTTGATGTCCCAATAGAGCAGGTCTGTACCTTTAAGTACCTTGGAATAAGCCTTGACAGTACCTTATTTTTTGTGAGCATATCAGTAATGTCTCCAAGATGATTAACTCAAGACTAGGGATTCTTTACAGGCACAGGCATAGCATGACTCCTGATGCTCTTCGACCTGCTGTTACTATCTGTGCTCTCCATAACAGATTACGGCCTAGTCATTTATTGCTCAGCCTCTGAGACATCCCTTAAAAGCATACGCATGGCCCTCAACAATTCCTGCCATCTAGTCTCAGGAGCACCCAGATGCACGCATACATGCGACCTCTGCACCCTTACCAAATGGCTGAACCTCAGTGGTATGACTACTTATCACACCTGCCTGGTCATAAAGAAAATCTCACTGTGGCTGACCCTCCATCCTCTCGACAGTTCCTCATGCATACTCCCAACTGGTGCAGCACCCAGAGTACCTCCAGGCATGCTTACCTGACCTCTTTCTGTTGGACCACGCAAGCCCAACAGCCCTTCAGGTTTTTTGCTCCTAATTGGTTAAATAAACTCCCTGTCGACATCCTAGAAGAACCTAAACTGGGCCCATTCAAACAGAAACTTCTATTAGCGGCTGTGATTGCCACACTTAGGCCCTTTTCAGCCTCACACGTTGCCTTCTCCCTGCACCCTCACCATCCTGACCTTCCCCAGGTCCATTGTCCTACCCCTTCGCCCCCTCTCCGTTTCCCTGTTCCTGCTACTTGTCCCTCCTCTCCCTTCCTCTCCCTGACTCTCCTTCCCTTCTCCCTTCCTGTGCTCCCTCGTCTCCTTGCACTTTCACTCCAAACACTGCTCACAGACCCCTGCCTGCCCTTTCTCCCCTACCCCCACTGTCCTACTCCCACCCCTGTCTCTTCTCCCATCACCCACTACACTCCCTTCCAACCCTCTGTCCTCCCTCTCATCTCCCAGTTCTCCCCTTGACAAAGTTAAATCCTGACAGCATCGTTCCCTTCTCTCTCCCCTCTGCACTCCTATGACAATGTCAGATTCCTGACAGCATCCTTCTCCGCCCTTTCCCTTGTGTACCTCTTACATCCCAAAACCTACTGCACTTCTTACTGAAACCTGAATGTTAAAAAGTTTTACCAGATTGTAACTCTTGCTGTAACCTGAATTATTAACTCTTTGCCTGTCTGTAACTTTGATAAATGATTGTATCCAACTCATGTATCATGTATTCCACTTGTCTTGTATTTAGTTCTCTGTTGTGTTGTCTTTACTCTGACGTGGAACCTCTGTAAGAGAGTCTTTGACTCAAAGGTACTGTAATCTGAGATTTGAATGAATAAATAAATAAATAAATAAATAAATGGGCAGCCTTGAGCAATCGCTCACGATACTCCTGGGGAATGACAAGCTGCCTGCCCATCACCCCTCCCTCGCTCCTCACGTCCTGTGTACACAAAAGTCCGTTGTCCCAAAATACCCTATGTCTCATGTCACCTCCCTGTGTTCTGTCAAACTGTACACAAGCTCTCAGCCTCTACAAACTAGGGTCAGTTCTCTGAGCAGCTGAAAAATCTTTACATTTTCCCAAAGCATGGGACATGTCCCCCTCAGTTCCTAAACTGGGGTCCATAGCACTATCATCAGGGCATTCAGAGTCACTGCCACCCCTAACCGTCTGACCATCTGTTACCCCTCCCTCCTCAGAGTAACCTTCTGTAGCTGTTTGGTGCATGGCTACTTGGGGAAGTCCTATTTCCCTTTCACTATTCTCCATTTCAGGAGCCACAGGCTGGGGGACCAGCCCCCTATTCTCTTCCACGGGGGCTTCTGTAGGGTTCAGGGAAATGCAAGGGGCCATAGCTGTCTGACTGCAGGTAACCACACACACCACCCCCTGCTGTATACTATATTCCCTATAATCACATCCAGAGCAAGGTTGTCTGCCACTGCCACTTTTTGTACCCTCTCTACTGTCTCACCTCAATCCAGGAGAACACTAGTTAGTGGCAGTTTTTTTTTCCTCCCCTGCAAATCCCCTCACAGTGGCAAATTGATTAGGTATAAGCTGCTCAGGCTCAACCAAATCCACTTTTACCAGGGTAAGAGACACCCCTGTGTCCCTTAACCCATGGGTCTGCACCCGATTTACAGTAACGGGGTGTATGTGCTCCCTCTTATTAACAGGCATACTTTCAGGGATACACAGTGCACCCATCTCCTTTCGAGGGACACTTTTTCCACTCTGTGCCTTTTTAGGACACTGTCTGGCCAGATGCCCTGGCTGCTTACAAAACCAATATTCATCATTCTTTTTTTTTTCCAAGAACTCCCTTCTTGGTAACTTGGGGCTTCTCCCTTTTTGCAGAGACATTGAGGGTTTTAACTGCCCTGAAGGTGTTCTTTTCTCTTTCTGCCCTGCAGCACCTGCTCCCCCACTTCCTTTCAGAGCAGGCCTGCTCCTGGCATAGCGATCTGAGGGCTCAGCAGCTTGCTGTGCTGTTTTGGGATCCTGGTCCTCCAGCCAGGTCTTCAGCGCCACTGGGCAATCCCAAAAGAACTATTCTAAAAGTATGACCTCCTCAATGTTCCCCACAGAGTTTGCTTCCACCTCCTCCCACCAACGCTTTAAAAACTGCTGTTGCATTGTGGCAAGTTCTTGAAAGCTCATGTGGGGGCATTTTCAGAGTTTACAGAATTTAACCCTGTAGGCCTCAGGAGTTAGTTTATACTTTTGTTATCTTTCTTGCTGGTGCGGTTTCTCCTTGGCCTCTCGCACTCTCTGAAGCTGTGCTTCAAACTTTCTCTGCTCAAATTCTAACCCCAGTTTCCTTAGCTCCAGCTGCAGCCTGGTCCCTTCTAGCTCCAGCTCTGTGGTGGCCTTCCACTGATGCTGTGGCTCTGGGTTCCCTCTGGTCTCGCTGTCCTCCTCCCTGGGACTGGACACTGTGACGTCCCTTGGCACCCCCACGGCCAAGGTCTGGTCCCTTTCAGTCACCAGCTGTGACTCGAGGTCTTGGGCAGTCGCTTGCTCATTGGCTGCCACAAGAGCCTCCATGAGGTTCTTTTTGCTTCACCCCTTATAATGAACCCCTGTTTTCTGTCACAGCTGCTTCAGCTCTTCTACAGTGTAGTCACTGTACTTAGAAGTCATCTTTCTTCCCTACACTACCACTAGTCTGTCTTTCAGTGAAAAAAAAATATTATAAAACAGGGTGGGGAACTATATCTTGTAACCAATTTGCCCGTTTCCAATTTTCTGCCCTTTTTGTGTGTGATTGTTCAAACAGTTCGCCAGTTGCACCGCTGCTCACCAAATCTGGCACAAGCTCACTTCCGTGGGGCACGATTTCCCTCTCTCTGCATCACAGCAAATCCCTCTTGTGATGGGGGGGGGAGAATGGGGTCAGAGATACCCTTTCTCTGTGCAAGGGGATACAAATACAGTCTCAGATCTGTGTTCCTGTGGTAGAACCCTTCTGGCTACTGCACCACAAACCAGAAAGCCACAGGTGTGTATAGGCTTTGGGGGACCTATACACCCAATTATGTGTCTTTCCCCAGAAATGTAGTGCTTGGTTCAAATCCCACCACAGGCTCCTCCTGAGACCATTCATATTTCCTTCCCTCCTTTCATCACAAAGTACCTAGTGAACTTCACTTTTGGTAGTGTTTTGGACCTTAAAACAGTCACACAGGCATGGTATCATTTGAGCAACTTTTATCCAGGTGGCCACACACACAAACGACATAGACAGAATTATTTTTAAAATAAGCCAAAGGCTTTACTTATTAAATTAATAAGAAAAGAGTAAATAACAAAAAGACAAAATAATTTGGAGATTTGATTACAGGATATTTTTAAATAAAAAAGAAAATGTACATAAGAAGCCTACACTTTAAACTCCGAGGTTAAATGTCTACCTTGAGTCCTTAGTTGGAATTTTGAAGTGCAGAAGTATCCTTAAAAAGTGTGGTAGACGAAGTCTTGGCCCTCAGTGATCCTGGAGGAAATTATCTCTGCTCATGACAGCAGGGTCCCAACTGCTTCAAGCAAGAAAACAGCGGAAGGCAGCAAAAAGGCAACAAAAGTCTCAGATAGCCCTCTGCATCCTGGTTTTAAAGGGGCTCAAAAGGGCAGATCCAGTGGATAGGGGCTGCCCTGTGGTTGGCTAACATTTCAGTTTCTATGGTTACTCAACCAATCAGGGTTCAGTATGTTATTACAATAACACAGATATGCAGTTTCTGAACATAGAAAAAAAAAACATGAGCTTAGCCAGCTCATACTAGATTCTCTGGGGAATATTCCAGAGCTCCCTACTGGGATATGGCCAACGTTACTCAACCCTAAATACTTCTATTTACATAAATGGTAGCCCTATTCAGTTGTAATGACCTTAAGTCACTGCAGGCCTCTCAACACAAAGGATGCCCAGACATCCCGACTCTTCATGAGGTCCTGTCCTTTCATAAACAAATGGGCATACCTTGCCTCCCAGCTAGGCTTAATCATTATTTTGTCTCCTTTTAGATAATTTAATTAACTCTAGTTTCCTGACTAGCAACAAACAGCATTTCTGCCCAGTAACAGGAATTCCAACCTTGGTCTAGGGCTTATGGTTTTTTTGTTTGTATCCATGATGTTTTGCACTTACACTGGCTACCATGGGCATCTCAAATGCATTATATATTGTACAGAAAGTTATATAAATGTAACCCCCCCAGCCACATATAACAAGTTAGCACACCTCCCATATACAATCTGGCACTGGTACCCACATATTGGCATACCATTTACTTTTTAAAAGATTGGTACCACCCTTGGCATTAGGATGTATACCAGGCTCATTTCTAGAGGAATAGGGGTGGGGTTACAAGAACAAAACACATGAACCTTTTGTAGAATTGCAATCCAGGTCTAGGGTGGAGGCTGCTAGGCATGTGTTAGATCTAAACTGCTGAGGGGGACCCCAGTAAATCCAACACCAGAAGCAAGAATCAGAATGTCCAGAACAGGAACTGGGATTGTGCAGTATGGCTTTATTTAACAGATGATAAAACTAAAGCAGGTAGTGGACCCCCCATGGGTCAGTCAAGGCAGAACAGGCACATTTCACAAACTCTCCTTGCATACAGTTCGAGAACACACAATAGTTTCCTCCCATTTCCAAATGGTGCACATAGTGGACACCTGACCACGCACCCCAACATTTTTCTCCCATGAGTGCACATATTGTGAAACTAAGCCACACACTCAGAACTCTTCTTTGAAAATAGGTGCAATTATGTGAAACTGAGTCACACACCTAACCCTGCAGCACTGGCCTTTGCTCAGGTAAAAAAACTGGTGCCCCTTATGAACCAGTTAGCCCTGCCTTGTAAGCATCCAGATGGCGTTCCTCCCTCCCTTTGCCCCAACCAACAGTCTCTGCCATTCCTTCAGGGTTACACCATTGAAACCCCCATTCCCCACTGAAATGCTAGCGGTCCCATACTTTCCCTTTCTGTCACTCACTGGGGTGATCACAGTACAACTTCACTCTCCTGGGTGAACATGTTGCAGAAATTCACTCTACTGGGTGAACTTGGGGCACTGAAAGGTGCGTTCTAGCCTTATCTATAGGCACTCACACCCCAGAAACGATTCCCCTAAATGTGCAGAGAACTTGTCTCCCAAAACAGTACTTACGAACTGGTTGTCCCTTCCACTGGGCATGGAACAACAAAAGACACCTCTCCTGGGTAGCATGTCAGAACAGTCTCTCAAAGTTCTTTTCCAAGGCAGCTGAAACAACAAAGCATCTTCAGGGGATTGCCCCTTGGACCCACTGAGAAAAGTAGTTCCTTCCATTTCACTGGAAGTAGAAATCAGGAAATCCTGCTGTAGAACAGTCTCCACTACTTCACTGGAAGCTGGAAATTGTACTCCACACTAGGTTGAGAAGTTCTGGGCCCTCAACTCAGAGCCCACTGGCAGACCTTCTGTCACTCTCACCTCCACTTAGCTACAACTCCATGTCACAAACCCACTCCTGGGGTCAGGCCTCTGCTCCCACAGTGCCCAACCTTGAAGTGCGATTCATGAACGGGGACAAACAGGGACACCCTCCTGTTTGTTTTGGGTCTGAATAAACTACCAGCCTCGAGTTCTGAGGTCAATTATGAACCCTTTTTAGCCAGCACACCCAGGTAACAGGTCCAAATATCACACTCTCTTTGGGGAAAGCAGCACAATACTTGACCCAGCAGGCATACAACCAACCTGGTTCATAACCCCCTGCTGACTCAATTGAGACGCTGGTATTTTTCTTTCCTTGCTGGACCTTTACACAGATCCTTGTTAGCATGGATGCATATAGTGACACATTAAGCAATTTAACAGTTATGTCAGAATTACCAATACTGTTCCACCATTCACACTCAAAATGAGAAAATGTCTCAGGCAGGTTTAAGGAAAACCAAATTTACTAAAACTAAAAATAGCAAATAAATAACATACATAAAACAGAACATATATAAATAATGATTACAGTCAGAAAAGAAATGGACAATTACAAAACAAAGTGCCTTGAAACTGAATTGACTAGTTCTAACTAAGATCCGGTTGGTAAAGGTTCACACTTGAATTATCAATCTTGGCAGAAGTGGTCTCTCTTGAGTCCAGGAAAAGAAGTGTGTCTTAGAAGTCCAGAACAAAAGTGTCTTTTCTTTTCAGCTAGGCTTCACCAATATCAGAGATAAAGTCCCACCCTCCTTGGGATGTCACAGCACATGCGATCACTTTTAGTCCTGTAATTAATTTGTAACATGCAAATATAACAATATTTTTAATTATAACAAGACAATAACTTCTTCCCATTACAGCATGGTTTTTATGGCAGGTTACAATGCCCCTTTGATCTCTCAGGAAAACAGTCTGAGTACCACCTCTCAACATTGAGAGATTTTTGACATTGACTGACTAGGAAGCATTCTCCCTCCTGTCACCTTGTAAAAAGGCAACATTTTTACTTCAAAGCGCCAACTCTCTGAGAACATGACTTTTATGATTTTCACACAGGCTTTGTTAGGCATGTGTTAGTTTCTTTTGCAGTTAGCTGTTTCCTTCCACTCAGAGAGAGAACAGTGTATTTTTGAAAATCCAAGGGTCCATGACGCTTTGCTGACTGCCATGTTTCACAAACAGAAATTCAAAGAAACATATATTTTTAGCAAAATATGATACAAATAATAACAGACAGATGGCTATTGTGACACTCACTACAGAATGAACATTCTAAGCTCCCCAGAGCAGCTGCACACAGGAATGGATTATGCTGCTGCGTGCGTTCCGAATGACATAATTATTCTTCTCTCAGGCTAGCTGAGTAAACAATGATGTCATTGTGTAAGAAGCCCCTAATGAGCTCCCTATCAAATGCCTGCTACCTTTCTAATGTAAATACTGATAGGATGCTAGTAACCCCAGGGGACTGGGTGGTTACATAAAACATGACCCAAAATAATAAAATATGGCCTTATCTCAGCACTCCTACCAATTAGACTCTCACTCTCACTCTCAGCCTCAACACTCAACACTCCACACTGCTCTGCCTCTGCTGCACCATGTACAACCAGCAGCCACGAGTGACACACTGCCCGGCCTGGCAGACCTGACTCAAGTCTCCAGTCCTATTCAGTCTCTCTCTCTCTCTCTCTCTCTGCATCTCAGCCCACAGCATTCCACTAGTCACTCTAAATGCTTCTCCCTGGTCCCTCCTCCTCACACAGACACTGACACTGCTTGCCTCTCTAGCTGGTCTTAACTGTGAGATTGTCTCAGGCAGGCAGGGACTATTCTCTGGTGGACCTCCTCTTTCATAGTTAGTGTCCACTGACATTTGCAACAGTCAGTGTGACTCGATGATTCTATTCCCTTCCTGCCAGTGCTGCTGCAACTCTTTGAGACTCCTTCAAGGGCATGACCTTACCTCTCACCTCTCCCACACATTTTTGCCAACAATAATGGCAGCCTGTGCCATGCCTGTGCACAGTCACCATAGGGTCTCCACCATCTCCTAGCAATGGACGGGAGCCAAGGAAAGAAGAAAATATTTTTTTAAGTTGTTGGCAATGCATGCATATGTATGAGAGGGGCAATCCTGTCATGAAGCCAAGGCACCGGACGGCCCAGGCACAGTAGGAAAAAAATACAATAAAAAAGGAATGTTTTTTAAGGGAGAGTAATGAGGCCTACCCCGAGCTCAGGGACCCACGACATGCCCTCGTTTGCCCTTCTGTTAATCCTGCCCAGTCCAGAACATGCATGCCAAATTTCAGGAGTTCAAATTTCAAAATTCCTTCAAGAGATGGCTGTGTTACAAAAGTGGAAAAATAAAGGTTTAACATAGAAATGCATTTGTAACCCTAACTATATGGGTATTACGGTGCCCCTATAATACT
This sequence comes from Neoceratodus forsteri, assembly GCA_016271365.2. Taxonomy (NCBI): domain Eukaryota; kingdom Metazoa; phylum Chordata; order Ceratodontiformes; family Ceratodontidae; genus Neoceratodus; species Neoceratodus forsteri. The sequence goes on along the minus strand of CM057450.1, from coordinate 637,078,991 downwards.
CTAACAAAATTATCGAAAAACACTACCTAGGCATACTATAACACACAGAGTTAGATTTGTAAGTGATATTGTGAATATGGATCATTTTGAAATCCTAACTTTATATTTCTTTTCTTTTGGCATTTCCACCAGCCCTGTCATTATTTTATTGTAGTCTTTGTTTAAATGAAATCTCCTTTTTTGTAATCTGACTGTTAATTTGTTCCTAATGGTGCCCCTGTCCCCCATCCTGATGATCAGGTGGTGTCACAGCAGCACCCTTCTGCCGGACAAGAGAGCGTCTACCTTCAGTCAGCACAAATGCCATTCCTGGGTTGGCCAGCAAGGGGTGTAGGAATCGTGAAATGCAAAATGAGTATGCCCCAGGTAAAAGGTGATGCTCACATATAGCCAGAGTATACACCTACAAAGAACACCGACACTCACCTCCCTAACGAAAAACATGATCAGATACGGTTAAGTTTGTGTAAAAAAATTCTTTACTCACAAACTCAGACATGGTACAGAATAATCAAGGTTCCTACTGTCTATGAATCAATCAACACTGTCTTGCACCATGTTGGTGCTTTATCAAGAGTGATAGCAGACACACATTCCTCTCAGTTTATACAAGCTGTCTCTATGATGTCACAGATGGTCCTTCTAAATGATGTCATTAAAGTGTTGCTGCTACTATTGTGATATTTAAATATAAATATAATCAGTGTAAATACTTTTAAAGTGCTACAAAATGTGCAAAAGATGTGCAAAAACATGCTTTTCCTATGCATACTTTGTTTCATTGTGTGTACTATTTCTTGCTTTAAACACCATGACTTGTACAGACTACAGAGTTTAAAATGATTTAAGGAGCTTAAACTGTTTTCAATCCCTTTAACTCAGTTAGCATCCACACTTAACATGGTATTTACTCCAGTTTTAAAAAACATGCTAAAACCCTGATGAGTCCTAGACTTTAGCATGGTTTTAAAAACATTACAGCTGGGGCCAGTCCACTGGCACAGTGGTACAGCTACCACTCCCAACACTGAAAACCCGGGTTTGGAAATGAGCCTGAATCTTCAGAGGACCAGCTGGGGGAGGAGTGATGAGCATTCCAGAAGACACTCTTCGCTTCAAGGAGGGAGGGTTGCCAACCTCCGCTCTGCTATTGCTACCTAGGTGATCACAGGCGGAAGTACAGCTGGAGTCATGGAATACACAGGGGACACTGACGACATAAGATACATCCCTGAGGATGTGCTCTCACATCACAAGGTCTCTCAGTGTCCTGCAGGGCAGGGTGTTGGAACATAGAGGCCTGGAAAAACATCCCTAGACACTGCAGGAGAACATCTGCCCCGCACTGCATGCCTCCCATCCACGACTGCGGCACTCCTCTCCACCAGAAACAGTACCTAGTCTCTGTCAGGGGTCTAGCTCTCCCCCCTCAAGGGTCCTGCCCGGGGGGGTAATCCAGGGTTTCCACAAGGAGACAAAGGTAAGGCTCTGAGAAGATGGGTGAGGGGGCTGGGTGCAAGGGTAGGACTGATTGGTAGCCATCTGGGGAGGGGGGGAAGCATAATAAATTGAAAAAAAAAGTTACAGTTGCTAGTCTGTTTTTACCTATAGTGCGGACAGTCATGTATGGTTCTCCTCCAGTGGCACGATGCTGGAGAATGGAATCAAGTTAGCTGTTAACTCAGTTGGGAGGCAGCAGTACAGATACTGCAAACTGTTTCTAACAAGCATTTGTCAATGCCGAATGTTTGCTTGCTGGCATTGGCAGTGGTAGTGTAGAAGTTACAGAGCTGCGTAATAGGAATGGCAGTGAAGTATTGAACTGAAGCCAACCCCACCACCACCCTGCAGAGAGTGACAGGCATTGGGGTGTGCATTTGTGTCGTCAGGCATACTTGACCGCCATTCACTACACCCACTCTTGAGAGACCTGACAAGTGTCACGTGTTGCTTGGGGTCTTTGGCCCTTATGCACACCCCATTTCATTAGGAAATACGGTGAGATGGGTGCGATATAGAAGAATGGGGTGAAGTTTGGGGCCGAAGAGTCCAAGGCATACCTCGATGCCTCTCAGTGACTGCAGGGTGTGGAATGGTATGAGCATCACAGGCAAGAATCCCAAGTCGCACCCCTGATTCCTGTCATTCTCTATAGGGTTGGGCGATTTAGTTGAAAAGACTAATACCTCAGGCATTCGTTGGTATGTTAACTCCAAATTTTCAACATGTTTGTTTTGTGACCCCACCTCATGAACAGGGGGAGTATCAGTTTGGTAGCCAAAAGCTGCTTATGCACAGTGACTACGGCATTTAGCAGCACAGGTGCAAAAATATTCCGAACAGGATGTAAAAAATGACAGCTGTACTCTTTCATGGGGAGGTGTAAAAATGGCTATGTTGCAAATGTGTAGTAAAAATATTTAAAAAAATGGTGAAGTCACGAGCGCACATAGAAACTGTGCAACGCACAACCGTTATATAATTAGGTTGGGGATTTTTTATAGCAGATTGTCAACTCAGGCATTTTGGTATCTCCAATCATGAACAGTGTCACTGTGATTTTCTTTATCTGTGCCGAACAATGATTTCCCACAGCGACCACGCATCTCTGCACTGAAAGTGTGAAAACACACTTCGGCCATGTTGTGAAAAATGGCAGCTGTACTGTTCATAAGGAAGTGTTGAAAAATGCCACTAGTGAAAATCTGGACTGAAAATATTACAAAGTCATGAACTTACGAGGATGCGTGGAAACTGCACAATGCTCACTCGTAACACAGTCATTCTATGGACTTTGTCACCAAATTTTAAACATAGCCATTTTAAGACCTCTGCTCATGAACAGTGTAACTGTGATTTTCTTAATCTGTCCTAAACATTGCTTTCGCACACCAACAGCACCATTGTGCGCTACATGGGCGGAAACACGTTTTGGGCAGGATGTGAAAAATGACAGCTGTACTGCTCATAAGGAGGTGTGGAAAAATGGCAATGTTGGAAATCTGGAGTGGAAATATTGAAAATTCGCAAACCTACGAGCGTGGGAACTGTGCAACGCACACTCATAAAACAGTCATTTTTAGGAATTCTGTCACCAAATTTTCAACATTGCCATTTTAAGATCTCTGCTCATGAACAGTGACACTGTGATTTTCTTAATGTCCATACGAGTCGAGATAACGATCAGCGCCATTGTGCGCTATATGCATGGAAACACGCTTTGGGTGAGATGAAAATGGACAGCTGTACTACTCATAAGAAGGTGTGGAAAAATGGCAATGTTGAAAATTTGGGTGGAAATATTGAAAATTGCAAACCTATGGCGTGCGTAGGAACTGCGCAATGCAGCTCGTAAAACAGTCATTTTGGGATTTTTCACCAAATTTTCAACATAGCCATTTCAAGACCTCTGCTCATGAACAGTGTCACTGTGATTTTCTTAATTTGTCCGTACATTGATTTCACACTGACTGCACCATTCCTGCTACATGATGGAAACACATTTTGGGTGAGATGTGAAAAATGACAGCTGTACTACTCATAAGAAGGTGTGATGAAATGGCAATGTTGAAAATCTGGAGTGAAAATATTGAAATTTCGCGAACTTACGAGCCTGCGTAGGAACTGCGCAACGCACGCTCGTAAAACAGTCATTTTGGGAATTTTTGCACCAAATTTTCAACATGGGGTTTTTGTGACCCCTTCTCATGAATGATGTCACTGTCATGGTGGTATTCAGGCCTAAAGGTGATTTCACAGTCACTGCGCGAAATCACGCCGAGACGAATAACGCCATGACGATGAATCGTCTGAGAAAGAATCCAAAACCATATGTTAATTTGTAAAATCCTAAAATGGCTGAGATATCTAATAAAGTTGAAACCCCTATCTAGCCCATTATACAGCTTACGGCATTTACTCAGTTCGCGGTCGGCTTTGAAGAGTGCAGGCGTGTTCCAGGTCCATCAAAGATGTCGTCGCGGTCTGGAGGTAAGTATGGAGTGAGGGGTGTGGGGAGGCTGGGTGCGCAGTGGGTGGGTGCGGGTTGTGGGAGGGGTCGGAGCGCGCAGCTGGACCGTTTTTTCTTACAGGTTAAACAAAAAAGGCGTCGTGGGACCGTTTGCCACGCTGGGTGGGCTCCCAGCGTGGCACAAGACTTTGAGCGTTCAGCTGACGGGGATTAGGCACCCCGTCGGCAAAAAAAAAGCGCAGGACCGTTTGCCACGCTAGGAGTGGGCTCCCAGGCGTGGCACAAAGGACTGGGGCGCGTTCAGCCGGCCGGGGATTGGGCACCCCGTCGGCAACATGATTGATTGCCACGCTGGGTGGGCTCCCAGCGTGGCATCAACAATGGGAGGGAGGGGGGAGGAGGCAGGCGCCAGTTCAGCCGGCGGGGGATTGAGCACCGTGGCTATACACTGCATGCGGGAAGGCGCGCCTGCGCTCTTGGCTGGGGGAGCTCGGCGTGAGCAGCTTCTTATCACTGCTCACTCAGCGTAGCTCCCCTTTCAACTGTATGCCACTGCATTTTGGAGCATGTCATAGACACCTCCAAAATGCATTGGCTTACAGGGGCCGCGCCTGCAAGCACACTGCCTGAATTGGAGGAGGAGGTGACACACCTCCGAAATCGCGATGATGGCACTGTTTCTTTCACATGCCTGCAAGCAAACATAAAAATGGCTCACAACACTGTTGCAGTAGTGCAGACACTATGGCACAGTAAGTCTTAATCCATTTTTTAAAAAAAGCTTTAGATTACTGTGCTGCAGTGTGCCTTTGAGAGTCTACCTTTGTATATTTATGGGATTCAATCCAGGTCGCTTAGTGTGCTAGTCCTGGTTAAACAACTAACAAAAAGAAAAATTATGGGATTCAATGGATTGATGACTCCAGCACCTAACAGTCCTATCTGGATTGACTACCATCTTGACCACCACATTTAAAATGGGTGGCCCTAGAAGCTGTAACGGAACAATCAAGAATAAAGAAAAGAGATAGTAGAAGACAAATTCAACAAAAAACTTATACAACATATTTGTTGATTATTCAAAGGACCCTGAATATGCACGAGTAGCTGTGTAGCCATCAGTTTCAATACTACTTTTTTGACATTCTTTTTATCATTGTTTGTGTTTTTGCACATGATTAGCATTTTTTTGCACCCTTTGCACAATTTTGGTATATGCACTGATTATATTTAAATATCCTAATAACAGCAAAATCACTTTCATGATGTCATTTAGAAGGGCCATCTGTGATGTCATAGACACAGTTTGTATAAATTGAGAGGGATGTGTGAGCTGCTATCACTCTTTTTAGTAGAACTCTTTCTCCCTGGGGTACTGTCCGAACTCTTCAGTCCCCCCTCACTCCCCAACCAGCTGCCATCTCTCCCTGAGGCTTACCTTCCACTTCAAGTCCCTCATGACTACCCCCCATAATGGAGCCAGAGAGGGAGGGCTGTCCCTTCCCCCACACAGAGACCAGATCCAGATTCCAAGTGGCAGATTTCTTAGGGCAATGGTGCTTGCCGGACCAGAGAGTAGGGCTTCATGGGTCCCTGATTTTCCTGGTTACTTCCCCTTGGCTGGTGGCATGCTGATGTAATCGTGTGTGCGAGTGTAGGTGTACACGCCTACTATGTGCTGACTGCCAGACAACTCCAAGTGTACAGTGCTATCTGCTGGCCTGCCTCCACATGGTGGCAAATCTGAGCTGTGCGATGGGTACCCCCTACCTCAGCACCACCACCTCTGGGAGAGGAGAGCTGTCTGTGGAAGTTCAATCCTGTCCCACACCGTCCAACCCCCAACATCCCGACTCCATCACCAAACCTGGTTTGCTGGTGTGGCAGCAGGTGAGGCACCTGAGTCTCAGCCCACCATGTCATTGGGCTGGCTTACTGCAGCCACTCTTGATAAAGCACTGGCATGGTGTGAAACAGCACTGAGTGATCCATGGGCAGTAGGGAGCCTTGAATTGTTCTGTACCATGCTTGGGTTTGTGAGTAAATACACTTTTTTTTTTTTTTTTATTACACAAACTTCATTGTATCTGGATCTGTTTGAGAGACATTGATTTTGTTGTGGAGGAGAACACTGGTGTAGGACTCACCCTTCTGTCACGAGAGTCAAGTGCCTCACCTGCATGGTGCACTCAGCTCACAGCATGGTCCTGTGTGGGAGTCTAATGCTCCCACGCAAACTACAATCTTCCATATGGCATCACTGACATGCCACCACCTCACCATTGGGTCAGTCTTTGGTCACATGACCTTCAGGCAGCCTGCTCACAGAAGCAGTGCTGTTCAACCTTGTGGCATACGCCCAATGCATACTGCAGTGTTACACAGCAATGCCACATTTGTGGCTCTGTGCTACTCCCCACCTTGTTTTAACTATTCCCTGGTGTCTAGTGGCACCTTGTCCCACTCCTCTGAAGTATTCCAAGTAGTCCCTGGTGCTCTTCAGCCCCCATCACCATCTACCATCTCTAAAGACTTACACCATTCCCCCTATTAGCAATTCTGTCCCCTCCTCCTTAGCTATCCTTATAAAATGGGGAGAACAAATCCTGCATTTTTTTTCCTATTCTATTTCTCCTCCTCCTGTGGCGGCTTTCCTTCCCAGTCAGCTCCCCCAGCCCCATCACCCGGTTCCTCCGGGTGGTCTTACCTTCCACCGTCCCTTGCCTGTGGGATCAACTCCCAGCCATTGGTGCAGGGCCTGTGAGGAGGTGACCATTCATCCTGCCGCCATCGGGCATTTTCCATTTTTCTCCCCTTCCTCCCCATTGATGGGTGTGTATGTTGCCGCGAAAGCGTGGAGGCGCTCGCATGTACGTGGTCCCACAGCACCCTCCCTTACATTAGAATCCTCACTGCACCACCCCTTGTCCTCCAACTGGGGATGATCATTTGGCAGGACTTCCAAGCCACCCTCCCGGGAGAGGAGAGCTGTCTTTCAGATGCACAATCCTCGCCCATCCTGGCCGGTCCCTGACGACCCGCTCACACCGCAAACATGGGTCATCGGTGTGGCAGGAGGTAAGGCATTGCTACCTCAGCCCTCCATGCTACTGGGCCGGCTCATAAATCCTGCATTTTGATTGTTTTTAACCTGTGCATCAAATCCATTTAATGCACAAATAAAAAAAGTTCTCAAAAGCAGGGCCACATTGGAAAAAAGTAAATGAGCTGGTCGAACACTTGTTTTTGAAATCCCGCTATTTTTCTTACTCGCTAACGGTTATGCATCCTAGACTTGCAAGATCAGGGAAACTGTGGTGCCATGTGCTGTTGATTTTTTTTTCCTTCTTCACCCAAAAAACAGAGAAGTGTTTAAAGGAAGTCTGCCCTGCTGTGTCATTTTACTCTTCACTGTTACAGCATCGCTGTCAGCCGTGCTCTATCAATCTATTTCTCTCCCCATGATGCCATTCCCTGCCTGCAGGAAACCTTGCTCTCCAACTCTGTAATCAAAACATATTAGTGACCGAACCCCCCCTTCCCCATCTGTGTTAAAAATCACAATCCTGCCCTACTTGGAAAACAGTATTTCAAACTTAAAACTGCATTGCTTTACACTGCACATCACCTTAAAATCATTTCCGGCGTTCCATCAGTATTTCTGCTTACTCTGTCTCCGCTAGCATTTCCACTCCCGCCCCTGCAGTTCTCAAACTTTCTCAAAGTAATCTCCATTTCTTCCATTTGCCAGGCAAGGCTGCCCGGTCTGGGAGCTGCATATTCACGAACAGAAGCTCTCATAGTAAAAACAAAGCAGCGTTGGCAGGGTTGAAAATTTGCTGTGCTATGTCCTGCATGATGGAGGGCTCTTCACAGTAGCGCAGGGTAATTGTCATTCTTTTCTGCAATATGATTAATATGATCAGCTCGGTTACGGGGTCTGGGTGTAAATGTAGTATTTGAGGGCAGGTTGAGATGCTCTGGTCTGCTCACCCAGCCCTTTTAAAATCTCTGCATTGAGTATGGAAAAGGTGTGTGTAATGATTATTGTGATCACATCAACATAATCAGCTGGGATCTCCAATGCAGTGGGGCCAGATGGAAAAAAAATAATCTCTTGGCTACTACTCCAGGTGGTAGGTGCCATATTTATAGATCTATCCAAGCATTTGATACACTCAACCATCTAGTTTCTCTAGATAGGTTGAAGGACATTGGCCTCAACCAGGTGGCCCCGAACTGGTTCAGGGAATATTTGACTGGCAGGACACAATCAGTCACTTTAGGCCTCTTTACATCACAGTTCGAGTGTATTAAATCTGGGGTCCCTAAAGGACCGGTGTTAGGTCCGATGTTGTTAACCTGTATACGAATGGTGCTAGTACCCTCATGAAGGTGGCGGGGCACTATTTGTACGCAGATGATGTGATTCTGTATGTGGGAGGGGCATCTATTTTGGAAATTCAGAAAACACTTCAAAGTGATTTTGATGCCTTGCAAGAGTATTTTAGATCATGAAACCTAATATTAAACAAAAAGAAATCATAAGTTATGCTTTTTGGGAATAAACAGGTGGCTACTTCAAACACACTTCAAATTAAAACATACACACATCAATTGCTAACACAAGTGAACTTTCATAAGTATTTAGGAATATGGTTAGATGTGCAGTTGAAATGGGAAGTACATTTAGACAACCTGATTAAAAGATTACATGTTAGGTTGGGGGCATTATACAGACTGAGACAATGTATACCACTCAATGCTACATATAGTTAATACCACAATAATCCCATTGTTTGATTACGGCAATGTAGTCTATGTGGGGGCGTCCAGGGCTGTACTAGATCAGTTGGATATAATCTTGAATAGATTTGCTAGGTTCACCCTGGATGCACCCCAGTTGACACATCGCTGTACAATCTACAGATCCCTAAATTGGATTAATTTAACAGAGCATAGACATTTACACATACTGCACTTGACCCATCAGTATCTAAAGAAAAAGACACCATCATATTTAGGCTTCTCAGTTAAAAGCATACTGGTGTTAATTAGCTTCTCTGACGTAATCTTCTGTTATGTTTTAAATGTATATGTTAAACCAATGAGAATTATTTCTGTTTTTTCAACATAATCTGGTGTTAATAGTATGGGATTTTCAAAATAACTGCACTGCCATAAAGCTTCTGAAGAAGGACCTGGTTGGTTCGACAGCTAGAGCACTTTGTTCTTTTCTGTAACATCCATGTTGGTCTAATAAAAGGTATCAAATCATTTATTTCTGGATCGCATCATATTTAGACAACTTGTTTGAGATACGCACTTCTAGAGCATACCCGAGAACAGCACAAAATCTAGAATTGGTGATTCCCAAAATGAGAACAGCAAAGGGAAGTTCTACTTTAATGGTCAGTAGCCCTAGAATTTGGAATGGGCTGCCAGACTACCTGAGAATAAAGGTAATTGCCCCATGGAATAAGATCAAAAGTTGGTTATCCCACAAATTTGCACAATCAAAAAATTGTGGTCGCTGTTGACATTTTGCACTTTTTATAGTCGTAGCCATTCCTGAGAATGTATATGATTATTTAAGTTTTCCCATATACTCATATACTATATGTATTTTGTATGCTGTAATTTATGTGTTGTATAACTAATGAAACTTGTTTTGAATGTTATGGACCCCATTGGAAATGAGTTAACACTCAAATGGGCTATCCTTTTCCTTGGAATGTTCTTTTTTTTTTTTACTTCTATTTATGCACCCCTGCCACTAACCTCTCTCCAGTGAGGTCTCTCGATTACTGGCTCTACCCTTCCACCTGAAGCTCCGACATTCCTTTCCTGGTTGAGGGGGCCTCCTCCTATGGGCTCACCTTAATCCCTTGGCTCTGAGACCCCAAGGAAGGACCGCCACTCCTACTGGCTCTCTGTCTAACAGTGCTGGTAGGCTTGCCTCAGGAGGAGGAACCAGGACGGATGTCAGATGCCCGGCATTGGACATGGGGCCGTAATCACTGGGCCCACCTTCGCCTGTCAGTGGAATTTTTTTTTTCCTTAAGTACCCCTATGGGGGCATGGACATGCAGGACATCCAGCGCAACATGGGTGCGCTTCTGCACCCACTTGCAGGATGTCAACTGACGCCCCCAGACCCCTGTATGCGTTCCATGCATACTGCAGCTGCCAGCCTCCTCCAGGAGACGCTAAAACTGTGTGGAGTGGCAACCTCCCTCCCCAGGAGAGGAGAGCAGTCCATTGGACACTCAATCCTCTCCTGTCCCTGCCGACCCCCAACACCCGAGTCCGTTCCTGAACCCAGGTCGCTGGCATGGCACAAGGTGTGGTGTCCATGCTGGAACCCTCAGCGCCACTGGGGTGGCCCTCCTTGGAATGTTCTTGAGGAATAAACTTTTACAAACAAACAAACAACCCCCCCCCCAGTTTCTATTTTTGATACCTTACCCACTCTGAGGTAGTAAAACTAACTGAGTCGCACAACCCCGAGCCCTCCATCAGGCTCGACAATATCGATTACAATCCTCAGATTGGTTTGCGACTCTGTTGCGTTTCTGCTCACTAATATATCCAACCACTCCCTTTGCATCGGGTCTTACCCTCACAAATGGAAATGTGCAATAATCAGACCCCTCCACAAAACCGGGCCCAAGGATGACGCCTCCAACTACAGACCCATATCCCTCCTAGCCCCCCTATCCAAAATTCTGGAAAAAGTTGTTCACAACCAAACCACTGAATTTCTTAAGGTGCACAATCTACAAACAGCAGTGCAATATGGGTTCAGGTCAGGTCACAACACTGAGACCACCCTTATCAAATTCACAAGCTTCATCAACAGAGCAAACAATGAAGGCCTGCACTCTGCTTCAGTCTTTGTGGACCTCACAAAAGCATTCAACCTCGTAGACCACAATGTTCTTCTATCCACCCTTTCCGACCTTCACGTCTCACCCGATGTTATCACCTGGTTTCAAAATTACCTGAGCCTCAGATCCCACCAAACCATTATCGATGTGTCATAGCTAACCCCTGCCCCATTAAGTCCAGAGTCCCTCAAGGGTCCATTCTGGGTCCACTCATTTTCTCCCTTGTTGTAAATTCCCTCCCCAAAATCTGCACGAACACCAAACTCATCCTGTATGCTGATGATGTCACTCTCTTCTGTAAGGACAAGGACCCCTCCTCCCTACTCCACAAGTTACAGAGTGATTTCCATACCCTACACTCCTGGTTCATATCAAAATGGCTTGTGCTTTATGTGAAAAAAAACAAAATGATGGTATTCGCCAGCCCACAAAAACCCCTCTCCTTCAACTTCACACTGCTAGACAATAACAGCAATGCAACAGAAAGAGTCAGTGAATTCAGATACCTCGGAGTGCTTCTTGACAGTCACCTCAACTTTGATTCACACATAAATCAATTCATCAGGAAAACTCACCAATGACTGGTCATGCTTTACAGAGTTAAACCTTTTCTGACCTACGAATCTGAGATCCTGCTTGCCACCACTTTCCTCCTCCTGCTGTTCGACTATGACGCACTTGCTTATTATCCTCCCCTGACCCAGAGTAACCTCCTAAAGCTCTGCTCCACCTATCACAGCTTCATCCGCTTCATTTTGGGTCTCCCCAGACTCACCCACCACAGCGACCTGTACAAGATCTCTAATTGGTCCTCTCTTGAAGGCAGGCTCAACAGCAAAATAGTCACATTCTTTTTTAAACTCTCCCTAGGCCATCTTCCCAACAGCATCCTATCCCTCTTCCCAAGGTCTGCCCCATCTCGGACCACCAGATGGTCCTCCACCACCTCTTTCTCCATCCCTTTCTGTCACACCACCCAAGGCCAAAACACCCTGTCCTGTAAGGGTGCTAAATTGTTCAACAGCCTTCCCCTCTGTATCACTCAGTACCCCACAATGCCCTCTTTCAAGCTCAACCTTAAGACGAACATCTCTCAGATCACCATCTACAAGTGCCGTACTATGTGAGATCCCCCCTCAGTATGCTCCTCCCCCAACACCCCAACCTATCTCTACCCTTCCACATTTAGACATGATTTGCAAGTCTGAAACTGCAGAGCACTTTCCTCAAAGGCACTTAATTTTGTTTGTTTATCCCCCATTGCCTAACCAATATTTATTCAATGGTTAGTTCAGTTTAAACTGTTCTGCACCTGGTTTTCTGTATCTCTAATTACTAACATACTAACATACTAATTGGCAGCAGATTAGGCCTTATAGTCTATCAAGTCTGCTCGAACCTCAGATCCCTAGTTGGGTGCTGAGGCCCCCCTCTTGTGTTCCAGAAACCCCTATCATCCATCCCCACCCCCCCAGGCCAGGCCATCATCTGATACATCCGCTTTCTGTGTCTGTCCCACCCTCTCTTGAAGCTCTCCACTGTGGATCTCTGAACCAGCTCTCCAGGCAGCACATTCCAAGGGTCCACCACCCTCCCAGTGAAAAACCTCCTCCTCTTTTCCTCCCTCACCCTTCCAACTTCAAACCATGCCCTCTGTGATACCTCCCTGCTTTAGTCTAAAGATCCCCTCCATGTTTATCCTATTTATTCCCTTGAGGTACTTGAAGACCTCAATCATGTTCCCCTGTCTCTCCTCTCCTCCAATGAAAACAGGCAGAGCTCCTCAAGTCTATCCTCATACGTCAAATCCCCTAGTCCTCATATCATCTTAGTTGCCCTCCTCTGTACCCTCTCCAGGAGCTGTATGTCCTTCTTCAAGTGTGGTCTCCAGTACTGTACACAGTACTCAAGGTGTGGTCTAACCAGTCCATTGTACAGTGGCAGAATCACTTCCCTGCTCCTAGAGGTGGTCCCCCTTACGATGCATCCCAATGTACTGTTTGCCTTGCTAGCCACTCTTCTGCACTGCTCAGTTATTCATACATGCATCCACCATGACCCCTAGGTCTTTTTCCCCTGTTGAGGCCTCCAGCGCCTCCCCTCCCAGGGTGTACCTGTGTTTAGGGTTTCCTCACCCAAAATGTAACACCTTGCACTTGATGATATTGAAATTTAATTTCCCTGTGTGAGCCCAGCTTTCCAGGGTGTCCAGGTCCCCTTACAGGGCCAACCTCCCCTCTTCCCCCTCAACTACTGCTCCCATCTTGGAGCCATCAGCGAAGAGACTCATTTCACACCCTATACACTCCCTGATGTTAGATATGTATGCATTAAACAGGATTGGACCCAGGACCGAGCCTTGCGGTACCCCACTACTGACCTCTCTAGGGTTCGAGAGCTCCCCACCGACCACTACTCTCTGGGTGCATCCAGCTAGGCAGTTTTCAATCCATCTGACCATCAAAGGGCCTACTCCCAACCCCGTCAGTTTCTCCACCAGACCATTGTGGGGGACAGAGTCAAACACCTTGCTGAAGTCCAAGAATAATACAGCCACAGGCTTTCCCTTGTCCAGTTCTGATGCTACTCATTCGTAGAACTCCACAAGATTGGTTTGACATGATCTACCTGGCACAAACCCATGTTGCCGACTATCCAGACCTTCCACCTCCTCCAAGTACACCCCCAATCGTTCCTTTAGTATACTCTCCATTAATATTCCCACCACCGAGGTCAAACTGATGGGTCTATAGTTACCTGGTACTTCCTCGACCCCTCCTTTATGGATTGGCACACATGTGCCTCTCACAATCCCTAGGTTTCCTCCTGTCTCAAGCGACTACCTGTTGAAGAGCTCAGCCAGGGTGCAGCCAGTATGTCCACCAATTCCCATAGTACTCTCGGATGAATACCATCTGGCCCAGGAGATTTATCTTTCTTTAGGGCCTTGAGGGCTACCCACACCCTTTCAGTGGAGATAGCATCATCCGTCCCCTCCACCTTATTGGCCTTTTTGTCCTTATCCTGATGTGACACCCCTGGGGTACCTCTCCCTCCCTCTTGCTCCATTTACGTTACTCCCCTGATCCCATTCACTACCGCTTCTATCCCCATCGTGCCTTGCTTTGTAGATATCCCATCCCCCTCCCTAGTGAACACAGAGGGCACTCATTTAATAATTTCTGCCTGGTCCTCGCCTCTTCCACCCACCGTCCTTCTGATCTCAATCTGCCGAGATGGCCCTTAGTTTTTCTCCACTCCCCAATGTACCGGAAGAACCCTTTTCCCTCCATGTATCCCCTGTGCCAGCCGCTGCTCTTTACTGGACTTTGCCCCCCCTCACCATCTGGGTGACTTTTCTAGATGCAAGATGGTGCATTTCCTTTTTCCTATCCCCTCTTGTTGTTTTATATTTTTTGTAGGCTGTCTTCTTTTCTTTGACCGCTACCTGAACCTCACTGGACCACCTTCATGGTTTATGTGACCTTGTTCCCTTACGTTTCACCTTAGTGCAGGTCCTGTCTGCCTCATGAAGTCCCTGTTTTATGACCTCCCATCTCTTTTCCACATTTGTCATTGATGTAATCCCCTTCAAGTGATCCTTGAGAATATTTCCCATGCCCACAAAGTCTGCCCCCCTGAAGTCCACTGCCAGTGTCCTAGATCTCTCCCCCCCCCCATGCTTATTTGAAACCAGACAGTATTGTGGTCTCTCCATTCAGGGATCCTCTACAACCAGGTCCCTTACCAGATCCCCATCTGCCAGAACCACGTCCAGGACATGCCCCTCCCTTGTGGGCTCCATCACATGCTGTGGTAGAACACATCCTGAAGCCATCCAACAGCCTCTGCTCCTTGGCCACCTTTTAGAGACATGGTTCCCAGTTTGTACCTGCTGGCATATTAAGGTCCTCCATCAACACCACTCTTCCCCTTTTGTCCACACTGGGCAATGATGTTGTCCAGCAAACCATCCTCCAGAACATCACTCATCCGGGGGCCTATATACTACACCCAACTTGACCTTACCTCCTACTGGGGTTTGTGCGGTGACCCATAAGGCCTCCACGTATCCCCTCTGCCTCTTCTACCCCTAGCAATTTCTATGTCATCTCTAATGAACATATAGCCACCCACCCCCCTCTGCCCTCCTTTCTTTTCTATCCTTCCTAAGCATAGTGTACCTCACATCGCTTAGGTCCCAGTCATGTTTTTGTTGGCCCATTACTTCCTGACTGCCACCACATCCACCCCCCCTCACACAGCATGCCTGGAACTCTGGCAACTTGTTTCCCAAGCTCCTGCATTTACTAACACCACCCCGACCCCTTATCCCTGATCCCTTTGTTGAGCCCCCCCAGGTTCCTTATACTTCCATCCTCCCTCTGCTCCTCCTGAAACATCCTCCCCTAGTCTGTTTCCTCCCTCCCCCTTGGGTTTTGAAGGCTACTCCCCTCATCTGGAGAGAGAGGGCTTCTGGTTAGCCCTCCTTATCCATCCCCTCACAAGTTTAAACCCCATCTTTCTCGAATGTAGTCAACCACCTCCTGTTTAAAGACTTCCTTCCCTAACGGGCAAGATGAAGCCTGTCCTTGGCATACAGTCCCTTATCCTCCCAAACTCCTTTTCTAGTTCACAACTCTTCTATTACTCTACGCCCACTTCCTGAGCCAGTCATTAACCTCTGTGATCTTCATTTTTTTCTCCACTGAGGCCTTTGGTACTGGCAACATCTCCAAAAAGGAAATGTTGCATCCATTATCCCGACAGACCCTGGCAAGTTCTTGGAACCTTGCTTGGATTTCCAAATCCAAATCCAAATCCAATAATTGTATACCTTGACTGTTGTTCCTCACTCATGTAACCTCTTGTTGTATTTGCACCACCTCTCTTTGTCCAAAACTGGACGCTTGTGAAAACTGGCAATTTTGCTCACATGCCTATCCAGTTTAACCAATAATCTGAAACTTGAACTGAACACTGTCCAGTCCCACCCCTCCATGCAGCCTGATCTCATGAATAGCACAAAATGACTTTCCTGCATCCCACATTCTGGCTGATCCCACCTTAACCCAGCCTGGTCCAAAATATAATAAATCCTTCTTCTTGCAGCCCACCCACCCACCCACTGCCTAGTTAAACTCCCACCCCAGCCCAATCCCAAGTGTATCAAAAACATCTCCAGTTATTGCTGGTCTGATCCAAGATGGCTGCAGAGCTATAGTACTTCCCATTTGCTCCCGATTTGGACTGCTGCTACAACTCAATAAAAGGAAGTAGGTAGGTAGTTTTATATTTGTACATGGGGCGCTTCCAGGGCTCAGAGCACCAGAAATACAAACTGATACAGAGAAAAGATGATGAGGGTGCAACAACATAAAAGACATCAAGGAACAGAACAATCACACCAGCTAATAAATTAATTGATCTCAAATAAATAAGAGAATAAAACTAAGGCAACTCTTGCTTAAATAAATATAAGTTTCTTAAAACTAGCTAGGCTGAGTGGGGTCATTTGGATCTCTTTAGGCTGAGTATTCCAAAAGCCAGGGGTTGTGACAACAAAGGTCTGTCACTCACTCAAGGAATGAGTTGATCACACTGGTACATAGGGGCTCAGGATCCTAGGAAGGTACAGAGGGGGCCCAGTCCATTTAGGGCATTCAATATTGACAAAAGTAAGTAAGTAAAATTAATTTGTTAAGCGCCCCATCCCGGGGGCTCTGGTCACTGTACAGGTAGGCAGAAATTTAAAACAACATACATTAATACAAAAGCATAAAACAAAACAACAATAATAAACAGCAATTAAACCTAAATAAATCCTAAATTAAAATAAAACAATGCAGCAGTTTATTTTAAACTATAGGCAGTCTAAAAATGCCTCTTTAAAAAGATGCACCTTCAGCCCCTGCTTAAAAAGCTCTACTGATGGGACCTCTCTCAAGGATCCTGGGAGCAAGTTCCACAATACCGGGCCCACTACCTCAAAGAAATGATCTCCACGGGACTTCAGGTGGGCCCTGGGAACTGCTAGGAGGCCCTCGGTAGAGGAGCGGAGTGAGAGCTCGGGAAGGACAGTAGTCAGAAGGTCACTCAGGTAGCCTGGGCCTAATCCATGTATGGCCTTGTAGATGAGCAAGCCTTGAAGATGATTCTCCACCTAACTGGCAGCCAGTGTAGATCACGCAGAAGTGGGGTCACATGACAGGATCTCGGAAAGCCCGTCAGCAACCTGGCCACAGCGCTTTGCACCTGCTGCAGGTGCCAGAGGACCCCTCCATTGACTCTGAGGTACAGAGCATTGCAGTAGTTGAGTTGTGGTGTCATAAACGCATGTACCAGTGAGGGCAGGTCATTGGGTGGAATCAAGGCTTTGATCTGGGCAACATTCCTCAGGTGGTAAAAACCACTCCTGATGACAGACAACAGCTGTACCTCAAGTATCAGTCCATCATCAAGGATGACGTGCAGATTTTTCACCTTGGTAGATGCCGCCAAGTGAGTGGGGCCAAGAAATAACCCTGGTCCCATCTCAGCAGCATCCACATCCCGCTGGCAACCAGGCTCAATCACTAGCCCCTCCGTCTTGTCAGGATTGAGTCTCAGTCAGTTGAAGGACATCCAGTCCTGAATCTCAGCCAGACATTTATTCAGCACCTCCTTGGTGTCCCCTGTCCTGGGTGCAAATGATGTGTACAGCTGTGTGTCATCTGCATAGCAGTGAAAACCAAAGCTGTACCGTCTAATGATCTTACCCAAGGGAAGCTTGTACACTGGGAACAGCGTAGGCAACAGGATCAAGCTCTGGGGAACTCCACATGGCAGGGTCTTTGGGCAGCATAAGAAGTTCCCCATTACTACCTTCTGTGTCCTGCCTGTGAGGAAGGACTCAAACCAGTTGATGATGGTACCGGTGAATCCACAGAGCTCCCTTAGGCAATCCAGCAACACTATATGGTTCACAGTGTCAAATACTGTGGAGAGATTGAGGAGAACGAGCATTGACCGCTCCTCTCTATCTCTTGCCCTAAGGAGATCATTCTGCACTCTGAATTAATGCAATTTCAGTGCTATGCCTTGAATCCTGACTGGAAGGGCTCATAGATGTCATAGGCTGTGAGGTTTGCCTCACGCTGCAGAGCCACTACTTTCTCGATAACCTTACCCAAAAATGGGAGGTTAGAGATTAGTCTATAATTCACCAAGATGTCAGGGTCAAGAGATGGTTTCTTTAGAAGGGATCTCACCAGTACCTGTTTCAGGGCGCCAGGAAAACATCCCTCTAAAAGCGAATGCCGGAAAATCTCGGTGAACACTGCACCAGCTGACTCAACACATTCCATAAAGAGACAAGTTGAGCCCGGGTTCAGTTCACAGTATGTGGGCCACAGCTACAAAATCACCTCACAGACCTCTACCACCCCAACTGGCCTGAACTCACTCCAGACAATAGGAGGCGCCTCTGGACACACACCACTCACCACCACAGGGCTGCAATTACCCCATTAGAGAAATCCCAGCCCTAATGGGGGACACCCTGTCAGAGAAGAACAAAGCAAACTCCTTGCACTGAGCTACTGAAAATGCTTTTTTCGGCTGCAGACAGGCAGGATGGAGAACATAGAAACATAGAAACATAGAAGTTGATGGCAGATAAGGACTGCAAGGCCCATCCAGTCTGCCCATTTCTTTTTCTACCTTATGAATGTGTCATAGGCCTTTGCTCTATCAATGGCCTATCTCAATACTATGTAGGAAGGAGGGTGGGGCGTTGGTCCTCCCCTTGAGCGCAAGCCTCTGAGGGATGCATTTTTCCACTGAAGCTCATGTTCTAATTCACTTGTGCTGCGCTTTAAATTTTTTTTATTTTGGTTCTGTAATTACAAATGACTGTCAGTAAGGGTGCATCTGGGACCAAGGACCAGAAAGTGGTGGGGGGTCACATGGTTGCACAGTCTACTGCAGAAAATAATAATCATGTTGTGCTGAGAAAGAGAAACTGTGAGTGGGCCAGCGTGCCACCCATTAGTATAAAAGGTACGGGTGGAGCATTTGGCACTGAGTGAGAGGTGGTTTGTGTTGGAGACAGGGAGAGTGTGGAGCAAGTTGTTGAGCATACTAGCGTAGAGTAGTAGACAGTCACAGAGGCTAAAAAAAGTGAGAGATTCAGAGAGGAGAGATGAGTCATGAGAGACAGAGAAGACAGAAGAGAGCCTTGTCTTATATTTTTTTTTCATCACTTGTGCAATGTAAGCATAAGCAGAATGCACACCACACTAAGTACTCTGTCTGTTGTTGTCTATGTAGACAAGACTGGTAATTGTCACTAGTCAGTGACAGAGTGTCTGTAGTAAAAAGTGATGGCACTGCAGACAAGCAGAAGAACAGACCCAGCAGTGATGAATAATTCCAAATTAATTTCTGAATCAAATTGTGAGATGATGAGATGGTATCTATGTGGTGAAAGCGCAGTGGGGGGATTGATAGTCTCACTCAGAAAGTTGAGAGACAAAGATCTGCTTTCCTTGCCGTTGAATTATTGGGCCTGGGCGGGCCTGTCTTGGAGTCGGCTCTACTGGCGGGTGGGCAGGTGGGCAGTGACCGTGTAGTTCACTTGAACTTCATGCACTGGACTGGGGACTGGAATGGGAGTGAAGATTTTGAAGTAGTTGCCTCAGCCTTGGCCTGACTGCCATGGCGTGGGCCATGGCACACCATCCCTTCTGTCCACCATGTTGTTACATTTTTTTTTTTCTTTCCTCTTGACCCACGTCCATCCTGCACTCCCATTCCATTGCCTTTTTTTTTTTGTGTCCTCTCCTTCTGATTCTCCCTAGCAGAGTCCTTGTTCTATTCACACCCCACCACCCACACCTGTCTTGCTTAGAAAATGAGACCTTGCCTGCTAATGCCTTGGCTAGTTGTCTTGGATGCCATGTGAGGGTATCTGTACAGTTTAGATCATAGCATATTAACAGTTACACGTATCTGGATTGGCTTGGACTGTGGAGGGGAACTGACGGGAATCAGGGGAATGAGGGGATTTGGAGTGGGGCTCCTTCTGGCTGCAGGGATGCTGACTGGAGCAGTTGGGCTGGCTCAGCTGTACTGGGGGGGTGCTGTGCAGGGGTTATTTACTGGGCAGAGGAGAGGGACTGCTCTGCTAAGGCTTACTGAAAACTGGTATAGGCTAGGCAGAATGTTTTTTCCCTAATGACACTTCTCATTGCACCATGGGGCCCCTACACTGTCTCTCACCAGAGCTAACTAAATGGGCCCTTGGGGGGGTCCCTCAAGCTCAAGCACCCTATCATGCCCTGTCGGGCCTTTTTGTTTTTGTTGTTTTACAGGGCCCCGCCTAGACACTACAACTTGGGGACACTACTACATAATGTATCCCATCGCCATCCAACAGCAGGACCCCCCACCAGACAAGCTACCCCCTGCAACAGCCCCCCCCACAGGTCAGGAGAGGGCCAGGAAGCAGAAGATCCACAGCAAAGAACTGCTGCTACAGTGCTGTCCAGGGTCCCACAGTAAAACTTCTGGCAGAAAAGAAAAGCTCCCCGACTCACTAGGTCTGCTTGGCTTGCATCAATGAACATGACAGTTTTATTAATAATTTATAACACTGCATAGACTGAGCATGTCACCTAAATCATGGATGTCAGTTGACTGTTTATGGATCTTGACATCTGACAGTTTCTGGAGCACTTATAAATTACATATAAAATTACCTGTCACGTTCGTGGTTGCCAACAGAGTATATGAGTCTGAGCTGGGGAAAGAGAGAGGGAGGGAGTGGACCAGAGGAGCAGTGCATTTTTTTGTATGCCAGAAGTTATACATTGGGACCCTGGACAGCACCATAGCAGCAGTTCTATGATGTGAATATTACGGCTCCTTGGCCTCTCTCCCAACTGGGGGAGGTAGAGGCAGATGCAGGGGTGCTTTTATGAGGGGTTCCTGCGGTGGGGGATTGATACAGTCAGAATATTGTTTGGTGGAGGGGGATGCCACTGCAGAAGAGTGGTCCCCAAGTCTGGAGACTTGGGGCTGCATACCTCTCAACCTCTTGCCTCATGAATCAGGGATAAGACTTAAAATAATCAGGGACAAAGACCCCAAATCTTGGACACGTTATTAACTGACACTATTCACTCAGAAAGCTGAATAGAAAAAGGGGATTTGTGTTCATCTGCATTTTCTGAAGGAGAATAAGTCTGTAACTTTAATGTTTTACATTGTTTTGTGATTTTAACCCCCCCACCCCACTGTTCTCTACCATAAAAACAAACTTTATGATGGACAAATGCAAATTTTCTTGCAAAATTAAGGACAGTTTAGAGGTGTGTGTGGTTGGTCTAGTTGCAGGGATTGTTTGGGTGCGTGGGCGCTTGTCTTGGTGTAGGGTGGTGGTTCAGCTATGGGGAAGGTAGGCAGCTAAGGTGAGTGTGGTGTTGTGGAAGTGTTCAAGCTACTGTAGGATGGTTGGGGGGGCGGAGTCTGGTTATGGTCTAGAAGGGTGGTCAAGCAGCATTGAGTGCTGGAGATAGTCTAGCTGAAGGAAGAATGGTCGGGGGGGTGGAGGCTTTTCCTTCTGTTAGGTGGTGGTGATTCCACTACAGGGGTAGTGGAGCCTGCCATCAGGGCTGAGTGAGTGGGCTCATGGGGATACATCCCCCTATGTGAGTATGGGTGGTTGCAGGTGGGGCATCTCAGAGGTACATGTGTCCAGCACTCGAGGACTGCATCTATGCCACTGAGGTGGCTATATATGCCCCCATGAGCCACTCTCGATGGAACTGTTGGTCAGACAGTTGTCCACAACAATTGCAGCTGCACTGCACACTCTGATGACAGCCAGCCAGCATCTTCGACTCCCACACCTCAGATTCAATGGGAGCAAAGTTTTCCCTGAAATCAGGGTAGGGGCAGTATAACAAAAGTATGTTTTCCTTCAGAAAAGCCCCAAAGCTCACTACAGAGCATGTAAACAACCTAGAGCTTCTGGGGCATAAGCAATAGGACCACCTGTGTTTTTCTGGGGGGACCCAAAATTAGTCCCTTGCCCAGGGCACCAAAATGCCTTCCTACGGCTCTGGCCTATCTATTCATACTCATCTGTATTACTCCCTTATGCCTATCCCATGCCTGTTTGAAGCCCTGCACTGTATTCATATCCACTACTGCCTAAGGTAGGCCATTCCATGCATCCACCACCCTTTCTGTGAAAAAGAACTTCTTCATATTAACCTTTAATCGGCCTCCCTCTAATCTCAAGCTGTGTCCTCTTGTCCTGCTATTTTTCTTATTTTGAAACATGTTAGACTCTTTCACCTTGTTAATGCCCTTAAGGTGTTTGAATGCTTCAATCATACAGTATCACCTCTATCCCTCCTTTGCTCTAGGGTGTACATATTGAGTTCAGTTAATCTGTCCTCATATGTTTTCTGATGCAGTCCCCGCACCATTTTGGTCGCCCTTCTCTGGACTGCCTCAATTTGGTCAATGTCCTTGTGAAGGTGTGGCCTCCAGTACTGCACGCAGTACTCCAGATGGGGCCTAACCAGTGTCTTGTAAAGAGGGATTATTACCTCCCTCTTCCGACTTGTGATACCCCTACAAATACACCCCAATATCCCTCTAGCCTTACCTACTGCTTTAGAGGTCTGCTTGGATGATTTCAGGTCATCGATGATGATGACGGCCAAGTCTCTTTCTTCCCTTGTGACTGCTAGCAACTCCCCTCCCAGCCTATAGGTGGCTTCAGGGTTTCTCATCCCTATGTGCATGATCTTACATTTCTTTGCGTTAAACCCCAGTTATCACTCTTCCAACCATTTTGCTAGTTTATCCAGATCTCTTCTCATTCTGCCCACACCATCTGGAACATCTACTCTGTTGCAGATCTTGGTGTCATCTGCAAACAGACAAACCTTACCCTCCAGTCCATCTGCAATGTCACTGATGAAGATATTGAAGAGGACTGGCCCCAGGACTGATCCCTGAGGTACACCACTTCTGACTTGCATCTCTTCTAACTGTATACCGTTTACCACCACTCTCTGTTTTCTGCCCGTTAACCAGTTTGCCACCCAGTTGACTAACGTCTGACCCACCCCGAGCCTACCCAGCTTATTAATCAATCTTCTATGTGGAACAGTATCAAAAGCTTTGCTGAAGTCAAGGTAGGCAACATCAACTGCTCCCCTTGGTCCACCACTCTGGTTACCCAGTCAAAAAAATCTATGAGATTAGTTTGACAGGACCTTTTTAAACCCATGCTGTCTTGGATCCTGTGCTCCTGTGGATTCCAGGTGTTGCACTATCCTTTTCTTAAGAGTGTCTCCATAATTTTGCCCACTACTGAGGTAAGACTGACTGGTCTGTAGTTCCTGCCTCCTCCATGCTACCACTCTTGTAGAGCAGGATCACATGAGCCTTCTCCAGTCTTCTGGGACCTCTCCTGTGTTCAGAGACTCACTAAACAGTTCTGATAATGGCTGTGCTAGTTCCACCCTTAGCTCCTTTAGTACCCTGGGATGTATGCCATCAGGTCCCATTGCCTTGTCCACACTGAGCTTATTGAGCTCTTGTAGAACCCTTTCTTTTGTGAAGGGACTAGTGCACACCTCCCTCCCCCCTGTGTCCATGGTGCAGAGCTGTGGGCCCTGCCCTACCTTCTCTTCAGTAAATACTAAGCAGAAGTATCTATTTAGGATAGATGCTCTTACATGGTCCTCCTCCTCACACTCCCCCTTATCCCCTTTGATCTTAGCAATACCGCCTCGGGACTTTCTCCTTTTACTAATGTATCTATAGAAAGTCTTGTCACCTTCTTTTACTGTCCGTGCTAGTGTTTCCTCAGTTTGGGCCTTTGCCTGCCCTACTGCTGTCCCTGCTTCCCATAGGGATGTTTGGTATGCCTCCCTATCTTCATCCTGCTGCGTTCACTTATATTTCCTGAAGGCCATCCTTTTGGCTCTGACCTTTGCTGCTACTGTGTTTGAGAACCAAAGTGGCTTCCTTCTTCTTTTGCACTTCCTTTTCTCACTAACATAATGGGATGTTGCTTCAAGTATTGCATCTTGAATGCTTGCACTTTTTGCCTGTACCCCCTCACCTGTATTTCTTTTTGCCAAGGCTAGCTTAACTCTGTTGGCCATCTTAACAAAGTCAGCTCCTCTGAAGTTCCATATTTTTGCCTTAGAATGGGATGATTTTGTTCTAGTGGCCAAATTGAACCATACCATGTGATGGTCGCTGGCCCCCAGGTGACCTTCTACCTGGAGATCTGTGATCTTTCCCTGTTATTCAGTACTAGATCTAGGATAGCCCTGTCTCTAATGGGTTGTTGTACCAGTTGTTTGAGGACCTCCCCCTGCAGGGAATCCACCACGTGTCTAGTTCTGGCAGATGTCCCTTCTGGTATTGACCAATCTGTATCTGGCATATTGAAGTCTCCCATTATCAGAACCTCCCCTTTAGCTGTCATGTTTTGTATATCTTCTGACAGTAACGTGTCTATGTCCTTCCCCTGGTCCGGAGGCCTGTACACAATCCCAGTTTGTATGACTGTCCCATTTCTAGTTTCCAGGGTGACCCACAGTTCTTCTGGCTCCTTATGTGTATTCTGAATTTCTGTAGCTTTGATATTTTCATTGACATAAAGGGCCACTCCACCCCCCCACCCCCTTTTTACACCTCGGTCTCTTCTGAACCGTACATAGCCAGGTACTGAAGTCTCCCAAGTGTAGTGTGGTTACTGGTAAACTATGTCTTGCTAATGGCTACTATGTCCAGTTTAGCCTCTGTCATTATTGCCTGCAGGTCTGGGATCTTGTTTCCCAGACTGCGAGCATTTGTGTATATGATTTTCCATTGGTCAGATTTTGGTGTGTTAGTTGTTGGGCGAGGTCCGTCGTTTCCCCCATGCATCGTATGGGTAGCCAGACCTTTTTCTTTACCTGGTGATGCAAATGAACTACAAACATGCTGAACTTCTGTTTGACCACTAGCTGAGGGGGGAAGGGTGTTCTTCCCATTCGATGTTTCGGGTGCTGCACCCCTCTCCCCATTTGCTAGTTTAAATATTCTGCAAAGACATCAAACTTCTGCCCCAATGCACTGACTCCCTCCTAAGTCAGATGCAGTCCATCAAATTTAAAGAACTTTCACTCCCAAAACTATTGCCAGTTCCCTACAAATTTGTGTCCTTTTTCTTGGCACCAGTCCTTGAGCCACATGTTTAGCTCCCCTATCTCCCCTTCCTTCTCTGACCTTCCGTCCATCTGTCCCCCTTTCTCAGACTGGCAGGATCTCAGAGAAGGAGATGCCGGACGAAATGGATAATAGTTTGTCACCCAGCCTAGTCAGGTGTTCCTTGGTCACCACAACTGACCGGCTGGTGAGATCATTAGTCCCTATGTGTACCAGGACATCAATGTTTTCTCCTGCTTCCTGAACAATTTTAGCAATGCGGTCAGTGTCTCTTCACGCTGATGTACCTGGGAGACATCTGACCATTACCCCTGGCTGGAGATACGTATCAACTCCCCGAATCACACCCTGTAATAATGCAGCAGAATGTATACCCAGCAACAACAATTTGAATCCGGGAAAAATAAAGCAATAAAATGTTAGCAACAAACAGTAACAATCCCTTGTGCGTACAAAATAAAAATAACAACACACAGTAAACCTGCCTAGCCAAAAGAAGCCTTAATCCTTATTGTTGCTCTGGTAAGGTTATTTGAGCTGTCCTTTCAAGCAGCTTAGAAGAAAAGAGCTCAGGTGAAGCTAGGTGCCTTGGCCAGCAAACCTAGTCTACAGTACTACAGTACGAAAAAGCAGAGCTGGTCTGTTCCTCCCTGCAGCAATCTCACCAGACAAGAACACTGCCTTCTTATGGTTGATTTCCCTTTGATATTCACTGTAGTGAATTCTCAAAGCCAGTTTGTCCTCCTCAG
This sequence comes from Neoceratodus forsteri, assembly GCA_016271365.2. Classification (NCBI taxonomy): domain Eukaryota; kingdom Metazoa; phylum Chordata; order Ceratodontiformes; family Ceratodontidae; genus Neoceratodus; species Neoceratodus forsteri. The sequence goes on along the minus strand of CM057450.1, from coordinate 637,053,156 downwards.
ACTGAGACCTCCACCAACAGCGCTCCAACCACTGACCCCTGGTCTTCATCTCCTTGAAAGCCCCATCAAACCACAGGGTCTCAAGTGAGAAGACCTGGATTGTACACGGATTGGTGAAACAGAGTTGAGCAACTTGGAAACAGCCCCATTATAAGCTGCAACCGCCTCACCCGTACTTGCTGCACATGCAACACTCACATCAGGTAGATCCAGTACCACCATCAGTCCCTCTGGGGACAACCCCTTTAATGCGTGGTAGAGGACCATCTCCACAGGGGAAGGACTAACTGGGGGGGAGACAAACAAAAACTTTACCGTGCATTGATACAACCAAACGACCAGATAAATCCTGAGGACAGAGACTTCAAGCCCCAGTAAGAACACTAAGTCCAAGGTGTGACCATGGCTGTGGGTCACAGAAGCAACAGCTTGTGCAAGACCCAGTCAAGTCATTGACTGGAGGCAGTCAAAACCAAAATGTGAATGTTCTTCATTGATCCAGGCACTTAAGTCACCCAGAACCAATCATCTGTGTGAAGGGTAGGAGGAAGTAGATTGTTGGTTAACTAGAACCTGCAGCTTATCCAATACGTAGGGAATGGGCAGACTAGGTGGGCCACGTGATCCTTATCTGCTGTCAATGTCTGTGTTTCTTCTTGGTGATGAAGTCCACAACTTCCTGCAGAAGTACATTGTGAAGAATTAATTTGGGGGTCCTCAACACCTCAAGAAAGACCAAGTAGGAAAAAAAGCAGTATACTGTACCTCTTTATCAGATAAACTGCTGGCTATCAGTCCCATAGTCCAGTTTCCACTCAAGAGGAGCTCCAACCTGGGAGTCACTGGAGCTGAACCCACAACTGGATCGATAGCAATGGCTGTAGCATTGCTTCCTTCAACAACCCAATGACCATTGAACCTATTTATTTCATTTATTGAGCATTCAGAAAATACCTTTGAGTCAAGAACTCATTTACAAAGGTTCCACGTCACAAAAAATAGGACATTACAACAGTAAAGTAAGATACAATGCAGGAAACAGCACAAACTTGAGTACAAGGTAAAATACATTAGAGGCTAACAATCAGCTTCTAACATAGTTAGTACATTGCTCAAACAGATTAGTATATAGGCACTAATATTGAGATAATCAATAATGGTGGTTGGGGGCCGAGTGGGGGGTGTATGCAAGCCAGAGGCCTTTGTCAAGGTAGAGGGGGGAGTGCAGGGTGAGTTCAAAGACAGTCACAGCTGTTAGAGGACTGGAGATGACCCCTAAGATTGGTTTTGAAGAGGCCGATTCTATTTTCGTTTGTGAGAGAGCTCGGCAGACTATTCATCCATGAGGGGTCCTTGTAGCTAAAGGATCTTTGTAATTGGGAGGTACGATAGTGGGGAACCATGAGGAGCTTCTTGCTGCTGACATATTCTTAGCAAAGACCTGTCACCCCTACTGAAATCCCATGACACACTGCAGGAATTTGGGGAGGCTATCACAGGACTTTAACTTTGGCCTTTTTGATATCTGTCATCAAATTAGATTTCTTAGTGGAGGAAACTGAGAAGCTGGAAAAGGAGTCTAGTGTGAGATTAGATAAGGACTATTACTTAGAGTATTGAGGGGGTAACAGCTGCAAAACTTATTTTTATATCACATCCTTCCAATGCTCAAGGTGCTTTTACAATCAACGTATGAAACAAAATACAGTCAAAAACTATGCAAGACAAACAAGAATAAAGAACAAAGTCAAATATAATATAAATTCCTACACAGCTGTCTATGCTCATACAACATAGGCCTGACTAAAAAGATGTTTCTTCAACCTAAGTCTGCAAATAGCAAAAGAGCAAGAGTTATGAACGTAATAGAAGGGAGAGTTCCACTGGGATGGTGCAACCACTGCAAATGTGGTTACCTGCCAACTTCGCCTTACAGGGTGGCATCCACAAAAGCCCCTGGCCTGTGGACCTCAACACCCTTGCAGATGTGTAGAGTGTAAGAAGCTCACTGAGGTACTGGGGGCTGAGCTTGTTCAGGTCTGTGTACTATTATAGTGACCAGAGATGTATAATGAGTAAAACTGTAAATTTTCAAAAACTATTTGGTGAGTGAGCAGTCTATTTTGCTTATTTTCTGGCCCATACTCACAGAGGCTTCTTCCCACATGTTTTTTTTCTATCAAAGCTCGGGTCTTGCAGAACATCTGACATAAAAAATATAACACAGATGCTCAATTTAGACAAAACTACAGTAAACAGTCATATTTCAAAATTTACCTAATTGTAGTTTTTGAGAAAACTGCAACTGATTTTTGTGACAAAAGTTAGGAAAAATTGCTGTTATTGGCATTCATATTTTTGCAAACTATCTGGCCAATTTTTGTCACATTTAGTAAACTACAAGATATTCTGACAGAGAACAAACCTTAACAGTTTTAAATCTCTACTCCAAAAGATTGCTGAATGATAGATAGATAGATAGATGATAGTTATTTTATTTTATTTTATTTATAAAGCACTCAATTCATAAGACTCTGAGCACTGTACAACAGTACAACCATATAATTAATCAGATCATACAGCACATATAATAAAATCATAATAAAAACGTTAAATTGCATTTCTGAATCAACCAATAAAAGCCTGTAGGAACAGAGAGATTTTTAATTCCCTTTTAAAGGCTTCTACCGAGGGAGCCCTCCTCTGATTGTCAGACAAGGAGTTCCACAGGGTAGGCGCGGCCACAGCAAATGCTCTATCCCTAGAGTGCCACAACCTAATCCTGGGAATTCCAAGAAGGCCTCCCTCAGCAGAACGGAGTGCCTGGGCTGGGTGGCAGGGGACAATGAGCTCTTGCAGATAGGTGGGACCCCCTTCATGCAGGGTCTTATAGGTATGGAGCCCTATCTTGAAGAAATCCTCCACCTGACGGGCAACCAGTGCAGTCCGCAGAGGACTGGGGTAATATGTTCACATCTCCTTACTCTGGTCAAAAGTCTCGCTGCCACATTCTGCACCAGCTGCAGCCTGTGGAGGCTGCCTCCAGATAACCCAAGGTATAGGGCATTACAGTAGTCCAGCCTGGAAGTGATGAACATATGTATCAGTGTGGCCAGGTCATCAGGGGGAGCCAGGGCTTGGATTTGGGTGAAATTCCTAAGATGGTAAAATCAGCTTTTAACCACCGCTGACACCTGAGCATCAAGTGTCAGGCCATTGTGTAGGATCACACCCAAATACTTCACCTGCCTGGACAGGGCAAGAGGAACCCAACCCAGTACTTGACTGGGGGGTAGACCCCCAGCCTCCCTTCCCCACGATGACCTGGATCCACCACCAGCACCTCTGTCTTGTCTGGGTTGAGACTAAGTCAATTCGGGGTCATCCACAACTGGTTTCCTCTAGGCAGCTATTAAATCTGATCTGATGACACCTGAGAAGTCAGATTGCACAGGACAGAGACAGCTGGGTATTCACTGCATGACAATGAAAACCCAGCCCGTGCTACCTGATAATGATCCCCAATGGCAGCATGTACACCATGAACAATAAGGGTGACAAGACTGAACCCTGCGGAACCCCACAGCACAGAGGCTTCAGGGTAGATGAGACAAGTCCATTACCACCCTTTGCACTCTGTCTGTTAAGTATGACCTGAACCAGGTGATGACATTACCAGACAGGCCACACCAGAACTGCAGGTGGTCGAGTAACACTTCATGGTCCACGGTATCAAATGCCCCAGAGAGATCCAGGAGAACCAAGATGGTTTGAACTCTCCTGTCCCACGCCATCAGGAGATCATTTAGCACCCTTACCAGGGCAGTCTCCATACTATGCTCCACCCAGAACCCAGACTGGAAAGGCTCATAGGTAGAGGAAGAGGCAAGGAGTCTCTCAAGCTGTATAGCCAACACCTTTTCTATGACTTTCCCTAAAAATGGGAGGTTCGAAACCGGCCTGTAGTTGCCGAGGCAGTCCGGGTCCAAAGAGGGCTTCTTCAAAAGGGGTCTAACCAAGGCCTCTTTCAGGGACAGTGGAAAGACCCCACTCCTCAAGGAATGCCAGATGCAATCATAGGTCCAGTCAGGTCCAAACAACCAACCAACAGGTGGGTTGGACCTGGGTCTAGATCACATTGTGTTGGCCGGAACTTAGAGATTATCCCCATCACTGCCTCCACCCCAATCAGCTCAAATTCATCCCAGACAGGAGGAGTATTCTGGCACGAATCAGGCTGAGTACTGCGACCCTTTAGAGAGATACTTGAGGAGACCTCAGCTCTGATAGAGGACACCTTGTTAGCAAAGCAGTGCAAACATTACTTTTTAAATATCCATTTAATCCAAGCTATAGTGGCACCACCCTATTATAGCTAGCCTCCATAGCTGGTTGTAGGGACTAGCAAACCACATGACAATGTTTTTTATGTTTTTATTATTGTCTTCTCAAAACAGCAATAAAGTGGAGTGCCGCTAGGGTTACCACCTGTCCTGATTTTCTCAGGATAGTCCTGATTTGGGCAGTTGTGTCCTGCAAAAAAACATGAAAAATATTACGTGTCCTTACCTTAAAGTAGAAAAAAAATATTTTCTAACTTTCCTCTAAATGTTGCAGGAAACTATAATACTTTAACTAAAATACCTTAAAAGTATAAGAAACAATAGTAACAACTAACAAGCATTTGTCAATGCCAAATGTTGCTTGCTTCTATGTGCTGTTTAGGTATTTGGAAGTCATTGGAGTGTAAATATTGAAAATTTGCGAACTTACGAGCGTGCGTAGGAACTGCGCAACGCACGCTCGTAAAACAGTCATTTTTAGGATTTTTTTCACCAAATTTTCAACATAGCCATTTTAAGACCTCTGGTCGCGAACAGTGTCACTGTGATTTTGTTAATGTGTCCCATACATTGGTTTGCACACCGACTGCGTTAATATAGCTACGCCCGTGAGCTACGTTTTGGGCAGGATGAAAAATGACAGCTGTACTCATCAGGAGGTGTGGTAAAATGGCAATGTTGAAAATCTGGAGTGGAAATATTGAAAATTGCAACCACGAAGCTGCAAGTGTGGAACTGTGCAACGACTGTGAAACAGTCATTTTAGGGAATTTACCAAATTTTCAACATTGCCATTTTAAGATCTCTGCTCATGAACAGTGGCACTGTGATTTTCTTAATGTGTCCCATATGCTGAGTTACTTTTCACTGCGCCATTTATGCGCTTCATGAGTGAAACATGTTTTGGGTGAGATGTGAAAAATGACAGCTACTACTCATAAGAAGGTGTGGAAAAATGTCAATGTTGAAAATCTGGCATGGAAATATTGAAAATTAGCAAACCCTCTGAGGCGTGCGTAGGAACTGCATATATTCGTAAAACAGTCATTTTAGGAATTTTTCACCAAATTTCAACATAGCCATTTAAGACCTCTGCTCATGAACAGTGTCACTGTGATTTTCTTAATTTGTCCCGTACATTGATTTCAGACACCGACTCGCCATTCTGCTACATGGAGCGGAAACACATTTTAGGTGAGATGTGAAAAATGACAGCTATACTACTCATAAGAAGGTGTGGTAAAATGGCAATGTTGAAAATCTGGAGTGAAAATATTGAAATTTCATGAAACTTACGAGCCTGAGTAGGAACTGCTGGCATGGCACAAATGAAAACAGTCATTTTGGAATTTTGGCACATTTTCAACATGGGGTTTGGGCCTCTTCTCATGAATGATGTCACTGTCATGCGGTATTCAGGCGAAGGTGATTTCGCAGTCACTGCGACAATCACACTCCCGAACCAATCTTATATGACAGTGATATCATTCTGAAGAGAAGGTCCTAAAACACATGTTGCAAATTTGGTGCAAAATTCCCAAAATGGCTGAGATATGCAATAAAGTTGAAACCCCCTATCTAGGCCCATTATACAGCTTACCGCATTTCCTCAGTTCAACGGGTCGGCTTTGAAGAGTACAGACATGTTCCCGATAACATGAAGATCGTCCGAGAGTCCGGAGGTAAGTATGGAGTGAAGGTGTGGGGAGCTGGGTGCGCAGTGGGTGGAGTGCGGGTTGTAGGAGGGTCGGAGGCGTGCAGCGGGACCCGTTTTGTCTTACAGGTAAAAACAAAAAGGCGTTGTGGGACCATTTGCCCACGCTGGGGTGGGCTCCCAGCGTGGCACAGGACTTTGGGGCATTCAGCCGACGGGGATTTCAACTGATGCCACTGCATTTTGGAGCGTGTATGGACAGCTCCAAAATGCATTAACCAGAGGGCGCCTGCCAGGACACTGCCTGAATTGGAGGAGGAGGTGACACACCTCCGAAATCTCCGATGATGGCACTATGTTTCTTGCACATGCGTGCAAGCAACATAAAAAACTACAACACTTAGTTGTAATTCTGATTATTTAGAGAAAACAAGTCTGTTGCATTGGTCAGGGTTGCATCTTGTTCTGCAAATAATCATGTTTTAGTAAGAAATGTCCCACTTTGGGCTTCTTAAAAGGCAGTAACCCTAAGTGTCGCTCCTTTTAATATGGCATCTTAATGTCATTAAATTTATTGCAAAGCTATGACCTAGCAAAATGGGCAGAAATGGATGGTAATGGTAGAATAGCCCCCATAACTAATATTGCTGTCTCCCACTAAACAAATGTAAATATGTTGCTGGTTGAACTAAAAATAAAATGTGCATATAGGCTACAGTAAAGCACAAGTAGTAAAGGTGGGTCAGGTACTGGACTCCATGGCTTGACTAATCTTACTGGGGGCCCCATAAATCTACAGATGACCCTGCTTGCCTATAGGGCTGGCTGAATGGTGTACTATAATGTTGTGCCCATATAAGGCATCAGTTTACACATCGTCCTCTGGCTGATGATCCCATCCTCTTAGTTTGCATTGGCTATTGAGATCCTCCCCCAGCTCCTTTGCACGTAGTGCCTGGTCCACAAAGTGAAAAAAGCCCTCTGCAGATGCAGAGGGCAGGCAGAGCCACAGAGTGCCTCCTCCACATGTGTGGGACAGTTTACATCAGCCATGGAAGATGTTGCATGTTGAGTATCTGCCTCTCCACAACCCTACTCTGCCAGTAGTACTATGTGGTAGGTTGGGTTCAGAGGTGAGCAAGGGGACAGAGACACTATCCATGCAACCTTCAACACGTTTTATGCAAAGTGGAGGGCTCGTTGGGGTGATGGAGGCTACACCAGGGGAACCTTAAGCACAGAAACACACACCAGTTGTGGTCATTCCTGGCTGACTCCCAGTACTCTGACTGCATTTTTTTAACATTTATTTATGATTCATTTTTACTTAAAATTATATAAACAAGTACATATAGACATACATGAAAACACAAGACAGAAAAAAGAAAAAATCCACACTTAGGGCCAGATGTTCAAAACTTTGCGCTGGGCACAAACCATTTGCACAGGTTTAGCATGGGATTAGCGTAGGTCCGCTATATACAAAAGACCAAATAGCACACGCAGAATGCATTAGCGCTGGGCAAAATCATAATGTATTCAAGGGGCAAACTGAGGGGGCATGTATATGAATACAGACGCAATGCTATATTCAATGACTAGCATTGTGCAAAGCAGTTTTGTGCGACTTAGCGTGACACTCTGCAAGGTGCAAATTACCACCCCGGAAAAGGTAGTCTTAACCCTGGGCAATCCAGCTTTGCATGAAATTGTGGCTTTGCGCGGCATTTGCACGGCTTTTGCAGGGCTTTGCATGACCCTAACCAATAAGTATGACACATAGAAAAAGCCAGACATAGAGGAAACATGCTGCTCACTGATGGCATCAGAATGATGCCATTATCTGCCACCAGTCCCAGCCATGCCAGGTAATAAGTGGTGACCTGGCTCCTAGTGGACACTGGCAGTGTGATCATACAACAAACACCTGCAGACCGCCCTTCTGTGAACATCAACAGATGCCAGCACACACACATGCAGCACTGTGGGCATGGAGGGTGTTGAGGGGAGGGTGTATGGGAGGCCAGGCTGCGCCACAGACTGGGTGTGGCCACAAGGTTGGGACATATCACGCAGTGCACATGGGCCAATATTGGGAATACCCCAACACCAGTGTGCCTGTCTGATCGTACTTGCCCCCAGCCACATACTGCATAGCTGTACAAACACTACAGCACACACAGCCAGCCATGTATATGTCATTGTGAGCATCCCATGCCAGAGGTGCAGCATCTGTGGGTCACACAACAGCATAATAGTAATGGCCAGTGTCAGTAAACACCTGCCAGTTGGGTCTGTCACTGTGTACAGTGCAGTGGTCATCACTGCCCTACACACCATAGGCATTGTTGTGTCCCTCACACTACTGGCCCCCTTGCTACTGTAGTGTCTGCTGTGCACTGTAGCATGACCTACAGTGTGACAGTTGCATGCAGCACCACCACCACCTGTGCCTATGCTGTCTTGTCCCCTGGGGTACAATATGCTATGCTGTACTGTATACATGTAGCCAGCAGCTACCATCATGCACTGCCAGACTTACCTATAGGTGGAGCTGCGGGCAGACCCGGCCAGCCCCTGTACTTCCAGACTGACCTACAGGTGGAGCTGTGGGACCCTGCAGTAACGCTGGGCAAACTGCATACAGATCAGGGCATAATGAGATGCTAATCTGGATGTTTGCCCAGAGGCTACCTAAATAGGCTCATTTGCATGTCACATTTGAATATGACAAAGTTTAGCACCGGGCAAACATGTTTGCACCAGGCAAATGGCTTAGCTCTGCGCTAAACCCGCGCAAACATGTTAGCGCCATGCAAACGGTTTGGGGAATATTATACAGTTTTGCACACTGTACTTTCATGTGCACTGCTGCCTGCAGCTGACCTGAGTCCACACATTTGCTGGCACACACATTGGCCACATAGTTCACCTCTACCTATCTTCATGTCGCTGTGAACTTGGCTGCCGTTGTGGTGTGAACTTCCTGGTAGCTATATTTAGAGCTGTCTTATTCCTGGGCTATGTTTGCACTGCACTCCCAGCCCAGTTTGCTCAACTTCCTTAGCATGCTATATTCAGCAGGGTTAGCACCTGGGCTGTCCCTTTTGAATATAGCAGGCTATTAGGTCCAGGCTAATTTAGCATGCTGGGCAGTGCTAATTTAGCCCCGGGGCAAAGTTTTGAATATCTGGCCCTAACAGTATAACCACATAACACAAAAAAATATACAATTACAGTAATGTAAATTCTATGAATCTTTTTATCATAACATAGTATCATAAGTTTCCTATCAGTGTTGGTCCTTATCCCTAATTCACTACCTTTTTTACCAATACTTTTTGTCTTTCCAAAAAACATGAGCTTCAGAAGCCTTTCTCTTCCTTATTATTTTACAACAATTTGTTCCAAAAACAAAATGTATTATTTTGAATTTAGATTAGAGGAGAGGTGGAGAGGGGAGGAGAAAGGAGTTTCATAAAAAGTCAAAAGTCAAAGTAATTTTTATTTATTAAAAGCGCTTTACGAAATATCAAAGTGCTTGTACACAAGACTAACAGACTAAGATAATGATAAAAGCAGTAATAAAATAAAATCAACAACATTCCAATTAAAAAGCATCTGCGAAGGCAGAGTCAAATAAATACATTTTTAGGGCAGCCTTAAAGGTCTTGATGGACAGGCACTCTCTAAACCTCTGTGAAACTTCCAAACAATATAGAGAATTAAACACTCTGAGAGCTTTTTGATTTATATTTTCATAGCTGGTAGCAACTTATTCAATACATCTCTCTGTGTTCGACAGATAACATCCTGGTCTAAATTTATATGATCTATTCATTTTTTGTATATCAAAGTTGACTTAAATCCATTCAGCCAGACTTGTTTATTAAAAGTTGGAAATGGTTGGTCATTTCAATGTTTTACTATCATTCTTTTTGATGCCATCATACCTAGAACACATATTTTCTCCTGCATTGCATTCAATTTTGTACTGCAAAATTAATAAAATAGACATACTGGGCTGGATATTCAGACTGCGCCAGGCTGTGGCGCAAGCCTGGCGCAACTGGGCTGCGCAGGGGCATTGACAGGGTGATATTCAACAGAGTTGTGCCATGGCACAGCAATCTTGAGTATCGCACCTTGGCCACCCGCAGTGCACATGGCACAGTGGCACTGCACCAGCACAAGTGGCCAGAGTGGAGCAGGGGGATGCGTTAGTGCAAGTTCCATTGCACTAGGCGCAACAATCACGATATTCAAAAGTGCACATGCAAATGGTGCCATAATGTATGCAAGGTGCAAATGGAGCCATTTACATGTCATTATGGCCCCATTTGCATGCAGGTGCGCCGATCTCTGGTGACTTGCGCCTGGCGCTCTGCCAGGCATCAGCCGTTGGGGACCGATGCCCCCTGCACATCGCGGCAAAGTGCCCCAATACCCGATCACGGGCATGTGTATAGTGCAGAACATGTCCAATATCTCTGGTGGTCCAGTGGACCGCTCACAGTAATTGTGGGCATTTGTTATAAAAAATGACACTAATCCAACCTGGTGGTCAGCGGTACACCCCACCTGCCCACTGAGCCCCACCGCCCTCCCCAGTCAGCGACGGGCAGCAGCTCCCACCGCTGCAGCCCACCGCCGCGACTGACACTGTATGTTGGGGCTGTACTCCCATTGGTCCTGGCGTGAGCCAATGGGCGTGCAACCGTGCCAGCACTACTGGTCAGATATGTTCCATTCCATATCTGGACTGTAGCATCTGATGCGAACTACGCGTCCGACTAACTCACGACCAATACCAGATACAACCCTCCCGACTGATGTCGGCGGCTGTGAGCTGCTGGCGAGTGGCTTCGCCCGCAGCTGACGAGAGTGGGAGTAAGTGCGTAAGCGCTCAGTAAGCGAAGTGAGAGAAACGCTGGCTGGACTACTCAGGTGGACAGAACCCTAACAAATGCCGTGATCCGAGCTGCCGAGTGGTCTGCTGGACCACTAGGAAGAGTTAACATCTTTTAACATGCCCATGCCGCCAATCAGGCTGCGAGTGGTCCACTGGACCACCAGGGATGTAGGACTATTATTATTCTATGTATGCCTGTGATCGGGCATGGGGGGGCACCACCAGAAAGGTGCAGCTGGAGCTCGGGAGGACACCCACAGGTGGCAGCTGCCGTGTTGCGCCCTGCAATACGGCAGCTCACCTGTGGGTGGCCAGCTGTTACTCCTTTTTGGCTCGCAGTGTACGGCACAGATGGGGTTGTGCATGCATGGGCTCAGCACATCCTGGGCTGAATATCGGGATGTCGCGAATTATGCATGGTACGCCCCCCACCTCGCCGCCTTACATTGATCACTCCAGTTGCATATTATTGATTGTCTGCAGGCTCAATCCCCACTGAATATCGCACTGGGGCGCATCAGTGGAGTTGCGCATGGCGCAGCTGTTGTTTGCATGAGCAACCCTTCTGAATATCCGGTCCACTGTATCTGATAAGTTGTGTAAATGTCAAATGTATAATTTGTGAAAGAATTAGCATTGATTCAATCCACCATTTCTGTGCGAATTCTGTACCAAGAGGCATGATCATAAGCAATGTATTAGACCTGCCATTTTACCGGGCTTATGCCAGCATTTGTCATCGGGCATACCCCCCCCCCCATTTTATATAGTCTTACTGGTACTAAATACGCTGTTGTCAATATCTTATATTGCATAATTTTGTTCCATGCATTCTTATGTTATTTATTTATTTACTTATCCATTTTAATCTTTGAACCCAACTGATATTTTGGCAATCCAAGTCTAATACCAACAACCACAAGAAACAGTCAAGAACCAAAATAGATGCATAAATATGAGGTTTTTATTATTCCAGTACTGTGCAAAATGCCTCTTACCAGGGAGAACAGGGAAACAAACCACCAGCTCTTACCGGTTTCGATGACTAAGTGTCCTCAGGGAGTGGAAACCATAGGTAACAACAATCCTTTTAAACCAGGTGCTTAAAGGGGTACACGCCCAATATTATAAGAAGATAAGTGTCAATAGCAAAATTAAATAGATTAAAGAGTTGTATTAAGATCTACTAAATATATGACTTCTATATACAATTCATAAGATCAAATCTGATTACAAACATACGAAATTTGCCAGCAGATAAAGGCCTAGAGGAATATCAAGTCTGTGCAAATGTGCAGTTAGCACCCCTTATTCTGCAGCTGCCCCCCCTTCCACCCTTCCCCTTCATTAACCCTCCCCCTTGTCCTGTCCCATCCCTTTTTGAAGCAGTCCACTGTTCTACTGGATACCACTTCTGCAGGTAACGCATTCCACCTGGCCACCACCCTCTCTGTAAAAAGTGTCTCTCTCATCTCCTCCTGAACCTTCCTCCCTCCAGTCTCATATCATGGCCCCTGGTGTCCTCCCTCCTTTACTTTGAACAGCCCTTCTGTACCTGTCTTGTTTATTCCTTCATGTACTTAAAGGTTTCAATCATGTCCCCTATCTCTCCTCTCCTCCAGTGAGTACATGTTCAACTCCTCAGCCTCCTCTCGTATGATAAGTCCCCAGCCCCTTGATCATCTTTGTCGCCCTGCGCTGCACCCTCCAGTAACTTATCCCTTCAGATACGGGTGCCAGTACTGCACACAGTACTCCAGTGCAGTCTAACTAATGACCTATACAGTGGCAGAATCACCTCCTCCTTCTCGAGGATGTACCCCTTGCAATACAACCCAGCATTTTGTTGGCCTTTGCAGCTGCCTTCCTACATTGTGCCAAGTTGTTAATTGACCCTGTAATGAGCACCCCCAGATCCTTCTCCTCTCCTCTGTCTGGGCTAGCTGCACTCCCCCCAGCTGGTAACTCCTCCTTGGGTTCTTCATCCCAAAATTTCCCCCTATTGGTCCCAGGCTCACTTTTTCAGTAAGTAAGCCTGGGACCAAGAGGGGGCATTTGGAAGCAAAACTGAATGAGAGGCCTTTTGGATTTACACATTGGGTGTGATTAAGAAACCTGGACTCAGTGAAGGCACTGATCTTTCTGTATTTCTGAATTTGATTTATGTGTATGAGGGCCCATATATGTTCATGTACTTAGATTTAAATATATTGTTGCTACCTATGGTTGCCACTATCTGAGGATGTCTAGTGTTTGAAACCAGTAGGAGCTGGTGGTTTTCTTCCCTGCTCTCCCTGGTAAGAGGCATTTTGCACACTATTGGAATAATAAAGACCTCATATTTATGCATCTGTTTTAGTTCTTGACTGTTTCTTGTGGTTGCTAGTGTTGGAAACTCTTTTTGCCTGGCACTAGTTTTGTTTCTGCTAGCCCGCCATTGCATTGGGGCATTTTTTTGCTTCCCCAATCCATGTCTAACTCTTTACCCCGATTGCTGCTTAAACCGGTCGTAGATTCTCCATCCAGTCTAGGTATCAACTGTTTGTAAAAATAACTTAATTTATAATCTTTAAATTGCTTCCATAACTGGTGACATATCAAATGGGTGTTTTCCATCATTGAAAACGTTATTTTGTGTAACTTACAACATTTCTGACAAATGGTTTTTAGGACATAATACTCCAAAAAAGTGGGACCACTTCCTTTATCCTTATAGCTGTCCCTTACCATTTCATATTTAGGAAAGTCTCATTTATGCCAAAAATCTTCCCACTCATGAAAGCCTATCTCAGCTAATACATAAAGGGCCAGATATTCAAAACTTTGTGCCGGGCAAAAACCGTCTGCGCAGGTTTAGCGCGGGATTAGCGTGGGTCTGCTATATTCAAAAGGCCAAATAACGCGGGCAAACTGCATTAGCACTGGGCAAAATTATAATGTATGCAAGGGGCAAACTGACATGAATACAGGCGTAATGCTGTATTCAGTGACTAGCGCCGCGCTAAGTGGTTTTGCATGACTTAGTGCTGACACTTAACGCCGGTACACATTACCACCCAGGAAAAGCTTGTCTTAACCCTGGGCAATCAGCTTGCATGACACTATGGCTTTGCACGGTGTTTGCGCGGGTTTTGCGTGGGTTTTGCGCGACCCTAACAAATAAATATGACACAGAGATAAAGCCAAACATAGAGGAAGATGCTGCTAACTGATGGCATCACAATGATGCCATCATCTGCCACCAGTCCCAGCCATGCCAGGCAGTAAGTGGTGACCCTGCCACCAGTGGATAGCATGGCAGTGGCCACAGCACACACCTGTGGGACCATACTTGTGAGCCAACAAATGCCAGCACACACATGCAGCACTGTGGGCATGGAGGATGTTGAGGGAGCATGTATGGTGGCGAGGCTGTGCTACAGACCAGGTGGCCACAAGTCTGGGACACATCATGCAGTGTACATGGGCCAGTATTGGGAATACCCCAACACCAGTGTACCTTCGATAATATATGCCCCCGCCACATACCGCACAGCTGTACAACTGCCATAGCACACAAAGCCAGACATGTACATGTCACTGTGAGCATCCCATGCCACAGGTGCAGCATCTGTGGGTCACACAACAGCATAACAGTAATGTCCACTGTCAGTAAACACCTGCAGGTTGGGCCTCTCACTGTATAGTGCAGTCATCTCACTGCCCTACACCCATAGGCATGCTGTGTCCACACACTACTGGCCCCCGTGCTACTGTAGTTTCTGCTGTGCTCTGTAGCATGCCCTACAGTGTGACAGTTGCATGCAGCACCACCACCACCTGTGCCTATGCTGTCTTGTGCCCTGGGGTACAATATGCTATGCTATGCTGTACTGATTACATGTAGCCTGCATCTATCATCGTGCACTGCCAGACTGACCTACTGGTGGAGTTGCGGTTGGACCTGGTCAGCCCCTGTACTTCCAGACTGACCTACAGGTGGCTCTGTGGGACCCTGCAGTAACGCTGGGCAAACCGCATGAAAATCAGGGCATAATGAGATACTAATCCAGTTGTTTGCCCAGAGACTACCTAAGTAGGCTCATTTGCATGGCACTTTTGAATATGGCACATTTTAGCTCCGGGCAAACGTGTTTGCACCAGGCTAACTGCTTAGCTCCGTGCTAATGCAGCACGGCGCTAACGGTACGGGGAATATTATACAGTTTTGATCACTGTTCTTTCACACCTGCTGCTTCCTGCTGTACTCGAGTCCATGCATTTGCTGGCACACACACATTGGCCACGTAGTTCGCCTATACCTGCCCTCACGCTGTGTGCACTGTGTTGTTGTTGTGGGTTGCACTTCCTGGTTGCTTTATTCAGTGCTGTCTTATTCCAGGGCTATGTTTGTCCTGCACTCCCAGCTCAGTTTGCATGGCCTCATTACCATGCTATATTCGGAAGCTGTTTGCCCTGGGCTATTCCTTTTGAATATAGCTTGCTCTGTGCTCCGGGCTAAGTTTGCCCACCGGGCAGTGCTAATTTAGCCCCGGGGCAAAGTTTTGAATATCTGGCCCAAAGTGTTTTATCTGATAACATTGAGTTTCACAGCACAATCACACAGTGGAGAAGTTTGCACATTCAAAGCCAAAAAAAGAAGGCAGTAATTCCAATATTTACACAAAGTTTCTTTAATCCTGAGAAAAGTCTGTAGCAGTTGGGCAAATGACCAAACATTTCACAGATATTACTTTTACTTCCTCAGGGACCCCTTCAGTATTGTCTCCACACATCCCTTGTCATCCACTCCAGAGACCTCGATTGCCACCCCTATAATCCAAACTAGCATAGGGGACTGGGAGGCACAGAGTGACATTTTTTTTTTTATTTAAAACATTTCTCCACTGCATGAAGTCTGCCATATCTCACAGCCTTCTGCTTCATGCAGAGCTGGAGATCTGCTCTGTGCCCAACCTCAGCTTCCTATTGGAAGACAGGTGTACAGCCAGTCCCACCCCCAGTCTACCCTGGCATCCACATGGACCTCCTCATGGACCTCCTCACATGCAGATGGGGCATTTGAGGGGCTGTGAATTCTGACAAGTGTGGCTGAGTTTGAGTGTACAGAATGCAACAGCCAGGATATGCACAAATTGTATGCTTTTTAGTTTTTTGTGGATTGGGACCTTACATAAAAACATAGATGCTAATGACAGAAAAAATGCCCAGTGGCCCATTGAGTCTGCCGAGTTCCTGCCTACATCTGCATGGGGTCTAATGCTGGACCAGAGCTGTCTGCCAATGGTCCTGACTGCATTTTGACACTCCCTGTCCCTAGTCCACACATCCCCTTCCCTCAACTGCCATTCCTGCCTCCTTCCCTCCTTTCCTCCCTTCTTTCCTCCTCTGGTTTGGATAATTCCCCTGTGCCACTTTCACCTACATTTGATGCTGGTGGTGGATTCTGCACTGATCACTCCTTCTGGCAGCACATTCCACCATTGTGAGTTATTTGCAATTTAAAGTGGTTTCAACTTGGCAGTAAGAGAGGCTTTAATTGGATGATATGGAGTTGAAGGAGGGGTGGAGCAACAATGGGGACATATCAAAACTGCCATCACAGAGGCAACAAGCCTTTGTGTGAAGCAAATAAACAAATCAAAATGAAAGAAAAAGCATCTATGGTTCTCAAAAGAAGTGGCGGTGAAGGTTAGGGAGAAAAAGATAGCATTTAGGAAGTATAAGGAAACACAGAAGGAGCAGGACAGAGAACTGTACCAGTTAAGGCAGAAGGAAGCAGGGAGGGTAGTCAGAATAGCAAAGGCACAAACTGAGGAAAAGATAGCCAACTTGGTTAAGAAGGGGGATAAAACCTTTTATAGGTATATCAGGGAGCGTAGAAAGACAAAGGGAGGGATAGTGAGGCTGAATAGAATGGATGGTGGTTGGGCAGAGAGTGACAGTGATAAAGCAGGGATACTGAATGAATACTTCTGTTCAGTATTCACAAAAGAGGAAGTGGGGGAGGTGCCTAATCCAATTAACAGAAGCACTCTGGAGAGGGGGTTGATCCCAATCCTTTCACAGAAGAAAGGGTTCTGAAAGAACTCCTAAAACTGAAGGTGGACAAAGCAATGGGGCCAGATGGAATTCAGCCCAGAATTCTAAAAGAATTAAGCAGAGAACTAGTGACACCACTGACTACCCTTTTTAACAACTCATGGGAGGATGGTGTGGTACCTGAGGACTGGAAGAAGGCTGATGTGATTCCAGGGTCGGACTGGGAAGCAAAGGGTCCACCTGGAAATGGGGTCGGGGGGGCCTTGGTACTGGCCCCCGGCGGGGCACCCCACTACAAAGTCATGTGGGGGCCTTGGTACTGGTCCCGGGGAGGGGGGCCCACTACAAAGTCACAGGGGGGCCTTGGTACCAACCACACCATGCCCTAGTGTATAAACTAGCAAAATATTTACAGACTGGTACGCCCCGACATGCTGTAGCCAAGTATAAGATCAGCATGTATTCCCATTTGTAAGAAAGCTATTTCATTGCTGGTAAAGTGTCTAACTATTTCGGAGTTGTAAATATTATTATAACAATCGCAGTGGTAAATAACAACTATAGTACTTTAATAGCAGAACCAGTGACGTACCATTGACTGCAATGGCATGCGGCCGTATTTCCACTTGGCACACTTGCTTCCCGGAGTGTCCTCTAGCAACTAATGCCAATTTGTGCTACTGCCATACTGTTGATTGGCTATAGTCACAACGCAGTCCCTCCCATGACGTACACGAATCTTGGCTGTCCCCTCTCCTGTTGGCTCTGACCTCATCTCCATGTCCACCTAGCCCCAGTAATTCCAGCATCACACCTGGTTTTCAAATGATTTTTCTTTGCATCAATCACAAGAAAAGGCAGTTCTCACTCAATAGCCCCTGTGCCTCAGTGTTGTACAGCAAAGCAGCTTCCAAACACCTGTAAGGAAGGGATAAAAAAGCAACAACACTATGGAGCACAGGCACAGCAGCCCCTGAACCTGCTTTTGTAATTCATGTTATTTGGTTTGGTGGCTGTTGTCAAGTGATTCCTCCCCCACAATCCTGCTGATCTCAGTTGCCTTCAGGCTCAGCTCCCCTGCTGGTTCAAAGCTCCTTGAATCACCCTTCCCTTCACACAGCCCCAGCAACTGCACAAACCAAACCCTCTCCATTTTTAGTTTTCTTTTGCCAGCCTCGATGATAAATCACAAGAAAAGTAGCACAATACCAATACCCCCAGGCCCTCCGAGTCCTAGCGGCTAGTGGGCTACTACCAGCTTAGGCTAGCAACTAACTAAGAGACTAAGGAATGTGAACTCAACACCCCACCCCCACCCTCCTCCTCCTCCCGCCCCAGCAGCACTACTGAATTCTTTAAAAAAAAACGCACTTACCTTACTACTGAAGTCAATTCCAGTCAGAAATAATTCAGCTCGCCATAGCTGGCTCACGCCACCCAGTCGCCGATGACCGCTTTGCTTAAAAAGCTGGACTCACTCTACATGCCGACTTAAAGGGACACAATTGGTTGTGTTTTACGGCGGCGAAGTTCGATTTGAATTCTGCAGCAAGAGGAAGAGACCGAGCTGCTGCACTGTGGCCCCTTTAAAGTGTCTGAACTGTCGCACTGCAGACGCCACAATGAGCGACAACAAGGTGATGGCACCCAGCAGCCTGCGATCTCTCTCTCCACCAACCAATTGGATTCTTCTCGCCCAGTCGACTTATGAAGTTGCGTACTGGTCCTGACCCCCACCCTCAAACTCTGCCCAGCCAGTTTAGCCATGACTGATTGGAGGAGCGGGCCTGAGGGTAATACTTGCTGATGCATGCTGCTGAGTTCAATTAAACTCCTGCCCACATCCCGACTCCAGCTGCCTTGTTGTACGCAGACCAGTGGCCCAAATCCAACCCCAATGGACACTCGATGGGCAGATGATGACAAGAGATCGATCGATCGGCCTGGTGGGAGGGTCAGGAAGGCTCAGGAAGCAGATGGCAACTTGCAAGCAGTGAGCACTAAGTGCGTTTGTTGCCCCCTCCACACACAGCTGCTGTACACTGTATGTACTCATCGGGGGGGAGGCACCCGGAAATTTCCGGGTATCTGGGCAGGCCAGTCCGACCCTGTGTGATTCTCCTTCACAAAAGTGGGAGCAAGACAGAGGCAGGAAACTACAGACCTGTCAGTTTGACCTCTGTGGTAGGGAAAGTGATGGAATCACTTCTGAAGGAAAGAATTGTTGAGTACCTAGAGGCCAGTGGGGCACAGGACCCAATGCAGCATGGGTTCACAGCGGGAAGGTCATGTCAGATGAATCTAATTGAATTTTTTGACTGGGTGACCAAAGTAGTAGATCAGGGAGGGGCTGTGGACATGGCCTACCTAGACTTTAGCAAGGCATTTGACACAGTCCCACACAAAAGATTAGTAGTCAAATTATCCAGCCTTGAGTGGGTCCCAGGGTGGTAGCCTGGTAAAAACATTGGCTGAACAACAGGACACAGAAGGTAATTGTAAATGGAGTCCACTCTGAAGAAGAGGGTTACTAATGGGATACCATGAGGTTGAGTACTGGGTCCAGTACTTTTAATGTCTTTATAAGTGACATTGCAGAGGGACTGGAAGAAAAGTATGCCTCTTTGCAGATGACACAAAATCTGCAACAGGGTTGATACACAAGGAGGCGTGGAAAGGATGAGAAGGGACTTGGCAAGGTTGGAGGAATGGTCAGAAGTATGGCAGCTTGGATTCAATGCAAAGAAGTGCAAGTAATGCACCTGGGAAACAAAACCCAGGGAAGATTAAACAATGGGGGAGGTAGTAACAACAACAAAAATGGAAAGGGACCTGGGGTGTAATCATATCAGATGACCTTAAGGTTGTGCAGCAATGTGAGAAGGCGGTAGGGAGGCTGGGTGGATACTGGGATGTATAGGGAGAGGCATCACCAGCAGAAAACAGGAAGTTGTTATCCCCTGTACAGACAGCTGGTGAGACCCCATCTGGAGTACTGCATCCAGTTCTGGAGACCCCATCTCACAAGGACATAGACAGGATGGAGGCAGTTCAGAAGAGGGCAACTAAAATGCTGCAGGGTCTGCAAGAGAAGCTATCATAGAGGAGAGGCTAAAGGAGCTTAATATGTATACCCTTGAGGAAAGGAGGGAGAGCGGGGACATGATAGAAATTTTTAAGTATCTCAGTGGAATCAACAAAGTCCAAGAGGGTAGCATCTTTCAGAAAAAGAGATGTGCAAGACCCACTCCCAGGCTGGCCAGCTTGTATATTAATCTTTTGTGTGGGACTATGTCAAATGCCTTGCTAAAGTCTAGGTAGGCCATGTCCACAGCCCCTCCTTGATCTATTATTTTGGTCACCCACTCAAAGAAATCTATTAGATTCATCTGACATGACTTTCCCGTTGTGAATCCATGCTGCCTTGGGTCCTGTGCCCCTCTGGCCTCTAGGTACTCAACAATTCTTTCCTTCAGAAGTGATTCCATCATTTTCCCAATCACTGAGGTTAAACTAACTGGTCTGTAGTTTGTTTCCTGCTTCTGCCCTGCTCCCACTTTTGTGAAGTGGAATAACATCTGCCCTCCTCCAGTCCTCAGGCACCACCCCATCCTCCTATGATTTGTTAAAGAGGGTAGTCAGTGGTGTCACTAGTTCTACCCTTAGTTCTTTTAGAATTCTGGGATGAATCCCATCAGGCCCCCATTGCTCTGTCCACCTTCAGTTTTAAGAGTTCTTTCAGAACCCTTTCTTTTGTGAATGGGCTGGTATCAGCCTCCATATCTAGAGTGTTTCTATTGCTTGGTTTCGGTACTTCCCCCTCTTCATTTGTGAATACTGAGCAAAAATATTTGTTTAGTGTCTCTGCCTTTTCACAGTCACCCTCTGTTCACCCTCCCTTCCCTTTATTAAGCCTCACTATTCCTCCCTTGGTCTTCCTTCACTGCCTGACGTACCTATAAAAGGTTTTATCCCCCTTCTTAACTGAGTTGGCTGTCTTTTCCTCGGTTTGGGCCTTTGTGGTTCTGACTGCCTTCCCTGGTTCCTTTTGCTTTAATTGATCCAATTATCTGCCCTGCTCCTTCTGTGATTCCTTGTACTTCCTGAGTGCTTTCTTTTTCTCCCTAACCTTCCCTGCCACCTCTTTGAGAACCATAGTGGTTTCTTACATAGTTTTGTTTTGTTTATTTGCTTCACAAAAAGGCTTGTTGCCTCTGTGATGGCAGTTTTAATTATTCCCCATTGTTCTTCCACCCATCCTTCCTGCCCATTTGCTAGTGTATTCCTTAGGCACTCACCCATTCTGGCAAAGTCAGCCCTCCTGAAGTCCAGTACCTTTGCCTTTGTATGGCTTGACTCTACTGCTGTGTTTATCGTGAACCATACTGTTCGATGGTCACTAGTGCCCAGATGGCTACCCACTTCTAAATCTGTGATCTCCTCGCCATCTCCATTTGAGAGTACCAGGTCTAAGATTGCTCCCTCTCGAGTGGGTTCCAATACTAGTTGTCTAAGGCATGCCCCTGTAGGGCATCTAGAATGACCCCACTCTTAGAAGTGGCTGCTGCAAATGCATTCCAGTTAACATCTAGCATATCCAGATCCCCCATCAGCAATATCTTCCATTTTTCTGCCATTCTAAGGATACTTTCTATCATTTCCTTGTCCATGTCCTCCCCCTGAGATGGGGGTCTGTATACAACCACTGTGCAGAATGTGATGCCATTGCCTGTCTCCAAATTGACCCACAGTGCTTCCACTCCTCCCTGTTTACCCTTTTGTTCTGTTGCTTTGATTCCTTCCCTTATGTAGAAAGCTACTCCTCCTCCTCTTTTACCCTTCCTGTCCCTCCTGTAGATAGTGTATCCTGGTATGTTTGCGTCCCAGTCATGGTTCTGTGTGTACCATGTTTCTGTGACTGCCTCAATATCCAGATGTTCCTCTCTATCAAGGCCACTAATTCAGGAAGCTTGTTACCCAGACTACGGGCATTAGAACTCATTGCTCTCCATTTTTTGATGGCTTTACCTCTTGTAGCAACATCCCCATCCTCATTGACTTTGCTTTCCCCATTCACCCCTGTCCTGCTCCCTTCTGACCATTTTTTCAACCATCCATTGAATCGCATGGTGTGAAGTACCCTCGCCTCACCCTTGCCATAGACAGGCAGCACCTCTGAGAAGGATACTGGGTGTGCTACTTGCCTTAGGCCCCTTCCCAACTCCACAAACTCCTCCTGCACTGCTCTAATCTCATGTTGAGCCAAGTCATTCATCCCTAGGTGGACAATGATGTCCAGCTCAGTCTCCCGTGCAGCTGTTCTCTTGATCCTGAGGATGCGTTTCCTGTCCCTTCAAGCCATGGTGTCAGGCAGGCACCTTACTTCAGTTTTCCCTGCTCCCCCCAGTTCTATCCCCCTAATGATTGAGTCCTCCACCAGGAGCTGCTTCCTTTCCCTGTGGTGTCCTCTGCCTCCTTTCTGTGGGGCTTCCTTGTGACAGTTGTCCACAACCTCCTTAGTGTCCTCTGTGGGTGCATCCATAGGGGAACCATGCTCCATTAGAATGGTGTATGGATTGTGGAGTGGTACAACTGACTGGGTGTGTCTCTGTTCCACCACCCTCACCCTCCCTGAGCCCACTGTGGTCCAACTGCTGCACTTTCTTCACAATCTCTGAGGTAGTGATGGTGGCTCTGGTGTTTCCTGGCTGGGGGAGGTTCCCTTACTACTGTCCAGTGTGGCTTGAAGACGGACAACCTCCTCCCTCAGGGCAGAGAGTTGCCTGCAAATAAGGCAGCATCTCAGCCTCCAGAAAGACTCCCGGAAGACTGCTGCCCCACAGTCAGTACATTGCTCCCCACATGTCTGTCTACCTTCCTGTTTATCCTATATGTATTTTTTCAGTGATTGTTTTGATATATATATATATATATATATATATATATATATATATAATACATATGCTTATATTGTCAGTGCAGTGTGCTAGAAAGGATATGACAGTGATATGCACCTTGCTTTCTTGAGGAAATGATGTCAGAACCCCTGGTATAAAGGAAATGGTATTGGGGTTGGTGGGGTGAGGGGAAGGGTTTTTTTGGGGCCCAAACTGTGCCCTCATGAAACAATCAGCTAAAAGCTCTGATCCACCACTACGATGAGTGTTGACCTTCCTGTCAGCAAGATGACCTACACAACAGTTTAACAGAGAAAATACAGTATCCTGCTAATCAAATAGAGAAAAAAACAAACAGCTGAGTCAGACACAGGTAAACCTCCCCAGCCCCAATACAACTTGGTGATTTGTGCTCTGAAAGCAATCAGCCCCAAAACAAGTCAGCTGCGCACAGGGATAGACACAGTAAACAGTATTTCAATCTCTCTGGGTTTAAACTCCCAGAGCCAGATATTCAAATGTTAGCGCACGGCACAAATCCTTTGCGCTGGACTAGCGTCAAATTTGCGCCCAACTGCTATATTGAAAAGGACATTTAGCGCCGGTGCTAGGTGTTAGCGCTGATGCTAAATTATAATGTATGCAAGGGAGGGACTGAGGGGAGGGTCCCTGAATGCCGGCGCACTGGCATATTCAAAAGTATAGCGCCATGCTATAGGCATTAGCGCAACCTGTAGCACGGCGCTGATTACCGCTCAGTGAAGGCCAACGGTAATGTTCAGGCAGTAATGTGGTGGCGGTGCCCCCCTCCCAAAGTACAATCCCTGATCCCCGGTATCCACCCCATGACATCATTTCCCTGGTAGTCTAGTGGTCCCCCCACCCCCCAGCACGTATCTGACCCCCATCGGAATAATAAATCACTCATTTCCCTGGTAGTCTAGTGGTCCTCTCACCCCAGCACGTATCAACCCCGGTTGAATTAATAAATCACTCGTTTCCCTGGTAGTCTAGTGGTCCCCCACCCCCCAGCATGTATCCGACCCCAGTCAAAATAAAAATCACTCATTTCCTGGTAGTCAGTGGTCCCCCACCCGGCGGTGACACTGAAGCCTCACATCCAAAATGCATCTCAGAGACAAGGCGGCGGCCGCAGCCCCTCCTCACCACAGTCAGTGGCTGGCCGTGGTGGTGAGAGGAGGCTGAGCAGCGTAACGCGCTCTGAGAATGCTACTGATGTGAGGTGTCAGTGTCACTGCTAGTGAGACTCACTGAGAATGAGTGATTTATCATTCAACCGGTGGGGATGCATGCTGAGGCGAAACCGACTGAACCAGAAAGCAATGGTTATTCAACTGGGGTTGCTGTGGGTGTGGGGGTGAAGGCCACTGAACTACCAATGAGACAGTATCATTAAAATAGATGGTGGGATATGTGATGGTGGTGGGGACCCATAGTGAGAGTAGTGATATATTATTTAAAATGGGGCAGGGATCGTGCTGGGGGTGGGGGACCACTAGACTACCAGAGAAACAAATTCTTTTTATTTGAAACGTGGGTCAGGATACATGCTGGGGGTGGGTGACCACTAGACTACCAGAGAAACAAATTCTTTTTATTTGAATCGTGGGTCAGGATACATGCTGGGGGTGGGGACCACTAGACTACAGGGAAATTAATTTTTTATTTAAAACAGGGTCGGGATACGTGCTGGGGGGGGGGGGACCACTGGACTACCAGGGAGTGGAACCAACATACGCGGGAACAGGAACCATGATGGCTGAGAAGGGCTGCCTGGCCCAGCCTGTCTGCCCAGGTCCCTATACACTGGATGGCTGCACTGCACAGCCCAGTGACTCTACAGCAGGTTTGCCTTATGCCTACCGCATGCATACTTGTGTTCCACCCACACCTGCTGTTGGTGTGGGGTGGGACATCATCCAGGGCATGTGTGGCCACTGGTAGTGTGTGTATATAGCTATATATATATATATATATATATATATATTCATGTGTCTCTGTATCTATCTATAGTTATAGATCGCTACAGATCTACACACACACACATATATGTGTGTGTGTGTGTGTCTATATATATATATATATCATTCTGTACTGCTTGCAGTGCTGCATAGGTATCTTGTATGCACTGCTTGTACCTGCCAGCACACAGTTCCTGCTGCTTCCAGCCTATGCTTCCATTCCAACCAAAAGGGGGAGCTTTGTGCTCCATGCAGTAGCACCAGGCAAACTGCATGGTAATGCATGCTAAGCAGCACTTAATGAGATGCAAATATACCTGTTTGCCCATGGATTACCTAAGTAGGCTCATTTGCATGGGAGCTTTGAATATAGCTCCCGTTTGCCCCGGGCTAACCAGTTTGCCATGGGCTAATGTGTTAGCACTGGGCAATCAGGTTAGCCCCGGGCAAACCTCACTTCAGCATAGCGCAGTTCTGCAGTGTGTGGCTTACATTGTTGTTTGCAGTCATACCTCTCAACTGTCCCTGATTTTCAGACTTCCCTGTTTTACATCAGTGTTTTACTCTGTCCCTCGTAAAACTTGTGTTTCCATGACCAAACAGTGGGGGCTGTAAGCATAACATAATGTCATACATTTTATACATGTTACAGTCGTGTTCTTCCTTAGAAAATGCATTTTACACTACACCACTTATCCTACCAGCTTCCTGAGTGGATATCATCAATTTTTAAGATGTGTCCCTGATTTTAAACCTTTGTCCCCGATTGTTTTAAGCCTTGTCCCTGATTTATGAGGCAGGACGTTGATAGATGTGTTTGCAGTAGCTGTGAGACATCTCTGTGCAATCACACACAATGTCTTCCACCTGCAACACTGGCTTGCTACAGAGTCTAATGAGCTGCAGTTCCAGTTTGCACTTCTCTGTTGCTATATTCAGTGCCGTCTTATTCCCGGGCTATTTTTGCCCTGCACTCCCAGACCAGTTTGCCCGGCTTCCTTAGACTGCTATATTCAGTAGTATTAGCACCGGGCTATTTCCTTTTCAATATAGCTTGCTTTGTGCTCCGGGCTAAGTTTTCCCACTGGGCAAGTGCTAATTTTGCCCCAGGGCAAAGTTTTGAATATCTGGCCCCCAGTCTCCAAAGCAGTATTGCAAGCCCCTTCACTGAAAAGAATAATAACAATTGTAAAATGTCAAGTAAGGTACACCTCCCTCTGCTGTGAGCAAGAATGTCTTTCCTGATAATTCTAAGTTCAGTATTTTACCTTTCAGTTAGAAGTAACCTCCACCTGCACTTTTGGCTGACGTGCTTTCCCAGCCCGTATCGGGTAGTTTTAAAATTCTCATCAGTACAGCTCCCCCTTTGAGTCTGCCCTCCTCATTTCCTCCACTAGTGCTCTATCTTTATTGTCTTTTTGGTTCAGTAGCCTGTACACCACCCTCACTCTAACGACCCTATTCTTAACTGTTATTAACTGTTTCTGTACTGATCTTACACCACTCTCCCCCTTTAGGGTGTTGTCTTCTGTTGCCTTTATGCTGTCTTTTTGGTGCAGAGCTACCACCCCCCTTCCCTTAATATTGTTTCTCCTAAAAAGAGAGTACCCAGAAACAGCCAGATCCAAGTTGTGGTATTGTGTCACTTATGTTTCTGTTTTTGCCAACAAATGAGCAGACTAGATGGACCTTGTGGTCCCCTTCTACCACCACCTTCTAAATATTAATTTGCTGCTGCTGTACTCCCGGAGTCCCCCACCCCCTTTTACTTCCCAGGCTCCTTGCATTCATAAAGGCTGCCTTCCAAATTCATATTTTCTGCTGTACCCCTGCCTTCCTCCTATCAAGCCCCTTGTCCCTCTTGATTGGCTCACCCTGTGCCCTGCATTTTCCCTTGTTCCCTCTGTTCTGAGGCTACATGACAACTTGCTCCAGTTAATGTGCTGCACAACAACTTGTGCCCTGCTGTTAGCTCTGGCGTTAATGAGCATCCTGTACAAATTGCTTGCCGGCAATTCACTCCCTGTATAAGTTTAATAAAATAAACTCCAGAGGGAGCAAACCAGGAATAAATTGTGCAGGGAGCCAATTGACGTGGGAGCTAATTGCTCAGTGTGAATGGTCTCAGAGCATATTTACAGGAGCAAATTGATGTATCACTCTGTTCTGAACCCTTTTCTAGCCCCCCCTACTATTCCTGTCCTCTGGCCCTCTTCTTTTTGCACATTATTCCCTTGGATTCAGTACTTGCTCTCTTCCCTGTGCTGTTTTCACCTTGTCTGTCCACCCTCATTTACTATGTGATGGGAGAGTCTTTAAGGCTTCCCGTGTGTGTCAGTGGTGTGTACCCTAGCACAGCCCTCTCCCTTCCTGGTTTAAATTCTTGCTAATTACCAGGTAGAACTTTATCATAATGCACTGGTGCCATCCCTGCTGAGGTGCTGATCATCCCTGACAGACAGTCAGTGCTCCTCCCAAAATGCTTCCCACTCGACCCCAGAAGAAAAAACCCTCTTCCTCACATCAGCTCTTTGGTAATGTATTGAACTTCCTTATTTTTAGCCTGTCAGTCCTTACCCTCACATGACACTTTTAGGACCTCAGAGAAGGTTTCCATCTCTGCAACTACCCTCAGCTTCTTGCCTAGTTTGCTGAATCTGTCCCTGACTCTCTCTACCCTGCCCCCTGCTGGATCATTGATTACTAGAGGAATCACTACATCTGGCTTCCCCTCTGCTGTTTTGATGAGATTCTCCACTTGGGGCAGGACCCTGTTCACGGCTGCTCTCTGCATACAGCATGCAGATCTTGCCTCCCAGTTGGAGTAGAACACCAACCTCGCCGTCCCACTTACTGTGGAGTCCCCCAGCATTATTACCCTCCTCTTCCTCCTATCATGCCCTACCATCTTAGTTATGGAATGTGGCCAAAAGTGACCACCACACAACCTCGAGCACCCACAGTCACAGATGAATGCACAGTTAAGCCTCTTTTGCATATCAGTCCCATAATGTTTCATTGTTTTCTCTTAGGGACATCTGATGTTGCTGACAGTCAAATGAATCCACATTGTTTCTGTGAATAGAATTTATTGACATTTGAGAACTATTCCACTATTCATACAGGAAAAATTTAGATGTTTACGTCTTCTCTTAATCATATATTCACCTGATAAAAAATATGTTAACATAAAGAAAAAAAAACAAATACATCTGAAACATAAGAAAAATAGTGTTAAACATTTAAGTAAAAAAATAACAATACCTTCTCACCCCAGGAATCTCTCAGTATGCATCACTTATGCAGTGCTACCAGCTGGGTTCAGCTGCCCTATAGGCGGTGCCTATGCTAATGATGGCTGGGCATTAGCCACTCAGAACGCAGTAGGAGACTGCTGCCTGTAGGTGCAGCTGCTTGTGAGTCAGATTAATTTCTTTATCTACTGGAACAAGTTGGCCCCAGAGTGCTCTCCATTTCTCATCGCTTGAAGAAATTTGTTTTCATTAAAGTCATTTTATTTCTGTAGTTTCTGCTGCCTTTAGCCTTTTTTTAGTGATTTTTCTTTATTTTTGTTGTTTTTTCTCAGTTCCCATCGGTTGCCAGAAACCAAGAAATCTTCCCCTGACGGGGTTTCACCGATGTTCCCGCACTTTTCTCCTGACTGAAAAAACACTTTATGTGGTAAAAAATTCTTGTTTTTCCTGTATTAACTTTAGTTTTCAGTCGGCTCCCTTCTTTTTAAGGGAACTGTGTTTTGCTTAAGTTTTTCTTCTATATTTTGATATTTGAGAACTGTTTCTCATGGTTCCATCGCGCTTGGAAACTAGCTGCAGTCTCATATATTTTCCCTTTTGGGAACTGAATTTTCAGTCTTCTGACAGTTTTAATATGTCAGATAGACCTAAAAGAGAACGGGACCTACAGGTTTTAAAAATTGCTTGAAGTGTTTTAAAATTATGGCCAAGGCAGACAACTATGATCTTTGTTTAAGTTGTTTGGGTCCAAATCATAACTGTGAACTTTGCTACAAATTTTGCTCCAAAACAGTTAAAAAAAAGAGCAAAAAGACTAGAAATAATGGCTTCTCAGTCTGCCTCCCCCTCTATTAAACCTCTTGAAGAGGGGTCCTACTCTCAGCATAAATCTAAAGACAGGTTCTCTAAGGACCCTGTAGAAAATAAGTCTGACAAAAATAATTCAGACCAAGAAAAGAGAAATTCTGACCAGGTTTCTAATTCAGTGGCTACCAAAAAGAAACAAAAAGAAAAATACATCACTGCCTCTCCCACTGAAGAACAAAGGGAGACACCAGTGACACAGCAAAATATGCCTTGTCCTGAGGAGTTGGCAAGGCTTGGAAACCTTATCAAACATTTCAAGCTGTGGCCAATCTGTTTGGTGCCCCAGGTGGTCCTTCCTGCCTGTCCCTACAGACCCTGACCAAGGCCAGAGTTTTAATTTTGAGGAAGGCAGTGATGAAGAGGAGGAGGGCATAGAACCTGATGCGTCCCCTGACCAGGAATTTGGCTCCACTTCCCATGGTCAGGAAGATTTTGCCTACTTTTAGATTAAAAATATGGCTTTTATCCTCTCTGCATCTTGTGCGGATTTCATCATGAAGTAATGGGAGTGACGAGGAGCCGACCTGACTGTTTGTTCTACTGTGAGTACTTTTTGGTTTTGGCCCAGCTATTGATGCTTTGTAGCTGCCTGCATTATGTTTTTAGAAAGATTTTTCCTCCCATTATATGTTTGTCCAACAGATGGTGGATATTGTATACCTCTCTATACAGGAGACCACTGAGGAGGATGAGGAGGCAGACTTTCTTGATGTAACCCCTAGGTGGCGCTATCCCAAGGGCTACTACCGCTGCCTGCTTGGCTAGTAGCAGGTTAAGGGGCCTGGGCACTGAAATGGGCGCCTCCACTCGGAGGTCAGGGTTGTTAATGGTCAAGCTAACCTGGGCACAGCCCTCCGGGACACTGTAACCCCCCTCTTTCCCTTCTAGTGGCCTGAACAATACACAATAATCACTTTCACAATGACCCTTATTCACCATACAATTACCCCCACTGTTTGCACTTACCACCAGGGCTGGTTCCTCTAGCTCGGCCCTGGGGACCCCCTGCAAAACAAGGTTATGCACAGCAAATAGCAACAGTACAGTACTTTGGCACAAACTGGAACCACAGTCAGGTTAAATGCAAAAAGAGTTAGATCTGATTTATTCAGGGAACTTGAACAAGGGAGGGGCATAATCAGGTTAATTTGCTTAAAGGCTATATCAATTAGACAGTTATGCATGCACTTCAGAGTCCCTACACAGTCACACACTCTGGGTTCCCAGGTAGGAAGACGGTGGGCTAGGCAGGAACGTAGCCCGGGGTAGGCCGGCGTCGCAGCTGGTTGGGGCCCTGTGATGGAAGAAAGGAACATGCACAACACACACTATTTGTAATCTGGAGCCGGACGGTTCAGTTCGTGACAGAAAAGGCAACAAAGCAATTAGATGACTACACTTTAGATTTAGCTATTGTTGCAGGGAGCTACCCTGATGTTTACTCATGATACCCAATACCAGACACAGGCAGGACGAAATCGAGACTGCAGGTTGTTGAGCTGGAATGCCAGGAGAAGCAGGGCCCACACGAATCATCAAGGTGTTGTCCTGTTCAAGGCATTGAGCAGGGGGCTGATCCCTAGGCAGGTCTCTCGTCGATGACTTTCTCTGTGTAGGGGGTATTCTGGCTGGGCCAGTGTGGCAAAGCCCAGGCCAAATGGAGATGAATACGGATTTCAGTCCATGGAGCTGGATGCAGCCTCCAGCAAGCAAAACACAGTTCAGACACACAGTGGGGAATCAAATCACAACCCACTATCAGCACACAGCACATTCACATATAAGGAAATTCCACTGTACCAGGCAAATGGCTCTCCGGTCGCAATTACAGAGTCTCTGCACAATCCATGAGTTCATAGGTGGCTGGATATCCTGACAGGCCGATCGCATTCAACAAATCTTCGGTCTTCTTCAGGTTGGAGCCTGGTCACAATTCAGTGGCATTGATTCATTCTCACGACTCGGATTCAGTTCGAATAAACTCTATTTTCCCTCTCAGGGACAGCAGGCAGACAGGCAGGCCAAAACTCAGCCCTTTCACAGTCCTCAGGGGCTGCTGTTTGAATTACTCAAGCTGTTACCTCTTTCACTTCCCAACTCAGACTGACTGAACTGCAAACAGTTTGGGACTTTCCCCGGGATCCAAATGGTTTGGTTGGCTGATCTGTCTGTCAGTTACGACAAGGGCTCCCCCTCCACGTCTGTCTTGGCGCCAACATGCAAACACTACAATTCCCACAGAATTTTGCTCCCACAAAGCCCCTGGGGACAGGCTCCATTTTAGAGTCCCCAAAGGTACTGATTGGACCACTTCAGCAGTCCAGGATCAAGATGATGGAAACAAACAGAACTGTCCATGCTGCACAGAAGGCAGATTAGAACAAACTGCAATATTATTACTACTCTAACAAATGATCAGCAAACAAGTACATCTTCTAATAGAGCTCCCTCTGCACAAGTAGCGATGGCAGAACGGAGCAGTTATCTGACAGCCTGGGCGGAACTCGAGCATAGAAACACTCAGCCCCCCCCCAGATTAATTATAACTGCAATCTAAGCAGCTCTTAAAGAGAGAATACACAGAGGCTATACAGGCACTCTCTGGCAATGACGTTTAAACTGCTAAAATGCAGAACACCATCCTGGCAGTGAGCATTTAGGCAAGCTCAAGGAAAACTTTTCGGGAACCCCCATTTGCAGGTGGGTTAAACTGGTATGATGGGTCCCCTCCTCCCAAGAAGCTTCTACTCCCAGTTCATAATTCCCTTCACAGGGCAACTTTTATTTATTTGCTTTTGTTTACCGGGTAAGTCACACTAGACATCCAAGTGCCTATTTTCAGGTGCGACCCGGGAAAGTTACAAACTTGAGTTTTACAGGTACAGTGACTAATAGAGCTTTTACATACAGTGAGGTGACTAATACAACTATTGCATACAGTGAAATATCAGAATACATAGAGTGGAGACATTCAGTAAAAAACACATGGGCCCGGGGGTGGTTACAGATGACCCGGGAGAGATAAGAGCTATGGCCAACATAGGCAGTGGGTGAATCAAGTTTGCCTGCAAAGGGGGAGCAGACGACACCAGTAAGAGTGATCCAGTTTGTCGTAGTTTCAGGAGGGTAAGTGCGGTGGGCCCGGAGGGCACAGGGCCCCCCGTGTCAGCGTACAGTAGGGGCAAGGCTACGAGGTGCAGGGGCAAGTGGAGGGGCCCTTCAGGAAGTGCCAGAGGGAGGTTTTAAATCCAGTATGAGAGGAGGTGGCCTGTGTTAGGGATGGGAATGAGTTCCACAGTTTTGGGGCATAGCGGGTGAAGGCCCGATCCCGCACAAGGGTGCGAGTTCTAGGGACTGGATGGTTGAGTGCTGCCCTAGACCTAAGATGGTAGGTAGAGGGGTCAAGGTTGAGAGGAAGGGCAAGGGCAGCAGGGGTGGCTGACCTGACAATGTTGTCGATGAAGTTACCTACTACGAAGATGCGGTGCTTCTCAGGGCGGGAGCCATTCAAGACGAGTGTAGAGGTTGCAGCGGTGGGTAAGGGGAGGGGCAGAAAGCGCGAAGCAGCAGATGCTGTTGTAGGCCGTATCCCATTTCGAGAGGATGGATTCAGGTATGGGGGCAAAGGTCATGAGTCCGTAGCAGAGGGAGAGGAGGAGAACTCCCCTGGCTAGAACCACTCGGGCTGCTGGGGTGAGGCAGGTTTTGGCTCTGTAAGTGAGACCGAGTTTAGCATTTGCGGCCTTGCAGATGTTTCGGATGTGAAGGGAGAGGTCCAGTTGGGAGTCCAGAGTGATGCCGAGATACTTGATTGCGGGATCCGTCTGCAGGGGCGAGCCATCGGCCCCGTGGATTAAAAGGGGGGTGTGGCAGGATTTTGTTCTGTTCAGGGAGCCAAAGAGCATGGCCTGGGTTTTCTTAAGGTTGGCGGTGAGCTTGTGTTCAGCCAGCCAGGACTGGATCCACTTGAAGTCGGAGTTTAGTAGGGAATTGATGGAGCCGATGTCACGATCACTATGTAGGATGACAAGGTCATTGGCGTATAAGGTGGTTAGCCCATGGGTGGGGACAGACGGTAGTTCGTTGATGAAGAAGGAGAAGAGCATCGGACCAAGGACAGACCCTTGGGGGACCCCGCATTGGACAGTGGTGAGGTGGGAATGGGTCTGGTTAAAGTTGGTGTATTGCTTCCTACCAGTAAGATAATTGAGGAACCAGGCATGGGCAGGGTTGGAGAGTCTGAGGGAGAGGAGGGTGGAGCTGAGGAGGGAGTGATCGACCCTGTCAAAGGCCTTAGAGAGGTCCACGAAGATCACGCCCATGAGGTTGCCCTGGTTGGTAGCAGTTCTGATCTGCGAGATGACTACTGCGAAGGCGGTGGCCGTACTGTGCCCCTTCCTAAACCTGTGTTGGGCCGGGGAGAGGAGGTTGTGCACCTGCAAGTAGTCAGTTAACTGAGAGACCACAACTTTCTCTAGGAGTTTGGAGGCGGACGACAGAGTGGCAATAGGCCGGTAGTTAGAGGAGTCTTTGGGGTTACCTTGTTTGAGAACAGGGGTAACCTTGGCTACTTTCCAGATGTATGGGATGACACCAGTTGTTAATGAGGAGTTGAAGATATGTGTTATGGGCCGGGCAAGGAGGTGGACGCCCAACCTGAGCAGTTTCGGCTCCAGGTTATCGTGCCCTGCGCCAGTGTAAGGGGAGAGGCTGGCAAGCAGCCTCTGAGTCTCAGCGGTGGATACTTGTTGAAGGAAGAAGGAGGGTCAGGTCTCGGGTCTGGGGATGCTGGTGGGGTGTGGTTCAGGCAGTTGAGCATTTGGGGATGTGGACATGGCGGAAGCAGTGGGGAGAGGGGGTTGGGGGAGCTCAGTGAACATGGCGTTAAAGGTATTAGATATAGAGCGTGGGCTGTTGCAGCTAACCCCGTCAATTAGTAAGTCCGTGACTTGTACTCGAGCGGAGCCCCCCACAGCACTTCTAATGTTCTGCCAGAAGCTCCTCGGTTTGCTGGCTGAGGTGAGAAGGGTGGTTCGGCGGTACTCGCTTTTGGCTGACCTGATGGCTTTCTTACAGGTGTTTCTGAGATGCCTATAGGTAGTGAGGTCATCAAGGCTATGGGAGGCTTTGTAAGTTTCCCAACATTTGTCCCTGAGCTTCATTAGGGAGAATAGGCCCCCATGAAGCCATTTGGTAACGGTGCCCTGCACTCTCCTTTTTGTGAGGGGGGCATGTTTGCTCTGCACTGGGATGTATTTGGTTAAGAATGCACCCAGTGCTTTATCCGGGTCCAGGGAGGCGGTGACCTTGGACCAGTAGGTCGAACTGAGGTCAGTGAGGAAGTCGGGCAGGTAGAATTTTGAGAAGTCCCTCATTTGGATCACTTTACCAGGAATTTTCACCTGGGAGATACCCCAGGTGCAAAAGACGGGTGAGTGGTCCGAGATGGCATCAGGTAGGATGCCCGAGGATGTGATCCTGTTCGGTCGATTGGTCAGGACCCAGTCGATCAGTGACCCCTTCCCCCCCGGGGGAGGGCTTTGTGGGTTCAGTGATAAGCTGGTTCAGGGCGAGACCTGAGAGCAGCGGCTCATATGACTTCGAGTTTGAACCTAACCAGTTAAGGTTGAAATCGCCAATGATAAGAACTTCGTTAGTGCCCACCCTCTCGCTAACGTTGTGCAGGAGAGAGGAGAGCCCAGTTATGCCACCTCTGGGAGGGTTGTAGCAGCAGATCAGGTGGATTTTCTTGGTGAGCCCAAGCAGGAGAACAGCGTGCAGGAACTCACATGTCGGAGGGGGAAGGGGGAGGTCAACTGCAGACACATTGAGGTGCGATTTATAGTAAAGTGGCACCCCACCACCTCATTTTTTCCCTCCACGATCACTTCTGATGTGACTGTACCCTGGTAGGGAGCACACAGAATCAGGAGTGTGTGGTTTTAGCCAAGTTTCTGTGATACCCAGTATGTCCGGGTTGTAATGGGCAACCCAGGCAGCGAGCTCAGTATGGTTGTGTAGGAGACTGCAGACATTTAGACGGACAATTTTTAGCCCCTTAGGAGATAGCCATGAGGTGGGTGGGTTGACGGGGGGCAGGAGGCCACCCTGCTTGAGAGGGGCCGTACCACCCATGGAGGGCCGGGGGTGGAGGGCAGTCATGGCAGCAGGGAGCTGGAGCTAAGTGGTCAGGCGCACTTGGGATGGGTGCTGTAGCAGCCTTAGTTTAGAGATGGAGCTAAGCTCATGCATGGTATGAGACTTTTTTTTTTGTATATCAGCAGCATGTGCACTTGGAGGGAGCTTGAGATTGCTAGGTCTGCCCCTAGAGGCAGGTCAGTATAACTTGCAGATGAGAAACTGGGCTGATACGTAAATTTCTCAGCCCATGTGATCACTTTCAGCCTATTTAAGGCAGAGCCGACCAAGGGTGGTGGTGGTGGCGGTGGGGAGCCGAACGCAGTCCGTAACTAACAGCGCGAGCAGCAGGATGGCTTCTCACCACACGCAGCAAGTCCAGTTCAGTTTGTCTTATTCCTTCCTAGCACACATCGCATTTGTGAAAAGGGCGCCACCGCGAACAAAGGGCAGCACCAGTCGTCCCAGCAAAACGGTAGGAAAGTCATAGCAGATCCCACATTTACCTTGCAGTGCTTCTTCAGACGAGAGCTGGGGGGGGTGTTGGGGAGGGCCATGGAGTGCCCTCTTGACCTCTGATCCTTGGGGCTGTGACTCTGTGCTGTGGAGACAAATGGAGAAAAGGAGTTGGAGAGTAAATAGGCTACAGTGGAGGGGGGCAGGAGTAGGTGTGGTGGCTTGTAGCGTTAACAGCGTTAGGCAAGGGCAGCAGATTAAGGTTTGCAGAGAATAATCCCTACATGCAGACAGGCTGAGAAACCCCACATTTGTTAGAAAACAAAAGATTGACTGCTGAATTAAATTGACCCACCCTCCCACAAGCAGCAGGTACATTAGAGGCAGTGAGACAGAGTTCAGCTACTGATATAAGACAGTCCCTCCCTCCCAGATGGCAGCAGGCACACAGTACAAATAAATGAGGAGAGCAGGCACAAAGCACAAATAAAGTACAGATAAAATGAGCACAGGCTACAAGCCCGAGCTTCTGTGAGGACAGGCTTTAAGGTCCCAGTATTCCCCGCAGTGGCTGGCACTTTATCCTGGCTCCTCTACTCGTAGTGCCTTAAAGGGGAGGATTTCTGTGCAGATTAAGGTAACTGTTAATAACCCCTGGTATACAGCAAAGAATTTGGCAATAAACAATAAAATGAGACTATCTCCATGTGTACGCCGTCACTAACAGCATGAGCAGCAGGACGGCTTCTCACCACGCGCAGCAAGTCCAGTTCAGTTTGTCTTATTCCTTCCTAGCACACCGCGTCTGTGAAAAGGGCACCAATGCGAACAAAGGGCAGCACCAGTCGTCCCAGCAAAGCGGTAGGAAAGTCATAGCAGATCCCACATTTACCTTGCAGCGCTTCAGACGAGAGCTGGGGGTTGAGGAGCACCTCTCGACCTCCGATCCCGGGGCTGTGACT
The DNA here is from genome assembly GCA_016271365.2 of Neoceratodus forsteri. NCBI lineage: Eukaryota > Metazoa > Chordata > Ceratodontiformes > Ceratodontidae > Neoceratodus > Neoceratodus forsteri. The sequence goes on along the minus strand of CM057450.1, from coordinate 637,016,649 downwards.
CTGTGCTTGCAGCGCCTTCAGACGGAGCCGGGGGGGTTGGGAGGGCCGTGGAGGCCCTCTCGACCCTCCATCCTCGGGCTGTGACTTGTGCTTGCAGCGCTCTTTAGAGGAGAGCCGGGGGGGGGTTGGGGAGGGCCGTGGAGCACCCTCTCGACCTCCGATCCTCAGGGCTGTGACTCTGTGCAAGTAAAATCCACAAGAAATCCTGTTTAAAATGTTACAAAATCCCACCTCCATTTCTGGTGTGGATAAGAAAATAGGACAAGAAATACCAGCTAGACAAAACTAGTGCTGAGTATCTCTGCACTCATCCTAACCATGAAGAAATAGTACAGGCTGCAGCCTGTTACAAGGTTAAGTACCTCTTTCCTCTCAACCTCCTGATAAGGTGTCCAGAAAACTGTACACCATGGGTAAGACATCCTACACCACAGCCTCTCTGCTACTACATCTCTCTGTGTATATGGCTTATACAGCACAGTACCAAAAGGCTTTGTGGAACTCATACCTGACCATTAGCCAGAAGGTTCCTGACAACATTGCTCAAGACTTGTCGGAAACTGTTAAAACTGCCTTGGATGCCACAAAGTACCAGTTTCATATGGCAGTAGATGCCAACAATACTGCTCCAAGATCTATGACACAAGCCATTTCCCTCACAAGGCATGCATGGCTGAGAACCACTACCCTCTCTCAGGATAGTCAGAATAAAACTACGGCTTTCCCCTTTGAGAACAGTTCTCTCTTTGGGGATTAAACAGAGGCATATATGAATAAGGTGGAGGAATACGATACCACTTACAAGAGTAATGCAGCTAAAGAGAAAGCCTACACTTTTTACAGGCCTCAGAGAAGACGAAGCAGAGGCAGAGGTTACTACCTCAGAGCCTTCTATCCCATGCCCATGCCTATGTCCCTGGACTACTCTCAAATGAGAGGATGCTTTAAAGGAAGAGGTAGAAGGGCTCAAAAGCATACTGACCCTGGTCCCTGCTCCCTCGCCTAAGGCCCAGTCCAAACAAAACCCCTGATGGGAATACCAAGGTCACCTCCCCAATCCCACACACTACCTCCATCAGTGGCAGAACATTATCACAGACAAGTGGGTGCTGGAGGAGGTAGTAGGTCAGGGGCTCACCCTGCAGTTCAAAAAAATTCCCCACACAGCAGAGAAGCAGGAGTTTCAAACCTCCAACTCCCACAAAAAAGATTCTGCTGGAGCTAGAGGTTCTATCTTGCTAGGAAATGCAGTAGAAAGAGTGCCTCCCTTGCAGTGGGGAAAAGGTCTTCATTCAAGATACTTTCTCACCCAAAAGAAAAATGGGGACTGATGACTCATTCTAGACCTCAGGTACCTAAACAAACACCTGCTAAATCCCAAGATCAAAATGATCACCCTGTCAGTAGTGATCCCCTCCTTACAACAGGGAGACTGAGTGGCTAGCCTCCCTGGACCTCAGGGACGCCTACTTTCAAATACCAATCAGGCCCTCTTACAGAAAGTATCTCAAATTCAGACTGCCTTCAGGTCATTACGAGGTTGCAGTACAACCATTCGGCCTGTTCTTAGCTCCCAGGGTCTTCACAAAGTACCCGACAGTGGTTGCAGCCCACTTAAGAAGACAGGCAGTCTCTGTCTTTTCTTATTTGGACTACTTGCTCATAGTGGAAAGTCCCCTCAGAAGCTCAGAGACTCTCTTCAGCTCACCCAGGAATCTCTAGGGTTCCTGGTCAACTCAGAAAAGTCTCACATGGAGCCAGTCCAGCTCCTGGAATTCATAGGAGCAGAACTGGACACCCAGAAAGGGACAGCCCTGCTTCCTCTAGACAGAGTAGAAAATCTCTAGTCCCTGGTAAACTCATTTGTCCTTGGCCAGCCAAGGCCAGCCAGGCACTTTCTCTTGCTCCTAGGCCACATGGCCTCTACTACAGTGGTAGTCCTAGGTGCCAGGTTTCCGATGAGGGACATTCAGTCCCACGTGAGAGCTAATTGGTCTCAGAAAAGGAGACTCACTGTTAAAGCTGGTTCCAGTCACCAAGACCCTCCTATAAGCCTTGGACTGGTGGAAGGACAGTCACAATCTCAGGGAAGGAATTCCTGTCCAACAGGAGGAGCCCTCCAGGGTGCTCAATACAGATGCCTCCCTTCTGGACTGGGGGCACACCATTCCATAAGTGGGGTGTAGTCTCCTGGGGAGTCCAAATGTCACATAAACCTTCTTGAACTCGGAGCTGTGTACCTAGCCATAAAAGCCTTAGCTTCTTAACTCAAGGGCCAGTCTGTCCAAGTCAGGACAGACAGCACCACTGCCACGTTTTACATCAACATGCAAGGGGGCACAAGATCCTCAAAGCTCTGCACAGAGGCCATGAAGATCTGGCTTACTCCCTGGACATGCAGCTAACTGCCATTCACCTGCCAGGCAAGCACAATGTGCTGGCAGACTCCCTGAGCCGCATTAGCCAGAGCCACCATGAGTGGTCCCTAAACAGACAGGCAATGGTCACAGTATTGAGGAGGTGGGGCACTCCAGAGGTAGATCTCTTCACCTCAAACACACCATTGGATCCCCTGTGCCATGGGGAGGATTCTGGCACTGGCACAGTGCCAGTAGGGATGCCCTGTCCCTCAGCTGGACAGGAAGGTATCTCTGTGCTTTTCTGCCCTTTCCCCTGATTCTCAGAATTCTCCTCAAGCTCAGAAGACAGCCGGCAACAATGATCCTGGTGGCTCCAGACTGGGCAAAACAGCCATGGTGCTCTCTGTTACTTACCCTGTCAGTCAAACGGTTCATTTGCCAACCTCCGAGCCACAGTTTCCTAACCTTATCTCAGACAGGTGTAATGTAAGCCAACATAGAATTTCCTCTCCCCAAAGCTAGGTACTTGAAGATCTAGAATTCCCTGCCACTCAGTACTCAGAGCAAGTCCTCAGAATCCTCAGACTAGCAAAACAAACAAGTACCAAAAAGACTTATGCTTCCAAATGGAAGAGATTCTCCTTCTGGCGTAAAGACAGGCAAACTGAACCCCTGCAACTCAGCCTGTCCTCCATACTAGACTACTTAGTTTACCTGCAGGCCTCAGGCCTTAGGGCCTTATCCTTGAAAGTCCACCTGGCAGCCATTTCAGCTTACGTTTCTGCAGGCAAAGAGAAATCTGCAATTTCTCATCCCATTTTCAAGAAGTTCTTTAAAGGTTTACTGCACCTTCAACCCCCACTTAGGGAATCTGTCCCCCCTTGGGACTTGAACCTGTGCATAGCCAAGCTGATGGATGCCCCATTCGAACCTATGGCTATAGCAGAGCTAAAGTATGTCACTTGGAAAACAATATTCCTAGTGGCCATTACTTCTACCAGGAGGATATCAGAGTTGCAAGCTGTCTGCATTGAACCTAACTACATCATCTCCCACATGGATAAGGTAGTTCTCAGAACTAATAGAATATTCCTTCCCAAAGTGGTGTCTGAATTTTACCTCAACCAATCAATAACTCTTCCTGTCTTTTCCATAGACAAATCCACTCCTAATGAGTGCAAGCTCCACAGCTTAGATGTCAAAAGGGCACTGACCTACTACCAAGAGCACACTAAGCAGCTCAGGTCCTCTCATACCTAACTGTTTCTCACCTATGGCAAGGTGGGCAAGGGCAGACCAGCCTCTAAGAGAAATATCTTTTGCTGGATAGTCTCTGGCATTCAATTCTGTTACAGTAAGGCTGGCAAACTGGCACCACAAGGCCTCAGGGCCCACTCCATCAGGGGCACTGCAGCTCCGGAGGCAGCACAAAAGGACATACCTTTGTTTGATGTCTGCAAAGCAGCTACTTGGAAAATACCTTCACAAATCACTACTGCTTGGATATAAAAATCTGGCACAGCAGTCCTGCAGGAACCTATTCCCAAAGTAGGTTCTGTTCCCTCCTCCCAACTACACTGCTTTCTAGTCTGCGTAAGTCAAGCATACTTAGGGATTCCTGGGGTGAGAAGAAAAAATTACTTACCATAGTAATACTGTTTCTTCCAGGAGATCCCTCAGTATGCTTGACCTCCCACCCATCCTCCCCTCACATAACCTGATTATTTATGGTTCTGCAGTCCTCATCACAGGCCAAATACTTACTGAAGGGATTAATTGGTGTGAGGTTCACAGTTAAACATATCGTATATAGTTTGCCTTTAGGCAGTTTGTTCTTTTCTTTTTGCTCCTTCCTGTTATTCTTTTTCCATATTTTTTTTCCACAACTCTGGAATAGCATTAGGGATTGGGGCCTTTGACCCCTTAGGCTCCAAAATGAATCTGACTCACTAGCAGCAGCACTTACAGACCGCAGTCTCCTACTGCGTTCTGATTGGCTAATGCCCAGCCATCATTAGCATAGGCACTACCTCTGGGGCGGCTGAACCCAGCTGGTAATACTGCATAAGTCAAGCATACTGAGGGATCCCCTGGAAGAAACAGCATTACTATGGTAAGTAATTTTTTTCTTACTTATTAATAAGAACATGACTTTTCATCATTACAATATTGTCTCCAAATTACAAAATCATTTGTAGATTTAGGAAAAAAAACTTATTTAGGCTTGAAATCCTTGTTTAAGGCAATCTCAGTTGCAGCCTTTTAACACAACTTCAAGTCAGAAAAAAAACTCTTTTTGAAATACTGATTTTAGTGGTTAAAAGAGTTGTCTTAGGCATTGGTGTGCAAGAACTTGTATTAGTGTATCTATATGTAGAGAACAATAGATATATAAAAGTACAGTGTTGAGTAGAAAAACAGGCTAGGAAAAGCATATGGGTATACAGTAGTTGAAGAAATTAATAGGTGTGTTGATAACTAAAGTTTTATTAGTATTGGTTCCTAGTCTTATGAGGACAGACTCATATAATGTCTTCCATATTTGTCAAATACAGTTTTGTTGTTTTTGAAGCCATGTGTCAAATTTTCTAGCATAACCAATTCTATTGGTTCTCCTTTCCATTCTAGACCTTTGGTCTATCCATAACTTTAGTATACTACTTTTTGCCGCCACCAATATTAATATAATAACGAGTTGTTCTTCCCAAGATACATTTGGTTTCCCTGAAAAATTCAAGTATGCAAGTCTTGAAGATAATGATTTGTTTGATTATGAACTCTTTCAAAAAATATGGAAATTTACTCCCAAATTTTTTTATATGTTGGCATCCCTACATCATATAAATTGGATTAGCATTAGAGGTCCCACATTTTACACAGCAAGAGTTCTGAGATAGGCAGGCCCATTTTGTAGAAGCAAGCTTTGGAATAGTATAAATTATCAGTGGTTTTGTAATGAGTTCTGCTATTATTTAATAGCAGAAAAGCTTTATGTGAAAAGTTCCAAATTCTTCCCCAGGTACATGAATTTGTATCTTCGCCATGAGCTTGGGATCGCCAGTTGATGGTCTCCTCTGCTCTTCCTCGAATAGTCCCTATAAAAAGGCTATAAAATGTACAGTAGAAATGTTTGCAGATTATGGGCCAGATATTCAAAATTTTGTGCTGGGCGCTAACCGTTTGCACTTGGTTTATGCCAGGTTTGCGAGGGTTCGCTATATTCAAAAGGCCAAATAGCACGAGCAAACTGCATTAGCGCTGGGCAAAAGTATAATGTATGCAAGGGGCCAAAAGAGGGGGCGTGTACATGAATACAGGTGCAATGCTATATTCAGTGCATTAGCGCCACGCTAAGTGTTTTTGCACTAATTAGCACAACACTTTGCACGATGCAAATTACTGCCCAGGTAAAGGTAGTCTTAACTCTGGGCAAACCAAGGTTGGGGGACGTGGACACAGTAGCAACAGGGAACAAGGCTGTCTGCAGCCAATGAGGAGGCAGTGTGGGTGGACTGCCTCCTTAGGCCACTCCATATGCACAGGCACCCAAACTGTGGAATACAATGCAGTTATATTACTTAGAAGCCAACCAGCCAGTCAGTGATAGAACTACACTGAAACAGCACCTGCAGCAATAATGGTTTGCAATGTGGCAATATGTTGCACAGTGTGAATTGTGTGTTGTGTTAATGGTCTGTGTTTAGTGTACTCTGTATCATCCCAGCTGCACGTGTTGTATTTCTGGGAGGTGTCTGGCACTGTGCCTCGGCCCAGTGTACTTACACTGACAACAAGGTGATAAATAAACATAGACACCAGACAGGGTATAAACATGCTGCACATGGATGGAACCTCCTATGTTGCTATCATATGCCACCGGTGCCAACCATGCCAGGCATTAATTAGTGACCCCGTGCCCAGTGGACACCATGACAGTGTGTCCATACAACACACACCTGCAGACCACCCTTCGGTGGACACCAATAGAATCCAGCACACACACACACGCAGCACTGGGGCGTGGAGGGTGTTGAGGGGAGGATGTACAGGTGGCCAGGCTGCACCACATACTGGGTGCTGCCACAAGGCTGGTAAAATTTCACGTAGTGCAAATGGTCCAGTGGAGGGAATACCCCAACACCAGTGTGCCTGTCTGATGGTATGTGCCCCCCCAGCCACATACCACACACCTGTACAGACATCACAGCACACACAGCCAACCATGTATATATCACTGTGAGTATCCCATACTAGTGGTGCAGCGTCTGTGGGTCACACAACAGCATAACAGTAATGTCCACTGTCAGTACACATCTGCAAGGTGGGCCTGTCACTGTGTAAAGTGCAGCAGTCATTGATGCCCTACACACCATAGGCATTGCTGTGTGCCTCACACTATTGGCCCCCTTGTTACTGTAGTGTCTGCTGTGCAGTGTAGCAGGAACTACAGTTTGACAATTTCATGCAGCACCACCACCTGTGCCTGTGCTGTGTAGTCCCCGGGGCACAATATTCTATGTGGTTCTGTACAAATGTAGCCTGCAGCTACCACCGTGCACTTCCAGACTGCCCTACAGGTGGAGCTGTAGGCAGACCCAGCCAGCCCCTGTACTTCCAGACTGACCTACAGGTGGAGCTGTGGGACCTTGCAATAGTGCTGGACACACTGCACACAAATTAAGCCATGATGAGATGCTAATCTGAATGTTTGTCAATGGACTGCCTAAGTAGGCTCATTTACACGTCACTTTTGAATATAGCAAATTTCCTGGGCAAATGTGATAGCGCCTGGCAAACATCTTAGCTCCACGCAAAACCTGCGCAAATGTGTCTACGCTGTGCAAATGTTTCGGAAACATGGTACATTTCTGCAGAATTTCACATGCGCTGGTGCTTGCGACTATAATGAATCCGCTCCTTTCTTAGCACACACATTGGCCACATAGTTCACCTTTAGTTTCCTTCACACTGCTGAGCACTGGGCTGCTGTTGTGGTTTGCACTTTCTGGTTGCTATATTCAGAGCTGTCTTATTTCCAAGGTATTTTTGCACTGCACTCCCAGCCCAGTTTGCCCAGCTTCCTTAGCACGCTATATTAGCAGGTTTAGCACTGGGGCTAACCCTTTTGAAAATAGTGGGCTATTGCTTCTGGGCTAATTTAGCACACTGAGCTGCATGCAAGGAGAGTTTGTGAAATGTACTTGTCCTGCCTTCACTGACCCATGGGGTTCCACTACTTGCTTTAGTTTGCTATCTGTTAAATAAAGCCATACTGCACAATCCTATTTCCTGTTCTGGACATTCTGATTCTTGATTCTGGTGCTGGAATTGCTGGGGCCCATTCAGAAGTTTAGATCCAGCATATGCCTAACAACTTCTACCTTGAACCTGGGTTGTAATTTTACAAAGGTTCATGTGATTTGTTCTTGTACCCCCAACCCTCTTCCTCTAGAATTAGCCTGGTATACATCCAAATGCCAAGGATGGTTCCAACCGTAGAAGTTTATGCTAAAAGTAATGGCATGCCATCTGTGGGTATCAGTGCCATATTTTAATGCGGGGTGTTCTAACTTGTTATAAGTGGCTTGGGGGTTACAATAAATGGGGGCTCGTCCAAAGGGATATGTTTTGGGGTGAGAGGCAATGCTGAGGGTATGTCTAGGAGCTTCCTGTCTGGTGGCAGTGCACCCAAATAGAAGACAGGCTGCCAGAAAGCAAGCTGAATTGAGAAAAAATGCCACCTGAAAGTCTTTTGCTGCCTGAGTTTCTGTGAAAAGGAAAGTGGAAAAATATGCTGCTGTGTGTTAAACCTGAAAATATGGACTGTTGGAACTGAGTAATGATTGTCCATTCCTTGTCATTAAAGCACTGTTTAAAAGTTACACATTTCCAGAAAAAAGTATATATGAACTTAAAGGACAGTGTTTTCTAAGTACTCAGAAAGTTGGAGGGCAGAGCTAGCTGCCAAGATGGAATCTGTGTAAATAGTCTGCTGCAGTTCCAGCTTCATCTATCCTGCTGCATCTGGAATTTCAGCACCTACTACCCTAGGATATTTTTACAGATTTACATTTTACACGCCGAGCTGAAGCCTAAGATACTTAAATTGTGCTGATCGGACCAAGGATCCTGACTAAAAGTGACTTTTTTAAAAATCACCAATACTGCATCTATAGGCCTGTAAGACATTTACAGACCGTCAGATTTGAGTTGGCACGCAGCACCTACTTGTGGATGTGACCCACTCCAATGAACCTCAGGCCCCCAAAGACTCAGTCAGTAAAACAGCAGCTGGACAACATTACAACTCTACTAAATAAAGTGCTACTAGATACAACTGCACTTATTAATACTATCTCTAGCACTAAGGAAGATGTGGAAAAATTAACAAATAGAGTGACTGACAAGAAGCAACAAGTAAGATGACAAGGGGAGATTCTGCATGATCAGTTTCTCCAGTCCAGAGATCACCACAGTCAAATACAATATTTACTAGCCAAAGCTGACAACCTACAAAAATTGGGGAAGAAGAAAAAACATTCAGATCATGGGTCTGCCTGAGGGAGCTGAAGGCCCTGATATGGTCTCCTTCCTGCAATGCTCTCGTCCTATAATGCTAAAAATGAATAATCAACCTCCTATAGAGCTTGAAAGGGTGCATAGATCGTTAGCCCCAAAACCTTAACCAGGTGACAGACCACGGTCAATACTGTGCAAATTCACTAGATACCCCATCAAAGAGACTTTCTTACGGTCTGCTCAGGAGTTAAAAACCCTACGTTGGGATGGGGCTCCAATACAAATTTATCAAGATTACTCCTGTGACCTGTCCCGGAGATGTAGGGCCTATGGACCTGTGAAGCAGGCTTTGTACAACTTTAATCTGCCCACCTCTTTGCCATACCCTTCGCAGTTAAGAGTGCTCTATAAAGGAGAACAGTTCACCTTTGACACCCCTGCTGAAGTGGAGCTTTTCTTGATCGATATCACAGGAGAACCGGGACTCCAACAGAACTCAGCCCATATGTCCCGAGGAGAGGCTTCATTATTAATGGACACTACTGAACAGAAGGAAGACCCTCCGAGTCGTGATGTCACCCCTACATTGGGGCTAGTACTAGTAGCAACTGGTAGATGCAACATCGAGGTCGTCAGTGGAAAAGAAATACTCCTAGATCTGCTAAAGGCATTTCAGCGCCGTTGGAGAAACCACAAAGAAACCGGTCAAGAAGTCGCCAAAGGAAGCAGAATATGACTGGTAGCAGCGGATCATCCACCTATTCCACTCCAGTAAAAAACAGCAACTGATACGAGACATTGCGGGACCTTATGCCAGCAGCCCTGGACCTATCAGAAAAGGTCGAAAATTCAGATGTGGATCCCCACCTGCTGATTGAGAACTTGACCGAAGGATGGGCCCCGATTGGGAAGGACTGAGCAGATGAACATGTAAGCCCCCGATTGGACCGTACAGCTGAGCACCAGAAGGAGCAGATCCAGGAAGGTTGAATACTCTGGAGCTTCTCAACTAAGTAATGGAAGCAGTGGGGTAAGTGGTGCGGCTAATGCCCGGGGTGCTCACCAGTAAGTGGGGTTTAAACTCGCAGATACCAGCGATAGTCCTCGGGGCTGACATGGGAAGGGAGAACCAAGAATTGTTTCATACTATAGTTACCCAGTGGCAGCAAGCTCTTATCATCACCACTCTTAGGTACTTTAGCCGCACCGCTCACTTACGCTTTCACTTGCTTTCAAAATGTCAGTTTTTAAGTAGCTCGGCACATGAGCAGATGATTAAAATGTTATGGTTGTATTACATTTCTGCTGGGGGATAGTTGTTGTTTTTGGTTTTTGCTCCCTTAACAGGTGACTGAATGTTAATACCACGTTCTCCGTTGATAAGATCGCAATTGGATCCCAATTAGGCAGTATAGACCCCTCTAGGATGTAATATCGTGTTTCGAGCTGGTAACCTCCTTCCTTTCTGTGAAGAGATTTTTAGGTTGTAAGGGAGGATTTCCCTAATGACTCTTAGGGATCACCCTGGGCTAGAAAAATGTAGTAGTCAATCCCTGCCTCTCCAGGGATGATGACATTTATCCCTCTGCTTTTGGTTTGTTTTTCTGGTTGTTAGACAATAGTTTAACTGTTTGCCTGCTGCCTTACATTTAAATGATACTTATTTGATATCTCCCAAGGGATAGTTAGGATAGTGTTACCAATGCACCATGGGCTCATTATATGTCTTATTAGAAGGCAGAATGAAGCTTGTGTAGAGGTGTGTTTATGGTTGCAGACTGTCAGTTTTGGTCTACTTGGTCCCCCCTTTCTTTGTTTAGTGGCTTAATTGTTCTCTAGGAAGTGGTGCAGTTGCTTCTGATAAATATGGATGTATGGCACCCCACAACTAGAGACTAAATCTTAATTTATCTTTTTTGTGTAATCTCCCCCACTCCCGGGAGCAGTATCTGACCATTGAGAGGTGATAGAATGGCATCCCCGCCCCGTCAAATAAGGTCCTGCTCTCCCTTAGAATGGCATTCGCAATACTCATGTATGTCCACAATCTCTGACATGGTCCCCCTTTTGTGAACTGCTTCTCAACAGAGACGTGTCCCTTCTTTCAAGTAAACCAGACCCCCTATGATTTAAAGATATCATTTCGATGCAGTTCTCATACCAGGGTCTTACTTCTCTATATTAACTCTTTCAACGCCGTGCACATTCAGGTTATAGTAAGAAATGTGATTTCAGGGTCCTTCCAGACTGGTACTGTGTACTTATCGGCCTACCCTCAGGCTGCTGCACATTCTCTCATAAGGTGGGGAAATAAATATTACAAAAGGAATATGTATGTTAGTCTACTCACTGCACTCAGGATAGCACTAAAAATAGCTCTTTTATGTTAGCATGCGGAATGGAAACACCCTGACTATGGCTAATCTTACGGATATAACATCCACCACTTGGAATGTCAGGGGTTTGAACTCTCCGATTAAGAGAAAAATGGTACTCTCCTCTTTGAAAAAAATGGGTACTCACATTGCTTTTTTGCAAGAGACTAAACTGAGCTCAAAAGAAGCCACCAAGTTAGTTAAGGACTGGGTGGGCAAGGAAGCCCACTGTACTGCAGGATCAGCCAAGAGGGGAGTTTCCATCCTACTACATAAATCATTACATTGGCAACCCAAGGAGGTGTACACTGGGGGAGATGGCAGGTGGATTATCTTGAAGGTTTCTACCCCTTTTGGCCCCTTGATCCTGGCGAATATCTACGGCCCAAAAGAAGATTCCCCGGGATTCTTTCATGATATATATCAAAGGCTAATGGATATATCATATAACAATCTGGACATCTTAATGAGAGGTGACTTTAACCTGGTAATAGACCACCTATTAAATAGGTCCAATTCCCAGCCTAAACCCCACCATAGATCCCAGCATGCCTTGCAGGAACTCACTCCTTTGCACCAGCTCTCTGATGCGTGGTGGGTATTACATCCTTCAGAGAAAGATTTTACTTTCTTCTCTGCCCCATGGGCTATGGCTAGTAGACTAGATTTTTGGCTCATGTCTCCTAAAATATCTGCAGCCACTTCGCAGGTCAATATTTCACAAATATACATATCTGATCATGCCCCAGTCTCTCTTACCTTCCTACCAGCCATGCAAACCCCCAAATCACTGCTATGGAGGTTAGATCCCCTCTTACTGCTTGATACAGACTTTGTCCAATGGCTCCAGAGGGAAACAGAATGCTTCTTCCAAGAAAATACTTCGTCCTCGACCTCAGCTGCCAGCATTTGGGAGGCCTTTAAGGCCACTATAAGAGGTGGAATCATTAGTTATGCCTCTTACAGACGGAAACAAAGGGATCAGGAGTTAAGACAACTAGAGGGGACTTTAAAAAAATCTAGAAAACAAGTATAAAACACAACCCTCTTCCCTGTTGACACCCTCAGTAATAGCTGCCCTATCTGCAACTAGATTAAAAATCAGTACTCTAGTAACCAGGCAGGCTGAACTTTATATTCACAGGGTCCAACACCGATACCAAGCGGAGGGAGAAAAGGCCAGCAAGCTATTGGCCTACAGGTTGAAGCAGCAACAACTTGCACTAGCGGCTGTAGCCACAAATGGTTACCAGGGCACAGCTGGGGCACAACAGATGGCAGCCAGGGCACTGATATATTGTTACTATGGGGGAAGCTCTGCACCATATGGGGCACCAACTGGGGCACAGCATTTTTTTACCGGGGCACGTGCCCTGGTGGGCCCTGGTGTAGAGCCGCCACTAGCAACAAGCAGAAAGATCTATTCTTAGCTTAAAAGATGGGTCATGGAAGCCCTCACAGTCCCCTTCAACCATTAATAAAATTATGTCTGACTTCTATAAAATGCTTTATTCCTCTCCAGTGCACTGGGATATATAGACTCCTATCACCATTTCATTCAGGCCCTACCTATTCCAAAACTTACTGCTCACCAGAAACAAACCCTCGATCAACCTATTACAGAGGAAGAAAAAGGCAGAGCAATAACAAATATGGCCCCTCACAAAGCTCCAGGTGGAGACGGTTTCCCTGTAGATTTTTACAAAATGGGTCGCCCGCTGATTACAACCCCTTTAGCAAATATGCTGAATGGGGCACACGCATGTGGACAGCTCCCTCTCACCCTGTCTGAAGCCATAATAACTGTTCTTCCAAAGGAGGGCAAAGATCTTTCTCTTCCTGCCAGCTATAGGCCCGTTTTGTTAATTAATGCTGATGCCAAAATATTGGCTAAGGTATTGGCCTCTCGTTTGGAAGAATACTTTCCAGAGATCATACATCCCTCCCAGGTGGGGTTTGTTAAGGGTAGGATACGCTCAGACCAAATTTGTGCATTGGTACCTCTAATACAACTAGCAACATCTCTTCCTACCCCGGCTGCAGCAGTTACAATTGATTTAGAAAAGGCATTTGACTCAGTGGAATGGGAATATCTGCATGCTGTCCTGGATACCTTTAATATTGGCCTGTATTTTACGACCTGGATTAAAACCCTTTATGCGGAACCCATGGCCAGGGTACTCACCAATGCTACTCTATCAGACCCATTTCGCTTGCAGAGAGGGACCAGACAAGGCTGCCCGCTATCCCCCTTACTTTTTGTATTGAACCCCTTGCTGAAGCCCTCAGATCCCACCCTCAGATTTATGGGATACAGGCAGTGGATAAATGCTACACTACCAAGTTATATGCTGATGATTGCCTGATCCTGACCCGAGACCTGCCTCTTAGTCTTCCACACATACTTTCAACACTAAATGCATCTGGGAGCTTTCAGGCCTAAAAATTAACGTGGCAAAGTCAAAAATCCTTTCTTTGAATGCTCTAACCACAACCGCTGGTCTAGGGAATATGGGCCTATCATGGGCACACTCCGAATTAAAATACTTAGGCATTAGAATCTCCCCTAAACTCTCAAGCTTAATGGATATAAACCATAAACCCCTACTGGATAAACTCCGTAAAGATACTGACAGATGGACATATCTGCATTTATCCATGGCAGGGAAAATCACCACAATTAAAATGATGCTTGCCCCCAGGGTGTATCATATACTCTCTCACCTCCCCTTTCTTTTACCTGAAGTCTGGAGTCGAAAATTAAATACTCTGCTTAGCTCCTTTCTTTGGGGATCCTCTAGGCCCAGATATAGTAGAGCAAAACTCAGGGCTCAAAACTTGAGGGGTGGTTGGAACCTACCTGACTTTTATCAATACTCCATAGCATTCCTGGAGGCAAAATCTTTAAAAGAAGAGGGCCATTCTCTCTCCCTCCCCATCCTCCAGCCTGGATGCACATAGAAAGAGAGGTAATAAAAGACCCCACGGTGTCATCACTTCTGACTTCCCCTATACCAAAAGTCCTAAAAGGTTGGCGCTCTCTATTCAACAAGCTCACTTGGCTTGGCAAAAACTTGGTCTCAAAACCAGTCATTGCCTTAGCTTAGGGATATATACTCCTCTTTGGAATAACCCCACCCTATGAATTAGTAATAGTCCCCCGAAATGGACAGATTGGTTATCCAAAGGAATAAAGTATATAGGGCACTTGTGCCTCCCTGGACACATAGTCATAGATTTGTTTCAAGGGTTACAATCTAGGTATGGATTACACCATAGTGACTTTTGGAGATACCTTCAAATGAGAAGCCTTTACCACTCATGGGTTAAGCACCAATGTACTTGTGTAGTATGTAAAAGGTACAAATCTGTCAAACCTTCCCTTCTTCCTATAAGGGACTGGATTATGCAGCCTAAAGCCAGGGCTGGTAACATACAGAGGTTTATAAGGGACAGTGCTCCCAACCTGTCGTCTCTGGCCAACATCAGATGGGCAAATACACTGGGTGTCCCCATTTCAGACCCCCAGTGGCAACAGTGCTGGTTGAGAACATGCCAGGCCTGCTGTGTTCCTCAAAGTCTCTTACTGCAGAACAAAATAATGCACCTTTGGTATCAAACCCCTGTCCAGCTAAAAAAGATGGACCTACTAACCACAGACATCTGCTGGAGATGTGATGCCACCGAGGCAGACTTGCTCCACATCCTGTGGTCTTGTACCCCCTTGCGGCCCTTATGGTCAGCAGTAATAAACCATTGCTCACTGACACTGAAGTCAGTCATACCAGCGGACCCTGGCCTTTGGATACTGGGCCTAGTGCCTCAATTTTTGATTATATCCAAATCCCAGACCCTGTGGCTTATACAGGCCTTAGTGGAATGTAAGAGAGACTCATCATACATAGATGGAGAACCTTAGAAGTTCTACAGACCACAGAATGGCTCAAAGCCTTAGGAAAACTTTTAGTGAGTTTAAACTCACTAAAAAAAAAAAAAATACCACCAACAGCTTAATCTGGTTCAAGGTCAGTTGGCATTCATCTGTATCCCCCTCCCCTTGGTCGTGCCTGAAAATAGGCAGGATTTGTCTAGTGCACTTACCCGGTCAACAAAACTAAATAAATAAATAAAAGATGGCTACCCTAACCAGGACATCCTGTTATAAGAACAGGTGTCTAACTAAGTTTGAAGGGATATGGGCTCCTTATTTTGCTTATATCGACCCTGTTAATTATGCACAATGCTCCAGGCATACTAAAGACAAACTCAAACCCCCATGAAAACTCAAGGTTGAAGTGGTTGATTAAATACTAAAAGAATGGTCTGTTCTCTGATCTCTCTTTCCATAGCTATCTTGAAGGCTCCCTAGTGGACAGTCATAAGATTTTCCCCCTTAGATCCAGTTTCTACACAATAGGTGAAGAAGCTTCAGTACACCAGAACCTATTCCATCCAATGTTAGTACTCATTTGAAATGTATTACATGAACATACAGTAAGTTATATTAGATATACTAGCATTCCCTGTATTATGTTCAGTATGTTTTATTACATGGCTGGTTGTATGAAGGTGGTAGTGTTGTAAACCACTAGTGCGGCCTTTTGATTTAAAGGTTCAGTATTTGTAAAACTCAGAAATCACACAATAAAAAGATTAACTGTAAAAAGTGCTCAGAAAGTTTCAAGTGTGTACAGTGAAAATTGGGGGAGTTGCTAAGGAAAATGCACTATGTACTAAGTGAAAATGCCTTAAAATGCTTGCCCCACTGAAACTGCCAGCCGAGAAAAAAAGTGACAGTTTGCAGTTTAAATTTTGCATTCTCAACGATCGCCATACAGGAGTGTGGCTGAGAGTGAGAGAGCTCATTTGCATGGCATCATGAGATTGGTTCCAGTGCACCTAAGCCCTGCCCTTGCCTGAGTCTCAGAGTTGTGGAACATTCGAGGAGGAGCAGCCAGCAGTGTGCAAGCAGCATGTACCTGTAGTTCATGCAGCAGCAGCAGCAGGAGGACGAGGAATCGCTTACAGCAGAAGCACTTCTGAACCAGCATTTTTTTTTTACTTTTCGCAGTAAAACCTGGCTCAGCTCATATTCCGACCGACTGGAGAGTGATTGAGGTGATCGTAGCTATGATCGATGGGACTGCCAGCCCGTTTCACCCCAGAGGCCTTCCTTGAGTCAGCAGCAGGCCGTATTACATCAACGGTGGAAACCAGCTACTGCCTGTAAGTACCCTGTACAAAAGTAAATTACTGTGGTGCTTAAGGTCAGAAAACTGTACAAGAACTGTAAGAGCAAGTGCAGCAAAAGTACTGAAAGAGAGAGTTCTGTGAATATTAAAATCTTGCACTGTGTGTGTGAAGGTGCTGTTTTCAAAAAGAGTGAACTTTAAGACAAACGATCCCTCTGGTCCAAGTGATAGTAAATGTGATGGACTGAGAAAAGGTAAAGTGAACTTGTGCATTGAGAAGATCAGTTGCAATGCAGAAGATCCATCCAGAACCCTAGCAATGTGAAACTGAGTGAAACTGGAAAAAATTGCAGTTGCCATTTTGGGGTGTAGTCAGCAATGTAAACAATGCAGCACCATTTTAGACCAGTGTTTTCAAACCCAAACAAAGTTTCAAGTGATTTTGCTAAGTATTGCGAAATACAAATGCAAAAATGCCAGGCAGCCTGTTAGCGAACTATGCCAGTGTGTTAAAGTCAAATCTCAGAATGACTGCAAAAGCAGTAATTTGGGACTTAAGTGTTTAATTTGCAGAACATGGCGCAGCAACCCCCTCACTACCCACTCCATGCCAGGGTGTAGATAGCCCAATTAGAACAAGAGCTAGTTAAATCTGAGTAATTGTATGACTGTTCATCAGTACTCACTGAGGTAGCTTTGCTGAACTATACAGTTAATGTGTGTGTTGTATGCCTGAAGCCAGGGAGAGATGTTTGCCAATTCCACATTGCACAGACTGCCGGAAGTGATTTGGGATGAGCAAGTCAGATGGCACAATGGTAGCTAAAACAAAACACATCAGTTTAGCTCCAAGTTGGACACTGGCAGGGGACTCTCATATCAGAGCAGTAGCAGGCTGGGTGCAGTCAAAGAGACCCCATAGAGTTTGTCAAGGAGTTCTTGGAAACTGTCTGTGTCGATGCTATGCAAGGCCCAGAAAAGTTGACTGTTCCATGCCAGTGTGGAGTTGGATGCTGCAGCGGCAGGTTCAGCAGATCCTTGGGTGGAAGGCCCAAGCCTCGTGGGAGAGTCCAAGGTGGAGGAAGTGTGTTGTTGGGAGACCACTGCCTCTGAGGACAGTGAAGAGTGGACAATTTCGGGGGCTGGTGCAATCACCAGCTGCTGGGCAGAATGTGTGGAAGAAGAAGAAGCTTCAATGGCTGCAGTGGGACCCAATGAGTCGCCATTGGCATTTGCTTCTATGTAACCTCCCGATGTCTGTATGGAGGAAGGCTCTAGAGGTGTGCCCCTGAGTGCAGAGGTGGACTGCTTTTACTCTGCACTATGTGCTCGAAGCTGGCTCAACCAGGACTGGCCACCCCCAAGCTGTGTTTCTGGTTTGGAGTTGGTCAAAAGCAGCAAAGAGGAAAGAACTGTTTGTAGAAGAGCTGCGGCCAAGTATGACCCTTTATACCCTTTCTTCTTTCGCCAAATATGGGAAGAAATTGAGGAAAACAAGCATACCTGGTTGTGGGAGGAGCTTGTGCCAACCTGCACCCTAGAATAAACAAGTGGGTCCAAATTAAAGTGTGTAATGAGAGACTGCAATTCTGGAAGTGTGGCAGGACCTTGATAATTGGCTCTGTGAGAGTAGTGGACAAAGCTGGCCAAGAGACATTCTACAATGTTCCTATGGTGCATCCAGATGGGGTAACAGTTTATGCCTCACATCCTGATTGGTACTACCCCTGAACTGGTGCCATTCATCTGAAATTGTACCCGCTTGCTAAAAGTGAATGCAGCCATGCCAGCCCAGCAATTTGCCACTGAAGAGGCAGCAACCCAGGATGGAGGTGCCTTCCTTCTGGTGATCCAGGTTTGTCTGCAGCAGCATCCAGGTTCAGCTCCAGCAGCATCAAGGTTCATCTGCAACAACATCCAGGTTCATCAGTCCAGCAGTCGGAGAAGATTTCCGGTTCAGGTTCAGTAGGAGGGTGTGGAAACATCTGATCCGAAGAGTTCATCTACCCAGCAGCTGAAGATCATCATGCCGCAGGTCCAGAGAGGTGATACTGACATCCTTTTGTCACCTAGAAACTGGTAAAATATTTTTTCATTCTAATTTGACAGTTTTCCTGCAATTGAGGATGTCCTTGTAACTTTATTCACCACTCAACTTTCTTGATCTGGACTGCAGTGCTAGCAGGCCTTGTGCCTGTCCCGGAACTGTGAGTCAGCAGGCTCCGGCCTAGAAGAGACTCTGTTTGTAGTGCTCCAGCACTCTGGACTCTTCCCTAGATTTCAGACTTTGCAGGGACCCCACCCCCAAAAAAATGTTTTTGTAAATGCTTTTATGTTTGCTATTTGTGTACTTTTGCAGGAAATCCTTTTAAAATGGTTTTTGGGCTTGTGCAGTATCCAGTGGGAGGGTGTTTTTGGTCACTGTTTTGGTTTCACAGGGTTGTAGTTGTGTGCAGAAATGTGTTTTTACAATGTTTACTTTTGCAGGTGTTCTTGGAAGATGACAAGAAGACCTGAAGAGGATTTTTTGGGACTCATCGGAGTCCTCTTTTGTGTAGAATTGTTAGGCTTTGTGAAAATGTATGGTACGTCTAACCTTTTTCATTTTACAGCTACGTTGTTGTAAAATGTTTTTTGGGTTTGGGCACCTGGTAGGTAGCATAGGTCGATATATTTTTCCCTAGAGGGCTGGGGGGAAGCAGGTTGGTGGTCCTGACTCCGGATAGAGGAACCACCAATGCTGTCTGTTAGGACATGCTTCAGGTAACTTCTTGGAGCCACTGAAATCCATGGATAGTACAGTAATAGGATAGGAACTGAAGTTTCTTCAGTGTGGGCCTCTATCCTCTAGTGTTAGCTGCCTGTGCCTGGCACATGGTGGGGGGGGGACGTGATCAATCCTCCCCGTAGGGAGCATCAAAGGAAGGATGGCCTGGTACTAGGCCGTATTCTGGCTGTGGACAGCCAGTGGTCTGGTTGTGGTGAGTGTAACTACTCAGTCCCTTGTTACTAGACTCCTATCAGTATTAGTGTTAAGCAGGTAGCAGGCAGCTGGTAGGGAGCTCATTATTGGTTTCTTACACAATGACATCATTGTTTACTCAGCTAGCCTGAGAGAAGAATGGTCAAGGAAGGAGTGGAATCTGGCACAATAGTGCTGGAATTCAGGAGGGCCGACTTTGGGAGGATGGGGGAAGTGGTAAAAGGGTACCTGGCCAGAATTCAATCTAGTATGGACACTAACCAGAGGTGGGAGCTCATAAAGCTGGGGATAGTGGAGGCAACCAAAACCTGCTGCAAAGCCCAGAGCAAGAAGGCTAGGGCTAAGAAACCGATCTGGTTGAGCAAGGAGGTCATGGAAAAGATAAGAAGGAAAGAGCTACCTTTAGGAAGTACAAGAGAACGGGGCAGGGGGAGGACAGGGAGGAGTACTTGACAGAATCGAAGGAGGTGACAAGGGCAGTAAGGGGAGCCAAAGCATCTACAGAACTCAGGCTGGCACAAGGCATTAAGAAGGGGAAGAAGGACTTCTTTAAGTACATCAAGGAGAAAAGGAGCTGTAAGGACCACATAGTAAGGATTAGGAAGGAGGGGGGTTGGGTGGAAGCAGGGTGCGATAAGGCGGAAGCACTAAATGAGTACTTCTGCTCAGTATTTACTAAAGAGAGGGGTGACACCCAAGGTGGGAGAAATGGCAGAAGCAGGGTGGGAAGTGGTGACAGATGGAAATCATGGAGAGCAGAGTTGAGAGGGTTTGAAGGCACTGAGGGTGGACAAGGCGCCAGGCCCAGATGGCATCCACCCCAGGGTACTGAAGGAGTTGGCAGAGGTCCTTGCAGGACCTTTGGCAGACCTATTTAATGCCTCACTACATTCAGGGTGTGTACCTCAGGACTGGAGGATGGCTCATGTGGTGCCCTCCACAAGAGTGGCCCAGGATGAACCGAAACTATAGACCAGTGAGCCTCACATCCATCGTGGGTAAGATAATGGAGACTATCCTGAAGGAGGCTGGTGGCCTCCTAGAGGCCAAAGGACTACAGGACAGCAGACAGCATGGCTTCATACGTGGCAGATCCTGCCAAACCAACCTGGTCGAGTTCTATGACTGGGTAACTAGGCAACTGGACAGGGGCCATGCAGTGGATGTCCTGTATCTGGACTTCAGTAAGGCATTCGACTCAGTGCCACATGGAAGGCTGGGAAGGAAGTTAGGCACAAGGGCGGGTGTGAAGCTGGTGAGATGGGTAGGAAACTGTCTGGAGGGAGGGCAACAGAGGGTGGTGGTGGGTGGGGAGCTCTCACACCCAAGGGCAGTGACAAGCTGTGTTCCACAGGGCTTGGTGTTTGGACTAGTGTTGTTTGGGATATTCATTGCAGACATATCATGGGACATCAAGAGCAAGATCAGTCTGTTTGCTGATGATACCAAGGTAGGCGCGGTGGTGGATGACCTAGGGATGGCAGGGGTTGCAGGATGATCTGGCAAAGCTTGAAACCTGGTCAGACACCTGGAAACTGGGCTTTAATGCCAAAAGTGACAAGTGCTGCATTTTGGGATAAGAACCCAGGAGGAGTTACCAGCTAGGGGAGTGCAGCTAGCCCAGACAGAGGAGGAGAAGGATCTGGGTGTGCTCATTACAGGGTCAATTAACAACTCGGCACAATGTGGGAGGCAGCTGCAAGGGCCAACAAAATGCTGGGTTGTATTGCAAAGGGGTATATCCTCGAGGAGGAGGAGGTGACTCTGCCACTGTATAGGTAGTTAGTTAGACCACACCTGGAGTACTGCGTGCAGTACTGGCGTCCGTATTCGAAGAGGGACATTAAGTTACTGGAGGGGGTGCACGAGAGCGACAAAGATGATCAAGGGTCTGGGGACTTATCATACGAGAGGAGGTTGAAGGAGTTGAACATGTACTCACTGGAGGAGAGAAGAGACAGGGTGACATGATTGAAACCTTTAAATACATGAAAGGAATAAACAAGACGGGTACAGAGGAGCTGTTCAGAGTAAGGGAGGGGAAGGCCACCAGGGGCCATGATATGAGACTGGAGCAAGGAAGGTTCAGGAGGGAGATGAGGAGACACTTTTTTACAGAGAGGGTGGTGGCTGGGTGGAATGCGTTACCTGCTGAAGTGGTATGCAGTAGAACAGTGGACTGCTTCAAATGAGGATGGGACAGGACAAGGGGGAGGGTTAATCAAGGGGAAGGGTGGAAGGGAGGGGCAGCTGCAGAATAGGGGGTGCTAGCTGCACATTCGAGCAGACTTGATAGACCTCTAGGCCTTTATCTGCTGGCAAATTTCGTATGTTCGTATGTTCGTAATGATTATGTCATTTGGAACTCTTGCAGCAGTATAACCCTTTCCTGTGTACAGCTGCTCTGGGGAGCTTAGAATGTTGAGTTAGAGTTAGTGGACAGTTGTTGCTGAGTATGGAGTGAGAGTGGCAGGAGGTCTGCCCGTAGGCTTTGAACTGAGGGCCCAGAACTTCTCATCCTATTGTGGAGTACAATTTCCAGCTTCCAGTGAAGTGGTGGAGACCTTTCTACAACAGGATTTCCTGATTTCTACTCCCAGCGAAGTGGAAGGAACTGCTTTTCTCAGTGGGTCCAAGGGGTAATCCCCTGAAGATCCTTTGTGTTTCAGCTGCCTTTGGAAAATAACTTGTGAGAGACTGTTCTGACATGCTACCCAAGAAAAGGTGTCTTTTAGTTGCTCCCTGCCCAATGAAAAGAGTAACTGGTCAGTAAGTACTGTTTTTTAGGAGACAAGTTCGCCACACATATTTAGGGGAATCGTTTCTGGTGTGTGTGTGCCCATGGATAAGGCTAGATCACACCTGTCAGTGCCCCTAGTTCACTCAGGATGGTGAAGTTCTGTAAAATGTTCACCCAGGAGAGTGAAGTTGTACTGTGGTCACCCCAGTGAGTGACAGAGATGAAAAGTATGGGACCTCTATCATTTCAGTGGGGAATGGGGGTTTCAATGGTGTAACCCTGAAAGAATGGCAGAGATTGTTGGTTGGGGCAAAGGGTGGGATTAATGCCATCTGGATGCTTACAAGTCAAGGCTAACTGGTTCATAAAGGGTGCTAGTTTTTACCTGATCAAAGGCCCATGCTGCAGGTTTAGGTGTGTGGCTTAGTTTCGCTTAATTGCACCTGTTTTCAAAGAAGAGTTCTGAGTATGTGGCTTAGTTTTCAAGTGTGTGTACTCATAGGAGGAAAATGTTCAAGTCCATGGCCAGGTGTCCACTATGTGCAACATTTGGAAATGGGAAAACGTTTTTGTGTTCTCCAACTGTACTGCATGCAAAGAGAGTTCATAAAATGTACCTGTCCTGCCTTGACTGACCCATGGGTGTCCACTACCTGCTTTAGTTTACCATCTGTTAAATAAAGCCATACTGCACAATCCCAGTTCCTGTTCTGGACATTCTGATTCTTGCTTCTGGTGTTGGAATTACTGGGGCCTCCTCAGCAGTTTAGATCTAGCTATGCCTAGCAACCTCTACCTTGGACCTGGGTTGTAATTTTACAAAGGCTCATGTGATTTGTTCTTGTACCCCCACCACCCTTCCTCTAGAAATGAACCTGGTATACATCCTAACGCCAAGGGTGGTACCAACCATTGAAGTTTATGCTGAAAGTAATGGTATGCTATATGTGGGTACCAATGCCAGATTTTAATGCAGGGAGTCCTAACTTGTTATAAGTGGCTCAGGGGATACAGGGGAGCTAGTTTGCAATGAATCCCTGAGGTTTGGGGATGGACATTAAAATCAAGGTACCGAGAGTGACTTAAGTGCTAGGCCTATGCTTCTCACAGAGGTGGTGCCAGTTGGCCTCACTTCGTGGGTGGACAAGACTTTCTCTGTTGTTGCCTCCTCTTCACTGAGACCCACTCTAGATGGCCTCTCCTTAATGGTTGCTGCCATCTCAAGTGACCTAGCCAGGTCCCTGCACAGTACTGGAAGGGTAGAAGCAATCCATTCACCTCAGAGTTGCCTTAGGAGCAGTGACCAAGATAAAGACTGCTGTACCCCTTGTGTCAGCTTGGAAGTTCATTACAGACCCCCACTGCACACTGCTGACCACTGGCCCACAAATGCACCATTATGTTCTCCACAGCTTTTGAACTGCTGATCAGCCCAGATTGTAGGCCTGCAGTGTAGGGTGTTGAAGGCTCTGCTACAGAGGAAAAAATGGTGTCTTCCAAAATCATCCATCTGCATTCTCCATTTGCCTTTGCACCACCATTGCTACCCCCATTGGTGACTGCTGCTGTGCCCACTCCCCCGACTGCACTGCCTCCACTGCAGCCCAGAGGGAGAGGATGCCTGAGAGACTTACAGCCTTCTTCACTGTTTGAGTGTCCCTGGCTGATCCACTACACCAAAACCAGAACCAGGTACATTGTTTTACGAAACTAGCTTTCAGCCAGTCAATCAGGAGACAAGGAAGCATGCCTCTCCCAGTGAACCCAGTTATGCCCACTCCTCTGGCCATAGCTGATGCTGTACATGGAGCATTCAATGGGTTATCCAGACAGGATATCCAGCTTGTTGCTGGACTGGGGAAAGCCATCCAGACACCTCTGCAATGTATGATTTCAATGGCGGAGCAGATCCAAGATTGGAATGAGGAGGGAGCCAGCATTTGCCCAACAAAGTGGAGATAGACTTCTTTCCAAAGTCAACAAGGCTGAGCATATATTCCATTGGAAAATGGACATGGGTTTGGCTTCAAATGGTCTTACTTGCCAGGGTCTCACTTGGAGTATGAAGGCAGCACAGGAAAAATGGCCTGCCAAGGTAGCATTGCAACAGAAGCTACAGGGCAGAGCACATGAGAAGCTGGATCCCTATCACTTGAAGGAGGCAAAGTCATGTTTCAGGCATTTTAACTAACTGGGAAGTAGGATGCAGCACATTCAAGCATATAGTGATGATCACAAATGCCAGTGATATTCCCTGAGCCTGCTTCTTTTCAGTGACTGCCCTGGACAAGATTAAAATATATAAGATGGACTGTAACTTCTTCTGTTAGTGAGAGGATATTGTGGGAGGTGTGGCCTGCCAGGAAAAACAAATTGTTCACAGCTGCTTGAAAGCAAGAGCTTAATTTTTACATTGCCCTGCTGGACCAAGCAATTTCCATGACCAATGTCTGTTACCAGCAAAGAAGTGAGGTTTGTCTTTAGTCAAGTTCCCATTTCTATACCTGTTCCTGAAGTTGAGAGGTAGTGATCCGTGCAGGACTCCAGATCAAGCAAGAAGACTTCCTGTTGCCTACTCCCGTGGAGAGGGGGAGTAGCATCTTTGTTTCTTTTTTCAGACTGACTCCCAATACAGTGGTCTTGGTGGGTTCAGCAGTGGTAGGGTCACTGAGTGTCCAGCAGCTCTAGCTGAGGGTGCAAGTGGCAGCTGTGACCAGGTATCTCTGAGATCTATAGACATCAATTGGTGAGGTGGTCCTACATGTACTGCTGGAGTTTCTTTTTCTTCCTTTTGCTATGTACTGGACACACATTGCCAGAGGTCCACAGACCAAGACGCTTACATAATGCCCACAGGTGGTTTGTTGAACAGTTATGTCTATTCTTGGGTGGACAGTTAGGGGGCTCCTTTCCACAGCTGTGTTGTGACCAAAATATATAAAATTTGGAGTAAGTAGTATTGTGCAATTGTGTTTAAGCATCACCGGTATTGCAGTAGTCAAGGCATTTCCAGTGTGTTTGCCTGTTTTTCCCTTCACAGGATGGCAGTGTGGAAGTTTCATATCTATGCTTTTACTTTACAGGGATAGAAGGCCATTTGGACCAGGTCTGGTAAATGGGTTCTTACTGTATTACACCTAGTATCAAACTGTGTAATAGTCAATGCATTTTCAGGATTGTTAACAATACCTTAGTGTGAGCCTAGCGTTGTGAGCCCAGTTGAGGGATCATGCCTGATGACTGTAGCAGAGTCACAAAGGTCTCTGTGTGGTTGTCAACATCCCATGGTTTACAGTAAGGGACGTGGCTGAAGAAGTTATTCAGAGGGTTCCTCCTGAGCATGTCATATGGAATTTGGGCAGTAAGTGTGTCGAGGGTGGAGTCAGACTGTCTGTCTCTGTGCAGAGTGTGGGTTCTGGAGGGAGCTGGTCAAGAGTACAGCACAGCTGTGACCACTGTGTGAGCACTGAGCAGATTAGAGTTTGATTTTCTACTTTGTGAGAGTTGCTAGATTCTACCTAGTTGATGCTAGTGACCATCTCTTCAAGTATTTCCCCTAGCCAGGAGTACTAGATTGCAGTCAAGCCCTGAGATTCAGATATGGACTTTAAAATCAAGGCAGTGAGAGTAACCTCATATTGTAGGCCTAGGTCCCTAGCGGAGGTGGTTCCAGTGTAACCAGTCTCTGTTATCACTTGCTTGAGGCAGATTACTAGAGGGGTCTTGAAGGGTTAAGTCTGACTCATTAAGAGTTGTTCTGTATGGGGATTTTGCCTGGAGACAGGATGGTGTGGGTGTTTATGCTGTGAGCAGCATGACTCAGCTAGAAGAAGGAAAGTTTGGTATGGATATTCATGGTCCCCTGAAAGATTGTAAGACAGGAAGACAAGCTGAAGTTTGGGAGGAGGATTGGGGGATCCAGAAGAGATCAGAGATCCAGTGAAAAGGACCGGTGGCAAAGTCCATCTCCAGCTGCAACTGAGTCAAGAGGGCCTGCAGGTCCAGGGCTTGTGGCAGGGTTCCTGCATCTGGATGACACTTGTCGCATCTTACAAGGTCTGTGGAGGCTCTAACCCAGTCATGGATTCAGAAGGAAGGACACCCCTAAGGCTCCAGTTGGGAGGAGACAGTCACCTGCCATTTCACCTTGAGAACCCAGGAAATTGTGACCAGAATGGCACCCGAGGGAGTTGTGGAGGCCGCCACTCAAGGGAGGCTGCCAGGATCCAGGAAGATCCACCCTGCAGTGGAACAACTGCATGAAGAGCCATCATATGGAGAGGTCATAGGAGAGAGAGAGAGAGAGAGAGAGAGAGAGAGAGAGAGAGAGAGAGAGAGAGAGAGAGAGAGAGAGAGAGAGAGAGAGAGAGAGAGAGAGAGAGAGAGAGAGAGAGAGAGAGAGAGAGAGAGAGAGAGAGAGAGAGAGAGAGAGAGAGAGAGAGAGAGAGAGAGAGAGAGAGAGAGAGAGAGAACAGTTGTAAGTAACCTTGCATCATGGATGCTCTATAGTAGCAAAATCTAGGTAAACTGGGTTTTATTTATTATTTAATTATTTATTTGAAAAATGGGAACCCGGAGTGGCACACTAAGCCTAGGCTCATTTCCAGGTGTGACCTGGGGCAGAGGAAACAGGAAAATACAAAAATAAAATCATACACAGTATTAATGATTGGTACAAAATAAAGTGAAAACAGAGTACAATTTAGCATAGTAAAACAATTAAATAGGCTCAGTCAAACAACTGATCACAGTAAAACAGGGAAGGATCAGGGAGGGGAATGACAAGAGTAGGAGGGAGTAGGAAGAAGTTTTAGCTGGTGTCTAAAGGAGAAAGGGGCAGGAGAGATGGAGAGAGGAGGGGAGTGGGATCCAGAGAAATGGAAGGTACAGGAGAAGGCTGATTGCCCAGCAGAGGAGTAAGAGTGGGGAAGGGAGAAGGTACGAGTTTCCCTGGAGCGGAGTGAGTATGAGGAGGCAGAGGGAATGGGCGAGAGGATTGAGGACATATAAGAGGGAAAGGGTCTCAAACAGAATTGGGGGATTAAAGAGGCACAGTGGGACTGGCAACATGAGTGTAGGGGAAGGATGAATAAGGAGCACTATAGGGAACACTGGTGAGTACTATGAGGGCAGCTGGTAGCAAAATGACAAAAAAGGTGTTGCACAGGATGTCCAGTCTAGCAAGAAAAGAGGAGGGGTGATGGTGCCGTAGACCACATCCACACTGTTAAAACTGGACGTACCATTTTGGTAACAATTTCCCAGTGGACATGAGGAGACAAGTAGTGTTTGTTGTGGTACAAGGCAACATGTTTAAACGGGGCTTGGTATCAATGTGGGCAGAGAAAATAAGCTTACACTCTAGTCACACACCAAGATACTTGAAAGAAACAACTTCAAGGAGAGAGCCATCCACAGCAAGACAGGGAGGGGAAGAGCCTAGCCAATTTCTGGCTGGCTGGCTAGTGACAAAGATCATGGAAACTTTTTTATAGTGTTGCCCCAGAGTTGGTTGGAGTGGAACCAGCGCAGAATGTAGTGAAATTCTTGCTGTAGCAAGCCTTACACCACTATGGCTGAAGGACAAGAGATGTGGATAACTGCCATCTGCATACATGTGAATATGCAAATTAGTACATGCAGAGGAGAGCTCATTCAGGAAAATGGAATAAAAAATGGGACCTAGAATGGAGCCCTGTGGAAACCCAGCCTGGATGGGTAAGGGAGGTGACAGGATGCCTCCGACTTGTAAAGACTGTTGACAGCCCATTAGGTAGGAATGGATCATTTCAACAGCAGGACCTGTGAAGCCAGCAGAACTCAGCTTGTCCTGGAGTAGTGGATGGGCCACTGAGTGAAAGGTTTTGGCCAGATTGATGAAAATGGCCACCGTGATATGCCCCTGATCCATCCCAGTAATGAATAAGTCAGTGACATGCAGCATGGAGGGGGATAGTGGACTTGTGCTTCCAGAAACCAGAAGGATAAATATAGGAAGTCAGAAAGCCTAGAGTAGACAAGTTTCTCTTGCAGCTTTGCAAGAGAGTGCAGGAGGGCAATATGATGGACATTGCCTGGTGAGGAGGAAGCATCCCCTTTTTGAAGAAGGAGAACTCTGGCAATCTTCCAAGACTGAGGAACAGTACAGAGGGAGAAACAGAGGTTGGAGTGGTAAGTAAAGGAAGAGGCACTAGTAGGAGCTGAAAAGTGGAGACGTTAGGATCCAGCCTATCAGGACTAGATTTAGACAGCTTGAGAGGGGAAAGAGCTAGCAAGGTTTCCTAAGTAGTAACAGGAGGAAACAAGCATTTGTCAATGCCGAATGTTGTCTCGCTGGCATTGGCATTGGTAGTGCAGGAGTTAGAGATGCATAATAGGGATGGCAGTGAAGTATTGAACTGACGCCAACCCCACCCCCACCCTGCAAAGACTGACAGGCGTTGGGGTGTGCCTTTGGGGCGTCAGCTATAATGCTCATGCCATTTTATGTCATCCTACCCTGTAGACACTGACAAGTGTCGTGGTGTGCTTTGGGGTCTTTGGGCCTTATACTTACCCCATTCCATTAGGAAATATGCTGTGACAGGTGCAGTATAGGAGAATGGGATGAACTTTAGGGCCGAACACTCCAAGGCATACCTCGATGCCTGTCACTGGCTGCAGGGTGGGGGTGGAATGGCATGAGCATTACAGCCAATTATGCCAAGTCACACCCCTGACACCTGGCAGTCTCTGTAGGGTTGGGTGTTACAGTTGGAAACCCTAACGTCATAGGTGTTTGTTGGTATTGTCACTCCAAATTTTCAACATGGGCTTTTTGTGACCCCATCTGATGAAGAGCAGCACAATCAGTTTGTTAGCTGAAAGGTGGTGTTGCACAGTGGCTATGCCATTTGGTGACACAGGGACGAAAACACATTTTGGGCAGGATGTGAAAAATGACAACTGTATTGTTCATGAGGAGGTGTAAATAAATGACAACGTTGAAAACCTGGAGTGAAAATATGAAACATTGGTGAAGTCATGGGCATGTATAGAAACTGCGCAACACAAGTCCGTAACCCAATTATTTTTGGGATGTTTTTAACCATATTTTCAACATAGGCATTTTGGGATCACACCTCATGAACAGTGGCACTGTGATTTTGTTACTCTGTCCCAAAAGTTGATTTCCCACAGCGACCATGCCATTGTGCGCCACAGGTGCAGAAACACATTTTGGGCAGGCTGAGAAAAATGACAGCTGTACTGTTCATAAGGAGGTGTGAAAAATTGCTAGTGTTGAAAATTTGGCCTGAAAATATTCCAAATTTGCGAAGTTACAAGGGTGCATGGAAACTGCGCAACACATGCTTGTAACACAGTCATTTTATGGACGTTCGTCACCAAATTTTCAACATAGGCATTTTAGGACCTCTGTTCATGAACAGTGACACCGTCATTTTCTTAAACTGTCCCGAAAACCGATTTCGCACAGCGACCGTGCTATTCTGCACCGGACATGCGAAAACACATTTCGGTCAGGATATGTAAAATGACAGCTGTACTGCTCATAAGGAGGTGTAGAAAAATGCCAATTTTGAAATTCTGGAGTGAAAATATTACAAATTCATGAAGTTACGAGCATGCGTGGAAAATGCGCAACGCATGCTTGTAAAACAGCCATTTTTTTGATTTTTTCACCAAATTTGCAACATAGGCTTTTTGAGAGCCCCCCTCATGAACAGTGGCACTGTCGTTTCGTTAATCAGTCCCAAAAGGTGATTCCATGCAGTGACCGCGAAATCACCTTTTGGGACCGAATAATGCCATGACAGTTATTGAATTCATGAGGAGGGTTCCCAATAACCCCATGTTGAAAATTTGGTGCCAAAATTCCCAAAATTGGCTGAGATATGCACCAAAGTTGAAAAAACCCTATTTATGCCATTATACAGCTTACCGGCATTTCTTCAGTTCACGGTCGGCTTTGAAGAGTGCAGATGTGTTCCCGGTCCACCAAAGATCGTCGCGCCATGCTCCGGAGGTAAGTATGGGGTGAGGGGTGTGGGGAGGCAGGGTGTGCAGAGGGTGGCGTGGGTTGGGAGGGCCACCGGGTGATTTAGGACCATTTTCTGCTTTGCAGGTTTAAAAAAAAAACATTGAGGGACGGTTTTCCTTTTGCAAGGTCATTTGGCATGCTGGGGTAGGCTCCCAGAGTGCCACCTGAGTGTTTTGTTTTTGGAAGGGTTCTGTAGCCGACGGAGGATTGGGCACCCCTGTCGGCACACAGCAAATGGGGGGGACATTATGCTGATGGGGATTGGGCTCCTCCATCGGCAAATGAAACCAGGAAGGGGGAACATGATGCCGAGGGGGATTGGGCACCCTCTTGGCCCACACTTAAAATGGGAGGGGGGGTTGCATTATGCTGATGGGGAGTGGGTGCCCCACCAGCAAATGACGTGGGTTGGAGCATGCCGACAGGCAGATTGGGCACCCCGGAAGTCGGCTCTCCATGCGGCGGCAGTCAGCACCGTCATGTTAATGGTAGCACTTCACCAGTAAAGCACGTAGGAAGGGCATGTTTTGGTGCCACTGCATGACGAGCTTGGCTGTCATTGCAGCAGACCTTTTCTTAGATGTGTTCGTCACATTATGTATTCCTGGTGTGGTGCCTGTATGCTGGCTTATTGGTGAATGAGGGATGCACCTACTGATGCATGCCCTGCATTCGCCCAACAGTGACCGTGCCTCCAAATCTGCTACTAATGCAATATGTTGGCTGTGCAAGTGCGAACCAACATTTATTTATTTAAGAGTTTCACCAGGAAGGCATACTGAGCGTAGTACCGCTCGATTCTAGATGCGTCCTGGGGGAAAGGGGAGAGGACTAGTACAGCAAATGAGACAGATGCATTACATTACAGCTATTTACAGTACAGAGTAATCAGGAATTATACAATATCAAACAGAGGCTAGTCAAACAGCTAACATAGTACCTAACTAGTTGCAGTTCTAGTGATTCCTCAAACCAGCTAAACAGTGTTAGTGAGAATAAGTAACACTGGAAGGGCATTTGTGGGTTGTAGCGGCATTACAGGCCAGATTTTCTCCAGACTCTGGGCTAGGGCCTGGTCATGGTG
This sequence comes from Neoceratodus forsteri, assembly GCA_016271365.2. Classification (NCBI taxonomy): domain Eukaryota; kingdom Metazoa; phylum Chordata; order Ceratodontiformes; family Ceratodontidae; genus Neoceratodus; species Neoceratodus forsteri. Next base: position 636,985,355 of record CM057450.1, on the reverse strand, counting down.
GGTGGTGAGGGCCTGAGTGGAAAAGAATTAGGTGTGGGAGGGGGGATATATGGCCTTACAGTGGAGAGGATTGCACGAGCAGGAGGGAGGAAAGGATAATTTGAGGAGTTGGTTTAGCTGATGAGTGGTGTTTGCGTGCCTAATGTCAGCCGGCAGAGCGTTCCAAAGTTTGGGCATGCGGTAGCTGAAGGTGGCATGGCTTTTGGTTGTGATCATTAGAGAGACATGCAGTAACCGAGAGTCAGTGTTCCTTAGAGAATTCGACGATGGGGGTTGAACTGCAAAGGCAGGCTCCAGGTAGGAGGGGAGGGACTGCGACCAGTATTTAGCAGTTAACTTCACACAATGGGTAATTCTACAGTCCTGTAATGAGGGGAGGTCTAGTCTCTTGTAGAGGTCACAGTGGTGTACAGAGGGAAAGCTGTCCAGAGCTAGGCGGCAGAAGCAATGGAAGAGGGGATCTAGCCTTGTGAGGGTGGACTTGGGGGCAGCGCTGTAGGCAATGTCACCATAGTTAATTATAGGGAGAATCATTTGTTGTAGGATTGCATTGCCAGTTGCCAGGGGTAGACAACCCTTATTACGGTATAAGGCATGAGCTTGTGGTGCAGTTTTTTGTGTACTGAGTCGATATGAGCTGAGAAGTCAAGGTGCTGGTCGAGCCAGACTCCCAGATACCGGAAGGAGGTGCAGCCTCCAACGGAGTCCCGAGAGTATGATAGATAGGGGTTGAGGGGAGCTGGGCAAGCCTCTGGCTTGTACCGAAGGTTAGTGAGACTGTTTTTTGGTGGAATTGAGGACGAGCTGGTTTGATTGAAACCAGAGCTGGACAGCATTGAAGTCGTCCTGCAGTCTAGTGGTCACTTCAGTGGGTGAGGGACCAGCGGCATACAATTCCGTGTTGTTGGCATACATATGAATGAATGTGCATTTGCATACTAAGGGCAGGTCATTCAGAAAAATGGAGAATAGGATCGGGCCAAGAACAGAGCCTTGGGGGACTCCGGAGGTTACAGGGAGGGGGGCTGAGGTACAATGACTGATTCTCACAGATTTGTATCTGCCAGTTAGGTAGGAATTGAACCAATTTGTGCAGGTGTTTGAGAGACCAGCCTGGGTGAGTTTGAATAGAAGCAGGGTATGACAGACGGTGTCGAACACTTTAGTGAGGTCTATAAAAATAGCTGAGGTGATGTGTGCATGGTTCATACCCGGGAGGACAACGTCGGTGAACCTGAAGAGGGAGGTGATGGTGGAGTACGACTTCCTGAATCCCGATTGGTAGGGTGTGAAGAAGGAAGAGGTGTCTAGAAAAGAGCAGAGCTAGTCTAGCGCAAGACACTCTTGGATTTTGGCCTGGATGGGGAGTAGGGAGATAGGGCGGTAGTTGCTCGGGGTAGAGAGGTCTTCCCCTTTAGGGAGAAGGATAACAGTAGCATTTTTCCAATTGGATGGTACTAAGGCAAGTGAGAAAGAAAGATTGAGGAGAGCGGTTAGTGGGGCGGCTATGGCAGGGCCAGATAGGTAAAGCATTTTGGAGTTCAGACCCAAGGGACATTTATCTTTGCTGGGGTTGAGTGCCTTTAAGGCTTTCAATACTTCTGCAGGTGTGACCAGGTGAAAGACGAAGCCCTGAGGTGAGTGAAAGGAGGGAATGGGTGGGCTGTGGTGAGCTGGGGAGAGAGCGGATATGAAAGAGGCCGCACAGCTGGTGAAAAAGGTGTTAAAGACCGAGGCCACTTTGCCTGGGTCAGTGATGGTAGAGCTGTCAACATTTGGGGCTGGGGTGGGGGGCTGGGCCAGGGGGGTGAGAAGCAATTTGATAGATTTCCAGAATTTCGCTGGGTGATTTAGGTTGTTGTGGAAGGAGGTCTTGAAGTAGCTCAATTTGGCCTGTCGTAGGAGCCCAGTACAGGAATTGAGGAGTGTTCGTTAGAACTGAAGTGCTTCCAGGGTATTTGAGGCCTTGTAGGCTCACCATGCTTGGTCCCTTGTATGTAACTGGTCAATAATATTGACTGTGACCCAGGGCAGGTGGGAACCTCTGATGCGGGCCCTTCGCAGTGGCGCATGGCGGTTCCACACGGTGAGGAAGTGAGATTTGAACTAGTTAAAGGCGGCGTCTATAGATGAGGCCCGAGGGATGAAGGACCAGTCCACGTTGGACAGATCATTTAATAGGGCTGATGGGTCTAGGGATTTGTAGGACCTGGTGAGCAAGATACGGGGGGGGGGGCAGAGCTTTCTTTGGGTCTGAAAATTTTCCTTACTATGTAGATCATGTGATGGTCACTTAGAGAGTCTGGGAGGAGTCCTGAGTCGAGAATCTGGTGCGGGTGTGTTGTGAGTGCCCAATCAAGTAGGGAGTGGTTTAAGGACTTGTGATTCAATCGTGTAGGTTCAGAAATTTGCTGAGATAGATTTAGTGTGGATACATGGCACCGAAGCTTGGAGCTTGTGCTGGAGAGCCAGTTCAAGTTGAAGTCACCAAGGATAAGGAGTTCTCCCCCAGCGTCTAGCTGTTTAAGGGTACTTAAGTGGGCCATTGTGAGAGGCAAAGGGGTGTCGGGGGCACAGTAGGACCCTGCTATGTAAATGGGGATAGAGTGTAGGAGTGAGAGCTTAATCAGTAGTGAGTCTATTGAGAGTGTAGGCATGGCGAGCTGGATGGGGTGAATTGAAGGTGATCGGCAATGAACATTGCAACACCATCACCCCTTTTGTTACCCTGGTGGTCTTGACGAATTAGTGTGTAGCCAGGGATTAATAATTCCACATCCAGATTATGTGGCTTGAGCCATGTTTCGGTAATGATCAGAATATCTGGCGTAGTGTAAGGACATTGGGTTGGAGGAGGGTGATCTTGCTCAATATGCTGCACATGTTCAGGTGCATTAGTCTAAGTCCCCTAGGTAGACTGTGGTTTGGGGAGTGTTTGGGGTGGAGTGGTGGGGCCAGGGTTACACTCAACATCACCTGCCAGAAGCAGTAGCAGAGTAAGCAGAAGTTTGGTTTTGGGCAGAAGCCCTTGCACCTTCCCGAGGGCATGGAGTGGCTGGGAGGGTATCCTAGAATTAGCAGGAAATGAAAAGTGTAATGCAATTTTTTCAGCGTGGAAAGAGGGCGGCAGGATAGATGCACTGGTATCCCAGTTTAGTAGCAGATGATGAGGCGGTGGCTCTGTACAGGTGGTGGCATGGCAGGGTGGTGGAGATGCGCTGCTGTCTGAGAGTTTGGTGTATGATTGTAGTTGTGGCTGTGGGTGGGGAGCGAAAAGGAGGGCCGAGAAGGGTAGGAGGAGGCATAGTATGGTGAGCTGTATTAGGAGCATCACAAGAATTGTTAGGATTATTTGTTCAGCAGGGTAATTTAGAGAGTCCAGTAGTGGTGGAGAAATGCTGGAGTGATTGGACAGCTCAGTGAATTAGAGAGTTAGAGTTAGAGTGGCCACTAGTGGTGGGAGCAGATGGTATGCTTGAGGAGCACAGTACTTTTTAGCGGCCACTAGTGGTGAGAGTTTATAGCCTGCTAAGGGAAATGTGGGCTGATAGTAGTTAGCATCATGTGATCCTCTCTGCCTATATAAGGCAGAGTCCACCAAGGGTGGTGGCGGGGGTGGTGGGGCAGCCGGCACAGAGCGCTGGCAGGGCTTCACTTGGCTGAGAGCACTCCGACTTCCTCAATGGCTATGAGGAGTATTGTACCTGATGTGTCCTGAATGTGCAGTGGGGGTTCAGCTTGGGGGAGGGCAGGACCAGCGAGGCCCTCACGACCTCCTCACGGACACTGGGGAGAAAGGAAACAGGCGACTTATTTAACAGGTAAGCAGGAGGAGGGGCTCCCTATTCACAGAATCACCCGTTTTGACTGATGAGATTGTTGAGAAATTCATAGTTCAAGATAACTCCTGGCACTATCTGCAGTTGAGCTCCCTTTTAAATATGATTTACAGAAATTACAGCTGCTGAAATGCTACGTTTTAGCTGAGCTTTTAAACAAGCTTTACAGACAATTAAAGCAGCTGAAATGCTCCGTTTACATAGAAACATAGAAACATAGAAGTTGACGGCAGATAAGGACCGCAAGGCCCATCCAGTCTGTCCATTTCTTTTTCTACCTTATAAATGTGCCATCGGCCTTTGCTCTGTCAGTGACCTATCTATTCATAGTCATTTGTATTGCTCCCTTATGCCTATCCCATGCCTGTTTGAAGCCCTGCACTGTATTCATAGCCACCACTTCTTGTGGTAAGCCATTCCATGCATCCACCACCCTTTCTGTGAAAAAGAATTTCTCACATTCCCCTTAATCGGCCTCCTCTAATCTCATGCTGTGTCCTCTTGTCCTGCTATTTTTCTTATATTTAAACATGTTAGACTCTTTCACCTTGTTTATGCCCTTAAGGTGTTTGAATGCCTCGATCATATCACCTCTCTCCCTCCTTTGCTCAAGGGTATACATATTGAGCTCCGTTAATCTGTCCTCATATGTCTTCTGATGCAGTCCCTGCACCATTTTGGTTGCCCTTCTCTGGACTGCCTCAATTTGGTTAATGTCCTTGTGAAGGTGTGGCCTCCAATACTGCACGCAGTACTCCAGATGGGGCCTAACCAGTGTCTTGTACAGAGGGATTATTACCTCCCTCTTACGACTTGTGATATGAGAGTTTATAGCTGAGTTTTAAACATGCTTTACAGACAATTAAAGTAGCTGAAATGCTCCATTTTTAGCTGACTTCTAAAAAGTGTGTGAATTTGCAGCCTGTCTCCTTTAGAGCAAACAATTTAACTATTCAGCAGCTGAAATTAAATTTACTCATGGTTAGCTACTACTGAGTTCCATTTTTAACATACAGCAGCTGGAAATACAATTTCTTGCTCATTCACTTTAGGTTGTTGTTGGCTAGGTTAGGCTACATGTGGTAATTAAAGTAAACCCCTGGCAAGTGAGTAGGCACTGTAGATTTTCATTAAATAAGGAGCTAAGCAGGAACGGCTGAAAATTAAAGCACCCTCAGGCTAGTGTTCAAACGCATTTAAGGCAGAAAAAAACAGGTGAATAAAACTATCAACATTGCTCTGCCGATGGAAATTCAGTTGAGCCCCGAAAAGGCGCCAAAATTCAAAGGTCCTTTGTTTCACTTGGCTGAGAGCGCGCCGACTTCCTCAACGGCTACGAGGAGTATCGTACCTGATGTGTCCTGAATGTGCAGCGGAGGTTCGGCTTGGGGGAAGGCAGGACCAGCGAGGTCCTCACGACCTCCTCACGGACACTGATGTGTCCTGAATGTGCAGGAAAAGGAAAACCAAGGGGTGGTGGGGAGGAGGGTGGAACATGTAGAAGAGGTGAGGAGCTGGGAGATGGGGGACAGTAGGGAGTAGAAGTTGTAAAAAAAAATCATTGAAATGGGCAGCTACTGAAGAAAGGTCAGAGACAGATGAACCATTAAACATGAGGACTGGGGGAGTGGACTGGGCAGGGGTCAAAAAAGGGGTGACTCAATCAGGAAGGGACAGGCTAGAGTCAGGAGTCCTGGAGGAGAGCCAGGATTCAGAAATGCAAAGAATGTCAGGATAATGTTGTGAAATCCAGACATTAAGGAGGCTAAGTTTAGGGAGAAGGCTCCTAGCACTGAGATGGAAGATGCTAAGACCTTTATGAACTGAAGAGATGAAGAGAGAAGGAGGGGAGGGACCAGGATTAGATTCTACATCGCCAGCCAGGAGGAGCAGGACAAGGAGCAGAATGATGGAGTGGGACTTACGTGCCTTGGACCAGGGAGAAGAGCAAGGTGGGGGGAAATGGGGAACGGACAAGAGGGCACAGTCGAAAAACTCCAGGTTCTAGGAGGAGCAGAAGAAACCAAAGTGAATAGGAAGGGGGAAAGAAGAGGGGGAAGGTGTGGGACAGATGGCTGGAGGGGGGATGAGAGGCTGAGTAGAAGGGTGGGAAGGGAGAAGGAGAGAGTGGGGAAGGAGAGAGTGGGAACAGGCTGGCAGTATAGCCTCGAGATTAGAGTAACAAGCTATGAATTAGCTTGGTTCATCCAGCTGACCTGAGTTTCATTCCCACAACCTCCACCTGCATACTGTGTGACTCTGAGCAAGTCACTTAACCAGTTTAAAGCTCCCTTGCTCCTGAAGACAGGCATTTGTGCCTAGTGGGTCTTACCTGGTTAAAAAAGAATAAATGAAATAAATAAGTAGGAAAGGGTGAAGGAGAAGGCAAAGAAAGGCAAGGTGCATATTGTCAAGGACATAAGATGCAAAATCCAGTAATTAATTAGCAAACAGCATTGGTAGTGACTATCTAAATAAATCAGGCTAGTAAGGCTACTAGACTCCGCATAAAAGGTCTAAAGCAGTATGTCGACAAATCCCATATTAAAAACACTGTATAACAGGGTCGACATAGGTTAAGATAATAGAACAGACCCGAGAACCTAACTATACAAGTAAAATAATACTAACTGAAAGCAAACAATTGTAAAAACAACTAACTAAGGATTACTCTCTGGCAGAAAGCTGAATGAAGGTTGTCAGGAGAAGGGGACCTGGCAAGGGTTATGGCTGGTAAGACCCTGGGATGGACCAGGCAAGGGAGCCTGTGTTTGTTAGGTCACTAGGGCCATCAATGCAGTAGCCAGAGGAAGGTATGCACATCCAGACCAACCAGTTCAAAATAATGTGTGAATCATAGTCTGATTTGCTGTCCAAAGTGATGCCATTGTCTGGCACAGTATAATGCACTACCATAGTTGCCTCAGGGTAGTACTTGCCTTGCCTGGGAGATGTCACTGCTCACTATAGGAAGTGCCAAGGCTCCAAATGTCCACAATTGAGATGAAAGCCACCATAGCAGCAGGAGAACTCTGTAGCAGAGGGAAGCAATTACTTGTGTGAGGGTACAGTGACTAAGTACTTGAGACTAGTGACTGGAATTGGGTCTGCCCTTTGTTTGTTGTGTAACACCATGAAACAACACCAATAAAATGGATCCATCTTGATGCCAGCTCCAGTTTGGAACTTTAGTTTGTGTGTGGTCTCTGTTAATGGTACCCCAGAGTATGTTTAAAGGTGGCATCCACCGCATCACCTTGAGCCTGAGGTGGTAAGGTACATGGCAGAGGTACAGGTTATATGGTGTAAGTAGGGTATTCCTCTGGATGAGAGATGCCAGCTAATACTCCTAGATGCAGGGGTTACCGGCCCTTATACATGTGGGCTCGTCCTCTGGGATTTGTGGGATGGTTAACTTAGGTTGCAGCTTGCTTTGGGTACCTGAGACCTCTTGCAGTGTTTTAAAAATTATTTAGTGTAAATCAGTGCAGGATTCTCTGAAATATGGGCCCCTGCAGTTTTGCTGTTTAAAAAAAAATGACACTTTTTGTAGTTTACGAGCTGATCAGAAACACACATGGATCACCTAGGAGATGAGCAGCTGGCGCATGTAGCTAAGCATCTGCATGACATTGAGAGATTGGCGCTCCATTCCAGGAAGCCCATAAGAAGCAGCTTGCATGAAAGATGAGCAACACAATGATTCAGTGAGCCACACTGAGATCAAAGAGGATGGCCCCAGCAGAACTCGAGCAGAGACTGGACTCAGGACAAAGACTACAAAACAGAAGTGTACCCTCTGACCCTTTCAACAGACTGCTCGGGACCGGGGAACATCAACAATGGCTTCTGCCACAGCAGTGGAACTCCAGAAATCAGCAACTTCCCGTATATCCCCATACCACCTTTGCTTGCCCGCAAGAGGGAAGTACACTCGTGAACCCCTGCCAGCATTCATAGTAAGGCCTCAGTGAAGAATTCCACTCATGAATCCACTCTGCAGGGATTTGTTCAATGTAAAGCAAAGTAAAAGGGAGCCGGAACAGGACTCAGGCCATTGAAATTAAGTAAACATAATTAACAAAGTAATTGCATTGAGCCTCTGGTGTGCACATGATATAAACTGCTAATATACTGAACTGTGTTAAGCTTTGAATTAAAAATGAAATCAGGAAATGTCAGAGAGTAGAAACCATCATGCATAATGCAGTTCGGACTTGGTCCGCAACTAGAGAAATGGCTGCATCATCAGCAAATGAGGGCCCTAAAACTTCAAACAGAGAGACAAGTATCAGGTTGGTGGGGCCTCTGCCAACTGCATCACCTCCAGGGTACTACGACCACTGTGTCAATCATGCCAATAAAGTGTGGACTGTGAAAATATGTAAACCCTGTCATTACCACACCATCCTGGGTCCTGGATTGCAACCATCCCAGACCGCATGACCATTCCCTTGGGCTGTGGCCCTCTAAAGAAGGGGCAGAACACAAGCCACAGTGTCTGCCCCTACCACCATCATCAATCTGACTCAAATGGAAGCAGAGGGCTTATGAGAAGCAGAGCAGGCCTTAGCCAAAAGCCTGCACTGATGAAGAGATGCCCACCTAGTGGAGCCACCTCAGATCTAGGTGGTGACTGCTGGGATGCAGCATGACCAGGCAGCCAGAGGTCTGGAGAGGCTTTGAATGTGGTCATTGGCCTCTTCTCTGGCTGGCTGTGTGGTGAGAGCACGATCTGATGTGTGTGCTAGTGAGAGTGGGCCATGGTCTACCCTTTCCACTTGTCTTCCCAGCATACCAACATTTCACCTTTTAATACTAGCAGCCCCCTCTCCTACTCCCCTCCCATCTCTCCTGGCTGTACCCTCTACCTCCCACTGCAGTATTATACCCATTTGGAACCAGATTTTTTTCATATAGATTCCCTACACTGGCGCCATAATGTCTCTAAAGGGAGGCTACATATCTTTCTTCTCTCTTCTATTAATTCTAGTTGTCTCAGACTACTGCGCCTATATTTTTGTCAAGGACCTCTATTCAAAAAAACACCTGCTTCTCCTCCTCCTCAACTGGTCTGGGCCACTCTCCTCTTCTTCTGCCTATTGCATTGAACCACCCACTCCTAGCATTTGCTTGCATGAAAAAAGAGTCAGTGTTACCAACTAGGGGCCTTTATAGTCCAGTTGGAAACCCCACCAATGCTGTATACCAGATGCCTTAAAAATATTCCTTGGGTCTCAATATTATTACTCCTGCTAGGTAGCGACAGCGAGTCAAACCCTAGACCTGGACCTATTGTAACTCCCACAAATGCTCTGCGGGTTCATGCACAGGGGTTAAAAATAACCCATATAAATATCAATAGCCTGAGAAATAAAATGCATGAGTTAGAGGCTTGGGTAAACTCATACTCTCTCCCAATATAGTTTACTTATCTGAAACTTGGCTTAAACCCACCATTTTACCTCATGAGGTGGCACTCCACGGATATCAAACCTTCTGGCAGGACAGGTGTGTCAAAAAGGGTTGTGAGGTCCTTATCTATGCCAAGTCTTCATTAAATGCCACCCTAATCTCTTTACCAGTCCAGCCTAATCCCAAAAGTGAGAAAATCATTATCAGTCTGTTACTAGGAGGTACAAAGTCTCTCCTGATTGGATGTGTTTATAACCCATCCTATGGTAGCAGAAACAGCCCTTGAGTCATTGGTAGAGGCTCTCTCCATACTACCTGCAGGAGAAAGGATAAAACTAGGGGATTTCAACCTGCACTGGTCTCAATCTACAACTTCAGACTTAAAATCCAAACTGGAAGATACCCACTTCACCCAAGTCATTACTGAGCATACCCGGATGAACATGAACTCTCGACATCACACCACCCTTAATTGGATCCTTGTTTTAAAACTCAGTTGAATCCAACTTGCAGGGGTCTTTGCCAATGTCATTAGTGACCATGCCCCCATCTTTTATATCTGGAGAAACAACCACCCATTATCATATCCCAGAATTTTCTTGGCTAGGGACTTCTCCAAATTTAACCCAAGCTCCTTTCTCAAATCTTTATCCAAGGTGTGCTGGTCACAAATTAATGCTATTCCTTGCTTAGACTCAGCCCTAGACATTTTTATAAAGAATTTATTTATCAATAGCAAATAAACATGCCCACGAAGGTCACTGCTCTGTTAATGCCCTCCCCACCAAGATAAACTCAGACAGTATGAGTACCACCGATAGGCATCACATACTTGACCTACTAAATAAACCATTTTGCAATGGCCAGCCTAGCCTTTGATAGATCCACAGCCAGTAAGCTTCACCAGGCCCTAGACCCTGTTTCTCTTAGTCATTCCTCCAAGGCCCCGGTCCATGAGACTCATTTCTCTTTCAGCCCTGTCTCCTACAAACAGGTGGAGGACTTACTCCTGGGTTTTGACACCAGAAAAAGTGCAGGTACAGATAACCTAAAACCTTACTTCATAGAAGTAGGTTACCATGTCTTGGCTGCACCTATCGCCCATTTATTCAATATGTTGTTAGCTCACGGCGAACTCCCATCGATTTTGGAAAGTGGCACACGTTTTCCCATTATTCAAGACCAGGGACCCCAGTGACCTGAACAATTACAGGCCTATATCATTACTGCCAATCCTTTCCAAATTACTGGAAAAAGTAATAAACATCCAGATTAGAAATTACCTTGGCTCACTCCAGTTGTTAAACTCTATCCAATCCGGCTTCTGAAAAAATCATAGCACTATATCTGCTTTAGCCAAGGTAACCAATGACTGGTACCTGGCACTCGATACTAAAAATTACATCAGCGCGTTATTTCTTGACCTAAGTAAGACCTTCAACACGGTCGACCACGATCTGCTATTGTCCATACTCCAAGAGACTGGCTTTGATGCTATAGCTATTAACTGGCTTACTAGTTACCTTAAGGACCAAAAGCAATAAATCAAAGCGCAAGGGGAATTGTCACTGTTTAAAATGCACCAGAGAGGTGTCCCACAAGGCTCTATCTTAAGACCCCTGTTATTTGTGCTTTATTTTTTATTTTTTTTTATCGTCTCCCTGTGCCACACTGGCCCCCACTCCTTCAGGCTCCGCAAGCTCCTCTACTCCACTGGCCTTTATCCAGCCCTCCTCAGGTCCTCATATCATGGCTGATCCCCTGGGACATCCTGGTGTATCCCTATCACCGAGCGGGTCCCCCTCCTCCGAGGAAGGGCTGGAAGGAGATCCCGGCACACACACTTATACTAGGGTCCGGGATGCTGCTGAGGAGCAGGAGGCCCTGGACAGGCACTGGAGGTACCCGAGAGAGCCGGGAGTCGTCATCTAGGTGGCCAGTGGGCACTTTTTCCAGTTTTCTGTGGGGGAGGCAGCGTAGTGACGACAAGGCGTACGCCGGCATCTGCTCCTCCCCCAAGTGACTGGGCCGTATTTGTCTGCCCTGTTCCCAGCCTCCACTAGGAGCCAGCAAGACACCGGACCTGTCCCCTGCCCTCCCCCCAGAGAAGGAGAGCTGTCGTGGGACGCTCAATCCTTTTCTCCCTGGCAGCCCTCAGTGATCGGGTCCGTTCCCGAACCGGTCGCTGGTGTCATAATGAGTCCAGCTGCTGTAAGCTGACGGGCCGGCTTATTTGTGCTTTATATTAACAATATTGACGTAGGCATCAAGCAAGCAAGTGTACACTTGTTCACTGACAATACTGTTATCTATGTTGCCAAGCTCACTCTCGATCTTGCTTGCAGTATGCTGCAGCATGAATTCAACCTCCTACAGCACAATCTTGTAAACCTAAAACTATTGTTGAACGCAAAGAAAACCAAAGCCATGACTCTTTCTCCCAAATTTACTTCAGACAATCCCTTGTCTCCGGGAGCGTCACCACAAATAACGTCCCTCCTGGGGAAGCCCATTGAAGTTGTGGACAAATTTAAATATCTCGGTTTCTGGATAGACCATAAACTTTCCTGTGTGGTTCATATCGAGGAATTGAGTAAGAAGCTGAAACAATGTTTAGGAGTGTTTTTTAGGATTAGCCACCTACTAACGTAGGAAGCCAAGCTAAGACTAGTACAGTCTACATTCATACCTCTGTTGGATTATGCAGACATTTTGTATAACCACGGCCCCATTTCAGCTCTGGCAAAACTTGACACACTGTATAATGGGGCCATAAGATTCATTACCAGCACTCCCTTCAGGACTCATCACTGTGCACTTTATGCCATGCTGGGTTGGCAGTACCTAAAGACTAGAAGACATAAGTATGGCTACTTGGACCTATAGAGCCCTCATCAGTAAGCTGCCATCCTGTATCTCGAGTCTATTCTCTTATTCCACCAGATTCTACTCTCTTAGAAGTTACTTCTACCAATCCCTTGTCATCCCCAGGTATAGAACAAGCTTTGGGGCCTCTTTCTTAAACCATGCCCTACCAGCACTTTGGAATAACCTACAAAAATCACTGAAGCTCTACCCTCTGATTAAATTGCCCCCTTTCAAAACACTATTAAGGCAGCACTTCACTGAATGTTGCAAGTGCTACCCATAACCCTTGTTTTTCTCAATAACTAGGGCCACGTTGCTGGGCCCTGCCTAAGCGCTCTGCATAGGCAAGCCTTTACCCTCTCTTACCTCTCACAATCAAATCCTCTCACAGATTTAGTTACCCCCTTCCCACAGTCCCTTAATTCTAGCTCTCTCTTCAAGGTCCCCACCCCATCCTTTCTCATTTCCTGCTTATCCCTCCCCACTCCCTCAAGTATGCTCTCCTCTACATCATCTCTCTGCTCATGTCACCTTATAATGCTGTTTTGTAGTATTACAGTACACTTAGATATAGACCTCGTAAGATTGCTTTTTTATTTTTCATTGCACTAAATTCCTAGTGTTATAGTTCCATGCACATTATAAATATTTTTTCTGTTCTATCCACACTGCACCCATCCTGTAAATGTAAATATCTCTTTCTTTCTTTCATTGTAGTAGCCGTATTAGTAGACCCTTATGTATCACAATGTTCTTAATGTAAAATGTGTTTGTTTCTATTTAACTATGTTAGTATGGTCTGTATAGCATTGCTGTCCAGGCCCACTTTGCAAATGAGCTTTTCTCAACAGTGTTCCACCTGGTTAAATAAAGATTATTGATTGACTGATTGATTTAAACAACGAAGAGTCAAAGGGAAGAAATCCCAATGGCTATCCCAACCACTTAAAAAACTCATGAGGACTAGAGACGCAGCTTGGTATACCTTCAAAGTCTCAGGCTTATCCACTGATTGGCTGAAATACAGAGAGCTGTGAAACAAATGTAAACAGAATATCAGGGCCACAAAATAAACTTACTTCAAACACCTACAAACCAAAAACCTTTCTAACCCCAACATTTCTGGGAACAAATCAATGCACTATTAAAAGGAAATGCCAGTCCTTAAACATTTGATATCATGGCAAATAGAGTACACCTCACCAGTCCAGAAGATTCTGCAATGGCTATCCATGAGTTCTTTACAGACCTGGACACATTTAAAAGCTTCTACCCTACCACCCCAAAACCCCAACAAGATTACCCTAAGGAATCTCCCTCCTTCCCCAACTTCCATCTCAAACTAGTGACCAGACAGGAAGTTCTCAAGCTACTAAGAAAAATCCAAATGACAGGGACTGCGGGGCACGACAAGCTAGACCCGAACCTGCTAAACATCACAGCCCCAGTCATAGCCTCACCAATAACCTGGCTCTTTAATAGGTCCTTACTCAAAGGGAAAATCCCTATGGTATGGAAAGTTGCCCTATTAACCACAATTCACAAAGGCAGATCACAAGAGGTAGCCATGCAATGACATCAAGGCATGTATGCCGATGTCCACTGAACTCCGTCCCTTACTCTGTCACTGCTCTAGTGGTGCCCCTGGTTGTCACCAGGGGTCGCCACAGAGCGGAGGTTCCCTGAATCCCACCCCAGGATAGGAGAGCAGTCCTCAGGACACTCAATCCTATCCCTCCCCTGCCAGCCCCTGATGATCCGGGCTCGTGTCCGAACCCGCATCCTCTGTATTCTTGAACAACATAGCCTACTCACTTCCCATCAACACGGCTTCAGAAAACATCATGGAACAGACACAGCCCTTGTTTGCCTAACTTCAGATGTCTTCTCTGCCCTTGATACTGGTCAGCTGATTGGAGCTATATTCATAGATCTTTCAAAGGCATTTAATTTAGTGAACCACCAGCTCCTTATATCAAAATGTAGGTCCCTTGGCTTAAATGACTTGGCGCTGCAGTGGTTCTCTAGCTATCTCTCCAATAGATCACAAAAAAGTAAAATGGAAAGGGTCTTTATTAGACTCATGCCCCATCGGGGATGGTGTCCCCTAGGGATCAATCCTGGGGCCCCTGTTCTTCTCCATGTATGTGAACAATTTGCCCAAGAACTGTGGGGACCCAAATCTGATCCTGTATGTGGATGATGCAGTCATGTATAAGAGTTCTTACAATCCCTTCCAACTAATCGACCTATTCACAAGTGGCATACAGTCCTTGAAGTCCTGGCTCCACACCAACAAACTGGTATTAAATGCCAATGAAACAAAGGCTATCCGCTTTGGCACCAGAAACTCAGGTCCCAACAGAACGCACACCTTTACCCCCACACTCTTAAATGGAACTGGAATCAAGGTACTTGAATCCATTAAGTACCTAGGAATATACCTTGAACCAGTATAGCACACTCAAAGCTCATACCAACCACTTAACATAGAAGCATAGAAAGTGATGGCAGAATGGATCCTTCAGATCCATCTAGTCTGCCTGTAAGCCTAACCCCTTCCCCCTAACTACTATTCAGTTTTATGATTCTTTTGTACCTATCCCAAACCTTTTTGAATGTTCCAACTGTTTTTGCTTCCACCACCTCAGGTGGCAGGCAGTTCCACGCATCCACCACCTTCACTGTAAAGAACTTTCTTGCGTTATCCTTAAATTTGCCCCTTTTAGCTTCATGCTGTGACTTCTGGTTCGTGTGTGACTTTTGAACTGAAAAAGGTCCTGAACCTGTACCTTGTTTATTCCCTTCACATATTTGAATGTTTCTATCATGTCTCCCCTATCTCTCCATTGTTCAAAGGAATACATGTTGAATTCTTGCAGTCGCTTCTTGTAGTTTATATCATGGAGTCCCTGTATCATTTTTGTAGCTTTCCTCTGCACAGTCTCAAGTCTGTCTATATCCTTTTTGAGGTGTGGTCTCCAGAACTGTACACTGTGCTTCAGATGCGGTCTAATCAAAGATCTTTGAAGTGGCACGATAACCCTTCTTTTTCTGCTAGTAATTCCCCTCCCTATGCAGCCCAGAATTCCATTTGCCTTTAATGCTGCTTTCTCGCATTGTTTGGATGTTTTCAGATCATGTGATATGATTACTCCCAGATCTCATTCCTGCTTTGTTGATTCTAATTTGACTCCTCCTAGGAGATATTGTGTGCCTGGGTTACTCCTCCCTATGTTCATGGTTTTGCACTTTTTAGCATTGAAATTTAGTTGCCATGTGTGTGACCAACTTTCTAGCTTTATAAGGTCAACCCTCATCCTTTCCACTCCACCAGGAGTGTCCATCCTATTGCATATCTTTGTGTCGTCTGCGGAAAGACTCACTTTGCCTTCCAGACCCTCAGATATGTCGCTGATAAAAACTTAACTAAATCTCTAAATCAAAAGCTAGGTCTCTTGTACTGCTTCACTCCTCTCCTTACCATGGATCCATGGCGTTGCATTGCTAACAGCATCCAACTACCTAACTTGCTCTATGGGTCTATAGTTCTGTGCTCCCTTAGGAGACCTGTTAGTTTAACCTCAGTGATTGGAAGAATTATGGAATCACTTCTGAAGGAAAGAATTGTTGAGTATCTAGAGACCAGAGGAGTGCAGGACCCAAGGCAGCATGGATTCACAGTGGGAAGGTCATGTCAGACGAATCTAATAGATTTCTTTGACTGGGTGATCAAAGTAGTAGATCAGGGAGGGGCTGTAGACATGGCCTACGTAGACTTTAGCAAGGCATTTGACACAGTCCCACACAAAAGATTAATATACAGGTTGGCCAGCCTGGGAGTGGATCCCATGATGGTAGCCTGGGTAAAAAATTGACTGGAGAACAGGACACAGAGGGTAATAGCAAACGGAGTCCACTCTGAAGAAAGGGGAATTACTAGTGGGGTACTGCAGGGTTCAGTACTAGGAACGGTCCTCTTTAATGTCTTTATAAGTGACATTGCAGAGGGACTGGAAGGAAAAGTATGTCTCTTTGCAGATGACACAAAAGATCTGAAACAAGGTTGATACACAAGGTGGGGTGGAAAGGATGAGAAGGGACTTGGCAAGGTTGGAAGAATGGTCAAATGTATGGCAGCTTAGATTCAATGCTAAGAAGTGCAACGTAATGCACCTGGGAAACAGAAACACAGGGGAAGAGTACACAATGGGTGGTGAGATACTAACAACAACAAAAATGGAAAGGGACCTGGGGGTAGTCATATCAGATGACCTAAAGGTGAGCAAGCAATGTGAGAGGGCAGTAAGTAGGGCTGGTGGGATACTGGGACGCTTAGGGAGAGGTATCACCAGTAGAAAACAAGAAGTTGTTATCCCTCTGTACAGACAGCTGGTGAGACCACATCTGGAGTACTGCATGCAGTTCTGAAGACCCAATCTCCGCAAAGACATAGACAGGATGGAGGCTGTCCAGAGGAGGGCAACTAAAATGATGCAGGGTCTGCATCAGAAGACATATCAAGAGAGACTTAATATGTATAGCCTCGAGTAGAGGAGGGAGAGGGGGGACATAATAGAAACTTTCAAATACCTCAAGGGAATCAACAAAGTCCAAGAGGGTAGCATCTTTCAGAAAAAGAGGTGTGCAAGAGCAAGGGGGCACAATCTGAAGCTAGAGGGGGGACGGCTCAGAGGTAATGTGAGGAAGTATTTTATTACGGAGAGGGTTGTGGATGCATGGAACAGCCTTCCTGAGAAAGTTGTGGAGTCAAAAACAGTGGTGGAATTCAAGAATGCATGGGACAGACATAAGACAATTCTAGGGGATGGAAGTTGGAAAAAGCATGCTGTTGGTTATCTAGGATCTGCAGCTTATCCATTAGGTAGGGAAATGGGCAGACTGGGTGGGCCAAGCAGTCCTTATATGACATCAAATTCTATGTTTCTATGTTTTTTGTGTTACAGAATTGCATAAACTCAAATCACCATACCACAGAATTAGTTGCTTCGTTGTGGCATCCCCTCCCAAGGAGCACCACTGCAACGTCCTGCACTCGCTCAAGTGGCCAACACTTGAAGGGGAAACTAGCCTATCATCACCTTTGCCTATCATACAAGCTTTGGTTTAATAAGGCACCCTCCAGCCTAAAAGATCTGCTACCAACCAGACCAAGCAGGCGGCTCCTCAGATCTTCCAACCAACCCCAGCTATTAGTCTCACGAACAAAGACTGCTGCTGGAGATAGGTCATTTACCTCTACCATTCCAACCCCTATGGAACGCCCTCCCAGTCTAAAAGAATGCTCATCTCTAGGTGGCTTCAAGAAAGGCCTGAAAGCTCACCTATTTGAGCCAAGTATCTGCAGCTGTTATCACTGATATTTTTCCATCTGAGCCTCATTACGAATCTACTTGGCCTTAATAGTCTCTGTGATTAAATACCATGTGAACTTATTCGTGTGTAAATCACAACTTTGTCACTGTATGTAAAAACATTTACTTTGTAATATCACATGTATTGCGTGAACAAATGTCTTTGTAACTGTCAACCATTTCCACGTAATGAACCTCAGGTCACCCATGAAAAAGGGACTCCTTAGTTTCTGCAGACTCACCTGGTTAACAAGATTTAAATAAATACATAATCAGAGGTGAGCATTTACAGCCAAAGAACCCAGTACAGTGATTCCTGTGTCCACTGACACAACTAGTACCCCCCTGCAACAGAGGCAATAGAAACAGAGCTACCCAAAACAGTGGCCAATGGAAGTCATATCTAGTTTGCAGCAAGAGAAAAGAGGAATCACTGAAAATGTAGTGCTGCGCACACTGGCTGCCTCCAGGGAAAGGTGAGATTTGGAAAAATTTGTCAAACTGATGAAGTCATAAAAGAAATGGGCAGAAACCCATTATGGTTATTGTTTCCCATATATGTCTGGGTGGTTGTGGCAACAAATTCTGTTATTAGAAGCCAGGAAAGCTGTGGTAAAAGGGGAACATGCCTTCAGCTGAAAAACGAAGAGCAAGTAGACTGCATAGCAAAATCTAAAATTTCCACTTAGGGAACAGGCAGAAGCATCCAGATGCATGCAGTGCTACGCACAGACTATGATGGAATTCAGACTGCTTACTATGTGGTGACTGTCAGACCTGATGGTGAATGGGTAAAGAAACGCCATCCAATGCATTATAATGAGGCAATCCTCAGGACTTTTGTTTAAAAGAAAATACACCAGTTAAAGGTAACTACAGCAATGGGCCTAAGGGGTAACGGTGTCTGCCCGTGGAGCACCAGAGTTATTGCAAGTACTCAGGAAGTAACCTATTGTGGCATTCTCAAAAAGCAACTTACAGGCATTCCTCTCTGTGTGAGGGGGAGAAAGATTTCAGCTACTCCACAAAGGGAGTGGCTTGTAACCTCAGCTCTAGGGGGCTACAGCTTGCCTGGTGATGGGGCATTACTGCAGAGGTCACAGGACAACCTCAAGTTAAAACAGTTTGAAGCACTTCAGGTTCTTCTCAGGGAGACCTGCCAGGAAATGAATTGCTGCTGTCACAAAAGAATGTGAAAAAATAATGGATTTCCATGTTTACTTATTCAAACAATTTTCCAAGGTGTTTCAAAAAAAAAAAGGATATTTGAGGAATTTTGTGTGGTGGTGTGTTTCTTTTTGTTTTCTTGCAGGTGGAGCTGGGCCTCACTACTGTGTCCCTGGAAGAAGCAGAGGAAAAAGCAAGAGCAAAAATTAGAACAATAAGATGTACCCATCTTGATACCTGCTCCAGTTTGGAACTCCAGTTTCTGTGTGCTGTCCATTAATGGTGCCCTGGGGTATGTTTAAAGGTGCCCTCCGTCCCATCACCCCAGACCTGAGATGGCAAGGTAAATGGTAGAGGTACAGGTTCTGTGGATTAATGAGGGGGCTCCTCTGGATGAGAGATGCCACCTAATACCCTTAGATGCGAGGGGGCAGGCGCCCTTACACTAGTGTAAGAATCAACAGGATTCTGATTTGCAGTGGAGCACAGCGGTCACTGTCTAATTAACTTTACCTGCCAGTGATGTTCATGTTTGATTGCTATCGAGCACAATTTGTCCTGCTTTGCAATAGCGCCTATCTATTACAATGTGTTCAGTGTCAGCTGTAGGGCCTGCTTAAACCTATAAGCCCTGTGATTGCATTTCAACATAACTGGGAAGCAGTATAGCCTAGATGTTAGAGTAATGAGCTGTGAATGAGCTTGGTACATCCAGCAGACCTGGCTTTGAGTCCCACAACCTCCACCTGCATAATTTATGACCCTAAGGAAGTCACTTAACCTCCCCAGTGCTCCCGGGTTGTCCCTGAAAACAGGCACTGTGCCTAGTGGACCTTACCTGGTTACCAAAGAATAAAGAAAAAGTGTTCCCAAGTGCCCAGCTTTGATTGTAACACCTATTTACCTAAAAAGCCCAGTATTATTCTGTAGGGCTAGTTTCCCATAATTATTTATTCCTGAATGGAGTTTCCATCATAATAGTATGTGTGTGGAAGAGGAAAATGCGTGCAAGAATTTGTCATCTGTCTCAAGTTTCTTCTTAACTGGCTACACTCACTAATGTATTCTGAGGAGGATAGCGTCTTATACCTAAATAAATCGGCTTTGCTGCTGTACTCTATAACTGTATGGACATTTGTGCTATTGAGACTGTGTGAATATGGGTGTCCCTCAGACTTCATGCTTGTTGTCTTACTTTTTATGAACCTTAATGGTCTCTGACTTGCCCCATCCCAAGATGAAAGGCCCCATAGCACATAACTGCCAAAGATCAGGTACACTAATTTAATTAAAAGCTGCAGAGTTCTATGCCATTTGTTTCTATATTACTAAAAAACTTAATAAAATATTGCATGTAACACCCCGCAGGGTGTGTGTATTAACTCTGGAAAAGTGTTAGGGTTTGGGGCATCAATTAAAGGGTTAATTAAACCCCACTGCCCTAGCAGGATCTCCGCGGGTTGTACATCAGCTGGTGTGCTCAGTGTTATAAATTGGGGATTTTGGCGTTGAAAAAGGAAGGAGGAGAGAGCGGGCGTGGAATGCGGAAGAAGCTACAGGGAACGTGTTCGGGAAGGTGGTGTAGGAGAGTAGGGCCATTTGCCTCCTTGCGAGGCCAGCAGTTCATGTGTGGGGCATCCAAAATCCAGTCTGGGGGTGGACGTGGTGGCGGCCATTATTTTTTTCCATCAGGTTTACCCTCTTCTGAAGCCACCCCGGTGGAGTCAAGGTGGAAGGCTCAGAGTGGAGTACTAGCACGCTCCTTGGTGTGCTTCATGTTTCTGTGGAGAGAGAGAGAGAGAGAGAGAGAGAAGTGCCCTGAAGGGTGAATTAGAACCCACCAGTAATGTGAGAGGGAGGACCTTAGCCCTGGAGCAAATACAGTATACCAACCCAGTTGTGGCAGCTCCATGGGGCATCAAGTATGGACATGGGTCACAGTCACGCCTGTGTGTCCGAAATGGGAGCCATTTCTGCAGTTTGGATGAGGAGTTCAGCCAGGGGGTCATGTGGAGTTCTAGGATAAAAAGCAAATGACCAGAGCCCCTCAGTGCCCTCCTGGAGGGTGCAGGTCAGTGGGGATATCTGCTTGTGTGCCCCGGTTGAGTCACTCAATATAGCCTGCTTGTATAGAGATCCAGTGGTTGGGATGGAAGAAAGATATTTGACTCAGTGTGGAGATGAGAGAAAAAATATCTGGGAGCCAGCATATGTGAGAGTGAGAAGAGAGAGAGAGAGAGAGAGTGAGAGAGAGAGACAGAGACAGAGACAGAGAGAGACAGAGAGAGACAGAGACAGAGACAGAGACAGAGACAGAGACAGAGAGAGAGAGAGAGAGAGAGAGAGAGACTGCTGCTGATCTAAGGCCTTTCAGCCCCACAGAATTATAGAACTGCTGCCTAATTTCACCATGGCCTCTCTGCCCAGGAAAATGCTGCCAATGGATTAATGGGATTAATGGGGTAATCTCCACCACAAAATGTATTCACTAAAGTCTCTGTAAAGATCCCCGCAGTCCCGATGTACAAGCAATTTATTTAAATAGTGCCATGAATTTAATTTATGAAATGGGATCTCCCCTGTTAACCATTAAGTTTGAGTGGACTTTGGTTATTTTTATTGGGACTGTTATGTTCACTAACATGAATTGCCTTGCAGCCTAGCACCAAAAGATAGCACCCCTCTGCTGTGAACCCTCTAACACCAACCATCCTGATAAGGTACATCTAATTTTGTTCTGCTGCTGTGAGTGCCCCTTCCCCACTGGAAAATTACCACTTCATACCCCTACACATGTTGAGGGAGGCTTACAATGTGGGCGCCCACCCAGGATGGCATTTTGCGGGTGCCAGGTCACTCTTGAACTACCTCACTGGGTGCTGGGTCAAGCCTGAACTTTGCAAACTTAAAGTCTAGCATTTGGACTGGAAACAATAAGATGCAGTGGTGCAGAATTTTTCGCCTCCTGGCAGAATAGTGGCATCAGTGGGTCTGTAGCTGGTGTACTGCACAGGGCCAGAACATGTGCAGAATATATAAATGCCCAGGGACATTCATCTTGATTGGACTTTGGGACTTTTTGTGGGTGGAGATGGCCATTGCTGGGCATGTTTGGTACTGTGAGCAGAGAGGGATCGAGTGAGGTTCTTGCCATGTAGCAGCATGTATCAACAAGGGGAAAACAAGCTATTCTATCTTGTGATGTGACTGTTCCCTCTGCCATGCTGAGGTGGCTTTGGGATGTGGCTCTAAGTATGTCATGTGCCAGTCTGAAGGCTCGGGAGTGACTTCATTGCCCATGTGCACGGTGTGTCAATGGAGGGCCCCTGGGGATGTGAGGTACTTGTCTTTCCCTCAGCCCAGAGGATCAGCGACTTCAATTGAATCTGCCCTTGAAAGCTGGGAGGAGATGGGCAGCCAGCTGGGTGTGCCAGCAACAACATAAGATGATGAAGCCAGCCAGCAGTCTTCAAGCCTCCAAGAATCCCCTGTGCCCAGTGGAGTAGCAAAGCCAAAACTCACAGCTCTGCCTGAGGATCCAGTACCTGTAGCCTAAGGAAGAAGTCAAGACTGCGGGGCACATATGAAGCTACTGACCCCAAGAACTTTTTGACGCCAGACAAGCCATCTCTGAGTATGACCAAAGAAACCATGGATGCAGCAGTGCCGGAACCAAAGTGGCAGCCCAAGAAGTCAGTGGAAGGCAGTGGCCCCCCCTGCTGCAGTGGAGAAGCCAAGTGACCCTGAGACTGTTGAACAGCCTGTAGAGGGGGCTGCTGAACTGAGCGATGACGACTTGGAGAGGGACATCCCATTGCAGTACAAATCTCTGTACCTGATCCCCTAGAAGGATTGATCCAGCCTGGTTGCTAAATGCCAGAAGAGGCCTGAGCACTATGAAGGGGTCCAGGATAGAGATCCACAGGTGTAAAGATACCATCAGAGAGTGTGGCTGCCAGATGGACAGGCCCCCAGAACCACTGTAAGAAGCTTGCCTGAATGGCACAGGTCGAACAGATTATCAGAAGGAAGGTATGCCAGGATTACCCCCAGTACATGTACCCCTACCTGCCTGAAAGGATATGGGACATAACTGAAGAGAACCATCCAGATTGGGTATATTGGAGTACCCTTGACAAGTTGTAGAAAAAGCACAAGTTGGGTCCACAGGAGATACAGCGTATAGCATAGGGAATGTGTTCCAGGCATATCTACAAGGGACTTACCATCTTCAAGACTTTTGCATTGGTCCAAAACCTTGGTTGGAAGCTCTTTGTGACTGGAGTCGATGAGCAATGGGAACACCTGAAAGGAGCCATAGAGGAGGTGACAAGCAAATGCATCAGGGTGGTAAACACAGGCGAGAGAAAAAAAAAACAGCTAGGATTCTCAAAAGAGGTGGTAGACAAAGGGCCAAGAGGACAGAGTTCAGAAAATATAAGGAGACTGAAAGGGAGGAGGAGGACAGGGAGGTGTACCAATAACGTCTAAGGGAAGCAGAGAAGGCTGTCCAATTCTGGATAGCATAGGGAATGTGTTCCAGGCATATCTACAAGGGACTTACCATCTTCAAGACTTTTGCATTGGTCCAAAACCTCAGTGGGAAATGGACCAAGCTCTTCGTGACTGGAGTTGATGAGCACCTCCAATTCTGGAGGCCTCACCTCAGGAAGGACATTGACCGGGTGGAAACAGTACAGAGAACAACGACAAAAATGATTCAGGGTCTTCAGTACATGTTCAACAAGGAAAGACTTAGGGAACTGAATATGTGCTCCCTGAAGCAGAGAAGAGAGAGAGAGAGAGAGGGGACATGATTGAAACATTCAAGTACATAAAGGGCATTAACAAGGTACAGGCACAGGAACTTTTTCACTTCAAGAAGTTCTCCAGGACCAGGGGACATGACCTCAGGCTGCAAGGAGGGAAGTTCTTTACCAACACCAGGAAGGTTTTCTTCACAGAAAGAGTGGTAGACACCTGGAACAGCCTGCCCCAGGAAGTTGTGGGGGTCAACACCATGGGGGGATTCAAGAATGCATGCGATAGACACAAGAAAGCCCTGACTACAAAGGGCAACTAGAGTGTCAAAATAGGTCTAAAACAAATGGGCAGACTAGATGGACCTAGCGGTCTCCTTCTGCCATCAACTTCTACGTTTCTATGTTTCTAAATAGCACAAAGGCATGGACCGAGGAAAGATTAGCGCAGACAGTGAAAAGACGAGACAAGACATTCTATAGGTACATCAGTGAGAGAAGGAAAGCTGGGGGCCGGGGGGATTGAAAGGCTCAGAGGGGATGAAGGGGAGTATAAGGAGGGAGACCTGGAAAAGGCAGAAATACTGAATAAATACTTCTGCTCAGTATTCACTGAGGAGGGGGATGGTCAAGAGCCACAACTGGGCAACAAATACAAAAGGGGTAGAGTGTGCACTAGTCAATTCTGAGAGGAGAGAGACCTGGAGGAGCTCAAAAAACTGAAGGTGGATAAGGCAGTGAGGCCAGATTGCATGCATCCGAGGATATTAATGGAGCTGAGGAGAGAGTTAGCAGTGCCTTTGGCAGCCATAGTCACAGAGTCTCTAAACAAAGGAGTAGTTTTGGAGGACTGGAAGAAGGCACATGTAGTCCCTCTACACAAAAGTGGGAGCAGGGAGGAGGCGAGGAACTACAGGCCAGTTAGCCTAATCTCAGTAGTGGGGCCATGGAGGCACTACTTAAAGAAAGAATAGTGGAACATCTGAAATCCAATGGTGCCCAGGACCCGAGACAACATGGATTTACAGCAGGGAGGACGTGTCAAACAAATCTGATAGATTTTTTGACTGGGTGATGAGGGAGGTAAACCGGGGGGGGGAGCAGTGGACATCATCTACCTCGATTTAAGCAAGGCCTTTGACACCGTCCCTCATAGAAGGCTGATAAACAGGACATGATGTCTGGGCATGGGCCACAAGATTGCAAACTGGGTAAGGAACTGGTTAGCAGACAGGAGGCAGAGGGTGGTGGTGAATGGGATTCAATCAAGGGAGAGGGGGGTGACCAGTGGGGTACCACAGGGATCAGTCCTTAGCCCAGTCCTGTTCAATGTACTCATTAGTAACATAGCCAAAGGGCTAGATGGAAAGGTCTGCCTGTTTGCAGATGACACCAAGATCTTCAACAGGGTGGATACTGTGGATGGGTGGAGAAAATGAGGAAGGACCTGTGGAAGCTTGAAAGACGGTCCATGATCTGGCAGCTAGGGTTCAACTCAAAGAAGTGTAAAATAATGTACCTGGGAAGAGGGAACCCTGGAGAGAGCTACAGAATGGGGAGAGGGTGAGTTGCTGACTGTTACCAAGGAGGAAAGGGGTCTGGGGTTATCATTTCAGACAATCTAAAGATATCTAAGCAGTGTGCAAAGGCAGCAGGGAGGGCCAGTGGCATGCTACGGTGCATAGATAGAGGTATCACTAGTAGAAGGAGGGATGTGTCGATGCTATTATATAATGTATGGTAGAACGTTGTTATCTACTAAAATCTATCTTTTTCCATGGTTGTTATGCCATCGATGTGATGTCACTTTGTTGTTAACCCATTGAAGGTACGTCACATCGCTGGTATAACAACCGGGATCGATCTGCGCATGCTTGGTAGAGGAAGAGAGTGGCTCCCCGAAACGGCCGCGGTGGTGAGAACTTGACCTGTGGTGGCATAAATTCAGTTAAGGTACCGGCTTCTTTTCTTCCTTCTTTATGGCAGCTGTACACTATAAAATATAAAGTATGGGGTCCTGATCGGTGACTAACCTGTTAACGGTCTCGAGGTTGCCATGGCGACATAAACCAGCGCTTCGCTCTCGAGGTTTACAGAATCGCCATGGCAACCTCTCGAGAGTTAACAAGTAGGTTACCGATCAGGACCCATACATTATCCTCTATATAAAACACTAGTGAGGCCTCACCTAGAGTACTATGTGCGATTCTGGAGGCGGCATCTTCGTAAGGACATCAACAGGGTGGAGGCGGTACACAGAAAAACGATGAAAATGGTATGGTGCTCACACCAGAAAACATGAGGAGAGACAGAGTGACCTAAATATGTACTCACTGGAGGAGAAGAGGGATCAGGGTGACATAATAAAAATATTCAAGTACCTTAAGAGCATAAACAAGGTGCAAGGGGACAGCATCTTCCATTATAGGAAGAGTATAAGAGGGCATGATATGAAACTGGGAGGAGGCAGGTTAAGGAATAATGTGAGGACATTTTTCTTCACGGAGAGGGTGATGGGCTCATGGAATAGTCTGCCACAGGAGGTGGTGGGAGCAAGCACAGTGGAGGGATTTAAAGATGCATGGGATAGACATAGAAGAACCATAGAAATGGAGAGGAGAGGAGTAAAGCCGCTGACCTAATAGGATCAAAGGCCACAAACAAGGGGGGGCTTATGGGCAGACTAGATGGGCCTAGTGGTCCTTATTTGCTGTCAGTTTCTATGTTTCAAGTTTCTATGGTATGGAGTCGTTTGGACAAACAACCACCAAACTGAATCCTCGTTATTATTATTCCAGGCAATGAAGTGACTGTTGTGGCCTAGGACTCTGTGCAATGTCATTGCTCCACGGTTTCAATTGTTTCCTCCTCCAAAGGTACTGCAACTGTTTAATACTAAAGGACTTGGACTGAGACAGACCAACAGGCTACAATGGGTGAGATAAACCCTATTCTTTATTTTATTTACAGTAATTACAGAGAATTTTGGGCATGTGGACATTAACATTCTGAAAGTGGTCTCTGCACCTTAGTGCTGAGAAGGGGGGACTGGTTACTGTAGTACCGTTTAGGACTGTGTAAATAATTGTGTAACACCCCCCCCGGCTACTTTTTAACAAGTTAGCACCCCCCCATTAAATCTGAACACTGGTACCCACATACTGGCATAACATTTTACTTTACAAAAGGTTGGTGCCACCTTTGGCGTTAGGATATATACCTGGCTCATTTTCTAGAGGAAGAGAGGGGTGGGGGTGCAAGAACAAAACAACATGAATCTTGTGTAAACATTACAACCCAGGTCCTGGGGGGAGGCAGCTAGGCATATGTTAGCTCTAACTTGCTGAGGGGCACCAGTAAACCCACACAACCAGAAGCAATAATTGGAATGTCCAGAACAGTAACTGAGATTGTGCAATATGGCTTTATTCAACAGATGGAAACTTAAAGCAGAAGTGGACCCCTAAGGTAAAGCTACCAACAGTCCCTATTTTCCCAGGACAGTCACTATTTTAGACAGCATGTCCCAGTGTCCCCACAGGTTTTACAAAATGTCACTTTTGTTCCAGTTTTGGCTTACTTGTCCCAGTTTTGTCCCTTTTTTTTTTGCTGACTGCTAATCCACGAGTGACAATTATTTCAGCACCACTTTGGCACTGTTCAGGCTGGACAGCAGTTTGTAACTTCAACCCCTGCGCCTGTGTTGCACTGCAAGCAGGTCAGTGGGAGCATAGTAGAGCATGTTCCTTCTTGTTAGATTACTGGGTAGTAGTGCAAACAAGCACATGTTGATATCTGCCTGACAGCAGCTGAGAGGGACTCCAGACAGAGAAGAGACTAGCAGCAGGGAATGAAGGTACCTGAACCTGATCAGCTGTAGAGAAGTGTGTGAAAACTATCTGGTGTGGTGGTGGGGAGTCACTAACATGAAGTTTACTCAGCATACGAGGTGAGTGTAAATGGGTTGGATGGGACTGTCAGGAGGAGCAATACATGCAGCTTGAATGTCTGATCACAATTTAATGTAGGTTTGCTTCTAATGACCTTTCTGTACATCATGATTTGGAACTTGCTGCAGCAGAACAATGTATTGTTTTAATTTTAATGTTTGTTACTGGGGTTACTGTGGGGTGGCATGGCCAGAGCAAGCAGCAAAATGTAATTGACTGTGCACAGCATTGTCTGCGGCAGTGCCCGTGGGAGTGACATGGTGGGGGGGGGGGGGGGGCATGGTCAGGATGGACAGTCCCAGTTTTCGGCCTCAGAAAGTTGGTAGCTTTACCCTAAGGTTCAGTCTAGGCAGCACAGGTACATTTCACGAACTCTCCTTGCATGCAATACAGGTCATGAACGCACAAAAGAACATCTTCTTCCCATTTTCCCAATGGTGCATTTAGTGGTCACCTGGCCATGCATCTGACCATTTTCTTCCCATGAGTGTCATTTAGAGAATCTAAGCCACACACTCAGAACTCTTCTTCGAACATAGGTGCAATAATGTGAAACTTAGCCACACACCTAAACCTGCAGCACTGGCCCTTGCTCAAGTATAACTGGTGCCCTTTATGAACCAGGAAGCCCTACCTTGAAAGCACTTAGATAGCATTCCTCCCACCCTAAGTCTCAACCGACAATCTCTGCCATTCTTCAGGGTTACACCATGGAATCACCCATTTCCCACTTGAAATGCTAGAGGTCCCACACTTTAAATACATCACTCACTGGGGTGACCAAAGAATAAACTGCACTCTCCTGGGTGAACAGTTTAGCAGAACATTCACTCTTTTGGGTGAACAGGGGCACTGACAGGTGTGATCCAGCCTTATCTCTGGGCACACCCCCACCCAGACTACGATTCCCCAAATATGTGGAAATCTTGTCTCCTAGAACAGTACTCGCAACTGGTTGTCCCGTCCACTTGGCATGGAACAACAAAAAGAAAATGCATTCTCCTGGATAACAGATCAAACAGTCTCTCAAAGTTCCTTTCTAAGGCAGCTGAAACACACTAAGAACCTTCAGGGGATTGCCCCTTGAGTCCACTGAGAACAAGCAGTTCCTTCCACTTCACTGGGAGTAGAAATCGGGAAATCCTGCTGTAGAACTGGTCTCCACCACTTCACTGGAAGCTGGAAATGACGCTCCACTAGGGTGAGAAAAGCTGGGAACTCACCTCAGAGCCCAACTGGCAGTCCTTCTGCCACTCTCACCTCCTCATTCATGCTCAGGCTGGCACAAAACTGAACATTCTAAGCTCCCCAGAGCAGCTGTCCACATAGTGTGGCTTATGCTGCTGCAAGAGTTCTGAACAACCTAATCATTCTTCCCTCAGACTAGCTGAGTATATAATGATGTAATTACGTAAGAAGCCCCCTAATGAGCTCCCTACCAGCTGCCTGCTACTTTCCTAACAATAATACTGATAGGATTGTAGTAACCCCAGGGGCCTGGGTGGTTACAATTGTTCTGTGTTTTGCTGTTCTCATTTGTATACTGTTTCATAATGTTTGCAATAGTGTGCCTTGATGTGCTGTGTATTATTGCTCTGATATAAAGTTTGGGTATAACTTGGCAGTTGGCAGCTTTTAGGCAAGTGGGCAGTGCTTTTTGGGATTAGTTAGAGTCTAGGGCTGGGACACCACCCCCATTTTCAGGCAATCCATCTGGAGCATTACAGGAGGTGGGTCTCCAGAACCAAAGGGTAGGGACACCCAGTTTAGGCCCCATAAGTTTAGTGGCATGGGTGAATCCACCATCTTGGTGGTGTGTGCCAGCGGTACTGAGTTATGAAAGCAGTGAGGGAGTGGGCATGCCTCTGTGTTGCCCATTGGTGAGGTAACTAGTATAAATACTCACAGAGGTCAGTGAGTGTCTAAATCAGGAAAGAGATGTAATACCCCCCAATTGGGGTATGTGTATTAACTTTGTAGAAGTATTAGGTTTTGGGCATCAATTAAAGAGATAATTGAACCCTAAAGTCATAGCAGGATCTCCATGGGTTGGAGGTCAGCTGGTGTGCTCAGAGTTATAAACTGGGATTTTGGCACCAAAAAAGGGAGAAGGAGAGAGTGGGCAAGAAGTGTGGAAGAAGCCACATGGAAAGTGTTCAGGGAGGCAGTATAGAAGAGCAGGGCCATTTGCCTGCTCTTGGGGCCAGCAGTTCATGTGTGGGGCATCCAAAATTCGGGCTGGTGGTGGATATGGTGGTGATCGCTGTTTTCAGCCATTGGGTTTACCTTCTTCTGAAGCTACCTTGGTGGAGTCCAGGTGGAAGGCTTAAAGTGGAGTGCCAGCATGCTCCTTGATGTGCTCTGCATTTCTGCAGAGAGAGAGTGAGAGAGAGAATTGCCATGAAGGGAGAATTGGAACCTGCCAGTAATGTGAGAGGGAGAGCCTTAGCCCTGGATCAAATATGTCAACCTGGTTGTGGCAACTCCCTGGGGCATCACTTATGGACATGGGTCACAATTATCCCTGCATGTCTGAGATGGGAGCCAGCTCTGTAGTTTCAAAGAGCAGCTCAGTCAGGGGGATCTTGTGGAGTTCCAGGCTAGAAAGCAATTGCCAAGAGCCCCCAGTGCCCTCCCAGAGGGTGCAGATCAGTGGGAATGTCCACTTGTGTGCCCAGGTGGAGTCACACAATATGGCCCGCTTGTATATAGATCCAGTGGTTGGGATGGAAGAAAAATGTTTGACCCAGTGTGGAGATGAGAGAAAAAATATATGCGAACCAGCATGTGGGGGGGGGGAGACTGCTGCCGCCCTAGGGCCTTTCAACCCCCTAGAATTGCAGACTAATTTTACCAGTGCCCTCTCAGCCCTGGAAATGCTGCCTATGAATTAGTGGGGTCATCTCAGCCACAAAATGTATCCATTAAATCCTCTGTAAGGACCCCCATGGTCCCAATGTACAAGCAAGAAATTTAAATAGTGTCATGAAGTTGGTTCATTAAATGGGATCCTCCACATTAATGTTTAAGCTTGAGTGGACTTCAGTTATTTTTATTGGGACTGTTATGTCTACTTACACGAATTACGTTGCAGCCCAGCACCAGAAGATGGCACCCCTCTGCTGTGAACCCTCCACCAGCTAGCCTGGTAAGACACATCTAACTTTGCTCTGCTGCTTTGAGTACCCCCTCCTCATTGAAAAATGACCACCTCATACACCTAGAAGCTGGGGAGGGGCCTTGCAGCCCAGCACTAGAAGATGGCTCCCATTTGCTGTGAACCCTCCAACGTCAGTAATGCCGGTAAGGTACATTTAACTTTGTTCTGCTGCTGTGAGTGCCCCTTCTCATTGGAAAATTACCACCTCATATCCCTAGATGCTGGTGGGGGGGGGGCTTACCTGCAAAAACAAAAAAAGTGGCAGAGATCCATGGCAGAATATTTGACTTGTTTAAAAGCAGGAATCAGTGAGTACAATACTTACCAGAGGTGCAATGTCATATGGGAGGGGGTATATGTTGTATCGGTTCCCAAAATAGTCAGTTCTGAGATCCTTATTCTTCCTGTCTAGGGCTATCAGGAATATTTATTTATTTATTTGAAAATCGGAAAATAACCTTTGAGTCACAGACTCTTTTACAAAGGCTCCTCATCCAAGTTACATGAGGGCAGTGGATTAACATACATTAGGGTAAGAAACAGGGGAGGACATTGTACATAGGGCATTTCACAGGATGTACATCAAACATGGTAAACATTATAAAGTTGGACAGACAGGCCATGGTTGAGACGCATAACAATCAAAACAGAGAATACAATGAGGTACAACTTTTCACAGCAGGCCAGGGCCATTGTTATGCAGGCAAATAGTACCGTTGTAATCAATAGTCAAAGTAGGGATAACAGAGCAAGAAGTTTCCCATCCAAGCTTAGTCAAAACATCTGGAGGCTGAGTGCTCGATCAGATAGCTCTTTAGGGCAGCTTTGAAAGAGCCAATGGTATCAGGGTGGTTGATAGAGGTTGGGAGTTCATTGATCCAAGAGGGTACCCTGTAAACAAATGCTCTTTGTCAAAGCGCAGTCCTACAGTAAGGAACCGTGAGGGACGCTCTCGAAGCAATTCTAGAGGTGTGGGTTGATTTAGCTACAGTGACCAAGGAATCAAGTCCTGGGGTAGTGGATTTGAGGGAGATTTTCTTCGCCATAATACAGATGAAGTATTTGAATCTGTCATCAAGGCTCAGCCATCTGGCTGATGTGTATAATTCATAGGTGTAAGTCAATCTGTTGAGGCCTGTGACCAGTCAGCGTGCCTTGTTCACGGTGGTTTTTATCCACGAGAGGGAGGTAGGATCAGCAGAGCCATAAATTACTAGGCATAGTCTACTAGGGAGAGGACAAATGAGGATACGGCCTGGTGGAGAGCTGCTGGAGAGAAAGGAATTGCCTGTGATGATAGAACAACCCTATTCCTGGAGTTCAGTGCAGATAGTAGTCCTTGAATGTGGTCCCAGTAAGATAACTGGGAATCAAGGATAATACCCAGATATCTGAAGGATTGGACCTGTTCAATGGGAATATTACCAGAGTTAAAGATGTTTAGGGCAAAACCACCGTGTCTGTTTTGTCGGTAGGTAAAGACCATTGATTTGGTCTTACTACAGTTCAGGATTAACTTGTGAGTTGACAAACCAGGATTCAGTGGTGCTGAAACACACCTGGAGCATATTTTGGAGTGAACTGGGATTGGGGTGCAAGTCGAAGATGATGGTGTCATCCACGTAGAGGAGCAATTTACCAGGACAGGACTTGGGGAGGGAGTTAAGGAACAAGCTAAAAAGTAGGGGGTCAAATATGGATCCTTGAGGGACACCAGAGCAGACGGAACTTTGGGATGAGATGGTAGGACCAATTCTGACCTGCTGGGTGTGGTTGGAGAGATAGCTATCAAACCAGGCAACTACTTTAGTGGTTATACCCAGGGAAGGGAGGGATAGGAGTAGTAGTTCATGATTAACCATGTTGAACACTTTGGTAAGGTCTATATAAACAGATCCTACCAAATGTCCACAATCTAGTGCCTGGTAAATGAAAGAAGTGTACTCGAGAAGAGCCATGGTGGTGCTGTGTCCCCTACGGAAACTGTGTTGGACAGGAGAGAGTAGATTGGGGTGGTGAGGTAGTCAGTAAGCTGATCCGCTATAGCTTTCTCCAATGCCTTGGAGAGGGGTGACAAAACAGAGATTGGGCAGTAGTTGTTTGGGGCAGTGCTGTTCCCCCCCTTGAGTAGAGGAGTGATAACAGTGCACTTCCAAGTACTAGGAAACTGCCCCAGGCACAGGGATAGGTTGAAGATTTTTGTAAGCTGGGTGAGAACTTCTTCCAAAGTGAGCCTTAGGAGCTTGAGGTCAAGATTATCCCCACTATGTCTGGATTTAGAGATAAAGCTAGATGTATATTTACAGGCAGTGTTGGAGGATATAGTTTTAAAATGGAAAGGGGGCAGGTCGACTGGGAAAGTTGAGGGTGGGAAAATGTTTGGAGGTGCCAAAGAACTTGTCGGGCAGCACACCACTGAGGTCCGAGAACACACAATTAAGGGTGTTCACAATATCTTTAGGGTCCTGAAGAAGTTTCCCATCGATATTAAGTTGGGCAGGTGGAAGGTGAACTACTTTACCAGTTAATTCCTTGAGATTCTGCCAGAAGTCACGACCAGAGCCCCATGATGCCAAGAGTGCCTGATGGTAGTGGCTAGCTATGGCTTGGCGGATAGCCCAGGTGCATTTGTTCCCTCCATATTATCTCCAGCATTACCACCACTTGATTTTGCCTTTTTTAACCCAGTTCAGCAATGTGCCACTAAACAGTCTGGAAGATTGGAGAATCGGGTTAGTAAGGACAAAGTAAAGTGACATTAACACTTGAGGTAGTTTTCCTAAGTATACTATAGGCCTCTAAATGTGACTGGGAGTCAGAGTTCAATAGTACTGTAAGTGGGTTACAGCTAATGATGACAATTCAGAAAGATCTGGACTGTTTGGCAAATGAAAAGTATGGTTGCAGACAATTACAAAGTAAATTACTTTGGCCATGAAATCGTTGAACTCCATTCTCCTGTAAATCACTTTAAGATGTGTGAAAGACCTGTACATCAAAGACAACTGTATTGTGTAGCTATGTCAAATGAATGTGGTTGAGTGAAATCAGACATTACAAATGAGGCTGGGGATGATTCCACAACCCCTTCACTCCTCCCTCCAAAAATATCCCATGAAGTAATTAGAAAGGCAGTGTGAAAGCTGAGCTATATAGCCACAGAAGTAGAACGCTGTTGAAATGTGGGGAAACTGTACTAAAGACTCTCAGCAGAATGTGCTGGCTAGACACCACTGAGCACATGCTCCATTCTGCTCACCACATTTAAAAACTGAGGACTAAGATGAACTATGGAAACAACTAGAAAAGAGTAACCATCAAGCAGTTGAAATACTTTGATTAAGGTGGATGGAATTTAAGAATGCAAAGTACAGTATGTGAATCCCAAAGCAGGACCAGTGGGCATACCTGGAAGATACAGGAATGTGCACACATGAAAGAAAACGTGAGCGGAAATTATTTCACCAGATTAATTGCAAACAAAGGAATGGTTTAGCTGGCAAGGTCGTAATGGCCAGTACCTTGCAGCTCTTTCAGACAAGCTCTAGCCAGAGGCAATATGGCAATGGCGAGCTGCCAAATGATCAAAGTTACACGGGTGCATAGAAAATTTTGAACGACCGGGGGTAACTCGGCCATTTTTTGCAGTTGTTTCACCTGATTTTCAACCTGGCCTTTTTGGGACCCCACCTCATGAAGAGTGCTACTATCATTTCATTCACTTGTCCCAAAAGGTGATTTCACAGAGTGACAGCACCATTCTGTGCCACAGGCGTGAAAACATGTTTCAGGCAGCGTGTGAAAAATGACAGCTGTACTGTTAATGAGGAGTGTGCAAAAATGGCAGTGTTGAAACTATGGAGTAAAAATGTAAAAAATTGGTGAAGTTAGGAGGGTGTGTGGAACTGCTCAACACACACTCATAATGCAGTCATTTTTTGGAATTTTTTCACCAGATTTGCAACATGGGCTTTTATGGACCCCACCTCATGAACAGTGGCACTGTTGTCTCATTAACTGGTCCCAAAAGGTGATTCCACGCAGCGACTGCGAAATCACCTCTTGGGACTGAGTAACAAAATAACAGTGACAGTGTTCATGAGGTGGGGTCCCAAGAACCCCATGTTGAAAATTTTGGGCCCAAATTCCTAGAAATGGATGATTTATCAACATAAGTTGAAAAACTCATTGACTGCCATTATAGCACGCTTACCTTTGATTCTTCAGTTTGTGGTTCGGCTTTGAAGAGTGCGGTCCAGAGAAGATGACAGCGCCAACCTCCGAGGTAAGTATGGGGTAATGAGGTGGGGTGCGGGGAGGTGTGTGATCAGTGGGAGGGGGGCTGGGGCAATGATGAGGGTCCGATTTCTTTTTTATAGGTAAAAAAAAAACCATGTCAAAGGACAGTTTTCTTTATTTATGGGAGAAAATAAAAAATAATAAAACATAAATTTCGGCACACAGGGGTGGACTCCCAGTGTGCCACATGAGTTGGTTGGGAGGGGTACATGATGCCGAAAGAGGAAAAAAAAGAAAAAAACATAAAGATGGGCACACTGGGGTGGACTCCCAGTGTGCCCCATGAGTTATGGGGCTACATGATGCCGACATGGAGATTAGGTACCCTGATGTTGGCGCAGGGGAAAAAAAAAGAAAGAACATATGGGCACACTGGGGTGGGCTCCCAGTGTGCCACATGAGTTGGGAGGAGATACATGATGGCAACACGGGGATTGGGCACCCCGATGTCAGCACGGGGACAGGGAATGGAGGGAGTGGGAGGACAGCAGCAGTGGGAGGGAACAGGAAGGTTTTATTTGCTGACAGTGCTGGGAGGGAACGGAGGGAGTGGGGAGGACAGGAGCAGTGGGAGGGTGCGGGAGGAGTGCCATCCACAAGATGGTAATGCAATTGCGCATGTGTGGCATTTACGCATGCGTAGTTGCGCTGAATGGCATTCTGCCATTCACAAGATGGTGGCACCAACAGAACTGCACATCCGTGCGAGGAGCGCATGCGCAATTCTTGTCCTGGAATACGGAAGTAATAGCTGAAATAGTGTGGCTGTTACTCTGTAGCGGCTGATCATGGTGGAGTGTTACAAGCTCTGTTGGACTTTCAGAAGGATACTTCCAAAAAGTCCAATGGACGGTGCCACGATCGGCTGTTTTAAGGCAACAGATCAATCCCAAAAAGGCTGTAGGCTCCTCCCACAGCCATAAAAATAGCTGATATAGTCCTGGGTACTTGAAAAAAGAGGGCAGGCCTTGATGGCCTAAACAGCATTTGATCATTCCCAATACCTCTTCTTGGTGATTGAAAGACTTAGCATAGCTGACTCACCATCCTCACCACTCAGCACACATACTGATATTTACTTTTGATATGTTGGGCAATTTTTTTACTTGGACATGATCATGATGTCTCAAACTGTTGCCTGGTGACACATTAACTGCCATTATAAAACAATGGTTGGCAATGGAACTTTCTGAATGGATGATGGTATTCTATATGGGTTAGGCTAACAACTAGAAACCCTAGAACAATTACAGTTTTAACTACAAAAGCATTCATTTAAAAGAAATTAACGTTTTGTTTAATATACTGTAAAGATTAAGGCATGCTTGGGGTTGGATTACCTTTGTTAATCTAACTCTAGGGGCATAAAGCCTTCGGTTATACCTTGTGCCTCATGATCAGCTGGGGTTAGAGTAACTGATGTTATTAAATGGCTTGAATCAAACAAGCAGTCTGACTGGTCAAAACTGGTCAAATGGCCATGCATTAATTTCAGTTACCACACAGCTCAAATTTTACTTTCTTTTTTCCTGCTTTTTAAACTCTTATAACCATTTTATAAGTACAATAACACACTCCAGGGTGTGTGGTAATGCCATAAAATATTGCACTTTCCAGGTGGTTGAAGGCACTTGGCTGCCATACCTCACAACTCACCTTTAGAATTATCACACACCCTGGCACGTGTTATTGCTTATGTAAACCAACCCCTGATCATGCCTTGATGCTTAAATCATTTAAACAGCTTTAAGCATTCAGAACTGGCCCCAGCCATGTAAATGCAGAAACCCTGGCTGAGTCAGTGGAGGGGTGGCAGTCCACTGCGTTGTCACCTGAAAGACCAGGATTCATAAGCAACCTTGGGACTCCCATTCTGATATGAGCTGAGGTCCAAAGATGTCACAGAGAGGAGGAGCTTGGCTCCCAATGGGAAGAAGCAGGGCTGTCCAGCATCCCCTATTGTCCATTATGGAGCAACACTGCCATCAGCTATGAAGGTAGTCCCTTGTCCAACTGGAGGAATGGTGTGCCTGCAGTGTCCCTGATTGTCAGGTGGGAGACAGGGCAAAAGGATGGAAAGTCAAATAACAAAAAATGAAATACACACTAACAATGGCTACTGATGTGTGCCTGGAATACTGCTTAGTTAACTTAGCTTAGCTAAAAATTAATGCTCAGTGTATTTTCCCCAGTTCTGTACACATACAGTATATCAGGTTTTACATGGTGTTTCATGAAGGAAACGCCACCGAATTCATATTTATTATTTCCATCCCTGGATAGGCTGGATTGAAATGGGGGGGGGGGGCCTGCTGAATTGATGGTGGAGTGTGTGCTCCACGCTACCATGTGAGAGTGATGAGCCCTGTACTCCATGCTGCCATGTGGGAGTGACGAGCCCCGTACTCCATGCTACAGTCAGCACTCAGATATCCGTCTCCCTTGGTTCCCAGGCATGGCGACGGAAATGGGAGAGAAACGGTTAAATGCATGTTTTTCTGTCTGATTGTCAGAACTCATGGAAACCATTTAGAAATGCAGGAAAAGAGTTTCTGATGAGCCTGCAATACTTTAATGACTCTAGATATTAAGTAAAACACTAATAAAATATGGCTTAAAATGTAAACTGGTCTTTATTTCTTATTTTTTCTTGTTTTAGCACTGTTTTTCACTGTGCAGTTCTGTACCTGTAGTGCTACAGCACAGTATATTTTTTTTACAGTACTGTACATTTTCCACTTTTTAAAACAATTAACCTTGTTACAGTACAGTAATCAAAACAGTACCCTGTACTCCATCACAAGAAATCATGGCATTTTTCAGTTTCATGAAAAACATTCCACCACACCATCACAAAGAATGGCATCCCCCTCCCCCAATACAGTACCCATACTGTACAGTACAAAAAACATGTCAATTTTTTTTCAGCCTCATGGAAAACAGTTCTCCACGTCACCACGAAACAAGGCACTTGCAATGAAAACAGTCCCCGACAAGCCGAGAATAAAGCATGGCATTTGTTTAACTTTCAGCACCTCACCATCACAAAACCACAGCATTTCCCCCCTCTCACCCATAACATGGCATTCTGTTTTTCATTTAAGAGACAACAGTCCCCCATATACAGTACATACTGTACCCAGAGTAAAGCATGGCACCTTTTTAACTTTCAGGGACAACATTCCACCGCACTATCACAAACCATGGCATTTTCTCCCATCCCACCAATACTGTAGCATGGCATTTTTTTGTCACTTAAGAAACCACAGTCCTCCACATGCCCAGAGTAAAACATGGCACCTTTTTAACTTTCAGGAAAACATTCCACCATGCAACATCACAAATCATGGCATCCCCCCCCCCCCACAGCATGGCATTCTTTTTGTAATTTAAGAAACCACAGTCCCCCACATGCCCAGAATAAAGCATGGCATCTGTATAACTTTGAGGACAAACATTCCACCACACCATCACAAAACCATGGCATCCCCCCACACCCATAGCATGGCATTCTTTCTTTTTCATTTAAGAGACAACAGTCCCCCACATGCCCAGAGTAAAACATGACACCTTTTTAACTTTCAGGAAAACATTTCGCCACACCATCACAAACCATGGGCCCCCCCCCCACAGAATTGCATTCTTTTTGTCACTTAAGAAACCACAGTCCCCGACATGCCCAGAATAAGCATGGCATATGTGTAACCTCACCATCACAAAATCATAGCATCCCCCCCCACCCATAGCATTCTTTTTTTTTCATTTAAGAGACAACAGTCCCCCACATGCCCACAGTAAAACATGGCACCTTTTTAACTTTCAGAAAAACATTCCACCACACCATCACAAAAGCATGGCATTTCCACCCTCCCACCCATAGCATGGCATTCTTTTTTTTTATTTAACAGATGACAATCCCCCACATGCCCAGAGTAAAACATGGCATCTTTTTAACTTTCAAGAAAACATTCTGCCACACCATCACAAATCATGGCATCCCCCCTCCCACCTAGAAACCATGGCCTCCCCCCCCCCGCAGCATTGCATTATTTTTGTCGCTTAAGAAGCCACAGTCCACCACATGCCCAGAGTAAGCATGGCATATGGTAACTTTGAGGAAGAAAAATTCCACCACACCATCACAAAACCATGGCATCCCCCACACCCATAGCATGGCATTCTTTTTCATTTAAGAGATGACATTCCCCCCACATGTTCTTGGACTTACCAACAGTGCCATAACATCACAATTGAAAATGAAATGCACTGACTCACAGTTTGAAGTTCCTCACAGTTCACTGCCTTCATGATCTTTTTTAAAGAATTGCTCGATCACAGTCTGACGTGACTTTTTCTGACCCATCACAAAAGTCTTTGTAATCAGGGCCCGGATGCAGTCAATATCCTTTATGTCGAAGAAATCCATATTCTGTTCAGCATATCCCAAGGCAACTTCCCATCCATGACGAGCATCCACTGCTGCCTGGGTGACAGGTGTTTCTGTGTCATCGATGCTGTCAGTGTCTTCATCAGAATTTTCTGCTTCATTGGATGGTTTCACCATCTGAACAATTTCCTCTTCATCTGGTGCTGCACAGGTTTCAACATTCTCATCAGCCTGCAGGATATCTACCGCATTGACATTTGTGGTATCAGGCAGTTGGTCAAGAATGGAGGAGATGGATTGCACCACAGAGTCAGTGGAGTTGTTATGTTGTTCTTGGGTGGCACTGTTGTCAGTAGACGGCTGAGCAACAGGGTACAGAATTTCCGTATGTTTCCAGCAATTGACGACTGTTGTTGTGCTCACATCGTGCCAACTGTCCCGTATGAAATACAGAGCCTCCTTGATGTTAAGATCTGCTGGTTTGCCATCATCCAGGCAGTTGACATAGTGCTGCAGTTGCTGTCGTCGGTACAGAGCCTTAAAGTTCTGGATTATGCCAGCATCCAATGGCTGGATTTTAGAGGTAGTGTTTGGAGGGAGGAAATGAAGGGTGACATTACGGTGGCGAACTGTGTTGGAGTGCGAGGAAGCATTGTCAAGCAGCAAAATCACACGACGTCTCCGCAGGCGCATAGATCGGTCAAACTCCTTTAACCATTCTTTGAAAATTGCAGCTGTCATCCAGGCTTTTCTGTTAGTGTACCAGTAGCAGAAACTGTTAGGATCAAAGTCCTTTCCAAAGCACCGAGGGCGGTTAAATTTCCAGATGACCACTGACTTACGTTTGTCTGTGCCACTTGCATTGACACATAGTGCCCCTGTCAATCTATCTTTATTTTTCTTTTTTCCAGACACTGGCCCTGTTGAAAGTGTAGCATTGGGTTCCATCCGAAAGAATAGACCAGATTCATCCATGTTGTAAATGTCATTAGGGTCATACTCTTTTAAAACAAGTTGCAACTGCAGACGCCATCAGACACAACTCCTTCATCACACTTGCAGCCTCACCATGCAGTTTGTAATGCCTAATGTTGTGATGCTGTTTAAATCTTTGCAGCCACCCACTGAATAGGAAAAGGAGTCTGGCACACCCAGACACTGGCCAAGTGATTTTGCTTTGGTTAACAGGACATCATCACTTATGGTTACTTTTTGCATCCTGACATCTGTGAACCATAAAAACTGGGCATCCTCTAGTTGTTTATGCTGAGGCTTTCTTACTTTAGTTGAGGCATCGAAGGACGAACAGGCTAACCACTTGTCCTTCTCTCTCAAAATGTCTGAAACTGTGGATTTTCCTATTGACAGTTTATGCTCCTTTAAAACATAGGCAACTATGTCAGACCTTGAGCATTTTGGGTTCTGGGTATGGAAAACACAAATGCTACATTTCACATTTGCAGCAATGGCTGTCCTGGCCCTTTTGTTTGCAGGCTCCATCTTACAGTACTGTATGTACTGTACTGTGCAGATTACAGTCTACGGTAAGCACCTTCAATCTGTAAAAAAAAAAGGTTGCTGTTTACTGTACTGCACAGCTGTACCCACCTCCTCTGCCTCCCCCCCCCCCCATGAAACAACAGGTGGTACAGTATTCCAACATTTAGTTTATGGCTGCTTGATTGGTGGCAGGAAAAAGTCACTGTACCCCCCTCATCCACCTTCTGTCCCCCTTACCCCCATGAAACAGCAGGTGGTGCTCCAACATTTAGTTTATGGCTGCTTGACTGGTGGCAGAAAAAGTCACTGTACCCCCTCCTCTCTTCTGCCCCCCATGAAACAGCAGGTGATGCTCCAACATTTAGTTTATGGCTGATTGACTGGTGGCAGAAAAAGTCACTGTACCCCCTCCTCTGCCTTCTGCCCCCCATGAAACAGCAGGTGGTGCTCAACATTTAGTTTATGGCTGCTTGACTGGTGGCAGGAAAAGTCACTGTACCCCCCTCCTCTGCCTTCTGTCCCCCTCACCTCCATGAAACAACAGGTGGTGCTCAACATTTAGTTTATGGCTGCTTGACTTGTGGCAAAAAAATTGCTGTACCCCCTCCTCTGCCTTCTGTCCCCCCACCCCCATGAAACAGCAGGTGGTGCTCCAACATTTAGTTTATGGCTGCTTGACTGGTGGCAGAAAAGTCACTGTACCCCCTCCTCTGCCTTCCTTCCCCTCCCCATGAAACAACATGTGATGCTCCAACATTTAGTTCATGGCTGCTTGACTTGGCAAAAAAAAATTGCTGTACTCCCCTCCTCTGCATTCTGTCCCCCCCCACCCCACATTTAACAAGAAGTGGTGCTCTAACACTTACTTTATGGCTGCTTGATTGGTGGCTGCTTTGTCTGCTTCAGTTTGTCTGCACAAAAAGTTTGAGGTACAAATTACACTACACAGGTTCTGTACTGTACAGGTTTTACTGTACAGTACTACTGTACCTGTACTGTTTTCTATTTTATTTAGGTACTGTACAATACTGTAATGTACACTACAGTGCAGTAGTTTTCTTAATCTTCACAATGGTGTTTGTGATGGGCGCATTTACAGAGCTCTCCGGCGTGGCTGGATTCTCCTTGATGTACTGCTTCTTCCGATTGGTCTGCTTGGGAGCCTATAAGTCATGCTAAAAACCGCAATGTTTCCACAGCATAGTCCATGAGTCGGTTATCTGAGAGTGGAGACTGTGAGCTGCATAGGAGACAACATGCAGGATCAGTGACGGAAACGGATAACACGAGTGATGGTTATGTGGGTGATAACACAATGGGGTGGAAAAAAATAACCAGTTGATGACAGATACATGCGTGCGCTGGTAAAATGCGAGTCGGATAAATGAGTGCTGACTGTACCATGTGGGAGTGATGAGCCCTGTGCTCCATGCTACCGTGTGGGAGTGACGAGCCCTGTGCTCCATGCTACCATGTGGGGGTGATGAGCCCTGTACTCCATGCTACCATGTGGAAGTGTGGGAGTGGTGAGCCCTGTGCTTCATGCTACTATGTGGAAGTGATGAGCCCCGTACTCCATGCTACCATGTGGGAGTGATGAGCCCTGTACTCCATGCTACCATGTGGGAGTGACGAGTCCTGTACTCCATGCTACCATGTGGGAGTGATGAGTCCTGTGCTCCATGCTACCATGTGGAAGTGACGAGCCCTGTGCTCCATGCTACCATGTGGGAGTGACGAGTCCTGTGCTCCATGCTACCATGTGGGAGTGACCAGTCCTGTGCTCCATGCTACCATGTGGGAGTGACGAGTCCTGTGCTCCATGCTACCATGTGGGAGTGACGAGCCCTGTGCTCCATGCTACCATGTAGGAGTGATGAGCCCTGTACTCCATGCTACTATGTGGGAGGCTTGCACTCCATGCTACCATGTAGCAGGACTGTACACCCTGCTACCATGTGGTAGACCTGCATTCCATGCTACCATGAGGGAGGTCTGTACTCCATACTGCTATGTGGGGACCTGCACTCCATGCTACCATGTGGGAGAACTGTACTCCATGCTACCATGTGGGAGACCTGTACTCCATGCTATCATGTGGGAGATCTGTACACTGTTTGCACTCCATGCTACCATGTGGGAAGCCTGTACTCCATGCTGCCATGTGGGAGACCTCTACTCCATGCTTCCATGTGGGAGATCTGTACGCTGTTTGCACTCCATGCTACCATGTGGGAAGCCTGTACTCCATGCTGCCATGTGGGAGACCTGTACTCCATGCTTCCATGTGGGAGATCTGTACACTGTTTGTACTCCATGCTGCCATGTGGGAGACCTGTACTCCATGATATCATGTGGCAGGCCTGTACTACATGCTGCAGGGATTTATTTAACTCTAAAAATGGATTAGCGTTTTGCTCATAAAAGTGCTAAATCTTTGTGAAAATGCATAGCTCTTGCCTCACTGTGTTTAACAAACACAGCAATTCTAGAAAATCTATATAAATACTTTCTGTACAGTTAGTATAGTCCCAAGAAAAAAACTGCTAATCAATTATTTAAAACCCTGTGCTGCCACGTGGGAGACCTGTACTCCATGCTACCATGTGGGAGATCTGTACGCCGTTTGTACTCCATACTACTATGTGGGAGACCTGTACTTCATGCTGCCATGTGGGAGGTCTGTACTCCATGCTGCTATGTGGGAGACCTGTACTCCATGCTACCATGTGGGAAGTCTACTCCATGCTACCATATGGGAGACCTGTACTCCATGCTACCATGTGGGAGATCTGTATGCCATTTGTACTTCGTGTTACCATGTGGGAGGTCTGTACTCCATGCTGTCATGTAGGAGGCCTATACTCCATGCTACCATGTGGGAGGCCTATGTTCCGTGCTGCGAAGTGGGAGGTCTGTACTCCGTGCTACCATGTGAAAGGCTTGGACTCCATGCTACCAAATGAGAGAACTGTACTATGTGCTACCATTTGGGAAGCCTCTTAACTTCATGCTACCGTGTTGGAGACCTGTACTCCATGCTACCATGTGGGAGACCTGTATGCCGCGCTACCATCTGAGAAGTCTTTACTCTGTGCTATCATTTGGGAGGCTTGTACTTCTTTCTATCGTGTGGGAGACCTGTCCTCCATGCTACCATGTAGGAGATCTGCCCTACATGCTACCATGAGGGAGGCCTGTACTCTGTGTTACCATGAGTGAGGCCTGTACTCAGTGCTACCACAAAGGAGGCCTGTATTCCGTGCTACCATGAGGAAGGCCTGTACTTCATGCTACCATGCGTGAGGACCATACTCTGTGCTACCATGAGGGAGGCCTATACTCTGTGCTACCTTGTGGGAAGCATATACTTCATTCTACTAAGGTTCATAATAAGGTACTATGCTTCATTCTAAGGTTTTCTGGGCAGTAGGATGCTGATGTAACTGCCCCCCCCACACTTCTCAGTGGTAAGTAATCGATAAGACAGAGCAGGGTGTTGGAGTACCACTTGCCTAGGAGTGTATTAAGACAGAAGCCTGCAGAACAAGTGTCTTCAGCCCCTGGAAGTGCAGTTTTGTCACCACAATCAACACCCTGGAATGTCGTATTGTACTTATAAAATGGGGTTTTATCACAAATTGCCCAAAAAAGTAACATTAAGTTGTAAAAGATTTATATTTGTCATGAGTTTTTGGTAAAATAGTTCTTCTGCCAGTAGGACCTGTGTTTGTTTCTCTTTCTGCCCTTCTCACTAGACACAAGCAGTGTCCTCAACTTTGCTGCGTCCTCCTCCCATCTAGAACACATTAGAAGTCTGTTAAAAACATAATTTTGAAAATGATACAGCAGTACAAAATTATAATGTTTGAAATGATTACTCTAATGTGTTTCAGTTTGATCGTCTCTAGCAGCAATATTGTCTTGTACAGTTTCTGTCACAGCTACAGGCTTCTGGACTTCCGGGTTGGGAGCTCAAATGTTTGCAGAAAAGGAGACAGTTCAACTCCAGCAAAAGTGTTTTGAGCTCAATTATAATGTAAATGTACGTTATAGAAAAAGTCTACATAACTCAGATGTGGT
This sequence comes from Neoceratodus forsteri, assembly GCA_016271365.2. Taxonomy (NCBI): domain Eukaryota; kingdom Metazoa; phylum Chordata; order Ceratodontiformes; family Ceratodontidae; genus Neoceratodus; species Neoceratodus forsteri. Next base: position 636,940,552 of record CM057450.1, on the reverse strand, counting down.
GGGTGGCTGGGGGAGTGTGCGGTAGAGGAGCGAGCGAGCAGGTAATACACCAACAAGGCAGCACCGAAAGACAATGCGATTGAATATTAGAAGCAGAAATGAAATGTGTAAAAAAAAAAAAAAAAAAAAATTTTTACTTGTGCTGTGTATAACATGCATGAATTATCACTGTTTTGTCAGGGATGAAAAATGATTGCTAGTAAAGAAAATGCTATTGTGAGCTGGCACATTGATATTTTTTCTTCTGGGTAATCTGGTACCAGTACATATTCGTACCTATTGGTTTTGCTGTCCCTATCCAATGGGTATGAACAAGTTTTAGACAATCAGGATACAGGATTTTGCCTACAAATTTTTTTAAGTAATTGGTAGGCAAAAGCAATAAGACACAACAGAGTGTTGGTTGTGATGTCACAACTGCATGCCCAGTGGTGTAGTAAGGCACAAGGCCACAGGCCTAGTTCCTTCGGCCCCTGGAAGTGAAGTTATGATGCTGCAACCAGCACCTGGCCATGTCTTATTTCATTTGTCAAATGGGTTGTGACAGAGATTTTTAAATAATTTACATACAAAATTAAAATTTTTATTTTTGTGTAAAGTAGTGCTCCCACTGGTGGGCTATCAGTAGAGGGCACTAGTGTGCTTGGTTTAGTATCTCTGGTAAGAATGTCTATTCTTCTAGATTCATGTTGTCTGTTATTGTGTAAGAAGAGGCCTTTTGTGTTTGTGAGTGTGTGATATGGCAGTGTTCTATCTACTTATACATTTATTTTGGTTGATGCAAGCAAGCTACTGGGAGCAGATTTGGAGAACTGTAAGGCGAGTGAGAGCAAGCTGTGGGTGGGTGGGTGTGCTGACAAGCTGTGCAGACAGGGTTGCTGGTGAGCATGGGAGCCAGCAGCAAAAAGCTGAGAGTACAACAATGCTTTTAAGCAGGTGAGCAAGTGGGAGCATGAATGTAAGGGACTGTATTCCGGCAGGCAGAAGACAAGCAAGCAGGGAAATTATGCAGAGTAGAAAAATGACTACTAGTCAGAAAACAAGTGGCACAGGGATATTTTGCATACTGCATCCTGGGTAGTAAGGATTTGTTATTACCCATTGGTTGTGGTGTCCCAATCCAATGGGCAAGAATAAGTTTCAGCCAATCAGGTTGCAGCATTCCTAGTATCCATTTTATAAGTAAGCAATAAGATACAGTAGGGTGTTGGTTGGACTGGGATAACAACATGCCCATGGGGCTTAATGAAGCAACAGGCCACAGGCTGAGTGCCTTTAGCCCATGGAAGTGTGTTTATGCCAGCAAAACCAACACCTGGAGTGTCTTATTGCACTTATAAAATGCACTTTAGGGTGAAAATGTAAGCAGTATAAAAACACATTCTAAGAATGTCAGAATACAAGAAAGCCATAAAACTACAATGAGTAAGTGGAAAGTGTTCTTCCACAGTTGGACAGCCACTAGAGGGTGCTAGTGTCACATTGCCTGTTTTAAAACAGTATGGTTTCTGTGCTAGTTACTTTCTCTTGTCTATCCGTAATAGCGGTTATTTGTTAATACTGTTTTGTTTTTTGGATGGTAGGCAGTGAGTTGCTTATTGACGTTAATTTTTAGTTTGTGCAAGTGGTGGTGCAAGAGAGAGCGAAGTTGCAGCTTCAGTCAGCAGCAAGGGAAAGTCTGGCACATAATTAGTGAGCAAGCAGCTTGGAGTGAGAGTAAACGGGTGGGTGGCATTGAGTGAGTGTGAGTGACTGGGTGGCATGGAGTGAGTGAGCAGCTCATTAGCAAGTACAGAAGGCAAGTGGAACACCCAGATTCTCTTGGGTTACTAGGACCCTGGTAGATTAGGTAATAAGTAGGTTTGCTGGGCAGCCCAGGTCCATAAAACATGCTGTGGTACCCATGGAAATCTCTGTCAGTCAGACTGGTAGAGGCTCCAAGGAGATGGAACTCTCACAGTGGCATAAGCCACATTAAAATGTTGGCATGGAATGCTGCTAGGGAAAGTTTTCTGCCTTAGTGCAGATGTAACCCCTAGGTGGCACTATCCCAAGGGCTACTACCCCTGCCTGCTTGGCTAGTTGCAGGTTAAGGGGCCTGGGTACTGAAACGTGTGCCTCCACCCTGAGGACAGGGTTGTTGGTAGCAAGGCTAACCTGGGTACAGCCCTCTGGGACACTGTAACCCCCCTCTTTCCCCTCTAGTGGCCTAGACAATATGCAATAAACACTTTCACAATAGCCCCTATTCAGCATACAAATCCCAACACTGTTTGCACTTACCACCAGGGCTGGCCCCACCATTTTGACCCTGGAGACCTCCTGTTAAACAAGGTTATGCACAGCAAATAGCAACAGTACCATACTTTTGACACAAACTGGAACCAGAGTCAGGTTAAATGCAAAAAGAGTTAAATCTGATTTATTTAGGGAACTTGAACAAGGAAGGAGTGTAATCAGTTTCGTATTTTTACAAATTCAGGAGGCATAGCCTATTTTTGAATTTGCCATCCAAGGATGGTTTTAATCATCTATATATTCAAATTTTTTATTACCCATGAATTTGTCCAGTGTGTTCTTAAACGTATCCATAGTTTTGCTCTCTACAATTGAGACTGGTAATGTATTCCAAGAGTTAACTATTCTCTGTGTGAACAATTGATGTCTTTTTTTGGTTCTACAGTGAACACCTTTTAGTTTCATGGTATAAGATCTAGCATGCAATGTACCTGGTTTTCTTCCTATACCAAGATTTTCTAAAAGTCCTTCTTCAATAAAAGCTTTATAGAGTAAGCAAAGGTCTCCCCTGAGTTGTCTGTATTATATAGAAAATAGACCGAGTAATCTCAATCTATCACCATATGATTTATTAGTCATACCCTGCATTTTTTTAGTCATTCTCCTCTGTACTCCCTCCAATTGTTTTCTACTTTGAATTGTTAAGGGTGCACAGAATGGGGCACAATACTCCAGATGAGAACTCACCAGGCTAGTATACAAAGGGAGAATAACCTGAGGCAATCTGCTTTTAATGTTTTTCCAGATACAACCCATGATTCTCTGACATTTCTTTACTTTAAAGGTGGTATTATTCTCGAAATTTAGCTTGTTATCTATATTTATCCCCAAATCTTTTTCATCTTCTGTCACTTGTATTTTTACTTTATTTAATATATATTCATTTTTTAAATTGTTATAGCCCAAGTGCATCACTTTGCACTTGAGTTCATTGAATTCCATTTTATAATTACTTGCCCAAGTTTCTAAGTTATCTAGTTCAGCTTGCAATAGACTGGTAGATTCAATGGTATTAACAACACGCCCTATTTTGCAGTCGTCTGCACGTTTAGAGATCCAGATATTGTCTGCTGTTTGCAATGAAGATATCAGAATGTTAAATAAAACAGGCCCCAACACAGAGCCCTGGGGGAACCCACTCATAACGTTCACCCATGATGACATGGCTCCTTTAACAGATGTTTTTTGTCTACGATTATGTAACCATGAATTTATCCATTTAATTAATTTATATGGAAATTTTAGTGTGGTTAAATGTTCGATCAGAATTTTATGAGAGACACGATCAAAGGCATTGGCCAAGTCCAGATACACTATGTCCACTGGTAGACTCTTGTCCAATGCTGCACTTACATTTTCAAAGAAACTGAGTTGATTCGTTAGGCATGATCTTCCTTTTGTAAAACCATGTTGTGTATTGTCTTGTAATTTATTATAGGTGATATGATCTTCCATTCTACGTAAAATTAATCTTTCAAAAACTTTCCCAATGACAGATGTTAAACTTATAGGCCGATAATTGGACACCATAGATTTTAGACCTGTTTTATAAATGGGAACAACTACAGCTTCTTTCCATGCTAGAACACATTCTCCTATTTCAAGAGATAAATTAAATAATTTTCTGAGGGGTCCTGAAATTTGTGATGCGATTTGTTTTAAGAAATTGGGGTGTATTCTATCTGGTCCAGCTGATGAAGTGACTTTTAACTTTTGAATTTCAATTAGAATTTCTTTATCCGTAATGGGTTCTAGATTAACTTGATTGGGGTTTGTTATTACCATGTTAAAATGTTCCTTATAAGTAAATATATTATGAAAATATTTATTAAGTTCTTCTACCATTTCAGATTCATTTACTATAATCCCTAAATCTGTTTGTAATGGGCCAATTGTTACTTTAGAGCCTTTTAGGGAACCAATGTAATTATAAAACTTTTTTTTGTTGTCTAGTGTTTCGTTGCCAGTTTGATTTCCATATTTTTTTTTTGCTTTCCTTATTTCCAGTTTAACTTTATTTGTACATTTTTTATACTGATGCCATTTTTCTTGAGATGGGTGAGTTTTATATTTCTTATATTTTTGACTTTTTTGGCAATCAAAATCTTAATTTTATTATTCCACCATAGGGGATTTCTATATCCCTTATTATATTTTTTCCTGTTTGATACCCATTTGTCCAAACAGTATATAAGTTTGGAGAATATGCAGTTCCAAATTTGATGTACGTTGAGGCTTTCACATTCAGAATTCCAGTCCCATGAGTTCAGATATTGTTTTATTTTGATATAATTGGCTCGCGTGTAATCCTTGGTTATGGTAATTCCTTTGGTCTCTGTAACCCTCATCTGTATGAGGAATAGGATCATGTTATGATCACTATTTCCCAGGGGTTCTAATATTCTAGCATTGTGAACTAAAGTTCCCATATTAGTCAGCACAATATCAATTATGTTATTATTTCTTGTACCATGTTGAATTATTTGCTCTAAATATTGATTAATTGTTATATCAAGAAAGTCTTTTTCAGTATTGCCCTTCCATGTATGCTTAATCCAGTCTATATTGGGAAAATTGAAATCACCCATAAGTATATAATGTGATTTTGGGTCAAAATTATAGATCGATTTTATAAAATTAGTATTCTGTTCCTTATTTAAATTAGGTGATCTATAGGCCAAACAAATACACAATTTAAATGATGGAAAGAGAATTTCTGCCCATATTATTTCACTGGCAATATCCGTCCGGATGTTGGAGTGATTACAATGAAATGCATATTCTTCAGAAATATATAGTACAATCCCCCCTCCTTGTTTGTCTTTCCGATTTTTAATTATCTTATTAAACCCTGGTATATAATAATAATAATAATAATAATAAAATTTATTTAGTTAAGTGCCGTTCAAATTTTCAAGGCGCTGTACATAAAGCATCAAATCATCAACATGTCAATACAAACAATAAAACAATACAGCAAATATAACATATTAAAAATAACCAATTATGGTATAACAGGGAATGCCCTATCCCATAAAAATGACTTTAAGGCCCTTTTATCAACGTTCCAGCTCTCGTCCTGGAACCAGGTTTCAGTAACCCGACAGATAGAGATATTCTCTTTGTGCATTATATATTTCAGTTCTTCAATTTTATGTGTCCGACTTCTAGCATTAAGTAGTAATACTTTTATATCACTTGTATTCGTAGGTGGGGATTGAGTATTATTAGCTAGTACAGTGGTATTCAAAGGAACTGGAGTAATGTTTCTATGGCTTGATTGGTTGTTATTACCAAGAAGCTCATCCCCCCCCCCCAATACTAGTTTAAATATATATCAAGAGAACGGGTAGATGCAACCCTAGTGTATCATTTCCTTTTTGCTTAGATGTAATCCGTCATGACAGAATAAATCATCTTGGAGATGAAATCTTCCCAATGAGGTATACAGTAAATCTCCTGTTTTAATGTCCAAGATCTCAACCAGTTGTTGAATTTAGATTTTTGATTAATTCGTAGGGTAGCTTTTGGAATGGGCAGTACCTCCGAAATCATAACTTCGCATCCCAGATTGATCAATGTGTTAACTAGAGCAACCATGTCTTTTCAATCTCCAGAAGGAATCTCTGAACATATTATTAGTACCTACATGTGTTAAAACAAGGGATTAGGGCCCAAATCATGGACCATTGTTTTACACATGCATGTTAGATCATGATTTTGCCCCCTAAAGCAGACAAAGTTCGATGTGATTTATCAGGATTACAAATGGTCCTGTCTAGTTTTTTGATCGTGGAATCCCCATTACCAGTAAATTCCTGTGGTGTAGCTCGTGTATTGTCAGGTTCCATGTTTTCGAGAATTCCACTATTGCAGTAGTTGGTATCATACCCTGAGATAATGTCTTTACTACCAATATCTTTATCTAAAGGGGTGAGAACGTCTGGGATATCATTTACTGCTAGTTGATGTGTTGAATTATTTTCTGAGTTCGTATCTAATGCTTGTAATATGGAAAATCTATTTGTAAGAGGGATGTCAAATATTGTGGCATGCCTACCTTTTTTAGCTGGTTTTGTGTATTGTATGTTATACCACTCTTCATCTCCATCATGAGATGCATATTCCTCTCTAGTTCTTTTACTATTTTTTTTTATGTTAAGTTCAGGTTCAATTAAATTAAATGTGTCCGGAACATGGCCTTGAGGGTTAGGTGAGATACTAACATGATTGTATGTGGATGCAGTCACGGAGAATGGAGTTGAAGTCTCATTATCCAATATATTTAAATTAGTGCCTAATCTATCTGCCATATTTCTTTGGCTGTTTTCCAAGTGCAATAACCTTTCCGTGAAGGAGTTTAATTCATTTATTAACTCAATATTATGAATGCATTTATCACATTCAAAGTGATCTATTGGATCTTCCTGGGTGATTAAATACATTAAACAGTTTCTACATCTAACAAGGTATTCTCCTTCATGTAATAAAATAGGATTTGCCATATTTTTATAATTATGACCCTTTACACAATCACTGACTTATGTTTTTATACAACGCTCATCAGTTTTAAAGTCAAATATGTAACGATAGATGGTAAACCATCAATCTGATGATAAATAGGCTGGATTACCTTGTTTATGTAGACACAGTGACCTAATTAGTATCTGCTAAAGATCCTACAAACTCCCCAAACTCTCCAAACACGCCTAACACGTGCTGATGTACGAGTCTTTGCGCGTGTCTTCGCGCGCTTCGATGCGTACTCGCCCTGCTTGGGCTCACTCTGCTCGCCGCAGGGCACTGTATTTAACTACAGATGTACCCCGGAAGTGCTCTGAGGGGTCGTGCTTCATTCCCAGTAGGAAAGTAATCAATTTGCTCTTTATTGCAGTGATAATGTACTAATCCCAGAGACGAGGCTTAGTTTTACCCCAGATATGCTGACACTGTTATTGTCAGGAGTTTTTAAAATGAGCTGTGCAGCGAGGTACAGCTCCTCTGCCTGTTGCTATGACAACAGGGCTCCTAGGACACTAGAAACTCGCAGTAGCGAGTAAAGACTTCAATAGTTACAAACAACACAAAATATATAAGACAGCAAGATATATCAGGCAAAGTAAAAGGATAAAAAAATAACAGCAGTGCTTTAGCAGCAGATTTGGTTGGCTTAAAGGCTAAATCAATCAGACAGTCATGCATGCATTTCAGAGTCCCTACACAGTCACACATTCTGGGTACCCAGGTGGGAGTAAGGTGGGCTAGCCTGGAACATTGCCCGGGGTAGGCCGGCGTTGCAGCTGCTTGGGGCCCTGTGATGGAAGAAAGAAACATGAACAACGACACACAATTTGTAATCCAGAGCCATATGGCTCAGTTCGAGACAAGAAAACAAGTGAATTAGATGACAACACTTTTGATTTAGCTGATGTTGCAGGGAGCTACCCTGATGATTACTCTCGATACCCAATACAGGACACAGGAGGGATGAAATTGAGATTGCACGTTGATGAGCTGGAGTGCCAGGAGAAGCAGGGCCCATACGAATCACCGAGGTGTCATTCCTGTTCAAGGTGCTGAGCATGGGGCTGATCCCCAGGCAGGTCTCTCGTCGATGGTTTTCTCTGTGGCGTGAGTAATCTGGCTGGGCGAGTGTGACAAGGCCCAGACTGAGGAACAATTCGGATGTGAGTCCGAGAAAGCTGGATGCAGCCTCCAGCAAGCAGGGCACAGTTAAACACACAGTGGGGAACCAAATCACGACCCACTAGCAGCACACAGCACATTTATAGTAAAGCAATCACCACTATACCAGGTGGATGACAGTCTGGTCGCAATCACAGAGCCTCTGTGCAAAACCGGGAGTTCAGAGGTAAATGCAGGTCCTGACAGGCCGATCGCGTTCAGCAAATCTTTGGTCTTCTTCAGGTTTCAAGCCTGGTCACCAAGTCAGTGGCCTAAGTCTCTCTCACAGCTCCGGATGCAGTCCGATTCTTTGAAGAACTCCTACACAAGGGACAGCAGCAGGCAGGCCAAAACTCAGCCCTTCCATAGTTCTCCCACGTGAACTATGCAGGAGCTACTGCTTGAATACCTCGAGCTGTTCACTTTCTATTCCCAACACAGACTGACTATCTGCTGCAAGCAGCCTGGGACTTTCCCCAGGATCCAAAAAGTTTGGTTGGCTGATCCATCTGTCTGGCAAAACAAGGGCTCCCCTTCAGGTCCATTTCAGCACCAAAGTCTCAAAACTACAATTCCTACCGAATTTTGCTCCCACAAGACCCCTGGGGACAGACAGCATTTTAGGCTTCCTACAGGTACTGATTGGTCCACAATAGCAGTCCAGAGCCAAGATGGTGGTGCAAGATCAAAATGTCCATGCTGCAAAAAAGACAGGTTAGACAAACTTCCATTACATTACTATTCTATGGGATAATCAGCAAATAAGTACAGCTTCTAACAGAGCTCCCTCTGCGCAAATAGTGATGGCAGAACGGAGTGATTATCTGGCAGCACAGGTGGGACTCGAGCATAGAAACACTCAGCCCTCTCCCAGATTAAATAAGCACCACGTTATAGGCAGCTCTTAAAGAGACAGAGCACAGAGGCATTAAGGCACTCTCACACAAACACTTTTAAACGCTAAGACACAGGATACCAGTCTGGTCATGAGCATTTAGGTGCACCCAAGGAAGATTTTCAGGAACTCCCATTTGTAGGGGGGTTACACCAAGTTTACACAAGTTGCTTTCAGCCTGCTGGCAGAAGAGGAGTATGGAGCTGGCTGGGGGGAGGCCACCCCTCCCCCTGGCCATGCCAGCCTCAATGTCGGAAAATGTGAGCGGTGGCACGGTGTCAAGTGGTGGTGACAGCCATTTATGGTTCATGCTCTCTTGGAGAGTGAAAAAGTCAGTAGAAATTAATTCTTCAACCATGAGTAATTGAGGATGAGTTTCCCCCACCTTTGAGTGCGTAAAAAGTAAAGTGTTGCCCAGTGTGGAAAAAGTAGGAATTGCCCACTGAGCGGGATGACTGCTTCAGACATAGGCAGTGCCTCCACAGTATGGATCTGGAATTAGGAAAAGATACGCCCCTTTGTCCAGGGATGAACCTAATGTGTCCGATCTAGGACAGGAGGAGCAAGATCTCCAGAAGATTGGTACAAGCTTCAGGTAAATTTCTCTGTTCAGTTAGGAAAAGAGATGCCCCCTCTGTTCAGGGGTAAACCCCAAGTGCTCAGTCTGGTATAGGAGGAAGAAGAAGATCTCATGCAGTCTGGATACAGTGGAAATAGGGGAAGTCCAGATGTTGTCCATAGCCCAGAAGAGGGATGGACAAGAAAAAAGTAGTTTGTGCCCCTACTGACAGGGGGTGGGTTTTGCACCTGTAACTGTACAAATTACTACTGTGGAAAAGTATGGACTGAGTATCCATTGTCACTGCACCTGCAGCCCCAGTGGGCAACTGTTGTTTTCTGTCAGATGCTTTGTGTATGAATAAAACTCACTGCTTGACTTTAATTCAGATTGTGGACAGCTTGTGTGTGTGGACTGTCATGGTCTACCTAGAACCTGTTCAAATACGAAAGTGCTTGGGTACCCCCCCCGTTCCTCCCAAGACTGAGCTAGGGAAATAAATGCCAGTGGAATAAATGTACTACTGAAACAAATGCCATCTGTGATACCAAAATGCCAAATGTGTTACCCTGAGGGAATGCGGGGGAAGGGGTTACACAAGTACTTGTTTATTAAATATAGAGAAAGTAAGCAGTGGGGTCAACGTTGGGGAAATCATGAGTGTGTGGTTGGCAGTGATAATGAAAATACTAGCTTTGAGCCAGCTACCGTTTGTGACACCAATGACCCGGGTTCAGGAATGAGCCCAGGCAGCTGGAGGACCGGCTGGGGGGAGAGGGCTTGAGCGTCCTAGGGACTGCTCGCCTTCTCCGGGGGGGGGAGGGGGGACAACAGACTGGTGCTTGACTGACCCCAGGTGGAGACCCGAAGTACAGCGAGCCCAGCCAGACAGAGGGGGGCCATGTGGTGGACATCGGCGCTATGCACCATGACTTCAGGGCGCACACCACAGGGCACAGAAAAACAGGAAAAATGGCCGCGGCATCTCCAGTAGATGGAGTGCAAGCCCGATACAATGCCTCCTACCTGCTGAACGGCATCCGATGGGACAGGAATAGATAGGTGTAGGGCCCACCGCCTGACCCCACCTGGGGGTAAACCAAGGCTCCACGAGGATGAGAACCGCTCGGAATGGTCAGGTAGGAGAGCGGGGATGTACAGGCATAAGCGACTCCCGAAGAGTGGAGTGCCGATGGCCGGGGGAGTGTAAAGAGAAAAGGGAAAAAAAAAAGAAAATAGCAGCTTCTATTAACAAAAAATTGTGCAAGATGGCAAGGTGATTTTGTTTGAGGTGCTTTGTCCTATTTGCCAGAACTTGTTCATACCCATTGGTAGTGCTGTCCCAATCCAATGGGTATCTGAACCCATTTTGGCCAATCAGGGTGCAGCATTTTCCCTGCCCATTTTATAAGTAAGCAATAAACCAGGACAGGATGTTGGTTGTGGTGTCACAACTGCATGCCCAGCAGCAAAGTAAGGCATGAGACCACAGGCCGAGTGTCCTTTGCCTCTGGAAGTGCAGTTGTAACACCACAGCACCATCCTGTCATGTCTTATTGTACTTATAAAGTGATACTATAACACAAATGTGAAAATGTTATAAAGAAACAAAAAAGATAAAATGCTTTAGAAAATAATGCACAATAGTCCTTCCTTCAATGGAGGCCACCAGAGTGCGCTGGCGTATGCTATAAGGGATTTGCTGCTGTAATGTATGTTGCATATTTCATCATCTTCCCTGCCCTTCCACACAATATCTTTTACTTTGTACTTTGTTGAAGGGTGTTTTTTAGTTTGTGGGTTTTATTTGGAACTGAGAAAGCCGGCGTGAAAGAAGAAAGGCACAAACAATCCAGAAGTGAAAGAGGTGTGGTCAGGGGTTGGGGTGGTGTAATGGCATTTTCCTTTTATACTTTTTCTTACTTTTGCTGTGAGTTACAGTAGCATGTTTATGAATCAGTGGCAGGATCAGTTGAAAGATGGACAGAGTTCTTGAAAACTGGAGCAGGTGGTGAACAAAAGAATTGCATCTGCTGTGGTAGTCAGTAAAGGAATTGCTATGCAATGCACATTTAAAAGAGGGTGAGCACATGTAAGGGAGCACAGGAGTGAGTGAGCAGACAAGAGGGTTTTTGCCACAATTATTTCTTCTAGGTGCTGCATCCTGATTGCCAGAATTTGTTCATACCCATCGGTTGTACTATCCCAATCCAAGGGGTACAAACAAGTTTCAGCCAATTTGAATGCAGGATTCTTAGTACCCATTTCATAATATCCAGCCATGTTTACCACTCACATGTATTCATTTGATCTAGATTTGAACAGTTTTTGAAGTATAATTGACTGTTTTGTCCAGTAATCTATTCCAGATGCCAACAACTGAATGTGTATAGAAAAATTCCCTTTGTTCACTTTAAACACCAAGCATTTTAACTGTTTGTTATGACCTCTAGTGTTCTGTAAGCTCTCTTTATATTCTAAATTTAGATTAGACCTTAACACATTGTCTGATAAGATATTGTAAAGTAATGAGGGCACAACAAATTCTTCTCCTCCTCTCTAAACATAACAATCCCAGGTAATATAAACAGTCTGCATAGGGAGTGTTATTGAGGTTACAATTCAGTTTTGTAGCTTTTCTTTGAATACCATCTACTCTATGGATATCCTTCCTGAGGTAATGTGCCCAATACGGAGATCCAAAATCTAAGTGTGGCCTCACTAAGTCCTACATAATGCATTAAAAACCTTACGGTTCCTGCATTGAAAATTTCTGCAAATAATATGAAGTATCCTACCTGCCTTTTGGACGACCATATTGCTCTGTTTTGATGTAATGAAGTTACCTGAAATTACTACACTGAGATCTCATGCCTCATTCTTGAAGTTTATGCAGTGGCCTTTCAGGAATTATTTTGACCTGGGGTTTCTACTACCCAAATGTAGAACCATCCGTTTATTAACATTAAATTTAATTCCCCATTGATTAGCCCATGCCCCTACCTTGTTTAGGTAATTTTGGATGCTGTCTACACCTTCTTGTGTAGCCACTTGTCCACTGAGTTTGGAGACATCTGTGTACTTTTCTGGCTAGTTATTCTTTCCATTATTTATGTCACTTAGGTGTTTTTGAAACAGAAGTGGGCCCAAGACAGACCCCTGTGGCACACCACTTGCCACTAATCCCCATTTATGTGAATCCTTTGTACCTTATAATTTAATCAAGCACTGATCCATCTAATAATATATGCATTACAGCCCATATCCAATAATTTTTATTAATACATCTGTGTGAAACAAGATCAAATGCTTTACTAAAATCTAGCAAGATGACATCTATGGGGTTGTCCTTGTCTAATTCCCAACTAACAAGCTCATAAAAACTGATCAAATTAGTTACACATGAGCATTCCTTGGTAAAGACATGGGGCTCAATTCTCAGAGAGCCCTTAGATTGATGCAAGCTATGGCAAAAGGCCACATGCATCAAAGCCCGGTGTGTCAGGGACCCTGCACCCGATTCTTTATTGGGTAGGGTCCCGTTGGCAAAGTCCAGCAGCCTACGGCAGCCATGGCTGTGCACCTAACAGGCGGTGCATCTGCATGGTGTGCTGCAAGCTGCTGGGTGACCCTGCGCCACTCCCTGGTGACTAGCAGTACCCCCCCAGCCCCAATCCCCCATTCTGACATTGTCAGTCTTCCCTGATGGTCTGGTCGACTCCCCGAAGACCCGATCCCCCATTAGGAAATATTTCATCCTTCCTGGTGATCTAGCAGTCCCCAGCCCTGATCCCCCACTGGGTAAAGTTAAATCATCCCTGGTGATCTAGAGGACCACCCTCCCAAGCCCAAGCCCCTGTTATAACTTACATCATCCCGGATGTCTAGCGGACCCCTGCCCCAGTCCTGATCCTCCATTGTGACAGGGTACAACTTCAAGATGGACCCCCCAAGCCCTGATCTCTCATCCTGACATTTTATAACTTCCCTGGTGGTCTAGTGGACCCCCACTCCCCCCACCCTGGCAGGCAGTGCCCTACCACCCTGCTCCCCTATCCCAAACCCAAGCCAGTGACTGGCACAGCCCAGTGCTCAACAACATGGCCAGCTGCTGACTGAGCTCTCACTGAGCATGTACTGTATATAGTACGCACTCAGTGATTGACAGTCCACTGAGCAGTTAGTCAATGAGTGTGCACTGAATACGCGCTCATTGAGAGCTCAGTTGGTGACTGGCTGTGGTGGTGAGTAGTGGGCTGTGCCAGTCTCTGGCTCAGGTTTGGGGTGGGGAGCAGGGTGGTGGGGCACTGCCTGCCAGGGTGGGGGTCTACTAGACCACCAGGGAAGTTGTAAAATGTCCAGACGAGGATCAGGGTGTTAAGGGGGCTGTCTTGGTTGCCCTAAATGCCAACAGAGGGTTGGGGCTGTGGGGTCTCAGACTGCCAGGGAGGGTTGACAATGTCAGAATGGGGGATCGGGCATGGGGTACCGCTAGCCACTAGGGAGGATGTAATATTAACTAACAGTGGATCAGGGCTTGGAGAGGTCTGCAAGATCACCAGTGAGGTTTGCAGTCAGAATGGGGATGAGCTGGGGTCCATTAGATCACCAAGGACTTATTGTAATAACAGGGGGATTGGGGATGGGAAGGGGGGACCGGTGCACATTGCTGCAGATTGCTCAACTCCTCCAGAGCCCTGGATGGTCCAATTGTACTTAGATATTTGCCCTCTGGGAGAGTTTTGAGAATCCCTATTTAAGGGATTTGGTGGCCTGCTTCTGCTGCAAATGCCTAGTGCCATACTGCAGCCCATTTTGTGATGCACAGGTGGTACAAGCTCTGTTTTGTGCAGGCAGTCTGTGGTCGATGCAAGCTGCCTTTGAGAGTCACTCCCAGTGCATCTCTTGGTGCAAGGGGCGCCTTATGCCATTCTTTGTGGCGCAAGCTCCTTGTGCTGTGCCTGGAGCTTTGAGAATCAAGCCTGTGTTGTTTATTATCAATAAGATTTATAGAAACAATCTGTACTCATGGTTGAATTAAAGATTTTTGTTAAGGGGTCCACCATCACATTGTATAGGGACTTCAGATACTTAGGAGATAACCCATCTGAGGCCTATGATTTGTTTTTATCAAGGAATGCCAATATTTCATGTACAATTTGATATTTCATGTACAGTTTGTACTTTGCATTATCAGGGTCAAATTCAGAATTATTTATATCTAAAAAGATCTGCTCCACAGTTATCATCATCCTTTTTGAAAATGGAAAAAATATGTGTTGAATACCTCAGTCATTTTCAATTCTTCTCATATCATGGCTACCCCCATATCAATCGGGCCAACTACTCTACTTGTGGCCTTTCTGGAGTTTACTAATCTATAAAACTAATTATCCCTGCCTCTTTTTGTTGTAAGTTAAAATTCTAGCCTTAATCATTCTTTCTTAATGTTGTTTCTATAGTTTTTTGGTTTGGATTTTTTTAGCGTACTTGTTCCAGTCTTTCTTGGATGTAGATGTTTTGTACATTTTGTATGCTCTAGCCTTAGTCCTAATTGGTTTACTAATTTGTGAAGTCAGCCACATTGGTTTCTCATCTCTTCTATTATATTTCACTATTTGCAGTATATATTTGTTTTTGAATTCAGTTAGTTAACTCTGAATATGTTCCACATATTATCAGTTGTATTGTTGCCCAATTAAGTAGGCCAATCCCATTACAGTAATTCATTTTTAGTTGTCATCAGCATAGCTGTTAACACCTACTGTGGTCATGCATGCTCTTTTGTGCATTTAGTCAAGTTTAAGGTTCATTCAGTGCGAGTGATTTGGCTGCATGATGTCATTGATGATGTCAGTGATAGGGCTTTGAGGTCTAGGCATAGGGATTCAGACCTACACAAGTCTGTGTTTGATCTCCTGTATTGCTCATTGTTTCTTTCTCACTACAACTTTTGTTTATGAGAGAAATTATTAGATGTCATTGCTGATGTAGGGTAGGGATTTGGAGGAGCTAAATAGCAGACTTTCAGATCATGAAACTCAGTTCTACAGTATGCTATAGTCAACTAAATTAGTCCTGGCTGAGGCCTGTCTAGATTTGAATACAATTTGAGTTCTCTGTTTTGCAGGATGTGACATAACCTCTCCACCATAGGAACTGCAGCTCACTTACCTGCAGCTCAGTGGCACACTGAATGTGTGTTTGTTTAGTAGGCAAAGGATCAGCGGTTCAAATCCTTGCAGGGACTCAAACATTTTGCTTTGTAAGATGGAAACACACTTGAGTGGTGACTCATGGTGGTGTGCAGTTGGAATAGTAAATTATATGAGATGTAAATTTAGCTAAGAACAACAATCTGTGAAGGTAAATCACCTGCTGGGATTAGATCCCCAGTCACCTGTTTTGCCATTTGCGGCATAACTTTTACACCATAGGAAATGCAACTCCCTTACCTGCAGGTGCAGTAGTTTGTTGGATTTGTGTTTGCTTAGCAGGCAAAGTATCAATGGTTTAGATTCAGGTAGACATAGTCTGAATCCTAAAAGAGCTTTAAACATTTTTTGTAAGTTAGAAACTCACTTGAGTAGCCATTCATGGGGGTGCAGAGCGGAACAGTAAATTATATGAAAAGTACATTTAGTTAAGAACAACTATCTGTGAAAGTAAATTGCCTGCTGGGGTTAAATGTTTTGTCTACTGTTGAATAACAACTCCAATGGATTTTGGTCTGATGTATACATGGTTTGATCAGCATAAATGAGAATAAACTCAGTGAAAACAAAACTCATGGTATTCACTAATCCAAGAAAAACTGTACTAACTGATTTTCTGTTAATTGATAATGATGGTAATCAGATTGAAAAAGTATCTGAATTTAAATATCTTGGTGTAACCATTGACTCCCACTTATCATTTGAATAGCATATTGTTAAATTAATACATAAACTACATTAACGATTGGGGATGCTCTATCGATTGAACAAGTTTTTAACATATGCAACTAGGTTAATTCTTGTCCATAGTTTTTTTATTTTCTCTTTTGGAATATGGATCCATAGTATATCCATTTTCTATGGAAAGAATGCTCAACAAACTTAAATCTTCATTTCACAACATTATACATTTTGTTACTGGATTACGGAAAAATACACATTATTGCTAACTTTACAGGATCTTTGGTTGTTTTTCCTTTTCTGACATTTTTAATTATAGAAAAAATAAAATAAAAAATAAAAAAAAATAAAAATAAAAAAAAATATGATGAAAGTGCTCATACACTCCTATATAAGAAACTACAAATAACTTCTTCAAAACCTGCGGAGTCCACTCAAGGAGAGTACTAGAAGGTCAGCAATCCTTTATAGAGATGGATTTAGGCAATTGAGTCATGAGCAAATTGTTGAGAATAACGCAAGATGTGAGACTGAATTCGCCACTAAAGGCTATCAGTAGCCAGATAAGTACTTTCTTTGTTTTTTCAGTCATATGCTAGAAATGCACTATTTTGTTCCTTGCAGGTGTATATTAACTCCTATCAAGGAAATAAATATATATTTTGATGCAGTTCTGCAGTTTGGAATTCCGTTTTTTGCAAAGGCCTAATAAAAACGCTGGTTTAAACATATACCAAAGCGTTTGGTGGATCAACTTTTGACTGATTATTTAAAGAGAGTCGGTACAGGGTGCACATTAAATTAGTATTGCTTTAGGGCAGTCCTCACACTGCTGGTTTTTTCATTATAGGTTATTAATTTTCTTACAGAAGATCCATTTGGGGCTTTTTCCAGATTCTATTGTTAATTTGTTTCCCAAAATGAACAATGCTGTTTCTACCAGAGCACAAAGCAGGATCTCCTTTAAGGTTCCTTTTTTTTTCATACTGCCATGGCTCAAAATTCTATACAATTTAAGGCAACCAAACTTTATAATGCTCAACCAATTTCTGTTGTTAATAGCACTAATATTTCTACTTTTAAGACTTATTTGAAGAAGTATTTATTCTCTAACTCTGAATGTAAATGTTTTAATTGATATTTTACTGTAATGCTGTATTTTTCTTATGTTTGTTTTTTGTTATGTAATTCTGCAATTGTACTGTTATGTTTATTGTAACTGAACGCCAGTAAAAATATATTTTTGCTCACAGGCTATTTAATATAAAAAATAAACAAGAAAACAAACAAAGATCCCCAGTCGCCTGTTTTGCGGGAGTGATATAACCACTACACCATAGGAAATGCAACTCCCTCAATTGCAGTTCAGTGGCACACTGAATATGTGCTTGCCTTATCAAGGATCAGTAGCTCAATTCTGAACAGTAATGTAAGCATTTTTATTTCAATTTTTTTTTTATCTGACAACCTCACACTTTCCAGCCTGTTTGCTAGCACTTTGGCTAAAATGTTAAAGTCTAGGTTAATGAGTGAAACAGGCCTCTTACTTCCCACCCTGGTGTTGTCTTTCCCTGGTTTAGAGATAGAGTGATACACGCCTCCATGAGCATTTTGTCTGCTAGGCCCTCTGAGTGTAGAGTTTAGTAATTAAAAAGAAACTTACAGTTATATGCTTGGCTAGTAACTTCTGAGTACAAGCCAAGTGGCCACTGAGCACTGCAGCCCTGGCCCCAAAAATAGAACTTCGATGATGTGAAGTAGGGAATGGGGCTGCAGGCATGCTACATATAGAAATAATGAAATCGGGGAAGGGTCCTCTGAACATGCTCACAGTTTCTTTGCTACCAGTTATACACGTATAGTGCTAATCTATGATACATATTACAGCCCCTTGAATAACTGGTAGCAAAGAAATTGTAGGCATGGTCAGAGGACCCCCCCCCTGCTTGATTTCATTCTTTCTATATTATTTATTTATTTATTAAACTCTAGGATTACAAGTATCTTTGAGCAGGAACTGCTCATTTACAAAGGTTCCACGTCAGAGGAAGGCGGGTAACATGCACACAAAGGTAAAAATGGTTACAAAACTTAACATATGGATAGTGTATATATATATATTTATAAAATGGTGTGGTAAAATCATAAAAATTCCAGTGATACAATTGGCCAAAACACATCACATGACCGTGCATTATTTCCCAACGACCGCACACCTTCCACTACGACCACACGCCCGAACTACTTTCCACTCCTCAAAACCTCTTCACCAGCAGCAAGACCACTCCACACCTGGTGCAGCTAGACACCCACACTAACACACATGTGCAACTGACACCCACACCCATAAATAAATATACCAGTAGTAGCACCACACTGTAGAAACAGATCTGTTCATCCTACCATTAATGTTTACTGAAAATTTAATTTAAAAATCAGATCCTGCCTGCCATGTTTACAGTGTCACACTGTACAACCACTTTTATTACTGTAACCACTGTGACCACTCTGACTAACGAAACTAACTCTATATAAAAACTATAACATACATTCCTTTGTATTCTTCTCTTCATTTATTTAAAAAGATGCCTTTCCCTCCACAATACCGCGATCCTGCAGTACTTTCACTTTCAATAGGAAATGTAGCGTGACCGGCGTGCTCATTTAGAGAGTGAGAAGCTGTTACGAAGTCAAAGTAAGACTTGGTGTGTTTAAAAAATCAGAAAAGTGACTGCCTTTTATTATTTGTGCGGTTTTCTAATATTAACTCCATATGTGATGAGGAAGCAGCGAGGATAAATTGAGCGACTCAGTCATTTAAAGCGTGAGCGGGCGAGGCGAGAGTGTTGCCATAGCAACACTGGCTCGCTCGATCACATTCTAAATACCGACTCACTCGATCTGTCCTCGCTGCTTCCGCGCCGCATATGGAACTAATATTGGAAGACGGCACAAAATCAAACGATCACCCTGTTTTAACACACCACGTCTGCACGACCTAATGTTCTCACTTAAATAACACCGCTTAATCACCTTCATTAAACGGTTAAAGTGACACTGCTTTACAGAAATACTTTTTTTCACACCAAAAATGACTACATAAAGTTAAAATCATTTACAAATACAGTTTTTCACACCAAAAAGTGTCACCTCTGCCAACATATCATTTAATTACTAACTACACAGAAGGACTACTCCCCAAAATCTATAGCCATTTTATAAGATAGATATACCACTCTGAGGTGTGCGGTCGCGCTCTGATATACGCACGCCTTGTGCGGTTGACGCTTTCGACCTCTTGACCTCGTCTTGCCTAGCACACACAAAGCGTCGCGTATATCAGAGCGCGACACACCTCAGAGTGGTATATCTATTATATATAGTGTGTCTGCAGCTCCATCCCCTACTTTGCATCATCAAAGTGCTATTTTTGGGGCAGGGCTGCAGTGCTTGGTGCCTGCTCACTCGTACAGGGAAGTTACAAGCTGGACACACAACTAAACAGAAACATTTTAAAATAGGCTTAATTAGCTCCTTGGGCATGCAACCACTTAGTATGAGTTGCCTGCCTGGAATGAGTCAGTTGCTCTTTAAATACAACTATATTATTTAACAATGGTGAGAGGTCTACACGGAACTGTTTATAAAAATTGGCAGGAAAGGTATCTGATCCAGGAGCTTTTATCTACACTAAGTTGTTGGATGGCTTCCACCACTTCACACTTCCTGATTACCCCTGCCAGTACAGCTTGCTGGCTCTCTGATAATTGTACTGATTGCAGGTACTCAGAAATATCCTGTCCCATTAGTGGCCCTCTGTGGTACTCTCTGTACAGTTCCTGAGAGAATCTGTAAAATACGCTGTGATCGCTCTTTGTTTAGTGACAAGTGTAGGGTTCCCATCCTCTCACAAACTTTGTTTGACTCTTAAAGCTTCCTGCTGATGCAGCCTCAAGGCCAACAGCTTCCCAGCTTGCTCAGCATGGTCTGTGTATTTTACTTTGGCTTTAAAGATGGCTAGATTGGCTTTCTCTCTCATAATATCAGCCTACCTAGCCCTGAGTGAATTAAGCTTAAACCACATACCATACGCTCTGGTGTGTCTTGTTTAAGTATTTTTTCAATGTCCTAAATTTGTTTTAATATGTCTTCTGCCTGTTTGTTATGCTCTTACATCTGTTTGGCAGCTAGCCTGATACATTCACCTCTAAATGTGCATTTTGCTGACCCCACAAGACATCTAGTTTATCTTCAGAGCCTGTATTTTCTGCCATGAAGGCTTGAATACAGCTTTGGATTTTGTCCCTTAACTTGTTCTTTAGCAATTGTGTGTTTAGGCACCATATCTTATCCATCTCATCTCCCCCCAGTATTGTTTTTCAGACATATTGCTGCGTGATCAGACAAGACCATTGCTTATATTTTGCAGGCCAGGACCCCTTGGATACTTTCCTGGTTTACCACAAAATAGTCAATATAACTCCTGCCATCAGGGTGTAAAAACCAGGGGCACTGGGAATTTGTGAGTGCAATTTTAACGCTATTTCCATGATTTGTGGCTTCCCCCATGACCCACCAGTGATTTATGCATTCCCCAGTAATCCAAGTATGCAGTAGTTCCAAAAACCCCTTTATTTTTTTTTATTCCCGATTTCGCTACATTGTTTTTAGCGTCTGGTCTGTTAAACCAAGAGTGTCTAATAATTCCCGCAGCCTTCTCTGACCTGGTGAAAGGCCTTTCCTGCTAGCCCCAGATCTGTCTAACTCATTTTAATAAATCATGTTCCAGCTGCCACATATTATTATGGGGATATTCATAAACGTCACTAATTCCATGGCTATTTTAAGGAAAATTGTGGAAAATCCATATTAGGGTCATAAAATGTTCCCAGAGCTTTTAGGGTCATAAAGTGTTCCCAGAGCTCCTCCATGTTAACCCAAGCACCCATGTAAGAACAGATATCATCCCTCTGCTTCCCAGACTTTCTGAATATGTTGAAATGCCACACTTCTCAATATTAATATTGCCACATCTTCTCATTACTGTCCCAAGCCCTGTTTGTCTATCCTAGCCAGTGCCTCCTCAATCACCTGTTTTGCAGGTTGTGATATAACCTCTGCACCATAGGAAATGCAACTCATTTACCTGCAGCTCAGTGGCACACGGAATGTGTGTTCACTTAATAGGCAAATAATCAGTTGCCTTAATTCAGCTATTCATAGTGTGAATCCTGACAGAGACTTAAACACTTTTTTCAACTTTTTTTGTAAGCTGGAGATTGCTGATTCATAGAGGTGTGAAGTGGAATAGCAAATTATATGAGAAGTAAATTTAGCTAAGAGCAACAATTTGTGAAGGTAAATTGCCTGCTGGGATTAGATCCCCAATTGCCTGTCTTGCAGGTGTGACATAACCTCTATATCATAGGGATTGCAACTCACTTTTTTTGCAGTTAAGTGGAACACTGAATGTGTGTTTGCTAAGCAGACAAATGATCAATGGCTCAGATCTGAGCAGGGAGTTAAGCATTTTTTCAGATTTTTTTTACTAAGATGGAAATTCACTTGAGTGGTGATTCATGGTGGAGTGGAGTTGGAATAGTAATTTTGTTTTTCATATTTCTGTTTCTGCCCCTTCTACACCAGCTCCTCCTATTCCTCTGGACCTGCCTGTCAACCCCCAATGCCTCAGCCTCCCTCGGCTGTGGTCACCTACCTTCATATAGCTTTGGGTGTGCCCCCCATGTAGGGTCAGGGTGGGTCAGGAACCCTTGAACTTCATCATCTCATCAGGTGGTGCCAGATGCCAAGGAGGCAGAGACCTGGGATGTACTATGACCATCATCACAGAGGTGCTGGGGCCATTTTCCTTGTTTTTTACCCATCCCCTGGGACATCACTTTTACATAGATGTCAAGGTGGGCCCGTACATGCTGTGCATGCATGCATCTGCCTGCTGACACCAGCAAAGTCCCACCCCACCCTCAGCCCTTCTGACTGCACTGCCACCTTTGGTTACCCAGGTGGCAGTATCATGGTGGAGAATGGAACCCTCCCTCCCCAGAGGAGCAGAGCATCCTCTGGGATGCTCAGTCCTCCTCCCACCAGCTGGGCCCCAATGATTCAAACTAATTTCTGAACTTGGGTCACCACATCACAAGTGGTAATGCTACCGCTGTGCCGACGAGCCAGCTGGAATAGTAAATTATATGAGAAGTAAATTTAACTAAAACATTTTGTGACGGTAAATCACCTGCTGGGATTTTATCCCCAGTCCACTGTTTTGCAGGATGTGAAATAACCTCTACATCATAGGAACTGTAACTCACATACCTGTAGCTGAGTTGCATGCTGAATGTGTGTGTTTGCTTAGCAGGCAAAGAATCAGTGGTTCAAATATATGTAGAAACAGTTCAAATCTGGGCAGGGACTTAAATATTTTTTTTCCAGTATTTTTAGGGGGGGCAAGATGGAAACTCACCTGATTAGTAAATCACCTATTGCGAATAGATCCTCAGTTGCCTGTTTTGCAGGTTGTGACATAACTTTTACACCATAAGAAGTGCAACCTGCTTACTTGGAGCTTAGAGGCACATTGGAAATGTGTTTGTGAAGCCGGAAAAGAATCAACAATTCAAATCCTGGTAAAGACTTAAATGTTTGTTTCAACTCTTCTTTTGTGAAATGGAAACTCACTTGAGTGGTGATTCATAGTAGTGTGGAGCTGAAAGCTGAAGATTCAGCCATCAGCCAGACATTCTGCGTCCCTTGTAAGGACCCCTGAATAGTAAGTACTGTCACACCCAGTATTGCTGCACTGTCTGGTACTGTAGTGATACATTACTCTTCACATGCTGGTGGCCTTGAAGTGCACTGTAAGCATAGAACATTTGTTCTTTGCTGCTAACTCACTGCTGGTGTCAAAAAATTCTCTGTAGGTGACCCTGTTAATGCTGCTTTTGCTGAAACCCTGCCCAGGGTTATTAGTGTCAATTCCCTGTACTTTGAGAATTTTAGCTTACATTTGAAGCTCCTTCTGGTTGGTCTATTGCCTCTGGCATAGCAAACATAGTGGCCCTCAAATATAGGGTTTAAAGGTATATCCATTGCAATGATGTGCATTTTGCTCATTTGGGTTGATTCCATGATTGCACACTGGTCTCCTCCATCATTCATGGCAGTTTAATTACTCACCTCCCTATTGCCTAAATGTATACTTGGCCACTTACTACCCCCTTCTGCTGGCTATGTATGTGATGCATCCTAAAGGGCACCTTTACTTGCTATCCTACTCCTACCTCAGACCACTATGGTGTTGAACCCTCCCTGTCCACTACTGACCTCCTTGAGGTCTGGTTGTGTCCCTCCTACTCCCTACTGGTAATGTGCAGCCTAACCCAGGCCCCCTAAATGTCTCACACAGGCTGGCTTGCACTGTTCTTGCAGCGGACACATGGATGCACCATGGTGGAGGGGGCTTGCATCACGGCGGCGCTGCAATATCCCCATATGTGGGATTCAGTAAGAGCTGAAAGTGGTGTGGGGCTTGGCAGGGATTAGACCAGCCCAGGGCTGGTCTAACAGCCCATGCACCACTCACAGGGAAGTGCTCACAGGCTGACCCAGCTGTATAGAGTGGCATGTTGATGGAATGGATTGGCATGTTGATGGAATGGCTACACTGGGAATAGGTACCTCTCCATTGACAGAAAAAGTCTTGTTCACAAGGCCTGCTCCTTAGTCATGAGTCCATGGCAAGGCAAATACATTGTAGTCCATACACAGTACACTCCCTGCTAGTGCTATACACTGTCAATAGGTTGGGAACTCTCTGAGGCACCGTACAGTATGGGCACAGGACAATATGACAGTACAGGCAGGAGTAATTGGCAGCTGTGTTAGGCTGTGCAATGGGGCTGTCCTCATACATGACAGTATGAGTTGGGCCATTTGGAACCTGTGTACAGCTGTGCATATTATATGTCCCAATACAGCACAATACAGGCATACGTGTGTCTGCACTGGTCCATCCCAGGCAATGTGCATACCTTGTCATGGTACTGTACATGGTTGTGTCTGCTGGAGCTGTGTATACTTGTGCCTACATATGTGCTAATAGTCTGTTGCACAGCACAAGTAGATTACAGGACTAGGACAGCTGTGTACCCTAAATGCAGCAATTTCCTGCAGGGGTTCACTGGTTGCCAAGATTGCAATGTGCCACAGGGCTGTCCCACAGCTTGCAGCATTCCTATCCTGTGCACCTTTCCTTTGACACATGGATGTGGTTTCTGCAGACTGTGGGAGTTTGGCACTGGGACCCCTCCCATCTGAGAATTGGGTGCAGGGTCCCTGGTGCACCGGCAATCAGCGTGAGATGCTGTTTGCCACAGCTTGTGTCAGTCCTATAGCCACTTTGAGAATATGGCCCCTGGAATTCTAGCTGACTCACTCAGTGATCATTCCCCAACTTTTTGTATTTGGAATAATGGTTTCACTAGACCCCCTCCAAGACCCATAACAGTCAGGAACTTCTCTCAATTTAATGAAAGTGCATTCCTAGAAGACCTTGCTGCCATCAACTGGGAAGTAATTGGAAGACTCAAAAATTTCAATAATGTCCTTGACTATTTAGTAAATAGTCACCTTAGCATAGTTAATAGACAGGCTTCGATGATTCAGAGATGAGTCAAGGGCTTGTGCTCAAAATGACTTACACCTAATATTCACAAGCTCATGAAAAAAGAGACAAAGCGTAGGCCACTTTTGGAGAGTCAGGCTTGCATTCAGAGGTGCAAAACTATAGGTCACTATAAAATCTCTGCAATGCCAGTCTTATGACAGCAAGGGCATTGTTTTTTTTATACTTCAGTCCAAAACCTGCAAAACCCCAAGCAGTTCTGGTCTCAAATTAATAGCCTTCTCACGGGCAAAGTGAGCACCTCCCAGGACATACTGTACAAAAACAAGTCCACCACTGATCCCGGTTGTTGCTTTCAACACATTTGTTTACAGATCTAACTCTGTTTAAACCACCCCTCAATGATCCTTTCTTGTATCTGCCTCCATCAGACTCTGTCATCCCCCCGCTATCCCGGACTTGAATTCCACTTTAAGCTGTTCTCTTGACAGGAGGTCCAACTACTGAAGATAAAAGCAGTAGAGTCTACAGGACATGACAAGCTAGAACATAGGCTGCTTAAACCTGGTGCCCATATTCTAGCTGCCCCATAGGAGCACTATTCAACTTGTCTCTCCTACAGAGTGACCTACCTGACACTTGGAAAATGGCCCATGTAGTTCTCATATATAAAGGGGGTGCTATTGAAACTCACTCTCTGGTCACCAAAGCCCATCATGGCTTCTGGAAGAACCACAGCACAGACACAACCCTAGTGTGGTTTATGTAGGACCTTCTTGAAGCCCAGGAGACTGGCAAATCTACTAGTGGAGTCTTTATAGACCTGACTAAGGCATTCAACCTAGTCAATCATGAACTGCTCCTGCATAAACTCAAGGGGCTAGGTCTTGACAATTTGTTCTGCTCCTCGTTAGGTAACTACCTAACTAGCAGTAAGCAGCTTGTTAGATGGTGAGGTAGCCACTCCACCCTGAGAGATATTATGGATGGGGTTTCCCCAGGTATCTATCCTGGGCCCGTTGTTGTTTTCTCTTTTCATTAATGACTTACCAAATCATTGTGGCAGTGCCCAGGCTATTCTCTATGCAGATGACATGGTGCTGTCTGGAAGTCACTCAGACACTGATTCAATTGAGCCAGGCCTTGAAGCAACTTCCATTGTCTGTAAATGTTGTATAAGACAAATAATTTATTGCTAAATGCCAAAAAGACAAAGTCCATCCTCTTCGGCCTCGGCCACCTTGACTCTGACAAAACAGAACTGCTAAAAATATGTTCACTGAATGGTGACCTCATAGAGATTGTCAGCTCTATCAAACACATTGGAATTATACTGGATCAGGAAATTTCATTCAAGCCTCGTGTTGACCGGATGACCAAACTGCTAAACCAAAAGTTAGGACTTCTCTGTTGGTGAAACCCCTGCCTTACCTTTGAAGCCAGAGTAACTATAGCTAACAGTATTTTACTGCCTGCCATCCTGTATGGTGCCCCTGTCCTATCTTCTTTTGAAGATACTGAACTCACTAAGCTCAAAATCTTGTATCACCATGTGTCCCATTGTGTGATGGGTGCCAGTGCAAGGGAGCACCACTGCAAGACTCTATCCATGTTAAATTGTCTTCCTTAGAAATTAAAGTTATTCAACACTTTGCCTGATGCATAAGATTGTGTACTCCCTTCCCCCTAACCTTGCCCACCATCCTTGAACTTAAACCTCAAAGAAGAACCCTTCAGTCCTCTTTCCAGTTGATCCTCACTGTTCCAAGGACTGCTACGGCTGCTGGTAAAAGGTCGTTCACCTCTGTGGTGCCTAGGGTTTGGAATGACCTCCTGGTAGATGTCCTGGCTTGCACCAATCACAAGTCCTTCAAATCCTCTCTTAGGGGCATATTTCTTGTATGCACCCAGCGTGCTTGTCCTAGCTGAAACACCCCTCAGCGACCTTTATGAGATTTATTGGTCTAATCCTACTGCCTGGCTCAGGCTACACATTGCTGCTGTTTCCCTTGCTGTTACACTTATTTTTTTCTTGCTATGAGCCTGTCAGTATGCCTTGACTTTGTAATCAATTGTAAATTGTCGGTTAATACTGTTTTGTACTCTGTATATCTTATGTTGCTATCAATATTTTGTTAACAGGGACTGTTACTAGTTTTAAAGTGTTGCTGTCATTATTTTGTTGATGACTGGTACCTGTATTAATCGGTATGCCACCCTAACAGTGACATTTCTACGGTGACATGCATCGATGTCGACTTCAGCGCCGCATGTCGCCATAGAAATACCACTGGAAGGGGCAACCACTTCCCCCATCTGCAACCCCTCCCCAAACTAACTCTGAAATGGGATTTGAAATCCTTTCGTTTAGAGTGCACGGTAACACCCGATGTAAAAACAGTTAGCCTGACCAGCGGCTCCATGCCGACTGCAACTTGCGGTCGTCATGGAGCCTATCGCTGAAATGCCAGTCGCAATCTTTTTTGTCACGCCGGCATATATAACCTGTATTAATCTATGCCTGTTGTCTCAGTGAGCCTACTCGGTTAACAAAAAAATCCAAATGACTACATAAATAACCTAGAAACATAGAAACATAGATTTTGATGGCCCACCCAGTCTGCCCATTTCCCTACCTACTGGATAAGCTGCAGATTCTAGTTAACCAACAGCCTACTTCCTGCCACCCCCCACTACAATTGCCTTGTGTCTGTCCCATGCATGTTTGAATTCCCCCACTGTTTTAGCCCCAACAACCTCCCCAGGAAGGCAGTTCCATGCATCTACCACTCTCTCCATGAAAAAAGATTTCCTCACATTACTCCTGAGCCGTCCCCCTCTATCTTTAAATTGTGTCCCCTTGTTCTTAAACATCTCTTTTTCTGAAAGATGCTACCCTCCTAGAATTTGTTGATTCCCTTGAGGTACTTGAAAGTTTCTATCATGTCCCCCCGTCCCTCCTTTCATCAAGGGTATACATATTAAGCTCTCTCAGTCTCTCTTCATATGATTTCTGATGCAGACCCTGCACCATTTTAGTTGCCCTCCTCTGGACTGCTAAATAACATTTAGCTAAGAGTAACAATTTGTGAAGGTATATCGTCTGCTGGGATTAGACACCCAGTTGCCTGTTTTGCAAGTTGTGATATACCTCTAAACAATAGGAACTGCTATGCACTTACCTATAGCTCAGTGGCACACTGAATATGTGTTTGCTTAGTAGGCAATGAAGCAGTGGTTCAAATCTTGGTGGGATGTAAGCATTTTTTTCTAATGATTCATGGTGGTGTGGAGTGGAATAGTAAATTGCAGTAAATTTAGCTAAGAACAACAATTTATGAAGATAAATCACCTACTGGGATTAGATCCCCATTCACCTGTTTTGCAGGCTGTGACTAAATATCTATATCACAGGAACTGCAGTTCCCTTTTCTGCTGTTTAGCGACACACTGAATGTGTGTTTGCTAAACATATAAAGGATCAGTCGTTTGAATCCAGGTACAGTATATTGTATTTTGTTATATACTTATTTCACACTTTACAGACCTTATTTGTTACCTTTAGTATCATTGGGACTTTGATTAATATTGCTATAGCCAGCCATGTTATATGCATAGTAGTCAGTACGTCCTTTTTCAGTGTTTTGTTTGTCAGTATTGAACAGGATGGTATTCTGATCACTCTCGCCGAATGGATATGTCATTATTCAGTCCTTGATGGATAGGGAAGGACTACTTAATACGACATCCAGGATGTTATCACCTCTAGGTGGTGCAGTAATATGCTGCTTTAGACTACTCTGATTTACCATATTTAGTAAAAAAATGTCCTGCAGATCCCAAGGATGTTTTCGTGTCCCAGTTAATTTCAGGTACATTTAAGTCTCACATTATAATTATATCCCCCAATTCCACAGCTGCATCCTTTTCTGTTAGTAATTCCAAGTGTACAGCTGTGTTATAGTTAGGAGATCTGCAGCAAAAAACTATGATTAATGGACTAGAGTCCTTTTATAAGGGCTCAATCCAGATCGCTTCAATTGAGTAAGATATCGATTTAATCTCTACTGACACCTTTTGTGTGTCAATGGACAGGGCCGCAGTAATGAGGGGGAAGTGGAGATGTTGTCCGGGGCCCTGATCTCAGGAGGGGCCCACCTGAGGAGCTGGCATTACCCCTGGTATTAACTGGTTTGGGAAACAGGGGCCCATTTCAAGTGACTTTTCCTGGGCCCCAAAATTCATAGCTGCAGCCCTGTTAATGGAGCTGTCCACATAAATAATGACCCCCCTCCTTTTCTGTTGTCCCTATTCCTGCAGAACAAGGTGTAATCCTGAAGTTCTTTTCCCCATATATAATTGTTATTCTACCATGTTTCATGGTTCCATGTCATAACAGCGATCGCAAAACAGCGAACTCTGTTATGGTGAATGTATCTCGCTGAAAAGCAAATTGGTGACATACACAAGCCAGTGAACAGACACTGGGAAGGATTACCAACTCCAGGTGGGAGCATGTCGGGGAAGGAGCGATACTCCAAAATAAATTAAAAAAAAAAACACAGCAGCAGCAGGCAGCAGCAAAATTTTCTCCCCCCGGTCCCCAGCCCCAAACCCAGTACCTGCTGCAACGCAGCTAGCCACCCTCACCACCACACCCCAATGCTATCTTGGCTGCAGCAGGCACACTACCCCAGACAAACCCTCTTCCCTATCCCTCCCCTCCCTATCCCTCCCCTTCCGGTTGCCCTCCCCTACAGTCACAGTGGCATAGGGTCACTACCCTTACAGGGTAGCCCAACAGGATAGCACTGTAAATGAGTCGCTGTTTTGACAGTCACTATCGTCACTGAATAACATGTTTCACAGGTGCAGAATCTGTGTGTGTGGGGGGGTATCAAAATGCCTCTAATTCTGCATTTTTATTATTTATGCATCTAGCATTTATTACAGCACAGCGGCAGGCATTACTAGATTGGTCTTACATTTTTTCCTTCTATTAAATTTTTTGTAATGCCATCATCAGTGGGTAACTGCTCTTCACTTATCCCCTGGGTATTTAGTTTAAATGATAGCAGATGGTGAATCTCATTCTTTCCCCCATGATTCTTGACCCCTTTTTATTCAGAAGTAGACCATCTCTGTTGTACAAGCCTAGTCTTGCTTCAAATGAATCACAATACCTTAGAAAGTAGAATTTTCCCCTTTTGCCCATTGTCTCAAACCAGCTGTTAATGGCTCTAACTGCCTATTGTTTTCCCTCAGGTACTGGTAGGATTTCAGATATGATTATGATTATGGAACGCCCCCTTTCCTTAAGATTCATTCCCATTCTTCATATAATTCTTGTTAATGAGATGTAATGATTTTTCACTTACATTGTCCGTTCCAACATGAACTGTAACTTCTGGATTGTCCCCTGCTCCTTTTAGGATATTATCCAGTCTATCAGGAAGATCTTGGATTTGACTCCCACCCAGTTAAAAACTAGCAATGGAATTTGCTTTGTTGTCCCTGTGTATCATATAATTAATAAATGTAATTATAGAATCACTGAGGAGTATGATTATCTATCATTGACTGTCTATCATTAAGTGACAGTGTCAGTGGCTCAGCAAGTAGCACACTCGCCTCTGCGGCTGGAAAATCAGAAGGCTGTGGGTTCCATTCCCACACTGGGCACTTGGGTTGAATCCTAATACTGACACTGTAGTGCAGCATGAGGGGGGTGCTGCACTCCTGAGGTGCCGTCTTTTGGATGAGACATTAAACTGAGGTCCCATCTGCCAGTTGAGGTGGATGTTAAAGATCCCATGGCACGTCTCAAAAAAGAATAGGGTAATTCCCCTGGTGTCCTGGCCAAGTTTTCTTCCATTCTCTAAAAATGCTACCAACAGCTTAATCTGGTTCAAAGTCAGCTGGCATTCATCTGTATCCCGCTCCCCTGGGTCATGCCTGAAAATAGGCAAAATCTGTCTAGTGCACTTACCCATTAAACTAAAATAAAAGAATAATTTATTATCGGATTGTGCTGTAAATTCTTTGTAACTGTGGATATAGGTGTTCTTATATGCATGCTGATGTCATTGCATGGGATGCTTACATGCTCTATAACAATACTTGTATTGTGGGGATGTGGCCATCTGCATTCAAAACTGCAGATCTATTGCTTAGTGTTATTTCATTTGAAACAGTATCTGTTCTACTGCCTTTCTTTCTACTATGTGTGGGTTGCATTTTCCCATTCCTCATCCTTTTCTAATAAAGTGTCATTCTCAGGGTCATTTTTAACTCTTTCTCCTCCAACCGACCACTTGCACTTTTGCTTTATTTTGTCTTCGCTAGGAATACAAGAATCCCCTGTCCTCCCTCTTATTTCTTTGACTTTCAGCTATCTGTGTCTATTATTCTTCCAACTCATCTGCATCATCCCTAGTTATAACATCCCATGTTCTTTTATGAGTATTCTGTATATTTGTGGTTTCTTTGTGGCTGTTTAAGTGAAGGTTGCCTGCTCCCCCTTGTCCGCAGATATCCACTAAAGTAGTATCTGGGTAATGCTCCATTTGTCTAATCTCTGGGACTTTTTATAGTTTAATTTTCATTTCCTCCATATTCTTTTCAAATGTATCTATATATAAACGTTTGTTACAGGTGTAAGGAAGGTCTGCTACAGAGCTAGAAGCTGATAAAAACATTGCACATTTTGCACAAGCCACAGCAGATTCCCCATCTAGCATGTGCATTAACAGATTTTCATCCATTTCAAACATTTGCCATTTGGTACAACACAATAATTTATTTCACTGAATATATCACATTACTTCTCCCAGCTCCCACTGTGGTGGCTCACTGATGCTCACACAAGTGCTGGTGGATATACCCATCAGACCGGAAGTGCAATGCTGTCAACTTCTTTTTTTGGTTACTTCTGAGGGCATGAAAATGTAATTTGTTTTTAGGTTACATCTAATCTTTTGAGACTTTTGGTTAATAAATAAGTCTCACAGATGACTGTATAGCAGAGGTGAGCCCTATATGAGGCTCTATGAAACTTGGCTCTAGACAAACTCTGGTCCACCCTCCGTATCCCAGCAAATGCTGCAACTAATAGGTAAGAGATGTAAAGAAGAACAGGGATTATTTTTTATCTTTTTAACTTTCTTTGTAGGTTTTAACATATAAGATACAAACACCCGCTCAAAATTTAAAATGTAATTAAAATATAATCAGGCCATGATCTGCACTGTCAATCACAATTAGTGTTGCTCAAATAGTGCTTTTGTGGATCCTACTACTATCTGTCAGATAATGCTGGTATCCTACCTTGGATCCTACTAGAAATTCTATCAAAAACAGATGTAGGATCCAGGGTCAGATAGTGATGTATCCTAATTAGGATCCTGGAGTCCTAATTAGGATCCAGGGATCCTAAGTCAAATAGTTAGGATCCGGGGTCAGATAGCGATGGATCCTAGTTAGAATCCAGGGATCCCAGTTAGGATCCAGAGATCCTAGGTCAGATAGTTAGGATCCAGTGTCAGATTGTGATGGATCCTAGTTAGAATCCAGGGATCCCGGTTAGGATCCAGAGATCCTAGGTCAGATAGTTAGGATCCGGGGTCAGACTGTGATGGATCCTAGTTAGAATCCAGGGATCCCGATTAGGATCCAGAGATCCTACTGTAGGTCAGATGGTTAGGATCCGGGGTCAGATTGTGATGGATCCTAGGTCAGATAGTTAGGATCCAAGCTGGATCCTAGAGGGTAGGATCCATGGTCAGATAGCACTGCTATCCTACCAAAGCAACTATCTGGCCAAATGGGAGGTATCTGTATCTAATTTCTAGGATACTATCTAAGCAACACCAGTTGCAACCCCTGTCACAGGCTACCTCGCATACAGCTACTTTTTGAGAATAACATTTTTATTGACATTATTCAAACCTTACAGAACAATACATTTATAACTGACATCATATGTCTTACAGACATTTAACTGGCATTGTATATAATGTGCAAGTATGTCTGAAGACATGTTAACTACTATATGAGCAACAATCAATAAAACTAATGCACTTCTTATTAAACTCAATCAATTAAGTGTGTCTTATAAGGCAGCATTATGACTATAAGGCAATGCTATGACTGACAAAGAAAACAAAAACTAACTATAAGCATTTTTGAATTTCATAGATTCCAGTTCTAAAATCAGAAGCCCAACTAAGTGTGGACATCTTATAAGGGTTATGGAGATTTAGCCAAAGTGCCCAGAAAGGAGGGAAGAAAGTGCAATGGAGTGAAGAAGAGAAGGAAGGAAGGAAGGAAGGAAGGAAGGAGGCCTTAGGTTAAGGCTATGAGTCAACATAAGCTGACATACCTAATGAAAACATAAGTCATTGCTGCTGTGACTGTGTGAAGCCAGTCAGGGTCCTATGGCTGTTGTTGTTGATTTACAGTGCCTGCTGTTACAGGCTGGACACTTCCTGAACTAGTGCCCTTTTTTGTGTAGTAGCCCCATCCTTCAGTCGGTAGGATGATCCTGTTCAGTGGTGGAGCTGACTTAGCTGGTGGAGCAGCTTTTGAAAGCCACATATTTTAACATAATCAGCTATTTGTGAGTTAGGATTCTATATTGCTGCTGTGACTGCAGTCGGGCTCTTGCGGCTGTTGTTGCTAATTTACAGTGCCTGCTGTTGCAGGCTGGACATTTCCTGAACTAGTGCCCTGTTTTGTGCAGCAGCTCCAGCCTTCATTCGGGAGGTTGATCCTGTTTGGGGGCAGAGCTGGTGTAGCTTAGTTTTTCTTTTGGCCCTAACGGTCCTCCAATGTGGTCCACAGCCAAAGGGCCAGAACACAAGTGCATCACAGTGTGGGAATCAGATAGGGTGGCAGTCAACAAGAGACTCTGCACCCATAGTTTTACATTCTTATTTACAGCATCATATTGCATTGTTATTGTGTAACTGGTGTATTATCGTTCCTGCATTTTGCTGTTTGTATTGTTATTAGCTATGTCTATTGTGTTAATAATATTTTAATTATTTTAGCTAGGACTCTGCTGCAACTTGCAGACTATTGTGAATATTTTTACACAAACTGCTTAGTTATTTGTGCATTTCTATTTTACAACTACCTGATTTGTTTACTACTGTTTAGCCGCTGTTGACTGCTATCCCTAACATTCTTTTCTTTTGGTGAGAGGGTATTTACTTCGTAATTGTCTGATCATCTACTTGTAACATGGAAATGTATAGTTAATATTGCATATACCAGCCATCTGCTTGTCTTATCTTTCCCATTTTATTTATTCATTTATTTTTCCCTGACTTTGTCTCATACCCAGTGAGCCCATTCCCTCTTAATCTTTTTACTAATTTTAGTTTTTTTTTTTTTTTTTTGAGTGTCTCTCTTTTGGGTCACAAAATCATCCCTTTTCTGTCTAATCTGTCAAGACTGCTTCCCTGTTGCCTTCCTATTTGGGCCTGCTCAACATTATCTGTACCTTCCTGTCCTATTACAGATCTACTTTTCACTTGAATTTCTAGTTATGCTGTCATCCCTGTTTTCTCTGTTATCTCTCTAGACAGTATATGGGTCAGATCTATTCTCCTGTAACTCACTATTTTATTTTGACCTTTCCCTTTAATTCATTGTATGATAAGGCCCATTTCATTTCCTCTCCTTACCCATTTAGCTACCTCCTTTACCTTGTCTGTCTCCCTCCTTTTACGTATTACTGAGGCTGTTTCCATTTTGCTGCACTTTTTCTCTACTATGCTGTTAACTTCTCTGGCTTTTCTCACCCTCTTCTTTCCTTTCTTCTCTCTTTCACAATCTATTGTTCTTTCCCCACTCCCTCTATTTTTTCAACTTTCTTTATGTCCCATTTTTCTCTGGCTCCTGTACTCTCTACAGAGTGGTCTCTCAGTCTGGCCTTACTCCTGCCTGCCTGAAGCCTCCAGTCCTGCCCAGTATGGGCTCGTCTCCACTCCATTGCACCTGACTGCCTGACCCCCGGCTCTGAGCTCCCTGGGGTGGGACCACCAACTCCTGCCTGGTGCGCTATCTAGAATCTAGTGGAGTGGCCAGGGCAAGGAGAAAGTACTGGAGCAGGCTGGAAGGCCTGGCATTGGGTGTGGGGGCCAGCCTCTGGACCCTCCTTCACCTACCAGAAGCCAGGGCATTTCCACATTGTTTCTAGGTCCCCCCCAAAGCGAGTCATGCAGAGCCATTCAGTGCGTGACGTGAGCACTGCTGCACATGTCTGCAGGATGGCTGCCCAACATTCCCCCTGCTCGTCGGTCCCTGACTGCAGTGTGCCCTGCCTCCACCAGGCGTCACTCCCAGGAGAGGAGAGCCATCCATCAGCTGCTCAATTCTCTCCTCCCTGGCTGATCCCCAGCTCCCCAGGCTCACTCCTGAACCTAGGTCGACAGTGTGGTGCGAGGTAAGATGGATGCCTCGACCCTCAGTGCCACCAGGCCCCCACCACCTCCATTATTCTTCACCCATCCTCGTCCCCTACTCTCCCCTCTCATCTCCATTCCCTCTGTCATCCTAAGTGTCAAATTCTTTCTGCTCCTTGGCTTCACCTTGAATCTCTCTGGTGCCTTCTGTCCATTTTCTCCTCTTATTCTCCTCATCACCCCCCCACCTCTCCACCCCCTTCCTCCAGGCAGCATACTGGTTCCTTAAAGCTCTGTGTCACTGCACTGCTTTTGGTAGCAGGTGACATTGAACTTAATTCTGGCCCCATCACAAATTCACCCTTACAACTTCCCAAAGGACTGAGGGTTGCCTATTTAAACATCCAAAGCCTCCTCAAAAAAAATTGACCAATTACAACCTATCAAGCTTAATCTTTAGCTGGATATACTAGTTATATCTGAATCCTGGCTCTGCTTTAAGGTCCAGGACTCTGCTGAAACTATCCCTGGCCAAACCTTAGCCAGACAGGATCGCAGAAAGAGGGGTGGCGGTGTTGCCATTAACATATCCTCCAGCATCCAGTTTGTGTCTGTGCTTGCTATCTCTTCACCCTCTTCTGATGGGCTTCTGCTCCATAAACTCTCCCTTCCCGTTCTTTGTTCCCATTTTATTGCTATTGCTTACTGTTGCCCTTGTATATCCCCTGCTTTAGTCATTGAGCTCCTTTCCTCTATCTGTTCTAACTCTTCCAGAGGTGAGCTACTTATCCTTGATGACTTTAATGTAAATTGGGTCTCTCTTCCAACACAAATATATTTTCCCAAAATGTAAGGTCACTGCAATTTACTCAATTGATTTCTGACCCACTTGCCTAAATTGTAAATCTTTAAATCATGTTCTGATAGACTGGGTCCTCTCATCTTATCCCCACCATATTGTGGATACAGGAATCCTTCCCTGTGCCCTCAGTGATCATCACATGGTTTACTGTGTGCACAAAACACATTGTGCTAAGGCCCCTCACCAAATTCATCCTTCTTAAGTTCTTTAGATCACTGAACTTGTTCTCCCTCCTAACTGACCTATGGGCATCTGATTGGTCCCCCATCTCTGCAGACGATAATATACATTTTGCCCTACAATACTTTTATCCAAATTTATTGCTGCATGGGATTTTCACAGACCCCTGAGAAAAACAAAAGAGTATGTGACTCTCATCTTCCTTGGAATAACAGCAGAGATGAGGACTTGCCTCTGTACCAGAGACCTTGCCTGGCATTCATTTAAGATCACTGGCTCCCCAGCTGCTTTGGCCAACTATCGGCACCTCTGCAATTCCCCTGAACAAAAGCCATCAGACTTGCGAAGTCTGAGTATTTTGCATCCATACTCCGGAACATTAATCACCCATCCAAGTTCTGGAAGGTTATCCATTCCCTTTTCTCCCCTATGACCCAGTCTCCTTCCCCTGTCCTCAAGGTTGGTGACTCCCTCATGTCTGACCCTTCTACTGTTGCTTTGTCCTTTAAAGAGAACCTTTCTTGCAATTTAAAAAATCTATAATCAAAAAGGAGGAAGCTCCCTTACCTCCATAGGAGCTCCTCTGTGGCACTTTTTGAATTTTTCTGTATGCTTCCAAGGAAATTAAAGGATCATAATTTTCCACCAAGGGGCTAGCTGTGTGATTCTTTCCGCTTCCTTGTCATCATCTTCATCCCCGTACATAGGCATTTTATGACATCTGTATTGGGCGTGCATGGGAGCACACTCCATTCTGGTCTGTGCAGCATCATTTTCAAACTCTTTTATAGGCCATTTAAGTGGACATTTGGTAAAAATGGGGCCAGGGTTCAATTAACAATAGCCTTATTAGTTGAACCCTGGTCTGTTTACAAATATCTGTAAACAGGCAATAAGAGTTTGAAATGACTCTCCACTACCTGAATGTAGTGTGTCTCTGCACTCTCTTACAGATGTCATAAATGTCTAAGCGATGTGTTGCACCCAGCAATAAGGAAGTGGAAGAGACTACAGTTAGCTGCCCAGAGAATATGATCCCTCCCCTTCCTTGGGGGAGGCCATAACAGAAAATTCAAAAGTGCCACAGAGGAGCTCCTCATGGAGTGTAAGGAGCTTTCTTTCTGTTTGCAGCACCAAGAAGGTGCTCTTTAACTCTTACTTCACTACCTGTGCACTCTCTTTCATCCCTTCCTCCTATTTCCCCCTTTTCTTCCCTTACTCTGCCTTCCCCTCCTCTCTTTTTCCTTCTCTTCTACTACTCCTTCTGCTTCCCTTAAAACCATGCTTGCCCTTAAACCTCGCAAGGGAGGTAGCCTTGATGGGCTTGATTCTATGCTTCTGGTTCTCTCTGCCCCTGCCATTGCACTGCCTATTATACTACTCCTTGACCTTTCTTTCTCCTCTGCAACTGTCCCTGAAGCCCGGAAGCAAGTACTGTCATACCGCTCCCTAAAGGTGGTGATCCTTCTTCCCTTTGTAAGTTCTGTCCTATCTTCCTCCTGCCCACCATGGCTAAGTTACAGGAACACCTTGTACTATCTCAACTCTCTTCCTTTCTCGTCTCATCCTCCTTTTTCACAGCCTTCCAGTCTGGTATTATGAAATCCCATTCCACTTCCACTTCCCTCCTGGAGATCACTGACTCCATCCTCTCAGGTGTAGATTAGGGATCGATCACTTCCACCATATTTGTTGATCTTGCTAAAGCTTTTGACACTGTGGCACACCCCCTCCTTCTAGACAAGCATAAAGCAGCAGGTCTCTCTGACTCAAGCTGTCTGAATAGGAAAGCTCCATTTCATCACCACTCCCCATCTGCTCAGGTGACCTGTGCCCCATTCTCTTTTCCATATTCTTGAGTGATCTCCCTTCTGTCTATTCCTCTGAGTCTATTCATATGTACGCTGATGATACAATTAGTTTTTGCATTCGGCTTCTCATCCCATGACCTTACCTCACGACTACAGCTGGATTTTGATAAAATTCAGCACTGGTTGCAGACTAACCTACTGTTTCTCAAGGCTCCCCAACAAAAAAAAACAGTTTCCATGACTTTTGGTACCCATCAGAGGTTACCAGTCTCACCTCTCTCCCTTTATTCCACACCCCTGGATAGTGCTATGACTGAGGATGTATCCTCCTTTAAGTACTTTGGGGTCTGGCTGGACCAACATCTTGATTTCTCAGTGCATACTAATTCCATACACCATAAACTCCACCCCAAGCTTTGTGCACTGCACAGGAACAAAGCAGGTATCCTGCTTCCTGCCTGCTGAGAGAGTGTTTTAGAGATGATTCTCCCTATTTTTGACTATGGTAACATAATCTATAGTGGAGCTCCCAAATTCTCTCTTGCCATACTGGATCCCCTCTTTCACTCTTTTTGTTGTTTTGCCTTAGGGTGTCCCCCTTGTACCCACCACTGCAATCTCTACTCTGCCCTTTCACTCCCCGCTCTTGATGCCAGGCCCATTTTCTATTGTGCCTTCTTTATATCACAAACTCTGGTTTGGTTCCCTCCCCTCATATCTTACACCCCTACTATCCTCTCCCCCTTCTTCCTGCAAGCCTCTCTGTAGCAATATTTCCCATTCCCTCTCTATTCCTTCTAGGAAATCTAATTTTGGTCAATCTGCTCTCTCATATCGCTTTCCTAAGCTCTGGTCCTCCCTTCCCCTGTCAATCTGTTCTGCCTCTTCTGTTTCTCCCCAGTCTCTTTTTCATTACTTTTCTTTTCCCACCTACAACTGTCCATGACCCACTGGTTTTGCCCTGACCACTTTGCTCCCCTCATCTCTTAGGCTATACCTGTATGAGTAGTTCCCCCTACCTATTATAACCCAATTTTATTCACTACATGTATCTGATGTATTGATTTGCCATCAATATTTATGATTATGAAATGGACAGAAAAAAATGCTGTAACCTGATTGGCTAAGAAGTACTTTTAGCTGTACCGTTATTCCACCACAACAGCCCAGCTGAAAGTATTTCCATTCAAACAGGCTCAGCACTCAGTTGCTTTCAATAGTCCTCCTCCTCCATCCAGGTCAGAAATGCCCACACCTGATCTGGGTGCCCTGGCATAGTTTCACGGCCAGGCTGCTGACCGCGGTTCTCTCCTGCTGCTACAGCCACCAACTGCTGCATCTCACCCCGATTGTCACTACACCACCTGCCAGTGAAATCGAGACCACTCAGTAATACATTTCATAAGTTTTAAATTTTAACCTAAATGGCAATTAACTTACAGATGCCAACTGTTACATCTTGCTCTTATTGTCACTACACCACCTGCTGTGGGTCAATACCTGCCGATGAAATCGAGACAGCTCAGTAACGCTCATAGCAAATTTTAAATTTTAACCTAAATGGTAATTCTCACATAACTCATCCCTAAAACAACTCAACAGAACATAAGTGGAAAAACAGACCATCATTTGATTTCCCACGCTACCAAATTGCATCCCAACTTTCTGCCTGGTCCCATGTTACTGGCCAGTCGGCAATGTAACGTCCAACCTCCACTCTCCAGATGCAGAGTCCCTGAAGCCAGTGCCACTCTGCAGTATTAGCACCATCATCAGGACAGACAACAACACTGCAGTGACTGTAAGGACTATTTTGTTTTCTTTTTTTTTAAATACAAAACAAAATCCTTAAAGAAACAACTAACTGTAAAACAATGGACCAATGGATCCATTTCATAATCACAATAAGGCACTCTGGGGGGTGTTATGGTGGGCTCAAGGCCCTTCTTGGGTGGTGGAAGCACTTGGCTTCACCTCGTGCTTCAACCTACCCGAGGTGGGCTGTTATCCCACCATAACACCTCCCCCGTCATGTCTGATTGCTTAATTATGCTTCTTTGCTATACTGTATTGCTGTATATGACTTCTGTTTTTGTAATGTAATGAAATGATGTTACTACTGTATGCCTTTTTTTCTACCTTTTGCTCTATCTCCATTTCCCATTTGCCCTAGGATGCATCTGGAAATGAGCTGTTAGCAGCTCAGTATGACTTTGCTGGTGAAACATTTGAAACAAATAAATACATACATACACATATACATGCATACATACACACACATATATACATCACATACATACATACATAAATACATACATACACATATACATGCATACATACACACACATATATACATCACATACATACACACATAAATACATACATACATACACACATACATACACATACATACATACATACACACATACATACATACACACATACATATATACATAAATACATACATACATACACACACATAAATAAATACATACATACACACACATACATACATACACACACATACATACATACATACATAAATACACACATACATAAATACATACATACACACATACATGCATACATACACACACATATACATCACATACATACATACATAAATACATACATAAATACATACATACATACATACACACACATACATACATGCATACATAAATACATACATACACACACATACATACATAAATACATACATACATAAATACATACATACACACATAAATACATACATACACACATACATACACATACACACATACATAAATAAATACATACATACACACACATATACATACATACATAAATAAATACATACATACACACATACACATACATACATGCACACATGCACACATACATGCATGCCCACATACATACATACAGTACATACATGCACACATGCATACATACACACATAAATACATACATACACATATACATACATAAATACATACTGTACATACACACATACATACATAAATACATACATACAGACACATACATACATAAATACATATATACACATATACACACATACATGCACACATACATACACATACATACATAAATACATACACACATACATACACATACATAAATACATACATACACACATACATACATACACACATACACACATACATACATACACATGCATACACACATACATACATACGTGCATAAATACATACATACACACACATGCATACATGCATACACACATACATACATACACACACATACAAACATACATAAATACATACATACATACAATGATGAATATTAGATAATGAACCTTTACAAGATACCATGTTGGCCATGGATATAGTTTGGTTTCTATTTTAATTGTATCTTTAACTATGTATTTTGTTGATCTAACACATAGTCTGATGCAGATTTTCCATTTATCGTTAAATCTGTGTAGGGTATTTTTAAGACTATGAGAAATTTTTCTAGTTTTATACCATACATTGATAGTGGGTAGTCTATTGTCAGTCCAGAGATGCAAGATGCAGTTTTGTCTGTGACAGAAATTGGTGCTACTGTGTATCTAGTTTCTGTAGGTATTATAGCATAAGAACCAAAGTGACCTATGAAACATGTTTCAAGGTTCATATGTTTGTGGATGTCACCAAGGTCAGAATTTTATTTGTTTAATACCACTGAAGAACTTTTGAAGGAAATTACATGTCCAAAACATTTATTTATTTATTTAGTTTTTGTTGACCGAGTAAGTGCACTAAACAACAACATTGTCTGTTTTCAGGCATGACCCGTGAGAGTTACAGACAAAACCAGCATATTATAACAGGGGAGTTCCAGACAGCATACATCACAGAAAACAGTGGGGCACAGGATAAACACATGGTACACGATGAATATACACAGACAGTACAAGGAATTCAATGAGCAACCATCACTGTAAGGAAAAAAAACACACATAAGTACAGAGGGTAAAATGAAAAGAGGGGGTGGAAGAATTACCCAGAGGACTAATAGGGGAGTCAAGGGTAAGTGGCCAGCAGCTTGGTTCTAAGAGCAGTGAGCTGGGATAGGGGAGTCCCAGAAGTGCTAGTGAGACCTTGGGGAGAGACAAGAACCAGGTCACTACTCCATATACTTTAGGGGCAAGAGCATTTGTCCTTGATTTGTAGGTGACTTTTGAGGCCATTTTTTATGGAAATCATGTACACTTTGGACATGTATCGTTAGTAAGGCTGTATTTTTTTCACAGTAATAACTTGGTAATTTCATGGCGCATTCATGGAAAAAAATCAGGAATTTCACAGCACATCACAGACTAAAACTAGATATTTATTAAAGCAGATGTAATTCATCAGTAACAAATGTGAACATGTCCCCAGAGCTGCCTTGTACCTACGGCAGCGCTGTCACCCCAGTACTGGGCTCCAACTCGCTCCAGATTCCTGAATTCAATGCTGACATTACCTTCACCAGCCCCATCTGCTTTGCATTCTGCTTCACCCGGGCCCGTAAGTTGCTCTCCTTATCCCCAGAAGGGCTTTTCAATTTGTGCCCTGTGGTGTATTTATTGCCATGAAGTGCCTGTGTTCTTGTTTCAGACATTTAGGCACACCACTTAGACTCCTGGGCACCCTCAGTAACCCCCCCCCCCCACTTACTGGGTGTGACTGTAGTTAGTGAGCGGTCCGGGCTTAAAATCTTAGAGGGTCGGGTTGACAAAGGCAGGTCAGTTCACTATAGCAGCAGCAGCTGTAAAATGTGAAATTAGAGCAGTTTCTA
This sequence comes from Neoceratodus forsteri, assembly GCA_016271365.2. Taxonomy (NCBI): domain Eukaryota; kingdom Metazoa; phylum Chordata; order Ceratodontiformes; family Ceratodontidae; genus Neoceratodus; species Neoceratodus forsteri. Next base: position 636,897,525 of record CM057450.1, on the reverse strand, counting down.
GCAGCAATTAAAGAGTAGCAGTCTGGTAGCAAGGCACACTGCTTAGAATCCCCGGAACTGGGGTGATGGCACTGCCTCATAATAACGAGTGATAAAATAAATAAATTTTCCTTGCTTTCATATACTTTCCTACTTTGGTGTAATCCATTGCACTGGATGATTTTCACAGAATCCGTAGCCTGCGTTCTCATGGCCCCCTTTATTATCCTCCACTCTTTCTTCGATTCACTCTACATCTAACTTCCCCCTTCCCCCCTTATCCCGATTCTTCTAACCGTTCTGTTAATTTGACATACTGTATATAACTTAGTATGTCAGTTACATTGGACAATTTATTTCTGGCATTAACTCAGTGCAGTTTTTAAAGTGCAATTTGTCATTTAATTAATGTTTTCTTGGGTTTGACCTTTTGCAAGTACATTTGACCTCTGAGTACATTATCTCAGCCCAGGATAAATATTAATGGGGCATGAATTTTTACTATGAAAATCTTTAGATGTTTGATTAAGAATTACTTTTTGATTAAGATTTAAATATGAAGGAAATAAAAAGCAGCCCCTTTGTTCGGCTTCTACAGGAAATCAGATTTCCCGTTGATGAATTATTTCACCCAATAGAGGGAATTACATACTATTTTAAAAATGTAATGACAGAATTATTTACTTTGGAAAATGTCCGTTGTGTGAATTTTGCTTCCGTCGTTGTTTTTGATATCTCTTTGTATGTATATAAAGATACCTAATGGGCAGGCGTGTGATATAGATAATATCTTCACTCCTGCAGAGTGAGCTCTGGAGACTCACGAGTGCCAAAGGTATGAGCGAGAGTATCCAGAGCTCATAATTCAGGAGTGAGAATATTATCCATAGCACACAATCTGCCCATTACGTGTGCTATTTATACAATGGGGGTGAGAGCTTCAGAAGTATAGTTATGTTTTCGTGTGTGCTCTTTTATTTTATTGTTTGGTAACTGGGTAAGTTTCTAGAGGTGACTTTGGTGCATTAGGCAGTTAAATGACTTGTTTAGAGTCACACAGTGTGGAAGTGGAGGTTGTGAGAATCAAACCCAGGCCTGGTGTGCTGAATGTACCAAGCTGGTTCAAACCTTATTACTCTAACTTCTAAGCTATACTGAGAGCACTGTTTGTTTGTGTTCTGAGTATATGTAAGGTCCTGTCCACACTACACCTCTGTAACATTACAGAGGGCCCAACCGTTACCGCAATGGTTTGCATTTACACCTGTAATGTTACAGATGGCATTTTCATAACCGTTGTTGAAACCACATATGAGGTGGTTTCAACAACAGTTATGAAACCGGTTACACCTCGGTAACATTACCGGCCGTAGTGTGGACGCGTGGCACCGGTCCCCTAGCGCAGCGCGAGCTGCATTGTGGGATCGGGTGCCGCCGTAATAGTCGCTCGGCTCCCGCAGTGTGGCCGCAGTGTGAACGCACTGCACCGCTCCCCGGCTGTAATGGTTTGCATCCGTTACCGGGCCTGATCGGTGTAGTGTGGACGGGGCCTAAGTGTTACTGAATGGGCTGGGAGTGTTACACACACTATGGGAAACAGGTGAATGTGTTTGCCAATGCTAATTGAGTTAGTTTCAGCAAGCAGTGAGAAACAGAAACTGTGAGGCACTGTAATTTAGATTGCAGGTTTTCTTGAAAATGAGAATAGCATAGTAATGGGCTGGGAGTTTTACAATCACTATGGGGAAACAGCTAATTGTACAATGGTGAAAATAGAAAGTGCCAAATCCTGCATTCTCATTGGCTGGCTGGCACCTTTTCAGCATGGTAAATCCTCCAGTGTACCCACTGGAAAAGGTACCAGCCAACCAAAACTCATGATGCCACCCTAACAGGTTTCACTTCCCCCAGTCAACATCAAACAGAAACACCACCATTTTTACTCGCTGCTTACTGAACCAAGCCACTGCAAATTCAAAAAAATAAACAGCTCCTTCCATTTAATAGATGCAGATGAGCTCAAAAACTATTTACTGTAAAAACCGAGCCATCCAACAGTGAAATGTTACCTCCACAAAACAATGTGAAATCTGCCATCGGCACCTCCGAATCGCACTACCACGAGAAACACGGCCGCAGCAAATGCCGACTCCTTAGCTCCACTCAGACTGTGCATCGATGCTCAACTGCCGGCCACTCTTCACTCCAAAGCTGACAAGCATGAACCATGGCCAAAGGTAGGGCTTCTGCTTTTCGGCTTCTTGGTACTTTCTGTGGCTCTGATGGTTGCAGCATTAGCACTGTTTTGACTGAGATACAATTATTTTGTATAGGTCTGTCAGAGGAAGGTTACAGTTCAAACAGCACACAAATTCAAAAACTCTGCTTTTAAAAATAGGGGGGTATACAGTGCACTTTAGCATAAAAAAATGTTTACAGTTCGTTACTTACTGCATTTTCTGCAAAACCTCTTTGTTACCAAATTGAGAGACAGCTAGTTCATTAAAAAAAAGTCTACACTTCTCTTCTACCATAAATACTGATAGCAACAAGGAACTATTTCTTTAAGTGGAAGAATATCAACACCATTCCAGCAAATTTTTTATAAAATCACACAAGAAAAATATGACAAAAATGGAAAAAAAATGTTTTCCATAGTATAATAGCAATATACCCCTCTAGGGAGTGGGTATACTGGTGGATTTACCACTTCTGTTGTGGTTAAGTCACTCGGCTGCACCTCGGGACTGAACCACACCAGGCATGGTAAACCCACCAGTATACCCACACCCTGGAAGGGTATATTGCTTCAATATCCTTTGCAATGTTAACTGAGTTACTTGCAAGTAGCAGTGAGAAACAGAAACTGTGAGGCACTGTTATTTAGAATGCAGGCTTTCTTGAAAATGTGAGTAGTATAGTAATGGGTTGGGAGTTTTACAACACTATGGGAAACAGCTGAATGTCCTTTGCAATGTTAATTGAGTTACTTTTAAGGTAACAGTGAGAAACAGATTTGTAAAAGTTCAATTTAGAATGCAGGCTGTAGTGAGTGAGTGAGTGAGTGAGTGAGTGGTGACATTAGCAGAATATGTATATTTGTCAGATATTCTAACTCCGGTGATATCATTGTCAGATATCACACTCCAGTGGAAATAATCTAGTTTATCACACTGATATTGCTCTCACCCCCCATTGTGTAAATGATTTTATCACTAATGTGTTTGTGTATATATCACTTTAAATTCACCTGTATAAATTATCACATGGGCTGTGAGTTTGTCAGATATGCCCCTTGAGAAGACCCGCTAAAGGGTTGAGGCACTACGGGCTATTGGTATTCTTTGTGGCCTCTCGCCATAATAAACTTGCACTTGCACACTTACTTCCAAACCATGAGTGTCGAGCCTTTTTTTGTTTTGGATTCAGTTTTGAGCTGGCAGCTCTGCTTGGGCACCACCGTCTTCAGCGTTGCACCTTTTCTCTTGTGTTGTTAGCACAAAGATTTACTTTAGTTTTAGGTTATATCTAGCCTTTTGAGACTTTTAGTTAGTAAATAAGTACCACAGAAGGGTCTATGAAACTCAGCTCCAGACAAGCCTCAGTGCACCTCCAGTATCCCAACAAGCACTGCAACTAGTAGATGAGAGAGGTAAAGAAGAAGGGGTATGTTTTTTTATATATTTTTCTTTCTTTTGTTGATTTTAACATATAATAGACACACACCCACTCAGAATTTAAAATGTATTTAAAATATAGTCAGGTCACAATCAGCCTGGTCAATTACAACCCCTGTGAAAGGACTGTACTTCATGCTACCATGTGGGAGGCCTGTATTCCATGCTACCATGTGGGGGCCTGTACTCCATGCTGCCATGTAGAGTCCTGTACTTCATGCTACCATGTGGGGGCCTGTACTCCATGCTACCATGTGGGAGGCCTGTACTTCATGCTGCCATGTGAGATGCCTGTACTGCATGCTATCATGTGGGAGGCCTGTATTCTGTGTTACCATGTAGTAGGCCTATACTTCATGCTACCATGTGGGAGGTCTGTACTCCATGCTACCATGTGGGAGGCCTGTACTTCATGCTGCCATGTGGGATGCCTGTACTTCATGCTACCATGTGGGAGGTCTGTACTTCATGCTACCATGTGGAAGGCCTGTATTCCGTGTTACCATGTAGTAGGCCTGTACTCCATGCTGCCATGTGGGGGCCTGTACTCCATGCTACCATGTGGGAGGCCTGTACTTCATGCTACCATGTGGAGGCCTGTACTCCATGCTACCAGGTGGGAGGCCTGTACTTCATGCTACCATGTGGGAGGCCTGTATTCCATGCTACCATGTGGGAGGCCTGTACTCCATGCTACCATGTGGGAGGCCTGTACTTCATACTACCATGAGGGAGGCCTGTACTTCATGCTGCCATATAGGAGGCCTGTACTCCATGCTACCATGTGGGAGGCCTGCATTCTGTGTTACCATCTAGTAGGCCTATACTTCATGCTACCATGTGGGAGGCCTGTACTTCATGCTACCATGTGGGAGGCCTGTACTCCATGCTACCATGTGGGAGGCCAGTACTTCATGCTACCATGTGGAAGGCCTGAATTCTGTGTTACCATGTAGTAGGCCTATATTTCATGCTACCATGTGTGAGGCCTGTACTTCATGCTACCATGTGGAAGGCCTGTATTCCGTGTTACCATGTAGTAGGCCCGTACTCCATGCTACCATGTGGGGGCCTGTACTCCATGCTACCATGTGGGAGGCCTGTAGTCTGTGTTACCATGTAGTAGGCCTATACTTCATGCTACCATGTGGGGGCCTGTACTTCATGCTACCATGTGAGGGCCTGTACTCCATGCTACCATGTGGGAGACCTGTACTTCATGCTACCATGTGGGAGGCCTGTACTCCATGCTACCATGTGGGAGGTCTGTACTTCATGCTGCCATGTGGGATGCCTATACTCCATGCTACCATGTGGGAGGCCTGTACTTTATGCTATCATGTGGGAGGCCTGTATTCTGTGTTACCATGTAGTAGGCCTATACTTCATGCTACCATGTGGGAGGCCTGTACTTCATGCTACCATGTGGGAGGCTGTATTCCGTGTTACCATGTAGTAGGCCTCTACTCCATGCTACCATGTGGGGGCCTGTACTCCATGCTGACATGTGGGGGCCAGTACTTCATGCTACCATGTGGGGGCCTGTACTTCATGCTACCATGTGGGAGGCCTGTACTTCATGCTACCATGTGGGAGGCCTGTATTCTGTGTTACCATGTAGTAGACCCATACTTCATGCTACCATGTGGGAGGCCTGTACTTCATGCTACCATGTGGGAGGCCTGTATTCTGTTACCATGTAGTAGACCTATACTTCATGCTACCATGTGGGAGGCCTGTACTTCATGCTACCATGTGGGAGGCCTGTACTTCATGCTACCATGTGGGAGGCCTGTATTTTGTGTTACCATGTAGTAGGCCTATACCTCATGCTACCATGTGGGAGGCCTGTACTTCATGCTACCATGTGGGAGGCCTGTACCTCATGCTGCCATGTGGGAGGCCTGTACTCCATGCTACCATGTGGGATGCCTGTATTCTGTGTTACCATGTAGTAGGCCTATACTTCATGCTACCATGTGGGAGGCCTGTACTTCATGTTACCATGTGGGAGGCCTGTACTCCATGCTACCATGTGGGAGGCCAGTACTCATGCTACCATGTGGAGGCCTGTATTCTGTGTTACCATGTAGTGAGCCTATATTTCATGCTACCATGTGTGAGGCCTGTACTTCATGCTACCATGTGGAAGGCCTGTATTCCGTGTTACCATGTAGTAGGCCCGTACTCCATGCTACCATGTGGGGGCCTGTACTCCATGCTACCATGCGGGAGGCCTGTAGTCTGTGTTACCATGTAGTAGGCCTATACTTCATGCTACCATGTGGGGACCTGTACTTCATGCTACCATGTGAGGGCCTGTACTCCATGCTACCATGTGGGAGGTCTGTACTTCATGCTGCCATGTGGGATGCCTATACTCCATGCTACCATGTGGGAGGCCTGTATTCTGTGTTACCATGTAGTAGGCCTATACTTCATGCTACCATGTGGGAGGCCTGTACTTCATGCTACCATGTGGGAGGCTGTATTCCGTGTTACCATGTAGTAGGCCTGTACTCCATGCTACCATGTGGGGGCCTGTACTCCATGCTGACATGTGGGGGCCAGTACTTCATGCTACCATGTGGGGGCCTGTACTTCATGCTACCATGTGGGAGGCCTGTACTTCATGCTACCATGAGGGAGGCCTGTATTCCATGCTACCATCTGGGAGGCCTGTACTCCATGCTACCATGTGGGAGGCCTGTACTTCATGCTACCATGTGGGAGGCCTGTATTCTGTGTTACCATGTAGTAGACCTATACTTCATGCTACCATGTGGGAGGCCTGTACTTCATGCTACCATGTGGGAGGCCTGTATTCTGTGTTACCATGTAGTAGACCTATACTTCATGCTACCATGTGGGAGGTCTGTACTTCACGCTACCATGTGGGAGGCCTGTATTTTGTGTTACCATGTAGTAGGCCTATACCTCATGCTACCATGTGGGAGGCCTGTACTTCATGCTACCATGTGGGAGGCCTGTACTTCATGCTATCATGTGGGAGGCCTGTACTCCATGCTACCATATGGGATGCCTGTATTCCATGTTACCATGTGGGAGGCCTGTACTTCATGCTACCATGTGGGAGGTCTGTACTTCATGTTACCATATAGGAGGGCTGAACTCCATACTACTATGTGGGAGGCCTGTACATCATGCTACCATGTAGAAGACCTGTACTTCATGCTATTATGTTGGAATCCTGTACTTCATGCTACCATTTGGGAGTCCTGTACTTCATGCTACCATGTAGAAGACCTGCACTTCATGCTACTATGTGGGAGGCCTACACTCCATGCTACCAAGTGGGAGGCCTGTACTCTGTGCTACCATGAAGGTGGTCCATGGGTCGAAGTGTTCAAAAGAAAAGTAGAGGTACTTTGCACAAGATCAGCATAAAGTCACATATTAAACGTATGGCTTGATTTTAAAAAGTGATGGTATCCCACCACTTAGACCTCTGGGGAGGGCTGAACTCTGTGCTACCATGTAGGTGTCTGTGCTACCATGTAGGTGTCCTGCATTCTGTGCTACCTTGAGGTAAGCCTGTAATCTGTGTTACCATGTGGGAGATTTATTTATGTGCTGCCAGGTTGGAGATCTGTGGTTTGTTCTTCCATATAGGAGGCCTCTACTCCATGCTTTTTATTTATTTAAGTGTTTAACCAGGAAGGCATACTGAGCAGGCTACTACTCGATTCCAGATGCGTCCTGGGGGGTACATACGGTTGAGGTAGGTAAAACAATGTATCATACATAGCACATAGTGCAAATACCTAAGTAAGGACAGACCCAGTACAACTAGGTACCAGTTATAGCGGCGTAGAAAAACATGAGAGAACAAGTTGATATGACACAAACAGGCATTGTTTAAATACATACATTAGATATATTATGAGTAGGTAGGCAAATATTAAATGAACATAGGCTGCACGACCAAGGCTGTTACACTGTGGGCTGTTAGTAGGTCATGCTGCAAGAGCAGGTAGGGGAGAAGTGAATGAGAAGCATGGAGTTAAGATGCGATGGGGAGGAGAAGTGACGAATGTTTGCTGGGATGGAGTTCCACATCTTTGGCATGTGGTAGCTAAAGGCTGTCTGTCCCGTGGCAGTGGTTCTATGAGGGACAACTAGGATCCATGAAACATTGTTTCTGAGTGAATATGCTTGGGTGCTAGTGTTGTTTAGGGCAGAGAAGAGGTGGGGGGGCAGCTGGGACCAGTACTTGGCTGAGATTTTGGCACTGTGGGAGGGCCTACAGTTATCTAGAGATGTAAGACTCATAGATTGGTAGAGGGTACAGTGATAGTGGAGTATGGGCAGTTCAGGACAAAGCGACAGAAAGAATGGAAGAGGGGATCTAGTCTGGCTGCACTTGGGACCCGCTGCAGACCTACATCACCCATAATCGAAGACTGGGAGGATCATTTGCTACGATGTCTCTGCGTGGGCAGAGTGGGATGTTGTCACGGTTAGCGGTAAGTGTAACCGAGCTCGCGGTGCAGCTCTTGAGTATGGAGTCAACATGTGCTGAAAAGTTTAGGTGCTGATTAAGCCAGGCTCCGAGGTACCTGAAGGAGGTACAGGTCTCAAGGGGCAACCCATCCAGGGTATGGAATGTAATAGGGGAGTGGAGTGCTACCATGTGAAAGGCCTTCATTCTGTGCTACCATCTGGAAGGCAGTCACTTTGTGCTACCATGTGAAGGCCTTTCACTTTGTGCTACCGTATGGGGCCTCTCTGTTTGGGCTACCTTTTGGGGGGGCCTTCACTCTGTGCAATAATGTGAGAGGCCTCCATTTCATGCTACCATGTGAGAAGCCTGAACTCAATGCTACCATGTGAGAAGCCTGAGTTCAATGCTAGCATGTGAGATGCCTGTACTCAATGCTACCATGTGAGAAGCCTGAGTTCAATGCTAGCATGTGAGATGCCTGTACTCAATGCTACCATGTGAGAAGCCTGAGCTCAATGCTAGCATGTGAGATGTCTGTACTCAGTGCTACCATGTGAGAAGCCTGAGCTCAATGCTAGCATGTGAGATGTCTGTACTCAGTGCTACCATGTGAGAAGTCTGAACTCAATGCTAGCATGTGAGAAGCCTGAACTCAATGCTACCATGTGAGAAGCCTGAACTCAATGCTAGCATGTGAGAAGCCTGAGTTCAATGCTACCATGTGAAAAGCCTGAACTCAATGCTAGCATGTGAGATGCCTGTACTCAATGCTAGCATGTGAGAAGCCTGAACTCAATGCTAGCATGTGAGATGCCTGTGCTCAATGCTAGCATGTGAGAAGCCTGAACTCAATGCTACCATGTGAAAAGCCTGAACTCAGTGCTAGCATGTGAGATGCCTGTACTCAATGCTAGCATGTGAGATGCCTGAACTCAATGCTAGCATGTGAGATGCCTGTACTCAATGCTAGCATGTGAGATGCCTGAACTCAATGCTAGCATGTGAAAAGCCTGTACTCAATGCTAGCATGTGAGATGCCTGAGTTCAATGCTAGCATGTGAGATGCCTGTACTCAATGCTACCATGTGAGAAGCCTGAGCTCAATGCTAGCATGTGAGATGCCTGTACTCAATGCTACCATGTGAGAAGCCTGAGCTCAATGCTAGCATGTGAGATGTCTGTACTCAGTGCTACCATGTGAGAAGCCTGAACTCAATGCTAGCATGTGAGAAGCCTGAACTCAGTGCCACCATGTGAAAAGGCTGAACTCAATGCCAGCATGTGAGAAGCCTGTACTCAATGCTACCATGTGAGAAGCCTGAACTCAATGCCAGCATGTGAGATGCCTGTACTCAATGCTACCATGTGAGATGCCTGAACTCAATGCTAGCATGTGAGATGCCTGTACTCAATGCTAGCATGTGAGATGCCTGAACTCAATGCTAGCATGTGAAAAGCCTGAACTCAATGCTAGCATGTGAGAAGCCTGAACTCAATGCCAGCATGTGAGAAGCCTGTACTCAATGCTAGCATGTGAGAAGCCTGAACTCAATGCCAGCATGTGAGATGCCTGTACTCAATGCTAGCATGTGAGATGCCTGTACTCAATGCTAGCATGTGAGATGCCTGAACTCAATGCTAGCATGTGAAAAGCCTGAACTCAATGCTAGCATGTGAGATGCCTGTACTCAATGCTACCATGTGAGATGCCTGTACTCAATGCTAGCATGTGAGATGCCTGTACTCAATGCTAGCATGTGAAAAGCCTGAACTCAATGCTACCATGTGAGATGCCTGTACTCAATGCTAGCATGTGAGATGCCTGTACTGAATGCTAGCATGTGAGAAGCCTGAACTCAATGCTACCATGTGAAAAGCCTGAACTCAATGCTAGCATGTGAGATGCCTGTACTCCGTGCTACAGTGCCATGTGGAAGGCCTGCACTTGGGCATCACCACTGGGGCAGCTGTCTTGTGTCGGGAGGGGGTGAACTAAGCTGCACTACACCACATAAGTGGCACACTCACATGAGCACCCTCTACTGGCTGAACAAATGTACAGCATAAAATGTCAAAAGCAGAGGCAGAATCTCTCTTACTACTTGGTGGATTAGTGCAGCCATGACCGTGTGTGTGTGCGTGTGATCAGAGGTTAATGGGAGAAGTGGTTAATACAAGAAGAGTGGCCTGTGGGATAATGGTGAAGGGGGAACCCAAGCACCTCCCTGCTGTGGTCTGCTAATTCTGAATAACTATCCTTGGTAATATGGCCTCTGGCCAAGGCAGTTGCAGGAGGAAGGAAAAGTCTCAACCCTCAAAAAAATGAAAAAGATGTCTTCCTTCTGACTGTCGAAGGCTGAGAATCCAAATTAGGTGCAGCAAAATGGCATTCAAATTCTCCCTGAAGTGAAATTATTGTTCTACTGTGCAGCATAAAAAACTCATAATATGTGTATAGAATTACCTTAATTACTCTGTTATTATAAGTCTTGTCAATCAGTTTCTGTTTGTTACAAAATAAATTTAATGTCAGGGAACAAAACATGCTTTGTACTTTTTGACAAGGATTTTGTAATGAAATACCCCCAACATATTACAGCTTGCATATCAAAGGTGCGGCACCTTTGTTTAGGAGGGGGCTGTCCACCTTTTCAAACAAATGACTCACAAAACTGGTAAAACCAAAATAGTCTGTACGTGTTTGTGGATCCAGTTCTGTCTTCAACTCAATAGTTTCTCCCATTCCTTGACACTTTTTTTGAGGGGGGAGGGGTATGCTGCCTGAATAGCAAAGATATGGGATATTTTCCTATTGTGTTACATACTGCACCAGACAGAGACCTTTAGTGTCTTGAAAACATCCATGTATAAGACCTTTCTATGTAATAATATAATTAAAGGCAACCATGACCACTGTTCTATGTGGGTCTTGACCACACTCAAGGGCTTCCTCAAGTATAGCAACATTTCTGCCCAGTGACATCCAAAATGTTCAGATTGTCTCAGAAATATTTAATGTATTGGGTTTTGTGGAGACTGTTGAGTGGTCGCTTGGGGGGATTTTCCCCTCTGCCTTGAAAAGGGCAGTGGTGAGCAGTAGCGGCTCTAGCCACAAATGGTTACCAGGGCACAGCTGGGGCACAACAGATAACAGCCAGGGCACTGATATATTGTTACTATGGGGGAAGCTCTGCAATATATGGGGCACCAACTGGGGCACAGCATTTTTTTACCAGGGCACGTGCCCTGGTGGGCCCTGGTGTAGAGCCGCCACTGGTGGTGAGGCCCCTCCTTAAGAAACCATCCTTGGACCCTGATGATCTCTCAAACTACAGGTATTGAACCTTCCCTTTGAAGGGACGTTGATCGAGAAGATAGTGGCAGTGCAGCTGGAAAACAACATCTGGAGAAATATGACATCTATGACCCATTCCAGTCCAGTTTCTGGCCACGTGATAGTACAGAGACGACCTTAGTCAAGGTGCACCATTATCTCCTCTTGGCAAGGAGTAGCAGGCATTGCTCTGTCCTTGTCCTGTCTTCAGTTTTGACATGGTGGACCATGGGTGCTGCTGACCTGTCTAAGGCATTATGTAGGACTTGCAGGTATGGTGTTGTGGTGGTTCAAGTCCTACTTATCCAGCAGGGTGCAGCAGGTGGCAATCAGCTCTTCCATCTCGAGCAGTGCTGTGCTCTGCTGTGGTGTTCCCAGGGGTTGATTCTAGTTCCCATGTTGTTCGCCATGTACATGTTGCCATTTGGGGAGATCATTAGACGCTATGGTTTGAGTTTCATTGCTGTGTTCATGATAGCCACCTTTATGTGTCTTGTGCACCTGATGATGATACAACTGTCCAGGAATTGATGAAGTACCTTAGGAAAATTCAGGCCTGGATGGTGACCAGCCGGCTAAGGCTAAATCCACTGAAGACAGAAGTGTTACTAGTAGAGCTGGGTTGGTTTGGTTTGGCAGTGACAGTGGTGGTGCTACCCTTGCCTCCTTGGATGGCGTAAAGCTCAGAGCCATAGATGGGGTGAGGAATCTGGGAGTCATTGTGGACTCCAAGCTGACTTTAGAATATCAGGTGTCAGCTGTTGTCTGCAAGGGGTTTTACCATCTCTGGAACGTTTCCCGGATCAAACCTTTTCTGGAACCAGCTTATCTGACAACTCTAGTGCATGCCTTGGTTATGTCTAGCTGGATTATTCTAATGCTCTATCCGTAGGGTTGTTGCATCACTTGCAACTGGTCCAGAATGCAGCAGGTCCAGGCAACCTGAAAGATCTCCTGACCCCCTTACACACCTGACTGCCCCCTCTGGTCAGTGGGGGTGAATCTCTTGCTAATTCCCAGATTCTGTTTGAAGTTCTTGAGAGACAGGGCCTTCAGCATGTCTGCCCTGATCCTTTGGAACATCCTTCCCCAGGAAGTGAACGATTCACCATCCCTGACCTTATTCAAATCTCGTTTGAAGGCCCATTTATTTACACTGAGTTTTGGACCTGGCACGGCTGTATAATTCTGTGTAACATTATTTTAACTGTATAAATATCTATGAGAGATTTTATTGAATTCATCTGTTTTACTGTGAGGTACCCAGAACCCTTAGAAATAGCTGCCATTTAAATAAAATTGCCTTGCCTTAAATTATTTATGCACAATATGTAGGTAGTTATGAATGGAATTTTTAGGTATGTGTGCTTTTATGTCTGTTTTATATGTTGGTTGTGTTTTTTAATGTTGAAATTTGTATAGACCCTCCAGGCTTTGGAAAGTTGCCTTTTATAAATCGAATAAACCAACCAACTAAAGTTATACCAGTTATTGAAACCATTTCTTCTTGTCAATAAACCGTTGCACAAACCAAGTGGTTCTCATTCAGACAGACTACATGTGCAGACTACACTACGGGCTCCAGCAGTGGTCCTGTGTAGTTCAGTTTGAAAAGTAAGCCTTTGTTTTAGCAAAGTACCCATGTCTCATAAGATGAGAAACACATTCAATACACTGTAATAAATCATAGGAGCCTACATTTAAGTTGACTGGTTTCACATTCAAACAAGGGGAAAAGGCATTCTTTAGGTACATCCAGGGATATTGTAAGGTTAAAGGGGAATATAGTGAAGCTGAAGAAAGACAGGAAGGATGGGCAGAGAGGGGCAACAGGAAAACAAGAGATACTGAATAAATACTTTTGCTCAGTGTTGACTAGGGCGGAGGATGGGCCACCACTGAAATGTGGAGTAAAGAGGTAGGCAGAGCGGGAAGTGCTCAAGCAGCATGGGCAAAATAATGGTGGCAAGGGTGCTGGAAAAGCTTTAAGGAATGAATATAGATAAATTCATGGGACTTGACAACTTACACTTTTTTGCTCTTTGCATTGACTGTCGCGTCAAGACTGTTCAAGCTTTGCCATTTTTGGCTGGTTCGTCGATCAGTAGATCTAAAATCTGTGGCTGGGATTTAAAGTGCCCCGAGTCCCAGGAGAGGATCTGCTTAGACTTTAGTGTTGGATCTTATTTGGAGGCCTGAGAGTGCTACTGCTGGAATGGACTTTGTGCGGGTCTCCTGGTCCTGAACGTTGGAGGAATTTACGGAATCTACGGGAGGAATAAGGAAGGAGCTCCTACTCTATTTGGTATTGTGAGTAGGAACTACCGTATGTGTGTGAAAGTTGTGGAACTTGACTGACATCAGAATCAGTGGATCTGGGCAGTGTGGGTGGGATCTCCCCTATGTGCCCTGGGTTGTTGGTTTGTTATCACCCTTACTCTCTGTGACCAAATGGGAGTTGCCTTTTGAGCACTGGGGAGCCGGTGACCTGTTTTGGCATCTCCTAAATCCCTCACGGGGTATCCTGTGGGTTGTTCTTTGAGGGACTGCAGTTGCAGGTTGTGGGGAGGCAGGGTAGGTTGTGAGTTGGGTGCATTCATGGGGGGGGGTCCCTCCCTCAGTGGTTAGTTTTGCACACCCTAGCCTACTGTTTATTTTCTGATGTGTGGACTTCATTGAAGACTGCTGTGTTGGTCTGGACTTTGTTCCTCCTGGCTATTGAAGATCGTTTGGTTACGGCATAGATCCGACTATTCTGACTGGGTTGGATTATTTTATGTTGTTCAGAAGCTGAAATTGTTTTGATCTTGAATTGTGGTTTATGGCTCCATGAAGGGTCTGGAACTGAGAGTGGTGGACTGCTTTGGGGGTCCTTTCATCCTTTGTTACTGTGTGATAATCAATTCTAATTTTTTTTTTTTATTGCTGGTCCTTCTTCTCCCACTACGTGAGAGGTGGGGGGGGGGTGATTTTCACTGAACATTGAACTGGAGTGGTGAGAGGACTCCAGTTTACTACATCTTCTTTTCTCCTCTGTGTGAGAGGCAGCGGAGATGACTGTTTTGGACAATTAAATGCTGGAGTTGTGAGAGAACTCCAGCGTAATATACCTAGTTTATTATTTATTAGTTTTGTTTATTATATAAAGTCTTTTTTGGAGTTTTTATTTATTTTTATTGGTTGGTAATTTTAGGAGAAGGTTGGAATTTTATGAGGTGGGGGCAATACGGGCTACTGTTGATAGAAGATGTGTCAGCCTGTTGCTCTCCTGGTTAGGCACTACTCCCCTGCCGATCTCCGGGACTTCCGGCCCTTTTATTCTCCTCCTCCTCTGCTTGCAGAGGTTTATAACTGATGTAGGGCTTTAGGTATTGTTAGTAGAAGGAGGAGGAAGTGGACTAGGGGCCCCAGACTTCAGGAGGGGGGTGAGCAAGGTGGCCGTATCAGGTTATCTTGGTCAGGAGATGCCCTGGGTGCAGAAATGGTCTCTAGATCATGGTCCACCATGTCTGGTTACCATACCCAAGGGCTCCTGTAATTCTGGGCAGATAATTCGGTCAGCCCCAAAACCCTGTCTGACTCAAGTGGTGTTATGCAATGCCAGGTCTACTAGAAATAAAACAGCAATTATTGCTGATCTTGTTGGGACAGCAGACCTGACTTGTATCACCGAAACCTGGCTTGATGACAATGCGGGTCCCATTTTGGAAGTGGCAGTCCCAGCCAGATTTTTGGTGATACACCACTCGAGATCGGACCACAGGGGTGGGGGGGGGTGGCTATCTGTTTTAAATCGGAATTGGGCCTTACTGGTGTACCAGTAGGGGAGGCCAGATCATTTGAATTTACCTCAGTAGCAGGTGTGGGCTGCAGGATCATTCTCATCTACCATCCACCTGGGGGTGAGAAATTGTTCCTGCAGGAAGTGGCAGACTTCATCATCGATGCTGCATCGGAGTCACCCAGGCTGATGGTCCTGGGCGATTTCAATGCCTGGGTTGACGATGAACTCTCGCAGTTTGGTCAAGACTTCCTTTAGCTTATGTTATCATTGGGGTTCACACAGGTAGCTACCTCTGCCAGTCATAATCAGGGTCACTCACCTGACCTGGTCTTCCTTCTGGGGATCGAGTCCTCTGATCTGGTGGTGGAGCCAGTCATTTGGTCCGATCACTACACAGTAAGATTCAATCTCCAGCCCCTCCCTTATAGGCCTGCCCCTGTGGAGATGGTCAGATACCTCCCATTGAGGGGTGTAACACCGGAGAGTCTCTTGGCAGTATTAGACCTATTGGGAGTTCCAAGGGCGGGCGAGGATCCAGAGAATCTAGTTTTGGCCTATAACAAGGCTATCACTGAGGCTCTGGATGTTATTGCCCCACTCCGTGTTTACCCCCTCTCTCTCCACCCTTGGTCCCCCTGGTTTGATGGGACCTTGAGGGAGCTGAGACAGGTGGGATGAAGGCTAGAGCATCGCTGGTGAAAAACAGCCCTTGATGTCAACCACCTTAGATTGCTAGATCATTATCAAAGCTATCAATCAGCAATCTCACATAAGAAGGCAGAGTTCCTGTCCGGTGAGATAGCTGCTGCTCAGAATGGACCTGCTCAGCTCTCTCAAACCGTGGACAGGCTGTGCAACCCAGCCTGTCTACAGGTTCGAGGAGCATTTTCACAAGATAAGTGTCATGAGTTTGCTCATTTTTTTGCAGATAAGGTGGCGGACATCAGGGCTGAAATCTGTCTAGCACCTTCTATGGGGGTTAGTGGTGGTCGGTGTATGGTCACTTTCCCTCAGTCTTCTTGGATATCTTTCAACTGACCAGAGACAGGGGACATCATGTGGATTGTCCAGAAATTGCAGCCAACTTTCTGTAGTTTGGATCCGGGCCCTACACGCCTAGTATTAGGGTGTTTGGAGATCATTGGCCCGGTCTTTGCAGAGATTGTTTGGTGCTCTTTAGACTTGGGAGAATTCCCTAGCTCCCTGAAAGAGGCGGTGGTGACACCGTTTCTTAAGAAAGCTTCTCTGGACCCAAGCATCTGTGCAAACTAAAGACCTATCTCTAACCTTCTTTTTGTTGGGAAGGTGATTGAGAAAGTAGTTACACTGCAACTGGAAAACCATCTTACCATCCATGATGTCTTCGATCCTCTCCAGTCAGATTTCTGGAAGAGACATAGTACCGAGACCACTCTGGTTCGGGTGCTCAATGATCTCCTGATGGCGAGACCAGAAGTGCCGTTCCATCTTAGTGCTTCTGGATCTCTCTTCAGCATTTGACACCATGGACCATGGGGTTCTGCTCAAGCTTCTGATGGTTATCTGAGGACTGGCTGGTCCAGTTCTTAGATGGTTTCATTCTTTCCTAGCTGGCAGGTCTCAGATGGTGGTTTCGTTTTTTTTTCTCTGAACCATTCTCTTTGCCGTGCGGGATACCTCAGGGCTCAGTGCTGTCCCCCATGTTGTTTGCAGTGTATTTTCTGCCCCGAGGAGACACTGTAAGATGATATAGGCTGAGTTCCCACTGCTATGCAGATGATACACAGCTCTGTCTGTCTTTTGTACCCAACCAAGATAGTGTGGTCTCGATGTTTAGTGCTGTCTGGTGGAAATCCATGACTGGATGAAGTCCAGTTGGCTGAAATTGCATTCTGGGAAGACTGAGGTGTTAGTTGTGGATCTGGAGTGCTGGATAGAGAGGTTAGTGGTGGGGTTACCTTCCGGGCTTTGGCTCGATGGTGTACAGCTGCCCACCTCTGAACGGGTGCATAATCTGGGGGTGATATTTGATGATGGACTGACACTGCGGTCACAGGTGTTGACAGTCATCAAATCTTCCTTTTACCATCTTAGGAACATCACCAGAATTAAACACCTTGTTCCATCTGATGATTTGCCCATGTTGATCCATGCTTTTGTGACCTCGTGCCTTGATTACTGCAACTCCCTTTACCCAGGGCTTCCGGGAGTTGATATCCACCACTTGCAGCTGGTACGGAACACTGCAGCACGATTATTGACTGGGACTTCATGCACCAGTCATATTACTCCCGTGCTGTGTGATCTGCACTGGCTGCTTATACAGTGGCAGACCAACTTCAAGGTCAGTTTTCTGACCTACAAAGCCCTACACGGACTGGGACCAGATTACCTGCAAGAGCTCCTGGTTCCTTACAGCCTTGGCCGACCTCTCCGCTCAACTCATGAGGGGTTGTTAGAGGTTCCCAGGGTGCGGTTAAAGACATCTGGTGCCAGGGCTTTTATGCTCATGGCGCCATCCCTGTGGAGCTCTCTATCTCATCAGATTAGAGAGCGCGGGACCATGGAGGGCTTCAAGACCAGTTTAAAGACCTACTTATTCAAACAGGCTTTTAATATTTGAATTTTTAGGCATTCTGAGGATTTTAATTGAAGTTGTTGTTTTATGTGATTTTAATGAATTGTCTGTTGATGTTCTGTATGTAAAGCGCTTTGATGTTTGAATTGCACTATACAAATAAAAATATTATTATTATTATTACACCCAAGGATGCTTAAGGAGTCAGTAGAGGTGATAGCAGGGCCACTTGCAGACATATTCAGCTGCATACTGTCCGGGGGGTGGGGGGATACACTGCAGGACAGTGAATATGGCTCCTCAACACAAAAGTGGGAGGATGGATAAACCAGGGGACTCTAGACCAATCAACTTGACATCAATAATTAAAAAGATGATAGAATCTACACTAAGGTAGGAATTAGTAGACTTTCTGGAGGGAAATGGGCTACATGACACCAGACAACATGAGTTTACAAGGGAAAGTCTTACCAGGCAAATCTGATCATCTTCTTTGACTGGATGTGCAGGGCAGCCAATAGGGGATAGGCAGTCAATATGGTATACTTGGATTTCAGCAAAGCCATATACTGAGTACCCACAAGAGCTGGTCAAAAAGCTAAAGAACTTGGGGGAAAATGGTAAAACTGGGTGAAAGATTGTCTGAGGTGAACAACATGAAGGGTAGTAGTTAATGAGGAGTTTTCAGAAATAAGGGAAGTAGCAAGCAGAGCACCACCAGGGCAGTGCTGAGCCCGGTCCTTTTCAATGTGTTCATTTGTACCATAGAGGAAGGCATCAAGGGCATGATCTACATCTCTGCACATGACACAAAGATCTGCAGAAGGATGGACACGGAGAAAGGGATAAGGGAACTCAGCGAGGATCTGGGCAGGCTGGGGAGCTAGTCAAAGATCTGGCAGCTGGGCTTCAATTCTAAAAAATGTAAGGTAATATGCACAGGGAAAAGGACACAAAGAATGAAATGTGTGTGTGGGGGGGGTGCGCTGGAAAGCACCATTGAGAACAAGCATTTGTCAATGCCGAATGTTTGCTTGCTGGCATTGGCATTGGTAGTATAGGAGTTAGAGAGCTGCATAATAAGAATGGCAGTGAAGTATTGAACTGAAGCCAACCCCACCACCACCCTGCAGAGACTGATAGACATTGAGGTGTGCCTTTGGGTTGTCAGGCATAACGGCCACGCCATTTCACCACACCCTACCCTGCAGACACTGACAAGTGTCACGGTGTGCCTTGGGGTCTTTGGCCCTTATGCGCACCCCATTCCATGAGGAAATACAGTGAGATGGATCCTGTATAGGAGAATGCAGTGAACTTTGGGGCTGAAGAGTCCAAGCCACACTATGATGCCTCTCACTGGCTGCAGGGTGTGTAACGGTATGAGCATTACAGGCGAGAATCCCAAGTCACATCCCTGATGCCTGTCAATCTCTACAGGCTGGAGTGTTATGGTCGGAAACTCTAACACCTCAGGCGTTCATTGGCATTTTCACTCCAACTTTTCAACATGGGTTTTTTGTGACCCCCACCTTATGAACAGTGGCAATATCAGTTTGTTAGCCGAAAGCTAATTTTGCACAGTGACTACGCCATTTGGCACCACAGGTGCGAAAACACATTTCGAACAGGATGTGAAAAATGACAGCTGTACTGTTCATGGGGAGGTACAAAAAATGGCAATGTTGAAATTCTGCAGTGAAAATATAAAAAAAACTGGTGAAGTTACGAGCGTGCGTAGAAAATGCGCAACGCACACCCGTAATGCAATTAGTTTGGGGATTTTTTACAGCAGATTGTCAACACAGGATTTTGGAACCTCCACTCATGAACAGTGTCACTGTGATTTTCTTAATCTGTCCCGAACAGTGATTTCCCACAGCGACCACGCATTTCTGCACTGGGCGAAAACATATTCGACCATGGTGTAAAATGACAGCAAAGCTGTTCATAAGGAAGTGTGGAAAATGCCAGTGGTGAAAATCTGGACTGAAAATATTAGAAATCCATGAAGTTGATGAGGGTGCGTAAACTGCACAATGGTTGCTCGTAACACAGTCATTTTTGGACTTTTTTCACCAAATTTTTAACATAGCCATTTTAACACCTCTGCTCATGAACAGTGTCACTGTGATTTTCTTACTCTGTCTGGAACATTGATTTCGCACACCGACTGTGCCATTGTGCGCTACATGGGCGGAAACACGTTTTGGGAAAGATGTGAAAAATGACACCTGTACTGCTCAGAAGGAGGTGTGGTAAAATGGCAATGTTCAAAATCTGGGCGAAAATATTGAAAATCCGCGAACTTGTGGCGATAGTAAAGAACAATATAGCGCATGCTAAATAAAACAGTCATTTTGAAATTTTTCACCAAATTTTTCAACACAGGGTTTTTGGGGCCTACCTCATGAACTGTGTCACTGTCATTTTGTAAATTGGTCCTGAAAGGTGGTTCCACGCAGTGACTGCAAAATCACCTTTCGGGGCCGATTAACCATGACAGTGACAGAATTCATGGTGAGGGTCCCATAAAAACCCATGTTGAAAATTGGTGAAAAAATTCCCCAAAATGCCTGAGATATGCACTAAAGTTGAAAAAAAAACTATTTATTCCATTGTACAGCATACCGGCATGTCCTCAGTTCACGGTCGGCTTTGAAGACTGCAGACGTGTTCCCAGTTCACCGAAGATCATCGCGCCAGACTCCAGAGGTAAGTATGGGATGAGGTGGGGTGTGGGGAGGTGGATGCACAGAGGGTGGTCACGGGTGGGGGGTCAGGACAGTCAGTGAGGGAAGTTTTTTTCTTTCAGGTTTTTTTTTTTTACTTAGACGACGCGGGACTTGTGCCATGCTGGGGGGCTGGAAGGCTGTTTGGGGGCATGGAGCCGATAGGGGATTGGGCACCCCTGTTGGCCATAGGAACTGTTGCCATGCTGGGGTGGGCTCCAGCGTGGCACCCGATAGTCTCTGGGGAGGAAACAGTGGAGCCGACAGGAGATTGGGCACCCAGTCGGCCATACAGACTGCTGCCACACACTGGGGTGGGCTCTCCACGGCACCTGGAACTCTGTTGGGCGAGCTGGCACCCCCATCACAGACTGTGCGTGGTGGGTACATGAGCACACAATATGCATGCGGTGCATGTGTGTGTGTGTGGGAGGCGCGCATGAGCACGCGACAGCTTACCACTGCTCACTGAAGCTTAGCTCTCCCTTTCAACTGTACAGCACTGCATTTTCAACTGCTGTCATAGACAGCTGCAGCATTCATTGGCGAACGGTGGCCGTGCCTGCAAACACACTGACTGAATTGGAAGATGGGTGCCACATGTCTGAAAACTCGGATGATGGCACTATGTTTCTTGCACATGTGTGCAAGCAAACATAAAAAGGAACTAGAGGTCAAGATATTGGCGAGCCTAAAAATAGCAGCACACCATAACAAAGCAATGGGTAAGGCAAACAGGATGGAATGCATAGGAAGGGGAATTACCAGTAGAAGCCAGAAGGTGATCCTCTTTTTGCACAGGTCAATGGTGTGACCACACCTGGAATACTGTGCAAAGTCCTGGAGTCCACACCTGGAGAGAGAATGTGACAAAGTAGAGGCAGTGCAACACAGCGCAAACAATATGCTCCTTGATCTAGGGAGGTAAGACGTACGAGGAGAGACTGCAGGACTTGAACACCCTTGAGAACAGGTGGAAAAGAAGTGAGGTAATCAAAACATACATACCTGCATGGGATAAATAGTGTGGATGCAAGGGAACTGTAAACTTACATGCAGGGACAAGGGAGAACTGACTTAAACTTGGCAGAGGGTAAGATTCAAGAGGTACGTCTGCAAGCATTGTTTCACAGAAAGAGTGGTGGACAAAGAGATCAAGCTGCTGGAGGCAGTAATACAGGCCAAATCAGGGAGCAGCTTCAAGCAGGGATGGAGCAGGCATATGGAATAAGTTGGAAAAGGGGAGGTAGAAATAAACGTGCAGGATGGCCAATAGAGTCAGTGCAGAGTCATGGGGCAGTGTTGGCCGACTGGCTGGGCCAGTGGATTCTTTTCTGCAGTTACTGTCTATGTATCTATGTTCTGAATGCAAATGATTTTTTTCAAACAAAACTTTGACCAGATTTTCATGAGGAAAATAATTTAGTTCATTTGTACTTGGGCTGGATAAAATTTACACAATTTTTGCAAAGATTTTTTGTGAAATACCAACTCATGAAAATAGTTTCATGTGATTTTAGTGGCAAAAAAATAAATGTGCCCAGCCTAAGTTAGAAGTAGTTTCACCTTTATATTGAACTAAATCACTTAATTTTATTGTAGACACACCCTCTGCTGTATGTGGAAATTACCAGACTTAGTGTGTGTGTGTGGGGGGAAGGGATTCTACTTCTCAGTACTGGAGCAACTGGCTATTAAAATTTATGTAAACCATCACTTACATGGGTTGGTTAGCAAAACTCAAAATTTATGAAGCCACTCCAAGGTCTAATTTCCCTGCTGTAATTTGGGACAGTCCTTTTGAAGTTCTCCAAGTGATTGTTTTTAGTATTCTGCAAAATAAATTACATTTGCCATCAGCAACACTCAGATCTTATAACATTACCCAAACATCTGAATTTTAGGATATTCTATTCTTATTATAGAAGTTTGCATGGACATTGTCTGTTCATTGAGGCTGCATTTCTTCCTGCTGCTTTTTGTGTCCTGAAGTCATGGTATCTGGTTTGTAAAGCCCTGTACACAGGCATGTCTACAAGATGTGCCTGCATCCAAGTGATTCTCGCTGCGGCCCACATCTACAAGATGTGCCATGTCCAGATGGTCCCTGCTGCAACCCACATATACAAGATGTGCCTGTGTCCAGGCAGTCCTCACTGCGCCACATGCCTACAAGATGTGCTTGTATGCAAGTGGCCCCAACTGTGCCACACATCTACAAGATGTGCCATGTCCAGATGGTCCCTGCTGCAACCCACATATACAAGATGTGCCTGTGTCCACGCGGTTCTCACTGCACCACATGCCTACAAGATGTGCTTGTATGCAAGTGGCCCCAACTGTGCCACACATCTACAAGATGTGCATGTTCAGGTGGCCCCCACTGCACCCTATGTCTACAAGATATGCCAGCATCCAGGTGGACCCCACTGTGCCCCGTGTTTACAAGATGTGATTGTGTCGAGGTAGCCCCTGCTGCACCCATTGCAGCATGCCCATTGCCAGAACCACATCCCACTGTGACAACTGGATGCCGTTTACTGATTAATTGATCAATTTTTATTTATTTAACCAGGAAGATACCACTGAGTTTGCACTCTTGAAAAATCATCCTGAAAATGGTAAAACAGTATGGTAGCATGCACTCAATTTTGGATGCATCTGCTGTTTTCTGTTGTTTTCAGGCCAAGTCAGCTAGACAATCAATTTGTGGAAACTAATTAGCACAGGCTGGGGGGGAGGTGATTTGCAGCCCCTAGCAGCCTGCAGAACACCCTCAGAGCACCAACATCCCCACATCCTGACTTCCCCCAGTCTGCCCTCCCTAAGAAGCCATAGCAGCCACCTGTCAGTTGGTCATTGTGCCCCAGGATCAGGGGCAGATGACAGACAGCAATGCAAAGAAGCAACAAAGTGACTGGGCTCAGCAACAGATGTGGAATTTATATTCCTAATTTTTTTATGAATATGTATTGTGTTTTTCTGTACTATGTTTTTTTGTGGGTTGCACCTGAAAATGGAACTTGTTTCCAGTGTGCTTACCCGCAAAGCAAATAAACAACAAACAGTAGATGGCAGACAAAGTATGTGTCAGAATTCAGCCTGCTTTGTTCACTGGGGATGCACCCACCTTTTAAAATCCTGTCCAGGCATATCAGGGGCAGAGCATACCCTTTGAAAATAGACCAGGGCAGAAGATGGTGCTTATGACATAAGAATAATTTCTGTTGCAACAGGCTGTGACACTGTATCACAGAATTATAATTTCGGGACAGGACTTTTATTTATTTCATTTTTGTTTACAGAGAAAGGAGGACTAGCCAATTCTGCATATTTCAGAACAGATGAAGTCTAGAGGGAAAATATCCTATTTTTATGAAAACGTCTTTAGTAATAAAAATGGAAGGTCATGAAATTCAGTTTTTGTATAGTTGTCCCTGGTTGATGCCAACTGAGATTTTTTGTGCTGGAGATTGGAACATCTCTGTAAAGTGATGTTGGTGCTGTTGATCTATTATAATGTCCTCTTGAAGAGCTGGTGGAGTTGACATGGCACTGACATTGAGTGACATGTGATGGCAGTCATGATGTTGACATTTGTCACAGAGATACAAAAGATACCAGACTTGCCAAGTCAGAATATTTTGCTTCCAACTTCCAGAATAACCATAAGTGCCTCATAAAATTCTGGAATATTATTCACTCGCTTTTTAATCCATCCATCCAGTCACCCATCCCATTATTGTACTGTAAATAGTTCCACCATTTCTGACCCCACAACAGTTGTTTCGCCTCCAATACATTTTTCTCCTCATGTGCCATCTCACTGCTCCACCCCTCATCTCTTCTCCTAAGACTCCTCATCCCCTTTTCCCCCTTCCTCTCCTGGAGCTGGAATCTCATCTATGTTGGCCCTCAACCCCTCCAAAAAAGTCCTCCATCTTTCTGCTCCTACTGTGGCCTCTCCACCTCAGTTCTCCTTAATCTCACCTTTATGACTGGTTTAGTTCCTGGTGATTGGAACTGGAGTATAGTCTCCTCCTTCATAAAGGTGGTGACCCTTCTGACCCAGATAACTACCATCCTGCCTGTCTTACCCCTGAACTTGCTAAACTTTTTTTTTTATATATATATATATTTAATCTATATTCTACTCCCTGCGGCTCGGTCTGCATTTATCCTTCCGCCGTCCTCTGCACCCCGTGTGACCCCTGATGGCTCACCTGCACAGGGCAAACACACACAGTGCCCAGCAGCCAGGTCTGGATCTAATACCCTGGCATGATTCCATATGGGTCCGAGGGTGTGCAGAGGCACGTCCATCAAGCAGCCCAACTGACCACCATTCTTTCACCATGTATTTTCTCCCCTGGGAGTACAGACGTGCAATGACATCTGGATACTACATACCAACATCTGCTGTACTCCCCTCTCTAGATGCACCACAACTGTAGAACCCCCGGTCTCCATTGGGGGATGCTACACTGCAGTGTAAGCCAAGAACCCTTCCCAGGGAGAGGAGAGCAGTTGGTAGACTCTCAATCCTCTCCCTCCCTGGCTGACCCCCGACAGTCCAGGCTCGTACCAGCATGGCACGAAGTGTGGCATCCAGCGCCTCAACCCTCAGTGTCACCAGGCCAGGCTGGACTTGCTAAACCTTAGAAGCATCTGGTGCTCCCTCAATGCTCCTCTTTCCTTGACGCATGTTCTTTCCTCCGTCATTACCAGTCTGGGTTTAAAAAGTCCCACTCCACTGTTTCATCCCTGATCAGGCTCGCTGACTCCATGCTGACAAGGATGGATCAGACCCTAATTACATCTGCTATATTTGTCAAACTGGACAAAGCCTTCAGCACTGTTACTAGCTCCTCCTAGTGGAGAAGCTAACAGAGGCTGGACTATCAGACCTCATGGTCAAATGATTTTGCTCCTACTTTCCAGTCAGGTCCCAAACCATTCTAGTAGGGGACTCCCTCAGGACAGGTGTACCCAAGACTCAGTCACTGGTCCCATCCTAAATGACCTCTTCCCCTGGACATGTGTCTCCTCATACATTCACATGTATGTAGATGACCCAATGCTTTTTTGCCTACAGTCCCTCTGATTCTGAGCTGGCTGTGCAGTTCCAGTGTGACTTTAACAACAGCCAGCATTGGTTCCTTGACAACTAGTTCACCTTGAATGCCAAGAGAATCGTCTGTCTAAGATTTTGGGTACTAGGCAATGACTCCCCCATCTTCATGACCCTAGGTAGCTCCCAGCTATAGGAAGTGTCCTCCTTCAAATACCCGAGTATCTGGTATGGTCATTAACTTTACTTCTCCTGCCACACTGGCACATCCACAAGAAATGCCTCAAAAACTTGGTCCAGTACATAGAACAAAGCCTATATTCCATTCACCTGCCCAAGAGGAGATTGTAGAAATAGTCCTCCCAGTATTTGGAGAAGTAGGGCTTGATTCTCAAAGGGTCAGGAATACCACAAGGTGCTTGCATCACAGAAGCATGACACAAGGGGCTCACTGCACCACACCTTGTGTCATTCTCTGTCTTCAAAAGGAGCTTGTGGCACCGAGGAGGCTTGGTGCACCAGGCACTCTTGCACCCAGCTTGTGGCATGCCGCAGGCAGCACTATGGTGCTGAGGAGTTTTGTGCCAGTAGGCAGCTCCCATATCTCCTATGGTGGAATTCCATTGACTGCGGTACCAACCCAGAGTTAAACCAGCTCTGAGCTGGTCTGTCTGGTGTGCCAAAAGAGGTCCCACCTATGAACTCCCCAGGGCGTGGTGGCAGCAGTGCTGTCCACTGGCATTGATGGTGGTGGACTGCTGCTGGGCATGGATTGCAGGTGAGCTGCACTGCTGGCAGTATGGCATGCTAGTGGGGTGTGCCCTCTGTCATACCAGGGGCATATGCAGGGCATAGGTGGCACCCTACTTACCTTGCTAAGGTGGAATGGAATATACCCAGAATGCCAGCCAGTGTCCCAGTGCTGACAGACTGCATCACTGCCAGTGGTGGGGCCGGACAACTGCAATGGATATTAGGCCTGCCCTGTGGGCAACACATCCGCTTTTGCCATCAGTGCTGCATGTCTGTCCCACAACTTGTGCCATTCCTTTTCCATGCACCTTCCCTTTGCTGCACAGGTGTGTTTCACGCAAGCTGTGGGACTTTGGTGCCAGGACCCCTCCTGTACCTTACTCGGGTGCAGGGACCCAGGCACAATGAGGTTCAGCGCAAGCTGCCATTGACACAGCTTGCACCTATCTTTGAGAATCAAGTCCATGGTGTTTAGTGCTGCCCACAAATCCACATTCACCAGTCTAACGATAGTAATGGTCATACCTTCAAATTCTGTGCAACTCAATAGGTTCGGCCAGGGAATGGAGGAGGCAAGCTGGGTTGACTATTATTGAAGAGTGATTCCTTCCAGATTTTAACCCTGGCCACTGGGCAATTTACAACACCCAGGATTAAATGATAAACTAGAACTGGCCACCTTTCTGAAAAAGTAATGAAGTCAGAATTTGTTGTTATGTAGTTCCTTTGTAATAGTTCATGCTTTCTTTTTTCAGATCTGAGCTGTTTTTGGTTTTTGATTAGTTTTGGACTGCCTGCAATAATGTTCAGCAACATTATATAGGAATGCTATGACTTTGGTGACCGCGATTGGGCACCTATCAAAAGGGCGACTTAATCGTGGCGCCTGTCATCGGGGCGACTGGGGAAGGTGGGCATCCGGATAGGGGGATGTGCGAAATAGCGACATCCTGTCACTACATGCCTATGCATGCCGGGGGCAAGCGAGCACGCCTAGCGTGGGGTGGGAGAGAATGGAGGGGTTGTAGGGGGTGATGCTGCAGTGAGCTGCTGAGCTGCTGCCATAGCATGGAGGGTGGGTTCAGGGCTGCGGCGGGAATGGTGCTGGATTCGGGTCTGGGCGCTAGTAGTTTTTGTTGTGCCCGGCCCAAAATATTATATATGTTATGTTTGCACCCCCCCGAAGTTGAGAATCCTTAAGTAGGGGGGTGTGGGGGGTGCAGCCCCCTGCATAAAACAACAAATCCCAACTCCCCGGTGCCGTTATGCTGTGCGCCAGGGAGTACATCGCTAAAATATTTTTTCTGCGATGTGCCGTCGCCCTAACAGCGATCACCCATCAGCAATCACCATTATCACATAGATCCCATTATATATTATTACAATTGAAATTGATTTTGATTGTTATTAGCCCTTATCAATATTTTTTGTAGTAAGATATCAATATATAAATTTATGAATTATCATCTGTTTGAAAATATTAATAAGCTGCCTTTTGAAATAATTCCCTACTGCTCCAAGTGAAAACTCAGCAGTCTTTGCCACAAAATGCTTGCAGAAACCTCAGGTCATTTTGCAAAGCTGTATTACTTTATTGTGAATAAAAAAAAAACATGCAGAGTGACTGGTGTAGCCCAGGGAGGCTACCCACTGTTACCAACGTTTCACACTCATTACGAGTGCTTTAATGCACTTATAAATGAACTGTCACTTCAAGTGACAACTGCAAAGCGGGTGGGCCTCCCTGAGGAAGCACAACTGTACAAAACTGGTTGGGTTTTGTGCATTTGGGTAGGGTGTTCCTGGAAAGGCCTGTACATTTGTTTTACCAATGTGTACTTGTATGCACAATGTAGCACATTCATTGATAAAGCAGTTTGCATATATAGTCAGTTTGAGGTAGCCTAGTTCTAGTCTTTTTGTTTGCTGAACCAATAAACAAATCCAGCCTAGCAAGAGTGAGACTACCTCTGCCTCTTCTCTTTTGACATGTTCCCCTTATTACCCTTTACTCCTCACTAGCTCTTCCTCCACTAACAGTTAGTTGGCATTGCCTCCCTCACACTGTTTCCCTTCTATCCATATTTAGGGTTGGATCCTTCCCCTGCTAGCCTACCACGTCTCCCTCCTGTTCTGTCCCCTTCCCTCCTTCATCTTCCAAAACTATGTTCCCTACTTTTTTATGTTTGCTTGCACGCATGTGCAAGAAACATAGTGCCATCATCCGAGTTTTGGGAGGTGTGTCACCCTCTCTTCCAATTCAGTCAGCGTGTTGGCAGGCGTGGCCTCAGTCCTCCAATGCATACTGGAGCTGTCTATGACAAGCTCCAAAATGCAGTGGCGTACAGTTGAAAGGGGGAGCTATGCTTCAGTGAGCAGTGATCAGATATCGCCTGCTCATGCGCAGCTCCCCCTACACACACACAAACACATGCACGCATACTGCATGCTGCCCCCCCCACGCACACACTGTATAGCCAATGGGAGTGCCCAATCCTCCTTCAGCTGTGCTGCGCTCCTCCCCAATGCCTTCCACATGCCATGCTGGGTGCCCACCCCAGCATGGCAACTCATGGTATAGCTGATGGGGTGCCCAATCCCTGTCGGCTCCACTGTCCTCCCACCCCAGAGTACAGGGTGCCATGCTGGGACCCACCCCAGCATGGCAATAGATCTTATAATAGCAGGGTGCCCAATCCCCCGTCGGCTCCGCTTCTCACCATCCCTGGCCTACGCTGAGGCCCACCCCAGCATAGCAAACATCCGGCGTCGTCATTAAAAAAAAAAAACTGTAAAGAAAAAATGGTCCCACGTGAGTCTCCCTGCCTCCACAACCCGCACTCCACCCACTGTGCACCCTGCTCTCCACCCCATACTTACTTCCGGACCTGGCGCGACGATCTTCGGTGGACCAGGAAGACATCTGCACTCTTCAAAGCCGACCGCGAACTGAGGAAATGCCGGTAAGCTGTATAATGGGATAGATAGGGTTTTTTCAACTTTGTTGCATATCTCAGGCATTTTTTGGAATTTTTTTGCAGCAAATTTTCAACATGGGGTTTTGGGACCCCTTCTCATGAATGCTGTCGCTGCCATGGCGTTATTCGGGCCCGAAGGGTGATTTCGTAGTCACTGCACAAAATCACCTTTCAGGACTGATTAATGAAATGACACTGCCAGTGTTCCTAGGTGGAGCTCTCAAGAAGCCTATTTTGAAAATTTGGTGAAAATCAAAAATGACTATTTCTGATGTCGTTGAGCAGTTCCTACACTGCTCGTAAGTTCGCAATTTTCAATATTTTCACTCCAGATTTTCAACATTGCCATTTTACCACACCTTCTTATGAGCAGTACAGCTGTCATTTTTCACATCTCACCCAAAACGTGTTTCTGCCCATGTAGCGCACAATGGCGAAGTTGGTGTGCAAAACCAATGTACAGGACAAATTAAGAAAATCACAGTGACACTGTTCATGAGCAGAGGTCTTAAAATGGCTATGTTGAAAATTTGGTGAAAAAATTCCTAAAAATGACTGTTTTACGAGTGTGCGTTGCGCAGTTCCTACACACACTCGTAAGTTTGCGAATTTTCAATATTTTCACTCCAGATTTTCAACACTGCCATTTTACCACACCTCCTTATGAGCAGTACAGCTGTCATTTTTCACATCTTTCCCAAAATTTGTTTCCGCCCATGTCGCGCACAACGGCGCAGTCGATGTGCAAAATCAAGGTATGGGACACATTAAGAAAATCACAGTGACACTGTTCATGAGCAGAGGTCTTAAAATGGCTATGTTGAAAATTTGGTGAAAAAATTCCTAAAAATGACTGTTTTATGAGCGTGCGTTGTGCAGTTCCTATGCATGCTCTTAAGTTTGCGAATTTAATATTTTCACTCCAGATTTTCAACATTGCCATTTTATTACACATCCTTATGAACAGTACAGCTGCCATTTTTCATATGTCGCCCAAAATGTGTTTTCGCACATGTAGCACACAATGGTGCTGTTGGTGTGCAAAAGCAATGTTTGGGACAGATTACGAAAATCACAGTTACACTGTTCATGAGCAGAGGTCTTAAAATGGCTATGTTGAAAATTTGGTGACAAAAGTCCATAAAATGACTGTGTTACGAGTGAGCATTGCGCAGTTTCCACGCACCCTCGTAAGTTCATGACTTTGTAATATTTTCAGTCCAGATTTTCACCAGTGGCATTTTCCACACTTCCTTATTTACAGTACAGCTGTCATTTTTCACAACATGGCCGAAGTGTGTTTCACACTTTCAAGCGCAGAGAGTGCGTGGTTGCTGTGGAAAATCATTGTTCAGGACAGATAAAGAAATCACAGTGACACTGTTCATGATCGGAGGCACCAAAATGCCTGAGTTGACAATCTGCTGTAAAAAATCCCCAACCTAATTATATTACGGGTGTGCGTTGCACAGTTTCTATGCACGCTCGTCACTTCACCATTTTTTAATATTTTTACTGCAGATTTGCAACATTGCCATTTTTTACACCTCCCCATGAACAGTACAGCTGTCATTTTTTACATCCTGTTCGGAATGTTTTTGCACCTGTGGTGCTAAATGCCATAGTTGCTGTGCATAAGCAGCTTTCGGCTAACAAACTGATATTGCCACTGTTCATGAGGTGGGGTCACAACAAAAAAAACATGTTGAAAATTTGGAGTGAAAATACCAACGAATGCCTGAGGTATTAGGGTTTCCAACCATAACACCCAACCCTGTAGAGAATGACAGGCATCAGGGGTGTGACTTGGGATTCTTGCCTGTAATGCTCATACCATTCCACATCCTGCAGCCAGTGAGAGGCATTGAGGTATGCCTTGGACTCTTCGGCCCCAAAGTTCACCCCCATTCTCCTATATCACACCCATCTCACCATATTTCCTAATGGAATGGGGTGCGCATAAGGGCCAAAGACCCCAAGGAACACCGTGACACTTGTCAGTGTCTGCAGGGTGGGGTGTGGTGAAATGGCATGGCCATTATGCCTGACGACCCAAAGGCACACCCCAATGCCTGTCACTCTCTGCGGGGTGGTGGTGGGGTTGGCTTCAGTTCAATACTTCACTGCCATTCCTATTACGCAGCTCTGTAACTTCTACACTACCACTGCCAATGCCAGCAAGCAAACATTCGGCATTGACAAATGCTTGTCTTTCTTCCCCATGCTAAGATTTCTGCAAGAGTAGACTATTGTTTCCTATAGGCCCCCTTTCTTGCTCTGGTCTAGCCTCCCACTCCATCTGCTCCTCCCCCTTCCCTGATACTTTGAAGACTCTACTTTATGGTCACACAGGACTGTTCCTGATCTTGCCCCCCCAAATGTACTCTCACTTCACTTTACTGCCTACTTCTTCCTTTTTCCATGCCAGTTCTGATATTTGCTCCTTGTTCTTTGATCTAGTCCACACCTGTTTCGTTTGGTTCATTTTAATTGCTTCAATTTTGACTACGTCCCCATGGATTCCACATTTGTGTGTATGTTAACTTCAGCTTGGCATTGATGTCCCGGCTGATTGTCTTCTGCATACCTGCTTATGTTTTGTACTATTTTCTTTTCTTGCTTGCTTGTTCATCCCTACCTTGATTGTCCTCTGACTGTGTCCTGCTGTTCATCAGCCTTACTGCCCTCCTGACTGCTGAACACAAAGGCTCCATTCCTCTGTTCATCATTTCAGTTTGCCAGCAGGCCTCCATCCTCAGGGACAAAAAAAAACTTTCCTGTGGTGGGCCATAGGTAACTTGATATGTCCAGGCTCAACTCAAGTATGGAGACCTGCCAGAATGAAGCTGGGATGGAAACAAAAGGTGGCTGCATGAAAGGAGTAGTGGCATCATGGCCCCCCCACCCAATAAGTTTCTACCCTCCTCCTACTCTTCTATACGAGCCCCTGATGCATGCCTGACTGCTGGGGTGGACACGTATGGTCACCCACGACTTCAAAGGCACCCTCAACCCATGCAGGAGGAGGAGGAGGAGGAGGAGTTTGAATTACACAGGGTTTCTGTCCCTCTCCATGGAGTCTAAGAATACTCCTCTGAAGAACACCCAGGACTGCCAGTCTAAGACATGGGATCAGGCTCGTCATGCAAACCCAGGTCCCACACACGAGAGAGCAATGGGCACCACTAGTACCACTGTTTGTTTGTATATTTTTGCACTGCGTCCCTTTTTGCACATCTTCTTCATATTTTACAACTGTTTACCAGTAAACTGCACACTTAATTAAATCAGGTTGTTATTGTGTTATGTTTCCCCTGTACCCCTCCCAGAATGCACCTGGAAATGAGCTGTTCTTGGCTCAGCATGCTTTCAGTTAAATCATTTTACATAACTAAATAAATAAATGAAATAAATAAAACCATGATAGCTGAATGCCGGGAAATATACTTTAAGCTATTGTTTTATTTCAGCTCTCACTTGGTAAGACTGATGCAGGTTTTGAAATAATATCAAGTGTGGCATTATAGTCAAAGCAGATTCGAAATAGTATCAGGTGTGGTGTTATAGTCAAAGCAGTGTCACACTCAGCTAGCCAAATATTTAGCAAGGTTTTTATCTGTACATCGGTTCACAAGGTGTTGACATATGATGACACCTCAAGTTAATAGCTACCATAAGTTCTGAAGTACCTGCAAAAACAAAACAGCATACATCAGTCCATGTGAAGTGCAAGGAAGTACAAAAGTCATTTTCTCAGAGGTGTATATGTTTGTTGGATGCCATAGTGACATTTTTGTGACAGAGATCAAGCTCCTGTGAATTTGACAGTCTGTTGTCATTTGCTGTCTCTGTATCATGTATAGCAGCTTAACAGACAAATATTTATGTCTGTCATTCCTCTGTCTCTCAGTACTGGTGATACAAGTTCCTTAAACTGATTCTCAGGCTCTCTTGAGAGCCATTTTGCCACAGGGCATGGAGTTTCCACCCAAGAATATTATAATTGAACTACTTTCTTTAGCAAATGATTCATAATGAGTTTTTAACAAGGGTAGAGAGCTTGTGGCAAATTCACTTCATTCATGGGTCCCACGCCTACACAAATAAAGTACTTAATTATTTCCTTCAATTGATGTAACCAGGTTAGCCAAACTGAGGTATGACATATAGCATAATGTACATTTGTGGAGCTGTGCAGCACTCTTTTTTTTTTTCACACACCTGAGGTGTTAGGTGCCACGCGACCACGAGAGCCAAGCTCAAGGTGTATAACTAGACATCTCACACCGAGAGTGTGTGAAAAAAACTTGTAATGCACAACTCCCCATACTTTATATAAATGCTGGCTCTACTGTATAAAAAACAGTGTCAATCCCTGTTGGTTTAAAGGGGAATAGTCAGCACTAAGAACCCAACACCCAAGTGTGGAGCTGGTCTCAATTTTCAATCTATGTAATTTATTTTTTACTTATTGTTTACTGCAGTATATTAGATTGTATTTGGAACCCTGCTAACTCCCACCCTGGCATTTGCTGTAACCAGGACGCCCAGAATCTGACTCTCTCTTTCTTTCTTTCTTTCTTTCTTTCTTGCTAGCTGGCAGTCAGTCATCATGATATCCGAGCTGGGCTACAGCCATTGGCAATTCAATAGCCTGCATCGCATGTTAGAGCTTTTATAAGCTCTGATGAGCTGTTTGTCAGTCCTGCTGTTATCTCAGAGCTAAGTACAGCCTTCAGTGACTGTACTTAGCCCTAGGAGGACAGTGGGGCCAGCAAACAAAAGACCAGAGCTTATAAAACTCTAACATATACTTCAGGCTGAGGAATCTTCCACAGCTGCAGCCCAGTTCTGAGGTCAAATGGTTCACTCCTACCTCTGGCCAGCTGAACAATCAAATAAATTTGAAATTTTGAAGTTTCAGAGATAGAGCTTCATCTTTTCCTTGTTGAGTCTAGGCGTTTCACAAGGCTTAGTCCTTGGCCTCATCCTGTACTCTGTCTTAACCTGCCTTTGACTTGTGGCTCCACTCATCCGATATTCACATGAATGCATAGGGCTTGGTACTATACACATCTGGTCCTCCTACCCCCTGACCTACTTGTTCAGCTCCAATGTGACTTTATTAATGTCCAACTCAGGTTCTGTAAAAATAATCTAATCATTAGTGACAGAAGGAATGTCTCAATAACCTGTGACTCCCAATTTGAAAATGTCTACTCTTTCGATACCTGGGACTTTGGCTCAACAGTCATCTTGACTTCTTCAACAATAATGACGTCATGCACAGCATGCTTCTACCTAAGCTGTGTGCATTTTCTAGGAATAAGGCCTGCATCCTTCTCCTGGCATGGCAAGTGATTATTATAGAAATGATCATCCTTGCCTTTGACCACAGGGAGGTGGTATATGATGCCAACCTAATAACCCCACTTGCCAAGAGTGGACCTCCAGTACCATTCCTTATGTTGTGCTGACCTTAACTGCCATCCCCACACATATCACAGCTCCCTCTATTCCTCTGTCACTCTCTCCCATCTGTAACCCAGTGTTGGGTAATGACTAGTTACTTGTAACTAGGAACTGTAATCTGATTACTTTTCTAGGTAACTAGTAATAGTAATTGATTACTTTTAAAATAAAATAATAAGTAACTGTAATGACATTACTTTTCCCTAAAAGTAACTAGTTACTGTAATATAAACAGTAGTATAAATATGGTTGCTGTAATCCACCAAGGGGTTCTTGTGACTTCATAAACCTCAAGAGTGAAGCTCAAGAGGGTTTGACATCACAGAAATCCAGAGATTGTGCAAGTGTCTTTTGATATTCAAGTTTCAGTGTAAACAAAGAATGCTC
The DNA here is from genome assembly GCA_016271365.2 of Neoceratodus forsteri. Lineage (NCBI taxonomy): Eukaryota > Metazoa > Chordata > Ceratodontiformes > Ceratodontidae > Neoceratodus > Neoceratodus forsteri. The sequence goes on along the minus strand of CM057450.1, from coordinate 636,862,336 downwards.
AACGGACTGTGTGCTCAATTTGTTACAGCATCAGGCTGAAAAAAACCCTGCCTTCTGACAAGCACTGCATGAGCACCCAATATCTTCACCTTGCACATTGAATGCAAGTTGCCTACCATTTTTTGCCTTTTTTTCCACAATAAAAAGTTTAGGCAACATTTCATGGCTGTGAGGTGCCATTTTTGTGCAGCCTTGCTGATATTCAGGTTTGAGCAGTTGCAATGTCTAGATATTATAAGCTGCCAGAGGTATGGGGTGGTGTAAACCCATGGCTCAAATGGAATACAGAAACATAGACTTTGATGTCAGATAAGGACCGCTTGGCCCACCTAGTCTGCACATTTCCCTACCTACTGGATAAGCTGCCGATCCTAGTTAACTAACAGCCTATTTCTTTCTACCCCCCACAAGAATTGTCTTATGTCTGTCCCATGCATTCTTGAAACCCCTCACTGCTTTTGACCCCACAACCTCCTCAAGAAGGCTGTTCCACCACCCTCTCTGTGAAAAAATACTTCCTCACATTACCACTGAGCCATTCCCCCTCTATCTTCAAATTGTGTCCCCTTGTTCTTGCACATCTCTTTTTCTGAAAGATGCTACCCTCTAGGACTTTGTTGATTCCCTTGAGGCACTTAAAAGTTTCTATCATGTCACCCCTCTCCCTCCTTTCCTCAGGGGTATACATATTAAGCTCCTTTAGTCTCTCCTTGTATAGCTTCTTTTGCAGACCCTGCACCATTTTAGTTGCCCTCCTCTGGACTGTCTCCATCCTGTCTATGTCCTTGTGGAGATGGGGTCTCCAGAACCGGATGCAGTACTCCAGATGGGGTCTCACCAACTGTCTGTACAGAAGGATAATAACTTCCTGTTTTCTTCTGGTGATGCCTCTCCCTATAAATCCCAGTATCCCCAGCCATCCCTACTGCCTTCTCACATTGCTTGCTAACCTTAAGGTCATCTGATATGATTACCCCCAGATCCCTTTCCTGTTTTGTTGTTGTTACTACCTCCCCACCCATTGTGTATTCTTCCCCTGGGTTCTTGTTTCCCAGGTGCATTATTTTGCACTTCTTTGCATTGAATCCAAGCTGCCATACTTCTGACCATTCCTCCAACCTTGCCAAGTCCCTTCTCATCCTTTCCACCCCCCTTGATCAATGACATGCAGCCTTGTAATATTTAGCCTAGGAATTTTGACCTAATAATGGGTTGCCCTATGAGATCTTTGCTCTAACACAGTGGCTACGACTACAAGGTAGCCTCATTTATCGCACCACTGCTTTCTACATGGTTACAGACTCACTGCCTTTGGGTGTCAGGGTTGTTTTTACCAGTTGTCTCATTACAGAAAATGTTGTTAGGCTGAATGGCTCAGGTGAGGTGTCCTTGTGCTTGGTATCCTTGTGCCAGTTGTCGCAGATCCAGTGTAAATCACTGGACCCTCCAGTTTGAGTATTTCTTTAATCTGTAGAAAATGAAAATGGGTGTGCATACATAGCTTTCACCTTTCAGCCTTCTTACTAGGTCCTGTTGATAGTCCCCACTTAAGGACTCCTCAGCCCATTCACTTCTACTCTGCCTTTTCATACCTATCATCACCTTTTCATTTTTCATATTCTATTCTTACCTTAACTATTATCACTTTGTAATAACTGGCTAGTGTATTTTTCCCTAAGGGAAACTGGGTTATAATTTGCCATTATAACCTGCAGGTTATAACAGCAAACATGCACCGGCATTCCCTTGGTTAACACATGTGCCAGCCGTAGCTCTTCTCTCCCTCTCTACCTTTCTGTAGCACCACACGCTTGCACACTTCACTGTGATTGGCACTCGGCGGTAAGCTAACTTAAAAAAAAGTAAATAACTGGCCTATGTCTACTATTATGTCTAAGTTGTAAAAAAAAAAATAAATAAAAGGTGGAAACAAAATGTTTCAGGAGCAAGTCTTCAACAGCAGACTGCACTGAAACCCTGGTGTATCAGCTGCACGGGGATGTGTCTTTATCTTATATAATTGCTGTGGTGAAAAAATGCTCCCCAGCAATTATATAAAATAAAACATAGAGTGCTGTGTTTAATTCAAGATTTTACACACACCTTTGGTGGTGGATGCTTAAATAAACCCCTCGAGCTTCACTCTCAGGATTTATGTGGCATCCAACACCTCAGGTGTGTGTAAAATCTCACTAAGCACACCACCCCATGTATTATTCTATATTTCTCCTACATCCTCCCCCTATTTTCTTTTCTCACATATATTTCTCTTATTTCCCTAACCTGCTTTTTTCTCTTTTAGATAATTCTTGAAGAAGACCTAAACATAGATTCTAACAAAATTTTCTATTTTCAACATGCATTTAATATTACCATTTTGTTCTATATCTGTAACGTGCTGTGCAAATAAAAGTCAGAAAACATCATTTTGTCAGTTTATTATTAAATATATCATTTTGAAACATTTGATATACAAATTATTCTACTTATGCACCACTACCTGGTACAGATAAGAATCGCTACAGGAATTGATTAAATTTGTTTGAGGGGGCAACAGATTGGATAGTTGATGTACAATTTATGGATAGCTTGCTACACCCATGCATGTCATCAGTCGTGGCCCTCTACAGTAGCCATTGTGGACGCTGATGGAATCGGGGCCAGAATAGGTGTTGTAGGGAAAAAGGCAAGTAGTCCATCTTTAGGCAGATCTCAGGGCCTATTTCCATCAACACCACATGTGCCAAACTGCTACAGCGGGCAGCTTGATCATCTGTCCACCCACCTGCCAGGTCTTCACCATCACACACCCCATCTCAAAGAAAATCCTCATGGAAGGGGTATGTACCGGAATGCAACAAGTGTTTTGTGTTGTGTGAGAATTCAATTGTAAGTGACACTGTCTGACTTCAGTTGTGGCATACTGGCAGTGGCATATAGTCATGGCAGATTTAACTAAAATTATAACTGTGTCTCAGTGGCAGTGGCAAGTCAAGGTTCAGCTGTGGGAAAGAGTGTTTACATTTTGTTGGGGTAAGCAGATGTGTGCTGGTGGAATTTATTGTATGTGATGTGGGTGGATCTGTGGCTGGCAATAGTAAAGTTAGGATTCAGGCTGCTGTGGGAAAATGAGAAAAGATCACCAAGGCAAGGAAGAGCAGTAGATTTGCAGGGTGCGTGTGTGTGTGAGTGTAGGAAGTGCTATGTGAGGGCTGGATTTTATTATAGAAATTTAAAGGGGTAGTTGTGGCTCTTGCATAGTCAGGAGGAGAATACAGGCTGGGCATGGGAAAGATTGCCAAGTGCAGAAAATGCAGCAGGATGTATGTGGCAGTGGGGTAAGGGTGGGATATAAAGGGGTAGTTGTGGCTGGCATTGTCAGGATATACAGCTGTATGGGAAAGATCCCTAAGGGCACTGGCAGTAGATGCAGGGTGTGTGTGCATGTTGGAGGGTGAATGTGGTTGTTATGGAAATGAAAAAGGTCAGGGACAGCAATGGCTGGCAAAGTCAGGATTCAGCTGGGGGGAGAAAAGATTGCGGAGGGAAGCAGTAGATGCAGGGTGTGTGTTTGAGTGTTTTTTTTAATAATGCTCTTATTTATGGAAATGTAAAGGAATTGCTGTGGCTGGCAATAACAGATGGGTGCTGCATTATGAATTAACATATTAATTGTCTTTAGAATCTGTTTTATTTCTTTTATTTATTTATTTATTTGTTTTTGTTAACCGGGTAAGGCACACTAGACAGCCAAGTGCCTATTTTCAGGTGTGACCTGGGAGGGTTACATACGTAGAAGCATATAGGAACAGTGAAGGAGTCAGTTACATACAGTTGAGCAAAACAGGCTTAACAGGAATTGGATAGGCGGCTGACAGTATAAGTCAAATTTAGCAAACCAGAAAATACCAGACATAACCTAGAAAGACTAAGGAAGCAAGACATCATTAGAGTTGATTAGGACATGATACATATGATTGTGGAACATACAAGATGATTGTGGGACATATATGGCGGGCATTGGAGTGAGCAGCAAGATACATAACAGGAACAAGTTAGTGCAAGCAGAAGTAAGTGCTGGGAGGATGGGGGGCAGAGACAGGAAACAGGGGGGTGGAGGGAAAAAAGTGAGGTGGGGGGGCTAGATGGAATGGGTGAAACCATTTTGGAGGGAGGAGTGGAGAGGGAGAATAGTGAGCGGATGTCCAGTACAGAATTCAGTACTAATTCTGGAGGGTAAGTGCAGTGGGGGCTGAGAACCCTAGAAACATAGAAACATAGAATTTGATGGCAGATAAGGACCGCATGGCCCACCCAGTCTGCCAATTTCCCTACCTACTGGATAAGCTGCAGATCCTAGTTAACCAGCAGCCTACTTCTTCCTACCCCCACCCCCTAGAATTGCCTTATGACTGTCCCATGCATGCTTGAATTCCACCAGTTTTTGACTCCACAACCTCCTCCGAAGGCCGCTCCATGCATCCACAACCCTCTCTGTGAAAAATACTTCCTTAAATTACTTCTGAGCCGCCTCTATCTTCAGATTGTGCCCTCTTGTTCTTGCACACTGCTTTTTTTGAAAGATGCTACCCTCTTGGACTTTGTTGATTCCCTTGAGGTACTTGAACGTTTCTATCATGCCCCCCCTCTCCCTCCTTTCCTCGAGGCTATACATATTAAGCTCCTTAAGTCTCTCTTCATATGTCTTCTGGTGCCCTCAGTACACAAGTTGATTAGGTGGACTACGAGGTACAGGGACATGTGGAGGAAGTTTTCAGGAAGTTCCAGAGGGAGGCTTTGAAGCGAGGATGGGAGGAGGAGGACCAGGTAAGAGCTGGAAGTGAGTTCCAGATTTTTGGGGCATAGGTGGTGAAGGCCCGATCCCCCGTGAGGGAGTGAGTTCTAGGAACCAGACGATCTAGTGCCACCCTCAACCTGAGATGAGAGGATGGGGGGGCCAGGGTTGAGGGGAAGGCAAGTGCAGAGGAGGTAGCCAATCTGACGATGTTGTCGATGAAATTTCCAAGCACGAAGGTGCGGTGCTTTTCTGGAGGGAGCCACTCCAGACGGGTGTAGAGATCACAGCGGTGTGTGAGGGGAGGGGCAGAGAGGGCGAAGCGGCAAATGTTATTGTAGGTTATGTCCCATTTCTGAAGGCTGGATATGGGTACGGGGCAAAGGTAACCAGCCCATAGCAGAGTGTAGGGAGGAGGACCCCTCTGGCTAGGGCCATACGAGCTGCTGGAGTTAGGCAGTTTTTGGCTCTGTAAGTGAGGCCGAGCTTACAATTTGTAGCCTTGCAGACATTCTGAATTTGCAGGGTAAGATCAAGCTGCAGGTCCAGGTGACGCCCAGGGTACTTGACTGCAGCCACTGTCTGCAGGGGGAGCCATCAGCCCAAGTATTTGAAGGGGGTGAGGCAGGATTTAATCTTGTTCTGTGAACCAAAAAGCATTGCTTGGGTTTTCTTAAGGTTGATGGTGAGTCTTTGTTCCACCAACCAGGACTGAATGCGTTTGAAGTCCGCATTTAGTTGGGAGTTTATGGTGGCGATGTCCCGGGCACTGGCCAGGATGACAAGGTCATCTGCATACAGGGTGGTATGCCCATGGACAGTGATGGATGGAAGTTCGTTGATGAAGAGGGAGAAGAGGGTTGGGCCAAGGACAGAACCCTGGGGGACCCGCAGCGGACAGAAGAGAGAGGGTGCGATTAAAGTTGGTGTACTGCTGCCTGCCGGAGAGGTAGTTGAGGAACCATGCATGGGCGGAGGGGAGAAACCATGGGATAGGAGAGTGGAGCTAAGGAGGGAGTGATCAACCCTATTGAAGGCTTTGGAGAGATCCACAAAGATGGCTCCAGTAAGGATGCCCTGGTCGGCAGCAGTTCTGATAGTCGAGGTGACTACAGCGAGGGCAGTGGACATGCTATGCTCTTTTCTGAAGCCATGTTGAGCCGGAGAGAGGAGGTTGTGGTTCTGTATGTACTGGGATAGCTGGGAGGCCACAATTTTCTCAAGAATTTTGGAGGTGGCAGACAGTAGGGCAATGGGTCGATAGTTCAGGGGATCCTTGGGGTTACCTTGTTTTAGGACTGGGACAACCTTCGCCACTTTCCAGATATCTGGGATGATCCTGGAGTTAAGGGAGGCATTGAAGATGTGTGTGACGGGCCTGGCAAGGTGGTGGGCCCCTAGTCTGAGCAGTTTTGGCTCAAGGCTGTCATGCCCTGCCCCGCTGTGAGGGAAGAGGCTGGCAAGGAGCTTCTGGGTCTCGTATGCAGACACTTATTGGAGGTAGAGTGGTGATCGGGAGTTTGATCCAGGAGGTGGGGAGGCAGGGGGCTTGGGGGCAGTGAACAGGGAAGGGGGGGCAGACAGTTCAGAGAACAGGGAGTTAAATGTATTAGAGATAGTATGGGGGTTATTACAGCTGACCTCGCCAATGAGTAAGTCAGTGACTTGCACTCTGGCAGACCCACCAACCGCGCTTCTGATATTCTACCAGAAACTCCTCAGGTTGCTGGCTGAGGAGAGCAGGGCGGATTGGCAGTACTTGCTTTTTGCACAGCAGATGGCTTTTTTGCATGAGTTTCTGAGGGTCCTGTAAGCAAGGAGATCAGTGCTGCTTTGGGAGGCCTTGAAGGTCGCCCAGCATTTGTCCCTGAGTTTCGTAAAGGAGAATAGGCCCCCGTGAAGCCGTTTGATAACGGCGCCCCTCACTCGCCTCCTGGTGAGGGGAGCATGTTTGTTCTGCATGGGGATGAATTTAGTAAGGAATTCATCCAGTGCTCATGCTGGGTCATCTAGGGCAGTGACCCCTGACCAGTCAACTAGTGTGAGGTCTGAGAGGAAGTGATGAGTATTAAACTTCTAGTAATCCCTCATCTGGATCACTTTACTGGGGATTTTAGTCTGTGAGATGCCCCATGTGCAGAAGATAGGCGAGTTGTCAGAGATGGCATCAGGGAGAATACCTGAGGATGTGATCCTATCAGGTCTGTTGGTCAGGATCCAGTCGATTAGCGACCCTTTAGCCCCCCGGGAGAACGGCCTGGCAGGCTTAGTGATAATCTGGCTCAGGGCAAGACCCAAGAGCAGTGGCTCATATAATTTGTGGTTGGGAGCCAGCCAGTCTAAATTGAAATCTCCTATGACTAGGATTTCATTGGGACCCACTTTGTCACTAGTACTGTGGAGAAGAGAGGAGAGTCCTGGCAGTCCGCCCTTGGGTGGGTTGTAGGTACATATCAGGTGTAATTTCTTTGTGTGCCCAAGTAGGAGCAGGGCGTGTAGGAACTCACTGGGGGGGGGGGTTTGGTGGGTGGTCAATGGTGGACACATCAAGGTGTGCTTTGTGATAGAGTAGCACCCCACCACCCCGTTTGTTGCCCACACAACCACATCTGATATGGCTGTACCCCGGGAGGGTGCACATGACATCCGGGATCTGGGGCTTCAGTCAAGTTTCCGAGATACTCAAGATATCCGGATTGTAGTGGGCGACCCAAGCAGTAAGTTCTGCCAGGTTGGCTAAAAGGCTGCAAACGTTTAGTTGGGCAATTTTTAGCCCTTTTTTAGAGTGCCAGGCAGGGGGTGAGTTGGGAGAAGGCAGGGATACAGGCTAGCTTGAAAGGTTGACTGTGACCCTGGAAGGTCCAGAGGGGAGGGGAAGGTGAGCAGTCATGGTGAGAGTAGGTGAAAAAGAACTGCCTGTTAGGGCAGGGGGAAGGCAAGGGGCTGCCAAAAGGATAGCCAAGAGGCAAGAGCAGGGGAGGAGCAGGGGGCAAAGTAAAGGTAGGGGTGAAGTTCTGAATAGGAATGCTAGGAATGAGAGAGAAAAAAGAAACAGAGCAGGGTGTTGCAGGTAAGTCACAAGGGTGGCTGCTGCATCAGAAAGAAAAAAGAAGAAAAAGACCTGAGATAAGATGTTGTAAGTGAGCCACAGGGTGGCAGCAGCGTCTGAAAGAGAGAAGAAAACAGGCCTGGGATATAAAGGGACACTGCAGAGTAGCAAGCAAGAAAGGCAACTAAGGGGGAGTAGAATAGGCTTTGATGGAAGGCGGCCACTAGTGTTGGGAAAAGATAACCTGCAGATGGAAAACTGGGCTGATAGGTTATTTGCAGCCCCACGTGATCTCCACCAGCCTATAAAAGGGAGAGCCGGCCAAGGGTGGTGGTGGGGGTTTTGGGGAGTCGAACGCATAGCATTCGCGGGGCTAGACCGTCTACACTGAAGTAAAATGCAGCAGCAGCCCAAGTTAGGCAGGTAGGAGGCTTGCAAACGTTAATGAACTAGGAGGCCTGCTAAAATTAAAGTCCGTGGCTGAGCTGTGCCTCAGAGTAATTGTTGAAACGATGTAGTCTTTGTTTGAAGGTGGAAAAGGCACCAAAGTGCAAGAAAACAGTCTGTACACCACTGGTGAGCAGGGCAGGGCTTCACCTGACAATGATCCACGGAGAGTCCTTGGCTTGATATGGGGGACGGCTGTGGAGCGCCCTCGCGACCTCCGTTCCTCAGGGGTCGGAGAATCTGTGGAAGGACAAAGGAGAGTTACTGTTTAAGAAGGCAGGAGAGGGGACAGAACAAAGGACCTGGGGGACCCTGAACAATGATAGGGCGGCTGTGAGCACTGAGCACTGTGCAAGGCAATGAGTTTAGGGCACTAGAGTGGGAGAAACACAAAGACTGTATCACAAACAAACATTTAAACTGCTACGCAGCAACCAGGCAGGACAGGGCATTTGGTACAAGCACAGTAAGCTCTCTACTAAAATGCTTTAAGAAGGGGGTAATTACTTTAAACTCTTCATTTAAACTGCTACGCAGGACAGGCACTTGGTACAATCACAGTAAGCTCTCTACTAAAATGCTTTAAAAAGGGGGTAATTGCATTAAATTCACACAAATGGCTATTTAGGGGGGAGATTGCTCTTAAGGTAACCGGTAGAATGAGCATAAAAAACACATGCAGGAGAGATTGATCTTAAGGTAACAGGTAGAATGAGCATAAAACACAATGCAGGATTTGCTGGAACTGGTTCTAAATGCACTATCTCCACGTCTACACCAAAGTAAAATGCAGCAGCAGCCCGAGTTAGGCAGGTAGAAGGCTTGCAAATGTTAATGAACTAGGAGGTCTGCTAAAATTAAAGTCCGTGGCTGAGCTGTGCCTCAGAGTAATTGCTGAAATGATGTAGTCTTTGTTTGAAGGTGGAAAAGGCGCCAAAGTGCAAGAAAACAGTTTGTACACTGCTGGTGAGCAGGGCAGGACTTTACCTGGCAACAATCCGCTGGGAGTCCTTGGCTTGATATGGGGAGGGCTGTGGAGCACCCTTGTGACCTCCGCTCCTCGGGGGTCCAAGAATCTGGCAACGATCTGCGGGGAGTCCTTGGCTTGATATGGGGGAGGGCTGTGGAGCACCATCGTGACCTCCGCTCCTTGGGTGTTCGAGAATCCTGGGGTTTCATGAGCACATAGCTATGTTTAATGATTAAATACAACCATGTTATCAAAAGTAATATAAAGTAATATGAAAAGTAATATACATTACAGTTACAGTTACTAATTACTTTTTATATAAAAGTAATTAACTAACAGATTACATTTATATGAAAATAACCAGTAACTGTAACTGATTACTTTTTAAAAGTAACTTACCCAACACTGCTGTAACCTCTCTAATTGTATTCCCCATACATCTAAGTTTTGGTTTACATTTCTCCCTTGTTATCTTAACATCCTTCTGTCTTGCTTGCTTACTTTCTACTTATACTGAACTTTGTTCCTTTTTACTCTCCAAAGTCAAATCCTCTGCTGGACCATCTGCTTTCTCTTAAAGCCTGCCCCATCTCTGTTCTTACTTCCTCCTCATTATCCAGTCTGCTTCTACCTGCTCTTCCTTAAAAGGCACCGGGCATACACCTCTCATACCTGCTCCTGTACTTGATTCCTCCCCTCATTACATTGACCCTGCCATGCTAATTATATCTGTCTTGCACAGGGGTCAACCTTAACTTTTTTTTGCACTAGCCAGCTGGACAAGTTGATTAAAAATTGCAGTAGCCCGCAGATGGTTGCACAGTCCACAATAATAATAATGGTCAATTTTGATCGGTTATACAGGAAAAATGCAAGCCAAGAAATACTCTGATCATTGCATATTTATCCTGCTCCCACATTTCTTCCTGTCCCAGCAAAAAAAGAAAAAGACTGCAGTCCAATCATACGTAGTGTTTACCCCCATTTTTTTTTTTACCATGTGCCCCTTGCTTCCTCTTTCTTCACCCCCTTCCTGCCAAACCAGAGAAACATAGAAACATAGACTTTGACGGCAGATAAGGACCGCTAGGCCCATCTAGTCTGCCCATTTCCCTACCTACAGGATAGGCCGCAGATCCTAGTTAACCAACAGCCTATTTCTTTCTACCCCCCACAAGAATTGCCTTATGTCTGTCCCATGCATTCTTGAATTCTCCCACAGTTTTAGACCCCACAACCTCCTCAGGAAGGCTGTTCCATGCATCCACTACCCTCTCTGTGAAATAATACTTCCTCACATTGCCCCTGAACCGCCCTCCTATCTTTAAATTGTGTCCCTTTGTTCTGCAAGTCACTTTTTCTGAAAATGCTACCCTCTTGGACTTGTTGATTCCACTGAGGTACTTAAAAGTTTCTATCATGTCCCCCCTCTCCCTTCTTTCCTCAAGGGTATACATATTAAGCTCCTTTAGTCTCTCCTCATACGGCTTCTCTTGCAGACCCTGCACCATTTTAGTTGCCCTCCTCTGGACTGCCACTATCCTGTCTATGTCCTTGCGGAGATGGGGTCTCCAGAACTGGACGCAGTACTCCAGATGGGGTCTCACCAACTGTCTGTACAGAGGGATAACAACTTCCTGTTTTCTGCTGCTGATGCCTCTCCCTATACATCCCAGTATACCCCCAGCCCTCCCTACTGCCTTCTCACATTGCTTGCTAACCTTAAGGTCATCTGATATGATTACCCCCAGGTCCCTTTCCTTTTTTGTTGTTGCTACTACCTCCCCACCCATTGTGTATTCTTCCCCTGGGTTCTTGTTTCCCAGGTGCATTATTTTGCACTTCTTTGCATTGAATCCTAGCTGCCATACTTCTGACCATTCCTCCAACCTTGCCAAGTCCCTTTTCATCCTTTCCACGCCTCCTTGTGTATCAACCCTATTGCAGATTTTTGTGTCATCTGCAAAAAGGCATACTTTTCCTTCCAGACCCTCTGCAATGTCACTGATGAAGACATTAAAAGGACTGGACCCAATACTGAACCTCATGTACCTCACTAGTAACCCCCCTTTCTTCAGAATGGACTCCATTTACAATTACCTTCTGTGTCCTGTTGTCCAGCCAATGTTTTACCCAGGCTACCACCCTGGGTCCCACTCCCAGGCTGGTTAATTTGACTATTAATCTTTTGTGTGGGACTGTGTCAAATGCCTTGCTAAAGTCTAGGTAGGCCATGTCCACAGCCCCTCCCTGGTCTACTACTTTGGTCACCCAGTCAAAGAAATCTATTAGATTCATCTGACATGACCTTCCCGCTGTGAACCCATGCTGCCTTGGGTCCTGTGCTCCACTGGCCTCTAGGTACTTGACTATTCTTTCCTTCAGAAGTGACTCCATCACTTTCCCTACCACAGAGGTCAGACTGACAGGTCTGTAGTTTCCTGCCTCTGTCTTGGACCCACTTTTGTGAAGGGGAATCACATCCGCCTTCCTCCAGTCCTCAGGTACCACACCATCCTCCCATGATTTATTAAAAAGAGTAGCCAGTGGTTTCACTAGTTCCTCCCTTAATTCTTTTAGAATTCTGGGGTGAATTCCATCAGGACCCATTGCTTTGTCCACCTTCAGTTTTAGGAGTTCTTGCAGAACCCTTTCTTCTGTGAAAGGACTGGGATCGACCCCCCTATCAAGAGTGCTTCTGTTAATTGGATCAGGCACTTCCCTCCTCTTTTGAATACTGAGCAGAAATATTCGTTCAGTATTCCTGCTTTTCACTGTTCCCTCTGCCCACCCACTGTTCATTCTATTCAGCCTCACTATCCCTCCTTTGTCTTTCTACACTGCTGATGTACCTATAAAGGTTTTATCCCCTTCTTAACTGAGTTGGCTATCTTTTCCTCAGTTTGGGCCTTTGCTATTCTGACTTCCCTCCCTGCTTCCTTCTGCCTTAACTGGTACAGCTCTCTGTCCTGCTCCTTCTGTGTTTTCTTACTTCCGGATGCTATCTTTTCTTCCTGACTTTCACAGCCACCTTTTGAGAACCATAGTGGCTTTTTCTTTCGTTTTGATTTGTTCATTTGCTTCACACAAAGGCTTGTTGCCTCTGTGATGGCAGTTTGATAATTCCCATTGTTGCTCACACCTCCTTCTAGCCTGTTTGCTAGTGCTTTTCTGAGGCACTCTCCCATCTTGCCAAAGTCAGCCCTCCTAAAGTCCAGTACCCTCACTTTTGTATGGCTTGACTCTGTAGCTGAGTTTAACGTGAACCACACTGTTTGATGGTCACTTGTCCCCAGATGGCAACCCACTTCTAGATCTGAGATTCTCTCACTGCCCCGTTTGAAGGGTCTAAGATTGCTCCCTCACGAGTGGGTTCGAAACTAGCTGTCTAATGCCTGCCACCTGTAGGGCATCAAGAATGGCCCTGCTCTTGGATGTGGCTGCAGCAAATGTGCTCAGTTAACATCTGGCATATTCAGGTCTCCCATCAACAGTATCTCCCTTTCTGCCATTCTAAGAATGCCTTCTATCATATCCTTGTCAGTCCTTCCCCTGACATGGGGGTCTGTACCAACCCTGTGCGGATTGTGGTGCCTTTCAGTCTCAAGGTGACCCACAGTGCCTCCTCTCCTCCCTGTTTACTCTTTTGTTCAGATGCTTTTATCCTTCCTTTACATAGAGAGCTACTCCTCCCCCTCTTCTCCCCTGCCTGTCTCTCCTGTAGGTTATGTACCCTGGTATGTTAGCATCTCAGTCATGGTTCTCTGTGTACCATGTTTCTGTGACTGCTACGATATCCAGGCATCCCTCTTCCATTAAGGCCATCAGCTCAGGGAGCTTGTTGCCCAGACTACGGGCATTGGTACTCATTACCCTCCATTTCCTGATGGCCTTACTCCCTTTTGCCCCATCTCTGTCCTTCTTGCCTTTGTCACTTTCTTCATTTACCCCTGCCCTTCTCCCTATCAACACCTCTATGTTGGTGTTTGCCGCACTTACTATGATTTTTTTGGGGGCTAGGATTTTCCTGCTCCTTTCCAGTGCCTCCCCCCTTGGCTAGTTTAAAAGCTTGCCAATGAAGCATTTAAACCTATCACCTAGGATCCTGGTTCCCATCCCAGACAGATGCAGCCCATCATGCCAGTATAGGCTTGCATCACTCCAGGTGGACCCCCAGTCCCCAATGAAGCCAAATCCCTGAGCTCCACACCAGTTTTTCAACCACTGATTGAATCCAATGGTGCAGAACACCCTAGCCTCTCCTATGCCATAGATAGGTAGCACCTCCGAGAAGGTTACCGTGCGTGCTACTTGACTAAGGCCCCTCCCCAATTCCACAAACTCTTCCTGCACTTCTCTAATCCCTTTCTTAGCCAGGTCATTTGTCCCTAGGTGGACAATGACATCCAGCTCCCTCCTCTGTGCAGCTGCTCCAGCAATCCTGAGGATTCGCTTCCTGTCCCTGCAAGCCATGGCGCCAGGCAGGCACCTTACCTCCCTCTCCCCTTCCTCCCCAGTTCTACCTTCCTAATAATGGAGTCCCCAACAGGAGTTGTTTCCTTCCCCTGCAGGGTCCCTGCCACCCTCCTGTGGGTCTCCTTTGTGGAGGTTCCCAGCATTCTCCTTGGTCTCCACTGTGGGTGCCTCCATAGAGAACCACACTTTGCCAGAATGGCATAGGGTTGTGAGAGGTACAATGGGAGGATGCGCCTCTTTCCACCACCCTCACCCTCCCTGAGCCCACTGTGGTCCAACGCTCCTCTTTCTTGGCAACCTCTTAGGCAACGCAGTGGCACTGGTGGTCCCTGGATGGAAGAGGAGGTCCCACAAATCCTGGCCAACTCAGCCTGGAGATGAGCAACCTCCTCCCTCAGCCCAGAGAGGTGCCTGCAGATGAGACAACACCGCATCCTCCAGAACATCTCCCGGAAGACTGCTGCTCACAGCCACTGCACTGCACCACTCAATCATGTCTTATTTCTGGCCCCTTAACTGTTTGCAATCCTTACTCTTTCCTCGTTTTTTTCTCTCTCCTTACTTTCTGCCTGTGTGCCCTTTAAGCTCCTGATTGTCCTGTTCCGAGACAAGAATATCCTATATTTCGCAGTAGACCACTTACTTGCTCAGAGGCAGACCTCCAGCAGCTAGAGGGGGCCGGAGAGCTACTCTTGCCCTTCTAGGATGGTGGGTCCTTGGTGGTTCTGTGATCACTCACTTCCTGACCCTAAACAGGAAGTTCCTGTTGTCATTCAAATTCTGTGCCTATAAAAATAAAACTAGCTTTGGGTGGGGGGGTGGAGGGGAGGGAAGGAGGGCAATATAGTCCCAGCAGAGAAGTTCAGTCACACAGCAGTCCTTTCTCCTGGTGTCTTCTGCCAAGCTATTACAGAGAATACTATAATAGCAAATGTTCAATCAGGCAGTTCTAGCTCTGCACACACAACAGCCAACATCATCATGCATGTTACATATTCTACAATGCTGCTTCCAAGTCTACTTTATCTAGATTGGAGTCCCTCTTTAATGCTTTCTGCCACTTTGCCCTCAATGCATCCCCTGCACCCATCACTGTGATCTCTACCATTGTCTTGCATTCCCTTCTCTTGAAAATCACCTCCAAGTGTACTGTACCAAGTTTGTCTCAAAATTCTGGCTCTGGTCCCTTCCATCTTACCTCTCCTCCTTGCTATCGCCACCCCCCTCTCCGACCCATGCCCTTAGATCCTACGACTCCCATTAATTACTAATCCCTAGGAGGAAGTCCTCCATGGGATAAGCAGCCTTCTCACACCGGTTCCCTAAACTCTGGAACGAACTCCCTCCCCAAATTCATCACTCCTCCTCCACTCACTCCCTTGCTACCACCATGGCTAAATTGTACCTGCACATGATTATCCTCCTGTGCTCACCCCTCTTACCCCATACCCCTGACTGCTTGGCCAATGGCACCCATCATACACCACTAAGCTGGGTTATTAAACCAACTATTGCACTTATTATGTTCCTGCTGTCTTACTGCACTTCCAGTTCATTTAATCTGCACCATGCTTGGATCATCGTGTCTTGTGCCTTTAACTGTTCCCTGCCTGTAACCCATTACTAAGCTGTAATTCCTGTTATGTGTAAACATTAATGTAATGTATAAATGTAATGTTATATGTATCCTACTGGAAAACCTATGCGTTTTCCTCTCCAATGCACAAACTGTAATGTTAATGTTTCACTCAGTGATAACCTGCGCGTTATCCTCTCCTATGTACCCCTCCCCACAGGTCACACTGGGAGACGAGCATCACTTTACTCAGTGCAACTTTCCTGGTGAAACAATTCAATGAATAAATGAATAAATGCACGTCACCACAGTCCCACCCTGACCTGCAGGGCAATGTACAGAATCAGGCAGAGAAAGACACTGTCATCCCCCACCCTGTGATTAACGAGAACTGCACCTCTGGAAGTTTTGTTACACTGTGAAGTCAGCCAGAGGCAGCTCTAGGATTTCTTTGGAGAGAGTTTATTTATTTATTTGCTTTTGTTGACCGGGTGAGTCACACTAGACAGCCAAGTGCCTATTTTCAGGTGTGACCCGGAAGAGTTACAAACTTAAGTAGGCAGGTACAGTGATAAATCAGTTTTACATACAATGGGATAACAGGTGATGGACTAGAATGACAACCAGTAACAAGTCACGAACCCGGGGGGGTGTTACAGATGACCCGGGAGAGTTATAAACTAGAGCATACACAATACAATGAATGAGTCAAGATTTGCATATAACGGGAGAGCAGGCAAAACCAATATGGCACTCAAGGAGGAGATGGAACACTTTAGAAAGATTTGGGTAAGTAGTTGACAGTGCTCAAAAGGGTTAGGACAAGGTAGGTGCAGTGCACATAATAACCATAACACACAGGTTCAGTCATAGGTTAAGCCGAATAAGTGCCAGCATGTGATGGGGGGGACCTCAGGATGAGCTAATGAGGGGGGGGCCTGGTGACCTCGTTCGGGAGGTAGGACGGGGGGGTAGCCGTTACTTGATCAGTGGACGGGAGAATAAGTGCACTGGACCCTGGGGGCGCAGAGACCCCCCCATGCCTTCATAGTGCAGAGGGCTATGAGGTGCATAGACAGGTGGAGGAGCCCTTCAGGAAGTTCCAAAGGGAAGTTTTAAAGCTTGGATGGGAGGGGGTGGACCGAGTAAGGGCTGGGAATGAATTCCATAGTTTAGGGGCATAGTTGGCAAAGGCCCGATCACCTGCTTGGGTGCGTGTCCTAGGAATCAGACAGTTGAATGTCGTGCTTGACCTAAGGTGGTAGGAAGAGGTGTCAGCGTTGAGGGGAAGGGCAAGGGCAACAGGGGTGGCTGATCTTACAATACTGTCAATGAAGTTCCCTACTACAAAGGTGCGGTATTTCTCGGGAAGGAGCCACTCGAGGCGTGTGTAGAGGTTGCAGCGGTGAGTCAGGGGTGGGGCAGATAGCGCAAAGCGGCAGATGCTGTTGTAGGCTGTGTCCCATTTCGAAAGGCTGGATTTTGCCACGGGGGCAAAGGTCACTAGCTCATAGCAGAGAGAGGGGAGGAGAACACCCCTAGCTAGAGCCACCCGAGCAGCCAGGGTTAGGCAGGTTTTGGCTCTGTAGGCAAGACCAAGTTTGTAGACTTGCAGACGTTACGGATGTGCAGGAAAAGATCCGGCTGAGGGTCTAGAGTGACGCCCAGGTTTTTGACAGCAGCCACCATCTGCAGGGGCATGCCATCAGCCCCGTAGATAAGTAGGGAGGCAGGGCTGGATTTTGTTTTGTTCAGGGAGCCGAAGAGCATAGCCTGGGTTTTCTTAAGGTTGGTGGTAAGCTTGTGTTCCACCAGCCATGACTGGATCTGCTTGAAGTCGGAGTTTAGTTGGGAATTGATGGTGTCAATGTCGTGGGCACTGTCCAGAATGACAATGTCATTGGCATACAGGGTGGTAAACCCATGGGTGGTGACAGAGGGTAGCTCGTTGATGAAAAGGGAGAAGAGCATCGGATTGAGGATGGATCCCTGTGGGACTCCACATTGCATGGTGGTGGGGTTGGCGAGAGTCCGGTTAAAGTTGGTGTATTGCTTCCTACCAGTAAGGTAATTGAGGAACCAGGCATGGGCGGAGTTTGAGAGTTCAAGGGAGAGAAGAGTGGCGCTAGGGAGGGAGTGATCTACCCTGTCGAAGACTTTGGAGAGATCCACGAAGATCGCTCCAGTCAGGTAGCCCTGGTCGGTTGCAGTTCTGATCTACGAGGTGACTACAGCAAGGGTGGTAGTCATGCTGTGCCCCTTCCTGAACCCGTGTTGGGCCAGAGAGAGGAGGTTGTGTTCCTGTAGGTACTCAGTTAGTGGAGAGGCCACAACTTTTTCCAGAATTTTGGAGGCGGACGACAGGATAGCTATAGGTCAGTAGTTCAGGGGATCTTTTGGTTTCCTTGTTTAAGAACAGGGGTAACCTTGGCCACTTTCCAGACATCTGGGATGACACCAGTAGTTAGTGAAGAATTGAATATATGCGTTATGGGCCTGGCGAGAAGGTGGGCTCCTAGCTTGAGCAGTTTTTGCTCGAGGCTGTCATGCCCTGCTCCAGTATGAGGGGAGAGGCTAGCAAACAGCCTCTGAGTCTGTGTGGTAGATACCTGTTGTAGGAAGAAGGAGGGTCGGGTCTCAGGGCCAAGTCGAGGGGTGATAGGGGACTTGGGCTCGGGTGGTTGAGAGTTTGGGGGCTTGGGGGTAGTAGGCTGGGAAGGGGGGGCTGCTCTGAGAACATAGTGTTGAAGGTATTAGCAATTGTGTGTGGGTTATTGCAGCTAACCCCGTCAATGAGTAAGTCCGTGACTTGTGATCTTGCAGAGCCCCCAACCGCACTTCTAATGTTTTGCCAGAAGCTCCTAGGATTGCTGGCTGAGGACAGTAGAGCGAATAGACAGAACTCATTTTTTGCTGCCCGGATGGCTTTTTTACAGGAGTTTCTGAGGCGCCTGTAAGCAGTGAGATCATTGATGCTTTGGGAGGCCTTGTAGGTTTCCCAGCATTTGTCCCTGAGTTTCATTAGAGAGAGTAGGCCCCCATGAAGCCATTTGGTGATGGTGCCCCGTACCCTCCTCCTTGTAAGGGAGGCATGTTTGTTCTGCACCGGGATACACTTGATTAAGAATTCATCCAGTGCTTGGTCCGGGTCCAAGGAGGCGGTAACCCCTGACCAGTCAATTGAACCGAGGTCAGCAAGGAAGTCTGGTAAGTAGAATTTTGAGTAGTCCCTCATTTGTATTACTTTACTGGGAATCTTTGCCTGAGAGGTGCCCCAAGTGCAGAAGATAGGCGAGTGGTCCGAGATGGCATCAGGTAGGATGCCCGAGGATGTGATCCTGTCAGGTCTATTGGTCAGGATCCAGTCAATCAGCAAACCCTTGTCCCCCTGGGGTAGGGCCTTGTTGGTTCAGATATAATTTGGCTCAGGGCAAGGCCCGAGAGCAGGGGCTCATAAGATTTAGAGTTAGAGCCCAACCAGTCAAGGTTGAGGTCTCCTATAATAAGGACTTCATTTGTACCCACTCTCGCACTGATGCTGTGGAGAAGTGAGGAGAGTCTAGGTAGTCCACCTCTAGGAGAGTTGTAGCAGCAGATCAGTTGGATTTTTTTTGTGTCTCCAAGTAGAAGAAGAGTGTGCAAGAGCTCACATGTCGGGGGGTAGGCGGGTGATCAATGACAGTCACATTGAGGTGTGCCTTATAGTAGAGTAGTACCCCACCGCCTCGTTTGCTCCCCCCATGATCATGTCTGATATGGCTGTACCCTGGCAGGGTGCACACTGCATCGGTAGTGTGTGGCTTTAGCCATGTTTCCGTGATACCCAAGATATCCGGCTTGTAGTGGGCAACCCAGGCAGTAAGCTCAACAAGGTTGTGAAGGATGCTGCGGACGTTTAGATGGGCGATCTTTAGGCCCTTGGTGGATTGCCATGAGGGGGAGGGGTTGGGGGGCAGGAGGCCAGCCTGGATGGGAATGTTATTCCCACCCCTGGGGGTCCGGGGGGGTGGAGGGGAAAGCCATGATGGTAGCGAGTATAGGGGCTATGAGGAGGGATAACAGCGACTGGGATTGTTACAGCCATTAACTGTGCACAGTAATGTAACAAGACTTGCAGCAAGGTATGTCTTGTTAAACACAGCAGTGTATTCAGTCAGCTAGGGAATCTTTCCAGGCTCTGACTGTGCTCTGTAATGTAACAAAGACCTGCAGCAAGGTGTGTCTTGTTAGAACAGCAGTGTGCTCAGTCAGCTAGGAAGTTGTGGTAGCTGGAATTATTAGGTCTGCCCCTAGTGGCAGAAAAAGATAACCTGCAGATGGAAAACTAGGCTGATGGGTTAAATTTCAGCCCCTGTGACCACTATCAGCCTACTTAAGGCAGAGCTGACCAAGGGTGGTGGTGAGGGTGGTGGGGAGCTGAACGTGTAGCGTTCGGCGGGGTTAGGCCATCTGTGACGACAGAAACATGATCAGCAACTGCCGTCGACAGAGGGGCTGATTCCAGAAGTACTGTGTCCAGTCAACAGAGAGGTAGGAATGTTCTTTTCCTGCATCAGCTTGGAACCTTAGCGTTTTGAAAATGGCGCCAAAGCGCTTTTCTGGACAAAGGGAAAATGCTGCCGTCTCAGTTAAACGGTATGGAGTCCTGAAAAATTACCTTGTGCCTTGCAGTGCTGAGATCCCTTCGGTGGGCTGGGGGGAGGGCCGTGGAGTGCCCTCGCAACCTTGGGGGTCCGGGTTGGCAGCTGAATTGCCCAGGGATTGCCTTCGGGGGTTGGGGGAGGGCCGTAGAGTGCCCTCGCAACCTCCGTTCCTCGAGGTCTGACAAGCTGTGGAGGAAAAGGGAGAGAGAGTTGATTTAAATAGGGTTGAGGGAGGGGGAAGGAGAGGGGCAGTACAGAGAAAAAGGTGAGACTAGTCAGCCTCTGGTGAGCGTAACCTGAGCTTGGAGAGGGGACAGGGGAGAGACAGCAGAGCAAGTGGTTAATGGGGATTTTCTAACTTCCCCTTTGGTAGCCTAATCATGCACAGGTTTTTACTTTTCTTTCCCCTGCAGGCTTTTTTTCCCTCGAGACTAAGAGCTGCCCAACCCCTATGGTTATCTGGCAAAGCAGGCAGTGCAGGGGCTAGCAGGGGCACAAATACATTCGGATAGCACTGCAAAGAAAATAAAGACTGTTCAATCCCCTTGTTTTTGCCTCAGAGGTCAGACTAGCTAGCAAGTTAAAGTTTTCCTCCCACTTGTAGTGAATTAAAGGGGAGTACAGTCTCAGTTAAGGTGTCCATAGCACACACAGGTAAAATACATGATTTGGCAACAGTTATCGATAAATAAACTATCTATACATCTGTGATGACAGAAACACGATAAGCAACTGCCGTCGACAGAGGGGCTGATTCCAGAAATACTGTGTCCAGTCAACAGAGAGGTAGGAATGTTCTTTTCCTGCATCAGCTCGGAACCTTAGCATTTTGAAAATGGCGCCAAAGCACTTTTCAGGACAAAGAGAAAATGCTGCTGTCTCAGTTAAACGGTATGGAGTCCTGAAAAATTACCTTGTGCCTTGCAGTGCTGAGAGCCCTTCGGTGGGATGGGGAGAAGGGCTGTGGAGTGCCCTCATGACCTTGGGGGTCCGGGTTGGTGGCTGAATTGCCCAGGAATTGCCTTAGGGGGTTGGGGGAGGGCCATGGAGTGCCCTCGCGACCTCTGTTCCTCGAGGTCTGATGAGCTTGTGCCTTGCAGTGCTGAGATCCCTTCAGTGGGCTGTGGGGGGGCCCTGGAGCGCCCTCGTGACCTTGGGGGTCCAGGTTGGCAGCTGAATTTCCCAGGGATTGCCTTCAGGGGTTGGGGGAGGGCCGTGGAGCACCTTCGCAACCTCCGTTCCTCGAGGTCTGATGAAGTTGTGCCTTGTAGTGCTGAGATCCCTTCAGTGGACTGGGGGGAGGGCCGTGGAGTGCTCGCATGACCTTGGGGGTCTGGGTTGGTGGCTGAATTGCCCAGGGATTGCCTTCAGAGGTTGGGGGAGGGCCATGGAGCGCCCTCGCAACCTCCGTTCCTCGAGGTCTGACAAGCTTGTGTAGATGTCTGAAGATTACACTTCAGAGGTAGGTAGGTTCTCTCTGGCTACCTTGAAGTTAATGGGTACTACTAAATGTATGGTACAAGGACATCCTCACGCATATAGCAGAAAGACCACACAGTTTTGTGGTCCTCTAGCTCATAGCTGCTTGAGATTACATAACCTAGAGACCTCTTACACCACCAGTCAGCTACATAGAGTTAAACAAACACAGGGGGTTTGGGATGTAAGAAACTTTGACATATCTGTTTATATATACACCAGGCACAAAAATACTGATTTAACATGATCTACCCTAACAAAAAATGATTTTTCATGTGTACTTTCATCAGTCAAAGGGGGAGCAGTATACAGGTATGATGCTGTACTACCTCTCTTTCTATATAGGATGATCTATGCACGCCAGGAATACCTTTTTTTAACCTTTCAAATGATGCATTTTACTAAGGTTTTCCTTTGTACCATACATGCTCCAAAGCATTGTTTTTAGGATGAAATGACATGCTGGGTGGTACTGCATTGATGGCATTGACTGGTCTGATCCATTCATTTCTAATGCCACAGTCCTTCCAGACTCATTTAGTGATCACTGCCCTGTCTTCTGCTCTTGGTCTAACGAGTTTCTCAAACCCCCTCCCAAGCTTCTCTACACAAGGGTAATAAACAAGGGGCACGTTCAGCTTCTAAAATCCCACCTAAGCAGACTTGACTGGGCAGTGCTGGATACACTCAATGACACTAACAAAGCCTTGGACTTGTTCATCAATCGCTTTAACTTGACCTGCAACATCTATGCTCCACTAAAAAAGATGAAGGTCAAAGGATGGTCAAACCCCTGGATTACCTCCAAGCTTTTAACATCTCATAAGCACAGAGACCACCTCTGGCAATGTGCTCGTACTAAGCATTCACAAGGAAACATACAAAAATACAAAGCAGCCTGCAATGCCTGCACTCACCTAATTCGGAATACCAAAAATAAATATTTCAAGGAGGCACTGTCCAACTCCTGGGGTGATGGGAAAAACTTCTGGAACAACTTGAAAGAACTCACCAGCAAGGAATCTAAAGCACCCCCTACCATGCTAAACTTACACGGCACTCTAAAGCGCGACCTTGACACCATTACTAATACCTTCAATAATGCTTTCACGAACCTGGATAATGTGCTTCCACCTAATTTTTTCGACGATCCTTCCCCCAATGCCCCCCCTCGAGACCAACATAAATGCTCATTCAGCTCCACCTTTCTTCTTCAAAGAGGTTCCTCCTCTTGTGGCTCGTACCTATATCTGCAAAGCCATCCGCAAGTCCAGGTTCAATGGCGACTCCCTTGACCTTAGACTAGTGGCGCGTGTCCTGGATGAGGTAATTGAACCCCTGATAAAAAATGTTAACCTCTCACTAAGATTGGGCCAATTCCCTGCATGCTGGAAGCACGCAATTGTCACACCGGTGCATAAAAATGGAGACAGGTCTCTTCATTCCAGCTACAGACCTATCTCACTCCTCCCCCCGCTATCAAAGGCACTTGAACGAATAGTGTCAGACCAGCTAGTCACATTCCTGGATAAATATGAAGTCCAATGCCCTGAACAGCATGGCTTCAGAAAATGGCACAGCACCACCACAGCTCTTCTTGAACTCATGAGTTTCATTCACTACATGCTCGACAAAGGACACTGAGGTGGTGCAGTCTTCATTAACCTCACGAAGGCCTTTGACACCGTTAATCACCCTCTACTTCTTAGGCAACTGTCCTACATTGGGCCCTCTAATGAGACTCTTCAATGGTTTGCTAGCTACCTCGTGGATCAGACCCAAAGGGTCAGGATTGCAGGTGTCATGTCCGATGTCAAGCCTGTGTGTTCCAGAATACCCCAGGGGTCCATCCTGGGACCTCTACTCTTCTTCCTCTTCCTCAATAGGCTCCCTGGTGTCTGCCAGCAAAATATTTTACTCTATGCAGATAATGCAGTACTATTCTCCTCTCACCATGACACTATACTTCTTGAAACACAGATGCAACTTGACTTCAAGCGTGTTGAAGATTGGTTCAGCTTGCAAAAACTCATCATGAACTACAGCAAGACCAAAGTTATGACATTCTGTAATCCGAGGAGCAGATACAAATCTTGGTCCCTCAATATCATGAACAACGCCGGGTTTTTGCTTGAGCACATCCTGGAGTTCAAATACATTGGTGTCACACTGGACAGCTCCCTCTCCTATACGTGGCATATTGACACTGTTGCCAATGCTGTTAATATGCCAATTGGCCTACTACACAAACACAAGTCCTGTATGACTGTGGATACCCTTAGACTGGCCATCTACAGCTCTGTCAACTCTATCATTGACTATGGTTTGGCTATCTGTGGCTCTGCTTCCTCAACTGCCCTACGTAGAATTGCAGTCTCACTCAACAAAGCCTGCAGACTCTTGATGGGCACTACCAGAGATACTCACACATATGACCTCTATACACAGACTCACTGGCTACCACTCCTCAGCAGGATTCAATACCAGACCTGCCTGCTCACCAAGAAGATTCTTCTAGGGCTCATGCCTCCTGGTGTTTGTAAGCTCCTCTCTGCCTTCAGTGGTACATAGCAAACACATAATGCCCAATCTCAAACCTTTCAGGTTCCTAGATGCCGTACCTCTTTGGGTCTGCGATCATTCTACTATAAGGCTTCTTATTGGTTTAATACCCTCAACAAAGAAACACTTTCCTCCCCTACAATTGGACCCTTTAAAAAGAATCTCCGACTTTACCTCACCTCTACCTCCAAATGTGACTGCTTCTCCTAACTGACTGGTCCTTTCTCTAACCAGAAGATCTTTGACCTGTGCCCTGCATCCCTCCTGACACTACACCCACTGGCATATGTCTTCCTGTGCTCCTTTTCCCCCCCCATCATTCCTCCCTCCTTCCCTTTCCCCTTCCCCCTACACTCCTCCTCCACTGTTCTAACCCCACCTTTTCCCCTGTTCTGATCCCCACCCACCTTCCTTCTCCCCTACATGACAAAGACCCCTCAGCCTGCCTCATCTCTCTTGCAACTATCAGGCTGCTTGTCCCCCTTTCCTCTTAATTCCCTTACTCTGCTGTATATTCTATCTACCCACCTTCATTGCTCCCTACTAATATCCTTTATCTCTAAAGTAATACTCAGCTGCTAAGAATTGTCAACCTTGTCTATACTATGCCTGTTTACCATTACCAACCTTTGTATGTATCTTTCCCATTACTTTGATGTGGAACCTTTGTAAATGAGCAGCTCCTGCTCAAAGGTACTTGTAATCCAAGAGTTTCATAAAATGAAAATAAATAAAAAAATAAATTAAGAGTTGCTGTGGACCCCTATACCAGTCAGTAATGGCAGCTTTGAGTCTATGGATGCCCACTTCACAGCCTAGTCCGCAGTGGTGTCCAGAGAAAGTATAGCGAACAGACCACCTGGCTGGGCAGACCGTGTATTGCTGTAAAGTTGCTACCTGTATTCTCACATTACTGTATTTAGCTTGTATTATTGTATGACCTACCTATATAACTTATTATGACAGCTGTGTTCTTGTCTACTGTCATGTCTCCAGTTCTCCCTATGTTGTACCATTGTTAAGCTATCAATGCCTTGGAAAGTGTAATACTGCCCTGTGCTCTTCTGTTATGATTATGTTTTACCATTTAACTCTCTGCATCAATGTACATTGTATTGCCACCTAAAAGTTTAAGGTTTGTTTCACATTGCATTTGAAATGTTCTGTATGTGTTTTCACCATGTTCTGTACTCTCCCAGGTCGTGTCTGAAATAATCATATTGTTGGCTAGTGCACCTACCCGGTAAACAAAAAGGAAATAAAAAATAAAACATAGCATTCTGTCACTACAGTGTTGGATACAGACACTCAAAAGGTTGGCATATGAGGCACACTGGTCTAAATATTGTGGGAAAAATCAAAGACAAGTTCAGCAAACTGGAAACTAGTGACTTAACCACTCTACCCTTGATCACAGCATTCACACTAGCTGAATGTCCTAACAACTGAGTGATAATGACTCACAGTGAGTCTTTTGTTGGATTCCCCCTCTTGAACTGCCAGATAACTGAAGCTCTTAATGAGCTGCTAATCACACCAGGCCACCTGGAACACTGAGGGAGATTAGAAAACGGACTACAGCCTGCTAAAGTAGGGACTTTTTCAACTTCATTAACAACCATGAAAAACCTGCACTAGTCAGGACAGACAAGTAGAGGGTTAGCTGCACTAGCCCTGGCCAATTTGCTCTAGGTTCAGGGCTAGTAAAACCATGTTAAGGTCGAACCCTGGTCTTGCACGATTCTGGCACTGCTCATATTTTGCTAATGTATATTTTATTATATTCATGTTTGTATTTTACCTTTGCATTTATACATCGCCTTTCATGCCTGAAACACATTTTAATTCTTATTTTGACTGTCTGTAATTCTCATGTATGTTGGATTGAGTTGCATTTTTCCCCATCCCTCTCTCCTGGATGCACATGGAAATAAACTATTACCAGCACAGAATGCTTTTCCAAGTAACACTCGTCTAAATGATTATATATTACAAAACACAGGCCCATATCATACTTTACACAGGGCAGAGGGAATACAGTGAAACACCTTTGAGTGAATGAATGAACAGACTCTCATGCTATCATTTAGTTTTATTGCATATGATATCTGCAAATACAGATACAAACATCCTCATGCCACTCATAGACTTGGAGCGGCACTTTTCTTATGGAGCGTCAGTGGACTTCTGTGTACAGAAACAACGCTGTGACAACAAAAAATTACATTTTCAGTGAACGGTGCATTTTCAGGCTTGGTTGAGCCACCCAGGGGCAGCTGGTCTGACACTTTGAAGAACACAGTGATACAGTGACTGTTATAACTCACCCAAGATGCTCTGTGTGGTGTGATATGGACCAACTCATTTACTCTGCCACCAACCTGGTTACAACTCTCTCAAGACTGCTTTTTTGAGCTCCACCACAGGCTGCTGCTCACAAAGAACAAGGCCGGGTTGTAGCTTGCATGCTACAAGACATCTTGAACATAGGAATCCCCTTTAATCACTCCAGGTAACCTCATCCCCTGGTATTTATCAGATGCAGCTTTTACTGGTTAAGTTTGCTTGTTTGCATACTGATAATC
Organism: Neoceratodus forsteri; assembly: GCA_016271365.2. Taxonomy (NCBI): domain Eukaryota; kingdom Metazoa; phylum Chordata; order Ceratodontiformes; family Ceratodontidae; genus Neoceratodus; species Neoceratodus forsteri. The sequence continues at coordinate 636,835,754 of CM057450.1, read as the reverse complement.
AGAAAAGGCTCTTGAGACAAAGCCCTATGTTCAAAAGTACCATAAGCAGCACATCTATAAAGTCATAAAATCGTCCACATAATATACATGTTAAATATTAAATAAGGACAATCATTATTTGCACAGTCACTTTTTTTCACTTTCATGAAAAACTTTAAAAAAATAATTTAAATGCATGTGCAGTTGTGGCTGCTTCTAATATTAATAGGAACAGAGCAGGTCTGTATACTTTAGAGAGAAAAGGCATGTTGATCCAAAACTGTTTTTATTAAAAGACACTCAGTTTCATCTCAGTAATAGATCTAGGATTACAGATTTAGGTAGTACAATCATTTCCTGTGAAATTTCTGGAGCAACACCATTCAAGATTTTCCACATACTTACCCCTCAAAGTATTTTGCTGTAGTCATAATAGAAAACCAATTCAGTTTAGTATATGAATAACACTGTTGTGTTCTTGGATGAACATCTAAAACAAAGCAGTGTTCCTTATTGTAGAGAATACATATCTTTGAAACAATATTTCTGTTGTTGATCTAAAAATAGGGAGCCTGTACTCCAAGAGGGCCAAGATCAAACTCTGTACTGCCACTTTTCATGCCTGAGATGTAAAGAAGGTCCTGTTTTAATAAAGGGTCTCCAGCCTTCTGTTTACTGATTTTTTTTAAGTTCACTATATTGCTTGCATAAGATAATGTACTTCTCAGTACTGCACTGAAACAACAAAAGGAACTAACCATCTCAGTGGGTGCTTTGTCCAAAGCAATGGTTTGATAGCATTATCTCCAGGGGCAGATCATGGAATGATCCAATAAAAATTGATTACCTATACTAATTAAACACAGCAATCACATATTTTTTATTAGATATAAAATATGAAATATTTACACTGATCTTACAAGCTATACAGAAAACTAAAGGAAATACAGCATTAGAATGTTTTTAAAAAGAATAAACAGTTTGAAACAGACAGAATTACAGATAGAACAATCTCACGAACTCTCCTGTAAATCTGGATTTCTTACCTCATTGGTCTACTTAGGAAATAAAATACTTTTAGCCACACAGTCTTGAGCTTTAAAAAAATCAGTAACTGCCTTTTTTGGCTCAGTGGGTATCCAGTATAATGTCTGGCTTCAACTCTGCCTGCTTGAGCTAAAACCTATGAGAATATACCACTCAAAACCAGCCTGTCTAGTCACATGTCACTCAAAAAGTTCAACCCACTTTCTTCTAGAGACTTCTTCATAGATTCACATAATTGATTTAAAAGATTTGAACCAGTCTGGATCAGCTTGACTCGGCATCTATCCCTGTTGAATAGAAGCCTTGCTCCAAATGAACCACCCATTCCCTTAATGAGCTGCTTTTCTGAGGGCTGGCTACAGTAACAGTGGGTGTGTATGTGTGTGTGTGGAGGGGGGGTGTCCATTGCGGACTGGCCCTCATGCAGATGGTCAGGCTCCATTCTTTTTCATTTTAAGTGAGTGGCAAAGAGCCATTAATCAGCACCAAATAATGCCAGTTCTGTCCTCCTCCCCTTTACTGAAAAAGCCACAGGTAACTTTTAAATGAAGCAAACACAGGGAACACACAGAAAAAGGAATACTATATATATATATATATATATATATATATATGTGTGTGTGCATGTAGCCCCTCTCTGGTGCTGTCCTAAAGAGGGCCACTGCCTTGCTGGCCAGACCAAGGTTAAGGGGCCTGGGTTCCTATCTTGCTGTTACACGGGGGTTCTTTCCCAAGATATAAAATAAAATGGGTGTTACCTCCTCCCAGAGTACATTTAATGGATCTGATCTTTACCAGTACAACCCCCTGGGGTGTCGTACCAACAAATCTCCCCAACAATCACCCCAGACATGGATACCACAGACCAAAACCCCCACATTTAACATTTGACTTCATCTAGCTTCAGGTAATGATATGCTCACTAACGTCAGGCTCTTGAGTCAGCACTTTTCCAAAACAGTAGCTTCACATTTATTTACATGGGGAGGGGTCAGATAAGGGGTAAGATGGAGAAGAGGTCAAGCAAACATTTTAATTAGATTTGCATTTAATGATTTGACTTTTCCCAAATCAATCATTTTTACTTTTGATATTCAGCTCCAAACCACCTTTTGATTATTGCAGCCACAACTTCCTAGCTACTGTAGCTAATTGCTGCAGGTATTACATTGAATAGACCCACAGCTGGTACCAGTCCAGAATGATGAACCGATTTCTGTCCTTGGATACCCAAATCTTATAGTTGCAGGCCTAAGATGCAGCTGGTTGGCCAGCATTGATGCGCTTACTTGAATTAAATTAACTTTTTGCATGTTCCCTTTATGATTACTTTAAATCTTTACTTTATTTTGCCTCCAGCCCCAGATGGCAGGATTCGAACACAGATAACTATATACATTCCTCAGGGGCAGGGCAATTCCTGCTTTTTCTCATGGCTCTGCCAGATTAGACCTTTGGTGGCACAGATGACTGAAGTTCTAGGGTTGGTGGATCAGCAGAAGCAGAACCGAACGCGATGCTTGAGCAAACGTGAAGGGGCAAAACTTCTGTAGCTTGGATCTTCAGCTTGATAGAAGGTCTCACAGCTTGTCCCTTTGGCCTACTGAGGCCCATTACAGAGCACTGTGCAAGGCCTACTGATTACAAGAGACCCAGGCCTACAAGTGGCCCCATGGCCTGGCTCCTTCACAGGTCAAAGTGCCCTAGCACTTGGGTATGAACCCATGATCCTCTGCAGCCAGCAAACCCCACTAGATGGGGGTTAACAAGTTCCACACCAGGCCCTGGGTTTTGGATGGAAACGTCAGATCATCTTCCTGTTCCAAAATAACTAGCTACAGTGTGTAGCCAAAGAAGTCTCTGTTTCTTTCCTGTTTCTCAGGCTCTGGGTAGCTGAGCAGAATCTGAGCTATAGGTTCATCACAACAGTCTCTTTTCTTAACTGTATCTCAGGAGCAGACAGCAAGTACCCTGCCCGGAAGGCACCTGCCCATCCTTCTGCTTTCACAGTCTCTCAACTTTAACACAACTGCACTTCTACACTGGCTCACATACGTTTTCAGAAACTTTTTCTCTTAGCCATGCATCAAAGAAAGTTTATTTTCTCACCCTGCTAGTGCAGACAAATGCAGAAGAGGTTCTCTCTTCAATCTTTTCAAAACCTGGTTCCAATCCAGTTTCCAGTAGCCATTTCCCAATGTTACAACCAGTTCTCAGACCTTGTGTCCTTCCCCCTTTTCTCTGTAGATGCTTTGTCTTTGTAGGGTAGACAGGACCTTTTTCTTCTCACAATCCTATCTCACAACTCTCTCATCACGCATCTCGGATCATTCATGTCTCACTGTTGAGGTGCAGACAAATTCTAAGGAGGATCTCTCCTCTCCTCTCCAGGATCAGTCTATTTCTCTAATCCTTTTCCCATTCTCAAGCATCCTTTTCTCTTTATCTTCACCACAGTGGTGCAGCTTCCTACCACAGCACCAGGATCCCGCAGCTCTCTTTCTCTGAAGAGCTGCCAGCACAATCCTTTTCTTTTCTCTCTAGATAGGGAAAGGCAACAACTAGCCCTGAGGGACATATTGCTGGCAGCTCCCAGGCAGGCCCTCTCCCAACCTTGCAGTCCCATCCTCTCAGTAGGGGCTGGTGCCCCCACCTCCCAGTGGGGGGGGGGTGGGGGCCCCCACCAAATTGACCCAGAATCCAAAAGTTTTTTTTCTTTGGGAGCTTTCTGGCAGCTCCCTATTGTCTGAAGCCACTGTCCTTAACCAAAATTAATATGTATGAGGTTCCTTTGATGCCTCTCAAAACAGTGCCTAAACATTCCCCATTATTTTCCCCCAAGAGCCCTTTCAGAAGCCCTATAATCCTCCTGTGAATTCTTGGCCATTTGGCTGGCTGTAGAATGGTCACATGGCCACTGTCATGACTGCTTGCAAAACAGTTTACATTTAGTTCCCACATAGTCCTGAATTCACAATGTCCCTGCAGGCAAACCATTTACTTTTATTTAATTGTTTTCCCCCACAGTTATAACCACCCCATGCCCTATTAAGTGACTGCACCACTTAGGAATATTAATCAAACCTTTTTCAGTCTCTACTGCCATTTTGTATTGCCCCAGGCAGCCACACACAACCCCAGTACAGTTCATGAAGTGTCCCACCTTTATTGTTTTTTCTGCTGCCAAATAAAACATATTCATAGCCCCATTGTTCCACATATGTGTAGCAGTCCCCTTTTTTCCTTTTGCCCCTTGTCATAAGTTTTAATTAATTTTATTTTGCTGCCTGTCGCTAGCGCTAAACACTGTGTCCCAGTGCTACACAGGTTGTAGATCATCATTATTCATGAGGCACCTCATTAATATTCATGTGGCAGCTCCTCATATCTCAAGCATGATTGGCACTCCCAAAAACAGCTCTCCTGCTTTTCCCATTACCTCTCCAGTATCCTGCAGGTCTCTGGTCCCCATCTTGCTTGCCAGAGGGACCGGTACCACTGGAGAGACAACTCAAATGACCACAGAATGGCCAACCCAAAAATACACTTCTATGCATGCACAGAGCATTGAAAATGCAACCGAAGGTGCAAAACACACCAGTGACTCTGCAAGCTAGTTCTTCGGCCCTGCTCTGCAATAAAAAAAAAAAACATGCGGGTGCCTGAGGGAGGATCCAAGATCACTACAGAGACAGCCAGGAATGGGGAAAAATTGGGGACACTACAGGGGAACACCAGGACAAAATGGGGACCAGAAACAGGGAAACAGTTGCCCCGAGGGGCAGACAGGTAGCCCCCAAGCAGGGGGTTACATTCCCCCTCTTCTTAAATGCTTGGCATCCGCGCCAAGCCTATGTGACTCCCAACTGTTGCAAGCAACCACATAATTACAAATTTTTTAACATTTAACATCCTGTTCTATACCCATAGCTACCTATTCTAGCAAACAATACCAAGCGCAGCCTATCCTAGACAAAGTACCCGGCCTGGAAGGCACCTGCCCATCCTTCTGTTTTCACAGTTTCTCAACTTTAACACAGCTGCACTCTTGCTCTGGCTCACACACATTTCCAGAAACTTTTTCTCTTAGCCATGCATCAAAGAAAGTCTCTTTTTCTCACCATGCAGGTACAGATAAATGCAGAAAGGCTCTCTCTCTCTCCCTCTTCAACCTTTTCAAAACCTGGTTCAATTCCAGTTTCCAGTAGCCATTTCCCAATGCTACATCCAGTTCTCAGACCTTTTGTCCGTCCCCCTTTTCTCTTTAGATGCTTTGTGTTTGCAGGGTAGACAGGACATTTTTTTTCTCACAGTCCTATCTCACAACTCTCTCTTCACACATCTCAGACCACTACAGGTACAGCCAGGAATGGGGAAAATTGGGGGCACTACGGGAGATCACCAGGACAAAACAGGGACCAGAAACGGGGAAATGGTTGCCCCCAGCGGCAGACAGGTAAGTCCCTGGGGGGGGTTACATTAATGTGTGTGTGTGTGTGTATACAAACACACACACACACACACACACACACACACACACACACACACACACACTCTCTTTGGAGAAAAACTGTGTTAGTGCAACATTTAGGGTTCAGGTTAAAGTGATAAAAGTAGAGAAATATGGCTTTTGGGTTTCCAATCCTAAAACCCCAACCCCACCCCTAAAGCTAATCAGGGGAAGACTTCCTAGGGGTTGTCAATCCTAAAACTCACCCCATTCTATACACTCCAGAAACATACACACCTACTAGGGTGAGCTTTAGGGTTGACAACCTCTAGGAAGAGTCTGTCCTGATTTGCTTTAGGGTTGGAAACACTAAAGCCACCTCTCTCTACTTTTGTTACTGTAGTCTGAACCCTAAATGTTGCATTAACACAGTTTTTTTTGCAAAGAATGTCCGTACTTTTTGAGGTAGTATAATCGTATCCTTATTTGCTAGTGGGAGCACTGGGCCTGGAGGGCCCTGCACTCCCATGTATGCATACTTTTTCAGATAGTGTAATGGTATCCTATTTGTCTGATGGAGTGCATGGCCCTCTGGGTCCTGTGTTCCCATCCCTTCATAAATGTATATATGTATATTTATGTGGAAGCGCAGGGCCCTCTGGGCCCTGCACTTCCATTTGTAGGACAATACCAACCAAATTGTCAACATAGCCTTCTTATTACCTCACTTCATAAATCTGGTACTAAAAATCATCAAATCCCAGCTGAAACATAATTCCACGCCACTACCAGGATTCCTCACCACAGGTGCGAAAAGTCATTTTGGCCAAGCTTTGGAAAATGACAGCTATCACATTAATGAGGTGGTGTACAGAAATGGCTATGTTGAAAATCTGAGGTGAAAATATTGAAAGTTATGAGTAAGCATAGTGCAATGTCCATGGCTGTGCACAACTTTGCCATTTTAACATATCTTTACCCCAAATTTTCAACATACCCTTCTCATGACCCCACCTCATGATGAAGTGTGATGAAAATGTTTAAATCCAGCCCAAAGGTGATTTTGCCAATCGACCAGGAAATTGCCTTTTGGTCAGGATTTGCAAAATGCCACCACTGTTGTTCATGAGGAGGGGTCTCAAAAAAGGAATGTTGAAAATTTGGTGTCAAAATCTTTAAAAATGACAAAGTTATGCACCAAAGCTGAAAACCCATTTGAAATACATTGAATAACATTCATCTTATTTCTTAAATGGCAGTTGCCTGTCCCAACAGAAAGACATGTCTTTGATCAGAGAGTGGCTCTTCACACTGGGACCTGTTCAGGTGAGTGGGGGTGCCTTATTGATGGATTGATTCCTATTGATTCAATGCATCCATGACCTTGGCCACTCTCAAGAGCCCTAAGTGACTGGCACCAAGCCCCTGTCCACACTGTCATAGAAACATGTCACTATAACTGATGGCAAATGAGGGCCACATGACCCATCCAGTCTGCCTCTTTTGTTGCATTGCCTCCATATCTATGGCACTTTCTCTGCCACTCCCTTATCTATCCCTTATGATTCCCTTGTGCTTATCCCAGGCTTTTTTTACTCCCACCACTGTTTTCATCCCCACAACCTCTGCTGGAAGACCATTCCAGGAATCCACCGCCCTTTTCATGATGAATTATTTCCTCACATCTCTCCTAAACCTATCTCTCTCCAGCTTCTTATCTTGGCCTCTAGTTCTGGAGCAGTGTCAGTGGCTCAGCAGGTCACACACTCATCTCTGAGGCCAGAAGAACAGAAGGCTGTGGGTTCTATCCCCACACCAGGCACTTGAGGTAAAATCCCAATACTGACACTGTAGTACAGCATGAGGGGGGTGCTGCACTCCTGAGGTGCCATCTTTCTGGTGAGATGCTAAAACGAGGTTCCATCTGCCTGTTCTGGTGGTAGTTCTGGTGGATGTTAAAGATCCCATGGCACTTCTCAAAAAGAGTAAGGGAAGTTTTATTTGGGTAATGAAACATACAGGAGAAGAAAAACTAAATGGCAAATTGCCCATGCAAACAATCAGTAAGATACATGCATATGAAAAAGAACAGTACCATCTTCTCCCCCTTCCCCCAGCACTCTAGAGGAACAATACCCCCGTCAATCCACACCACCCCTCTCAAAGACCCAAAGCAAAGGTAGGGTGCAAAAAGAAAAACATAAATCAGTACACAAATTGCATCCCCCATCCCACCCCTTCCTGCCCCTCACAACCAGAGATCAGTGAAGGACAACGGCCAGCAGACATCCTTCAAGGAGGCTCGAAATGGGCCTGCACATGTCTCCACATCAAGGGGCACCCTACCCCCTTACAAGAGTGACAGCATGATGTGTACATGGAAAGTAGCTCTCCTTCCACCATTTAGAGCATGGCTGCAGGAGATAGAAGTAGGGCCTGTAGGAGATAGACGCAACAAGTGTGCCATGAAAAATATTTTGAAAGAGTAATAGCAAGTCTCCCACAGGACTCTCCATAATTATCAACTGAGGGGGACAGGCCCAAAAATGACAGCCTCATAAGTCAGGGACCGCCAACCTGGGTTCCCCCAGCTCCCAGTCAAGAGGCCCCAGAATGACCTGGCAAAGGGACAGTCCAACAGAAAGTGTGACATTGATTCCAAAATCTGGGAACACCCCTCTCTGGGACAGAATCATTCATTCATGCATTTATGCTTGACATTGGCCTTAACACTCAATCTGCCATGACTGCTAAGCCAGAGTACATCCCACATTCTAGGTGGGATGAGGGAGTTGCTCAGGTTGGCATGTAAGAGAATATACTGGACCTCTTCAATGCCTGGGTACCCAAGCAGTTTCAGAAATATTCGGATTGTATGTCATGATATAGTTGCCAGGCAGCGCCAACTTAGGGAGGGTGTACACCCTCCTCCATCTCCATAATTTTTCTAAAATCATACGGACATAGAAGTCCACTCCTCTGGATAACAGGGGAGAAAAATTTGATCTTGACCATTGTTGCAAGATAGAAGTCAAACCAAACTGCCATCCAGGGCTTCCAACACCTATCCTCACCATCTAAATATAAGCCAAAATTCCATTTAAAGAAATGACAAATTATCTTCACCACCGGGTTGAACATATTTAAACTTCCTTCCTTAATGGGGAGATATAACACATCTTGCTGAATTAGGTTCAACCTACTGCACAAAAGATTTGCAAGCTCAACCCCTGAATTTACAATACAACTTAGTAAAATTAGTGGGATGGCTCCTGGTGTGTGACCACACAAAAGCATATAATTAAAGTGTCAGGTCACTCCCTCTCACCCCCATTTTGCTGCATTAAAGCCTGCAATTTTTTAGAATAACTTCAATGTTCTTACTTTTCATACATTTCAGAGGCGTTCTTGGTTCTCATTATCCAGCTGAACCATGATTAAACCTGACCACTTCAGCAAAGTAACCACCTCTATCGGTCAGGTAAAAAGCATCACATTTTAACTTGCCATATCAGAGCTGAGATCTCCTTGCTTCCTCTATTTTTAATGAAGAGACTGCTCTCCTGGCTTAATTACTTATAGTGTGTGCTGGCCAATGAAGGGTTCACAAGTGTTTAATGGGGAGCTTAGCAATTAGAGGAAGGCCACAATTTTTCTCCTACATTCAGATCAGTACAAAAGGTTTGCAAGCTCAACCCCTGTATTTACAATACAACTTAGTAAAATTAGTGGGGTGGCTCCTGGTATGTGACCGCACAAAAACATATAATTAAAGTACCAGGGCACTGTCCCCCGCCCCAATTTTGCTGCATTAAAGCCTGCAATTTTTTAGAATAACTACAATCTTCTTACTTTTCATACATTTTGGAGGGGTTCTTGGTTCTCATTATCCACCTACTGCTCCATATCATCTGAAAAAATAAACTATAAATCTGAGTTTCCATATCTCTTGGGATCATATAAAACTGCCCCAGATGAAGAAAAAGAGGCAGCAAAAACATCCTGACCACCGCCACCTTCTTCCTCTTGGTCTGCTTCCACAATTTCCAGCGGGAAACCCTGGATGCACAATAAGCCAGTTTCATACCCAGTTATATGCAGCCATGTCCCTAAGTCCAAAGTATACCCCCAATATATGTGTTGAATCTGTTATTAGAGAAATTCCCCCTATTGAGCCTAACCGAACATCCCAGTGCCCTGATTGCAACCGCAGTACACTTCAGAAAGTTCAAAACAGCACCCGAAATGGGACCAAATGAGTGAAATATATCCAGAGCAATGCACCCCAAAGCTACATCCTGAACCAGAAGAGTGACATTGTCTGTATAGGTGACTATCTTCACTTCCCTGTTGGACGAGAGAGATTGAATAGCCCTAATTTGGTGGTGCATCATAATTTTCTGAAGAATGGGATCCCAACAAAAAGTGTACAAGAGGGGGATCATAGGTCATCCTTGTCTGACCCCAACCTTCAAAGCAAACTGAGTTCCCAGGTGCCCGTTCACTGTGGGGATCAAAGTGGCTGAGTCATATATCATGCGGAGTCAATCACAAAACAAATCAGGGATGCCGTAGTGCTGAAGGACTTCATACAGATAGGAGTGTGACACCCTGTCAAATGCCTTTTCCTGGTTGAGCAATAAAAGGAAACCACCTTTTCCTGACAAGTTCCCCCCTAAACAATTCCCTCACAAGGATCAAATTGTTGGTCATGTGTCAGGCAGGGATGGCACACGTCTGGACCGGAGCAATGACATACTGAGCCACCGCTGCCAGTCGAGTATTCAGAATCATCATTAGGAGTCTAAGATCTGTGTTTATGAGGCACAATGGTCTCCAGTTGTTAAGACTGGTTGGAGGACCCTTCTTATACAACAGAATCTGGAGTGCCTCTGACATGGAGCCCGGAACAATACCTTCCTGCAGGATCCAATTAAAAAGTACCATCAAAATTTCAATCATCCTAACACTGAATTTCTTACAAAAATCATAGGTCAAGCCATCCAATCCTGGGACCCATTTTGTGTGCAAATGGGCACTTGCCCTTTCAACCTCCTCTGGGGCTATAGCCCCCATGAGGCATTCAAGTTGTTCCTCAGGAATATGAGGTATTTCGACATGGATAAGAAAGGTACCTGTTGGACCTGTACTTTGGGGACATCCACACAGGTTCTGTAAATGATCTTGAACTTCCTCTAACACGCAATCCCACTGTATAAGAACTTGACCAGATGCTGTAAGGACTCCTGTAACCATTCTGTGCATCACTCTGTGATGACAGCTGTCAAAAGGGTTAGCTATCCTGTACGTCCCCAGCATGCCTGTCTGATGTTTCATAAACAAGGACTTACTCCTGTCATACTGGAGGGCCTTCATACGAATCTTAACCTGCGTAATATGGGCTAAAAAATCACCACACGTGTCATACTGCAAGTTAAGGAGATGCATGTATTGGAGTTGCAACTCCAGGTACTCCAAATTCTGGGACCAAGTCACTGCCCGGGAAAGGCAAAGGCATAATAACTTTAAGTCTTTCTTAGTGTCCACCCACCAGAGCCCCAAATCTACATAAACACTGACCACCGATTGTTGGGCTCAGAGGAATTCCTCTATCACCCTCCCTTCAAACATACGCTGCAATAACATGTTATTAAGTTTCCAGTATCCCCACCCTGGGACAAGGCTGGGATATATGCCAAATGAGCCTCTGAAGAGATGATTATAAATTTCAGTTGGAACCAATGTCATTTGACTAGGAACCAAATAAGCTGAAACAAAAAGAAAATCTTTCCTAGTTGCTCATGCAGTTAGGTGAAAAGTACGACCACCCATGGGAAATTCCACCTTGTATGCATCCACCAGAGAAGCACCCTGCATGACTTCCTGAGGGCAGTGGTGTCGCAAAAGATTTTTTCAGTATATCCACCCCGGTCTGAGGTGGATATACCACAATTAAAGCCCCCCCCACACAAACTTCACATGGTTAAGTGTGTAAAAAGGGGTGAATGTTGTGGAAAAGATCCACCCTGTCCTTTTTACACTGGGGTGTGTACACATTAAACCGGAGAGGTGTTTCCTGCTAGGTGACTTAAAAAAGGAGCACCTGAGCAGGAACTACATCAACCAGTTTCATAACCCACTAGGCTTCACCCAAAAATAAAATTCCCACACCCACACAGCGGTCTGTGTCCTCTGGCCAAAAGGATGGTCCCCAGCACAAATGTCTACCAGCCTGGCAAATGTCATTGGCAGTGTGTAGGCAAGTGCCTTGAATAAAGAAGACATCATAGTCTAAATTCCTAAAGGCCATGAATAGTAATCCTCTCCTTGTCAGGGATTTAATGCTATTGGTGTTCAAGGTGGCCAGACGAAATAAAGTCGGCATGGGAGACATAGGAGTGAAAAAGAAAAAGACGAACAATCCCAAGACAACATCCAAAACATGAATCAGGTACAGTCCATAATGGGATCCTTCTTCAGTCAAGTCCCCTTCTTCTGTTTCTTCTGCACTTTGGCTTTGCCTTTCACATTTGGGACTTCTTCCTCCGTGTCTGTGTTGGCAGATGGATGACCCAAAGCACAGGAGGAATATTCCGTCTCAATACTAGGGTCCTTGTCCCCATCCACCTCCGTTAAGGCAGAAAATGTTTTCTCTAGTGGGAGTGTAGACTCCCCTTCCATCTCTCCCATCAGCTTGTGCAAGCAAAGAGACTGTTTTTGATTGACCACTGTCATATCTTGCGAAGGAGGGGGAATTGGTTCACTTGTACCAGGGCTATCCTCCTGCTGATCTGCCCCTACCGATGTGATCTCCCCCTGGTCCAGAACAGCTGGAGCTGAAACCAGTGCCACTTGCTGAGGCAGGATAGACTGAGGGGCAAGAATTACCTCCTCCATGATCTCAGGGACTGGAATCTGTGTCTCTGGGACCAATACATCCGGTTCCTCAGTATGGGCCAGGGACGCAGCAAACGCTCTGATCCATTGCTGTTGTTGAATACGATGGGCCTGCTCCAATATACGATCCTGATTTTCCACCACATCACTCTGGTTATGCATGGTCCAAGGGCATGTGTGAAAGAAATGTCCAGTATCTTTGCATAAGTTACAACATAATGCATTGGCGCATTGTGCTCTCGAGTGCCCACATTCCAGACACAGATTGCAGCACACCATGTTGAAGGCATTACTGAGATGAGCATCAGAACCACAGAAAAAGCACATTTTGGGCTGTCTCAGGTAGAAACATTGTGCACTTTCTCTCCTGAGATAAGACACTGGGCAAATGCTGAAGACTGGTGGCTATATGGCACAGCTTGATTTTGAAGTGCCAGTGCCCTGTCTAGAAAAGTTTGGTGTCCAAAATAGGCTCTGATTCCCCCATCACTTCAGAACATTGGGCCAACCAGTAGTGCACATCTTGAACTTTAATTCCCTAATTCTTAAGCAGTACAGTCAATATCCTTACCAGAGGCTTGGAGATGGGGACCGCCTGAAAGGGGGTCCATAGAGGGGTATCCTTAAATGTATCATAATCTGTCCAAAACTTGTCTAAGTACACTCGGGATCAAAAGCTCAAATCAAAGTAACCATCCATCAGGGCATGCAATAAAGCATATAGTTCATGAGGCGTCACCTGCAGGGAATCCTGGAGCAGGGCCTTCCCTACATAGGCTCTATCAGGCTTCTCCACTAAGCCCCCTTTGTAAAACAAGCAGACAGCATTCCATCTCTGGGCAGGGGCAGGAGAGGATGCGAAAGTATCCGCTTTTCTGAAGTGTGTCCGATTACTAGCTGCTGAATGGGAGGCTGCCTCCGAAAGCTGAGCATGACTGGATCAATCAGATGACTGAGGAAGCTCCAAGTCCACCCTTTCAGCCCTTGATAAAACATGTTGTCATGCATCCCTGCCTGGAATATGTAGTCCCATAGCCTCAGTAGTCGTACTAGATGGCAGTATGTCAGGTGTCCGGGGCAGTCTCCTGGAAGATCCCATCCCAACATTGTTGCCCTGGAAATGAACAGTGACCTCTGTAGGAGGTACCAAGGGTGAGATATGCACAGTAGGCAAATTCGAAAGAATCTCATTGATAGCAAACATGTTCATGCTGAGGGGGCCAAGCAAGGGTGGCCCATCAGAATTCACCAGAAGAACAGGTGAAACAGCGTTCAAAGAAAACCCAGCTACAGTGCCCACCATCCCCACCTGAGATATTTCCCCAAGTCCAGGCTCCATAGAATAACTAATCCCCCTGGATCCATGGGGTGCATCGTATGCCACTGTCCAATGTGGTCCCAAGACCAACCCGCTTCTAGCAAAGTGCGGACCAGGGACCAATAACTTGGTGGAAAAAGTTCCTTCTCCCCCCTTCTCCTCCCATCAGAGGGGAGGGAATGATCAGTAGTCCCAAGGGAGGGGGGAGCCACCCCCAGTCGTAGCAGGCCCTGTATGTATTGGGTCGTCCACCTGATACCAGGCCCTTTCAGACTCCAGCACCCACCATGTCCTGAGCCACATGCTGCACAGCTCAGGTCTGGAGCACCTCCTTCCCCCATGGTCCAACAGCTGCCTTATGTCTAGGAAAAGTAAAAGATGAAGGCAGAACCTTCTGTACCTGTATATCTCCTGAAATGGGGGTATGAGTACTTTCCGGTCACCAAAAGTCCTTGTTGGAATGGTGCGAATGTTGCACTGGTCCAGGCTGCTCCTCCATTAGGTACAGGAGCATTCCAACCCACATACTCCCATCTTCCACCAATACCGGATCCTCCAGATATCATGTAAAGGCCGGAGAAGATCCGGGGGGAGCGTCCTCAGTCTTGAGGGTAGCGGATCCAGTCGCCGTACTCACAGTCACTTCCCGTACCATTCCTGGGAGCGGCTCACTGGAAAATTGCAAAACAACCGCCGAACACTTCAGAGAGATCATCTCCTGCAACAACTGCACCTCAGCACTAGACTTTTTCTCAGGTACTGGCTTGTTTATTACCTCACCGGCTCCTTTTTTGCTGAGCCCCACAACAGTCGACACCAACTCCTCCACCACTTGCTCACTTTGACTGGCCATGAATCTGACCAGAAGTTCCCCCTACAGGACGAGTAGGAGAATTTCCCCGGTGTCCTGGCCAAATTTCCCTCATTCACTAAAAATGTCACCAACAGCTTAATCTGGTTCAATTTCAGTTGGCATCCATCTGTATCCCTCTCCCCCAGGATGAGGCTGAAAATATGCAGAATTGTCTAGTCCTCCTTTCCCAGTCAAAAAAATAAGAAAAACAAAAACAAACTAAAAACCTTTTCCATAAAAATACCTCCCACTTGTACCTTATTCACCCCATGAGGTATTTAAAGGTCTCGATCATATCCTCCCTCTCTCTCGCTCCTCTGCTCCATGGTGTACATGTTTAATTCCATTAGCCTCTCCTCAGAGAAGATTTGATGTAGACCCTGTACCATCTTGACAGTCCTCCTTTGAATGGCCTCCATCCTGTATATGTTCTTCCTGAGATGTGGCCTCCAACACTGGACACAGTACTCCAGGTGGGGGTCTTATTAAAGACCTTTATAACATGCGTACCTATAAGCGAGCAACTTGATTGGTGGAGTCCCTCTGCGTGGCCGTGCATTAAATTGCCTTTTTAATGCACGGTTTCATGGAGGAACTCAAGGCAGGAGCTGTTGGGTCTTGTTGCTGAGTTGGGAAACTAAAGACAGAATGGGTGCCATGACAGAATCTGTGTAAGTAAGTGAGGCACACCGACTGAAATGCACTGTAATACTCATACACCACTGCTTCTGTGCCACCCATCTCAGTAGCGTGTAACAGTGGCACAGCAGTGCTTGTATGAACACACTGTCATACTTAGGTAGTACTCAATACATGTAATCCCCAACCGTAGTAAACAGCAGCCGTGAGAGTGACAGGGAGACCAATACACAGTGACAGGCAATGTGGCACACATCCATCAGCTGTTCCCAATTGCACTGTCTGTTGTGGGATATGAAGGGCAACCAGGTGAGGACAAGAGGCAGGAGACATGGCGGTATGAGTTGGGGATACCCTACAGAGACAGTAGTATGGCTCACTGAATTGCAGCCCCTGTCATGTGGTGCTGTCTCTCTCTGTCTGTTTCCAAAGTGCTCACCTGCTCCCTGATTGCTGCATACACAGTGACTTTGTAGCACACACTGTATTGGTGAATTATTCCTTGAATTAGTCCTGCCCCATTCAGTAGCATCCTTGTGTTGCCAGGCAGCATGTGATGTGTCCCTGTGTGAATGGTGCTGATTCCCCCCTTCTTAGCACATAGTCAGCCATGGTGACAGCAAGCTACTCCTGCACTGAATTTGTGTAGTTTCCTCAGTGGGACCCATGATACAGTTGTGAACTGCAATGGAGTTGTCATGGTGGGGTGCACGAAGACTGAGAAAGTGACAGTTCAGAATATGTGCAGGTCAGCAGTGTGCAGTGTGAGTACCAAATGCTTTTTGCAGAGAGAGAGAGAGAGAGAGAGAGATTGGATGAAGGATTTGTGGCGCAGCTGTATGTCACAGTTGTGGCGTGCATTGTTGCCAATGCTGTGCTGTATGACTGTGCTCCTTGCTGATCCTGAGTGCCACAGGCAGTCTGACAGAGAGCGGTGCATCTGGCAGAAGTGTTGCACCGCACAGTGGTGAGAGCCGAGTCTGCAATTGCTAAAGTTCTCCCTACTTGGGGAGGGGGGGAGATGGACCAGCTGGTTGTCTATAGACCACATAGAGGTAAGAAAAATGTTTCACCTCAGAAGAGAAAGAACCGCAGGCTGCTTCTTGGTGCTTGCAGTTTGTGGTGTGGGGACCAGGTAGGGAGAGCCACAGCAGTATCAGCAACTTGTTGACACAGTAGACAATGTGCAGCGAGATTAGAATTTTGTGTGTGTGTGTGTGTGTTGGGGGAGGCAATGAAAACTGCTTGGCACACTACCACAGCACGTTATGCACAAGAAATGTCACTGATCATGGCAGAACTGTATGTGTGCCATTTCTTTGTGCATAAGAGTATGGCACTGTGCAGGTTTTGTGAGGGACTATTTTGCAAGGTGGCAGGATACAATACCTTTTTTAGTGTTTAAACACCAGAAAAAAACATTTTTTGTGATTTCTTCTGGTGTTCTTGACATGACCCATGTTATAAGTGCAATAACCCACTCCGGGATATGGGTTTATAGGCATTTAATGCACACCTGCGGTGCTGTGAGGATACTTGGCCTGCAGCCTCATGCCTCACAACGCACCCCAGGCATGCATTAAATGCCTATAAACTCACACCCTGTCATGGGTTATTGCTTACATATAGTGACAACACCACTTCCCTCTTCCTGCTGGTAATACACTTACCTATATATCCCGGCATCCCACTAGCTCCCTCCTGATCACTTTGTCGCATTATCTGGCCACCTTCAGATTGTCTGATATGATTACCCCCAGGTCTCTTTCCTGCTTGGTTGCTGCTAGTATCCCCCCCCCCTCCATTTTACAGTGTACTCCCAGGTTTCAGTGACCCAAGTGCATTATTTTGCACTTATTTGCATTAAACATTAGCTTCCAAACATTTGACCACTCCTCCAAGTGTTTCAAATCTCTTTTCATCCTTTGCACCCCCTCCGGAATGTCCATCCTGTTGCAGATCTTGGTGTCATCTGCAAAAAGGCAGACCTTCCCTTCCAGTTCCTCTGCTATGTCACTAACGAAGACATTAAAGAGGACTGGCCCCAGAACTGATCCTTGCAGTTCCCCATTGGTCACTCTTCCTTCCTCAGAGTAAACTCCATTTACCACCACCCCCTGCCTCCTAGCTCCTAACCAGTTTCTTACCCAGGTCATCACCTTACTGCCTACCCCCATGCTGCCCAACTTGTTTACCTGCCTCCTATATGGAATGGTGCAAAAGGCCTTGCTGAAGTCCAAGTAAGCCATGTCCACTACCCCCCCCCCAGTTCAACACCCTGGTTACCTGGTAAAAAAGATCTATCAGATTTATTTGGCATTACTTCCCCTCCATAAAGCCATGCTGCCTCAGGTCCTATGTCAGGCTGACTAGCCTGTAATTTCCCACCTCCTTCTTGCTACCACTCTTGTGAATTGAGACTATGTCTGCCCTTAAGAGAGCCCTCTCTGGCTGGAGTATCCTTCTGGTGCCACCAGTGCCCCTGGCCTGTACCCTGTAGCTAGCTACCTTCTAGGGCAAAACCTGGGCACCAACTCTGCCTGATGCTGCGATGTGAGAGTGAAATGTGGGCACTAGTCAATGCCTACCATCCGTAGGCACTTCCGATGGCACCCTGGTGTTCATGGGCACATTTCCTACTGGTGGTATCCATTGCTTAGAGACAAGCACTCTATGCTGAGAATGCCCTTGCCTGTCACAGACTAGCTGGCACAAGGCCACCAAACTGCCTAGCTCCCTTTCTTACTAGACCCTGGGTGCCACAAGGGCACCCTGCCTTAGTTGCTCTGTTAGCTCCTTCCCCATGTGTGGAGGTAACAGCAATGTGGGAACAGGCTCTATGGACAAAGTTCCAGTGACTGGTGACTGGAGAAGATACAATGCCCCTTCCCCCACTTAGCCTCTTCCCTTACAGCATGTCAATGGCCCCAGACATGGACAATAGCTCTGATGCAGGTGAGGACACATCAGGAGTCACAGGAGATTCAACAGATGGGGGTGCCCCAAAGGAATCTCAGAATGGAATACTAATCATCTTGAGGGTAATGAGAGAAAGTTTTGGATGGCCAGCTTATTTTCTGCCCAAGAGGAACTGGTCTAGAGATGCGACGCTGTGAGACTTAAATATAAAGGTAGTCTTGAGCTACCCCAGATAGGGTGTATGCCATTGGAAATCTTTTGAAGGACTCAGCAGGGTTCAATGCTGCAAAACTTTATGCAGTCATACATGTTTCTGGCAATACTACATTTATTGTCAGTTTTAAGGCAGTTAAGTTCTTGGAACGCTTCTGGATGAAATACGACAAATAAAAAACTCAGCCCCCGTTCATTGCCGTCCCCCATCCAAACCTGTTGTGAAAACTATTACAGTCCTCTTTTGGAATGAAGGTGTGAATGTCTCAGATATATTGTACTGGCTCCACCAGAGATGCCAAGTCTTGGACTAACCTGTCTGCATAATTGATAGCGAGCAGGTGTGGACAGGGGGTATAAAAATTCATGATAAAACTATGACAAATGAATACGGGCTTATGTCATGTGCCAGGTAATCTTTGTTCTGGGTAGGGATCAGGGCATGTGTTTTATCCTGGACAAACAAGCACATGACACAAATAGGAGGCAAGGATTAATCTTAGCTCAGTTTGTGACAGGGAGCATTACAACATGTGCTTGGAGTGTGGTCACCTTAGTTTTCAATGCCTCAACCAGTTTAAGTGCAACCTGTGTGAGGAACAATAGCATTCATATAGGCAGTGCCCCTGGGCCTCACACAACAGAGATGATGGATTGTATCAGGAGGAGTTGCTAGTTAAAGGCCTGGCACAGGGTTCAGCCAGAAGTTCAGCCCAAAAGTTAATAAAATTACCCCACTCTACCCGCTGTCCCACTCCCATGAAGCAACTAAGGTTCAGGTCACCCAGAGTGGGAATGACCCCAGTACTTCTGTTGGTTAAACAACTACTGACCCAGTCCCAGGCTCTGGAACTGCAGAACAGAAGGAAGAAATCCCTACCACAGACCCTACCACTCTCATCCTAGCCATGACTGTGCCAGGTCAGATGGATTCTGCTCAAACCCCTGAGGGTGGCACCAGCACAGCTCCCTCCAGTAATACAGAGAAAAATGTTGTTCAGCCTGTGATGCCCTCACTTCCCCACAGGAGGTGGACATGATTGTGGTCTCCATCAGAACCCGAGAGAGATATAGAAAAACAAAATTTAAAAGTGTGAAGCCACCTGTTACCCAAGTGGAAAATTGTTTCTCTGCCCTGAGTTCAGGTAGACAGTGAGGACGCTGAAGAGTAACAGGGAGATTCAGAGGCTTCCTCCATCTTTTCCTCCATGTGGGATCCTTCCTTGGATTTAAATGACTCCCAGTTGGAAACTTTACCAGAAAAAAAAAATCTGGGAAGAACAGGATCTCAAACTAGGAATGTAACTGAGAACCCGCCGTAAAACATCAATATGTGTATTGGAGCCTCTATCAATCCAGTCACCCTAAATGTAAGTAGTATTAAAACCTATAGTGAAATGGATTGAAAGTGGCTTTCAAACAAGTTGAGGATTTATTAAAAAAAATTGGATACAAAGAAAAGTGCAGGAGCAGACAGAATTGAATCTTCTTTCCTAAAACAAGGATATCACTTCCTAACTGCCACCATAACACGCATTTTCAGTTTATCAATCACATCTGGAATGGTTCCCTCCTGCTGGAAAACAGCCTTCATACTGCCCCTGTTTAAATTGGGTGATCCCTGTGACCTCAATAATTACAGATCAGTTTCCATTTGGCTGGTATTATTAAAGCTTCTAGAAAAGTTAATCAATAACCAGCTGAAGGAACACCTCGAAAAATCAAACTTATTCAACCCCCTCCAATCTGGCTTCCAGCAAAATCATAGCATGGTGTCAGCCCTCGCCAAAGTGACAAATGATTGGTTCTCCACCCTGGATAATAAAAACTCTACAGGAGTCATCTTCCTAGACCGGAGTAAGGCCTTCAACACGGTCGACCATAACATCCTGTTAGCCAAAATCGAAGACCATGGCCTGAATTACTTCTCACTAAACTGATTCACTAGTTATCTTTCTGGTTGACTCCAATGCATCAAAACCAACAGGCTCCTTTCCACTATCAATCACAAGAGGTGTACCTTAAGAATCCATCCTTGGATCCCTGTTATTCACTATCTACATCAACTCACTAAGCAACAAAATATTTATAATTCTAAACTCCATTTCTGCAAGGACAACACTGTCCTATACAAATCAAAACCCTCACTGTCAGATGCTGATACAGAACTACAGACCGACTAATCAGCTGCAACGCAACCTGCTAAGCTCTAAACTGTTATTAAATGCCAAGAAAACATCTCTACGTGGACAGGCCACACCAGCAGCTATCACAACCCTGTTAGGAGACTCACTAGAGTCAGTTTTTATTTTCCCCAATTCTATTTCTTCACCTATTGTTTGGGGCATCTCTCGGGCTGTACTTATTTGATCTGCAGCCCCTAACCGCCCACCTGAACCACTTCTCCAACACTAGCACTGGTATCAGGAACCCTGTCTCTCCTGGACCCCTTGGAGAGGCTGAGGATCCCCAAGGGGTAAAGTCAGGGTTGTGGCTAGCGATGGGCGTGTGGAGCCTTGGTCCCTGGAGGTCACCGTCGCCTCACCCGGCCAGTAGGATATTTTTCCTGCTTTTCTCCCCCAGGCTCAGATGTGCAATGCGTCCAGCATGAGCATGCATGCTCCCGTGCATGCCTACAGGACTGCCACCACAGCCAATCCCATGGTTGCTGGATCTCAGGCTTGCTGTGCCCCCTGACTACCGCCAGGAGCCACCAGAGCCCGAGATCAGGACCCCCCCTCCCTCCGAGGACAGGAGAGCAGTCCTCTGGATGCTCAATCCTGTCCTTCCCCTGCCAACCCCCGATGACCTGAGCTCACTCCTGAACCCAGGTTGCTGGCTTGGCGCGAGGTGTGGCATCCAGTGCCTCAACCCTCAGCGCCACCGGGCCGGCCACTAGAGTCAGCTGATCAGTTTAAATATCTAGGGGTATGGCTAGATAGTAAGCTATCCTTTACAAACCACATTGACTCCCTAGCCAAAAAACTAATTCACTTTATTACTAACGCACCCTACAGAACCCATCACTATGCCCTCTATTCGGCAGTGGGCTGGTCATCCCTGGCCACAAGAAGGGATGATCCATATTAGAACCTGGGCCCTCAAAATACTTCAGAAAAAAATCCCATCCTACATCCCCTCCCTATTTCGCCACTATCACAACTCTTACTCCCTTAGGAAAAATTGCTTTTATATCATTAGACATACCCAAATTCTGCACACTTTATGGAAAAGCTGCAATTAGCCACACCATCCCATCTACCTGGAATAAACTACAAGTCAAATTAAAGCTCCCCGAATTGGTTTCCATAAACGTATTTAAAACATTGGCCATTAAAGCACTTAAAGAAACTTGCCACTGCCAAAATAGCTAGCATACCTCTTTACAGCAAGGCTATACTTTAAGCACTTGTGCGGTAAACTATCTCTTATTGTTTCCTCCTCTCCTCCTGTCTGACAGCATAGATTTTTATAAAGTTAGCATCATTTCCTCTCTCAATGCCTGTTTGCCTGTGTCATTACCATCTGAACTTGATGTATGCCACTTGTGTATTGTATTGTATTGCTTACTATAGTGTATACCTTGTACCACATTGTCCTACTAGGACCTCCTTGTAAATGAGTGTGCTCAATGGAACTTTCCTGCAAATAAACTTGAACTTGAACTTAGATGCCCACCATTAAACTGTTGGAGGCTTTGTCTGAAAATGTTCTTTTTCTTCAGAACGCACATTTAAAAACACTACTTGAACCATCTGCACCAAAGAAGCAATAGTTGCAAGGGTCATCTTACTGGTCATGAGGTCCAGATAGGTATGATGGGGTGGGCAATTTGGGGTTCCTCCTTTCATGTTCAAAACAGGTAAAAATAGAGCCTGGACTGGCTCTGATGCTGGATGTGGAGTGCAGTGGTAAGCCACTCCATCTTATCAATGTATATGTGCCCTAGACAAAAGCAGCAAGGGTGTCCCTGTTTCAGGAACCCTTCTGGCCATCTGTGCACCAGCGGCAGTGCACCCATCATTAGGGCACCACATAATGGAATTCACCACCCTCTTCCCAAGGTCCACCCACCAAGAGTTAGAATATTTAGAAGGGGGGGCATGGGGGGCACAGCCCCCTGCAAAAAGAGGGGACAGTGATATTGGGACATGGCACCCTAATGACCAGGCACACTGCAGCTGGCAATGTGTATAGGTGGAACCATGTAAATACTATTCTGGCTCCCCCAACAAAAGTTTATGGAGGCTTAATACTGCCTTACTGGAAAGGGATGACATTTAGATGCAGTGGCGGGAATTGTTCTCAGCCAGACCCACAGTGCAGTGTGCATATGACACCTCTGATGATTGGCTGAAGTAGTCCCAAAATGACTTTAAGAATTTTTTTCTGAAAAAAAGTCAAACAATCAGGCATCAATAAATATCTAAGCTACCAAGATCTGAGAGCCAATTTACACAAACTGATTTATTGTTTTGCAACTCATCTTTATTCAATAAGGAAAGAGAACGTGGAGAATAGAACATCACACAATGCTTGAGAAAATAGTTCATATATGCACAACATGCTTTAACAGTATTTACAACCAGTACTATCTAGGAGAAAAATATGTGCTTTGGAAAGTTTTGGCCCTCTCATCAGGTAGCTCGCATTGTGGTTATCCACTCTCCCTACCGGTTACATCTTCAGAAGGATTAGACTTCCTTTCCTTAGTAATGAAATCTTTGCCTCGATTTTTGAAAAGAATCCCAGCAAGGGTAACAAGACCTACACTACAACTCTACAGCAAAACAATGGCAACAGTGGCATAACTATGTAGACACACAGCTTCCAGTTTGCAAAAGTGCTCTTAAGATGCTGTCTATCTGCATTCTGCCCATGACAGGTTAGACTAATAAGATGCGGGAGAGTGCCCTTATTCCTCATATGCCCCCCATTTCTTCTCTAAGCCATTATAGTCTACCCTAGGAGTGATGCCCCTAAGATCCCACTGCATCCACAGCTCAGTATGCTTGTCTGAGGTGAGCAGCAGGTGAGCTGTAATCTGTCTCAGTCTCCTGATATCTTCCACTCTGGTTAGTCAGGAGTCATAAGAAGGGGAGGAGGAGCACAGCCAATTGGCCATGATTTCTTTCATTGCTGCAACACAAAGTTGAAATAGTCCCTGTTGGAAGTTTCCCACTCCCTCCACCTTGACCTTCAGAATAATGTGTCTAAATGCAAGGGTGATGTGTGGACTCCACACCTTGTGTAACACCTCCTGGACCCTTGACCAAAAGTGAAGGATCTTGGGGCAGTCCCAGAATATATGGTAATGTGAGTCGGTCCCCCACATCCCATTCAACACTTGTATGCAGTACCAACCTTGAAATGTTGAGTATGTGTGGGGGTGTGGAAGAACCTAAGCACACACTTCCATCAGAATTCTCTCCAACCATGGGAGGCGTTGAATTTCCACCCTCTATGCAGCACCCACTTCCATTCCCAGTCCGATATCTGGAGCCCCCCCCCACCCTTCCAGCTATGCCTTACCATGTCCAGCTCTGGAAAAACTTCTCCAAGCAAGACTTTGTATGTCCTTGAAATAGTTCCAATGGTGCCCCTCAGCTTTGCTGCTCAATAAAAAAAAGTTTTCAAGAGGCATGTATTCTCTAGCAATCTTTTCTTGTAGGTTATTGGACTCAATGTAATACCTTACTTGGAGGTATAAGTGGAAATCTCTGTATCGGAGGTTGCATTTATTCTGATGTTCCTCAAAGGATAAGACCCTTTCATTACATAACAACAGCTGGAATCTAGTCAGGGCCAGCATAAGAGTCTCCTATGATGATCACGAGCGGCCCCACCTTTTTGGGGGTTGTGGTGAGCTTTCGTGCTTGGGCTAAGACATTAAGGGGTGTGGCACGTCCAGGGATTGGGTACTTCTTATATCAGTGTCAGTGGCTCAGCAGGTTGCAAACTCACCTCTGGGACCGGAAGATTGAAAGGTTGTGGGTTCTAGCCCCACATCAGGCACTTGGGGTAAATCCCAATACTAACACTGTAGTGCATCATGAGGGGGTACTGCACTCCTAAGGTGCTGTCTTTCAGACGTGACATTAAACCAAGGTCCCATCTGCCTGTTCTGGTGGCTGTTAAGGTAGACATTAAAGATCCAATGGCACTTCTCGAAAACAGTAGGGGAATTTTTTTTTTTAGAGTATTAGTATAATGATGTCACAATTCATATACCCCAAGACAAAACTCAACAAGTTCCACTTAAATTTTAAAGCCTTATACTTGTTCAAAATTCTACTATCCTATAAAAATTAATAACATCTTATCTGCATATCCCTAGTAAATCCCCACAAATATACTAAGATATCCTGTACACCCATGCTAATGCCCTACCCTGAATTAATCTCCTATTCCCATATCTTATTCCTCTTGTATTTTTTCTTCCTGGATCTATCAATACATGCCTTGATATGTTCCACCACACAGTTTTCATTACAGGAGCGGGTTGTCCCATTTGTTCTTTTTCATAAACCATATGTACAGTATTTCTTTGTTTATTTTCCAATTAATCCACTAACTGGTATGTTTTTCTGTTGTAGTGTATACTGATACCGGACTTGCCAAATGGACCATTTTATAATGGCAAATATAACAAAGTTCCTGGATAGAATTTTTTCCATTATTCCCCAAAGTTACTAAATATTAATACATCATATGTAGCTGATGCAAACTGTGCAATATTCCATTATTCAGCCAGAGTATCCCAAAGCATTTGTATATAAGAACAATCAAAAAACAAATGTTCCATAGACTGTATTTTTTGAGCTCATGACTCTCTTATACACACCCTCTCCTGTAATGCGGACGCAAGTCACTCACTACTTTCCCACACTTTCCCTTTGACCTGGGATCGGCCCCACCGATTGACCCTGCAGAAATTGTAACCAGACTGCTGTTTATTGTTCATCGTCTTTTGATACCACCACTTGCATACTGTGTGACCCTGAGCAAGTCACATAACTTCCCTGTGCTCCCAGGTCGCACCCGTAAAAAAAGCTTTCAGGTTAGTGTGCCACTCCTGGTTAAACAATAAAAAAAAATACTGTAGCTATTGCTGTTTACTGCTCGCTGTCTGACTCAGGCTGGATCTCTCCACCCTTGAATTTGTTACTTGTCCTCTTTTCAATATTGTAATATTGCTCTGCTCTTGTCTGTCTTGTACCTGTTATGTTATTTCATTTTTGATGTGGAGCCTTTGCAAAGGAGTCCTTGACTCAAAGGTTGTAATTCCGATTCTTTTAATTAATAAATAAATAAATAAATAAAATAAATAATGTTTTGTGGTGATGATTATCATAGACATTCAATTTTTGATGATAACACATCCATAATGTGTTCCATATTTTCTGAGGAACTCTATATTCTGTAAGCTGTCTAATAATTTCTCTTTCTGTAATACCTGAGGGACCTACAAATACAGGGCACCCTATCTTTCCTAGTCTGTTATAGCACACTTTGTGTAGGAGTTTTCCAAGACTTCACCTTTTTAATAAATTCTAAATGGTACAGGGCTGTCCCAGGTGGGGCTGCCATAAATGTACCCCATGTGGGAGCTTCCCATTGCTAAATAAAATATTCACATCTGGCTTGCAAAATTTGGATCCAACTTTGTTGTCTGTTCTAAAAGATTGGGACAATATTAGAAAACAAGAAAATTGAAAAAAAGAACACTATGCGGTTAACCATATTTGGTCCCCAATTCTTAATGGGCCAATATGTGATGGATCTTTTAACTGGATTTAATCGACTACCCCATAATAAATGGAAAAACACATTGTATACTGGGGATTCAGTTAACTCCATTTTTGGAGTATTTGTTTTCCAAAAATAAGGCAAAAATTTCCAAAATAAAGGGGAAGGAAGTCATTGACTTCCAACTGTAACAACAAAAAAACAGATGGCTCCCAAAATTGCAGTTATGGAAGTCAAGAAATGATGGATTTTTATGAAAAGAAATTGTATTCTACCACTAATATTTATATTAACATCCATTAACTGGACCTTCCTGGAATACTGACTTCCAAAATGTTTGTTCCGGGAAGCAATTTGACTTCCAAAAAATTAGAATGACTTCTAGATTTTGACTCATGGAAGTTTTACACTTCCACTAAAAATAAATTAACTGAACCCTTGTTGTACACTTTAGCTTCTAATGAGGTAGGTAAAGGAAATATATAACTGATCATTAAAAAAATCGGGAATATAAAAGTTTTTAACATAAATATATTCTCTTTTTCTGGGACATCATATATGCTTTCCATTCTTGGACTTTCTCATCAGCCAATTTTAATTTATCTGTCCAATTTTCCTTGACAGAGTCCTTACCTCCAAATTTAACCCCTAATATTTGTAAAGGTTCCTTCTGAATTCATATCCCTGCTATGTCCTGTACTGAATGACCCTCCTGGATTGTGATAGGTGTTCCAGCACTCTTTGTTTTATTCAGCACTGATCATGAGCTGGAAGAGTATGAATGCACTACCTCCAGGGTCTTATCTCCTGAGTTATCATCTGCTACAAGAAGGCAAACATTGTCCGCATAAGCTAATACTGTTGGAAAAGAGATACCCCCAGGGTTAACCATGTGCCTAATATTAATATCATTATTAAGTTTCTGCAGGAGCAGATCAATCGAAAATACATACAATAGAGGTTTTAAAGGGTGCCCTTGTCTGGCCACCCCATCTTATGGAGATATGGCATCCAATGACTCCATTTTCCAGAGGACTGAAAGCTGCATGTCTATACAAAATTGTTACCATGTGACAAAAGTCTGAGGAATAACATATGCTCCCAACGTTTTAAATAAATACTCATAAGATACAAAATCAAACACTTTTGTCTGATCCAAATTTAAGAGATAGCCATTTACTGTAGTACATTCATACACCTCTCTTAACATCCTAAGATTATCTAGCATTGTCCTTTGAGGTATAGCACATGTTTGGGATGTAGCTACGACTATTTTTGCAACATTTGCTGATCTAGTACTTAAAGTTTTACAAAGGATTTTCCAATCAACATTTATCAGACTTATCGGCCTCCGATTGTTTATATCTATTTTTCCCCTTCTTTATGTAAGTAAATTATCAAACTATCTGCTAAAGCTGGTCGAACATCTACCTTGCATATTAGAATATCATTAAATTCTATCATCAGATGTTTTATTAATATTCCTGTGGTTTTCTTAAAGAATTCCCCCAGTATCCCATCCAGGAGCAGGGCTGTATTATTCCTAAAATGACTTACTACTGCAGACATCTCTGTTTCCGTTATAAGCTGAGTCAAATTATTTCTATCTTCTTCAGATAGCGCTGGTATGTCTAGATTCTGCAAGAAATCCTTCAGTTTTGTGTTACACCCCTCTTGTTGCCCAAATAAATTTTCAGTATGTAGATTCACAGTTTCCAGAATCTCTGTGATTGAACCAACTAGTGATCCTGTGCTTGAGTTTAATTTAGCCATATATTTTTTCTCAGCCCTTTGCTGACAACCATCGTACAGGTTTATTGTTTGTGCACTACCTTGCATTCCAAATTTCTGCTCACAAAAAGGGAACTTGCTCTATCATATTGTACTGCAGAAATTTCTGTCTTGATGTTAGACATTTGGTTAGTAAAATCTTTCCCTGTTTCGGCAGCTGAAGAGCTCGGTTTTTGTAGTTGTCTGCGTAATTCCAAATATTTTATATATTCTTGCTGCACCATAGCTTTAGATGAGTGCACTAGTAAATTTTTTATCTCAATTTTTGATTCCTGCCACCATAATAACAGGTTCTCATAAAACTGAAACACTGAGATTCTGGTAACCAATAGGTCCTGTATGTCCTGCCAACACTGCAAATCCTCTAACATTGACAAATCCTCTAACATCAACAAATCCTCTAACATCATCAAATCCACTAACATCGACACATTCATTTTCTAATGGCTTTTAGCCACTGTTTTTTTTTCAGAGTTGTACCCAAACACACACCAATCAGACAATGATCCGATGTTTCAAGAAGGATAATCCTAAACGTTTTACATGGTACCCATTCTGAAACAAACAGAAAGTCAATCCTGGTACTAAGTCTACCTTTTCTAAAAGTATGGTTTGGGGGAGCCTGTGCAAATGCAGCACAATCCACTAACTTGGCTGCTTTATACAGTTTATTTAAAACATTTGTGCCACTATATACTTTAGCAGTATTTCCTGTTTTATCCTGCAGATTTAAAATACAATTAAAATCCCTTCCAAAAATTATATTTTTTGTAGTATATAAATATGGCTGAATCTGTTTCAAGTCCACTCTTAAAAATTTAGTCAGAGGGTTATATATGTTTATTAATCTGAATTCTTGGCCTTGAAAAACTATATCTAGGAGCAGTGCTCTGCCAGGTATTAAATTTAACAATCTATTTATTTTTATCCCTACTACATTAAACAACATGTTGACCCCTGAGCACACTTCCTCATTCAGGGACCAAAACAAAGGCCCCCCCAAAACCATTCTTCAGAAGCCATTTTTATTTCTCTTAAAGTGTGTAACCATGTATCCTGTAAGAAACAGACATTCTATTTCAGATCTCTTAATGTTATAAATGTTGTATGCCTCCTTTTACTATTTTTTATACTATTTGTGTTCAGTGAGGCACACATAATATAGCACTCCATAAAAGGAATTTTCCAAATTATTTATGTCCATTTCCTTTTACTGGTGATTTCCATTTAGTCTGTTTTTTTGCTGGATGTTTGGGAGTCACTGGACACTACTTCGGTGTCTGTCATGGGATCGGGTTAAAATGATGCCACTGCAGAGGCATCCAAATCTTCTTCAGTCTCTGCCCATTGTTTTCTTTTTGCCAGTAATGCAAATCTATTTCTGGTAATCACTTCATCTGATGAGGTAGATGCTGGTGGCATTTTTTTATTGCCCCTATTCCTCGTTACCCATTTAGATTTGCTTTGCTCCCATACGTTGGAAGCTGGAGGGGGCATATTCCAATTACAATCTATGGTTAGGCCATCTAAGACCTCTTGATCCTGTACAGACCCATTTTCAGATGCATTCAGCTCTGTTCTTATGTTGTCCAGATTTTCCTCGTTATTTTCTTGAGGACATGATGTTGCTCCACTCCCTGGAGGTACAGTATGTAACTCCTCCTCCTGTCTTAAGTGTGGTATGAGCTCAGCAGCATGAGGCCATGAACTTTGTTGTGCTTGTCCTTCCTGATGTTCATCCAGTGGTGTTGTCCTGGACCAGCTATGCAGTCCCCCTACTGCTTGTTGTTGCACTTGAGTGACCACTTCCTCTTGGTTATCAGCATCAGTTCCAGGGTTATTTTGTGTAGCCCACTGGCAATTTGGAACATGTGAGTAGTGTCTTCACACAGGTTACAAAATCTTGGTGATGGACAACTTAAGCTCACATGCCCAATTCTTCCACATAGAACACATTTCATCTGGTCACATGCGCTACTGAGATGCATGTAGGCACCATATCTGAAGCAGGACTTGGGTTGTCTGGCATAAAATATTAAACCTTGGTTGTTTCCCAAGTGAAAACAGCTCAGCAGATGTTGTATTATTCCATTTTGTTGTGGTAACTGGACTATAAACCTCCAGTCTCCTGTCCAAATTTGTTCTGAGTCCATGATAAGATCTGGATGTCCAAGCATCGTACATTTTGTTTTCAGCCAATAAATGATATCCATAACTGAGACTCCTTCATTCTTAAATAACACGGTGATTGTCCTATAAGCAGGCTTAGTTAATGGTATGGCAAGAAATGGGGATCATATTATTTTACTTGTTGGAATTTTTGCCAAAAGGTTTCTAAATTGGCAGCTGTTTTAAAACTTAAATCAAAATTTGGATCCCTTGACATATGTATTAATGCAAGCAGGCAATCTTTATTTTTATAGGCCCTTTCAAAATCAAGGTGCTGTACATAATGTAAAATTACAGTATAAAAACAGACGATATAATAAAGTATTTAAAATCACTCCATTAATTAATCAGGGAAGGCCAAAGAGAATAAATACATTTTCAGCATAGATTTAAAACTACTGATGGTCAGGCATTCTCTTAACTGACGAGGTAGAGAATTCCACAGGATCAGTGCTGCAAGTGAAAACGCATGAGCTCCAGATGTTCTAAGATGAACCCTGGGAATCTCTAGCAATCCCTCGTTGGCAGATCAGAGAGGGCAATTGGGAGAGTAGGGAGTCAGGAGATCTTTCAGGTAGTCAGGTCCCTGTTTGTGTAGGGCTTTAAAGGTAAGCAAGCCTACCTTATAGGTGATCCACCACTGAACTGGCAGCCAGTGCAGTTCATGCAGAACAGGCATAATGTGACTGGTCCTAGAGGTACCAGTCAATAGCCTGGCTGAAGTGTTCTGAACTAGCTGCAAGTGGTGGATATCAACCTCAAACAGCCCTAGGTAGAGGGTATTGCAGTAGTCAAGATGGGTAGTAATGAAGACGTGGACCAATATTGGAAGGTCGCCCAGTGGAATCAGGTGTTTCACCTGGGTGATATTTCTCAGATGGTAAAATGAGGATTTGACCACAGCTGACACCTGAGACTTCAGGGTCAAGCCATGATCAAAAATAATGCCCAGGTTACACACCCGATCTGAGGTAATGAGCTGGACACCATCAAGCCATAGGTCCGACACGTGCCCAGCACCAAAACCCACCCCTGGGTGGCCCGGATCCACAACCAGCACCTAAATCTTATCCAGATTCTGTCTCAACCAACTTGAGCTCATCCAGTCTTTGATCTCAGAGAGGCAGCTATTTAGCATAGAGATCGCATCAACTTGTCTAGCCACAAAGGACATATACAGCTGAGTATCATCTACATAGCAGTGAAAACTCAAGCTGTATTGCCCCGATGATATCTCCCAATTGCAGCATATACATTGCGAACAACATGGGCACCAATATGGAGCACTGCAGCACCCCGAAGGACAGGGGGAGGGTACCAGAGGAATGAATTCCAGTGACCACTCCCTGTGACCTGCCTACAAGGGAAGATCAAAACCATTTAAGGACTGTACCCAACAATCCACAAAGGAACCGTAGGGTCTCCAAAAGCACCTCATGGTCCACAGTGTCAAAGGCTGCTGAGAGATCAAGAAGGACCAAGATGGTACGAGCCTTTCGATCTCTTGCCATTAAGAGGTCATTTAATACCTGAACAAGGGCAGTCTCCATGCTATGCCTCTTCCTGAAACCAGACTGGAGGGCTTCATAGACATTGTGAGTTACCAGGTGATTGTCCAGTTGCAATGCAACCACCTTCTCAATAACCTTCCCCACAAAGGGCAGGTTAGAGACAGGTCGGTAGTTAGCTGGATTGATGAGATCCAAGGAGGTTTTTTTAAGGAGTGGCGAATGACCGCCTCCTTTAAGGAGTCTGGAAAGATTTCTCTCTCCAAGGATCTCCATACAATTTCAGCTAGGATCAGGCAGATGACATCTACACATCCCACCAAAAGCGAGGTAGGGCCCAGATCCAAACTACAGTAGGTTGGGCGCAAGGTCTGGGCAATCTTCACAATGTCCATGAATTCTAGTCGGCTGAAATCCATCCAGACAGACCAGGTGCTCACTACCTCCCGTCAATCTCCACAACCCCTCATGGAGATAGCCGGGCCGATTCTGGACCTGATGCTGGCAACCTTATCTGCAAAAAACTGAGATAGCTCATCACACTTAATTTGTGAAAAAGCTGTTCCAGACTGGAGACAGACTGGATTGCACAATCTGTCAATAGTTCAAAAGAGTCGAGCCAGTCGGTTCTGCACAGCAAAAATCTCCCTGGACAGGAACTCTGCCTTCTTACGGGTGATTTCTGATTGATAGCCCTTATAATGTTCCATCAATCTAAGCCTGTCAGCATCCAGGCTGGACTTCTGCCATGCTCTCTCCAGCAATCAAGTCCAGGGCATCTCCCACTGCCTTATTATAGGCTAGTACGAGGTCCCCTGGACTTGTGCTTTTACTCAGCAATCCTGATCGGTCCAGCATCGCTGATAGACCATCTGGGGTAACTCCCCTTAAATGGTGGTACCGGACCATCTCCGAAGGGGTAGGTCCATTTAGGGGGGGCCCAAAACTGAACCCTGTGGTATGATGGTCAGACCAACTAACTGGTTCCACCCCCAAGTCAGTGATCTCCATCCCCAGGAGGAACAGCAGATCCAGTGAATGACCTCCTATATGGCTAGAGGAGGTAACTACCTGTGTAAGGTCCAGCATTGTCATTAGCTGGAGGAGATTTTGACCAAACTGCAAGAGTTCGTCATTGACCCAGGCATTGAAGTCCCCCAGAATTATCCATCTGGGGGACTCCAACACCATGTCGACGATGAAGTCCGCAATCTTGTGCAGGAATAAACCTCCATTACCTGGTGGACAGTAAATGAGGAGTATCCTACAGCCTACACCCTCACCCATGACACACTCAGAGGATCTGGTGGTCCCCACTGGAACATTCACAAGGCCCAGTTCGGTCTTAAAAAAGATGGCTACACCCCCACCCCTATGATCCAACCTCGTGTAGTGAATCACTGAGAACCCTGATGGAACTGCAGAGGCCAATACTGGGCCTTCATTTTTGTCCATCCAGGTCTCGGTGATGCATGCCAGGTCCACTGTTTCAACAAGATTAGCTATAATGGCTATCTTGTTTTTGATGGACCTAGCATTACATAACACCGCCCGAGTTGGATGAGATGCTGGGGAAGACCTCGACTCCTATCCAGCATCAATTGCTGGGCCCTTGGGTATGGGAACAAGACAGAGATACCCCTGTCCTGGCACCATTTCGCCCCAGGGCGTCGTCTGGTCCCCACCACCCCAATATGTCCCCTTCCATTTCACTACCAGGCCCAGTTCTGCCCCCCTTCCTATGCCTCCTAGCAATCCTGAGGGATTGACAACATTTATACATCTCTGTTGGTAAAAAGGGGCTGTCAAAGGGGTGCAATTCCTTGAGCCTGGTGGGGGAATACTGCCTAACCATCTTTTGACCCTCCCTATACATTCTTAAAACACAAATATATCTACGCACACCCAGAAGCAATCAGATCACAAATACTAATTAACCAAAAACAAATGAACAAAAATAATACACCCTACCAGACTCTTTCACAGGCTGGAGGGCAACTTAAACATAATAATACCCACACTTTAACATATAAATATCACCTTCTAACTCCCAAAATACCAACTCCAAATCAACAAAACTCACAGAGTACTACTTAAACAACAACAATAAAATAAAATAACAATGAAACATTAAAAATCAGTCACATAAAGCCAAATGGTCACAGTTTAGTATGAATGTAGTAGCACTGTCCACTATATCAGTGTTAGGTCTTTAACAATCAAAGGAGCATGCCACAACTCCACAGAAATGTTTGAAATAGACAGAGAGAGCTCTCACCGCTCCCTTATCAGAAATCTTTGACCAGTCAACGTAGCCCTCTCACTGCCACATAATCGGAGTTTAATTTGTAAATTTAATCCAGAAAGGAGGCCCTCTCACTGCTTCCTAAATTAATCATAAAGTTGCACAAATCCAAAAATATCCAAAGACAGCCAGTTCATATAATACTTGCGGCATCTGACGAGCTAGCACACATCTAGTTTAAATGCATAAAGTTCCGTTGACAAAAAGCCTATATTTTCTTTCATCAGTTTCTGTTCCAAATACAATCTATCGGGATATACTTTAAGACCTCCTTTATATTTAATTCTGACCGCATTTTTGCATTTTGCAGATTCAGGGGGTGCGTGGAACAAATGGAATATGATCAGGAATTCTGCCTGTAATTAAAGTGAGACTGCTGTGAAGACCCTGGCATTAAGGTTGCTCCTTAATTTCCAGTACCACTTTGATTAGGAGGATTGGGTTGGGGAGTGGTGGGTGTGGAGGTGGGTTGTGACTGCGAGGGATTATTTTGTGACCTGTTTTCAGGGGTTAACAACTTGGGGAGTTTCTCAAAGTTCTGTTCAGAAGAAGTTTCAGTACCTCTTTCTTCTTGAGCAAGATTTGAATTCACACTTTGACCAACCATAGGGGATCCCTACGGCAACTCTAATACAGGGTTTTGTGTTAGATCAAAGGTGGAGGGGAGCTCCAGGGATTCTAAGATGGTACCATTATTTTGCATATGTTCAGGAGATTGCCAGGTTTACTCTTGTCTGGCCTATCCCAGCCAGTTTGCTTCAAGGTCTCTGAAATCTTTAGGCCTGTTGCAGATATTGCATCACCATAGTCAAGATTTACCTGTGGCCTCTCATTCTCTTGCTCTCCTGTTGCATCATTCATCTCTTCCACCATTGTTTCCCCCATTTCTTGCTCAAAACAGTCTACCAACATGTCACTTTTCTCAGAAGTAGGCTCCATTTGATTAATCTTCCTGTCCGAGGCATCCCCCCTTTCTTTTTTCCACAGCTCTCTATGTCATTCTGTTTACTTTGCTCTGTTATAGCTGACTTCACATTCTTATCAGTACTAGAAATCAGTGGTACAGTACCTTGCTGCGTAGCCTCTCCTGCTCCACCAGAATTTCCAGCCATTTCAGCTGTTTCAATTTCTTTCTGCTGAATTTTCCATAGTGTCTCAACTCGTTCTTCCATTGACGTGTCACTGCCCTGTTTCAGCGTTTCATACTTTCATTCCTCTGCTGCCAGTAAGTTAAGCAAAATCACTCTCCTTTCCAGACATACTTTCAAGTCATCCAAAGTTACCTCCTGTGGAGCTGTTCACTTTCTGCTTATTTTAGCACCTTCGTTCTCAACATCCTTTTCCTTCTCTCACTTGGATTCAGCAAGTCTAGCGGATTCAGCTTCTGCACCAGACCAGGTGGGGAGAAAAGCTTGCTCCTCCACCTGGGATGCCATCCTCCTGTCTGCTCCAGCAGCTCACTAGAAGCACACAGTACCCTCACTCACAACACTCACAAGAGTTGATGAATTTCCCCAGTGTCCTAGCCAAATTTCCCAGTTCACTAAAATACCATCAACAGTTTAATCTGGTTAAATTTTAGTTGGTTACCATCTGCATCCCCCAATTCCCTGGGTTGCCCCTGAAAAAGGGACTTCTAGTCTCAGTGGGCCTACCCGGTCAACAAAATTCAATAAATAAATAAAAATATTCTTTATGTACTTTGAGGCTAATATTGATGTGAGGCAGAACAAATAGTGGGCAGGTCCTGGATTGCTTTACCTTGCTATCATACCACCCAGTCTCCTACCTCTGCTTGAGCCACGAGATGATGGGCACCAGTTGGGACACAAAATAATACAGCTTGGGGTCCGGTGTAATTAATCCCCCCCACTTCTCTCGGCATGGACAGTACGCTCTTGCTGATTCTATGTCTACCCTTTGCCCAGATGAAAGGCATTACCACCTTTCGCACTCACAGCCAATAATGCTCAAGAATTTTAACTGGGAGGGCCTGGAAGTGAAACAAGAATCTGGGCAAAATATTCATCTTAAATATGGCTATTCGTCCTCTCAGGGATAAAGGCAGAGTGCACCACCTCCTGATGCCTGCCTTGACCTCCCCCCACAATCTCTCATAGTTCAGTTTAAAAAGTGTGGAGAGTGAGGGGGAGATCCTCACCCCTAAGTACCTCAGCACATTATTAGGCACCCAGCGAAAATTGAAAGTCGCGAGGAATTCCTGGCTGCAATACCCCTCCTCCCCAAGCTTTAGAGCTTCTGATTTGTCCAGATTGATTTTGTATCCGGAGATTTCTCCATATTGGTGGAGCTTATCTAACAATGCCAGGATCAAGACCTCAGGGGATGAGATGGAAAAAAGAGAATCATCAGCATGTATGAAGATTTTGTGATTTCTGTCTCCTGCCATGATGCCATGTATCCTGTCATTCTGCTGTACATCTATAGCCAATGGCTTGACGCAGAGCACAAACAAGGGGGGGGGGAGAGGGGGAAGCCTTGTTTGGTGCCCCTGGTTAGATGAAACCTGTTGCTTGATAGACCATTATCCCTGATAGTGGCTTGGGGATAGGCATATAAAGCCTTTACACTCTCCATGAACTTGGGACCCAGGCCTATTTCCTGCATTGTCAGCTGCAGAAAACTCCAGTCCACCTGGTTAAAGGCCTTTTTGGCATCCATGAAAATTGCAAGGACTAGCTCTAGGGGCTTCCACTGCCAAGAGAGCAAGTTGAGCAGACGGCGGATGTTGTCATGAATTAGGCTGCCATTTAAGAAGCACTTTTGAACTGGGTCGACTAGGATCCCTACAAACTCCTGTAGCCTTTTAGCCAAAAACAAACAGATTTCTAGAATGTATGAAGTCCACATTGATTTGACTAGTCAGACTAAACATATTAAAAGGGAAATTAAATATTTTCAATATAGTAGTGCCCCCCCCCCGCCCATTGCAAGAATTAAATATTTGGACACAGGGACATAACCAAACTTCAGATAGTTTCAAAAGTTGCCAGGTTATGGTTAATAAGCAGACAGTTGCAGGTCTAAGAGGCATCACAAATGGACAAATCCAGACAAATATGGAGAGAGTCTCGGACTGTGCCCATGAATATGTGCAAGCCAGCTTTGGCACCCCAGTGGATGTGAACTGAGACTTACCTCTCTTTGATAACCGAGGCATCTCCAATA
This sequence comes from Neoceratodus forsteri, assembly GCA_016271365.2. Taxonomy (NCBI): domain Eukaryota; kingdom Metazoa; phylum Chordata; order Ceratodontiformes; family Ceratodontidae; genus Neoceratodus; species Neoceratodus forsteri. Next base: position 636,798,728 of record CM057450.1, on the reverse strand, counting down.
TTCCTGGGTGTGTGCGTATTCAGCTTATGTAAGCCATTCAAGTGAAAGGAATTTAATTGGTCGTCACAAACTTACACAATAATACTGCCCCAGGCTTGGATGGCCTGCCAGCAGAATTATATAAGACCTTTATGTCCCAGCTGTGCCCATCCCTACAGTCAGATTACAATCGTCTCTTAGAATCTGGCCAACATCTTTTCTCCATGACATAGGCGATTTTGGGTTTTCCTTTTAAGAAGAGGAATAGAACAGAACTGTCAAACTGGAGACCATTATGCCTCTTAAATACAGATCGCCATACTGTCCCAGGTTGCCCCCGGTAGTTGCTCCTCTGCAATCATGTGCCATAGCCCGCAAACCAGTATGTAATAATCTGATTTTACTGACGGAACTGATAGAAAGAGGTGAAAAGGGTGTGATTAATAGACTCCTGCTTTCCCTTGACCAGATGAAAGCTTTTGAATAGGTACCACACGACTATCTTTTAAGAATTTTACATCTGTATGGGTGCCCAGACTTTTTAATTCACTGGGTGACCACACTGTACAGGGAAACAGTCACGATTACTTACAGTAGCAGCCACAGACACTGCCAGATATTTCCCGAAACTTATGTGATATTTCCAGAAATATCTCCTGCTTTCTGCATTTCCACAGTAGGGGCAGCAGAGAGAAACTCTTCAGAAATTTTGCGAAATATCTCGAAATAACTGGCAATGTCTCTGGCTACTACTGTACACAAATAACGGGCAAGGGACATCAGTGTCAGTTCAGAGAGGTATATGACAGGGGTGCCCATCGGCCCTTTGCTAAATAGTTTTGCACCAGACCCTTTAATAAGATTTATCCATAATAATACACAGATACAAGGGATACTGCTGATGCCAGATTTACCAGAGCTGAAAACCCTGGTAAATGCGGATGACCTCAGCTACAGATGTGGATATAGTTAGGCTAGGAGTCCACAGCAGAGTATGCATTAGAGATTCACTGAAACATCCAAGGGTGTAGGAGAGAGAGATTGTCCACACCAAATGTGGACCGGGACCTCAGAAACTCAACAACTGTTCCCTTGGAATGTACCTATGCTATGTGATTTTGGAGCACCCTTAGTCAAACATAGAAGGAGCCATTGTTTAAAGGTGCCACATACTAGGAAATATATTTGGAGTTATTTCTGGGAAGGTGGCAGAAATTTCACAAGAATATGCTACAACTCTGATTCGCAGCCTAAAAATTTTACCTTTGACAATCAAGATATGGTTTCACAATACAACAGAAATATACTGCCCCACATGCAGTGGTAGGAATGATCATGAGACAGTTGCAGATGTTGTATTGTAAAGAGCATGCGCAACTATCTAGGAAGCAGTTCGGTGCTCTATGGAACTCAGGTTGCTGGCTACTCTGACTTGGCGGTGGGGCACATGCTTTGCTTATTTCAGTATGTTCTTTTTCCTTTTGTGCTTAGATATTTTTTCTGGTTTCTCCTCTACCTTTTTTTTGTTTGTGATCTATTTGTGCCATTCCCTTACTGTACTACAACACTTTTTGGAATTTTGTATTTGACATTTACTTGTAAATACATGGTGTGTTATCTTGTGTGATTTTCTTGTTAAATGACAACTCCCCTACTGTTTTCCAGAAGTGCCATGGATTCTTTAATGTCCATCTAAATAACCACCAGAACAGGTAGATGGGTCCTCACTTTAGTGTCCCATTCAAAAGATGGCACCTTAGGAGTGCAGCACCCCCATCAAGCTGCATTACACTGTCAATACTGAGATGTACCCAATGTTCCCAGTGTGGGACTAGAACCCACAACTTTCCAGTCTTCCAGGCTCAGAGGCAAGTGTGCAACTTTCTGAGCCACTGACACTATAATAATATGATTATGTAATATTCAAACTTTTATCCTTCTCCCCCTAAAAAGTATTTTGCCCAGTAATGGATAAATATTTATACCTTCTCCACATAAGTAGTTTCTACTGCACTGCATTAAGTTCACAAAAGAGTAGCAGTGCAAACAATGCTAAGAATTTGTGTTTAAGAGGGGTGTGTGTAGGTGAATAGGTCACCAGACCCTTGAGATTGGCACAGGTTCAAGAACAGCAAATAAAATCTGATTTGCAAACTCAGATGATGATTGGCATAGTAGTGCTTAGCATAGAAAACAACATGTTTCCCAAGTGTAATCTTAGAAACTGTGAACTGTCAGAACATGAGATTTCTTAAGACTCATAGATGTCTTAAGGTTTAAATGATAGGAGTTTAGTTTCACACACTCAGCTCCCCCTAGGCATATTCCCTCCCAGCCTCCCTCCTGTCTCACCGGTTGCCAGCTTGAGCTTGAATTTTTATATATTTGTGTCATCTTACACTTTAAAAAATGAGTTGCTGTAAAGATGCAAGTATGGTGGCCCTGTCCTGCCCCCATTGTACTGATTTCTTCCAGCATGCCATGCTAAAGAAGTGACTGGCATGCAGAGGACCCTGCATCCATCACACATCTCTCACCTCCATCTGTGGCTGTGACATGTGCCCTTATTTAGTTCTGGTGCCCTTATTTGAAGATGGACATTAAGCTACTTGAGGGGGTTCAGCATAGGGTAACTAAGATGATCCAAGGCATGGGAGACAAACCATATGATGAAAGGTTAAGAGAGCTTAAAATGTATTCCTTGGAGGACAGAAGGGAAGGGGGGAGGGGTATGACAGAAACCTTCAAGTACCTAAAGGGTATAAACAAGGTTGGAGTAGAGGGCATTTTCAATTTAAAAAGGGAGGCAACCACTAGGGGCCACAGTCTGAAACTTGTGGAGGGTAGATGTAAAAAAGGAATGAGGAGGCACTTTTTCACAGAAAGGGTGGTGTCAAAGTGGAATGAACTGCCGGAGGAGGTGGTATCTTTGGGAACAGTGGGAAGTTTTAAGGGGAGGTGGGCAAGGTAAAAATGAGAGTGGCAACTGGATGAAGGAGGGGAATGATGAAAGGAGGAGGATGACTCTTGGAGGCAAGAGGAGTATGGGGCTGCTTCACTAAAACAGACAGAGCTGCACAATCAAACAGACTTGATAGACCATTAAGGCATTTTTTTCAGCTGGCAATTTTCATACGTTCATATGTGTAACAGTTCCTGTCCCTAGTATCTTGCCTTCACAGTCTAGCCAATGACCTCCCAACTCATGGTCTGGCTCCCGACAGTTTTTATTATTCTGCCATAAAGTTTCAGTACTGTATGCGTGGGAGGGGGAGAGAGAGAGAGAGATGGAGAGAGAGAGAGTTATTAGAGTTTCAGATAAATACCTTTGAACCAATGGCTCTTAAAAGGTTCCACGTCAGTATACAAAGAATAGAAGTACAGTACAATTTATGTGAGATTAGCAGACAAGCAGTTGGAATATAAATTTCAGTACAGGGTATACATGGTCTAAAAGCTACAGGTAATATAATTAACAGTTAGAGCAGCACAACCAAGCATACATTTAAGAATGTTGAGTCAGAGCAAACAATATTTACATGAATTAAAGCTGCCAGAAGGGCATTGTCAAGGGGAAAGGTAGAGTGGAAAAACGGAGTTGCTGCCAGTTGTGCCAGGTAGCATAGGAAAGTGAGAAGAAAGAGCGGGCATAGAGGGGTAACTGGGAGGGAGGTAGAAGGAGAGGTGGGTGGGAGGCAAGGATCGGGGAACTTGTGCAACAGTGGGCAGGGTGAGCAGATTAGAAAAGGGAGAGAGGAAAGGAGCTGAAGAAGGGTAAGAGAGGAAGATGGTGGACCAGGGCTAGGAAGAGAGGAATGGGGTATAGAGGGGGAAGGTGGTGGCAGGCAGAGGTGGGGATAGTAGAGAGGTGCAAAGAACTGGAGCAACTGCCAGGGAGGTTAGGAGAAACAGTCACAGGTGGCTCTGGACACAAGTGTTTGACGTAGCTTGTATTTGAATGAGCAGAAGGGGTGAGTTCGCTGCCCAGGGAGCTAAACATCTTAGGGGTTCTACCTGCAAAAGACCGCTGGTCTTGGGCAGTGCGACAGTGGGGAACAGATAGAGAATAGTTGTCAGAGTTTCTTGTATAACGGGAGCGGTTTGCTGGGCTTAAGAGAGATTGAACCCTAGGAGGCATGAGTCCCATCAGTGAGTTTTTTGCTAGTAAGCAGGTTCTGTAAGTAATCCTTCCCTGAAGTTGCAGCCAGTGTGACTGTTCGTAGAGGTCGCAGGTATGTGTGTGGTGGGCAGCACCAGTAAGGAGTCTGCAGACCCTATTCGGCACTGTAATGATTCACTGTAGTGCTGTAGCTGTGGCTGCTCCATAGATAACAAGCCCATGATCAATGATGGAGACAATAGAGCTGTGTATTGCTAGCTTAAGGGCATCAGGTGTCAGGCAGTGTCTATGTTTATAGAGAAGGCCTATACAGATATTTACGGATTTCGCAACTGAATCGATATGGCTGAAGAAGGACAGGGTAGGGTCCAGGGTTACACCGAGGTATTTGAAAGTCTGTGTCTGGTCCAGGGTCACACCCAAGCTGTTTCTGATAGCCAGCTGTTGGTGTTTATGTTTGTTATGCGTGCCATGGAATAGCATAGTCTTTGTTTTTTGTAATTTAGCACTAGTTTCTGTGAGATGAACCAGGCCTCAACTTGCGTGAAACTTTCCTGCAATTGTTTCTCCAAGACGGAGGGGTCAGAATTCTTAGAGAAAATCACTGCATCATCAGCATACAGGATAATGTTTTTATCACAGGCAGAAGGGAGATTGCTCAGGAAGATGCTGAAAAGAAGGGGTCCCAATAGTGACCCTTGGGGAACACCAGCCTGGACAGGTAGTTTGGAGAGGGAGTCACCAGTCTTAACTTGTGACTGGTTGGAGAGGTAACTGTTAAACCATTTTAGAGTATCATGGGAGAGCCCTAAGTTGCCAAGTTGTTCTGGTAGTAATGGATGGTTGACTGTATTGAAGGCCTTTGAAAGGTCTATAAAGGTGGCACCGGCAAGTTGTACTTGGTCTAGTGCTAGATGAATGTGGCCTATAAATTCAAGGAGGGCAGAGGTGGTGCTATGTCCTTTGTGAAAGCTGTGTTGCTATGGGCATTGCAAGTTGTATTTCTCCAAGTACTCCACCAATTGGTCTGCGACAATTTTTTCAAGAGTTTAGATAAAGGGGGGTAGGATGGAGATGAACCTGTAGTTCAGTGTAATGCCCTATCCCCAGACTTGTGTATTGGGGTCACCAGGGCGGACTTCCACTTCAGTGGGAACTGGGAGAGCATGAGGGACCGGTTAATAATCTTGGTAAGAGGGTGCAGGACATCATCAAGGGTGAGGGCGATGAGCTTCAAGTCAAGTGTGTTCCCACTTGATCTGGATTTTCTGAGGACCTTAAGGAGGTATTTTTTGGCATCCCTTTCAATAACTGCCTTGAAACAGAAATGTGGATGATTTGTATCCTGAGTCCATTGATATTTATAGGCCGTGGTTTGGTTGGTGTCAAAGAAGTTAGAGGGAAGCACATGGCTGAGGTTGATGAATGCCAGATTGAAAGTATTGGCAATTGTGGTGGGGTCCAGGGTGTTCCTGCCATCAACTTTTAGCATATTAGGAGTTGTTTTGAACTCTTTCCCTATAACTTCAGAGAGGCTTTGCCAGAATTTCCTTCCATCCGACCATGAGTTTGATAGAGTGCTGCTGTAGTAGCTGGCTTTTTCAGTGCGAATAGCTCTGGTACAGGCATTCCTGGTGGCCCTGTATGCCTGAAAGTCTGCCTGGTTGCCAGAGGCTGTAGCACAAGCCCATAGAAAGTCCTGAGCTTTTAGTTGGTTTAGGAGTTTGTCTGAGATCCAAGGGTTATCAAGGCCTTTAATTTTGTGTTTCTTAAAGGGGGCATGGATATCACATGCTACATTGAACTTTGAGATAAAGTATTGAAGCGCAGCATCAACATCTGGAGCGGTGTCAATCGGGGACCAGTCTTGTTGTCTCAGGAGTGCCTTAAGTGGTGCAAGGTGTCCCCTAATTAGCATCTGACTGTTGATAGTTTTTGCAGGGGGTTTATTGAATTTATTTGACCATATGCACTGGACTGGGGAATGGTCACTAATGGCATCAGGGAGAACTGTAGTGTGGCTAGTATGGTCAGGACGATTTGAGAGTACCCAGTCCAGCAAGGTACTGATCCCTGTTCTATAGTTGATCCTAGTGGGTGAGGTAACTAGCTGCATAAAAGTTGCAGCTGCCAAGGCATCCTTGTGGTTGCTTGCACTGGGGCAAGCCACTTGACATTAAAGTCCCCTAGCAATATAACTTCTGAGTTAAGCTTTAGACTACTGATGCAGGTAAGGAATGGGTTCAGGCTTGTTGTTGTCAGTTTGAGTGGGATATATATTGAGGCTATCATCAGAGCTTTGTTATGGGCCCCAAGAATGACTTTAATAGCAAGGACCTGAAGCTCGTCACCATTAATGGGTAGGGTCAGGGCATGCCCTGTCAGAGAATCTTTTAGGTAAAGGGCACAGCAGCCCCCTTTTTTGGATAGTTGATCCTGCCGAAAAATAGTATACCCAGGTATTGCCACAGCAGTGTCAGGGATAATTGGAGACAACCAAGTTTGAACTACAGATTGTACATCTGGGATGTGCTATGCTGTCCAGGCAGTGAGGGCATCTAATTTTTTGGTAAGGCTACAGATGTTGATGATAGCTAGCGAGATGGACCCTGTTTTGTGTTGCTCCCTAGGGGTAGCTAGGGGTGGACCAGGGTTGGGGTGAACGTTGCCCGATATTAGCAGGAGTCGCAGTATTAGTCTTTTTAGGAGTTCCTTAAGATATCTGTAGAGACTGCTACGTGCACTTTTTCCCTTATACTTATTCTTAGTTGTTGTCTGTAGTGACCCGACTCCCGATAGAATGAATAAGGAGAAATAGTTTGATGTTAGGGTCGACTGTGGGCACAGTAGCATGTTCGTGTATCCTAGTATTTGGGAGAAGAGATGAGTGCTGTTGCAGCTGAGACTACTGGTAACAATTCCACTTCTGTGCAAGGGGCTATCAAGAGAATTTGACAAAGTCCATTTTGGACTGCAACCTCCATCTTTAACAACAATCCCATGATTAGGTCTGACTACTATGTTTAGGTGCCTCTCAAGCTTATAATGCCTCACTACTGTTATGTTGTAAATATCGTCATCCAAAGGTTATAAATAATGTCAGAAAATACCTACTTCCAAATCTTGTAAATATTGTCTGTGACAAATGTCTGTAACACATGCTTAATGTAACCACTGTTATACCATGTATCTCATGTTTAACGTAATTGTCTTTATACCTACTCTATGTTTCCATCTGTCTTACATGTGACGAGGTACCTTTGCAAATGAGCCTCTGGTTCAAAGGTTGTAAACCGATATATCAAATAAATAAAAAAATAAATAAATAAACCAGGCGATCCGAGGTTGGTTGCAGTGGGCATTTAAATATATTTGTAGTGTGGGATGCCAGTAGGGTCAGAAGGAGCAGGTGCAGCAGGAACAGGTTAGGTTGCATTCTTGATATAGTGATATTAGACCATGCAGATAGTTATGTTCAGGGATTTGTAATATAATAATCTTGTCCAAGGTACCAGGAGTCAAATGATGAAAAATAATCAAATCCACAGGAAATGGTGAACTACTAGGGACCAGTAAACCACTATTACTGTAGATCAAAGACCTCGAAGGTGTTAAATTCCTGAAGGTGATGAACATCGGCTGGGGCATATGTAGGATGTAAAAATCCTTTGTTAGTGTTTTCTCTTTGTTCTCCAAAATGATCGTGAATAGATCTCAAAGACAAGCACAGATCCTTTAGGAACAGGTCAGATGGAAATGTGGATTCAGTGCAGGACTCCACAACTCAGAGCTTGTAAAACTTATTTGCTGGACTTACTTTTGCTTGTGACGGCTTCCAAGAAAGTTGATTTATAATGAGAATGCCAGTACCTGGTGGTTATGTTATACGGTTTCTTAGTCCAGGAAACTTTCATAGATGTCATGTCCAAGAATAATCTAGTTCCTCCAAGCAGAAACACATGAAAATCCACAAAACTAAACTACTAACAGAGACAAACACAAACAGCCAGCCACACAGGCCAAGGAGACGGGACACACAGATAGATAGATAAATGTAAATAGATAGATAGAGAGATAGGTAGATTGATTGACAGACAGGGCTAGATAGATAGATAGATGGATAGATAGATAGATAGATAGATAGATAGATAGATAGATAGATAGATAGATAGACAGACAGACAGACAGACAGACAGACAGATACATACATACATACCTAGATGTTTCGGCAGTCAAGTTTTCAGAACTCCTAGATGCTGTACCTCACTTGGACAACATGCTTTCGCCTATAGAGCCCCACTCTGGATAAATGCACTGCAATCAGACATTTCCAAAGCAAAAAAGTTGGGCTCCTTCAAGTGCTTACTTCATCAGCATTTAGTCACCGAGGCTACCTGGGACTGCTGCTACGAGGCAATACCAAATTCTACCACACCTGCTCCTTATGGGTATCCCCCTGATCCTCACCTACTCTAATTACTACCCTCACATGCACTTATTTTGCACTTATCTCTGGGGCCCTCCTGCCCCCACCTATCTTCTCCACCTCACCTCCCCTATCCCCACCCCCTACCACCCCACCCCACCCCTCCCCTCACTCTCCTCCTCTCCTCCCTTATGGCCTTCTGCCTATTTCACTCTGTATTTAGTAACCTAGTAACAATTAGACTCAGGCATACATTGTACAGTGCCTCTGTTGTTTGTAAGATGTAGCTCTGATCGCTGTTAGTGTCATTTTCACTTTATTTTACCTATAGTAATCTCCTGAATCTTCGTTTCCCTTCTGTTTACACAAAACTGCATTTAGGCCTGGTGACACTTGCAATATAACTACTGTAAATGTTAACCTGACTACTGTATGTTATCATTCTGACGTGGAACCTATGTAAAGAGCGACTGCTAAAAGGTCTTGAATCCAAGATGTTAATAAATAAAAAGATAGATAGACAGACAGATAGACATACGGAGTTTTATTTTTATATAGGATATTATCAAAAGGGACACAAGGGTCCTATTTGGATAGGTCTTCCTTGTTTAAAGTAACTAACAAAACAGAAAACACACAATGGGGTACAAGACTAAATATAAAATATAGAATAATACATGGGGTGGTGTTTAACAAGATTTTACCCCCTCCCCCTGTGTTGGATGCCACATAAACCCCAAGAGGGAAGCTCGAGAAATTTTACAGTGCCAGAAATCCATAAAAGTTTTTTTTTTCTTTTCATGGCCTCAGTGTGACTGTGGAGTACAGGGCAAGGGTAGGCTTGCAAAATAATCTTTGATTTGTGCCATCCAGATCCAGAGGAGGGAAGACAGAGAGCAAGAGAGAGAGAGAGAGAGAGACACACTATGGTGGGGGGCACGAGAAATGTAACAGTCCCAGAAATCCCAAATAAAGTTTCTTTTTTCCTGGCTTCAGTGTGGCTATGTGTACAGGGCAAGGGCAGGCTAGCAAAATAGATATTTGACTTGTACCATCCGGGGAGAGAGAGAGAGAGAGAGCTCGAGTGTAGAAATGTAACAGTCCCAAAAATCCCAAATAAAAGTTTCTTTTTTTTCCTGGCTTCAGTGTGGCTGTGTGTACAGGGCAAGGGCAATCTGGCAAAATAAATATTTGACTTGTACCCTCCAGAGGAGAGAGAGAGAGAGAGAGAGAGAGAGACTGCAGCGGGGAAGGGGCACTAAAACTTTAACAGTCCCAGAAATCCCAACTAATTGTTTTTTTCCTGGCTTAGAAGTAGTCATAGTACTAGATACCTTTACCACCTCTTGGACCAGGTAGTGTTCCATATACCATAGTACACCAGGACATGCAAAGCAGTTGCATCATTCACATGTGTAGGGTGGGTGGGGTCTCATAGTGTTGCTTATTTTAATTCAGTTCAATTTTATTTATATTCTGGAAGGTATGTGAGCAAAAATGCCTGTTTTCGCAAATGTCCAGTGGCACAAAAATTTGATAATGCAGAGAAAAAGGTAAAAACAATATTTGCAAAATTTGATGGTATTTACAATAGAAACAATGTATATGACAGGATCATCTAGAACAGAGGAAAAAAAATGCAGAGCACACAACAACAGAGCCAATAAACAGATACTTATAAACTCTAAGGTAATTCAAGGGTTGGTGGACATTCATGGGGGTCACCTACCGGGGCAGACACAGGTGGTGGATTGGAGGAGATGGTCCTTGAGAGAGGAGGTGAATGAGCCAATTGAACTACAGGCCTGAAGTTCAGGGGAAGAGCACTGTAAAACTTAGGGCCATCGTATGTAATGGAGTTCTGTGCATGCTTGATGCGGTAAAAAAGGGTGTCAAAGATATGACAGGCTGCCCCCTAGTACTGCGCTTGGGAACCAATATGGGGAAAAGGGAGTTAACACTGTTTGGCAGAAGTTTATGGTGAACTTTGTGTAGGAAAGAGAGCATTTTAAGTTGGAACCTGCCTTCAAGGGTGAGCCAGTTGAGGGAGGCATAGAGGGTACAGTGATGGGTCATCCAGGGGAGGCTGGTCACGAAACATGTGATATTATTGTATGTAGTCCTGCTTTTGGAGAAAAAGGGGGATGTGTTTGGGGGGGAGTAGACAATAGAGCCATAATCAAGGAGTAGCAGGAGAAGTGAGCTGGCAAGGTGTAGTCTGGAGATGGGGATAAGGAATTTTTTTGATTCGGTATAAGAGATCTAGCCTCATATGGATTTTCTTGTTGAGGATGGTAATATGGATATTGTAGGTCAGTTGAGGGTCTAAGTACAGTCCAAGGTATTTGAATTCGTAGACTTGTTCTATGATGTTACCAAGATTATCTGAGCGGGATCGGCCCATGACTGGGGCTTTTCTTGGGCCAGAGAAGATCATACACTTAGTCTTCTTGGAGTTGAGAACCAAGTGTGTAGCTTGCTGAAGTCAGCCTGCAAGTTACTGAACATTGTATCAAGGTTAGTTTCACTGCAGTAGAAGGCTGCATCATCAGCGTAAAGGACTAGTTGGGTGGTTTGGCAGATGGAAGGGAGGTTATTGATGAAGAGCGAGAACAGGAGTTGGGCCTAATGATGGGTACCCCATATTTAATCAGACATTCAGCAGAAAAATTACCATTGATATTAGTTTTCTACGATCTGCTGGAGAGGTAACTTCTGACCCATTTGATGTTTTCAGATTTGTGCAAGACCTTGTGGGTGTCCAGGTGAAGGCAATGGTCGACCAGGTCGAACGCCTTGATCAGGTCCTCGAAGACAGAGCCTGTGCACTGGCCCTTATCGCTTGCCTTGAGGAAATCACTGGTGAACCTGACCAGGGTGGTTTCGGTGCTATGTCCAGATCTAAAACCATGCTGAGCAACAGAGAGCAAGTTATTTTTTTTTAATTAAATATACTTTATTAGACTTCAAACATGTTAAGTAGTACCAAGTACAGTGTTTAAACAGAAAGGCCAGGAAACAATTATATATTTGGTACAGGAGCTAAAGATAAAACATTTTCTATTTTATACAAACATATTAACATTTTAAGTCCCCCCATCCCCCTCCTCCAGGCTATCCCCTCCCTCCCACCCCTTGCCACAGGATGTTGAGAATTAGAATCAGTAACTGAAGGATTGAGGTTCTAGGGAACACTGGAGCAGTGGAAAGTTATCTAATAAGGGAACACCCTCTCGGGGAGTCCCTTATTAAGTAAATGTTAAGGAAGATGGGGTTGTAAAGTCAGGAGATTGATAGTAAACTAAACAGGAGCTCCCACATTAATTTATATTAATGACGTATGCCTGCTATGATGCATTCTGCTTGCAAAGCAAACATGATTTCTTTGTACCATTCTACATGGCTAGGCATAAGTTGGTCTGCTCAGTGTCTAAGTATGACTTTTTTAGCACAGGCAGAAATCAGTGCAATATGTGCCCTCTGAGTGGCAATGGTTACGCCAGAATAATCTCATATTATATAAATCTCAGGAGTAAATACTTCTGCGAGATTTAACAGAGGATGAAGCCGAGTTTTGATGAGAGCCCAAAAGGGGATAATTTTCTCACAAGCCCATAACATATGAATTAGGGATCAGGAGATTTGGCGCATTTGGGGCATATATCTGTGGAAAGGCGACACACTTTGAGAAGTTTTTCTGGGGCATAGTAGAGGTTGTGATTGATCTGAAATGGCATGTATCGATATCTGTCCCATCTGATGGTTTTATACAAATGCTTCCATATTTTAGACCATGATCTAGGGGAGCTAGAGGGTGGTAAGATGTGATCCCACCCATAGAGTCATGCACCTTCCAATTTGGTTGTTAGATTTTGTAAAAACTTATAGGTATACGATATCCTATGGGAGGCGGGAAGGGCCAAGAAATACTCAAGAAACGTGTCAGTGCAAGGTGTGTATCGTGGTCCTGTGCCAAAATGGTGTACAAGCATATGTGATATTTGAAGAAATTTGAATATTTCAGAGGAGGGCCAGTTAAAAAGATTGCTTGCTTGCTGAAAGGACATTAGCCTCTGATTAGCTACCAAGTCCTCTACCTTCTTAACAGAGATCAAGTTATGACGGTTGAGGAAGGTGGTGAGCTGGGTATGAAGACATTTTTCCATGATTTTGGGGAGGGGAGCAAGGAGAGAAATAGGTTGGTAATTCCCTACTTCATTCCTTGACCCTGACTTGAACATGGTTTGGCAGTGGCAGTTTTCCAGGTGCTAGGGAAAAAGTCTGAGCAGAGTGAGCAGTTTAGTATGTTGGTGATGGGGACCGCTAATGAATCAATGACCAGTTTAATGATTTTAAAGTCGATTCCGTCTGCCCCTTTGCTGGGTTTAGGGTTGATTTTTTGGATGAGCTTTATGGTGTCCAAGGGTTTTAGGACCCTAAAATAGAATGTGGGACTGGGTTTGAACTTAGAATTGGGGCTGGAAGGGTAGGGGGTGGATGAAGAGGGAGGGGGAGTGGAGCGGGAGGGTTTGTATTTATTGAGGTCCCTAAAGAATGAGTTGAAAATGTTTGCTGTTTCTGAGGGGTCGTTGGTCTGCTTGCCACCATGGATCAGAGTGATTAGTTCAGTATTCTTATGTTTCCTGAGTAGTGAGTTAAGTGTAACCCAAAGTTGAAGGGGGTTGGATGTTTCCCCAAGTTGTTTATTACAGAAAAAGTCAATTTTGGCTTTTCTGATGACTGATTTGCACTTGTTTCTGAGTGCTTTGTAGAGGGAGAGCTGAGCAGGGTCCCTGTGCTTGGTGTAATGGGCCCAGGTCATGTCCCTGGTCCTCATCAATTTAATGATGTTGGACAATACCTATTCATTAACATGTCCCCTAACCCTGATTTTTTTGTGAGGGGCATATTTGTCTCATACACTGCTGAGGATGGTAGAGAATCTGTCAAGGACAGAGTCAAGGTCACCTGGTGCAGCGGTGAATGACCAGTTGACTATGCTGAAATCATGTGTAATATTTTCGATGGACTTATTTGTTCAGCATCTAGAGTAGATGAACTTGGTGGGGGGGTTGGTACACTGGGCTGACCACAGACAGTAGGTGGCGCAGTGATCACTGATGCAGTCTGGCAATACTCCGGAGTCAGTAATGAGGGAGGGGCTGGAGATGATGACCCAGTCGATTAGTGATTGAGTACCCATCTTATAATTTGTCCTAGTGGGTGTGGAGATAAGCTGGTGAAGGCCGAGGTCAGCGATGCAGGATTTGGCGGTGTCAGCTTGGCTGGAGAAACAATTTATGTTGAAGTCCCTGAGAAGAACCAACTCCCTGTTAAGAGGGAGGGAGTGTTTGAGGGCTAGCAAGGACTCCAGGTCAGAGGGAGGGTTTCCTGGGGGGAAATAGGTGGTGGTGAGGGTGATGGTTTTATTTTGTCTGAGAAATAGGTTAATGGAAAGGGTATCAAGCAAAATGAACTCAGAGCTGGCATTGTGATTGGTGAAAGAGAACTTGCTGGAAGTGAAGGACATGCAGCTACCCCCTTTTTTCCCCTGTTTATCCTGACAGAGGTGAACCCTCTGAGTTTGATCTCCCCATCGGCGATTTTGTGAGAAAGCCAGGTTTCTGACAGCGTAATAACATCAAAGTCATTTACAGCTACCCAGGCCTGGAAAGCGTCTATTTTAGCTGGGAGACTCTGTATATTCAGGTGAACTATGTTAATGTTTTTATCATTTGATCATCCATATGCATTTCTTTGGGCTGTTTGGCTCTGACTGGAACATCCATCAAAATAATACCCACACAGCACTGATAATAAAAAAAAAAATCTTAGCTACCAGGCAGTGCCTGCAGTGCATGGTGGTGCTATGATATAGGTATTTGCATTTGTCTGTCTCTCTCTTTCTGTTTCTGTCTGTCTCTCCCAGTACACTCATGTCTCAGACCCGAACAGGATATGCCACTATTACAGGCCAGCCATGAAGGGGCTAGTAATGAGTGATTGCTTTTTTATTTAGTGGTTTTACACACATTTTTATACAAATAATCCATTAAATTATTTCCTTTGGGCATCTGTGTCAAATGTGACCAACTTTGGCCATGTTTATGTATTTTTTCACATATTTTCAAATATTTGTCAATAAATCAGAACTAATCAGAACAAATTAGAACTTCACCATGTTCCGGTTCTTATTTAATAAGGGTCAGAACTTCACTGAGTTCTCCCAGCCCTAAAACACACCACCCCGTGTTTTATTTTATATAATTGCTGGGGAGCGTTTTCTCACCACAGCAACTACATAAAATAAAATACATTGCTGTTCAGCTGTGGTTGACTTGGAGCGCTGTCTGTTCGTGCCCTGCTCTGTGCTCAGACTGAAGTGTAGTTTGTTTAAATTTACATTTTTTTTACTGATTCCTCCAAGTAAGAAGAAAAAAATGCAGTGAAAAAGTCTGAAGTTGATGGCTGTAAACTTACTGACTGTGGAGTCCGGTGCAGGAAATGTAGACATGGTTCTTGGATTTACAGCGTCAATGGGAAGATTGCGGGCAGTGCATGCGTGGAACAAGAGAAACGCAGTGCGTGTTTGCCGTTATAACCCACAGGTTACAACGATGAATTATGACCAGGTTTCTCTACAGGAGAAAACACTCCTCAGTTATTATATAACAATTTTAGTATTTAAAAACAGAGAAATTTATAAACAATGTCATTATCTGGATCATTTTTTTCACTGTATTTTGGTTTCTAGCTTCAGTGGAGCATTTGCTTTTTCAAGCTGTTTTTGCATCAGATTGAATAGTCATCTCACCATATTCTGTTTTCACTTTTGGAATTATCAGACCTCTGCAAGGCACATGTCCTTGTGGTAGCCTACTTTTATCTGAATCTGAAAAAGCATTTTAATCATTTTAAAAGATATTCTCAAAAGCTTAAATAGACTACTAAGGACTCAGCAGATTATTGGGAAAGCCCACATTGGCTCCTAACATGGCCTAGTTTTACCTCCATCCTAAAATGTATTCCTTTCTTTTTAAACTTTGACCACTAAATTATTCTCTATAATGTTGTTCCATTCGTACTGGTTTCTGAGATGTTGTATTTGGAAAATATAATTACTCTGACAAAAAAAAGCTTTTTGTCTACATTGTACTGAATTCATTTTGGCCAAGTAGTGGTTGAGGAGTACGGTGGAAATTATTTGGTGTAGAGAATTTTTTTTTAACCAGGAGATACCCACACTAAGCTGAAACTTGTTTACAGGTGCAACCTGGGAGCACAAGAAAGTTAAGTGACTTGCTCAGGGTCACACAGTATGCAAGTGGGGGGCTGTGAAATTCAAATCCAGGTCTCCAGGTTTGCAGCTCAGAGCCTTAAACCACTGTGCTACACTGCCTCCTTGTTTTCTCTGTTTTTCAAATGGCAGTCTGTCCACAGAATAGTGTTCTTACAGTATATTGATAAAATTCATTTGACCTACAGAATGATGTTAGTTGAACTGATAATCCTTGTATACCTTCTTCAAGGGAAAGCCCCCTTAACCTGTTTTCTGTGTATCTGTGCAGTGTGTAGGCATGAAGAATGATTCCATCTCTTGCACCCCCTAATTTCATCCTAATTTAAATATAGAGGAGGCTACTTCACTGTATTTTGCCCTGGCATGAAACCCTGTTTGTCTCCATTGCAAAGGTCATGACTCGATTCATGCAAGTGATTTTCTTTGATCCTCTTTTGATCCTTAAGAAACAATGAAAATGTTGTTTGTCTGAACCTGTACAGCTATTGTTGCTGGTGCATGTACGGTAATGGATCATATAATCATATGCTGTTATTGAATGTAAATTGCACTATTTGTTTTAATCACATTGTCCCTAGCCTATCTCTATTGTTATTGAATAATCCAGCTTATCTATTGTACATTTCTTTTTTCCTCACCACCTAATGTTGGGGTTAGTGTTTACTGTGCTCTGTATGTACTGTTGTTTCTGTGTTGTTGCCACCTTGTGGCTCGGGTTGTGACTGAAAACGGTCCCTTGGATCAGTGCACCTACTCAGTTACTAAAGACATAAATAAAATAAAATAAATAAATACATAAATAAAATGATACTTACCTGCAGAAGCCAGCAGAAGTTATACTCTCATTCAGTTCTTTTATATGTCTTGTGAAGTCCCTGTATTCTCTAAAAGCATTTATTTCTAACTCAAATACACTTCAAAATATAGAAAACAGCAGGAGACTTAATATACACTGAAATGTTTCATGGCCAGCATAAGACAAGAACACAGGGACTGCAGAGGACAGAAACAGCACTGACTAATACAGTATAACTACTGCAGACTTTAGCACTAAAACTTCATAAAATTCCAGGATGCCTTACATGAGCTGGGTCATGACCTTTGCAATGTAGTCAAGCAGGTTTTGATACCAGGGCAGAACAGAGTGAAGCAACCTCACTTATATTTAAATCAGGATGAATCTGGGGAATACAAGAGAGGGAATCATTGTTCATGCCTACAAACTACACAGGTATACAAAAAATAGGTTATGGGGACTTTCCCTTTAAGGTAGCCGATGACAGCGCTTGCAACTGTACAACAGGTAAAAACTTCTCCCAAACATCAAACACAGAGCTTTACAGTCCCTTTATCTGAAAGTAGAAGTAATTTAAGACTTTGTGACCAGTTGCTTTTGGTTTGTTTTGTGGCCCACACTGTAATGTTGCAAGCCCATTAATTAGGCAGCCTCAAAGATTTGTAATAATTGTCCACTGTTCTAAAACATTCTGCCAAGTTGACACAATATGCCATAATTTCTTATAGTGCACAAAACATTCAGCAGACAAACTGCCTTTTGTAGACTGAACCACCATGAACTGTAGCATGGTGGTAGTACTGTGTGTTATACTGCCACCTTAGAGACTTGGACTCAAATATGAGCCAGTGCATCCCACATTGCAACTGGCTTAGAGCCACATGTATTGTGAAGGTGAGGCCCTCACAGCTCCTAGAGAGAGCAGGTATGGGCCCCATACTATAGCATTCACACATCCCCTGCCAGCAACTGGCATTGGAACTGGATGTGAAGGCAGTCATTCAGCTGCCCTCCCAGCTCGGGATGGGGTTCCGGAGAGAAGGGGCTGCAGTGACCACAGTTGTCAGGGTAGGAGATTGGAGAATAAGGAAAAAAATAAAATGCCTTTTGTCCAGTGCTTTCACCTATTGTGCTGATAAAATGGAAAGCTGCCAAAATCACAGTGAGAAAATCATACAAAAATCTTTTCACAGACAAAAGTAAATTAGATATACATTATTTATGGATGTCACGCAGGGCATCATTGGCAAAATGTCAATAGACAAGCATTA
This sequence comes from Neoceratodus forsteri, assembly GCA_016271365.2. Lineage (NCBI taxonomy): Eukaryota > Metazoa > Chordata > Ceratodontiformes > Ceratodontidae > Neoceratodus > Neoceratodus forsteri. The sequence goes on along the minus strand of CM057450.1, from coordinate 636,780,836 downwards.
TGTATATAAATTATAAATATAAATATACTTTGCTGAAGCAAGAATTCTATCCAAATGGTAACCCACATTGTAGCGTTGCTTTCCTGAGGGTTGTTTTGCTCAGCATTGGGTAGAAATAAATTATATGTTCAATACACATGCACAAAAAGACACCTACGGGTTCCTGTGTGGTACACATTTTTCTTAAAATCTCAGATTACCAGAAGATTTCACTTTCCACTCAAGTCTGCCAGAAAAATGACTTTCTATAGAATTACTAGGATGATATGATAATTTTATACCTTAGTAAGGCTATGGAGCCGAGTCTTTGTCGTCACACCTAGTAATGTTTTCCTTTGGGCTAATTTGCCTTCAACAGAAGTGTGTGTGTGTGTGTGTGTGTGTGTGTGTGTGTGTGTATGTGTATGTGTCTTGACAGAGATTTGTCTGAGAGTTCTGGATGACTGTCAATGATGGTTTCAGGAGTTGTAGAGGGCAGAGATGAAACAGAACCTGACAGCAGTCTGGGGATGTGGGGACAGGAGGTGGCGGTGAAATGAGTGCAGACTAAGCAGGTCAGTGGCTCTAAGGGGCCCAGGTATGATACTGACATGTAGGGGAAAGGAGTTCATACCAGAGGTTTATTGAGGAGGGAGTCATCTTAAAAAACCACTAATGCCTCATGCAGAATCTATTTAAAAATCCCAGTTTAGCTTAGATGTCACGTTATTATTTTGCACTTCTCTTTCCCGTCTGCATGCAACAACGACAGAAATAATGAACTTGTGGCAGGAAATAAAGAACACGTAGGGAAGTAAAATACAGAAAAACAGTGCAATTTATGCTGAAGTGTATCTAAATATCATGTTATCAAAGTTGCCAGAAGCATAAATAACTCTATTATTGATTCAGTGAGATGACTCCTAGTCTTTGACTCTTGGGGGTTCAAAGAATTTCTGCTGTGGACCGGCTTCCGCCTAAGTATAGTGATGTGTGATTTGTGCAGCATAGCTGAAGACACAAATCCCAATTTCTACTCATTAGTACCTTTTTTATCTTTAAATTTTATTAGGCAGATTGGTAATACAGTCAAGGATGCATGCACTTGTTGTACTCAATACAGTCAATACATTATGAAGGTGTAGAGACACAATTAATTGCTCAAATGTTTTTATAAATTGTATACAGTGCAGTGTATTGCAATTAGTGATTCTACATTATCATTCCATTAGCAATTGTCTAAACATTCATTTACCTAACTGTTTCTATGGCTATGTATTTTAGTTAATTTTGTTTATAAAAGAGCAAGAAAAAATCTAGCAATTCAATTGGTCGAGAGACATCAGCTGACCATACATTAAATCTCCATAAATGCACTGTCAGCTGCTGATTCTGATTTTCCTCCCCCCCCCAAAACCTACTTACCAAACAATATCACTAAGCCTAAAAACAGAATATCATGGCCACTGCACTGAAAATATTAGCCTTTACAACCATAATATTTAAAAGGCAATTTTAATACACTGTTCACAACTTTAGACAAATCGCCTACACGGCAAGCACCACAACACATTCTAAGGCATTTCCCCACAAGTTACGCAAAGCATTTCACATCTGGAGACTTGGAATTAAACTCTGGACGTTGCTGTAAAGAACACTGTTCTAACACAATCACCTGCTAACCACCAGTACTGCAGGGTTCATTGCCAGCAATCAGTAAATGCAAAAAAATAAAATAAAAGGTTATCAGTCCTACGTACAAATCCAGCGAGGGTTCATCTGACCAAGCATCCTCTTGACCATCCAACTTCATCACTTGCCTCTTTGGGTCCATAGTCAGGTTGGTGGTTGGGTGTGTGGAGCACAAATGGCCTACTGTGCATGTGGCTCCAACCATGAGGAAATGCAGCTGCTGGTCTTAATCCTGCCAGCCTGCTGGTACAGGGGTTGGATTTTCCCCTGTGATGTCGATGGCCCAGTTTCAAATCTGTGCTCGGTATGTCAGAGGGTTGGCCGGAGGGGGGGGATTGAGCATCCTATGGACTGCTCTCCTCTTCCAGGAGAAGAGGGGTGTGTGACCAGCGCATGATTATCCCCTGGCAGAGGCTGGAGGGAATACAGCTGTCAGCCTGTTCTAGTTGGGAGGTGTGTCAGACGTTTGACGTGTCACCTTAATATCATTGCATGACATGCCTTCTGGGGAGAAAAACTGTGAAAAATTAGAGGCTCCACCTCTGCAGGATGACATCTGCCCCATATAGTGGACCTCACACTGTCACCCAGGCTCCTGCTCCCACGCTACCTACTCACATCCATCGGGGGAATGCCCCTTCCCTTGACAGCCCCACACTGTGGGGTAAGCTGTGGGTGTTTGGGGTAGGGTCTGTCCTATAGTGAAGGGTGTGGGGCAGAGTATGCAGGTGACCGATGGCTGGCAGACGTGGAGACCCCCCCAAAAAAGAAAGACTTGTGGTCCCTAACCAACAATAGAAACTTCAGGAGAGGGCAGCACACTGTGCTGAATGAAAAAGTAACTTAGCAGTGCCACCTGCTGCTAACTTTACATAACTGGAACTATTTTCTCATATTTAAAGCTTTACAAATTATTGTTAGAACAAAAAAGTTTTATTTAAAATTGAAATTTTATTATGTTATACATTCTTTATTTCCATTCCATGGGAGCTATTTTATAAGTGTGATAAGCCACTCCAGGGTGTGCATTAAAGGATTTTGAAGCACTCCCCATAAACATAAGGACACTTGGCCTTCAGCCTTGTGACTCTTGATGCCTCTGGGGCATTCATTAAAATATTTTAGTGCACACCCTGTCATGGCTTATTACTTACTTCTTTTCTATTACAGGCATACCCTTCCTAAGATTTATCTACCCTACATTATTCCAATATAACTATATCTGTTTCTTTTATTACTAGCTTTGATTTTAATTTAAGGAATGAAATAAGTGCATTTTATCATAACATGTACCACCCACCTGTCTTACATACAAAACAAAGGGTTCGTTAGAATCATAAGCAACACTTTATTACTGCATCTGCTCATACATCCAGTAGCCTACTAATGGTTCCCACTCAAAACCTCTGAGATGGCCCAATCTGATACCTGGTCTCATTTTTTATCCCACAGGCTACCATGGTAACTGTGACCCTCCCTTCAGTTACTCTCATTACCCTTATTTATGTCTCCCTAGTACCTTAGTAACACATCTCCTGTTTTCTAAAAAATTAAAAAGGAAAGAAAGAAAGAAAGAGTAACAAAATTTAAATCAAGTCCTCTAAATAAGTTCTAGCAAGACCATGCACTATCATGTGATATTTTGACAGTATTCACTAATACAAAAAAGAAAAGGATTGCAGTAGCATTTCACATTTAAATGTTTCAGTGAGTCTCTTTGGCTTTTTTATTAGCCTACCACCTCTCAACCTGCTCTGCTGTTCAGGACTCTCGTGAGTGGCAGGGTCATCAGACATCTGAGCACAAGGCATCAGCTCAGTATTGTTTTGTGACATTTCAGGAACATCAGGTAAAACTCTGTTTGTAGAATTAGCATTTCTTTCCTGTTCAGTGTGTACACTCCTGGGCACTATCCTCGTTCTGTGTTCCTGACACGACACTGTCCTGGGTTCCCCAGGCAAATACTCTGTGGGCCCGATTCTCAAAGGGATATGCCTGGTGTAACTGGACTTGCACCAAAGAAAATGGTGCAAGTAGCAAGTTACGCCAGGAGTTGCGACATTTGATATTCTCCAAAGCAGCCTGTGACATGTCTACTAGACTACCAGGGAGTCAATGAGTCATAGACACTGTGGGGATCGGGTCAGGTGGGGGTTTATGTCTTGCAGGGGTTCTGTGTGATGACATGACCTGCCAGGAATACATAGCTGGGACAGAGTAGGGGGCGCATTCCAGCCCTGCGGGCAGTAGTCTCAGGTATGGGGGTCAAGGGTGAATTCCAGCCCTGTGGGGCAGTAATTGTAGGTATGGGGGGCTCATAACAGCCCTGCAGAGCAGAACATGCAGGTACAGGGTCGGGGACATTATCATGTCCATTGGGGCTGTGGGGATCATGGCATCGGGGGGATCACTTGCACCCTACACATTCAGGTCTGTGGCTTGCATCATACTCTGCAAGTAAGCCCTTTGTTGGGCGTACCTGCAGGAATGTCCCAAGTCACAGGACTTAGCCATGGGGACCCTGTCCCTTACAGAATTGGGCACAGGGTCCGTGGTGGAACAGGGTTTGGTGCAAGTCACCTTTGGTGGTGATTTGCGCCACCCTTCTAGAATCAGGCCCTGTATCTGTAAATACAGTCTCTTGTAGTGCAGAGAAGTGTCCTGAGCTCGTCAGCATCGGCATTAAATGTCTCCTATTTTGTCTTAACAGTTGTCCACTTTCAGTAAGTGCCAGATAGGATCTTGGAGCCACAAGCCTCTGAACATATGACAGTTCTCCCCAGAAACCCTCAGTTCTCATCCCTACTGTTTCTCTTGGCTGCAGTTCCCTGTGATATTTTGTTGTTCTGTCATAGGTCTCATGTTGTTTCCTGAACTGCATTGACTTTTTCTTCAGTACACCTTTGTTGTCCATGTGACATTCACGTTTGAGATGAGGTAGTCGGGTTCAAACCTGACGTCACGTGAGCAGTTCCACTGGGGATTTGCTACATTCTAATGGGGTTGCTTTGTAGTTCAGCAGTGCAAGGGAGGGATCCGTTTTCCTCCTTAGCTTTCCTATTTGAGACTTGATCATTTTGACCCCACATTGTGTTAACCTTTTTCCTTGTGGATATGTTGGACTGGAGGTTATGTGTTTGAACCTGTAGTACCTTGCAAAGGCTTTGAATTCAGCACTTGCAAACCGAGGTCCATTATCTGTCTTTATAGTCTATGGTATTCCAAACCTTGCAAAGATTACATTAATCACTTGAATTTATTGACCTGAGGTGGGTATCTTGTGCTTCACAACTTCCGGGTAACATGAGAATGCATCAATTACATGTAGGATAAAGTATGGATCAGGGTGTGTAACGAGATGTTTACACACATCCGAGGGGTTAGATGCTACATAAACTTCGAGAGTGAACCTCGAGGGGTTTATGCATAGCATCTAATCCAAAGGGTGTGTGTAAACATCTCATTTACTCACCCTAACCCATATTTTATTTTATATAATTGCTGGGTCTTTCTTTTTGGCCACAACAATTATATAAAATAAGAATAGAACAGATGTCCGTGAATCCTGTGTGGCTGCAGTCTGCTTTGGTTTGAGTGCATGATCTGTGGCTGTTTTTGGTTATTTAAACATTTTCTGTTTTTTTTCTGCTGGCAGGCAAAAGTTTTTTGATTTTGTTTGTGTGACTTACTGCTGAATTGCAGTGGTGGTTCATCTCTTCACAGGATGCGGTCGGCGGTCTAGGAGGGAGAGCTGTGTTGGGCGCATGCACAGACCGAGTGAAAACCAGCAAATAATGCCACTATTTTCCTTCAGTAAAAAAGGACGACCCAGTTATTATATATAAGATAAAGTATGGGTTGGTGTGTGTAATGAGAAGTTTACACACACCTGAAGGGTTAGATGCTACATAAACCCTGAGAGTGAAGCTTGAGGGGTTTATGAACAGCATCTAACCCCTAGGGTGTGTGTAAACTTTGAGTTTACACACCTCAACCCTTATTTTCCTTATATAATTGTTGGGTCTTCATTTTTGGCCACAGCAATTATATAAAATAAAAATGAAAAGACGTCCCTGAGTCCTTTGCGGCTGTGATCCACTTTGGTTGGAGTGCACGGTGGTCCGTGGTGGCTCTAATTTATTTATTTAAAAGTTTGCCACTTTTTCTGTCCTGAGTCGAAAGGTTGGTTCTTATTTTTTTGATTTTTTAGTGCTGACTTACTGCTGAGTTGAAGTAGCAGGTCCCATATTCCTTGGAAAGACTAGGCAGTCAGCGGTCTGGGAGGAAGAGCAGTGGCAGGTGCATGTGCAGACCGAGGGAAAACTGTGCGCATGTTTGCCATAATAAGCCCTCCTTTATTATGACAAATAACGCCACAGTTTTTGTATGGTAAAAAGGAAGAGCCATTAATTATAGTCATGTATTCCCTGCCTTCTAATGTAAACTAGTCAACCCTTACTGTTTCCCAGACATTGGTATTTTCTAAATCTGAAATTAAGGGTTCTCTCTGCAGTGCAGGCTTGTATTTCTGACTTATATGACATGCCAAAACTGTATTTTCCATATCTTTCATAATTCCTGGCCAGAACACAACCAGTCTTGCTCTGTGTTTACGTTGTTCAAAATCCATATGTCCTTTATTAATTTTATGTAGCATTTCCTTTCTTAAGAGAGTAGGAACCACAATTCTGTCACCCTTAAGCAGTACCCCATCTACCACAGATAATTCATCCTGAAATGGCACATACCTGCATAGTATGTATTGTCCTTTCCACCCCTTTTGCATTGCTGACAGTACTGCCTGTAGTGTTTCATCTTGTGTTGTTGCAGTTTTCAGTTTGTCCCACATGTGTGCTGATACAGCTCCAGAAGTCTTGATTCTGAATATGTGAATACCCACTTCTGTGTCCCCATTTTGATCAGTGTCCCTGTGTGATTCATCCCACATTCCTGACAAAGCACCAACTACAATCAAATGGTTCCTGGTATGTATTCTATCTTGTAATCATACTTCTTAGTTTGAGTATCAGTCTCTGAATCCGTGCCAGTGCCTGCCATAAATCTCTTTTTGAAATGGTTATCAATGGTTTGTGTTGTGTTTCAATCACAAAGGGGTTCCATAAATGCTATTATAAAAAGTATCACATCCAAAAGCTATGGTCATCTCCTTTTCAATCTGTGCATATTTTGTATTTTGTTTTTATAAAGGCTTTGGAGGCATATGCAATAGGTCTCCAACTGCCATTTCTGAGTTGTAACAGTACTGCTCTCATTCCATCTTTTGATGCCTCTGTGGAAACTTTAATCTGACAAATAATATCAACATATTGCAAGGTAGGTGCTATGGTCATACATTTTTATTGCTTTGAATTCCTGCTCATGTGCTGCTGTCCAAGACCATGTGGCTGACTTACTTAGTCATTTTCTCAGATGGCATGTCTTGTCAGTCAGATCGTTAATGAACTTCCTCAAATAATTCAGCATTCTCAGGAACCATTGTAAATCTTTCTTCATTTTGGGTTGTGAGATTCTGGGTCAGGTTTTACACCATTCTGTGAGAGAATTTCTCCGAGGTAGAGAATCTCTGTTTTTCTTATCTGACATTTCTGTCTGTTAAGCTTGAGGCCCATTACCCTAGCAACTTGCAACACTTTCCTCAGCCTGGTGTCATGTTGCTGCTGTGAGGAGCCTCATATTTATTTTTATTTATTTATTTTTTGATAACCGTTTAAGTGCACTAGACACAAAAGTGACTATTTTCAGGCATGAACAGGGAGGTTAACAAAACAGAGAGATACAATTACATAGCATACAGTGTCAGGAGATATGGAATACATCACACCAAGAGAGTGAGACAAGATTTAGACAAATATTGGTACAAGGCACGTAAAGGTATAAATTATACAAATGGAGATAAGTGCCCATGTGAAGGCTGATGTAGTAATATCACAATATTAGATGCATAAAAGAAAGCAATATAACAACAGGGTATAGTTACATCCAGTTAAACCTGGGAGGATGTTAATGGTAGGAGGCAGGGAGAGAGGTAAAGGGAGGCTGAAAGTGTCAGGGTGCTAGATAACAAGGGCAGTCAGGACAGAGGGAGTCAAGATCTATGGAGGGTTTAAGCAGGTACAATGAGAACATGTGGTAAAGAGGGAGTGGTGCCTTTTATTAAAGGTGGCATGATTAGGGGCAAGGCATACATCTAGGGGCAATGAGTTCCAGTAGGAGGGGTCTACGTGCGAGAAACCTGATTTCCCTTTGGTTGTTCTACATCTGGGAATGCAAATCAAGGAAAAGTCAGTTGATCGGAGACAGTAGGAGATGGGCTGAGGGGTCAGCAGGGTGGCTACGTAGGTGAGCATACTTGATCACAGTACACTATCCAGAAGGTTCACAAGAGAAAGAAGATGGTGTGCAATGGGGGATGGCCAATTTAGGCCAGAGTACAGCAGGCAGTGATGTTTTAGTCTAGAGGATGTGGAGGCGTAATGGCATATGTTGTTATAAGTTGTGACCCACCTATGAAGAGTAGCCTTAGATGCATTAGTATAGATTGCGGATCCATAAGAAAGTGATGGAAGCAGGATTCCTTGAGCAATGGCTGTCCTAGTGGTGGGGGGTAAGAATATGGCTTGTTTTGTAGGCTAAGCCGAGTTTTGCATTTACAGCCTTACAAATGGAGGTAATATGGGCATCAAAGGTGAGGGATTCATCAAGTAAGACACCTAGATATTTAAAAGAAGTTTCCATCTCCAAAGGGGAACCGTCAGTCCAGGTGACCTGGAAAAATTTATAGCTCAGCTTTAGTTTAATAGGGGATCCAATGAGCATGGCCTTGGTCTTTCCAGCGTTAATTACGAGCTTGTTTTTGGTGATCCAGGATTGAATATTTTGTAGATCCATTGAGAGCTTATGATTAATAGAGTGGACACTGTCTGAGCTAGTGTAAAGTACAAGGTCATCGGCATATAGCAATGATGAACAGGAGGATAAGCTATGAGAAATGTTGTTAATGAAAATTGAGAAGAGGAGGGGAACGAGGATAGATCCTTGAGGTACACCAACATTTATGACTGTTTTTTCTGAGGTGGCCGAGTTGAATTTCACAGTTTGGTATCTGTTTGATAGGTAGCTATGGAACCAGTTTACAACTCCAGTCGAGAAACCCAGGGAGTGGAGATTGGTAAGCAGAAGAGGGTGGTTAACAAGATCAAAAGCTTTCATCAGATCGATAAATACTGCACCGGTTTGTTGACCCTGGTCCATGGCTTGAATAACATCATTTGTCAGCTGTAGTAGAGCAGTTTGAGTACTATGGCCTTTTCTGAAGCCGTGTTGATTTGAGTGGAGAAGGTTATACTTAGTAAGGTGTTCAGAGATCTGTGCTGAGATGAGCTTCTCTAGGATTTTATTTAATACTGACAGTATAGCTATTGGTCTATAGTTGGCTATATCTTTTTTGTCACCTTTTTTAAACACTGGCATGACTCTGGCCAGTTTCCATACCTCGGGCACTACATCTTCACTCAGGGACAAACTGAGTATACTGGACAGTGGTCCTGTGATGAAAGGTGCCACAAGCTTTAAGAGTTTAGGTTTGAGGCAGTCTGATCCAACAGTGGTACTGTCTGATATGGAATTTAGATGTTTAAGGACATTGTTCTTCGAAATAGCTTTAAAATAGAAGGTAGTCATCATTGAGATGTAATTTGGGTTGGGGAAACCAGGCATTAAGTTATTTGAAGAGAAGGCATTTGTGTAGCTCGAGAGGTCGGAGAAGTGAGAATTAAATGCGTTGGCAATTGTGCCTGGGTCATTACAGTGGACGCCATTCAGTATCATGTCATTATTTAGTAGGGTTTGCTTTGAACCGAGGAAAGTCTTGACATGAGACCAAAACTTTTTGGGGTCGCCAGCAGCATCTAGCAGGAGACTTTTACAGTATTGGCTTTTTGCAAGTCTTATTCTTGTTTTGCATTTTGATCGCTGTTCTCTATAATTATTAAAATCCGCAGAGAGACTGGATATTTTAAACTTTCTCCAGCATTTGTCTCTATTTTTGAGGGCTGTGAGGAGGTCTTTATGCAGCCATCTGGTTTGTTTACCACGAACGCGTCACGTGATGACTGGGGTATGTTTATCTTGCAGGAGTACAAACCTGCTCAAGAAGGGCAATGCCCGCACCTTCTGGAATAACATAAAGGAGTTAAACGGGACGATCTGCTCCCCTCCTCCCTCTCAGATGATCATAAATGGCGCTATTAACGTGGACCCTTCCCATATTGCCAACTGCCTTAACGAAACCTTCACTGATCTAAGCTCTCCCAGCCCACCTCTTTGACCCCATCTCAGTAAGCAACAACCCAGCTATTGCTCGGCCCCCTCTTCTCTTTAGAACTATCCTTCTACAGGACACAAATCCAATCCTCCAAAACACTCTCTCCTCCCGCAACCCGAGTGGTGACCCCCTCGACTCCTGGATACTCCGCCTAACATTGGATGTCATGCTAGTCCCCCTCACGGACCTCCTCAATCGATCCCTGTGTCTCGGCCAATTCCAGAGGGCATGGAAACAGGCTGAAATCACCCCTATACATAAAAATGGAGACTGTACTGTACCAAATAACTACAGACCTATCTCCATCCTACCCCCCCCCCCCAAAGCTCTGGAAAAAATAGTATCCACACAACTTGTAGCTTATCTGTCCAGCCACAACATTTTGTGCCCTGAACAGTATGGCTTCCGCCCAGGTCACAGCACCACCACAGCTCTACTGGAGTTCTCCCATTATATACACTCTGCATTAGATACCAGGGAGATGGCTGGGGCAGTGTTCATTGACCTGTCCAAGGCCTTCGACACTGTGAACCACCCATTATTGCTAGACACCCTCTGTAAAGTGGGACTATCATCTGACCCTTTAGCCTGGTTCTCCAGCTACCTCTGTGGTAGATCCCAACGTGTCAAGTTAACTGGTGGCCTATCCTCGGGCACTGCCTGTATGTTCTGGAGTCCCACAAGGCTCCATTCTGGGCCCCACATTGTTCAGTCTCTTCCTGAACACCCTTCCCAGCTCTTGCTCAAGAAAGCTGCTATTATACGCAGATGATGCAGTCCTTCTCTCCTCACACCCCGATCTGGTCACTCTCCAGTGCAACTTGCAATCCTCCTTTAGCCAAGCTGAAAAATGGTTCCTCGACCACTGCCTGGTCCTGAATCTCAAGAAAACAAAGTCAATGATCTTTGCACACCGCCAAAGTAACTCCAAAAATGCCCCCCTCTCCATCCTTCCCAACACCCTCCACCCCCTTGAGCAGGTATCAACATACAAATATCTGGGCATCACCTTTGATTCGGCTTTCTCCTTCCATGCCCATGTCAGTGCCCTATCCTCTGCCATGAACACCTGGATTGGGCTCCTCTATCACCACAAGGACTGCCTCCCTGACTTCGCCCTACGGTTGGTTATCACTTCCTCCATCCTGTCATTAGTTGACTATGGCCTCCCCATCTATGCAGCCGCTGACCCCACTGCCCTCACCAAAATCCAGACCTTCTTCAACAAAGCCTGCAGGCTCCTGACCGGTGCCCCAAGCGGAGCCCACACATGCCTACTCTATACCACCACGAACATACTCAATCTGGAAGAACACCTGCAATATCACACTGGTATACTGGCAAAAAAGACTCTTCTTGGGCTATGTCCCCCTGGTGTCACTGCACAGCTTCAGCATTCTTCCCGCTTGGCTGCCACCCGTACCGCCTACAAAGCCACCTTCCAGGTACCTAGAGCCAGGACCTCCCTTGCCCAAAGATCCTTTTATCACAGAGCACCGTCCTGGTATAACTCCCTCCCCACGCACGTCTCAAACACCCCTAAAATTGGTCAGTTCAAAGCTGCGCTACGCAAGCACCTACTTAGCACTCGGAAATGTATGTGCCTACTGTAGGGCCTGCTGTGTGCCCCCAAACTGTTACAGGTCCAACAGTTTGCTCGATAGCCTACCCCATGCCATTTTCCACTGGCTATTGCCTGCATGACCTGCTAGGACCTACCAATGAATTACTATTATGTACTTTGGTAAACTGCCTATGTTTATTCTCGCTGAAACTTTCTGCTATGTATACTGTATGTATCTCACCTGTATTGTTCCACCCTGTCTTGCCTCACTATTTGTTGTTCCCCTCCCTACGATGAGGTGCCTTTGTAAATGAGTCTTTGACTCAAAGGTTGTAAATCCAATTTATGAATTAAATAAATAAATAAAATAAATAAGGGCAGCATCAGTACTTGTGGATTGGAAGACAGGGGACCCGTCAGTGTGAGACACATCATGTAGGAAATGAGCCTGATTTAAGTTTGCATAGTTTCTGAAGCATATATAGTTTTGGGGGGATGTGGAGGTTGTGGATGTGCTCCATATGCAGAAAATGGGGGCGTGATCACTAATATTATTCGGCAGCATATCTGTTTTTGTAATTCTGTCCACGCAATTTGTTAAAACCCAATCAATAAGGGTGCTGGTGTCAGTACTGACAGATACTCTTGTATAATCAGCAATGATTTGGTGCAGGTTGTAGCTCTGAACCAGGGATAGAAGGGTATCCTGAGATTTTCCTAGCCAGTTTAAATTTATGTCTCCAAGAATGATGACTTCATTTTTCCCTGCATGTGCAGCCGTAGGATCCAGCAAATCCGCTAGGCCTTTTATTCCACTATTGGGTAGATTGTAGGCACATACAATACGGAGTTTTTTGTCTCCCAGTCTGAGTATGGCATGGATGTATTCACACAAGGAGTGATTCTTGTCAGTTAATACGGTCATGTTTAGATTGTTTTTGTAATAGAGTGCGACACCCCCACCACACTTAGGAGGTGGTCTGTCACACCTGAGAAGGTTGTAGCTTGGGAGCAAGCAAAACGTATCTGGGATAGAGGGTTTTAGCCATGTCTCAAATAGAGAGAGCACATCAGGGTGGTGGTTAACCACCCAAGCTTTCAGGTCTGCATAATTTCGGAGAAGACTCTTAACATTTAGATGGACTATGTGAAGTCCTTTCATATCATATACAGAGCAGTTTAAGGGTGATGTGCCTGGTGCAGGACCAGGGTTCAGCTCAATATCCCCAGACAGCATAAGACCCAGCAATATGAAGTACTTTAGCTTATGCCAGACAAATTTGTGGCTAGTACGATAGCAGGGTGTCAATCAGATGTGGGTGAATGCAGTAGCATGGTATATGAGTAGTTTAGGAGAGGGCAGGGTCGTGTCAATGCCACATTCGGTTAGGATTAGCATGTTAGAGTATGTGAAATTGTTAAGATTCATGTCTCTGTTATGGATGTGAATCTTGTGGTTGGGCACATTAGGGATACTTAATAGCACCAGAGACAGGATAAGAGAGGTCGCAATTAGAGGTAACCAAACCATTCTGTAAGATTTAGAAATAAGCATGTTTGTAAGGCTAAGAGCGGGGATTGAGGGATGACAGATGGGGCAAAAGGTAACAGCTGTAAAGGAACTATTAACTTATCTCCTAGTTTATGCATTCTAAGATTATCAGAGTGGGTATGAAAACAAATTGCAGAATTAGTAATTAAAACTGCAGTCAAGGAAGCAACAAGATGTGAAGAAAGGCTGCACTAAGTTGGGAATACCAGCAAACAGGATTGTATAGAGAGAGGAATGAAATAGTTACAACCTTAAAAGGCTAACAGGTGTAGAAGAATAAGGGCAGATTAGAGTTAGAAAAAATGTCAACACACGTGATTGGCAAAATCGTTTGGTTGAGGAGAATTAGAGAAAGATTATTAGAAGCACCCCTTGTGGCTTGTTTGTATAATGAGCCAATGGAAAAGTGAGGAGATAGTATAATTTCCCTGATTGGTCACTTTCTTCTATAAGAGTAAAATGCCAAGATAGGGTGGGCAGGGAGATGCCGACGGCGTCGGGGCTAGCACCTCCGTGAACAGAGAAAGAGAGAGAGAGCCTGGACCAGCAGGCTCAGCTGCGCTGCAAACACCGGCAATCAGTGAAGCACAAGGTGGGAGAGCCCTGTTTCAGTTCTTTGAGGTTCAGTATGCAGCTTAGCTGCAAAAACACTGTTTTGATAGTGCTCCACACTCTGCCCGAAGGCCGTGAAAGACTGTAAGCTACGGCTCTGAAAAAGGCGCCAAGTTCAAATCAGTGGTAAAAAAGTTCTCTCAGGGCAGAGGCACCGCGGGTTACAGTCGTTTCATTCCTTCCTTTCTTGTACCTTGCTCTTTTCGGTGGATGAATTCAGGGAGCAGCTCCAAGTGGGCAGAAGTCTAGGGCAACTGGAGTGGCTTGTGGCTAAGGAGAAATAAGAGGTAAACGATTAGCAGGAGGGAGGGGACAGTGGACAAAGAGAAGACCTGAGGACAGTTTGGAAGCCCGGGGTGACTGGAGTGGCTTGTGGCTTACTCTTTTCAGTGGACGAATTCAGGGAGCAGCTCCGAGCGGGCAGAAGCCCGGGGTGACTATGAGTATATTGTCAGTGTAAACTTTAACCCCTTCAATGCCTTTTAGCGGTTACTGCATGGTTGTGTAAAAAATCTCAGGTGCTCAGCATATGCCAGATTGTAGCCTCTCAAAACAGTGCCTCCCATGAGGAGTGTTAAAAGTACATAAGCGTGCACGTTCTGGTGTTAGGGGTATTTGCCAGAATCCTGAGGAGGCATCCAGTATTGAGACATATTTGGCCCCTGCCATTTCATCCAAAATGTAATGTCTAGTGAGGATGTGGAAATGCTCTCTTTTAATGCATGCATTTAACTCTTTTGGGTCTAAACACAAGCGTAGTGATACATCTTTTTTCTCAATGATCACCAAGGAGTGAACCCACAGGGCTGACTCCTTTATTTTTCCATTGACATCCAAATATATTAACTGTTGCAATTCTTTTTCATTTTATCTCTCATAGCCATGGGGACCCTTTGCACTGTATGCACTAGTGGAACTGCATTATCATCCACAATGATATTACGTGTAATGGGTAATTTCCCCAGTCCTTTAAATACATCACTATATTCACACAGGATATCATAAGTGACAGGCTTGTCATTTTCTATTGCAAATAATTTTTCTATCAGACTCAACTTCTGACCGGTCTCTAGTCCCAAAATTGGCTTCTTGTCTTCAGTAAGAATTACAAAGTGTTGTTTACTGATCTTGCCTTTGTGCTGGAGATGCAGTGCACAGTACCATATAGTGGGGATGGTTAGTCCATTATATGCCTTAAAAACAGTAGTAATTTTTCTTTATCTATGGTTTGTTTGGTATCCTATGCCACAGTCGAGCTGGAAGCCCATTTATTTTACCACCTGTGTACCTTCAAGTCGTTAGTGTCTAGCTGAATAGTCCATTCATTTATCTGTGAGATGCCTTGCTTATCTAGGGTCCTATAAAGAGTTCATTTTCGCTGTCTGAGTCTTCTGTGTCTGTAACTGCACGCATTGCATTTCTCTGTTTGTAATATCTTGTGAAATGACTAAACTGTCCACAGTATTCGCACTGTTGCCCATAAGCAAGACACTTTCGGTATGCATGGTGTTCACGTCAGTTGCAGCAGAGGTTACTTGTACCCATCCTTTGTGTGTTTGCAGCTCTTCCTGTCTTTTATTGTCATACCTCTTGCTTTGTATAACTTATTGGGGACTTCTGGACTCAATACTTCACAGTTTACAGAGCAGCAGCCTCTGAACTGTCCTTTGTCTCTTTTGCTCCAGTGAGGACCTGTATTTTTATGCGAGTCTGCTCAGCAGCTTGACAGATCTGTATTGCCTATCCCAGGGTTAGTTCAATTTCTCTCATTAGACTTTCTTTGACTTTTGGATCTGAGCAGCCCATCACTATTTGGTCTCCGATCGTAGAAGGGCCAAGGGTGCCAAAGTTACAGCATTGTGCTTTAAGTCTCAAATCAGTAACAAATTCTTCTATTGTTTCTTGTTCTTTTTGCATTTGGGATCTAAAAACATATCTTTCAAAGTCTCACTTTTTCTCAGCACACAGTATGCTTCACACTGTTGCATAACTTTATCATAGTCCTTCTTGTCCGCTTCTGACAACTGAAAAGTGTTTTATATATATACATATATATACATATACATATACATATATATATATATATATATATATATGTTGTATAACTTTATCATAGTCCTTCTTGCCCGCTTATGACAGTTGTAAAGTATTATATATATATAGAGCTTCTGAGCCTGTTACAGTCAGTAAAAAAGAGCTACTTTTTGTAGACCCTCTTTTCCATGTGCACCAGTTGCTTGTAAATAAAAATCAAAACACTGCTTGAAGCATTTCCACGTCTCTTCTAAATTGCCATAAACCTGATGTCTGGTGGTGGTCTTATTTGCTCCATTTTGGCGGACTCCAGTGTCAATTAGATCAGCCCGCCAAAATCTGCATTTTCTTGAACCTGTATCACTGTGTGGCTTGTCTGTTCCTCTTCCACAAGAACTCTCCATCTTTGTTGCTTCTCTTTTGTTTGTTTTTTTCGTGAAGATCCCGAAACCACTCCTGGTACCATGTCTTGTTTTGTTGTAGACAAAACAAAGGGTTCGTTAGAATCATAAGCAACACTTTATTAATGCATTTGCTCATACGTCCAGTAGTCTATTAATGGTTCACACTCAAAACCTCTGGGCTGGCCCAGTCTGATACATGATCTCATTTCTTATCTCACTGACTACCATGGTAACTGTGAGACTCCCTTCAGGTACTGTCATTACCCTTATTTTTGACTCCCTAGTACCTTACCAACACACCACCCATTCCACCTACTGTTGAATAAATCTATTTGAATTACGTAGCTTGTGTGTGAGTTTTTCCATTTGGTAAACTACTGTCATTAAGTTTCTCCATAATTCTATATCTGACGGTTGTGACTGTAACCACTTTTTCATTATAGCATTTTTGGCTGTTGTGAGTGCTATATTCAATATGTATTTCTGATGTCAGTTAAATCATTTCATGGGGTATTCCCAAAACAACGCCAGCGTGGGTGTCAGGACTGTGAAATCTGTGAGGAATTCCTGAAGGTCAGAGTTTTCTGCTTCCTAGAACTGTTTGAGTTGAGGGCAAAGCCAAAATATGTGGGTATGATGAGTTGATTGCTCACCACAGTGCCACCAGCAATCTGCCTCCATGCCTGTATTGAATGTTACTATTATCAAAGGTGTTCTAAAATATCACACCACCGTCTTCCAGGCAAGTTCTCTCCAAATGTTGGATGAAGAAACTTTGTGTTGTTTAGTGATACTCCAAGACCGACGAGATCTGGATGTTCAACTCACTCTTGCAATTTCTCTTCAGAGATTCAAATGTAATTTCTAAGGGATGCTTAGGGCTTTATAGGCTAATGATGTGAAATGGGGAGGTGCACAGTGATTCTGTGTTTCTATTAGCAATGTTATTAAAGGATGGCGTCCCACATAATCCTTACATGGATCCATAGTAGTGTTTAAAAAAATGTCTGCCCTACAGGAACCTAAAATAATCTGCAAATGTAAGGGCATAATGCTGCATAAGATATGCAAATGAGCAGAGGTGTCCGTTCTCAAAGAACTGATACATCTGAAAAAAGGCCCTGACACTCTCATTACTTAAAGCAGAGATCCACCTGACTCTATTGAAAACAGGAGTCATGGTATGGCATGTAAGAGATACAGAGACCACTGCAGGAACTTATCTGTTTCTACAGAACACCACACATTAAGAACATTCCTAATAAATAGGTTACCCATTAGCTGTTCTGGGGTGGGGGTTGGGGCTTTGGGTTAGAGAACAGAGTTCTTACAAGGGGCAGGTATAGCTCATTTATTGCTAAAGTTTTTCAATGTGCCTTATAATCTGGGTCTAACCAAGCCCCTATATGGTGGAGCTGTGCCACCCAAGAATAATTTTTCAGGTTAGGGAGGGCTAACCCCCCCCCACACACTGCTGGGTAATTTTAGCTTATGATGAGCAACTCTGTTTTGCCCCTGCTGATACAAACCTAGAAAAGTGCTTGTCCCATTCATTAAATTCTGCTCATGTTAGGTCCACTGGAAGAGTTTGAAATAAGTAGAGTAAGCTGGGTTATACAGATGTGACAGCCAGGATACATGGCAGAAATGCTGCAGAATATCACAGAATGCTGCAGTTTACTGCAGGGGCCATTGTAAGTCAATGGCAATTTAGCCCTTTTGTCATGCAGGATTTTGTGACATGTCATTACTGCAAGTTACTATGCTTCATTGTGGCTCACTCCACTGTGCATTCATACAGATTATCTCAATTAATATTGTGGAATGTAAAAGGAAGGATAACCCATTTAGCAATATCTGCAAATATTTTTTGAGTCTGATGAAGCTCAGCAATGACTGAGTGAAACATTACTCATTTGCCATTGTCTCTCTGCGAGGTAGTTTTTTTCTCGTATCTGGTGTGTCTTCCATCTTGGTATGTACATTTGCACATAATAAAGGTTTTCGAATTGTGGAACCTGTACTAGTCTTGCTCTTAACTGTGGGTGCTTATTTTACATTTTTCCTTGCTATATTGTTAATTTAGCACCACTTAGTGTTTTCCTGGTGCTCTACTTTGCTCTGCACTATTTTTGTAACTAGTTGTGGGTAGTTCTTCTGATCTATTTTGGATTGGTCCTGTGGCATTGTCACCCCCAAAGTACTGAAAATGTACGTCAGTCATTTTGACAACATTCAGCTTGTAACCTGATAGGCGGTCAAATTCTGTTAAGGTCGCCCACAGGGGAGGCAAAGAGCTGGTTGGTTCAAATAAATTACCAAATCATCTGCATAAAATGCTAATTTATGTTCCTTGCCTTGATGCAAGAGTTCTTTTATATCTTTATTTTGCCTTGTACTCTGGGCTAAGGGTTCAATAGTTAGAGCATACAATCATGGGGAAATCAAACAGCCTTGCCTCATCTCACAGAATAAAGTAAATCTTAGAGATAAGGGTCCATTAGCTCTAACCATTTCTTGTGGGTTATGATATTCAGTATAGTCCCCTAGTCACCGCTATAAACTGTGGGTGGAAACCAGTTCTATGAAGGGTATAGTATAGGAACTTCCATGACACCCTGTCAAAGGCTTTTGCCACATCCAGGCTCAGTGGCAAAACTGGCTGCTGAGGCCTGGATGCATACTGCAACAATGTGAGTGTTCTTTTAATGTTATCTTGGGTTTAGTGCTTCATTATAAAACCTGTTTTGTCTTTATGAATTAGATCCAGGAGAATTGTTTCAAGTAGCTTTGCTAGTATGGAAGTATGTGATTTATAATCAAGATTTAATATTAATATGCATCTTTATGACTCTTGTTTGCTTGGTGTTTTAATCTACTTCAAGATTGCCAAATTAGAGGCAAAGTTCCTGGGGGTGGTCCTTTCCTTTTTGTGTAGCTATGTAGGCTTACAATAATGGTGACAAGAGAGTCTCTTTGTAGGCTTTAAAAAGCTCAGTGGGATAGCCATCTGACCCTGGTAAAATTCTAGACTGAGTATGAGCCAGAGCCGCTTTCAGTGCCTGTAAGGATATGAGAGCCAATAAGCTCTGATTCTGCTGCTCTGTAACTGGCAGGGTGCTGAAGTATTGTCTGTAAACTGGGAGTTCTGGTTCTGTGTCTTGTGAATGTAATGCAAACAAATAGTTAAAACCTTGAGTATTTGTGAGGTTTGAAACACCTCTTGTTTAGTGCTGCGATCCTGCATTGTTAATATTGTCGCTCCAGCTTTCTGGAGGTGAAAGACAAATGCCAATAATTTCGTGGCTCGGAGGGGCCCCATCATAATATTTTTGTTTCAAATATTGAAATGCAAATTTAGGTTGAGCATTCAAAAGGTCCTGGATTTTAGTCCAAGTTAGTTGAATTTGGGGGAGTAAGGAACAGTCTCCTTGCTGATGAGCCAACTGCAAACATATTAGTTTATCCATCAGTAGATGAATTTGTGCCTCTCACTCCTTTTTGATGCATTACACATACACAGTAATTTCATCCTGTAACACCACTTTCAAGGTGTCCCAAACAACTGTTGGTGAAAGCTCCAGGGATTGATTATGTTGCAAAATAACTGGGATTTTTTCCTTTCAACAGTTCCCAAAATTTAACATCATTAAGAAGGCCTATAGTAAATCTCCAATGTGTGTGTTTTGGCTGTAGATGTAAATCTAGATCCACAAACAGGAACACATGATCTGATAAAAGTATGTGTCCTATAGAGCATTGGTTTACTTCTGATACATGATTTGTTGCCATAAAGAAATAATCAAGCCAAAAATACATTCTGTGAACATGAGAGTAATACATGTGTAACCCCGCTGTTACCCAGGGTTACTAGAATCCCAGTAAGACCTAGTGGTAGGCAGTGAAGGCAGCTTGTGAAACTCCAGTTAAATGGATTTCACACTGTCTCACTCTGTTCTCAGTCTCAGCTGAGACTGAGGGATGACATCACCATAGAACTTTCACAGCTGCGTAAGCCACAGTGGAATGTTGCACTTGGAGGTTAGTGTAGAACGTTGGGGATTTTGAATTCAGTTTGTGTGCAGTCTCAGTGAGAGACAGTAGTACAGCTGAGTGTGTGTGCAGGCTCTTAGAGCTTTAAGCTCTGTTTTAGAGCTACTTTAGGAAGGTGTGTGTTTACACCTGGAGAAGAACACAGGAACTGGTAATTGAAGTGATGGAGGCTTTCAATGGTTCAAGAGCCCCATCCCTGAGGGGATGGGGGGAAGGTTTTTTGCCTGTTTTCCAGGGGCAACTCTCCTGTGTCTGGCTAAGGGAAAGAAGCCACCTATTCAAGTTGTGCTGAAGCACCAGAAGCTCTGAGAGAGAAATTCCTTGTGAAGGAATCACCTGTGGGGCACCTGCAACCAAAGGGTGAGTTCGCTCTGAAAAAGGGCCAAGTGTTTTTTCACCTGAACAGTTGAAAAGTGGGGATTGGACTGCTTAACTCAGTGGGGGGTCTAGAGAAATGGACAATGCCACTTAAAAGTATGTTCAAGTCCAGCACAAATGGGATGCAAGACAAGTAGATGGAATGTGACATACATTTAGCAAGAATCTACATTGCAAAGCTTTACAGGATGAGGTGTTTACTGTCCAGAGAAATGGCCGGGTATGAATTGTGGGAGCGAGAGGTGGGAGACCCCCCCCATCAGTAGTAACCAAATTCACCTCTACAGATTTGCTCTGGGACACCTTTTACTTTCTCTCAGGTACTTGGCTAGTGCCTGAGAAAAGTACCCAGACATGGGATTAAGAGGAAGAATTCTCTGATGGAGCCGAGGTTCTCTTAGGTGGTTTAGGAAGCCACCAGAAAATGTTTCCATGAAGTATGGAAGGTGTCCAAGTGGCCGGCAAGGAAGCCGAGCCAGGGCAATCCCAGAACAGGGTACAAGTTCGGGCTGTGTAACCCAAAGCAGCATGCAAGTCTGGGCTGTGTGCACTGTGGGTTCAGAGCCTAAGGGCCAAAGTGTTGAGGAAGTGTTCTTGTTTCATTTAATCTGCATTACCAGGAGTGTAGCCCGGTGGGGGTCCATCTGTGCTTTGCTTATTCTGTTTGGATGTGAATAAAAAGCCACACTTTAGAATCCTACTTCTGGTATTGGACATTACAGTTATTGCTTCCTGTGTTTGGAATTACTTGGGTGCCCCTGTGCAGAGTAGCCAAACCTAGCATTTGTGCCGAGTGACCTATTCCTCCCCGAACCCAGCCCACTTGGTAATGCTGTCAGATTTAAACGGCATACCGGCCCTGGGTTATAAAAATGGAGGCACCGCTGAGGATTTGGGTTTGGAACTTAGGGAGGAATGCAAGAAAGGTGCTCAGGCAAAGGGCTAGCATTTTGGTTATCTGGCAGTGGGTAGCCCAAAAATCTCAAGCAAGGTTAACTAATGTGCCGCTGTGTGCTGTTGTCCATGTGCTGCTGTTAAAATGCCAACTGTTTACCAAGGAGCAGTACAGCCTGAGAGAGTATGCCCTTGTCCTGCATCAAAATTACAGCGTTTTGCCAGCTTTTAAAACTGTTGTGACAAAGAAAAATGTGGAAAACTAGGGGTAGCAAAAGGAAAATTGTGCCCTGGGCGTTGGAAATGCTTTCTGAGTGAATTGAGAGACTTGTTGTGTTAATGACCTTGAAAAATGGTTGAAATGGGCTCCCGCTGTGGAGTCAGTTGAGAAAAAAAAAAGTGTGGTTTTGCAGTTTAAATTTGCCTGCTCGACAATCGCCATGAGGAGAAGAGCTCTCAAGAGGAAAGAAGCACATTTGCATGGCGTCGTGTGATTGGTGAGGCTGCAATCAGTCCCACCTCCAAGCCAGCTCTACAGTGACTGCCCAGAATTTGAGAAGGAGTGAGAGTGAAGTGTGTGTACTGGCTTACAGGAGGAGCATCGTGGTGACTGAAAGCGCTGTAAAAGTTCAAAAAAGCTGTTCAGTTTAAATTCGGGCTCAACCCGCATCTCGATCGACTGGACTGTGAGTGGGGTGTTCAGAGGGATGATCAGCAGGACTGCCAACCCGCTTCTGTTTAGAAGCCTCCAAGACTGGCTGCAGGCCATTTTCCATCACAGCAAACAGCTACTGATAACCATGAGTACCAACAGAAATAATTGCTCAAACAAGTGATTTTTGCCAAAAGCCAGCTGAATCTGAGTGTAGCAGTGTAATCACTTTGAAAACAAGGACTGTGTTAAGTTTACCAGCAAAAGCAAGCCTTTTAAGCCATTGACTGTGAGCATAGTTATGGGTTCAGCATCAGTGTAAGTTTCAAAGCCATGAGAGAGACTGTGAGTTGTATCAAGTTATGCAACAAGAGTTACAGGCAATCCTGTGCTTGAAATACTGAGGCTTTAAGGGACTGTGAGCTAGAGCAATGTCTTCAGCAAGTGAAAAGTCCATGGTAAATCATATAAATGTACTAGGAAAAAGAACAGTGCAAGTTTGTGCAGTTTGAGCAAAGTTATCAGTAGAGTGTGTAAATCGGATGCGCAGTGACTTGACCCAATTTCAGAATGTTGGTGCGTACGAGTGCTGCTGCCACCATTACAGGGCAGGGTAGTAATGTAAGCACAGCAGCAGAGGAGCCATTTTGAAAGTGAAAGAAAGTGTTCAGTGATGTTCGACTTTCAATAACAGTGAGCGTTTGTTTTTCTCTGCAGTCATGGCCTCAGGACCAGCCTGCCACCCGGATCATGCCCGGGCTGTGGTAGCAGTAGAAGTAAATAAGTTAAGGGACACTGACAGATGTTACTATGGAGGACAACTGCTTCCTCATGTGGCGATTCCTGGAAATCCAGTGCAAGTGTGTTTAATATGCTTAAATGCTGGAAGGGACGTCTTCATGGTACCTCACTGTTCTGGGTGCCTAGAGAAATACGGTTTATTTAAAGTGCCCAAGATTCATTTGGCTCCCACATGGACAAAAGGTCAAGAATCTGAAGTTGGCATCACACAGCATCAGGCGGAGCCTATTGGAGAAGGCCTCG
This sequence comes from Neoceratodus forsteri, assembly GCA_016271365.2. Lineage (NCBI taxonomy): Eukaryota > Metazoa > Chordata > Ceratodontiformes > Ceratodontidae > Neoceratodus > Neoceratodus forsteri. The sequence continues at coordinate 636,757,634 of CM057450.1, read as the reverse complement.
GGGAGTGTGGCACAAAGCTAGAGGGTGCAGATTTACAGACAGAACAATGTGCTGATGTTACAGATTCTGAATCACTGAGAGATAATTCAGGAAGAGCATCAGTAGACCATTGGAGTGGGAGGCCTAGCCCAAGTCTCATAGGAGAAGACAAGATGAGGGGGCCTTTGAATGGGAGGTTTCAACCTCTGCGCCCAGCGAAGAGTGGATAGTCTCAGGAGTGAGGATGACTGCTCACTTCTGGGCACAGATTCTCAGTGAGGAAGAAGAAGAGGGGGAACCTATGTGGCCTTGTGAAAAAGAAACTGGTACACAGCCTCAAGCTCTTGCCTCAGAGAAATGCATGGAAGAGAGTGGTGATTCCACTGCCCTGGCTGTGCAAGAAGAAGTCAGGGATCCATTTTTTGTGTCTTTGAGAATGCGTAGCTGGCAGAACCAAGATTGGCCGCCCCCAAGCCAGGCCAGAGGTCTCAGGTTGACCTAAACTAGTAAAGAGGAGAGACTGGTTCGTAGGAAGGCAAATTAAATCTATAGGATATCCTTTCCTACCTTTCCTCGGAAAGTCTGGGAGGAGATTGAACATAATAAGAAGTCCTGGATTTGGGCAGAAGCAATGAAATGTGTGCATCCTGGTACAAACAAGCATGTCAGGAACATATTTTTTCACAAAAAAATACAGTCAGTGGAAAAGAGGCAGGACACTGTTAATGGACACTGTTCGAATAGTGGATGGAAAGGGACGTGAAACCTTTCACAGTGTGAATTATGTGCACCCAGACTGGGTAATAATTCAAGCACCTGACCTGTAGTGCTATTGGCCACAATGCAAAGACCTCCCTGCAAATTTGCCCATGCCTACTAAATGGAAAGCAGATCAGTGGTTGTCAGTGCTGTCACTCCAGCCATTGCAGTGCCTTTGTTGTTCCGCTAGTATGGATGTCCAGGACTCAGGTGCCCCATATTCATCAGTTCTACAGTGTACTGACTTTCCAGAATCCATCAACTGGTCCACCAGATGACTTCAGTATCCAGAGAGGACAGCATCCCAGCTGATCCTGATTCATCACCTGGTATCCAGACAACGTCAGACCAGCTGTTTTCTTTTTTGTTCCTGTTCCAAGGTTCCATCTCCAGAGATAACATCAGCCCAGCAGTTTCCAGAAGTGCCCTCCTGTCATTCCCGGAAGATGTCTGCCCAGCTGTATTGGAAGAATGCTGCCAGGGAGAGTCTTCGTCTGAGGACCAGGTTGGTGCCGTTGTCATTCTGCAAGGGACTGGTAAGTCCAGACTTTTCTATTCTTATGACATTGCAGTACACATCCTACACTAGCAGACTCCAGATATGTGAACTGTCCTCAAAGACTCTCCCCTTCGGGACTTTGGCCTGCTAGAACTGTGCTTCACTTGGCTCCAGCCCAGGAGAGACTCTTTAATGGACTAGCCTTCGGGCACTGTGGTCACGAGATGGGATTTTTAGGGCACTTCATCCCCCAAATGGTGTATTGTAAATAATGTCATTGTTTTCTACTGTTTTCTAGTGTTTATACTGTTTTTCTACCTTTTCTAAAAAAATATTTTTGGGATTCTCCAGTGTTTTGATGGTAGGGGCTTAGATAGACTGTGTATGCAGATTAGGAGTGTGTGTTGTCTTTATTTTTTCTTGTAGGTGTTCCTGAAGAAGATAGAAGAGGAGACAAGAAGAGGAGGAGGGACTCATCGGAGTTCCTCACTAGTATTTTAGTGTGTAGTGTTTGAAGCACTGTTATTGTTGTTACTGTGTGTAACTTCTTATTTCATTCCACAGGTATGGTTGTGGGGAAATGTGGGAGCAATGCATATGGTATGGTATTAGCTCCTGGTGTGTGGTTGCATGGTGTTCAGGGTTGAGATGGTCCCCTGTTTGTTTCGTTTTGGGATTTGCGTTAGAAGCAGTCAGGTTTTCCCAGGAGGGCTGGGGGGATAGACAGGCTGTGGTCCTGAACTGCCATAGGGACTGCAGTGCTGATCTATTAGTGCTATGTTCTGTACAGTTTTTCCCAGAGCCACAGGGTACCCATAGTCAGCGGGTAGAGTAGAGGCTGATGCGTCAGCCGATGGCATCTGGGTCCTTAGTGTTGCCTGCCTGTGCCTAGCACATGGTAGGAGGGGGCCTCATCACTCTTCTCTGTAGGTAACACATAGGGTAGGATGGCCTAGGTTGGGTAACTAATGACTGCGGACAGTCATTTTCCTGGCCCAAGGCGAGTGTAACCTCCCTGTTACCTGGGGTTACTAGAATCCCAGTAAGACCTAGTCGTAGGCAGGGAAGGCAGCTTGTGAAACTCCAGTTAAATGGATTTCACACTGTCTCACTCTGTTCTCAGTCTCAACTAAGACTGAGGGATGACATCAGCATAGAACTTTCGCAGATGCATAAGCCACACTGGAATGTTGCAGTTGGAGGTTAGTGTAGAACGTTAGGGATTTTGAATTCAGTCTTTGTGCAGTCTGAGTGACATACAGTAGTACAGCTGAGCGTGTGCAGGCTCTCAGAGCTTTAAGCTCTGTTTTAGAGCTACTTTAGGAAGGTGTGTGTTTCCACCTGGAGAGGAACACAGGAACTGGTATCTGAAGTGGTGGAGACTGCTTTCAATGGTTCAAGAGCCCCATCCCTGATGGGATGGGGGGAAGGTTTTTGCCTGTTTTCCAGGGGCAACTCTCCTGTGTCCAGCTAAGGGAAAGAAGCTGCCTATTCAAGTTGTGCTGAAGCACCAGAAGCTCTGAGAGAGAGAAATTCCTTGTGAAGGAATCACCTGTGGGGCACCTGCAACCAAAGGGTGAGTTCGCTCTGAAAAAGGGCCAAGTGTTTTTTCACTTGAACAGTTGAAAAGTGGGGATTGGACTGCTTAACTCAGTGGGGGGTCTAGAGAAATGGACAATGCCACTTAAAATTATGTTCAAGTCCAGCACAAATGGGAAGCAAGACAAGTAGATGGAATGTGACATACATTTAGCAAGAATCTACATTGCAAAGTTTTACAGGATGAGGTGTTTACTGTCCAGAGAAATGTCTGGGTATGAATTGTGGGAGCGAGAGGTGGGAGACCCCCCCATCAGTAGTAACCAAATTCACCTCTATGGGTTTGCTCTAAGACACCTTTTACTTTCTCTCAGGTACTTGGCCAGTGCCTGAGGAAAGCACCCAGATGTGGGATTAAGAGGAAGAATTCCCTGATGGAGCTGAGGTTCTCTTAGGTGGTTTAGGGAGCCATCAGAAAATGTTTCCATGAAGTATGGAAGGTGTCCGAGTGGCCAGCAAGGGAGCCGAGCCAAGGAAAACCCAGAACAAGGTACAAGTTCGGCCTGTATAAGAAAGTAAGTAAAAAGTAAGTAAAAGTTTATTTATAAGTGCTTTTCAAAAACCAAAGCGCTGTACAATAATAACATTAAATAATAAACAAATTATTAATGATAAAATCAATCTTTAAACGCTTTTAAAACAAAAAGGTTTTCAGCTCAGATTTAAAACTCTCGACGGTCAGGCAACCTCGTATCTGGCGAGGTAGAGAATTCCACAGGATGGGGGCAGTGTAAGAAAATGCACATGCCCCAGATGTCTTTAAGCAAACCCTGGGAATCTCTAGCAATCCTTCGTCGGTGGATTGGAGTGAGCGAGAGGGACAATAGGGAGTAAATAGATCTTGCAGATACCGTGGTCCCTGTTCGTGTAGGGCCTTATAGGTCAGTAACCTGACCTTAAAAGTGATCCACCACTGAACCGGCAGCCAGTGCAGTCTGCGCAGCACAGGCATAATATGACTGTTTCTAGATGTCCCAGTCAAAAGCCTGGCCGCTGCATTCTGCACCAGCTGCAGTCGGTGGATATCAAGCCCTGGTAGCCCTAGGTACAAGGCGTTGCAGTAATCAAGGTGAGAGGTCACAAAGGCGTGGACCAAGATAGGAAGGTCAGCCAGAGGAACCAGGTGTTTCACCTGAGTGATATTTCTAAGATGGTAAAATGAAGATTTGACAATGGCTGACACCTGAGATTTTAGGGTCAGGCCATCGTCTATAATAACACCCAGATTACGTACCTGGTCTGAGGTTGGAAGTTGGACACCATCGAGCCATATGCCTGATGAAGTCCCAGCCCTACAACCCGCCTCAAGGCGACCAGGGTCCACAGCCAATACCTCAGTCTTATCCGGGTTTAACTTCAGCCAGCTGGTACTCATCCAATCTTTGATTTTGGACAGACATCTATTAAGCATAGAGATTGCATCTCCCTGTCCAGGATTAAAGGACAGATACAACTGGGTGTCATCTGCATAGCAGTGAAAACCCAGATCGTATCGCCTAATAATGTCTCCCAATGGCAGCGTATACACAGCAAACAACATGGGTGCCAAGATGGAGCCCTGCAGCACCCCACAGGACAGGGAGATGGTGTCAGAGGAATAAATTCCAGTGACAACCCTCTGCCTCCGACCTGTGAGGAAAGATCGAAACCAGTGCAGAACTGTACCAGTCAGTCCACAATAAAGCTGCAGGCGCTCCAGAAGCACACCGTGGTCTACAGTATCAAATGCTGCAGAGAGATCAAGAAGGATTAGAATAGTACGAGCCTTTCAATCTCTCGCAGTCAGGAGATCATTTAAAACCCAGACAAGGGCGCTCTCAGTGCTATGTCTTTTCCTAAATCCCGATTGAAGAGATTCTCGGTGATACACCATCCAAGGCTGGATCGTAGGGGCGGGGGTGTAGCCATTATGTTTAAGACTGAGCTGGGCCTTGTGGATGTGCCTTTGGGAAGTACCAGATCCTTTGAATATATCTTGGGTGAGGGTGTAGGTTGCTGAATTCTCCTCATCTACCGTCCACCAGGAAATGGTGGAGAATTCCTGCAGGAGATAGCAGACTTCATCGATGACCTGGTATTCCAGTCCCCCAGATTGTTAATTCTGGGGGACTTCAATGCCTGGGTCGATGATGAACTCTCATATTTTGGTCAAAATCTCCTCCAGTTGATGATCTCACTGGGCCTAACACAGGTAGTTACCTCCTCAACCCATATAAAAGGTCATTCATTGGATCTGACCTTCCTTCTGGATATGGAGATTGCTGACTTGGGGGTGGAACCAGTCAGCTGGTCTGACCATCACATCATAAGGTTCAGTTTCAGGGCTACTCCTAATAGGTCTGCCCCTACAGAGAGATTTCTGCTGCACAGAATTGACCAGCTCAGCTTTTCCAGACTATTGATAGATTGTGCAATATAATCTGTCTCCAGCCCAGAGAAGCTTTTTCTCAGCTAAGATGCGAGGAGTTCACTCGATGTTTTGCAGGTAAGGTTGCTAGCATCAGGTCTGGCATCGATCTGACCCCTCCTTTGAGGGATTACAGTTGTTGACAGGAAGTGTTATGCACCCGGTCTGTCTGGTCAGATTTTCGCCGTCTGGAGCTCACTGACATTGTGAAGATCATCCAAACATTGTGACCAACCAGTTGTAGTTTGGATCTGGGTCCTACACCCCTCTTAGTAGGATGTGTAGATGTTATTTGCCTGATCCTTGCTGACATCGTCTGGAAATCCTTGGAGAGGGGGGTCTTTCCTGATCCCCTTAAGAAGGCGGTAGTTCGACCACTCCTTAAAAAATCCTCCTTGGATCCAGATAGTCTAGCTAACTACAGGCCTAACTCTAACCTGCCTTTTGTTGGTAAGATTATTGAAAAGGCGGTTGCGTTACAATTGGATGATCATCTTACAACTCACAATGTCTATGATACTCTCCAGTCTGGTTTTAGGAAGAAGCATAGCACGGAGACTGCCCTTGTCCTGGTGTTGAATGACCTCCTAATGGCTAGAGATCAAAAGGCATGTACCATTCTTGTTCTTCTCGATCTCTCTGCAGCATTTGACACTGTAGACCATGGTGTGCTGTTGGAGCACCTGCAGACTTATTGTGGACTGTTTGGAACAGTCCTCAAATGGTTCCAGTCTTACCTCACAGACAGGTTTCAGAGGGTTGCCACAGGAATTTATTCCTCTGGTGCTCACTCCCTGCCTTGTGGGGTACCGCAGGGTTCCATTTTAGCACCCATGTTGTTTGCAGTGTACATGCTGCCATTGGGAGATATCATTAGGTGATACAGCCTGGGTTTTCGCTGCTATGCAGATGATACTCAGCTGTATTTGTCCTTTCCGCCGGGGCAAGATGGTGCTCTCTCCATGCTAGACAATTGCCTTGCTGAAATCAGATTATGGATGAGTTCTAGCTGGCTAAGACTGAATCCTGATAAGACTGAGGTGTTGGTAGTGGACCCAGGTCATCCGGTGGTGGGTTTGGGGGCTGGACAACCATCAGGCTTATTGCTCGGTGGTATGTCACTCACTACCTCTGATCGGGTACAGAACCTGGGCATTATTTTTGATGAGGGATTGACCTTAAAATCTCAGGTATCAGCCGTAGCCAAATCCTCTTTTTATCATCTGAGGAACATCGCCTGGGTGAAACACCTGGTCCCACCGGGTGATCTGCCAACGTTGGTCCATGCCTTTATCACTACCCATCTTGATTACTGTAATTCCCTCTACCTAGGGCTATCTGGGGTTGATATTCGCCGCCTGCAGCTGGTGCAGAATGCGGCGGCAAGGCTTTTGACTGGGATCTCGAGATCCAGCCAAATTACGCCTGTGCTCTGCGAACTGCACTGGCTGCCTGTTAGACTGGAGGATCACCTATAAGTTTGGTTTACTAACCTTTAAAACCCTACATGATCAGGGACCTGGCTACCTGAAAGATCTCTTGGTACCCTATTGCCCCCTCTGCTCTCCGCTCCGCCAACGAGGGATTGCTGGAGATTCCCAGGTTTGATTAAAAACATCAGGATCTTGTGCTTTTGCTTTTTCAGCACCAACCCTGTGGAATTCTCTACCTCGTTGGTTGAGAGAATGTCCAACCCTCAAGAAATTTAAAATGGAGCTAAAGACGTATTTATTCAGTTTAGCATATCCTAGCTATGGTTATTAATTTATGATTATTTTAATTTATATGAACATGTGATCTTATTGTACAGCGCCTTGGTTCTGAAAGGCACTTTATAAATAAAGATGGTTTGATTTGATTTGATCATAGATATTGAGATTTATAAGATGGTCATCCATTTGTAGTGCAACCACCTTTTCAATAACTTAACCACAAAGGGCAGGTTAGAGATAGGTCTGTAGTTAGCTAAGCAGTCCGGATTCAATGAATGCTTTTTTAGGAGTGGTCGAACAACCGCCTCCTTTAGGGGGTCAGGAAAGATCCCTGCTCCAAAGATTTCCAGACAATTTTAGCAAGGATGGGACAGATAGTATCTACGCAACCTAATAATAGTGACGTAGAGCCAGGTTCCAAACTACAGCTGGTTGGTTGTACAATCTGGACAATCCTCACAATATCCATGAGCTCTGGCCTACCAAAGTCAGACCAGGTAACAGAGGTGTTTACTCCCTCACACTGATCACTGCAAACCCTTAAAGAGAGAGCTTGGCCGATACCCAACCTGATGTTGGCAATCTTTTCTGCAAAGAACCGAGCAAGCTCATCACAATTTTTTTGGAGAAATCTTTTCCAGACTGCAGACAGAGTGGATTACACAGTCTGTCGAAAGTCTGAAAGAGTTGAGCCGGTTGATTCCTCACAGCAGCAATCTCCCTGGACAGGAATTCTGCCTTCTTACGGGTGATTGCTGATTGATAGGAACCATAATGGTCCATCAACCTAAGTTTGTCCGCATCAAGGCCGGATTTCTGCCAAGCCCTCTCTAGCCTTCACCCCACTCTCCTCAGTTCCTTTTTTTTTTTCTTTGCTTAGCATATCTTTATTGACTTTTTTAGTTAACAAACTGCCAGATCAACAAAAATAAACCTGGACAAGCCAGAGTACCCAGTCCAAAACTGACTGAGTGAACTATATACAACCAGATATTTACATGCACAGCAGGGATCCATCTCCAGACAATACTAAAGTTCAGTTAGCATTCCTAATATGTAATAATACAGCCCACAGCCCAACTTAATCAACTGCTACATATAAGTACAACCCCACAAAATAAAAGATAGAGCTATGCAGCTCTCTGAGAAAAGGACAAGAACAAAAACAAAATCCACAATGCCTGCATACTTACTGTCTTACAATTATTACCTGCCATGAGCCTATTCACTCTGATAGTCCCACTCAGAGGTGAACTGCCGCGCCTCTGAAAGAGAGAGAGAGAGAGTTCCCCATCCTCTCGACGCCTGGTAGACCGGAATCCTAAACTCCTTCGGCTCTTGCTTGGATCACATTTTGTCCATACCCTTACATAAATAGTCAATAGAATCAACATAGTACAATTTTAACCCATTCTCACTACCACATACCAATCTCCCGCTATTCACAGCCTGACAGACGGACCTGTATTTGGGTACCTGGTCTCTGCCGCTCATAAATCGCTTCTAAAGTTGACCATATCTTAGCATATAACCCTTTTTTCCCCTCCACACAGAGTTGTCTCCTTATTTTACCCAGAGCCCCCACCAAATCCCGCACCCACTGCTCATACATGTAAACTTGATCATCCTTCCAATGTTGAACCAGAAAGGTTTTAACTAATGCAGTCATCAAAGACAGATGGAATTTAGGTAAGACTCCAGATATTGTCAAAAAATCCCCCAGGACACAAACCTCCTGGGTTATATATTCTGTGTAGTTCATCAATGGGTCCATACGCTGTCTAATTTCACCCCATAGAGGTGAAATTTTACAACATTCCCATAGCACATGCAGGAGGTCTCCTATTCCCGTCTCACATCTGAAACACAGGTCCGTCTGTCTAAGCTTTCTGTCATATAGTTTTACAGGGGTAAAATATATGTTAGAGACAATAAAAAACTGTAAACTTCTGAACTTGGGTATAGTTATATACCTGTAATTTTTCCAAATAGAGTCCCAAGCGAGATTCCTAGGAGCCATTGCTTTATCCCAATACGAAACTTGTATGGGTGAGGTCGGATTAAAAAACTCCACCAACACTTTATACACCTGCGAGAGAGCACTTGACTTTGGGTCCACTCCCTCTAGATGGTCCTAAGTGAAAGAGGTATCTAAAAACTCTCCATTCCTTTTCAACACCCCCTCCAACAGTCGTGTCAACTGCAGTCTTCGAAAGAAAGGCAGTCCTTCCAATGAAGCCGGTAGACTGACCCTTTCACCCTGGATAAGATCCCTTACCTTTAGACCCTGCACCTGATTAGCCCACTGTGCGGTTAGTACCTGCCCCCCCCCCAATTTCAAAGGTGGGATTACCCAGTATCGGTTGGTCCCAGGCTTTCAGCTGTACTTTCTTTGTGCAGAGGTAAGGAAGGACCACCAAGCTCTTACTGATTTCGCAATCAGATTCCCACCCTTTAATAAACTCTTTTCAAAATTAGCATACAACATTGCTTCCGACGAGAGACCACGCTCTTTCAATATTTGCCTCTCCATTTGTAACCATATTAGTGTATACGTTTCCCCTTCCATATTCTTAGCCCAGCGAAGCATAAGACCCATTTGTCCTGCCACGTAATATACGTGGAGGTCAGGCATTTTAATCCCACCCTTTGCCTGTGGTAAACGTAGTACTTCATGCTTTCTCCTGGGCAGTTTAGCAATCCATAAAAAATCTGAGAGAAGCTTCCTAATTGTTCTAAACCATGTTATATGAATATCATAAGGGGTCATATACACTGGGTATATTAACCTAGGCAGTAAATTCATCTTAGTAAGGCCCAGCCTGGCCATAAAATTCAAAGGAAGATTATTCCATCTTAGTATGTCCCCTCTTATTACAGATAAAACCCCCTCCATATTCACTTCAGCCCCCTTTTCTCTGTTTGCTGTAATCCATATGCCCAAATATTTAATCCTATCCGCCTTCCACTGCAATCGTAATGGAGTGAAATCTGCCCTATATACATGCGGGGTCAGGGGGAGAATCTGAGTCTTGGTCAAATTCAGCTTATAATTTGAAACCGCTGAGTATCGCCCAATTAAAACTCTTACTCCTTCAAAACTAAAAGCCGGGTCCTCTAAGTGCAAAAGAATGTCATCAGCAAAAACTGAGAATTTGAGCTCTCCCCCACTAGCCTTACCCCTTTTATGTGTTCATCCTCCTTTATGGCCCTCAGCAAGGGCTCCAAATAGATGTTAAATAATATCGGTGATAGAGGGCATCCCTGTCTAGTTCCATTTTTCAACTGTATTTCCTGTGAAATATAGCCATTGCACAATACCCTAGCAGTTGGGGCCGCATATAGGTTTTTAATACCTCTAAGCAGGCCCTCCGGGATGCCCATCTTCCTCATTGTGGTGAACAAAAAAAGATGGGAGACCCTATCGAACACCTTTTCAGTGTCTAATGATATCAAAGCTAAAGGTAATTGGGAATCTGGTGCATAGCTAAGAATATGATGTAACTTCCTATGGGCGTCATGTGCCCCCCTTCCTGGCATAAATCCCACCTGTTCCTGACTAATTAAGCTTGGAGCAATGCTCAAAATTCTGTTAGCTAATATTCTTGTTAAAATCTTAATATCCTGGTTCATTAAAGCTATAGGCCTGTAACTATCCACCCGATCCTTAGGTTTGTCTGGTTTAGGGATCAATGATATATATGCCTGGTACAGTGGTGGGTGGGACATCCCCTCTTGCATGATAGTATTATAGAAATCTAGCAAAATTGGAAGTATAGTCTGTATGTGTGCCTGATAGAACTTAGCTGTAAGACCATCTGGTCCCGGAGTTCTACCAGCCGGTAAAGATTGCACCACCCCCAGTATCTCTGATTCCCTTATCAGAACCGCTAACTCCCTAACCTGTACTTCGTCCAACACTGGAAGAGGTATTCCCTCAAGAAAGGCATTAATTTCCTCCTCTCCAGCTGGATGTCCCACCTGGTATAGATCGTTAAAGTAAAGCGCAAATGCATCTGCCATTTGCTGAAAATCCGTTAACAACTTCCCCCCGTGCCAAATAGAGGTAATTGTTCTGCTTGCTTCCCATTCCTTGACCCTAGCTGCAAGTAAGCGCCCTGGGACATCCCCCTGCATTAAGTATTTAGCCTGAATCCTTTCCAACCAATATTCCACCTTACCATACATAATATCCGCCCATTCCCCTCTCAAGGTTTTAAGTTCTGAGTCAATTTCCCTGGAGGACCCCTCCAGAGGAGATAACGAGTCAATTGCCCCCAAGATAAATTCCTCCCTTGCCTTCCTCAGACTATTTCATTGCACTGCCAGACCCTGCACTACCCCCACATACAACACTTTACAGGTCGGACACGCCAATTTTTGGTTTTGTAAAGAGGGTACTTGATGCTGTAAGATCCCTTGCAAGGCTTCCTCTAGTTTCTCCCACACTGCAGTCTCCGATAGCAACAAATCATTCAGTCTCCACCGAGCTGGTCTGGGGGGGGGGCAGGACTTGGTTCCCACATCAAGAAAATAGGGGAGTGATCCGAGAGTACTCTAGGCCCTGTCGTCATATCCTTCACTTCCCTAAGTACCTCCCTATTAACCAAAAAAAAATCGTCATAATTGGGTCTTGTGGGCCGTGGAATAAAAGTCATAGTATTGCTCCCTTGAGTGGGTCCTACTGATCCACCAACGCTGTCACTTCCAGCATCCTGTTCAAGGCAATCTGTGTCCTGCTCAGGGGGCATCTAGATGGAGGCATCCTATCCTCCAAATTATTAGCACAGGCGTTCCAGTCCCCAGCCAAAATGAGCGAATCTGTAGGGATAGCTGCTATGTCCCTTTCAATAGAAGCAAAAAAATCCGCGTTAGAGGGAGTGGGACCATAAACAGGAGCAACTGAAAATGCCTTACCAGACAGAATCCCCGAGATGTATATCCCCCTACCATCTTCCCTTACCACCACCTGCTCCACCTTAAATGCACAGTTGCTTCTTATTAAGATCACCACGCCCACCGATGCCTTTTCCTTACCCTCCCCATAAACCTGGCCCACCCATAGCCTCTTAAGGCAGCTTAGTCCTTCTGTTAGTAAGTGGGTCTCCTGTAAAGCAGCTATGTGAGCTCCCAAGTGATTAATGTGCCTCAAAATAACCATTCTTTTACGTCTACCACTAAGACCTTTGACATTCCATGAAATTATTCTAAAACAGGTCATTATCCATCATCAAAAATTATAATGAGTGATCCATTTCTCCATGCCCTTTCACGGTCTGCCTTCCCTTGCTTCCCTTTCTTGGACTCTCTCTCTCTCTCCCCTTCCATTTCCCCCCTAACCTCTCTCCCCCCCTGCCCCGATCCTCTCTCCTAGCATATATCGAATCATGGATGAACCCCCTCTGTGCTCCTCCTGCCTCATTCAATAACCCTATCACTCCAAGAGCCTGCCCTTCATCTAATCTCTGTCTTTCTGCCTCTTACTCCGATTTACCCTATTCCCTCAATCTTCCTCCTCCTCTCCCTGGAACTCCAAAAATTACCCCTACCATCTCGGTAGATATGGTCAGGTATTCTCCAGCATACTGCAGATCAGAGGTGGGTCAAGCCCCACTAGCAACTTGTCATGCTTTTGTTTAAACTGTTCCCTCCGAGTTTGACGAGCTTGCAGTAATGCCGCCCTTATAGATCCCCCAAAGAATCACCCTCCCCCTGATGAAACCAAATCTTTAATGGCCCCGAGTTCTTTCCGCTAGGTTCAGGGGATCCCCCTTAAATCCCTGATTCGGGCCACGAGGCTTGACCCACCCTAACCAAACAAACTTAATATGACCCCAAAGATTCTAATTATATAAAAATTAACATACAACCATAACTAAGATTATTTTGTCATAACTTTGCCACCTACAGAACTCCCTATTTTCCCCTTGTCCATGATTACTTAAGTCAATTCGCTGCGTCCCTTTCGAGTGCTAGTCCAATTCAGGTTGGCGATTTAAACAGTTCAGGAAGTTCAACCCGCAAGCCTTCTAGGGCATCCCTTGCAGATAAGTATCGCTTCTCCCCCGATTGTAATCTCACCATCAGAGTTGCCAGATATTGCAAACGAAATTTGATACCTGATAAATACAGCTTTTTCTTGATCTCCAAGTATTCCCTCTGTTTCTCCCTGACCGTTGGCGTTTGATCCTGAAACATCCAGAGTGTGGTGCCATTCCACTGTAGTGTTTTATTTTGTCTAGCCTTAAACAGCACATGTGTCTTTCTTTATAGTTAAGAAATCTCATAATGATCACCCTGGGTCTGGCTCCCGGTGGGGGTGTTTCCCTTAGTGCTCTATGGGCCCTCTCAAGGTTGTAGGCTTCCCCGAATGGCATTGGGCCCAACAATTTGAAAAGCATGTCCTGTATAAAGGTGACACAATCCGATCCTTCAGCCCTTTCTGGAAGCCCTGCCAGTATCAGGTTATTCCTCCGGCTTCCCGACACCTGATCATCCATTCTCTCCTCAAGTTTCCTGATATGCTTTCTGGCAGTTACTAACTCTTGTTCCAGCGTGGTTGATTTTCTTTCCTGCGAGACTATCCTAGCTTCTGCGTCCCCCATTTGCTGCATGAGAGAGTGTAGTGCCGGTCTCACGGTCACAAAGTCCACCACCAACCCTTGCAACAATTTTTTAATTTCCTGGATATCCTCGTTAAATTGACCCGATCCCCCTTCTTTTCCCAGGTCCTCCTCCGGTTCCGTAGGGGTAGGGGATTGGGGCTTCGGCCTTTTAGTCGCAGGGGATCTCGCTGCAAGGGGCTCCACGGCTTCAGCCTCCATCTTGCTTTTTGAAACGGCCTGCTCCTTCCAACTGCAGCGCCTCAGCTTAGCGCTTTTTCCACTCCCGGCTCTCTTTTTTGCTAACTTACAGCCCAAAAATGAAACCGCAGAGTCTTTCTCGCTTTATCAATATATTATCACTGAAATCTAGCAGACCCCTGAGCTTTTTATAGCTAAACTCTTAGATCGGGCCTTGGAGCAGCACAGAAGATATCTAGTTAGACTCAGCCCATCACGTGACCCCCCACTCTCCTCAGTTCCTTTAAAGACTCATCAAACCATACAGTCTTTGGGCACTGAGTGAGTGGGTGAACACGAACAGGAGCAACTAAGTCCAGGGCCTCACTCACTGCCTTATTATAGGCAAGAACAAGGTCCTCTGGATCCATGCACTCACCCAAAATACCTGATAGATCCAATATCACCAGTAGACCCTCTGGGGTAACTCCCCTTAAAGGGTGATACTGGACCATCTCCGTAGAGGCAGGTCTATTTGGGGGTGCCCCAAAGCTGAATCTTATGGTATGATGATCTGTCCACACATTCGGTTCTACCCCCAAATGCGTGATGTCCAAGTCCAGTAGAAACACTAGATCCAATGAGTGCCCCCCATGTGGGTAGCAGAGGTAATTACCTGTGAGAAGCCCAACATAACCATAAGTTGGAGGAGATTCTTTCCAAAATGAGAGAGTTCATCATCGACCCAGGCATTGAAGTCACCCATTATTAACCATCTGGGCGACTCCATTGCCATGTTGACAATGAAGTCCGCAAACTCCTTCAGGAATTCTCCACCATCACCGGGTGGTCGATAGATGAGGAGAATCCTGAACCCCGCACCTGCTCCCAGTATACACTCAAAGGATCGAGTGCTACCCACTGGGACATCCACAAGACTCAACTCCGTTTTAAAAAAGATGGCTACTCTCCCACCTCTACGATCCAGTTTCAGGCAGTGTATCACTGAGAACCCAGCCGGAGCAGCAGAAGCTAGTATTGGACCCGCATTCTCATCAAGCCAGGTCTCGGTGATACATGCCAGGTCAGATGTTGCAACAAGATCTGCAATAATAGCAGTCTTGTTTCTAATAGACCTGGCATTGCATAACACTGCCCGGGTTGGATGGGTTTTCAGGGAGGAGCGCAGTACCTGCCCACAATCTGTGGGGCCCTTGGGTATGGAAATCAGGCAGGGAGGACCCCTCTCCTGATCCCATTTCACCCCAGGGCATCTCCTAGTCTCAACTATCCCTATCTGCTCACTCCTTTCCATTCTCCCACTTAGACCAGCCCCCACCCAGGTGCCTTCTCATTATCCCCAATGCACGACACTTAATAAAAATGTCATTAGGTAAGCGGGGACAATGAAAGGGGCAGAGGCTCCAGAGGAGAGTGGGAGAATAGCGCCTGACCATCTTAAAGCCCTTCCAACACATCTTAAAACAATCAATAAAACCCAGGAAACAAACTAAGTCACTTTCAACCCAACCCCAAATAAATACACCTCAAATAACAAATAAATAGTAATAATAAACTATAAGATATAATAAACATACAAATTTATAAATATTAACTTCCTCTCACCCACCCCAACAAATACTAAATAAACTAAAAATCACTAAAGATATAAATCATAAACTTAACACCAGAGTCCAAATCAAATGAATCTTGATATAAATAACAAATCTTTGAAGCTGTAAATAAAACCAATAAGTAAAATAATTTTTCAAGCACTGACTCTTCACAGAGGTGAAGAGTAACCAGAGTCTCTCAGTCCCCAGACACTCTCACCACCTGGAGAAAGAGGGCATATTCAGTAACAGAGTATGAAATAGAATAATAATAAATCTTCAAAGCAGCCAATGTCTTTGAATCTTCAGACCCCTAGACTCTTTCACAACCCAGGGAGTCCAAGATAAAACAGGCAAATGAACTGCCTTAAACCAAAGGAATGTACGTCTATGGATTAAAGTTTTAACCATAAACCATGGGCAGAAAGTCAGAGGAGCAAAGGAGCAAGTCCAAAATTAGTGGAACTGAAGGCTTCGGAATCAACATAAAGAGGAAGAACCCTGGCAGCGGCCACTAATCAGCCGGATCCAGAGCAACGAGCCCCGGAATAGTGTTTACCCACCGGTAGACTCCTCTTGTGAGTCTGGGAATACCGGCTACTCACGCCCACCCTTCAGCTGGCCCAAGGCCGGCGTCACCCACCCTGAACCCAGCTGACAGCAACCACCCCAGGTAACTCCCCAAAAATCCGCCGTCTCAAAGCACTCAATGCCAAGTCAGAATAAACAGCTCCCACAATGAAAATGAGCAAAGATAAATTTCAAACTTTCCAAATCTCACCGCTCCACTCCAAATCAGCATGTTCATTTACTCCCTTGAGGCTCCAACATTTATGCGATCAGTCTGCGATTAGTCTGCCTTATAATCCCTATTATCTTGTTGTCAGTCTACAGTCCTCCGTTCGTCATAACAAAATCCAAAAAAAGTTTACTTCATCAAAGTCAAAGGCTGCGGTCCTATTCAAACTCAATCCGATTACTGAAACTTATCCGTGGTCCACAGTCTTATCCCATAACGCTCACCGCATTTAAAGTCAGCAGCAGACCATACCGAAATCTCCAATTTGAGTTGGTCTCCGAAACACAGAATGATAAACAGTAAATAAACAATAAGTAATGAACAAATAAAAAGTGCTAGGAGGTGATCGTTCACAGAGCTTAAACACAGCCAAAGAGACAAACAAAGTGCAATATGCAGTGGCTAGCCCAGCGTGGCCGCCATCTTCGCTAGAGGTGTAACCCAAAGCAGCATGCAAGTCTGGGCTGTGTGCCCAGTGGGTTCAAAGCCTGAGGGCTAAAGTGTTGAGGAAGTGTTCTTGTTTCTTTTAAAGAATGTAGCCCCGTGGGGGGTCCATCTATGCTTTGTTTATTCTGTTTGGATGTGAATAAAAAGCCACACTTTAGAATCCCACTTCTGGTATTGGACATTACAGTTATTGCTTCCTGTGTTCGGAATTACTTGGGTGCCTCTGTGCAGAGTAGCCAAACCTAGCCTTTGTGCCAAGTGACCTATTCCTCCCCAAACCCAGCCCACCTGGTATTGCTGTCAGATTCAAATGGCATACCGGCCCTGGGTTACATGTGTACTGTTTCTGATGGGTGTGTTGAGCTCTCCAAACATCTGTGAGCCCATACTCTTTAAGAAGTTTTTAAAAGTGTCTGTGAGTGGAGGTAACCCTGGTCCCATATGTGGATGTGGTGTCTAGTTGTGGGTTCAATGTTAGATTAATATATGCTTCTATTATCAATGTTCCTTTCAGAGCCTTAATAATCTGATTAAGTAACTGCTGAATACTTGTATCCACCCCAGTGGGGAAGATAAAGGTTGACCACAGTATAATAATCCCCCAGTAATTTACCTACCAATATAGTCATGCCGAATCCACATATGCAGACTGAATCTCAAATGGTGATTGTCTGGATATCAGAGTTGCCACACCCTGCCACCTACTTGATTGATAAGAAGATGACACTATTTCCCTAAAACCCAGTTTTTCAAGTTTGTCATGTTACACCACTAATAAATGCATTTCCTGTAAGAGCAGCATCTCTGACTTCATTTTTTAAGAAAAGATAATATTTTAGCTCTCTTGACAGAGTGTGTGAGGCCATTGATATTTTGAGATATTATTTTAAACTGTGTCATTTTATCCAGGCAATTTGTTACAGGTAGTTAAAAGGAAAAAAAATAAACCCTTATTATGGAGGAGCACCCAGTCACACACACCCAGTGCTTCTTCTGTTACTTATAAACTCCCAATGGCAAAATGCACAATGCATCCACCAGGGATATCTTTCAAGGAGTCCAGCTCCTGCCCATTCCACACACACCACTCTACATTAATTTTAGACATACTTCAACCAGCAGTAGAGAAATACTTAAATAACTGGTCAACTTTAACAAAACAAAACCATAACCATAACCAGAATTGAACCATTTGAACAATTATACAAAACGGTTTGACTTCCACTGGCGGGGCTCATGATAAAACAAACCCTATCCACTTGGGGGGGAAAAGATGTTGGTTTGCAGCATCACCCCCAACAAAAAGGTAAATTACAGGAATGGAATCCTATGGTCCTCTCTAGGAGGGAAAAACAAACAGGTTAGTTCAGCCCTCACTGAACACAGGTCAAGAATTAAAAAAAAATCCAAGGAAAATCCAAATTGCTTAGTTGACCAAAGACTTATTTTCCAAAAGCAACAGTTAAAGTTGCTGATGATACAGAAAATCCACTACAGCACCAGGTGGCCAAGCGCTTCGATCATTAGATCTGTCAAGGGGCCCCCAAATGATTGAAGTGCCAGGGCACCTGGTGTGGCACTGAATTTTCTGTATCACCAGCATCTTTGGATAATAAATCTTTGGTTAACTAAGCAACTTCAATATTACTTGGATTTTTTTTCACGTTCTTGAAGTGTGTTCAATGAGTGAGAACCAACCTGTTTGCTCATGTTAATAGGAGGCAGCAACTCCCTCGTCCTGCACCAAACCTTGCACCGGAAAGCATGGATCACCTCCATTGCATAAATCTCCAGGAAGAGACTGATTCCCTATAGGGGAAAAGTTCCTATTGACACCCCAGTGTGGTAGTAGGATGTTTGATCTAATAAGGGCTACAAGGGCCCGTAAAAGGGTGCCCAGAGTTACAAAAAGGCAGGACAGCTCACCATAATGTTAGTGCCATTGCTTAGGACAACAAAGTAAATCAAAATATTCTTGGGCTGAGGGGACGATCTAAGATTTTCAGCCATTTTAAAAGATATCAGGCAGGACTGGCTACTGGAAAAAAAGGGAAAAAAGGAAGGAGGCATTGAGTTGCACTCTGATAAACCAGCTTTCATGCCTTATCAAAAATAATACCGTAGGGGAGAATGCCATTGCTATAATTATTAACTTGTACACAGTACACACCAGTACATATAAATCCATAAACTTTAAGTTTTGTCCACCCATAAACTTAGAGTAACTCAGAATCCCATTTAAATGCAGGGATAATAGTGTCCTTGGTCACATATACATTCCTGTAGTGCTACCCCTTTTAAACAAACTCTGGCCAGAGCCAATAGGGCTGCAGGTGAGGAATGTGGTATAAAAATATTGAAAATTACCAAAGTTAGGAGTCTTCATTAGCAAAATGTAATGTAGGCTCCTAAATTTGTTGTTTTGTAATATCTGTACACCAAATGTTCAACATAGTCTTGTTATAACCCTGCCTCATGATGAAGGGCAGCAAATGTTCAGCTTCTGACCTACAGGTGATTTCATGCAGGGACTGCAAAATCAACTTTCAGGATGCAAAAACACATTGTGGGTAGGAGTTGAAAAATGACAGCTGTCACATTCATGAGCTGCTGCAAAGAAATGGCTATGCTGAAAATTTTGGGGGTAAAAATAGTGAACATTACCAAAGTTATGAGCCTGCATTAGCAAAAATCAACATAGCCTCATAACTTTGTTTTCTAATATTTTTACACCAAATTTTCCACTTAGCCATCTTATGATCCCATCTCATGAACAATGACAGTGAAAATGATCAACTCCTGCCCAAAAGGTAATTTCTCGCAAGGACCATGAAATCACCTTTCGGGATGTAAAAAACATTTCAGCCAGGATTTGAAAAATGAAGCCATCTCATTCAAGAGGTGCTATGAAGATATGTTGTAAATTTGGGGTAAAAATACTGAAGATTACCAAAGTTACAAGCCTGTGTTCACAAAATTCAATGGAGGTTCATAACTTTGTTGTTTTTTAATATGTTTACACCAAATTTTCCACATAGCAATCTTATGACTCCACCTCATGAACAATGGTGGAAAAAATGTTCAACTCCTACCCAAAAGGTGATTTTGCACAGTGACCAAGAAATCACCTTTTGGGACAAATTTATCTAACATCACTTGCACTGTTCATGAGGCGGTGTCCCAAAAAAGGTATGTTGAAAATCTAGTGCAAAATACTGAAAAATGGCCAAGTTATGCTACTGAGTTCAAAACCCCATTGAAATACATTGAACACATACCCGATTTCCTCAGTTTGCAGTCTGGTGTTGAAAAGTGAAGACGTGTCTGTGGTCCAGAGAGGATTATGGCATTGAATCCCCCATGGGTAAGTAAGGGCTTGGGGGGCTGTGGGATGGTGGGTGCTGAGTGGAAGGGTTGGGTAGGGGGGGTAAGGAAATGGGCACAAAAGTCATTGATGGATTTTTAATTTTTTACAGGTGGAAAAAAAAAACAGGATGGAGGATTCCTGAATGTGGCACTGAGGGATTGGGCACCCCCAGTGTAACTGTTATGTTTTTGGGGGTGGGGTGGTGGGTGCTGAGAGGAAGGGTCAGGTGGGGGAGAAAAAAAAAATTATATTTTAAATGATTCAACAGACACTGGGGGATTGGGCACCACCAGTATCACTGTTAGGTTAGGATAGCTAGTCGCAATACTGGGGGATTGGGCACCTCCAGTATCACTGTTAGGTTAGGATAGCTAGTCGCAATACTGGGGGATTGGGCATCCCCCAGTGTCATTGTTATGCTTCTGTGTGGTGGGGTGTGGGGTGGTGGGTGCTGAGAGGGATGGCCAGGTGGAGGTATTCATAATAATAAAAACTATAGGTGAGCACGACACTAGGGGTAGGCACCTCAGCGTCACTGTTATGTTTCTTTGGGGTGGGGAGTGCTGAGAGGGGAGTCAGGTGGGGGATATGCATAATTTTAAAGAAAAAAACAAATGGCGGTCACGGTGGAGTGCAGCACACTCTGCCGTGACCAAGATGACTGCCGCACTACAATGCGCATATGCTAGTGCTAGCACATGTGCAGTAGAGTGCATCAGTCATCTTGGACATGGCGGAGTGTTCCGTGATCCACTGTGACCGTTGTTTTTTTTTTCTTTAAAATTAGGAATATGCCCCCACCCGATACTCCCTCTCAGCACCCACCACCCCACACCCCCAGAAACACAACAGTGACACTGGGGGTGCCCAATCCCCCAGTGTCCCAATCAGGATGGTCCAATTTTTTTGCAGGTCAAAAATAGTGCAGTGTGACCGGAGTGTTCCACAGATGCGGAGGCAACTGTGGCGGCACTCCAACATGTTGTTTGATCACAAGGAATGCAAGGAATGTGGAGTCCTTTTCTGAAAGCAATAGGTCTGCAGGGATCCACCCACTGCAGCCCTAAAAAATCTAAATGTTCTCCTGCAACTGCAAGAATGAGTATGTATTCTGCAGTTCAAAGTATGCAAGCATTGCCATTCTCATTGGTCACCAATCAAGATGCAGTACCAAGGCCCAATCCAGGCAGTGCCATCTGATGTAAATTGGGTTAAAAGTTCTACCAATAACATCACTGCTTCTTAAATAGCAACAGGAGAGAAGTTGTCCCATGTGCTCTCCCCAAAGCAGAGACTGGAGGCTGACACACAATGCCACCAGCAACAAGAGAGGTCAATTTAAGCCTAGTTCTGCTTTCTAAACAAAGATCTACATTTTGTCTCTCTCTCACCCTGTCCCCTCCCGCCACACCTCTGTTCAAATTACAAAATTGTCTTTCCATCTCGTTTACTGCTCTGTACCAGCAGTTAAATTATGTTAAACATGGCTCACTGGCTGCTGTCTTCATAAGGGGAACACAGGGTTTCCTGAGAGTGGAGGCAAGACCAACTTACCTCCCCTACTGACTTATAACCTGTTGACCTGAAGGACTGCTGATATTCACATTTGCGAGCTCAAGCACAGTGCTTCAGGGGCGGTTGTGGGGTGGGTACAGAGGGATTGTATTTTACCATTCAGAACCCAATCTTAATAGTGTATACATATGTGACAGATGACTAAAATGTCTAGCAGTGGCAGTGCAGACTGCCACCCCCCTATGAGAGATCAGCATAAGGCCCTAAACTCCCTGACTCCCTCTATTCCATGCAGTGATAGATTCAGGAGTGCTACACACATGTACTCTAGGTAACCAATTCGTATGTTACACCTCAGTCCCAAGGTCTTTATTAGGGCTGGGCGGACTGTTTCATCCAATATCTGGACCCCCGGATGTAACCCTGAATCCACAGACCTGGATAAATACAGGCTTCACGGCAAAAGTCCAGTTCTGGGGCTTTTTTCTACATGCCTAGTGCCCCACCGAGGGGAGTAAGGCGGAATGGACTGTGCCAGGTGGAACAAAAAGACTGAGGAGAGGAGTGGAGCTGAGCCCAGGAGCAGGAGGATCACACACCACAGTCACGTGTGGTGGAGATCTGAGCGCGGGCTGCAGCTGCTGTGGTCAGTCAATCGATCAGTTGCTCGGTCGGTCTGTCAGTCAGTAACTCTCAGGTCAGCTGTCAGTCTTATTCTCGGAGTGGAGATCAACTTAGGTAAGTAGTACCTCACAAACTTCCTGACTCCTGTAGCCTATCCTATGTGGGTTTGGAACACATATTGAATACCAGAAAGAGGGGAGAGGAGAGTTGTGTAAAGGCCCAGTGGAAGGGTAGGCTGGCAAAATAAATCTTGGACTTGTGCCAGAGGAGAAAGTGAGAGAGAGAGAGAGAGAGAGAGAGAGAGAGAGAGAGAGAGATTATTGGGGGCTAAAGAGAAATGTTAAATTTGCATAAATCACAAATAAAGTTTATTCTTGGTCTCATTGTGGCTGGTTGGGTACAGGGCAAGGGCAGGCTGGCAAAATAAATCTTTGACTTGTGCCACCGTCCAGAGGAGAAAAAGAAAGAGAGACTATTGGGGGCCAAAGAGAAATGTAATAGTTACATAAATCACAAATAAAGTTTATTCTTGGCTGCAGTGTAGCTGTGTGTGTACACAGAGCAAGAGCAGGCTGGCAAAATAAATCTTTGACTTGTGCCACCATCCAGAGGAGAAAGAGAGAGCGCGAGAAAGAGAGACAGACAGACAGACAGACAGACTACTGGGGGCCAAAGAGATGTTCAACAGTCGCAGAAATCACAAATGAAGAAATGAATCTTGGCCTCAGTGCGGCTGTGCAGTGTGTGTACACTATACAGGGCAGGCAGGCAAAATAGTGCTTACATCTGTCTGTGTGTGTGTCTGTGTCTCTCTCTCTCTCTTTCACTCTCTCCCAGCACACTCACATCACAGGCCCAAGCAGGATATGTCACTGGTACAACCCAGACATGAAGCAGCTAGCAGTTATTGCTTTTATTTAGCAGTTTTAATGCAATGTGTATACAAATTATGCATTAAATTATTTCCTTTTGGCCTCTGTGTTGAATATGACCAACTTAGGCAACTTTTACGCATTTTATCGAATTTTTTTTCAAATATATATAAATAATCAGAACTAATCAGAATAAATCAGAACTCCGTGTTCCAGTTCTTATTTAATAACAGTCGGGACTTCACTGAGTTCTACCAGCCCTAGTCCTGGTTTGCATGTCCAAAGTAAAGTTAAGTGGTGGCACTTGTAGTAGACTGTGTTTTACCATGCTCTACTGCTGTTGCGTTGGCTTTCAAATGGGCAGTGAGTTGGTGCTGAGTGATCTGAGTGTACTGCTTCTTTCCCAGCTTGTCTGTGGCTGATTTCCATCGTTGTGCTGATGGCTATCTGGATGAGATGAATGTACTAGGATGTGCTTGTGGTTCTGATGGTTGTAACTCTGTGCTGGAGTTCTCTCACTGGCTCCTCAGAAGATTCAAAAGTTTTCTGCCCTTCCAGGAATTCGCTATGAGTTGGACAGGATAGGGTATCTAAAATTTAAGCCGGTGTGCTCTCAAGTCAGTAATAGAATATATGCCATGTATCTGCTCATTATGCTTGGTGGATAATCGTTAACCACATAAATAGGGTGTGATTCAAATTTCAGGTGTTTTTGTTGCCAAGCCCTATGCAAAATTTCCTGCTTAACTGTAAATTTTAAAAGATACTGTATGATTGAGCGAGGTCTCATTGTTAGGTCTACCAGTTTGGGGCCCAGAGCTCTGTGCATCCCCCGGATATCTACTTCAAAGTCCGGAGGAAGGCTGAGGTCTTGAATTAATTTTTGTAGAAAAAGGATGATGTTCTAACCCTTGGCCCTTTCTGGAACACCATAGAGGCGTAAGTTGTTCCTCCTTGCACGGCTTTCTTGATCTTCTAATTTTTCTTGTAGTTGCTAGTTTGCCCTGCAGGTTGCATTGCCATTTGTTCTATGGTCATGAGTCTGTTATCACTGGCAGTAATCTGTTGGTTGGCATCATCCGCTCTTTTCTCCAGGTCTGTTACTATCCGACAAGTGTGTCAAGTTCCGTGAACATCTCTGTCCAAAATGCTTGGAGTTCCTACACTATTTGGTCTTATATTTTGCCTTTCATAAGTGCTTTAAAGGGTTCAGCTTGTGATTCATTCTTGAAAGGGGCCAACTGGAATTGAGTGATGCCTCGCAGTTGGAGCCAGAGGTTTAATTTCCTGCTCTGTCTTCCACTCTTGTTCCGGATTTTAGCATTTTATGCTTCCCCAGTACCTTAAATATAATACTAACGCCTCTTTTAATGTTTATTTCTTAATTTTTGTAGCATTTAGGAGTTTTTTTGCCTACTCGAGTGTGGAGCTCCATGCCTACCCTATCATCTGCTCCGCTAACTTCACCAGAAGTCCTTCACTGGTGCAGTAGTATAAATAGAATAATAGATAGGCGAGTGTCCATTACATAGAGGATAATGTATGGTCCTCAATCATTAACCGGTCAGTTAACAGTCGAGAGGTTGCCAGGGTGACCATGTAAACCTCGAGAGCGAAGCTCAAGAGGTTTACATCACCATGGCAACCTCGAGAAGGTTAAAATTGACCGGTTGCCGATAGAGGGACCATACATTATTTTTTATAGTGTATGGTCACACTATGAAAAATTAAACGGCTTACGTTTTTTAAAAAGTCACCGCCGTGGCCCTTCAGTCCTTCCCCGTCGCTTTCCCTTCAGTCGGTTCCCACGTCGAAAAAAAAATAGCGCACATCATAAGACCACTTTCGCTGTTGTTAACCTATCGATGTGACGTAGGATCGATAGGTTAACAACATATCTACGTCACATCAATAGGTTAACAACCTTAGGAAATGATGATTTCCTAAGGTTAACAGCGTTCTAACATACATTGTAAGGGAGTAATACCATCGAGAGGTTCCCTTGTCCCCAGAATCTCGAGATAGTATTACTCCTGAGTGATAGACACTCGCCTATTTTAAATTTTTTGTAATATATGGATGCGAGGGAATTTTTTTAGCCGTTTATGAGGTGCTGTGAGGTTAGGTTCCCACCGCAGTGAGGGCTCACTCTCGTCACATACACCCAACTTGCTCACCTGCCCACTCACTAGCTTTGTTTGCCTCATACCTTTTCTTTGGTAGGCTGTCTTACCTTTAATTATTTTCTTGTTGAAGCGTATAAAGGATAGGTAGGAAAAAGGCATGGGTACTGAATTAAAGGAATAATTTTCTCTCACTAAGCGAGAGATGCCCGCCATGTTTTTTTAAATAATTGGCCCACCCACAACGAAACCGCATCCAGTCAGGAGGTACGGTTTTAGTAACATCACCACGCACAGCTTTGGCGATGTCAGGAAGAAGCCTATGGTCTTGAGTTTGTGCTCTTAAGGTTTTGTGATAATACAATCGTTCGGAGCTCAAACGATAGTATTACGAGCTCTGAGTGATAGTATTATCACTTGCCAACGATACTATTATCACTTTGGCTCCAGTGTATTACCAGAATTTTTTTATATGCTTTTTAGTAGTATTATTTTAAATATCCATATATTACAAACATTATATATGAATGTTTGTACAGTAATTTAAACATTATAAATTGTTACAAGAATAATATAAATATTTTCATTCACAAATACATATTCATTCAACAGAACTGGAAGAGTAATCTAGGTGTGGTATGGAAAACACTGCTTCCAGTTACTAAGTTCAGACAACACAAGCGGCATTTCTTTGCCAGCAACTCTATAGAAACTAATGAAATCATCACTCAAGCGAGGCTATTATTGCTCCAGACGGAGGTATAAGCAGGATGCGGCTCTGGGGATTCCCTCGATCACTGACCTCTTTAACCAAGTGAGCAGTACTCTTCAAGAACACCCATTGATTATTGCCTTCCTCTGCACAAATGTTTTTCTATTGTACTACTGTACAAAACAGGCACTTAAAATGAAGACGTTTCACAGCCATTTATTCATACAAGCATGTTAATAAATGTGTCAGTTATGCTGCATGACCTGTATTCTCTCTTTATTGGTGTGCAATGTATTTTCAGCCAGAGCAGAATTTTTTCAGTTTCGATACTTACCTGTCCTACTGCTGAATTTTGTTCTTGCAATCAATATATATATATTGTTATTATTTTATTCCCTGAATTTAGTTGCACCCACTGTAATTTGGACTTGCAATTCATTACCTGTATTGTGATTATTCTTTTCCCCTGATTTATGTTGGACCAACTGTAACTTTGGACTTGTATACGATGTACTTTCCACTTGTTTGTATTATCAACTTTCTTATGTTACGCTGTCCCCGGGTCACACCTGGAAATGAGCCTTGACTCAGTGTGCCTTTCCTGGTTACCAATTTTAACTAAATTAATTAATTAATTAAAGATATCCCACAAAATAGTTCAAATGTTGCAAAATAAATATTGATAGTTTAGTTACAAATGAATATCCATACATAGTTTAAATATCAGAAATGACTATTCATACAGTAGTTTAAATACAACTATTACAAATAAATAGCCACACAATAGTTCCAATTCCACAAATAAATACCTGCACAATAGCTTTAGAGGGACACTGTCAACCCCCTAAGGCCTCAAAGTGTCTGTAGTTTAAAATACGCATTATGACTCGTCACATTCAATAGAGATTGCTGATGCAGCTAGTAGTTTAATTTTGATTAATTTTTTTCTTTTTAAAATTAAAAATAAGACTGTCCACCAGACTGGTGTTACCACACCAAAATGTGTTAACTTGCAGTCCATGATTTGCTATCACTGCATCTTTCCAGTTGGGAACACCCCCAACACTCTAGCTACTCATGATACAGTGGAAGGAGAGGAGACTATTGCATCATAAGTGGCTGCACTGTTTACAAGTGTTCCTAATATTCAGGAAGAATGCAGTAAGAGAAGACCAAGGATTTGAAACAAAATAAGGCTGGATATAACTACTGTAGGTGGTGTTGCATAAAGCAGATGTGCAGCTACGTGGGATAGAAATGTGTAGCCCTCCATGGTATGCACTATGGAGAGGGTGGTGGTCACTGGGGCACACTGTAATTATGTACACTGCTAGTGTGTAGGGAGGAATGGGTGGGCCATGCAGATCTGGCAATGCCCAGTGAACCACCATAAATGGACAGCTGCAGTCTGGGTTGCACACCTACTACTCAAGCATGCAGAATACTTGCATGCAGGAGGGCAAATAGTAGTGGTCACAGAAACTTGCAGCAGTCAGATGGTAGGGCAGGAACATCCTGCCATACCGATGGGAGGCACAGGGTCCCAAGAATGGGGAAGATGACAGGATGGCAGAGCAGGCATGGATAGGGACACTCAGATATGGCTTCTCTGACCACTGCAGCGGACATTGGGGGCAACTGGGCCACATGGCTGAGGGGAGGGCAGGATGAGCACCACAAGGGGTTCCACCCAGCAGACCACAACAGCCAAGCACCAGCAGCAGTCTCTGCATTAGTGGCCCATGCACTGCCATATAGGGAACTTTACGGCTGAGCAGATGAGTGCAACGATGTTAGAGATCAGGAAGAACTATGCCATGCTGTACGGCTGGCCATCTCTCCGGGCACAACTGGCCACCAAGCCCCACATCTGGAAGGCTGTCCTGCTCACCATCAGTGCAGTGGGGCTGGTACCCAGGTCCACCGAGACCATAAATCACATGACCCAAGACCTGAGGATGGATGTCTTTAAGAAGCTGGCAGGTGGCAATGGTCACGGAATGCCATTGACAGGGGCCATCATCACCCAATGAGCTCAGACTGGTGGAGGACATGGTGGCAGACAACATCAGCCTGGTAACTGTCCTGGACACCATGCTAGGTGACTGACTACAGCCCTACACACATGGCAGAGTGCACAGCAAAGTGACAGCGACCATTGACCATGACATCCTCTCTACTCCTGCAGCAGACCTGCCCATCGGTGGAGGAGGAGGACAACATGCCAATGATGATTGACATCCACATGGCCTATTTGCTGACACTGCTGACCAGGGAAAATGCTCTGCTTACACATGATGGTGAGTAAACTGATGGTGTACTGCATTGACCGCAACAGTTCTCTTCCCCACCACTAACCATACATTATCCCCCCAAAAATACCACCAAGGCAAACACAGGGAGCAACCAGCAAGATGATGAGGAGCCCAACAGCATTATAATAGAGGGGCTAGCCAGCCACAGCATAGGGCACCCAGTCACTGCCCCAACATAGGGCACCCCCCTACTCCCCAGAACCACAGTCCTGGAGCCCCGTGCACCTTGTAGGTGGAGCGCACCATCATGGACTAGCCACGGTACCAGGTGCTGACACAGTCATATACACTGACACCCCTGCTCACAGCCAGAAAGCACCCAGTGGTGGGGGTGCCTGGCAGCACCAGCACAGTGCCAGGTAGCAAGTGACCCTAGTCCTGGTAGTGACAACAAAGGTCCATTGGACAAGAAGGAACCATACAGAAGGGGCAGCACCTCTGCACGCCTACTCAGTTAGTACTTTCCGGAGGTGCAGAGACTGCAGAAGGACAGGTTGCAGGCCAGCAGGAAGAAGAATGTACCACTCCCTGCCCTCACAGTGGAGGTGTAGATGCTGCACACAGAGTTCAGGAGTGGTGACCTGCTCAAGGGCATGTTAGGGTACCTAACCATCCAGTCCAGTAACCTCTGCCTGTCATAGCACTGCAGTGCCACAGCCCTGTGACAGACAAAAATGGGCCCAACCTTCCCACAAAGCCTGTAGCCTTGGAACCCCACATACCATTTGACTTTGGCAACTAGGGGTGGCCCAGCATATACAGGAAGGCTCAGCTATCATCCAGGTGGGGGTGGGCAAGACAGCTGCAAAGACCAGCAAGACTCAGTCCTACACCCAGTGTCAGGGTCACCATGCCCATCAGGGCATCCCCCTGATCCCGTACAGATATACATGCACAGGTAAACCACAAATGGGCACTCAGCAGTACAAATTATCACTGTGCACCGTGGTACATGGGCATGCAGCATCACCCCACACAGACACAGGCCCAGTCTGTAACATGCTGCACACCAGCCCATGCCATGTTTCTCTCCAGTCCAATGTCTTCCCTGGCTGTGTGCCTACATCTGGCTCCAGGTATTCCTCACCCTGGGGATCCTCATCTGCAGGTATGTCCTCAGATAACATGGAAACATGGAATTTGACGGCAGATAAGGACCGCTTGGCCCACCTAGTCTGCCCATTTCCCTACCTGATGGATAAGTTGCAGATTGTAGTTAATCAACAGCTTACTTCCTTCTACCCCCCACTAGAATTGCCTTATGTCTGTCCCATGCATTCTTGAATTCTCCCACTGCTCCTGACTCCACAACCTCCTCAGGAAGGCTGTTCCATGCATCCACCACCCTCTCTGTGAAAAAATACTTTCTAAGATTACCTCTGAGCCATCCCCCCTCTATCTTTAAACTGTGCCCCTTTGTTCTTGCACATCTCTTTTCTGAAAAATGCTACCCTCTTGTACTTTGTTAATTCCCTTGAGATACTTCAAAGTTTCTATCATGTCCCCACTCTCCCTCCTTTCCTCAAGGGTATACATATTAAGCTGCTTTAGTCTCTCCTCGTATGTCTTCTGGTGCAGACCCATAGAAACATAGAATTTGACGGCAGATAAGGACCACTTGGCCCACCTGGTCTGCCTTTCTTTTTTCCAGGTGCGACCTGGAAGTACAAGTTCTGGCTCAATGTTCCTTTCCTGATTAAATAATTTCCCCTTTCTCTTTCCAAATAGCTTCCACTAACCCACAGAATAAAGCTACAGTCCTGTCTGCTAACCAAAAAAGCACTCCAGGGTCTCACTCCCCCTGACTTGACTAACTGTCCATGCACCATTTCCAGCCATTACATCACCAGGAGCATGATAGTGGCTGCTCTAGAACCTCCCTTCCAGAGTACTCAGCTTGACAAGCAGTCCTTTGCCAACAGGACTGCAAAGTGGCTACACAATTTGCCTGATGAACTGATAGAACTTGGGTAGCTTCAACAGGGTTAGAAATTTCTGAGGTCCTACCTTGCAGTCCAGTGCAGCTGCAACCTTTAACTTTTAAACTCAGCTTTCCTCTGCACTTATCCAGAGACCTTGTTGCACAATGTTCTGCCTTTATTTGCATATTCCTGCATGTAACTTACTACTGTATTGTTTAATATGGGCCCAATTTGACTACAGCCCATTGGAATTGCCTACAGTACTTGAACTGTCTTCTTGTGCCTGTACAATCTGATGTGGAACCTTTGTAAATGAACGCCTGCTCAAAGGTACTCTGACTTGTGCAATAAATAAAAGAAATAAATACAAAAATAAACACAGCAAACACAAACGCCTCACATGCCTGGAACAACGAAAAACCTTTAAAGCCAACACTGTTGCCAACTCAACTTATGACATATAGCTGTATGTAGTTAAGATTGTGAAGCAAATGTCTTTTGGTCTGTAACTGTACTAAAACGAAACACAGTATGAAATGAATGCCTGGTGTAGTACGGACAGGTAAGCAGTGTGACCCTTTAAATCTGAAACAGAAGTTGCAGGAAATCATGCTGCTAAGAAGTGGTTGGCAGTCTTTCTCCTGGCAATGTTTTGTAGCAAGTAGAACACAACAAAAATGAGACCCACCCTGCCTGGTGCAAGCAGCACCATGTCACCCATCTTGTCCAGGCATCTGAACCACATCTTCCTTTATCCAATGGTATGCCCACCCCCACATTCCATGCCTTCCTGTGGGCATCACTGTACCTCTGTTCTGACTCCAAGAATGGTGTCATCAGATAATGCCTTGGGGGAACCCACTGTCACCTGTGTGGGATAACAGAAAGAAGAATGTCACTATAGACAGGTGCACAGGATGGCATGCTTTGTGGCTGCATGGCCCATGCGATATGTATCTAGCAGGCACCCTGATCTGCCTCCGTTGGCAGTCAGTACTGTTCTCAGCCATGACTGCTAGAAGATGACAGCATCACGCATAGAGCCAGGATACTTGGCACTGACATTCATGACCGTGCCTTCCGCATTTGCAACCACCTGTATATTCATGCTGTGGAATTCTTTCCTCTTTCTGCAGTCGTCCTCCTCATTAACATGGTGGACAGGATTGGCACTTGTGTGCAGTCTTTGGTACCCTTGACCTTTGTAAATCTATCCCACTTGTAGAATACCTCTGCACCACTCGTATGCAAAGTCCATGGGGAGCTGGATGTAGTCCACGGCATGTACCAGCAGCATTGCAGTCACCTGTCATAGGGCATGTGACATGGAAGACTGGCCCACCTCTGTCATGTCATCTGTGACCTGCTAGAAGGACCCCAGGGCATAGTATTCCAAGGGACACATCACCCTTGTCTCCATGTATGGATACACATCACCTTCATCTCCATGGACATGGCACGGGACCTGTGGGGTTGTGGGGCATATAGCATTCCTTATCAGGTCACATAGCTCATCAACAGTGCCATGGTCAAGTCTGAATCATTCCAGATAGTGTGTATGGCTCATATCCATGAGTGATACATGGGTTCTGAACATGCATGACCTGGGACCCGGGTGGTCCTTATCCTCCAGTGCAGCATCCATACCCTACAGCAGAGTGTGCATCAATAGTGAGAGTTACAACTTTACAGTCCCGTGTTTATGGTGGGTCGATCTTTTATGATGTCCCCCTCCACTAGCCACCAGACACATCCCAAGCCCTGATAGATATCTTTTGCTAGACTATGTATCCCCTTAAGCATATCTGCATCCCACAGGTAGTGATGGCTGTGGCAGGGTGTCACCATACACCTACCACATACACACTACTCCCATCTGCCGTCAGTGTGTGTTGCACATTTGAAGATAAAGAATGGCTTGAATGCTGCTCCCATATGCCTTGGGGCTACTCAACCCTCACCAGTTCAAGGGAGACAATGACACCATATTGGCAGTTATGTACCCCTCTAGGGTAAGTAGGTGTGGGAGTTACTGACACTGGGGATGTAGCATGCTGTGGTGGGATGCTTCTCTGTGCCTGTCTTGTTTGTCACTTCAACCATTTAAGGCTCGCCCAGTGAAGATACTGCTGAGGGCCAGGTACCATCTGCCTGCCATGCCATAGACACAGTGGCTTCACAGCACTGGCTAGGGGAGATGGGGGTTCAGGCAGGACTGGAGAAAATTGACACCTATTCTATGGATGAGTATGGTATGCCCTGGTACATAGCCATGTTGAGTACTGGCCTATGCCTGTGGTCAGAGGCTGCATGGGGGTGTGGCATTGTGGGGCATGCCATGGGCTGCATAGTGGTGTGACATGGTGGGGCATGCCATGCACTACATGGAGGTGTGGCATGACTGGACTTTTGGTGGGCATGCAGGCAGGCATGTGGCTCATCCCTGCCTTCTTTTTCCCTGCAGGACACACCTGAACTACTAGTGGCATTGCAACTCCTCTGGGAGGGCTTGGAGGACATTGATATCAATCTGAAGCCCCAAAGAGACCCCTGACTGCTGGAGAAAAGGTGGCCATACCTGCTTACTATGGATGTACCATGTGCTGTGCTGCCACTGAGGGTGCCAGGGACATTTGCCATTCATATCTGGCCCTGTGGGCAGAATTGCCCCACCATTGGTGGATGCCCTATAAGGCACAGTTGATAGTGCCAGGGTATGGGAACACTGCTTCAGAGGGCACATTGGACATGTGGTCCAGGACATGTACATGGATCATTTGGATGCTTGCTTGGGGCCATTATGCTGTTTTCTTTTTCTGTGTTGTTGTGGTTACCATTGTAATACACCTGTGACTGCGTCAGTAACACACCTGTGACTGCTTCTGCTCTCTGTCCTATCATTCTTTTGGGCTGTACCTACTTACCTGTATTTACAGCAGCCCTCACTGCTGTGCAGTGCTTGGTGCATCCTGTACCATGCTACATGGCTGTCTACAGCTGTACACACCATTGTGCATAACCATTGTGGTCCCGCTTCTGCAGGCATGCCCACTTTTGCCAGTTGCACATCAGTGCTTTGAACGTGATAGGTCTGGCTGTTACGCATGCCGTGTACCGCCTGTAGGCCCATGTGGCCCACATAACTGCCTCTGAACTTATGCTACACAGCATGTAATGTCTGCATAGCCATTGTGCATAGGACCCAATAATTTTACATATTGCAAATGAATATCTGCACAATAGTTTTAATATAGGTTGTACACTCAATGTGCACTTTATCTTCCCAGGCAGTGATTTGAAACGGCCAACTACTGAGGGTGATATTCAGCACATGTTCACATTTAATGAATTAAAAACAAAATACATTTATATGCATCATTTTTTCCTTGTGTTGCAGCAACAAATTTCCAGTTATTGGTTGAAAATGACTGCATTGAATAAAGACATTTTCAAACAACTTCTGAAATTGCTGGGCTTTTCAGAAATCCTACTCATTGTGGAATGTGGTCTGAAAGGACTTTAAGGAAGCTTACCGATAGAGTCCAGACTCATTCAAACACCACATTACAATTTATTTACTTATTTATTAATTTGTTAACCGGGTTGATGCACTGATCTGAAGACCTTTTTCAGGCATGGCATGGGCCAGGTATTGTCACATACAGAGGTAGAAAACAACATTCAGTACAATAGCAAAAAACAAACAAGGATCAAATAAGCGGAACACCAGATCAGCAGATAATAAAGTGGTGAGAGAGAAATACAATAGACAGCGCCAGGCGCATCTAATAAGGTGAGCAATGAGTGGTTCTTAACAGACACAGTACAGGGCAAATGTAGCAACACAGGCAGCAATTTTGAGATAAACAATGACTGATGGCAAACCTCAGTTGTAACACATAGTCCAAGAGGGATTAGGTTCTGGTAGGTAATCATCAGTCAGCCAGAGGAGAAAGGCAGTTGGAGGGGGTCTGTACTCTGGGCAGTGTGGGTGTGGGGGCTTTAATCTATAATTATTAGATTAGATAGAGCAAAATGTCAGTTTGTTCAGTTTATATTCATCTCTGCTATATTTCTGGACAACATGGACACATCCCACCATCTTTGGGCTGGGGAAGGAAAACAGACTAAAGCACCTGGAGGTGGGGGTGGGCCACTGAACTATCAGGGATGCCACTATGGTTAAACTGGGCAATGGGTTATACAGGGGGGTTTCTACTGGACTATCAGTGACAGCCAGCACAGTTTGTCATGCATGAAGCATGCAAACATGTTGGAAGGGCTGTACAGAGCAAAATGACAGAATGAGTTGTACAAGATGTCTAGTATGGCAGGGTGGGATTTAGGCGCAGTTCCACAGTCTCACACTCTTCTGTGCAAGATTACTACCTCAGGATCCTGCATGGACATGTCACTATAATCCAAGGATTGGAAGGGCATCTGCTTGATGAGGCAAATCCCTGAAACTTGAGATAGACAACCATTCTCCCACTAGAGTGCACCCAGTTTGGTGTGCTGCTCTTGGGATCTGGCATGGCATTTTGAAATCTGCTGCAGAAATACTCATTTTTCTGCCTTTTTAGTGGCACTGATGTAATGATTGTAGAGTCTGTTATATATTTACCTGTCATTTCAGTCTAAAGAGACTTTGTGCGTAGACCAGGCAGTGTCTCTGTGCTGGAATATTTCTATACATTTCCGGAAGATCCATGGTACAGTAGGTGGGCTTCTCTTACACTTGATTGATTGATTGTTAACGGGTAAGGTGGGCTGAGAACCAAGTCCCTTTTTTTAGCTATGATTCAGGGGAATGGGGAAATAGTACCATACAGCAATCTGAACAATTACAAAATATATGAATCCAGACAGATACAAGGCAGCAGAGTAATCACACAGACAGGTTGACATTCATATCTGTACTTTAAAACAATTGCATGATGAAATGGTCATAATAGCTTGAAACATAATTTTTAAAATGAGCATAACTTGATTCATTTTTTGTGCTATGTGTTAGTTTGTTCTATAAACATAGCTCCTGCTATGAGAAAGTATGTTATCCAATTTTTGTCTTTGTCCTTGGGTTACTGAAAACATTGGTGGCGGCTGAGCAGAGGTTATAGCATTTTTATGTTGCTTGCACGCTTGTGCAAGCAACATAGTGCCATCATCGGAGATTTCTGAGGTGTGTCACCTCCTCCTCCAATTCAGTCAGTGAGCTGGCAGGCGCGGCCCCTGTAAGCCAATGCATTTTGGAGCTGTCTATGACACGCTCCAAAATGCAGTGGCATACAGTTGAAAGGGGGAGCTACGCTTCAGTGAGCAGAGATAAGAAGCGTAGCCTCCGACACGCAGGAGTGTGTGCCCCCGCATACTGTGTAGCCGACGGGTGCCTAACTCGCCGGCTGAGCTGCGCCTCCCCCAGTTGTAGGTGCCACGCTGGGAGCCCACCCCAGCATGGCAATCAATCCATAGCCGATTTCGGGTGCCCAATCCTCTGCCGCTGAACACCCCGCCCACATCCTTGTGCCACGCCGAGCCCACCCCAGCATGGCAACAGTCCCATGACGCTTTTTTTAATTTTTAACCTGAAAACGAAACGGCCCGCAGAGCGTCTCCACCCCTCCCACAACCGCACACCCACCCACTCGCACCCAGCCTCCCCACGCCCCTCACCCCAACTACCTCGGACTCCGGAGCGACGATCTTTGTGGACCGGAACACGCCTGCACTCTTCAAAGCCGACTGCAACTGAGGAAATGCCGGTAAGCTGTATAATGGCCTAGATAGGGGGGTTTCAACTTTGTTGCATATCTCAGGCATTTTTGGGAATTTTTGCACCAAATTTTCAACATGGGGTTTTTGGGGCCCCTTCTCATGAATGATGTCACTGTCACTGAGTTAAGCTAGCTCTGGCAAAAAGAAACACAGGTGAGGAGGTACAGGCAAAGTGGGCAAGCATTAAGGATACAATACTTGAAGCAACATCCCATTGTGTTAGACAGAAAAGGAAGTGCAAAAGAAGAAGGAAACCACTTTGGTTCTCAAATATAGTAGCAGAAAAGGTCAGAGCCAAAAGGCTGGCCTTCAGAAAATATAAGGGAACACAGCGGGATGAAGATAGGGAGGCATACCAAACTGCCCTAAGGGAAGCAGGTAAGGCAGTAAGGCAGGCAAAGTCCCAAACTGAGGAAACACTAGCACGAACAGTAAAAGAAGGTGACAAGACTTTCTATAGATACATTAGTGAAAGGAGAAAGTCCAGAGGGGGTATTGCTAAGCTTAATGGAGAAAAGGGAGCATGTGAGGAGGAGGACCCTGTAAAGGTATCTATCCTAAATAGATACTTTTGCTCAGTATTTACTGAAGAGAAGGTAGGGCAGGGCCCACAGCTCAGCATCATGGACACAGGGGGGAGGGAGGTGAGCACTACTCCCTTCACAAAAGAAAGGGTCCTACAAGAGCTTGCTAAGCTCAGGGTGGATAAGGCAATGGGACCTGATGGCATACATCCCAGGGTACTTAAGGAGCTAAAGGAGGAACTAGCAGAGCCATTAGCAGAATTGTTTAGTGAGTCTCTGAGCACAGGAGAGGTCCCAGAAGACTGGAGAAAGGCTCATGTGATCCCACTCCACAAGAGTGGTAGCAGGGAGGAGGCGGGGAACTACAGACCGGTCAGTCTTACCTCAGTAGTGGGCAAGATTATGGAGGCACTCCTTAAGGAAAGGATAGTACACCTGGAATCCATAGGGCACAGGATCCAAGACAGCATGGGTTTACAAAGGAAGGTCCTGTCAAACTAATATCATAGATTTCTTTGACTGGGTAACCAGAGTGGTGGACCAAGGGGAGCAGTTGATGTCCTACCTTGACTTCAGCAAAGCTTTTGACACTGTTCCACATAGAAGATTGATAAATAAGCTTAGGTAGGCTCGGGGTGGGTCAGAAGTTGGTCAACTGGGTGGCAAACTGGTTGACTCACAGAAAACAGAGAGTGGTGGTAAATGGTATACAGTCAGAAGAGATGCAAGTCACAAGTGGGTACTTCAGGGATCAGTCCTGGGGCCAGTCCTATTCAACATCTTCATTAGTGACCTCACAGATGGACTAGAGGGTAAGGCTTGTCTGTTTGCAGATGACACCAAGATCTGCAACAGAGTAGATGATCCAGATGGGGTGGGCAGAATGAGAAGAGATCTGGATAAACTAGCAGAATGGTCAGAAGAGTGGCAACTGAGATTTAATGCAAAGAAGTGCAAAATCATGCACATAGGGAAGAGAAACCCTGAAGCCACTTATAGGCTGGGAGGAAGTTGCTACTGTCACAAAGGAAGAAAGAGACTTGGGCATCATCATCACTGATGACCTAAAATCATCAAGCAGACCTCTAAAGCAGTAGGTAGGCTAGGGGTGTTAGGGTGTATTAGTAGGGTATCACAAGTCGTAAGAGGGAGGTAATAATCCTCTGTACAAGACATTGGTTAGGCCCCATCTGGAGTACCGTGCGGTACTGGAGGCCACACCTTCACAAGGACATTAACCAAATTGAGGCAGTCCAGAGAAGGGCAACCAAAATGGTGCAGGGACTGCATCAGAAGACATATAAGGACAGATTAACGGAGCTCAATATGTATACCCTTGAGCAAAGGAGGAGAGAGGTGATATGATCGAGACATTTAAACACCTTAAGGGCATAAACAAGGTGAAAGAGTCTAACATGTTTAAATATAAGAAAAATAGCAGGACAAGAGGACACAGCATGAGATTAGAGGGAGGCCGATTAAGGGGAATGTGAGGAAATTCTTTTCACAGAAAGGGTGGTAGATGCATGGAATGGCTTACCACAAGAAGTGGTGGCTATGAATACAGTGCAGGGCTTCAAACAGGCATGGGATAGGCATAAGGGAGCAATACAAATGACTATGAATAGATAGGTCACTGACAGAGCAAAGGCCGATTGCACATTTATAAGGTAGAAAAAGAAATGGGCAGACTGGATGGGCCTTGCGGTCCTTATCTGCCGTCAACTTCTATGTTTCTATGTTTCTATGTTTCATGGCGTTATTCGGGCCCGAAGGGTGATTTCGCGCAGTGACAGTGAAATCACCCTTCGGCCTGAATACCGCCATAACAGTGACATCATTCATGAGAAAGGGTCTCAAAACCCCATGTTGAAAATTTGTGCAAAATCTAAAAATGACTGTTTTACGAGCGCATGTTATGCAGCGTTCCGCATGAGGCTCGTCAAGTTCGAAATTTCATTTTACTCCAGATTTTCAACATTGCCATTTTACCACACCTTCCTATGAGCAGTACAGCTGTCATTTTCCATCTCACCCAAAATGTGTTTCTCACGTCAATGAAGCGCAGGAATGGCGAACATGGTCGGTGTTCAAATCAATGTACGGACAAATTAAGAAAATCACAGTGACACTGTTCATGAGCAGAGGTCTTAAATGGTTATGTTGAAAATTTGGTGCGAAAAATTCCTAAAAGCAAACTGTTTCTGATGCGTTCGCAGTTCTTACGCAGGCTCGTGAGTTCGGAATTTTAATATTTTCACTCCAATTACTTCCAAATACCTAAACAGCACATAGAAGCAAGCAACATTCAACATTGACAAATGCTTGTTTATGCTTGAGGGAGTATATGTAAGGCATTGGGTTATTTAGTTTTACCATATAGAATAGGTAATTGTACCACAGGCATGTCCACCTTTCCAAGGGTAGTAGGATGCTCATTGGTAGAGCCCCATGAAATTATTTTTATCTTTTTATAATTTTTATATTTATTTTTCTAGAATTTCGTGTTATTTCTTTTTATTTATTGAAAATTTAGTTCTATTTTTTGTTATCACATTTGCATTAATAAAATACCCCCAAATGATCTCATACACATAGAAATACCTAGTATATGGCATCATATTAAACAGCATTATGCAATGGCCTTGAAAGGTTTTATGGATCAAACAATTCACTGCC
This sequence comes from Neoceratodus forsteri, assembly GCA_016271365.2. Lineage (NCBI taxonomy): Eukaryota > Metazoa > Chordata > Ceratodontiformes > Ceratodontidae > Neoceratodus > Neoceratodus forsteri. The sequence continues at coordinate 636,718,610 of CM057450.1, read as the reverse complement.
ACTTCCTTATGGACTGTCTCTGTGGTAACAACTGAGTCTAAACAACAGCTACTGCAAGCGTTTATTTGTTTTTTGCCCCAAAAAAGTCATTTTTTACTTTTTTTCATGTGTTTGTTTTCATTTTATTTCATTTTATACTTTGATTTTCATTTTATTTCTTGCTATTTCTTATTTAAGAAAAACATGGAGCTCTACTCATTGGGAGTGATGTGCTTTTTTTTTCATGGAAGAGTATATACTGCTAGATTAACATGATTATGGTCATGAGATGAATGCCAATTAAGTTGTGAACTGCACTGCTACTAATGAAATAATGTGTAGTATTGCCAAAATTCAGAAAATGTAGAAAAAAGTTACAAATATACGGCCAAATTTTTAAATGGTGATGCAGGGCTTGTGTCAAGCCCTAAGTTGAACCTGTTTTTTGTCACAGCTGTGCCAAATACCTTTGCCACAACTCACCCAATTTTCTATTCTTGGGTGCTGTTGCAACAGTTTCCTCACTTTATGGCAGCTTGCACCAAATATTTGGTGCAAGCCCTGTAAAAAGGGCCCCCCGATTGCCACAAGCTAGACCTGGGAAAAGCAGGTCTAACCTGCAGCACTTGGCGCACGGGATGGAAAATCCTGATCGCCAGCTAGGAGAATGCCACAAGCCCCGTGCGCCATATGATCAGCATGCCAGGTGCTTGCTACATTCTCAGGGCTTCGAAAATCTGACCCACATTGGGGCATCACCAGTAGAAAACAAGAAGTTATTATCCCTCTGTACAGACAGCTGGTGAGACCACATCTGGAGTACTGCGTGCAGTTCTGGAGACCCAATCTACGCAAAGACATAGACAGGATGGAAGCTGTCCAGAGGAGGGCAACTAAAATGGTGCAGGGTCTGCACCGGAAGACATATGAAGAGAGACTTAAGGAGCTTAATATGTATAGCCTTGAGGAAAGGAGGGAGAGGGGGGACATGATAGAAACTTTCAAGTACCTCAAGGGAATCAACAAAGTCCAAGAGGGTAGCATTTTTCAAAAAAAGAGGTGTAAAAGAACAAGGGGGCACAATTTGAAGATAGAAGGGGGGGCGGCTCAGAGGTAATTTAAGGAAGTATTTTTTCACAGAGAGGGTTGTGGATGTATGGAACGGCCTTCCAGAGGAGGTTGTGGAGTCAAAAACTGTGGTAGAATTCAAGCATGCATGGGACAGTCATAAGGCAATTCTAGGGGGTGGGGGTAGGAAGAAGTAGGCTGCTGGTTAACTAGGATCTGCAGCTTATCCATCAGGTAGGGAAATGGGCAGACTGGGTGAGCCAAGCAGTCCTTATCTGCCGTCAAATTCTGTTTCTATGTTCTATGTAACTGTGCCCGAGATTGTAAAATTGAGCGCAGTTGCAGTGAAGGGGTTCGGCACACTGCCAAAACCTAAGTGTCGAGGCACAAAAATCCGGCCCAGTTTGTTTAAAATAGGGTAGCTTTGGAACCGTTAGGGCTAGAAGCATATTGTTATTGAAAGCTTTGAGTCAATTAAGATGATACTACAATATAAGATATAGCTATAGCTACCATATATCAATATAAAAAAAGCATAAAATTGTCCACTAAATTGCTGAAGTCCTGTCATTTCTAACAACAAATTATATTGACATGTACAGACACGTAGCGACGCATGAGAACTGTATTGTTAGGATCGATACATGTTGATCAGATGCCAAGCTTTCATTTAAAAAAAAATCTTATGTTTCTGTGATTAGTAGTTTATATGTTACAGATGCAACTTTCGAAATATAATTTAAATCATTATAAAATATCATAAAAGATTATTTTTGGAAATGGTCAGAAGATATTAGTGGTTGTTCTAAGAATAAACAAATTATTTTTTAGTTAAGAGTGTTCTTATCACATGTTCCATTAAATATTACTCATAAATGCATCAGGGCCAGTTCAGGATCCCAGGAGGAATGCATCCAGCTGGAATTTGTGGAAAGACCTGATATAGAAGGGGAGGGGACCTTTATGAGGTTTCACCTTTCTAACTTGATATATCATACAGGGATTTTGGAAGATGTCAGTTAGAATCCCAGTTGAAGTCCTCCTATACTTTTTTATTTTAAAAAATTGATTTACCCAGGATAGCCTAGCTGAGTTGTAACATCTCATTTACAGTGGGGTCCTACCTCTACCTATTTCCATAGATGGGTGCACTAGAGCACTGAGTGGCTAAGTGACTTGTACAAGCTCACACAGTGAGTACTTGGCTCTTTAAGAGTTTGAACCTGTGAGCTCCTGGTTCCCAAGCCAGTGCTCTAGCCACTAGACCACTGCCTCTGTATATGGATGTGAGGAGATGACCCAGCTTACCAGGGTGTGTTTAGAGGACTGTAACTCATGCCTGGTGGTGTACAATACTAGTTGTGACAAGTTTAGTTCCTTTGTTCCTTTGTCTTGGTCTAGAAAGTTTGGTACCTGGGTCAAACCAATCTGAATTTATGTCACCCAAGATGATTAACTTACACTTCAGATGACTTGTCCTGCATATTACATTTTTAATCACATCAAACAAATGGTCTGAGCAGTTGTCTGTCATGCCTGTGTAGCCTGGGGGCTTGCATCAGTTTTAGATTTGGCATGCACCCCGCATTTCAATAAAGGTTATGATGACATCAGGATTGTTTATTTATTTATTTATTAGATCATCGATTTACAGACCTTTGAGTCAAAGACTCATTTACAAAGGCACCTCGTCAAGAGAGCAATACATCACAGCAAACAAAACAGTACAGTACAGTACATAACGCTTAGATTAAAAAAGCAACCAGTGTTGCAGGAATTCACTGGTGGTACAAGTTTGGTAATAGGTAGATCACAGTAGTCATAATATAGGTACATGAGTACAACGTCAGGTAGCAACCAGAGATATTTTATTACATTAGTCAGCAGATGTTGCCTGAGACCCCAGGCATATACAGCAAAAGTAGACAGGGCAAACCCAGCCTAGGGGTGAGGGCAAGAGGCAGGTGGGGGATTATGTACAGTTGCAGCAGCGAGTGCTTGTCAGATGGCTTCTGAGGGAGACCTTGAAAGGACAAAGCTTAGTGGAGTCAGCTATGTTGGCTGGGGAATTGAACCAGGAGGGAGCACTATAGCAAAAGGATATCTGGGCCATAGAGGTCCTTAGTTAGTCCCATGCTTTGAACAGATCTAATTTGGGGAAGATCCTGCGAATATTGGAGTGAATTAACCAAACTGCTTTGACTTGGGCAAGCTAGTGGACTCACCGGGAGTACAGTGAGAGAGAGCTGAGGACCAGGACTGAGCTCTGTGTGACTTGCAAGCAAGAGTAGCAACATGCAGCAATCTCTTTATGTCCTAGGTCAATGCTCTTGAGTCTGACATCATGTATATTATGATGGCTTTGATGAAGAACTGGTTGGGGGGGGAGGGGAAAGGCTCTCCTGAGTTATTCAGAGGCACACCAGTAGGAGGGTAGTGATCCTGGATCTACCTGGCTAAAGGTATGGGTTAAAACCAAGTAAAAATCACTATGAGAGGGATGCAAGCCATAACAGGGTATGCTGTTGCTCATGAGGAAGCACAAATGCCAGGACAGACAGCATCAAGAGTAGATGGGCATGATGACTGATTGGTTTTGTGGCGCTTAGGTGGAGTTGGTCAGCAGTGTGAAATTAACAGTATTTGGAATATTCTGGTGACTAACTAGTTAGGACTACCACTATGAGGCAGCAGGATGGCAGTGTGATAACTGGCAGGATTGAATTTATGCAGAGTAATGTTTGCAGCAGCTGCATGACAGACCAGTGTCTATATATGTTTCAAAAATGTAGCCCCTGGACTGCTGCAGCTGACACAAACTTTGACAGAAGCGTATGCCACAGTTCCATCATTCTGTCAGTAAACTAATATTCCCTAATATTTCTCTTCAAAGGATGTGAGCACTCCAAAACCTGATACATAAACCCCCAAGGAAATGTTCTAGGCTGGACTGCATAAATATGGTAGTGTTGAGCTCTGCTTTGAAACTTTTTCTTAAATTTCTTCAATGAATAAATGAAAGTTTACATTACAGCCTTTGGAGTGTGTTCATCCTTTGAAGAGAATTAGCTGATAGCGCTTTCTGTGAGAAGCACCTGTGGTCACGGAGCTTGAGGTTCCGGCAATCATTTCCAAATATTTGTTCTAAATCTTCTACTCTTAATTAACAAATTACTGCATATCCTCTTGTTCTGTCATCTTTTGAATGTCAAATAATTTCATTGGACCTGATGGAGCACCCCTCTTTGAGTGTTTTGGATCATGTCATCTTTCCACCACTGTTTGAGTTCTGATAGCTTATCCTTGCAGTTCAAGATCTCAGAATAATCTGTTCATTTAGCTGCTTTTAATTTAACCATTTCTAGTCTGTCAATGTCTTTTTTTGTAAAATGGTAACTAGAAATGCACACTGTATTGCAGGTATAGCGCAACCAATGGTCTGTACTGTTCTAATAATACAATTTGTTTTTGATACAGGTTAGCATTTGATTACATCTATTTTCTCTATCTGCACTGTAGTCCCATTTCAGCTTACTACTGACCATGACAAAAAAAACAAGCATTTGTCAATGCCAAATGTTGGCTTGCTGGTCTTGGCACTGGTAGTGCAGGAGTTAGAGAGATGCATAATGGGAATGGCAGTGAAGTATTAAATTAACCCCAACCCCCACCCTCACCCTGCAGAGACTGACAGGCATTTGGAGGTGTTCCCTTGGGTTGTCGACCATAATGTTCACACCATTCCACCTCACTCCACCCTGCAGACACTGACAAGTGTTGCAGTGTGCCTTGGGGTCTTCAGTCCTTACGCTCACCCTATTCCATAAGGAGATAAGCTTAGATGGGTGCAACAGAGGAGAATGGGGTGAACGTTAGGGCCGAAGATCCTGAGGCACACCTCAGTGCCTGTCACTGGCTGCAGGGTGGGGGTGGGGGTGGAATGGCATGAGCATTACGGCCGATGACTCCAAGTCACACCCCCGATGCCTGTCAGTCTTTACAGGGTGGGGCGTGATGGTTGGAAACCCTAATGCCCTGGGTGTTTTTGTTGGTAATTTTGCTCCACATTTTCAACATGGGCTTTTTGGGACCCCACCTCATGAACAGTGGCACTAGCATTTCATTACTAAATGCCAAAAGGTGATTTCGCACAGTGACTGCGCCATTTGGCACCACAGGTGTGAAAACACATTTTGGGCAGGATGTGAAAAATGACAGCTATACTGTTCATAAGGAGGTGTGAAAAATGGCAATGTTGAAACTCTGGAGTAAAAATATGAAAAATTGGTGAAGTAGAAACTGCGCAACGCACGCCTGCAACACAATAATGTTTTGGAATTTTTTCACCAAATTTTCAACATGGGTATTTTGGGACCTCCCCTCACAAACAGTGCTACTGTGATTTTGTTAATCTGTCCTGAAAGTTGATTCCCCACAGCGACCACGCCATTCTGTACCACAGAAAGCTAACCAAGTTTTAAATTGCATTCTACGGCATATTGGCAGTAAGGAAAGCAAAGTGCTTTTACCACTGTATACTGCATTGGTATGTCCGCATCTTGAGTACTGTGCTCAGGTTTGGTCTCGATACAAAAAGGCTGTTATTAAAAGGATGGAGGGGGTGCAACATAGGATGACTAAGAGGATTAATGGAATGTGCTATAAAACATATCAGGAGAGGCTTCAAACTTTAGGGCTATATACTTTACAGTATCGTAAGCTGAGGGGTGACATGTGCATGATATTCAGGGCACTAAAAGATGAGGCATTAAAAAAGACATAGGGCTCAGGGTAAGGAAGCATTATCAGCATGAACCCAGAAGCCATAAACTGCAATTAGAACAAGATAAGTGGAATACTTTAAAACGTAAAAAATGGTTTAGTCAAAGGGGAGTTCAATTATGGAATTCTCTTCCAAGAGCTGTAGTGAATAGTAAAACAATGGACTCATTTAAAACAGGTTTAGACAACTTTTATAAGAATAAATATAATTTAATGTAAGGTTTAGAAGGCAAGCACTAAGGACGTGAATCTATTTAGCATGGATTACCTATGAAACCTATGAAGGTGCATAAACAGATTTTGGGCAGGATGTTAAAAATGACAGCTGTACTGTTCATAAGGAGGTGTGAAAAAATAGCAATGCTGAAAATCTGGAGTGAAAATATTAAAAACTGGTGAAGTTACAAGCGCACATAGACACTGCACAACGCATGCCCATAACGCATCCATTTTTTGAATTGTTTCCTGAATTTGCAACATGGGTGTTTTGGGACTGCACTCATGAACAGTGGCACTGTTGTTTCATTAATCCATCCCAAAAGGTGATTCCACGCAGCAACTGCAAAATCACCTTTCAGGACTGAGTAACCAAATGACAGTGATGGTGTTCATAAGGTGGAGTCCCAAGAACCCCATGTTGAAAATTTGGAGCCAAAATTCCTAAAAATGGCTAAGATATCAACCTAAGTTTAAACCCCTCATTGACCCTCATTATACAGCTTACCATTATTTCTCCAGTTGGCCGGTCGGCTTTGAAGAGTGCAGACGTGTCCCAGCCCATAAAAGATCGCTGTTCCCAACCTCCAGGGGTAAGGGGGGTGCGGGGAGGTGGGTCCACAGAGGGTGGTTGGGGGTAGGGGAGGGGGGAATGGGGAATGACAAGGGACCGTTTTCTTTTTTACAGGGGGAAAAAAAGACTTTGTGGACATTATTTTTTTTTACAGGTTACCAAAAATGTTTAGGCACACTGAAGTGGGCTCCCAGTGTCCTACAATAGTGTGAGTGTGTGTGTGGAGGGCATGCTGACATGGGGATTGGGCACTCCAATGTCAGCACTTGAAATATTCCGGTGGGTGGGGGGGTCATCTGACACTGGGAGTGGGCATTTCGGTGTCGGAAACATAAATAAACAATTATTTTTGGCACACTGGGGTGGGCTTCCAGTGTGTCACACTAATTGGGGGGAGGGGGGATGCATGCTGACACGCGGATTGGGCACCCTGATGTCAGCTTTCCCGGGAAGTGTGTGGTGGGTGGCAGGAGCCACCAATGTAGAAAGCCATGCCACGGCTCATTTATTTATTTATTCAAATGGTTCACCAGGAAAGGCACACCAAACAAACAAGGTGCTCGGTGGCAGTAGCCGACAGGAACCATAGCTCCAGCCATACGCATTACTGTGCACTATAATGCACATGGCCGGAGTTTTGACAGTTGCTACCAACAGAGAGAAGGTATATCTGTGTGTCTGGTTGCGCAGGAGGGGGATGGTCCCTCTGTAATGAAGAAACTGTCCCTCATTGCAGTGGCAGATTTCTTTCAAGTGCAGTCCTCTCTCTCAAACTGCTGTCATAGACAGCTCGCCGATTCACTGGCGCCTGAGGGATGAGCCCCATAAAGCGTCAACTCATAACCATCCCTGATTGGAGCAGCATGTTTCTTTCAAGTGAAGACCGCTTCTCTCAAACTGCTGTCATAGACAGCTCACTTATTCATTGGTATCTGAGGGACAAGCCCCATAAAGCATCAACTCATAACCATCCCTGATTGGAGCAGCACTTTTCTTTCAAGTGAAGACCGCTTCTCTCAAACTGTTGTCATAGACAGCTCACCAATTCCCCAGAAAGCATCGCTGCATTGGGCAGAAACTCACACACCTTTAAAATGTCATACTGTTCCAAGATGTTTCTTGCGCATGCGCGCAAGCAAACATAAAAAGGAACACAAGAAATTTTGGTGGAAGCAAGCATGTTAGTCACATCTTCACCATCCGCAATATCCCAGTAGTTATAGCCCTGTGGCATACTGTCCTCCTGTAGATGTTCTGAATTTTGTTAAAACTTCTGACCCTGTCAATATTCACCACAAAAGCTGGCATATTATTTCTCACTCCCATTTTGCTCAATGTAAAGATATGCCTTCTCAATTCTCCTGAACTGTTCATCCATCAGTTGCTTACAGTGTCCCCATGTTTGTCTAAATGTTTGACCCATTGCATTGCCATACCACCAACATGGAGCAGTTGAAGCTGGGAAACAGTGAAGCAAATGGTAAAGATTCCAATCCCAGAGGGGGGATGGTGCTGCTTCCTGCTCTGCAGTGACCCCTGTGGTGCACCAGGGAGCTTGCACCTTCATGGGGACTATCTTCACTGCAGTGTCTGTGGCTAACAAGAGGAATGGGTAGTGCCATCTGGTTGGTGAAGAATGGTGGGGGTAACAAAGGGAGACATTTCACAAGGTCATCTGATTGATGGCAAGAATATACTTGGACTCAACACTATAGACCCCACCACCCAGAAGCTGGTGGTATACTAGTAAATAATTGGGCTAAGTGGTCATCCTGGCCCAACAACCTGGTGGCGCTGAGGGCTGAGGTGCTGGACGCCACACCTCACGCCACGTCCATGACCCGGGTTCGGGAATGAGCCCGGACCACCGGGAGTCGGCAGGGGAGAGAGAGAGGCTTGAGCATCCGATGGACTGCTCTCCTCTCTCGGGGGTGGGATCCAGGGTAGCCTGGTGCACCAGTGGCCCCTGGTGGAGACCGGTGGCACTGCTTTGCACTTGGGCGTGGAGAAGTGGGGATGATGTCGGGCAGCTGACTCCGGACATGGGTGGGTGAACCTCCGTCATGGGCTGATGGCATTGCATGCCTTACGTCCGGGGGTACCAGAACAAGGAAAAAACCTGGCTCAGAGGATCAGGCGATGGCACCAGTCTCCCATGCCCACGTCAGGGCTCCCCTTGACTGGCCTTCGATTTCCTCAGGCCACTCCCCGTCTGATGCCGGAGTCTGATGTGATGAGAGGCGCCCAGGTAGGAGGAGGGTGACCCGCCCCGGATAGGGTTAGCCAGGGGTGCTGGCATCAGAGGGAAGGGAGAGAGGAGGCACAGTTTGGGGATCCTCAGGCAGGCAGGAAAAAGGATTGGATGCCAGAGTGAGAGGACCCCGGGGCCGTGACTGGAGGGAAATAGAGATGACAAAAAAAAATCCTGGCCCAACAAGGGTACAACAAACCTCAGGAAGGGAGAAAAATCTATATGCAAAAATGAAGCTTTGATAATGAAAAATTCTACTCCATGAAAACACTGCTCATGCTTGCACCTGCTTTTAACCCTCCTCCCACTCCCAACTTTTGTCCTTTCTGCCCTATAGTCCTATTACCCTGTTTCATCCCCCCCCCCTAGTTTTCTCCTATTTCTTGGTTAGCTACATCTGAACTTTTCAACAAATAAATGTTTATACTACATAAGCATGAGCATTTCCCTGCTGTGAAGGGTATTGTTCCATTTATTTTGTTTTCTTGGTTGCAGTATATACCATAAGCATTGCTATCTTGGAGCAGCCTTTTTGTTGGATATCTTTTCCTTCTTCCTACTATTTATTTCCCTCTTCCTTCCCCCATCTCTTCCCTTGTCCTCCTGAAGCACTGCATCTTCTGTGAAAGGTTACTGCCTCAGGATATTCAGTTAACTAGTGAACTGTTATTTATACTGAAAGCTTAATTCCATTGTGTTTAAATTGTCATGCGTTTTTGTAATTTTGTAATTATGTAATTATTGTACAGTATGCCTTGTATATTGTGTATTCATTGCAAAAAAACTTTGTTAATGCATCAGTTAGCATTGAAGCAACAAAGCTAGGGAAATGAGGAGTTAGGGTTTGAACCCTATCACACCTCACCCTACCACCCCTCTCATCACACACATCTCCACACACTGACAGGCATCGGGTGCCTTGAGGTCATTGGCCCTAACTCTCACCCCATTCCATGTGTAAAGAAGCTGAGATGATACAGTAGGTGAGAATGGGGTGAGAGGCCTGATGACCCCAAGGCACACCCCGACACCTGTTGGTGTGTGGAGGGTGGGGGTTGGGTGTTAGGGGTGGGAGGTGTTAGAGTTCAAAACCCTAACACCTCATTTCCCAGCTTTTGTTGCTTCAATCCTAACTGATGCATTAATTAAGTTTTTTTGCAATGAATTTCCTTACTTTTTGAGACAGTGTAACCTTACCCGTATATGTTTGTGGGAGAGCAGGGCCCTCTGGGCCCTGTGTTCCCATCAGTTTATGGTATGTTGTGGTTGCACAGGGCTCCAAGTGCAGGGCCCAGAGTCCTGCACTCCAGTGTAATCATAAGTGTATAGACATTTTAATTAACCCTCATCTCCCTGTGGGAGCGCAGGGCCCGGAGCTCCCATCACTCCATAATGGTATCACTTTGTTGGAGTGCACCATCTATCCATAAGTGTAGAGACATTATAATGAACTTTCATCTCCCTGTGGTAGCACAGGGCCCGCTCACAGTATTGCATAATGGAGGGCCCTACAGTCCCATTACTCTATAATGGCATCCATATGTCTGGGCCCTATGCTCCCATCTACCTATAATTGTAGAGATGCAGCACAAGCTAGGAGACATTCCAAGTAACCCTTGTGCTGAAAATGGTGCAATATCTCAGTAACCATAGGAACATTTAAAAAAATTCCACCACAGTTGTAATCATGGACTGGCAACCTGCATCGTTGCTTCCTAAAGGTGTACTAAGCTGTGTTTAGCGAAAAATCTGTACCTCGAACCATTTTTGAGGTATAGGCATTGAAAGGTACTGCGTCTGCCACAATGTTATCCTATGGGAAATTTGCAAACTTTGAAATGTTATAAGTATGGAAGCGATGTAAATATTATCACCAAACCAGCACAAGTCTCATATCGGGGTAAGCCCTCTGTACCCTGAAAATTTCAGCTCGAAGGTCCTAACCATTTCTCTGCAGTGAAGTGACAAAGAAACACTAAGCTTTAGAAATCCCTTTTTGTGAGCTGAATCCCTTTTCACGATGTGTCAAAATCCCGGCAGGGCCCCTTATCACTGTTACTTAAAGCTGATGCATATGCTAGGCCTCGTAGTTGTACTGTCACAATTTTCCATGCTGTTATATGGTTCTTTACCTCTATTTTGATGGGGGAAGGAAGCTGTTGGTTGAATGTTTGTGTTTGTGTTCTTACACTGTTCAATAAAGTATATTAAATTGAAAAAAAATACAGCAGGCCATCTCAATTCTCAAATCAAATCCTTTTCGTGATCTGAAAGGGTTTTGACACCTATGAAGGAACTGGCTAGCAAAAGGGATTTGACAGCTCACAAAAGGAATCTGAGTTGTCAGACCAGATGACCCTGCAGGTAATCCCATTTCTAGGATAGAAAGGGATTTTGATAGCTCACAAAAGGGATTTGAAAACTTAATCCCTTTTGAGAGATGTCAAATTTCATGAGCCAAATCCCTTTTACAAGGTGTCAAAACCCCTTTTTGCATTGCAAAAAGAGATTGGAAGCAAGTCATGAAAAGGGATTTTAAAAATCAAAAATAAACATTCTGCTGCAACAGTAAAGTAAACCAGAGGCAGACAACTGTAAAGGACATCCACATGAGCAAAATACATACTTTAATGTCTCCAGAAGACACCCCTGGGTAAAGTTATAATGTTTTGTTTGAGCTGGAAAATGAAAACAAGATGGTGGCTCATGAAAAGAGAATTTTTCTCACAAAGAGGGATTTAATTAATTCCTTTTCACAATATGTAAAATCCCTTTTTGTGAGCCCTAAATCCATTTTTGCACCATGCAGCTATCCAAAAGACTGAACTGAGCATAAATAACTTTGGAAAGGATTAATATTTTTTCACCAAACTAATGCTGGCTAATTCTTTGGGGCAAGCTCTTTCTACACTGAAATGTTCAGAACAAAATTCCAAACAGTGTGGTTACAGTGTTATGAGGAAAAAACAGCCAAAAAAGGATAAAAAAGTGACTTTTACCATTTGTTCACTATGCGCATCATGAAATCCACAAATCCAATCAAAACTTGGTACATTAATAGAGCTAATTCATGGGACAAAGCATACCAAATTTTGTTCAAATCTGTTGAATGGTTGCAAAGTTATTAAAGTGCAAAATTTGAGGTTTAACATTAAACTGCCTACTCAACCCTAACTATAATAGTGCTACTGTGCCACTATAATTCATTGCAAGAAACTGTATTAATGTACCAGTTAGGGTTCAACTTAATGCCATGAAAGTGGGGGGTATGTGGCAATAGGGTTTCCCTACCCTAACTCCCTCAAAGCAGCAAAAGAACAAGTCTATACAAGCAACCATAGACAGCTGTTATCAGATAAGACAAACAACATACAACTGTTTCCAGGTGACACAAGACATCCAACATCCGGGTCCTCTACAGCCATGGATACACGTGCACACTGCAAAATATACACATGCACTTCTGACTGCAGAAGTGCAGGCCCTGTGGGGTCTGCATTTCTGAAGGTGCAGCTATAGATCCATGATACTCAAATAACAGTGCTATTTCTGTATGCATAAGTGCAAACTCCTGCGGAACCATGATTCTGCAGCCACAGATGCACATGTACATTGTAAGACATACACACCCACTTCTGGCTGCAGATACAAATCCACAATACCCAAGTTACAGCACTACTTCTGCAGTCATAGATTCACATACACAGAGTAAGGCATTCACACCCACTTACTTCTTGAGCTGCAGATACAAATCCACGATACCAATATTACAACACTATTTCTGTCTGCAGAAGTTCATGATCTGTGGAGCCAGCGCTTTGGCATCCATAGATACCCGTGCACACTGTTAAACATACACATCCACTTCTACAATTACACTGGTACTTTTCTAAGCAGCATTAATGGAGTATTTTTTTAAGTGCAGCATGCTGTATGCATATTTTCTAAGGTACCACATGAGGGCTACTGCATTTGTGTCATCTGGAAACAGCTGCATGTTTTTTGTCTTTCCTGATGATGGTTGTCTGTGGTTACTTGTGTGGGCTTGTCCATCTGCTGCTTGGGGGTTGGGGACTTAGGGTTGGAAACCCTAACACTACATTTCCTGCTTTTGTGGAATTAAGTTGAACCCTAACTGGTGCATTAATGCAGTTATTTGCAACAAATTTTCTTTTTATTTGTGAAGGTTAATAAACTAACTAAAAATTACAACAATACTTCTGCAGCCATATACACACATTCACACTACAAGACATACACAGTAACTCCTGGCTGCAGATAGAAATCCATGATACCCAAAGTACAACCCACTTCTAGGTTCAGAAGCGCAGCCCCACTCATGCATGATGTGGGTATGCAATTTGTGTAGGACTCTTCAGGCCCTACAAAAATACCATATAGCAGCCTTACACATGTTAGCTTAATGTATGCGTTGGCCACTCTGTGCATACATAATTTGCCTAGTGCACTTCAGTATCCATGCAAAACCCTTACCACTTTGTTAGGTGCATCATCAGAATTGGCATAAGACCTGAAATGTCCCCAATTCTCTGTACCTACTGTATATTTTAAGCCTCTATGACATCCACAGGAGTGACAGACTTGTAATCCAATGTAAGTACATGTTAGTTAGGCATTAACTGTTGAAACAATGCCACAGAAGCAGCACATTCCTTAGTAACTACATCACTATTATAAGCCAATAAGTAATTATATAAATTAATAAATTGTTATTACATAGCAATTTACAATATTAGATTGCATGTTTATTTTTAGTTCTTTTTTTGGGGTTTTACAGTATACAAGTGGTTGCTCTGGGATTAGTACCCAGTTCTACAGGTTTGCAGGTCAGTGCTTTTAACCACTACACTATACTGCAGTAAGTTCATGAGGGAATGATTTCTGAAGGATGATTTTAAGTGTCACTAACTTTATACACATTTTACCATCCTTATCCTTAATTACTGTGATTTCAGATTTCTGAGCACCAGCTTTTAGTCATTTGTAGGATATTGCGCCATCCCCCACTATGCCATGCCCCAGTCCACCCAATGTATCCCTTCACTGGGGACCCTTATCACAAGAGGGGAAATAGAGAATAGAGTTCAAATCTGTGCAGGGTGCATGGTGGGGGATTGGCTCTGTAGGCTGCTCACCATGGCTGCGTGGTGCAAGGGGACCTGGGTGACCATCATCCATGTGGTTGAGCAGGCGATTTCCTGTTTTCTCCCCCCCCACTGCCCTCCCACAGTGAGGACCCATGCATGTGGCATCTTGGGAAGGATGTACGGTGATGCATGGTGACCCAAGCCACCAAATGTGTGTCCACTGGGGACCTGCTGGAGCCACTCTAGAAATGGCGCAAGCTCGCGCTCTCCCTGCCAGGGAAGAAAGGATCTGAGTGGATGCTCCTAACCCTCCCCACTGGTCCCAGAAATGGGCATGAACCTGGCACCACGGAGCTGGTCTTTAACCAGAGATTTATATTACCATATATTTCTGTATTAGTAACTAATTTTGGTGTACCATTATTTTAGCAAACTAAATTGAGTGACTCGAAAATGAGCAACTCAATTTGGGGTGCCGATAGGGTTAGCAACAGTGGAGATATAGTGAGGTGGTTGGGATAGTGATGGATGGGGACAGAATAGCTACATCAAATGGCAGGGCTTTGTCTGGCACATGGCTTAAATAGATGAGTGCAGCCTACTGCTGCTGAGCTGGTCACCTGGCATGGCGGCTACAGATGCCACCTACAGTGATGGTGCTCCCAGTTTGGGACTACCTGTGGGTACTATTTTGAATCTGTGTGGTGTTTATTTTTCTTCTGTTCTGTTGCCCGGTCCATGCCCCCCGTTCAGTGTCCCCGAGTTGATTATATTTAGTTGGGGTTGTGGGGCTGCTCCCCACAAGGGATGCCGGGAGCATAGCCCCCTGCATTAAACACTTATTTCCTTGCTGTAGCCATTTTGGAATGTGCAGATGTAGATTCCTTGCTGATTTCATAGTCAGCGCTATGTACTCGCTCTTGTGTAAGTTATTGGAGTTATTTTTGCTATTTTGACATGGCATCCTAATTTTTTTCAAATTGTCATAGTTTTCCTTTTTAGTGTTATCTTCATTTTTAATTTGCTCATCAAGAATTGTAAGCTTATTTTCAATCTCTATAGCCCTTACTTATTTGTATTCCTCTATGCTGCTTCTGAGATTATTACTCCTTGTAAAGTTGTCTTAAAGGTGTCCCAAATGTTATTCACATCCACTTCATTATTCTGAAAAAAAAAATCAGAAATAGCCTTTTTAATCTTAAGCTTAAAGTTAGAATCTTTTGGCAAATAGTTGTTAAATCGCCAGATCTATTTTCTGTTACTGTGAAAATCTAATGAACAGGAAAACTTTACTGGTCAGTGATCAGATAGTAATGTGTATTTGATTTGTGAATTAAGGCAGAAACACTCCACCCAGAGAGGCCTGGATATTAACACATAGTCTAATCTAGAACTGGAATCATGTCTAGCGGAAAAGTAAGTATATTGTTTTACATCACCATAAATTAGTCTCCACACATCAACCAGCCCATTACTGTTTGAAAAATTACCAAGAATATGTTACTTATATTTATTCCATCCTTTGGGAGGAGTGGATTTGTCCAGACCCTCTTCCAATAAACTATTCATGTCACATCCAGTTACTACATATTCATATTCCCACAGACATCATATCCTGTTAACAGAAGAAGAAAAAAGGACCGAAATTGTCTGGATGGAGTGTAAATGGAACCAAAGGTATAAATCAGATTAGTAAATTGTACCTTAAAAAACATTCTTCCCACCTCATCACTGCAAGAAAGTAAAATCTTACCAGAAAAACTTTTACTCACTAGTAATTCTGCGCCTTTACTGTTGCCTTTAGATGAGTGGGAGAAGTAAACGTCTTTAATATTACCCAGTGGTGGAGCCAAAGGGGGGGGCTGGGGGGGCAGTCACCCCTCCTGGCTACCCCCAATGTGAGTAGTGGTGCCCCTCCATCTTTATTCACTGTTTAGTGCCCATTGTGGAGCTCATGATTGCTTGAAAGCCCCCCCAGCTCCCAAACCTGTCTCTGCCACTGATATTACCTCTTTTATTTTTTTATCCATTATTTTTCAGATAAGTTTCTTTGAGTGCAGTAATGTCTATTTTTGTGTCTGTTATTGTTTTAAGCACCCTATACCTCTTAACAGGACTGTTTATTTTCATTCATGTTCCATGTCATAAATTTTAATGTAGTACCCATCTGTTAGATCTTGAGAAACAGGCATAATGATAGCACCCTACTAGTCAGGCAGTGCATATCAAAGTATCACTAAAAATCTGATCTCCACCGAGTAACCTCATTCCTCCTGCCTTCATTACCCCTGCAACTGCCCCCCCCCCCAGTGATGCCATGGACCCTGCCTGGCATCAATAACTCCCTTACTTGGCATGTTGATATGTACAAAAGCTATTGCCACCTGAACCACAGAATAGAGTATGTCATAATAATCAGTCAGACTCTCACTGTTAACCTCTAAATGCCCTCCCTTTCATATTTTCATGAAAAAAACATTTTACTAATGATCTGGGGTGACATTCCAAATTCCTTTCTTAAGTGCGAAACATAGACTAGCATGATATTAACATATCACTCCCCCCAACAAATGAACCACAGAAAGAAAGAAAAAAATATTGTTATGCATCAAACATCCAGACTGGAAATACAAAACATGAGAAAAAAAATTCCACTACAACCAGTCATTTGATTTGCCTTTGTCACCCTTCAGTTGCAGAAAAAAGGTCAGGCAGGTGGATTTTCAAGTCCTTAAAGACCTTTTCAATGCAACTGTAAATTAGGATCTGACTGTTCAAGAAGACCATTAGTCTTGCAGGATAAATTACCATTGATGTGATCTTCCCGGTCCAAGGAGTCTGTTGAATATAGGAATATTTTTTTCCTAAGTTTCCAAAGTTCTTGTGAAAAATCTTGTCATATTTATTTCTTGATCTTGAAAAGGGAAATTTTTATTTTGTGATATGGCTTTACTAATTCTCCATTTGTCCTCAGAACGCATTAGCTTGACTATCACAGGACACGACTCTTCCTTGTCCCTTATTTTATTTGGGGAACCAATCAAATGAACTCTGTCAATCTCAAGTGTTTCTGAACTGGATTCTAAGAGTTTAGTGAAAAGATTAGAAACTGTGCATTTTAAGGAAGTAACTTTTTCCCATTTGGTCAGAATTCCAAAAATTCTTAAGTTCTTCTGCTTTACCTTATTTTCTTGGCCATCTTGTTTAGTGGATATTTGCTGTATTTGAACATTAAGATTTCTGACGTCCCTGATTATAGGATGCATTTTATCTTCATGGTCAGATTGCCTGTTTTCCAGCATTGCTATGTTTTTAGACACTTCTTCCATTTTGTGTTCTAGAGTATCAACCCCCCTTTTTTAATTGAATATACTTTATTGAAAAAGAAGAAGCACAATAACAGAACACAAATAACACCACAATAGTCCAGAACATAAGGTAATGAGAGAAAAAAAAATACTAACAACAATGAAACACAAACACCACTAACCCCCCCCACCGAGTTTGGCATTCAAAGAAAAAAGGAAGACATACAGGAAACTAGAAAAAATGAAAACTGGAAAGACAACAAGTAAAGGGTCGCACTAACAAAAAAAAATTGTTCAGGGGACTAAATTAGGACTAAGCCCCTTAAGCACTGCCAGAAACTGAAGACAATACAGCATAAAATGATTCCCAGCAAGAACAAAACAAGCCAGGACAATGACGAAGAAAAAAAATTTGCTTTTCTACATTTAGAGCTTGTAAAATCTCCGTGTGACATTTTTTCTGGGTGGAAATCACATCATTCATCCAATGGTGAAGATACACCATTTTTGCTGCAACTGTGCTTAAGGCCATGTGGCCTTTATGAGGCCCAAATAGTTGCGGAGGGTATGAGTCAATTAGGCATACCTCAGGGATAAAGAAATCTTCCAAACCTAAAAACAGGTCCAGGAAATTCCAGATGGTGTTCCAGAAGGACTCACCCTAGGACAGTCCTACAATAGATGTTTAAGAGTGCCCTCAGCGAGACCACATCTGGAACACACTGGGGAAGCAGCTTTTCCCATCCTGTATAATTTCTGTGGTGTAAAATAGAGGTTATGGAGAATTTTGAATTAAACTAACCTGTACCTATCCTGCTTAATGTACCTATAATGATTCTTCCAAATCGTGCACCAGGATTCTGAATTCCATTAAAAACCTAAGGCCTGCTGTCAATAATAACAAAACCACAAAGGATTACTGGGATCAATAGTCTGAAATACCCAATACAGACCGGATGCAGAATGGGGCTGTCCAGCCATAAAGATAAGAGTATCCAAACTATTGCCCACAGCCCTCAACCAGGGGTAGGGACCAAAATGGGACATACTAACTTGGGTCAATCAGAGAAATTTAAAAGAAAAAGAGTGGGAAAACTTGAACCACTCCTGAAAGAAGGCAAATGACATGAGCTTATCCTCCTCTAAAAGACATCCACCATGAGGTGCAACAACTGAGGGCAAAAAGAAGAGGGAATGGGGCGGAGGGTGATCTGAATATTAGAGTTGCCAATAAAGGGTTGGGTATGAGTCTTAGACTAGTTGAGTCCAAAATAAAAAAACAACTGAGAATGGGTTGTGAGTGACCAGAAAAATTGGGGTTGCTTTAAGGGATGTTGGCAGCTGGGATGGTTTAATGAAGAGGAGGCTACAAAGATGAAGCCCTGATAACCAACATAAATCCCTTTTTATGGGAGCCAAGAGGGAGTGTAGCCAGCTGCAAGCCCACCATCAACAACCTGCCCCCACCAGAAATATTTATTGCCATGGAGGCACCATAATACAGGAAGAAGTTAGAGAGCTTCAGGCCCCCCAGTCACTTTGCAATTGTCAATTTGAAAAAGGCCTACTGGACTACCTTTCCCTGCCAGAGAAATTTGTTAGCAAAATGTTGAAGCTTAAGAAACCAGGATTTGGAAACAAAAAGATACAACATACCCAACGGATATAAACGCGGGGAGAACATTCACTTTGATAATGTTGATACACCCCCAGAGAGAGAGAGAGAGGAAGAGCCTACCAACATAGCAAATCCAGTTTGATGGTAGTAAGCAAGGGCACTAAATTATTTTTTAACAAGCTCAGAGGGGCATCTGGAAAGCTTTATGCCTAAATAAGTTAACATAGGGGGTTCCCAGAACAAACTACTCAGAACTGGTATAGGCGACAACCAAACGATTGTCAAGCCCCAAACATAAAATTAGTAATACTTCAAAAAGAATTCATGCTAAGGCAACACTGGGATGAAAAACAACCCCAAATGTTTGGTTGTCTGATTCAATACCTCGTTTATTTGTTAAAACTGCATGATGCAGCATGACCACTTACGCCAAACGTCTTCGAGCATACTCTTGTGCTCTTCTTCAAGGTGTTTTATAAGCCAAAGTTACTGAGAATTTCTGAAGTTCTGACAAGGTATCAGGGATCGAAACAAGGAGGTCCTCCACATGCAATAAAAGGTCGTCAGCATAAGCAAAGAGTTTATAGCCTACAGCCCCACCATGATCCCTTTTATAGATGGATTTCATTGGAGACTGCCTATCGGGATTCTAAATACAGATTAAATAAAAAGAGAGAAAGTAAGTTTATTTGTTAAAACTGCATGATGCAGACGATGCAGTCCTTTCGCTTCTCACCCGAACCCTGCCTCCCTACAGGTCTCCCTCCAGCACTTCTTCAACCAGACAGAGTGCTGGTTCATAGACCACAGATTGGTCATCAATCTAAAAAAACCAAAAAACAATGCTTTTCACCCACCACCGAAGCAGGGCCAGAAACTCCCCCCACCCAGATACTTTCCAGCACTCAACACCCCCTTGAACAAGTGTCCTCTTACAAATAGCTGGGCATCACATTCGATCCTGCCCTCACCTTTCACTCCCACATTAGCACCCTCTCCTCTGCCACCACCACACGGATTGGCCTTCTTTACCGCCATAGGCACTGCCTATCCCCTTAAGCGCTCCAGCTGGCTGTCACCTCCTCAGTCCTGTCCCTTGTGGACTACGGCCTTCCAATCTATGCAGCCACAGATAACACTATGCTCAGATGTCCATCAATAAGGCCTGCAGGCTCCTGACTGGTGCTGACAGATGCACACACCTGCTCACTCTACTCCTTTGCCAATGTGCTCAATTTTGAGGAGAGGCTCCTCTATCAGTCCTGCCTACTGACCAAAAAATTCTCCTAGGTCTCTCCCCTCCTGGGGTGACCTCAACCCTCCACCATGCTACTCCCACTGTCTCTACCCAGAGTGCCTGCAAGTCCACCCTCCTTGTCCCTAGGGTCAGGACCTCGCTCACCCAGAGGTCTTTTTGCTACAGGTCCCCATCCTGGTTCAATTCCCACCCTGCCACTATCATCAGCCTCCCTAAAATTGGTCCTTTCCAAACTGCACTCATGAACCACATATTTGCTACCCGCAGCTGTAGGTGTGCATAATCAGCTGGGTTCCCATACCTGGCAGGCCCCACCTACTTTGTTGGGCCCAAAGTTACTCTACCTCCTACTGTAACAATGTCCCCCTAGGATAGCTACCATCGAGGAAAAGAGGGAGAGGGGGACATGATAAAAACCTTCAAGTACCTCAAGGGAATCAACAAAGTCCAAGAAGGTAGCATCTTTCAAAACAAGAGGTGTGCAAGAACAAGGGGGCACAATTTGAAGATAGAGGGGGGTCGGCTCAGAGGTAATTTAAGGAAGCATTTTTTCACAGAGAGGGTTGTGGATGCATGGAACGGCCTTCCGGAGGAGGTTGTGGAGTCAAAAACAGTGGTGGAATTCAAGCATGCATGGGACAGTCGTAAGGCAATTCTAGGGGGTGGGGCAGAAAGAAGTAGGCTGCTGGTTAACTAGGATCTGTAGCTTATCCATTAGGTAGGGAAATGGGCAGACTGGGTGGGCCAAGCGGTCCTTACCTGCCGTCAAATTCTATGTTTCTACCTCACCACACTAGTGCACTGCTTGCATTATTGCTCTAATTGCCTAGCTGCCACCTTGTATAGGCCAATATATTATCTTATGTATAGTTGCTGCTGCCATTACAACCCTGTCTGTACACTTCTAATTTTGCACCTAATGTACTATTATATCTGTTCTGTAACTATGTAACCCTGTGATTGTCTCTGTATACTTGTCGTGGAGCCTTTGGAAATGACTCCATGACTCAAAGGATTGTAATTCTGATATATATAAATAAAATAAAATACAAAAATATTTAAGTAAGTAACTGTTTATGTAGTGCTCAATCCCAGAGGCTCTGGGCGCTTTACAAAATACAGAATACATAAAACCAGCAAATCACATTAGACTGGTGACGACAGTCAGTAGATTCAATAAATAAATAAACAACAATAAAATAACAGCGTCAATAAACAATCTATGACTGGCCACCAAAAGCTTCTTAAAATAAATAGATCTTCAGACCCCACTTAAAAGCTTCCACTGATGGAGCCCCCCTCAGAGATCTTGGCAGTGACTTCCACAGGGCCGGGCTGGCCACCTCAAATGCACAGTCTCCTGAGGCTTTCAGCCTAGACCTGGGAACCACCAGGAGGCTCTCGGTGGAGAAATGGAGTAGGCGTACAGGGCGGAGAGAAGTCAGGTCACTCAGGTAACCTGGGCCTGACCCGTATAGGGTCTTACAGGTGAGCAAGCTCACCTTGAAGGTAATCCTTCACCTCACCTCACCAGCAGCCAGTGCAGATCATGCAGGACCGGAGTCACATGGCAGGACCTGGGATTGGGAAGACCTGACAGCAACCTGGCTGCCGTGTTCTGCAACAGCTATAGGCGATGGAGAATACTCCCACTGACCCTGAAGTATAGAGCGTTACAGTAGTCAAGCCTTAATGTAACAAAGGCATGCACCAGTGAGATCAGATCACCGGGCGGAATTAAGGCTTTAATCCGGGCAACATTCCTTAAATGGTAAAAACCACTCCAGATGATGGATGACACCTGAGCCTCAAGTGTCAATCCGTCGTCAAGGATGACGCCCAGATTTTTCACCCTAGCGGAAGCTGCCAACTGGGCAGGGCCTTAAAATAAGCCCATACCCAATCCAGCTTCATCCACACCATGCTGGCGACCAGGCTCAAGCACTAGTATCTCCATCTTGTTGTGGTTGAGTATTAGCCTGTTAGGGGACATCCAATCTTGGATCTTGGCCAGGCATTTATTTAGCACCTCTACAACATCGCTCGTCCCAGGGGCAAAATACATATACAGCTGGGTATCATCTGCATAGCAGTGTATTGTCTAATAATCTTATCTAGGGGTAGCTTATATGCTGCAAACAACATAGGAGGCAGGATCAAACCCTAGGGAACTCCATAAGGCAGAGACTTCAGACAAGAGGAGAAATTCCCCCGTTGCATCTTGCCCATAAGAAAGGACTCGAACCAGTGGATGACAGTACCAGTGAGTCTGCAGAGCTCCTTCCAGTGACCCAGTAGCACTACATGATCCACAGTGTCAAACGTTGAGGAGAGATGGAGGAGAGATGGAGGAGAACAAGAACTGAATGGTCTCCTTTATCTCTTGCCCTGAGGAGATAATTTTATATCTAACTAACGCTGTTTCAGTGCTATGCCTTGACAAAAATCCAGACTAGAATGGCTCATAGATGTCATAGGCCACAAGGTGTGCCTCAAGCTGTAAGGCCACCACTTTCTCAACAACCTTCCCCAAGAATGGGAGGTTGGAGACTGGTCAGTAATTCGCCAAGATGTCAGGATCAAGTGATGATTTCTTCAAGAGGGGCTTCACCAATGCCTCTTTCAAGGCATCAAGGAAAAACCCTCTGAAAGCAAACACAAGACAATCTCAGCGAACACTGGGCCAACATACTCTACACACCCCAATAAGTGATGAGTCAGGCCCAGGTCCAGTTCATAGTAATTGGGCCGCAGCTTTGAAATTAGCTCAATGACCTCTGCCACCCCTCACTGGTCTAAACTCATCCCAGACAACAGGAGTGCCTCTGACCACCCAAGGCCCACCAGTACGGGGCTGGTCAAGCCCCGCTGGGGAGATCCTGGTCCTAATGGAGGACACCCTGTCAGAGAAGAACTGAGTGAACTCCTTGGACCATGCGACTGTAATTGCTCTTTTTGACTACAGACAGGCCGGGTAAAGTAGCCTATCTACAGACAGAAAGAGCAGAACCGGTCTGTTCTTCCCTGTGGCAATCTTCCCTGAACAGGAACTCTGCCTTCTTATGGTTGACTGCCCTTTGATATTCACGGTAATGAATTCTTAAAGCCAGTTTGTCCTCCATGGACTGGGTCCACCTCCAGCAATGCTCCAACTTATGACCCTTGGTCTTCATCTCCTTGAGAGTCCAATCAAACCACGGGGGTCTCAAGCGAGAATAACTGAGTTGTATACAGATTGATGCAACTGCATTGAGTGTCTTGGAGACAGCACTATTATAGGCTGTCACCACCTCGCCCACACCTGCTGTACACACAGCCCTCACACTAGACAAGTCTAATGCTGCCAGCAGTCCCTCTGGGGACAGCCCCCTCAATAGGTGGTAGCGGACCATCTCAATAGGGGAGGGACTAACCGGGGGGGGGGATACGAGAAATCCACTGTGCAATGATTGGACCAAATCAATCTTGAGATCAATGACCTCAAGCCCCAGTGAGAATACTAAATCCAAGGCATGGCCATGGTTGTGGGTCACAGAAGCAACAACATGTGCAAGGCCCAGTGATATCATCGTCTAGAGGAAATCATAACCAAAATGAAAGAGTTCATCGTCGATCCAGGCATTAAAGTCACCCAGAATCAACCACCTAGGCAACTCCAACACTCTGTCGGTGATGAAGTCTATGACTTCGTACAAGAATTCCCCTTCTTGGCCCAAAGGTCAATAAACGAGGAGGATCCTGCAGCCTGCACCTGGACTCCCATGCACCACCATGCATTGAAATGATAAAATAGAACCCACTGGTGCACGAAGAAGCTCAAATCAGATCTAAAACAGATGGCCACCCCCCCCACCCCTGCACTCCCACCTCGGGCAGTGTACTGTGGAAAGGGGGCACCCTGTCTTGTCACCTGATGCAACTGAATGGAAGCAGATAATACCCTATTAAACCAAATCCAGGTGACAGGGTTCTGAAATAAAATTTTAGCCCATGTAATAAACTCCTGAAGCAACCCAAAGCTTTGAAGGACACCAAAATGATAGGGCCAAGATACCTGATTGAAAGCTTTCTCCATGTCCAGGGAGACCAGGGCCACAGGGGACCTGCACCCCCTGGCAGCAGAGATCAAATAATGGAGTTTACATACATGATCAGCGAACAACCACCCCCACATAAAACCTACCTACTTGGCCCCTATGCCCATCCCAAATGTGAGGAAGGTGGTTGGCAAGCACTTTAGCAAATATTTTTAAATCCAGATTTATAGCAAAGCAAAGCAAATTTTTAAAAACCAAAGCGCAAGCACAATACAATATTAAATCCAACATACACCATTAAATATAAAATCAATGTAAAATCTAAGAGATATACAATAAAAAGGCAGCAAACAGTAAAACTAAATATTGTCCCTGAAAGCTAAATTAAATAAATATGTTTTCAATGAGGACTTGAAGGTCTCGACAGACAAGCACTCTCTAATCCGATGAGGTAGAGAGTTCCACAGGGTTGGGGCTACAAAAGAAAAAGCCCTAGCACCTAATGTTTGAAGATGGACCATGGGAACCTCTAGCATTCCCTCACTGACGGAGCGAAGTGGGCGTGAGGGGGGGTAAAGCCGAAGGAGGTCTTGCAAGTAACTTGGTCCCTCTCCATGTAGGGTCTTGTAGGTCAGCAATGGGACCTTGAAGGTGATCCTCCATCGCACCGGCAGCCAGTGCAGTTCGCGCAGCACAGGGGTGATATGGCTAGTTCTTGACAACCCTGTCAACAACCTGGCAGCAGCGTTCTGTACCATCTGCAGGCAATGGAGATCCAGCCCCGGTAACCCTAAATATAGAGCATTACAGTAGTCAAGACGAGAGGACACAAAGGCGTGGACCAACACAGGAAGGTCCTCAGGAGGAACAAGGTGCTTTATCTGGGCAATGTTCCTCAGATGATAAAATGAGATCTTGACAACCGTTGACACCTGCGCTTTTAGTGTCAGTTCGTTGTCAAGCACAATGTCCAGATTTCACACCCGTTCAGAAGGTCTCAACTGGCTGGCCCCAAGCACAAGGCCAGACGGTTGCCCAGGAGTCAACTTCTCTACCCGCTGACCTGGGTCCACTACCAACACTTCAGTCTTATCTGGATTTAATCTCAACCAGTTAGCACTCATCCAGTCCTGAATCTCAGTGAGGCAGTTGTTAAAGACCGAGATTGCACTATTTTGTTCGGGTACAAAGGACATGTAGAGTTGAGCATCATCTGCATAGCAGTGAAAACTCAGCCCATACTGCCTTATAATGTCTCCTAATGGCAGCACATACACCGTGAACAACATGGGGGCCAATACGGAACCCTGCGGCACCCCACAGAGCAGTGCAATGGGGGGCTGAGGAAAGAAACCCTGATACCACCCTCTGAGTCCTACCCATGAGGAAAGAATGGAACCATCTGAGGACCATCCCAGACAGTCCACAGAGCAGCCACAAGCATGCCAACAATACCCCATGATCCACGGTGTCAAATGCTGCTGAGAGATCAAGGAGGACCAAGATCAAATGATTCCTCCGATCCCTTGCTATCAGAAGATCATTAAGTACTCAAACCAATGCTGTCTCGGTACTATGCCTCTTCCTGAAACCAGACTGGAGAGGATCATAGATTTTGTGGGTGGTAAGAAAGTTCTCAAGCTGTAACGCGACTACCTTCTTAATAACCTTGCCCAAGAAGGGCAGGTTAGAGACAGGTCTGTAGTTCACAAGACAGTCTGGGTCACAAGAAGGCTCCTTTCAAAAGGGTGTCACCACGGCCTCCTTCAAGGTGTCTGGAAACACCACTTGGTCCAGTAAGCACCAGACTATCTTGGCAAGGATCGGTCCGATGACATCCATACACCCCACCGAAAGGCGGGTTGGACCAGGATCCAAACTACAGTTAAGTCGGTTGCAGTTCACTTACAATCATGATATCCGTGATCACTGGCTGGTCGAAATCGATCTGGATAGATGGGGTGTCTGCATCCTCACATCAACCACCGCCATACTCATTTGAATGACTCAAGCAAATCTCTGATCTGATGGAGGACACCTTATCTGCAAAGAATTGAGTGAACTCCTCGCACTTACTTTGTGAAAGGACTCTCCGGCCCCGAAGGCAGGCTGGATTGCACAGCCTGTCCACAGTCCGAAAGAGCTGGGCTGGTCAATTCTTTGCTGCACCAATCTTCCTGGACAGGAACTGTGCCTTCTCACAGGAGATTTCTGATTGATAGTGTAAATAATGGGTTATCAACCTAAGCCTGTCCTCCTCCTCCAGGCCAGATTTTCGCCAACACCTTTCCAACCTTCATCTAATTCTCCTCAGCTCCCTCAAAGTCCCATCAAACCAAGGGGACCGTGGGTGGAGAGGGAGAAGGTGAACTCAGACAGGAGCTATGGAATCCAGGGCTCCCAGACCCACACTATTATAGTGCACCACTAGGACACCTGGAACCAAGCATTCCATTGGCTTACTCGATAGATCCAGCACCACCATCACACTCTCTGGGGTAACACCCCTCAAAGGGAGGTACCAGATCATCTCCAGAAGGGCAGGTCTCACAGGGGGAGCCACAAAACTGAAACTTATAGAGTGATGATCTGACCATCCAACTGGTTCCACCACCAAGTCAGTGGCCTCCATCCCCAGGAGGAACACCAGATCCAAGGAGTGACCCTGAATATGGGTTACAGTGGTAACTACATGTGTGAAGCCCAATGAGATCAGTTGGAGGAAGTTCTGACCAAAAATCAAGAGTTATTTGTTGACCCAGGCATTGAAATCCCCCAGGACCAACCACCTGAAGGATTTCAACACCATGTCGACCATGAAGTCAGCAACTTCCTGCAGGAAAACTTTGTCATCACTGGGTGGACGGTAAATGAGAAGTATCCTTCTGCCCACACCTGCACCCATAATACACTCGAAGGACATGGTGGCCCCCACTGGAACCTCTACAAGGCCCAGTTCTGTTTTAAAACAAATGGCTACACCCCTGCCCCTACGATCCAATCTTGGGCGGTGTATCACTGAGTACCCCGCTGGAACAGCTGATTCCAATACTGGGCCAGCATGTTCATCCAGCCAGGTCTCGGTGATGCAAACCAGGTCAGGTGTTTCAACAAGATCAGCCACAATTGCTGTCTTGTTCTTTATCGACCTGGCATTGTATAGCACCGCCCGAGTTGGATGAGAGGCCATGGAAGAGTGAGTAACTTTCCCACTATCAGTGGAGCCCTTAGGTATGGATACCAGGCAGGAAGAACCCCTTTCCTGGATCTATTTTTCCCCAGGGAACCTCCTTGACTTCACTACCCCAATCCACCCACCCCTCTCCCTCCACCCTCCAGGTCCAGGGACTCCCCCTTTGGCTCCTGCTTGCAATACCCAAAGCACTACAATGCATATACACTTCAGGTTGCAATGGGGGACTAACAAAGGGGCGCAGGCCCATCAGTCTAGAGGGGGAGCAGTGTCTGCCCATTGGACCATAATCATAAAACATGCTACCTGATTAAAAAATTTTAATTTACCTTAGACAGCCACTTAATAATGCTTATATCCTGCCAGGCCACCCCAGATTATAATACTAAAGAGCCCTCAACAAACCCCATGAACAAAATTATTATTTAAATAAATTCCTACTTAACCCCAATAATCCAAAGCAAATATCAACAGTGTCCAGAGACTGAAAAACCAGTTCCAGAAGTCCTAGATGGAAAAAAAAAAGTGCCCTCTGAGAACAGTTAAAGGCTTCTAGGGAACCTCTGATAATTTTCGGAATTTTTGGCCCTGGTGTCTCTCACACCCCAAAGCCATAACCTGATTAATGTTTATTGTGAATTGTAAATTTCTCTCACCAATTCACAATTTAAATAGAACAGATTAATCAAAGAATAATGAATGATGATTCTGGGTACTCTTACCACCCAGTTCAGGTTTTATAAAAAAGCCACAAAAAAACTATCAGGGTCATAGATCTTCACCAGTCCAAAACCACAAAGCAGTCCAGAGAAAACCAAGAACAAATCCAGAACCATGACCAAGGATTAAACCCCTTTTCAAAAAAAGTTTTATTCGATCCTTCCTTAACCAGATTCCTTGTAATTCAATAGCAAAAAATTCAACAATCCAAGAGTTTCTCCGAAATAGGCAGGGACTTATTTTCCAGGGAACCACAGGCAGAGTCAAATCCGCACTTACTTTGGAGATAATCCTAACTGCTTAGGCAGGCCCACTACTACGGATCCCCGATTCAGCCCGCCTTTCAGCCAGCCACCTGGGAAAAACCTAGGAGGCACCAGTAAACTACATCCACCCTCTGGTGGATCCTAGACCAGCGTCTCCTGCAGCGGAACCACCATATAGCGGTCACCTCCCTCATCAGCACTGGGTAGACCTTCCAGGGTCCCTCCTACCTTCCCAAACTCCAGAGTTGGTGGTAAGCACAGGATCAATATGTCCAACTCGAGGAAAGAACACTAAACAAGGTTCCAGTAATCCGTCTAGTCCAAAAAGGAGTACTCAAATCCAGAGAGCAAAATGTATTAATGGTGCAGTTCAAACACCACCAGCGTCAACTTCCAGACGCTGACCAGGAAAACAATGTAGCTGTGAACATGGAGAATTGGCAGAGCCTCGTCCAGCCCTACACAGTCCAAATCTGCAAACAATACTGCCGATATATGGTCCATTCCACTACACTCATCAGTTTCAGCGGTATAAGCGGTTTCAGCGGTTACAACAAAATATAAAAAAACACTCAACTCAGCTCAGTCCTATAGTCACAAACACTCTCAAAACAGGTCAAACTCTAACTCTGACTGATTGAACTAAAAAGAATGCTAAGAAAAGATCAAATAAATAAAAAACGAGACTCATTAACGAGTTTACTAATTTTGCTGCTAGTGGCTAGCCCAGCATGGCCACCATCTTCAATTCACAAGGTTGAATCTGAGGAGTCAATCAAGGAGATGGGGTGATAGCTGCCTGTTAGTAAATCTTCTTTACCTGGATTGAGAATCAAAGCAATCTGGGCCTCTGCGAGAGATGCATCGGAGAACCTCAAGGAGAACATATAATTAAACAGCCAGGTTAAAAAAGGGGCAAGCTCCGAGGAGCACACTTTATAAAACTCATTAGGAAAGCTATCCGGCCCCAGCACCTTGTCAAAAGGAAGCTGTCGTTATAATTTGAACAACCTCTGACAAAGAGATGGGGCTCTTAAGCAGATTTTCTTGCTGCATAGTTAATGAAGGAAAATCAACCACGTTAAGATTCTTAAGACTCGTTAAGACTCAGTATGGCTCACATTGGATATGGGCAAGGAAGGAGTGGAATCTGGCACAATAGTGCTGGACTTCAGGAGGACCAACTTTGGGAGGATGGGGGAAGTGGTAAAAGGGTACCTGGCCAGAATTCAGTCTAGTATGGACACTAACCAGAGGTGGGAGCTCATAAAGCTGGGGATAGTGGAGGCAACCAAAACCTGCTGCAAAGCCCAGAGCAAGAAGGCTAGGGCTAAGAAACCAATCTGGTTAAGCAAGGAGGTCATGGAAAAGGTAAAGAGGAAAAGAGCTGCCTTTAGGAAGTACAAGAAAACAGGGAGGGGGGAGGACAGGGAGGAGTACTTGACAGAATCGAAGGAGGTGACAAGGGCAGTAAGGGGAGCCAAAGCAACTACAGAACTCAGGCTGGTACAAGGCACTAAGAAGGGGGAGAAGGATTTCTTTAAGTACATCAGGGAGAAAAGGAGCTGTAAGGACCATATAGTAAGGATTAGGAAGGAGGGGGGTTGGGTGGAAGCAGGGTGCGATAAGGCAGAAGCACTAAATGAGTACTCCTGCCTCAGTATTTACTAAAGAGAAGAGGGGGTGACACCCAAGGTGGGAGAAATGGTAGAAGCAGGGTGGAAGTGGTGACAGATGGGGAAATCATGGAGAGCAGAGTTCGAGAGGGTTTGAAGGCACTGAGGGTGGACAAGGCGCCAGGCCCAGATGGCATCCACCCCAGGGTACTGAAGGAGCTGGCAGAGGTCCTTGCAGGACCTTGGCAGACCTATTTAATGCCTCACTACATTTGGGGTGTGTACCTCAGGACTGGAGGATGGCTCATGTGGTGCCCCTCCACAAGAGTGGCCCCAAGGATGAACAGGGAAACTACAGACCAGTGAGCCTCACATCCATCGTGGGTAAGCTAATGGAGACTATCCTGAAGGAGAGGCTGGTGGCCTCCTAGAGGCCAAAGGACACAGAACAGCAGACAGCATGGCTTCACACGTGGCAGATCCTGCCAAACCAACCTGGTCGAGTTCTATGACTGGGTAACTAGGCAACTGGACAGGGGCCATGCAGTGGATGTCCTATATCTGGACTTCAGTAAGGCATTCGACTCAGTGCCATGGAAGGCTGGGAAGGAAGTTGTAGGTACAGGGGCGGGTGCAAAGCTGGTGAGATGGGTAGGAAACTGGCTGTAGGGAAGGCAACAGAGGGTGGTGGTGGGTGGGGAGCTCTCACACCCAAGGGCAGTGACGAGCGGTGTTCCACAGGGCTCGGTGTTGGGACCAGTGTTGTTTGGGATATTCATTGCAGACATATCATGGGACATCAAGAGCAAGATCTGTCTGTTTGCTGATGATACCAAGGTAGGAGCGGTGGTGGATGACCTAGGGGGATGGCAGGGGTTGCAGGATGATCTGGAAAAGCTTGAAACCTGGTCAGACACCTGGCAACTGGGCTTTAATGCCAAAAAGTGCAAGGTGTTGCATTTTGGGATAAAGAACCCAAGGAGGAGTTACCAGCTAGGGGGAGTGCAGCTAGCCCAGACAGAGGAGGAGAAGGATCTGGGTGTGCTCATTACAGGGTCAATGAACAACTCTGCACACTGTAGGAAGGCAGCTGCAAAGGCCAACAAAATGCTGGGTTGTATTGCAAGGGGTATATCCTCGAGGAGGGAGGAGGTGATTCTGCCACTGTATAGGTCATTAGTTAGACCACACCTGGAGTACTGCATTCAGTACTGGCGTCCAGATCTGAAGAGGGACATTAAGTTACTGGAGGGCTGCAGCGAGAGCAACAAAGATGATCAAGGGGCTGGGGACTTATCATATGAGAGGAGGTTGAAGGAGTTGAACATGTACTCACTGGAGGAGAGGAGAGACAGGGTGACATGATTGAAACCTTTAAATACATGAAAGGAATAAACAAGGCGGTACAGAGGGCTATTCAAAGTAAGGGAGGGAGCTGCACCAGGGCGCAATGATATGAGACTGGAGCGAGGAAGGTTCAGGAGGGAGATGAGGAGACACTTTTTTACAGAGAGGGTGGTGGCTGGGTGGAATGTGTTACCTGCTGAAGTGGTATGCAGTAGAACAGTGGACTGCTTCAAATGAGGATGGGACAGGACAAGGGGGAGGGTAATGAAGGGGAAGGGTGGAAGGGAGGGGCAGCTGCAGAATAAGGGGTGCTAGCTGCACATATGAGCAGACTTGATAGACCTCTAGGCCTTTATCTGCTGGCAAATTCTGTATGTTCGTTTGTTCGTAAAAGAACTTTTCTCTGGCAAGAAGAATCAGTCAGATCATCCAGAAAGAGAGAACAATAAACATTTTTAAAAACTTCCGCTATGTCAGTTGACTTAGTAACAGTGTCCTCACTGGGATTGTAAGCCTTTA
Source organism: Neoceratodus forsteri (assembly GCA_016271365.2). NCBI lineage: Eukaryota > Metazoa > Chordata > Ceratodontiformes > Ceratodontidae > Neoceratodus > Neoceratodus forsteri. The sequence goes on along the minus strand of CM057450.1, from coordinate 636,686,750 downwards.
GTCAACTTAGAAGCCTCAAGATGATGAGCTGGAGGACCAATAGCTTCCCTGCTTGCTCCTCAGATTATAAGTACCACATTTTGGTAAGGAGAAGAGCTAGTTCGGCTTTGTCTCCAAGAAGGATCGCATACTGAGCCTGTAAAGAATTTAACATAAGCCAAATTGCTTCCTGTGTATGCAGAGTGAACCTGTTTTCAAAGGCCTGAATTTCATGTAGTAGTTGATCAGTTTTAACATTCCTAACTTTAGTTCATTTAGTGGCAAGTCGAATATGCTCCCCTCGATCACACATTTTGCTGCTCACCAAACCATGTCTTAAGAGGCCATGGACCCCCATTATGGTTGCAAAAAGCTCTAATAACATCCTTAGTTCTTGGGAGGCAATCCACATCCCAAAGCAATTGGGAATTAAAGGGCCACACCTTGTCTTTCTCTTCCACCTCGCAAACAGTATGCCTCATATGGACAGAAGCATGATCTGAAATCACCATCGGCTGAATGCAAACGGAAAGTAACCATGGAAAACATTCCTGATTGATCAAAAAATAATCCATCCTAGAGAAAGAGTTCTGAGGGAGAGAATGGAAAGTATATTGCCTGTCCGTGGGGTGAAGGAGATGCCAAGGATCCACCAGGCCTAACCCGTCCAATAATTCATGAAGACCACGCAGGCCAGGAGAAAGGTCCATCTAAGCTTACCAGATTTATCCAACTGCATCGGAATAGGCAGGTTCCAATCCTGCCCCAACAAAATAGGGAGCTGTGTAAAGGGAGCCAATAAAGATGTGAGAGTCATAAAAAATCGTGGGGACTCCAGGTTCGGGTCATAAAATATACCCAGAAAAACTTCACGAGAGTCGAACCTACTATGCAGAAATAAATACTGGCCATTAGGATCCCAGTACACCTTGAGCAAAGAAAAAGCAACGAGACAGGTTAGTACAATTGCAACACCACCCTTCTAACTACTACACCTGCCCCATACACATTCCTTACCCATTCCCTCCATAAGTAATGCACCTGATCACATTTTAAATGGGTTTCCTGTAAGTAAGCAACACTAGCATGAAGTTGCTTTATATGTCCAAGAATCATGTAATGCTTATGTTTTTCCTGGGCCCCTTTAACATTCCAAGTAACAAACTCAAAAATACTGCCCATCAGCAAACAGCAAAACAAACACAACCAACTAAGTTTCCCCAGGAAAAGAAAAAGGAGGCAATACACAGAAGGCCACACTCCAGGTCCCCCCCACTACAAAACCCCACCCAAACAATAGAGCAATAATTAAGAAAACCAACTTGCAAGATACTGATCCAGAAACCCCTGTATCCCGCCCACAATGCCCACCAACAAAACAAAAAAAAAAGAAAGACCATACATATAAATGATATAATCCCAAGCATAATTCCAAACAACTCCCACCAGTGTAATCCCCCTCCCCCAAAAAATAACTATCCCCAAAACACTCCCCCAGTCTCTGGGACCACCTGTCAAAGAGACAAAGGTCCATGATCACCTCCTACAATGGCAAATGCCTCCTCCCCCCAAACTGCCCCCTGACTGCCCAAAACAAGGAAAATTACCTATGAATCAATCCCCCCATTATTCCCTGTAAGAGGCAGAGGCATGTGGGACTGCCTGTCCACCCTGCATAACAATAAATCATACACTGGACCAAGAGGGATCTAAGAAAACAATAATAAATGCAAGAGTTTGTGGATACCTGCACACACCCAAAGTCAGGAAGCTGGCCATGGCCTTCAGAGCTAAAAGGTAATAAGATACCCCTGAGCAGAACATTTCCAAGAAGGCCAAAGACCAGCCACAGAACAGCCAAATTACCCAAATGCTACAGCGTCCCCCTGGGGACTAATAGTGAAAAAGTCTATAGCATGCATAAAGAACCAGCTAGAAAAAAGTAAAGAACAAACAGGGAATAAATAGCCCCAGCATTCCCAGGCTGAGTGGATACCAGGCCACCAAAAAAAAAAAAAAGAAAAGAGAGAAGAAAAAAAAAATCCCAAGTCAACTCCTGCAAACACTAAAACACCAAAAAAATATGATGAGTGGGTAGAAAGGGCAAATAGCGTAACACCAGAGCAGCTTGGAAGATCCTTAATAGAAAATCCAAGATCTAAAAGAGGTAGGAGTAGGCAGCCAGACCACCAATCAGAAACAAGTTAGAAACCTACTACCACAGGGGAAGAGGAGGCAATGGTTTCCACAGACCAAATCCGCCATAATACAAGGTAGTCCCAGTAAAGTGAAGGAGTTGACATAAACATTTTGTTACACTGAAAGTAGAAGTAGTAAAGAAAAGAGACTAAGCTGCATAAAAAGCAGTCCGCAGAAAACTAAGACATCCAAAAACTGTGATAAACCAGTCAACAAGATGTGGTATGGAAAGAGATAAATAGTACAGGAATGCAGCATAAAAAAAAAACACCCAAGCCCCCGTGCTGTCGTCCATAAGGATGGCCATTTCAATAATATAGAAGGTAAGGTCACACCAGGATTAATCCTGTGAAACAGCACGGGGGCCCCACAAATCCCATACCCCATGTCATGACAATGAAGAGTACCTCATCCACAATACAAACCAGGGTAAATGCAATAAACAAGCAACATGAATAGAATGAAGAAAAGGGGGACAAGGTAAAATACACAAACTAAGCTTCAACACAGGTTGAACACCACCCCCATCATCAGAGCACCCCCAATCTATGCAAGGCTTTGTATGTTAACAAAACAATCTTGAATGTGGTGCACCACCTAATTGGAAGCCAGTGCTGCAGCTGAGGTACAGGGGTAATACGATCTCTATATAATGCACCTGCCACCATTCTAGATGCAGCATTCTGCCCCAGCTGCAGGCAAAGCACCAAACCCCACATAAGCCTAGGTATAGAGCATTACAGCTGTCCAGTCTCAAGATCACAAAGGCATGCACTAGGATCACCAAGTCCTCTTCCATTAGATAGCATCTAATCTGGGAGATATTCCTTAATTGGAAGAACCTGCTGCAGACTACAGCCAACACCAGATGTTCGAGCGTCAGACATGAGTTCACAATGACACCTAGATTTCAAACCCTATCCACGGCTGTCAGAAATGTTCCATTTAGAGATGGAATTCTGACAGCACCATATCTTCTGACTGACCCTTGAGGACCTGGTGCCACCAGCAACAACTCTGTCTTGGTCAGATTAAGACTCAGCCAGCTGGAGGCCATCCAGTTGGAAATTTCCCTAAGACAATGCTCCAGCACAGCCACCGCCTCTCACCTATCTGATGTGAGGGACATGCACAGCTGAGCATCATCTACACAGCAGTGAAAACTCAACCCGTACTGTCTGGTAAACTGCCCTAGTGGCACCTTGTACACTGCAAACAACATGGGGGACAGAACTGAACCCCTGGGAATACCACAGCTGACCGCTACTGGCTGCGATGATAAAGTTCTGATCACAAGCTGATGCAACCTGTCAGTGAGGAAGGACTCAAACCACTTTAATGTCCAGGCATGTCCCCCATATTCTACAAGGCATTCTATCAAAACCCCATGGTCCACAGTGTCAAATGTTGACAACAGATTCAGGTGGATGACAACTGAGTGCTCTCTCCTACCTCTCACTAGCAGCAGATCATCAAACACCTTGACACGCACTGTCTCTGTACTGTGGCATGGTCTGAAACCCAAAAGGAATGCTTCAGATGTCATACTGCTCAAGATGTCCCTCCAGCTGCTCCGCCACCATCTTCTCAATAACCTTCTTTAAAAAAAGGCAGGGTTGTTTGCCAACATATCAGTGTCCAAAGATGGTTTCTTTAGGAGCGGTCTTATGGTACCACAGCTTTTTTTCAGAGCCAGTGGGAAACAGTCTTCTGCTAGGGAACCCTTGACTATGTTGGCAAACACTGGATCCAGGGTCATTCAGCAGTCAACCATCAACCTAATAGGCCCTGGATCTGACATACAGTAAGTGGGACGCAGCACACTGGGTAGCCATACAGGTGAAATGTTAACAGGAGACCCCCTTATAGACAAGTGTAACCCCCCCCCCCATGAGGAGGCTTTTCTGGACTGCTGCTGCCACCTTCCCAATTAGTTACCACCACTGTTGTTGCTGCTGGCTCCCTCCCATGCAACTGCACGCGTAGTGGTGGGAAAGACAGAGAGAGAGCACAACAGAACTGTCATTTTCGGCATCTCCTGCATTCTCTCCTGTAGCAGTTGTGACCATGAATCTTCATCCCTGGTCCTTTAATTCCTGACAGAAGTAAGTAGGTTGGCAGCAACAGGGCTACCTCTTTTCTTCTGGTGCCATACGCACCACATGAGGATGAACAGCCACCATACAGCAGGAACACATGTGCCAGGGGCTCCTCCCCACCACTTCCCATTCTCGAACCTGCCCACCACCATGAAGGAGGGATGCAACTAAAACAGGAGGTCAACAGACTTTTGGGAGATCAAAAAACAAGCAAAATAAAGATGTTTGGAGTACATAACTCTGTCAGACATGGCCGCAGACACCTTTCTGGCCTTTGAACCTGCAGAAGCAGCCAATCAGTGGGCTTAGCCTCAGAGGAATTATGTGGACAATTGAACATCAGAGGACCCTCCCCATATAGTCAGGCGGCCTTAAGGGGCCAATGAGAAGCAGGGACAGGGCAGTAGGACTAATGGCCCCTGATGAAGAGGATCATAATCCTCAAAGTACCAGAGCTTGTGTCCATGTTGGAGCAACCTTTTTACTTCTTTTTCATCTGCAAAAGCATGAATTAATCTACAACTACTTTTGCAACCTCTGCTGGAGTGTCTGCTTCTTTTGCTCTGGTATTGCATCCTTTGCAGAGCACCTGTTTCCCTCCTGAAGCACAAATCCAGTCTGTGACCTGATGGACAGCCCTGTCTGACAAATTACACAGTGAAGCAAAGCAAGAAGTTTCTGGGCTCATGAGGAGCTTGGCACAGTTGGAAAGAGACTCTGGAGTGAGAGGGCCTGCTGCTGGGGAGAGGACTGGAGGCCAAGCCAGGCCCAAATCTTGTGAGCTCTCACCTGGGTTCATCTTGCCAAATTACTGTGGGTCTTATACTGGGCTTATACTGCTGTGGAACTGTTCCTGAAGGGCACCTGCTGAAGGACAGCTGCTAAGAAAGCATGCCTGTGGGGGTGTTTTCGCCAGAATGAAGCTGCTGTGAGAATACCTGAGAGATTTAATTCTGAGAAAGCTGCTGAGCTGAGAAGTAATCGACAGAGACCTGCATCTCCATCAAGCTGCTGTGGAGCTGCCAGGTAGGGGGCCTGCTAGGCTTTATCAAGTGATATGAATCGGGGAACAGAAAGCCATGGGACACATGACCTGAGTATGAGGGTACTCGATCCAGAGGGGAGCTGGACCATGGAGATCATCCATTGGGTCTAAGCTCCTTGAGAACCATGAAGCTGTTGTTTGGTGCTCCTTGTGACTGTTGTGAGAGTGGAATCAGAAGGGCTGTGCTCTGAGAGTTGAGCCAGAAGTGCTGTGTTGCTGCAGAGCATCTGAGGGTGAGTTCAAAGTGCTTCATCTCGAGGCTGCTGGGGCTGAATCCTGAATGCTGCTTGACCTGCTGCTGTGTGCTGGTTCCCGCCTCAGCTGAGCAGCTGCATGCATGGGTCATGAGTGCTGGCTTTGCTGGCTGAGGTCTGTGTACTTTTCCCATTTGGATTACGGTAACCTTGTTTGGATTACAGAATTGGTTTTCAAGCATTTCCCATTTGGGACCTGAAGTTTCTTTAGTTGTGCTGGCCCAGTGCCTCAGCGGTAGAGCTCCTACATGTCATGGCAGTGACCTGGGTTCAGAGTCAGACTCGACTCACTGGGGGTTGGCCTGTGGGGAGAGGCTTCTGCACCTGAGAACTGCTCTCTTTTCCCCAGGAAGGAGGGCTAGCCGCTCCACTCAGTGACCACCACCAACAGGTGGAGGCCTGGTGGAGCTGCAGTGAGAGTGACACAAAGGGCAAGGCTGCTGTTTGACATGACATATGTTTGCCTCCACACAACATGCATTATCATCTGCCATAGCAGCAGGGGAGTCAAGAGGGGAACTAACAGGAGGAAAAAAGGTAGAGTGGCTTTGTGATGCCCTGTCTCTCAACCCCTGACCCTCAACACCAGCCAAGAACACCAGTATATGATCTAGATGTGTGGCAGGATGCCGCGCCCCCCCCCCCCGGCTCTGCCAGGTAAGTCCTTGAGGAAGGTGGTTTCTGGTTGGAGAAAGGCAAGAACAGGGCTGATAACTCACTCACTGAGGCTGAGGATAGATTAACACCTTTATAACAAGTTCTGGTCAGAGCTGATATGGCTGTGGAGAGCTTTTGGGAAGCTTTTAGTCATTATTTCTAATGAATTTGCACAATGCAGATCTGTGGAGAGGCAGTTTCAATGTGGTCTTCCTTTTACACGTTTTTACAGTGTGTTTTTCTAGAATATGCCTGCTGATTGCTATGTATTTAGTCTGTATAGTTCACAGAAGAAATGGCATCTTATTTTCAGTGGAGCTCTACATCTGCACAATATTATGCTGCGTTGTATAAAATCAGAATGCACTGAAAACAATATTTTACATCTGGGGGGACATATTAAGTGGTGGATCGATGCATGAGCAGAAAGATGCATTGTGCAAAGAGGGTATGTGGGACGGCATCAATACAATAGTCAAAGAGAATGTGCCACCAGTACAAGGCACGCATACAGTGAAGCCCACCAGGATGAAGTGCAGCACTGCAGAATTCTGCAGTATAGTTACTGTAGCAAACAATGCAATTTCAGTGGGAGGTAATCCCTTCTGTCATGCAGTAAACCTGTGACACTGCGCTTTCATCCTGCGAGGCGTCATTGTATCTGTTGAAAATGTGACCCTGGACAGGAGTAGCAGTGCAGGCGGCCACCAAGACAGGTGCACCCAGGGCACCCTCGACTGAATACCTCCCAGGGGGAATGCATGGCACATACCAGTATATGTTGCAGCCCCCATGGGTGATATTCAGCCCAGGAATGCATGTGAGCTAACTGAACATGCAGGGTGCAAAGGGGTCTTATGCATGCTTGTTACCCACCCATTTGTATGTTGGCATGGGGATGAATGTGCCAGAGAAGCTCTTTCCCCCAAGCCTCGACCCTGATCGCTCCCATGTGGGACACGCCCTGAAGTATCTGGTGGTAAAAGTGGCACCCTATCTGTTCCACCAGCCCAGATCATACAGGAATCCAGGCTCTATTGGTTCCATATTGTAGGGACTCTGCTCTCATCCCTGATCATACCAGAATACACCTACAGTCTCGTCCATAGTGTAGTGGCCCCACCCCCCCAAGCATGCACAGACACCCCCTCCCTGCCCTCCAACCCATTACATTGCGATGACTGGCACTATGATGGGATCATATCACTAACTCAGTGGGTGGTGGAGCACTGGCAGTAGGATGCTGAAATGTGTCATATGTAGGCATGAGCTGTGTGCAGGTGACAATGTCCAGTGGCTATACACCTCAGGTGCTCGCATGTGGATCCATCATCTTGGTGCCATTGCACTTCTCAGTGCATGTAATGGCTGATGCTGTACCCACTCATGGAGGTCCCAGAACAGGCATGTTACAGTCAACCTCCCATTCATTTGTACAATTGGGGAACCACAGATGAACTACCCAATGCCTGCAGCATACACTGCAAACGGCATTGCAGGATACTGTGCCCCCAGTGGCACCCGGGATACTTCAGCAGTCTGGAGGGTGGCATGTTACACAGGGGAACAGGAGAGAGTGTGGACTTGCAGTAGTGTATGACAGCAGAAAGATACACATCAACAAGGCATGCATTTGAGGTATGTCAATTCCCTCTTACAGTTTGCCAGGGTCGTACACATGGCTGCATACACTGGTGGATCCATAGTTTGTGTAGTACCCCAATACATAATACAGCCACTTGGGTCATTCTGGAGTGCAGGTGCCCAGCCCAGGTCCAGTACAGTTGATGGCTGGCTATGGCAGGGTGTGGAGGGCAGTGCCAGTCTCTGCACCAGGTCAGATATGGGGTCAGTGGGTGTGTCTGCATACCAGGGAGGTGGATGGGGGTTTTCTATGCTATGGATATGGACCATGGTTTCTTCTGGTGCAGTTGGGTCTGGGGGGGCCCTACACTATGGAGCTCTTTGGAGATGGAGTTGAATTAACTGGGGATGGGAGGGGGTACCTCTAGTCCACCAGGGCTGCCAGGCTGCTGTGCACCTGGGTGCACTTCTGCAGCCCACCTGTGGGTGGCTGGCTGGGTTAGGCCAGCTATTCATGGCCAAACTGTGTGTCACAGTGCTCTGGACTGTGAGGGGTGCATTCCCACTGAATATGCCACAGTGCTGCATATGCATGGGAATGCCCCCTTGACTTGAACAGCATACCATTTGTGTGTGCCCTGGCCCATTCCCTTGTGGCCGGCACATCCTACATATTTGAATATCACACTGTGGTGCATTGTTGGAGTTGCTCAGCACATCTCCATTTTCCACCAGGATGTGCTGCACATCTTCTTTGAATAAGGAGACAGACCAGGGCGGACTAGGTACCCTGAATAAATGCATTATAAAAATGGTAAAATCCTGACCCCACTGAAAACAAGATATTGCATCTAATCTGGGACAGCCTGAGTAAATACAGTGCAAAAATGTGTAAATGAACATCCCTGTGTCAATGAGATGTAATATCTCCCTGTGCTATCCAGGATACAAAATATAGGATAAGCAATATTCAGTGCTTCCAGATCCAGATAACCATTTCCCTGTAACAAGCCCTTATTTTTCCTGTATTTTCCCCACAGATGCAGAATCAAATCTCTGTAGATTTTTCCATAAGCCACTGGTTCTTTATTTATGACTTTGTTCCTTATTTATTATATCAGCAGCCTTTTATCAGGAAAAGAGCTCTGATTTGCTGTTCTGTATTAATATTATACAGAATGTCAAGATGGCCTTGGAATGATTTAGATTTACATGGTATGCATAATTCATAATGTGGGACTATATGAAATAACAAATATCACGCTCACTATATTCAAAATAAGTTATCACAACTAGTCAGCCAATCTTTCAAAAGATACTATTAACACCTGTAAACAAATGTATTGCAAACAAATTAGAGATATTTCCATATATATATATATATATATATATATATACACACACACAGTTGCTATTTTTTGCATCTTATGTTTGTTAGTTTTCAAACTCTCATAGCCTTTTATTCTGACCACCTGATAGAATCTTGAATGAGTTAAGTAAATGTTATTATTTTCTTAAGGTCCCTGATCCAGCAACTCAGTAAATACACACTCAGTACATCATATTATATAATGACAAAAAAAAACAGTCTACTGTTTCCAGTTGTTTGCTCAGGACCTTTTACAAATGGTACACTGCAGGTATTTACCAGTATCTTGCAAGTTCCCTAGGAAGATCTTTAACATTTCAGGAATTATATCAAGCCTACACTAAATCACCAAAAGTATAAAAATAATAATATAGAAAAACATAAAGGGAACTTACAAGCTCAAATGGGCAGTCTGGGTGGGCCATAGAGCCTTATCTGCCGACAGTGTCTATGTATCTAAACAATAATCTTTCTCCTAACAAATGGCATGATCTCTTTCATTCTCAGAAATAGCTCATTATATATATCAAGTCAATATCATCTCCATCTTGGCATCAGATAAGATCTTGGCTTGTAAAAAGTGCTAAAATGCCTAAAGTTTTTTGTAATTAATTGAAAAACATCTACATGTCTGTCATGTATTACGTTGTTTGATACAAGTTGTATATTGCATTTGCTACTGTATGCTTGTATGTATGTACATATTCTGTGTAACTATTTGTTTTATACATTGGGACCCCATTGAAAATGAGCCTTGGCTCAATTGGACTATCCTTTTCTGAATTTTCAGAATAATATTTTTACTACTACTACTAGTACATGTTGTCAGAGAACAAAACAAGTTAGCACATACCCTGGCTACATTATTATCAGACCTCAAATTTATTTACAGAAATTATGCACGATTACATTACTAATACTGTAAATTAAAATATTACTGCTTATACCTTCTTACTGTTTAGATTTCTCATTCCAACCACAAACAATGCATTTATGTTCCACAGCCTAGAGCTGGAAGTCCAAAACGCAAGAAAAACTCAGCTGTTGTCCCCTATAAATTTCTTTCTCAGTTGTTTTGACTAACTTTTTTCATAACTCTATATGGGAACATAAGGAATCTGATAATTATAAAGATGAATTTCTCACTCTTCTGGTTTATCAGCAGTTAATTCATTAGATGAGGTCTCCCTTGCCAGAAGTTTGACTGTTTCTCCACCACACACAAGCACCCTAGTACTTGGCAAGCTCTTATCTGTTATGTTTGGAAGGCAAGGGCAGCCCTTGCTGTCAAGAAACCTATATATTTAGTCTGGGTAGTTCAATGAAGACCTGGTATATGTCTGAGACAGTACTGTCTTAAAAGGTTATAAAAACAGTGTAAATCATTATACATTTGCTGGGAAAGGTTTGATATTTATGATGTATGAATCTTTCTTGAAAAACAATACATACCAACTGAAGTTAGTTGCAAAAAATGTTTAAATGCTGGGTATTTAAATGTGCAAGTTGTTGCATTTTGAAGGGGGTAAACAAATTTCCAGTTTAATAGGCAACCAATATTTAACAAGCTGTTTCGGTTTCCTAATGGCCGTCTGATAAGCAGTTTAGAGTTATGTCTCCAACATTCTAAACAGAAAGGAGGGAGTATTTTTTTAGTTGGCATAGTGATCTATAGATGTGAAAGGATACACTGAAAAGTCCAAAACATGCGTTCCATGATACTCCATTTTCAAGCAACAGACAGCAAGATGGCTGTAGGCACCGCTGACAGCCATAAAAAGAACAATGTTTCTTTATTGTGCTAGCACACCATGACCTGTTGCAGGGTTAAAATGCAAGCTTGCTGATTGTCAACAAGCGCACCACCGAAAGAACCCAGGCAACATAGCTACCAGGCCGGTCCCAGACCTTTGTGTCACTCTTAGATACCCAGAATCATTCTTGCCATTACATACAATACTTGCAAGTATATTATTACTACTGGTACCAGTTTAAAAAAGTATACTGCATTTTGGGCATTCTGGATCCCTTCCAGTATGAAACATTACTGAGCTTAGCTCCACCTAGATTGAAGAAACAAAAATACAGGGAGGTAGTTCATGCCCTTTGCCTTGTGGCAGTAAAACCACTAACCTGTCATTGGCTTTCTGCCAAAATATCTGTTCTCACTGAAAGGTGGACTAGAGTTTGGCAGATGTTAGATATAGCAAGGATTACAGCTGAGCTCTGACTAAACAGGGAAAAATACTTAGATAAGTGGGAAAAGTATAAAACCCCACTTCAGTGACAGGGTTCCAGCATACCAGAACCATATTAAATTTCTTCTGGTATCCATTCAGGATACTGAAGCCTGGAATCCTGACACTCACGGGACTGGCTTCAGTATCCTGTAATACATATCCTGAAGAAATTTCGCACAGCACCTGGCCCACTGGCATGGCAGTAGTGGTATTGCTTGTGACGCTATTGACCTGGGTCCATAAACAAGCCCGGGAAGATGGAGAGCCAGCCGGAGGAGGAGGCTCAAGCATCCAAAAGACCATTCGCCTTCTCTGGGAAGGGAGTGGGGTTGAGGCCCAGCACTTGGCTGAGCTCTGGCAGAGGCCAGAGGCACAGCAAGCATCAGAGCCACATCAAGGGGTTGAGGCATGTTGGATGTTGGCAATTGTGTCTTGATGTCTGGGCACATGTCACACCCTCCAGAACAGGGAAAATCGGCTCTTGGAGCACCGGGGAGACAGAGTGCCTGGTGCAGATTCCATAACTCCCTCCTGCCTTTCCTTCCATAGGGTGCCCGACAAGAACAAGAAAGACTTTGGGGTGTAGGGCTCCACCTCATACCTACCTGGGGGTATAGCCACAGATCCATGGGGGTTCCCCCTGCAGATTCAGGAAGATAGAGAGTGGGGCAGACACCATAGGTGACTCCTGATGGTGTGGGGCTCTGAGAGCAGGGGGGAGGAGAGATAGAAAGTAAAAAAAATAAATAAATTTTCACACAGCAAAATTGTATTTCGCAATGCGAAATTATGTGCAAAATATTCCACATGGGCGATGTGCTGGCCGAGCTGCTCCTGTGGCATGGAGGGCTGGGTTTGGAGCGGCTCAGCCAGTATGGCTACATGGACCCAAGTTCTATTCCCAGTGCAGCTATAATTTTTGCTTCCCCACCATTCCGCCCCCTGTAACATTTATTTACCAACTCTGAGGTCCACTCCCCCTCGGAATTGGTTATTTTAGTTATGGGGGTGTGGGGGAGGGGGCAAAGCCCCCCACATTAAACGTAAGTCCCTGCTGGGATGCCGAAATTCAGTCTCCCAAACTCGGTCTAGTGGAGTTCGGGAAACTGAATTTCAGCATTCCATAAGTAATCCTTTCTTCTAAAGGGATAATACCGAACCAGGGGTCTCCAGTTAAGCAGTATTGTCATGCGGATACAAGGCAGACAAAGTTTTATTGTTTTTACTATTTTTATTAAAATGTTTTCTGCCTTTGCTTACTGTTTTCTTAATGTCTCATGAAGTGCATAAAGTCATGCAAAATAACTCTCCCATCAGAGGGCCAATGAGCTGTTGCATTTGGTCACTGACCACCATAAAATGAAGAACTTGAACTATGAACTTCATAGACTCAGAAATACAGCAGGCTATGAAGCCTTGATTTGCTTAGACTGCCTATGGTTCGGGTTCTGTTTACCTTAATGATTGTATCTGTATATTATTTAACTGCATGATGCTGTATTACATGACTATTCCCTCAGTAAACTTGACGTTACAAAAAAAAGTATACCACACCATGGGATCTATGTGATAATGGTGACAGCACATCACCGAAAAAATATATTGGCGATGTACTCCCCAGTGCACAGCAAAATGGCACCAGTGAGTTGGGATTTTCTGCTTTATGCACCCTCCCTACTTAAGGATTCTCAGCTCCAGGGGGGTGCATGTTGGGGGGGGTGAAAATGCAGAAAAAATTAAAATTTGGGCCGGTGCGCAACAAAATGTACCTGCACCCGGACCCGAACCCAGCACCCAGCACCATTCTCACCCCAGCCCTGAACCCACCCACCACGCCACAGAAGCAGCTCAGCAGCTGTATGTGGCACCACACCCTACAACCCCTCCCACTCCACACTCAGCATGCTCACTCCCCCCCCCGTGTGCATAGGCATGTAGTGACAGGATGTCACTATTTCGCGCGCCTCCCCATCCGGTCGCCCACCTTCCCCAATCGCCCCGATGAAAAGCACTGTGATTGAGTCACCCTTTTGGTAGGTGCCTAATCACAGTCATCAAAGTCACAGGATACCCACACCATGTAGGTTACATTAATCCACTGTGCCCCTTGATTGAGTGGGTGCCTGTCATCACTGTGTAGGATTTGAGATGGTGGTAGTGACCCACAGTACAGTGACTCCCAAGGAGGAGTATTGGTATTGTGTGGAAATACTTACAGTGACTTGTAATTGTCAGACCCCTTCTTTATTTACAGTGTCCAGAGTGGTGTGTTAAAATAAAAGCCTTGTTAATTTGTTGAACTTTACTTGTGTGTTTAGCGAAGGGAACAACTGCCTCATTGGTCCCCAGATTGTGGTTCAATGCAGTGTAAGGAGGTGGGTAGATACTGCATCCCAGGGGCTCTTATTTTTTCTAGGATGAACCCACCCTATCACAGCAGAAAAAACAAATCCAACCCCCTCAACCAGGTGGGCCCTGTATAGTCACCAGGCAGGGGTGTGAACCAAGAAACGGCAACCTAAGGGTCACTCAAGGAACGGTGAAGAGTAGTTAAAAAACCACTGCCTCCAATTATTGGATGGGGCATTGATGAAGGTTCTGGTTAGGTTTTTCAAAGCCCTGGCAATTATGGTGCACTATGGCCCCACCTATATGAACAACTGCTGGAGACAATGCAATCTGAAGGCACACCATACTCATGTATTGTGGCGCTGCCTCAAACTGGAGCAATATTAGAAGGAAGTAGCTCAAAATATATTCCAAACATTGGGGTAGATCCACCAAAGCATGTAAAATATTTAATTTAGGGGTTACCCCCTAGGGGGATACATTCCCAACACATAAAAATATCTATCTGCAGTCTAATAGCTGCAGCCACAGAGGCCATTCCTTTAAACTGAGGTTGCAATCTTCTGCACTGACTCAGGAGATGTGGCTCTTGAATTGTAAAAAGATCCTAAAAATGTAATGTTTGACAGCCAAATTAAGACATGCTACAGAAAAAACGAAGGCTAACTGGTGGCTGTTAATTAATTTCATAGAAAACCAAGAAGAGATCCCTATTCTCGAACAGGTGCCAAACCTAGACTAGCTCACATGTGTTTGTGGATCTTACTTAATAGCAATGACCCGCATAGAAGAGAAGGGGAATCACATGTTGATCCCTGAACTGAAAGAATCAGGAACTCATTGCAAGAGAAGTGTCCATGCTACAAAGGAAAGGGCCTAGGCCCCTTGAATGCTCGTACTGTTATCTGGCTTGTACTGTACTGAATGGATTGTAGGTTTTATGTTGGTTGTGTCTTTATTCATTTTCCATTTTTTGTTAATATGATTTTGATTTTTTTGTCAACATTTGCATTTTCAATGTTGTAATTAAATACTTGAATAAAGTTTTATTGCAAAAAAAAAAATAGAATATGACCAACATATTAATCTTGTTAGGTGTGATGCTTAGGTCTTGTGAATAATAAAACTTTTTTGCTTTGGGGTTTACTACTTGAAGAAAGTGAACACTGGGGAGGGATCCTAAATGTTTTCAGATGTGTGATGGATAGAGCTCATTTTGGTGTCTCTGCCTTACTGAGCTGTTGTAACAGTGCTATACCAAGCTGAGACTTTTTGGGAAGCCCTCAGAAAAAAACTCAAGGCAAAGTAAAATGAACAAAAACAAGTTGCTTTACTTCAGCAATAAACAAAGGTCACAACAGCTTGTTTTTTGACAGAACAAATACAAAACAAATTACTGTTTAACTTCACTCAGCTCTCCAGTTCACAGCAGCCCTGCTCTCCCTTTCCAGCCCCCAGATCCTCCTTGTTTTCTTCTGGTTTTCCAATGCCTCTCAAGTGAGGCTCATTTTTGCCCCTCCCCTGCAGGGAATTTCAGGTATCCATCCAGCCAGTTCATACAGCTTTTAAAGGGCCAGGCCAGAAATCAGCAGGGCCACATTTCAGTTCACCCATTCTCCTGCTCGTATCTTAGTGAAGAAGGGGTCCCGAGTGAAGATTGATTAGACCCCTTCATATACCCTTCCCCTCAGAGCTGTGTCCATGGCTTGCTTGACACTGGTTACCATAAAGTTGACTTCCCTGGATATCATCATTATTATGCAGTCCCCCCCAGATATCAACATTATTATGCCCCCACGGTGGAGCACGTAGAATGGAAATGACTGCATAGCCAGGTACCACCTGGTGACTCAGCTATTAGAGTCCCACATGGCATTTAACAATTTGAGAGGTGAGTGATCAGTGACTAAGGTGACACATCTTCTCAACAAATCGTAATGCAGAGCTACCCCTGCCCACTTCACTGCCAGACACTCTTTCTCAAGCATTGCATACCATTGTTCCATGGTAAATAATTTTCTGGACAAATAAAGGATGGGGTGATGAATCGTATTGTACTGGTGTGATTGTTTTTTGACTGCATACATCTTGATTTTTGGGCATTAGCCCATTTTATACTACTTCTGTGCCATTTATGTGAGGGGGGGAAGGTGTAAGGGATGTCTCCTTGGTAACACTATACAGCCAAAGGAGACAGGAAGTACATTGGGTACTGTAATCCCTGGGACGAACTCAGGGAACTAACGACTGGGATGGTTTTAGATATTTTACTCAGTGTTGTGCCAAATAGATACATTTACATTGTACAGCAACTCTAGTTGCTTTTTAATATTTAATTGAGGATTTTTCTGGGTACTGCATGCAGTAGAGAGGTCACATGGCCCGGTTACTAACTTTCAGGTCACGCACCACTTAAACAATGCCCCGAGCGAGCGGGGCGAGCGCAGAGCATCACATGCAGAGATGTGTGCAGAGACATGTGCATTATTGCACATGTCCAGCATAACAACGGGGCAGTGGGGACCAGGTAAATATCAGCAGTACGGTTAAATTTGTAGAAATTAGCAAATAGAAATTGATGAATTGTAAAACTTCTTGCAAAATCTTCTACTGTCTCCAGACTGTGTAGCATATTGATTGCTCTACTTGGACAGTGAAAGCAAAGTTGGCAGAGTATATCCTTGGAGTGGTTACTATAGGAACTCTATAAAACTTAAGAAAACAAAGCAAAAAAAAAATGGAAGTAGGAACTGGTTTTACAGAAAACCTTTTGGACATGTTTTGTCAGGATGGTTTATTATTAAAATGCATAAAATGTGTTATGCACACTTTAAGCCCTCATGAAAACTAGAATGAAGGCATGGCTGAATTTGTATGTCACAAATGTAAGCAGTAGACAGAGGTCACTAATCTCCACAGAGAGTTTCAAAAACTTAGTAATAAATCTACTACAGAAAAGACCATGGGTCATCAAGTTATATTGAAAGAGGAAAAAGAATGAGAAATAGAAGCGGAAACTCAGAAAACTGATATGGATGTACATTTGACTAAAAGAGGTAGGGATGCTGATCAAGATGGCAGTGATATTTCATGGACATTGATTCCCAATAAAACAACTAAAAAGGGCAGACGTGCCTTTGGAAATAATGAAATCCCACTTTCAAATAAGTTTTCAGTATTAAACACACTGCAAACAAATTCAGAGCAACAGGGTTTGCTTCAGAACCCCCACAAAGTACCCATGGAAAAACTGATAATAGGTGATTCTATAATTCGCTACGCAGATAATACGGTGTGAAAAAAAGATAAACTACACACCACAGTAACATGTTTTCTAGGGGCTAAAATTGCTGATATCTGTCATGCCACAGACAGATTAAAGCTAGATAATAACTAATCTATTATATTACATGTTGGAACTAATGACATGGAAAAATTGCATGAAAAAGATATATGTCACGATTTAATTAATCATGCCAAAAAATTGAGAGGAAGGGGCTGTCAAGTGGCAATATCGGGAATACTTTCTATCCCTAAGGCTCACTTCGAGAAAAACAACACTATATCAAAAATGAATGCTAGATTACTCAATTGGTGCAAGCAAGAGAGTATAATATTTGTGGACACTTGGGAAACATTTTGGAAGAAAGACAATTTATAGTCAAAGGATAGACTTCATTTAAATAAGAAAGGTGCTGACTTGTTAGGGGAAAACTTCATGGCTACACTTGAAAAAGTGTCTTTAAACTGATAAATATGGGGGAAACTAACAATCCACTCTATTCAGCAAAACATCTGTTCACACGTACTGAGAACATTACTGCAGGGGACAAGCTAAAAATACAGTGAAATAAAATGCTGTTTGAATAACGCCAGAAGTTTGAATGACAAATTAGATGAACTGGTGGCAATAATTAATAAGGAAGAACCAAATTTAATAGGGGTGACAGAAACCTAGTGGAGTGATAACAGTGCATGGGAAAAACATATAGCAGGTTATACTGTCTTCAGCCTCAACAGGAAAATCAAAAAAGGTGGAGGGATAGCATTATTCATAAATAACAATTGCAAACCTATAGACATAACAAACAGTAAAATAAAAAAAAAAACAGAAGGATATTCTGACTGAAACAACTTGGGTATGCATCTTTCCCAGTACAACTAATAAATTTATAGTAGGACTGGTTTACTGTCCTTCGGATTAATCTCTAGAGGTCACTGAATGCATTATTAGGGAAATGGAAATGGGTTATGAAATATGTGATATTATATTCGTGGGCAATATGAACATTGGCGGTATTGATTGGCAGTCACCTACTGCAAATTCAAATACAAGTAAAATCTTTTTAACATCCTGTGAGCAACTTGTACTAAATCAGTATGCGAACGAGCCAACAAGAGGACTTAGTATCTTAGATATCAAACCACATGATTAAACATCACAAGCTGTAGTACAGGACCACAACTGGGTAATAGAGATCATTATACAATATGGTTTGATTTAAACCTATTGTATATAATACATCATAATAAAACAACTTTCTATAACTATAAATAAGCAAACACAGGTAAGATTCACAATATGTTAACAGCTGTTGACTGGGACTCTGTGCTTTCAAATTGCAACACCGAAACCAAGTGGGAGTGGATAAAAAAATACCATCTTTGCTGTGTGCAATACCATTCCTCAGTATAAAACAATGGAAATCATAAGCCTAAACCCAGATGGTTAACTCACAAAATTAACAAACTCATTAGAAAAAATAAAGTTTAAAATTTATCATAAGTCCACAACAACCCGAAACTGGAATAAATACCAATGTGCCCTAAAAGAATGTAAAAGGGAAATCAGAAAATCTAAAAGGCAACAGAGGAAAGTTTAGCAAAACAAGCCTCTAAAGACAACAATAAAACCTCTTACAGCTATGTAAACCCTTTGAAAAGAACAGCATGCAAGGTAAGATCATTGTTTCATAAAGATCAAGTTATGCAGGAAGTAAATGAAATGGCTGAACTATTCAACAAATATTTTAGTAGTGTATATAGTAGCAAGGCAAAGTCAGATCCACTGCTGTAATAGTACCAAATGAATGTATAAATTTACAACTGATTAAATTAAAAGTAGAATAGATCGTATTAGGACAGACTGTTCACCATGATCTGATCTTATTACAGGTAATATGATAAAACTGATGGCTCAATATTAATATAGTCATTCAAAATTTTATTTGAGAGTAGTTTGAATTCAGGAAAGGTACCAAATGACTGAAGATCTGCTTACATAACACTTCTCTTCAAGAAAGAAGATAAACAATCGGTAGAAAACTACAGGCCTATCAGCTTGAACTCACTTGTCGGAAAGATCTTGGAGGGAACAATAAAGGAGACATTGGAAAAACATCTTGGCGACTTTTAGATAAACTTCAGCATGGTTTCACAAAGGGCAAATCATGCCTCACAAACATTCCCTGTTTTTTATGAGAAGGTTGGTGCAAGTCTTGACAATAAAATCACCTTTGATGATATATATATAGGCTTTGGGAAGGTCTTCAATACTGTCCCTCATGCAGCTATTTCAGAAAAATTAGTATATAGAAACATAGACCCTAGGTATGTATTTAGGATCTCAAAATGGTTGGAAGACAGAACTCAAAGGGTACTTTTAAATGACTGCCTATCGGAGGAGGGTCGGGGGACCAGTGGCGTGCCACAAGGCTTACTACTGGGCCCATATATCTTCTGTATTTTGTTGCAGACATCTCAGATGGATTAATGGATGAGTCAATTAAATACGCAGATGATTTAAAAATTGGTGGGTCATGTCAATCCACTGAAGAGGCTGCAACTATTCAGGCAGATCTAAATAAGATCAGTGCGTGGACGGACAAATGGCGGATGCGTTTCAATCTGGAAAAATGCAAAGTCGTGCATTTCAGTCTAAGGAATACTGAACATACATATTACCTTGGCAATGGTAAATTGCCCACAACTATACTCGAGAAAGACCTGTGGGTATACATTACTGATAAACTGGATTTTTCAAAACAGACAAATGAAACCATCAGTAAAGCCAACAGAATCATATGGATGTTAAAAAAACATATAAAATCTAGGGATAAAAAAATTCTCATTCCACTCTACAGATCATATGTCAGACCACATATTGATTACTGTTCACAGTTTTGGCCACCGCACAAAAAAGAGGACATCCAACAGCTTGAAAGGATTTAAAGAAAATTCACCAAAAGCATATATGGCTTAAATAATCAAACATATAGTGATAGACTGGGAAACCTCAAATTAATGTCACTAGAGACCAGGAGGTGTAGAGGTGACCTCTTGTTTGTTTGGGACATTATAAATGACCCTTACTTATTTTCTGAAATGGGTTTTGTGTTTAAACAAGGTGCTAAGGAAATGAGAGGACATCCCCTTCCAACTTAAGGGCTCTAGATTCAAAACAAATGCCAGGAACATACAAGTTCTTCTTCACACAAAGGGTGGTTGATGACTGGAACTCCTTACCACTGCACATTACCATTAGTAAAAATAAGCATATCTTTAAACATAGGCTGGACAACTGGCTGTCAGAAACAGGGGTTTGTATTTCCTAAGAGTTCATGACGAGGACTATTTA
This sequence comes from Neoceratodus forsteri, assembly GCA_016271365.2. Taxonomy (NCBI): domain Eukaryota; kingdom Metazoa; phylum Chordata; order Ceratodontiformes; family Ceratodontidae; genus Neoceratodus; species Neoceratodus forsteri. The sequence goes on along the minus strand of CM057450.1, from coordinate 636,666,338 downwards.
TGAGCATTCTGCCTTCAGTTCCCTGATACACCTCAGTATGAACCATCATCAAAATCTTGTGACAAGACAGTCCCCAACCCTATTTCTGAGGTGTCCATGCACAAAATGAATGGCCGGTTGAAATCAGGACTTTGTATGAGAGATCCCTCACAGAACACACTTTTGATAATTTGGAAGGCCTTCTTACACTTTGAGGACCACTGAACCTTTTGTGGGACACCCTTTTTAGTCCAGTCGGTCAATGGGGCAGCAAGTGTCAAAAACTCCAGAATGAACTGGTGAGAATACCCTGCTACACCAAGGAAGGATCTTGCTTGCTTTCTGGTAGTTGGGCAGTCGGCAAGGGCTTTAACCTTATCAACAACGGGGCGTACATGGCCATTCCCAACCAGGTATCCCAGGTATTTAGTTTCATGCCACCCTAGGGCACATTTTGTGGCACTGGCAGGGAAACCTGCCTCCCTAAGCGATTGATGTACCACAGCTACATCCTACAGGTGAGTGTCCTGATCAGAGCTAAATATGACATTATCCAGGCACACAAATGCATATAACCAATGGGGATGGAGAATTCAGTCATTCTCTACATTGTGGGCAACACACCATGCAACCCAAAGAGAAGCATGATAAACTGATACAGGCCAAATGGGGTGACAAAAGCAATTTTCTCCTGGGATTCAGCAGTTAGCAGGATTTGTCAATAACCCTTGGTCAGGTCTAGAGTATTAACATACTGGGCCTTAACCAGTTGATCCAGAAGTTCATCCACCCTAGGCATAGGATGTGCTAAATGTAGAGATGGCATTGACTTTCTGGAAGTAGACCCATATGGTTTTGGGACTAATACAATAGGGTTGGACCAGTCACTGTGGGATTCTTCAATGACTTCCAGTTCCAACACAGAACAGATCTCCTCCTGTACCATCTATTGGACTTTTTCTGAGAGCGCCTATATGGCTGTGGGCAGATCCAGACACCTATAGTATGTCTTTGTCTAGGTGTTGTTGGATCACATGAATTTATCCTAGTTTTGAGGAGAACATATCCCCAAAATTTCCTTGTTGCAGGGCTTCATTTTTTGGGGTCAGGGTGAGACATGGATACATCGATACATAGATGTTGCTGGTAGATAAGGACCTATGGCCCACCTAGTCTGGCCATATGTACATGTACTGAGCTTCTTCAAGCTTCTCTAGAACTGGGCTGTCCCCTTCCTCCGACTACCAGGATCCCCTGATGCCTATCCCATGCATTCTTAAATCCTGTAATTGTTTCAGCCCCCACTGCTTCCTCTGGCAGGGCATTTCATTTGTCCACCACCCTCTCTGTGAAGAAATTCTTACTCCTGTTCTTTCTGAACCTCCCTCTCTTCCTCCCTCCCCCCCCTCCAGTTTCATCCCATGTTCCTTAGTCCTGGAACATCTTTTTCTATGAAATATTGTGTTTTCCTGCACCTTGTTCCTCCCTGTGAGGTATTTGTATGTCTCAATCATATCTCCCCCCCTTCCTCTCCTCCAGGGAGCACATATGCAAATCCTTCAGCCTGTCCTCATAGCTGGTGATATCCCTGCCCATGCAACCAAGCATCCTGTTTGCTTTTCCTACTGCCTTCTCACACTGACTCCCTACCTTGAGGTCATCAGAGATGATAACCCCTAGGGCCCTTTCCTGCTTGAAGCATTCTATAGCCTCCCCCAACCCCAGTTGATATGTTGCTCCTGGGTTTTTGTGCCCCATGTGCATTATTTTTCATTTCTTTGCACTCAATCTTAACTGTCATTCCCTTGACTAGTCCTCACGTTTCTGCTGCTCTCTCTCTTCATTCTATTCACACCCTCTGGCATGTCCACCCAATAGCAGAGCTTTGTGTCATCAGTGAACAGGCAAATTCTCCCTTCTAGATCTTCTGTAATGTCGATGATAAAGATGCTGAAGAGGACTGGACTTAGCACTGATCCTCGTGGCACCTCACTGGTCACCCTTCCCTCTGTGGAGTGACAGCCATTTACCACTACCCTCTGTGTCCCGCCATCCAGCCAGTTCCCCACCCACTGCACCACCGTCTTTCCCACTCCCATCCTCCCCAGCTTGATTAACAAGCTTTTGTGCAGCACAGTATCAAAGGCCTTGCTGAAATCCTGATAGGCCACATCCACTGCCCCCCCATCCACCTCCCTTGTCACCCAGTTGAAAAATTCAATGAGGTTAGTCTGGCAAGTCCTCCCCCCAATAAAACCATGTTGTCTTGGGTCCTGTAGACCACTGGCGACCAGGTATTCTGTACATCCAGTGGGACAGGGCTTGTGTCTTTTAACATTTTAGAGCCTAACTCAAGAATTGTATCTTCAGTGTCCTCATCCATCACCTGACTAGGGCCCCCTTTAGATTCCTCTGAGTCAGCTAGCAAAATGTCCTTGTGTTTCCAGGGTTTCAACAAGTTAACATGACAAATTTGTTTTTACTTGTTTAGGTTGGGTTGCAATATCTCATAGTCAACTGGCCCCAGTTTTCTCAGGACCTCATACAATCCTTGCCCTCTAGCCAGGAGTTTACTTTCAGAGATAGGGAGCAGAAGTACTTTGTCACCAGGTTTGAACTCCTATAGCCAGAATCCTTGGTTATAGTGTCCTGCCTGATTTTGCTGCACTTTGAATAAATTTTCTTTGGCAGATCAGTCAATTGTGTCCAATCTTTCTCTTGTTTGCATTACATGTTGGAGCACATTAGGGGGTCTATGGGCCTGTTCTTCCCATATCTCTTTTACGAGATCCAGCATCCCTTGAGGGTGTCACCTGTACAACAGTTCAAAAAGTAAGAAACCTATGGATGACTGTGGCAACCCCGAACTGCAAACAATAAATAGGGTAACAATTCATCGAAGTTTTTTCCTCAGCTGAAACAAATTTAGACAGCATACCCTTTAAGGATTTGTTAAATCTTTTGATTAAGTCATCATCTGAGGGTGGTACACTGGTGTCCGTATAGACTTAGTCTTCAGTAAAGCACACACCTCCTTCATAAGGTTTGACATAAAGTTGGTGCCCCGATCAGTTGCGATCTCCTCTGGCAGCCCATCTCAGGAAAATACCTTTCTTAATTCTTTGGCTACTGACTGGGCTGTAGTGGAGTGCATAGGAATAGCTTCAGGGAATTGGATGGTGTTATTGATTATCACCATAGTATACTGCTATCCTGCAGAACTTTTTACCAGTGGCCCATCATATCAACCCCAATTCTTTTAAAGCAACAGTGCAACAAAAAAAAGTTATTTCAAAAAGCTAATTTTCTGCTATGATTATGAAAAATATTAGCAGAACTGTTGATTTGGGTTTTCTGGATGCTTCCAATGCTGTGTACAGCATAGTTGCATTTTTCTCTGGATTCTTACCCTCCTCAGATCCTCAATATTATTTCTATGCTAAAATGAGATGGCCATCTCTTTTTCTTGAGAAATAATTATTTTAAAATCACCGCCCCATATCACTTCTCCCCTCACTCACCAACATACAAGAATCCCTTGTCCTCATTAGGCTCGATGACCTCCTGTCTGCTTCTAGCATCCTCTCACCTGTATAATCTGAATTTAGGAAATTCTACTCCACCACTTACTCCCATCTTCATTTCACAGATGCTGTTCACTCTGCTGTGGATCAGGGGCAGATCACCTTGGCCATTTTTATTCACCTCGCAAAGGCTTTTGATTCTGTCTCCCACCCTCTTCTTCTAAATAAGTTAAGTGACACTGGTCTTTCCCCTGCTCTAGTCTCCTGGTTTAGATCTTCTCTAACTGGTCAATCTCAGTCAGTAAAAGTGAACAACGTCCTATCTTCCTTTCTCCCTATCCTTGCTGGTGTCCCCCAGGGATCAATCCTTGGACCAGTTCTTTACCAGTTTATAAATGACTTGCCTTCTGTATGCACCCTTGTCCATATCCACATGTACGCGGATGACACCGCTCTTTTCCTCTCTGGTCCCACTGACCCTGATGTCTGAATTCCCCTCCAACATGATTTCATGGCAGTAATAAACTGGTTGGAAGCAAATTGCCTCAAAATGAACACAAAAAAGACCATAGCCATGAGTTTTGGCTCCAAGCAGAAACATGCCAGGCTACCTTCCCTCCCTGCCTTCAATTCCTCTACTAGCATTCCTCTCAACAATGTCCCTGCCTACAAATACCTTAGAATGTGGCTTGACCCTTCGCTGGACTTCTCCTCCCACTTTAATGCACTTCTCTCTAAGCTTTGCCCCAAACTGGGGCTTCTTTACTGTCACAAGAGTAGTCTTTCCCTCCGAGTCTGATGTGATCTACTTGTCAAATGAATTCTCCCTGTCTTTGACTACACTGATGTTGTCTATGGCTCAGCCCCATCGACCTCTCTCACCAAACTTGAGGTCCTGTTCAACGCTTTCTGTCGCTTTGCCTCTAACTCCCCCCCTTTGACTCACCAATGTGACTTCTACACCTCACTATCCCTCCAACCCCTCTCTCAGAGACACTTGTTCCACTGTTCTACTTTCATCTCTAAATACTGGTTTGGCACTTTTCCATCGTACCTCTCCTCTCTACTCGCGTCTTTCACTCCCTCGCCCTACCCCTCACGCAGAAATCACCTCTGCTCCTTTGCCCTTCCATGAGTCTGCATCTCTGCTGGGAAACTTGCTTTCTTTTTCAGACTCCCTTCCCTCTGGAATAACCTCCCCCCTCAAACCCGCTTCACCTTCTCATTTCCAGCACTTAAGCACCTCCTCAGACCATCTCCTATTACATCTTGCAGTTGTCCACTGACCTAATCTCTCACCTAAACACCCATCCTCCTCCTCCCTGACTCCCATCTCTAGTATTAATATTGTTTCCTTAATTTATGCTGTGACCATGTTGTTCTATTCCTTCTCTTTTTTTTTTTTTGTCTAGTCTCTTGGCCCCTGTCGCCAGCTACTAGAGCCCCACTCAGGCAAGACCCACCTGAGTAGCTCCACTGCCCTGCCTGAATCCCTCCCAGTGAGAAATCAGAGATAGAGTCTGCTCCTGCTGGACCCCAGAACAGAAAGGATCCAAGAGAGTCATCTGGGAAGGAACCGGCCGTGAGCATGTGAGCTTCCCCCACCCGTGTCCGCCATCATCCTCCTTGCAGCCGGGGATTTTCCACCTTGCTTGTGTTGCATTTCCCCCAAGGTCGGATGCGCAATGATGTCACCACATAGAGGGGATGCACCCATACCCTCCCACAGACATCCGCCACTGCCTCCCCCGATGCAAGTCCCCACCTAGCTTGTAGTGCTCCTGGTCTTCACCAGGACTCGCTACAGGGCAGGGAAACCCAGGAGGCCAGCCCAGGAGAGGAGAGGAGAGTAGTCCTCCAGATGCTCAATCCTCTCCTCCCCCTGCTGAGCCTCGGTGCCCGAGTCCACTCCTGGGTCACTGGTGTGGCGTGAGATGTGGCATCCAGTGCCTCAACTCTCAGTGCCACCAGGCTTGGTCGGATTCCAGCTTTAAAACAAAATGTTGAAAGTTTCAACAATGGCTCTCTTCAGTTATTCCAATCCAGTCAAGGATAGCCACTTTTACCTGGTCATAATCTCTGGCAGCAGCATCATCTGTGCTCCATTAAGCAGCTTGTGCATCTACAGTTAGATGTGGTACAATGTGAGTGGCCCAACATTCTCATGGCCAGGCAGTGGCACTGGCAACTCTCTCAAAAGTCATAAAGTAGGCTTCAGGGTCATTCTGAGGACCCATTTTTGTTAGCATGAGGTGAGGTCTTACAGTGACTTGATTCCTTGTGACCTGGAACTGGGGCACAGCTTCTCTCTGTGCTTGAAGCACCTGCTTCATAAACTCCTGCTGCTGCTGCTGCTGCTGGTCTTTCTGTGCCTGCTGTTGCGTTTGCTGGGCTATCCATTCTCTTTGGATCCGAGCCTGCTGCGCTTACTGTTGCATCAGCATCTGGGCCTGTTGTGCTTACTGTTGTACCAGCATCTGGGTTTGTTGCAGTTGTTCTTCTGCCAGCCATTTCAGTACTTTGTCTGAGTTCACCTTACCCTATTTAGATAAGGGGGAGTTTGATCCCACCGCTAAGCCAACCACATGTAACAGTGTTGTAGCAAGCCGAGACTTATAGGGGAAACCTCAGAAAAAACTCCAGGTGAACAAAGTTCAGTGAAAAAAAAAAGTTGCTTAACTTCAGCAACAAACAAAGATTCACAACAGCTTGTTTTGGAAGAGCAAACACATAACAAAATACTGTTTAGCTTTATTCAGCTCTCCAGTTCACAGCAGCCTTACTATCTCTCACTTGCTCCAGGGCCCCAAATCCACCTTCTTGTTTTTTTTGGTTTCCCAATGGCTCTCAGGTGAGCTCCTCCCCCACAGGGAATTCCAAGTGTCCATGTAGGCAGTGCAAATGGCTTTTAAAGGGCCAGGCCAGAAATCAGCAAGGCTGGGTTTCAATTTCCCCATTCTCTTGCTAGTGTCATAGTGGAGAGGGGGTCTTGAGTGAAGATTGTATAGACCCCTTCACAGCTGTGTTTTGGGTTTTAAAAGGCTCTGCACTGGCTATGAGGCCCTCTCCTGGAACAGGATCTGTCTCGAAGGTGGTGAGGCGCCCATCATTGACCACCACCAGGGAGGTAAGCTATGAGGGAAGCACCGGAAGAGGTATGTCCCTAGGATGCTGGGTGACGGGGCTGGGGGGGTCAGTGAAGGGCTAAGCCTGCACCGTGGTCAGGAGAAAAGATAAAAAGCAAAAATATATATATATATATATATATATATATATATATATATATATTCTTTAAAATGTTTTTAAAAGACTCAGACTTTCATACATTTATGAGTCAAACACAAAATTAAGAGCAGTTCACCGCAAATACTCCGACCAACAGGTATCCAGTAGGGCAATCGGGCATGTTAAACTCATAAACAATCCGAACACCTGGCATTTAAGAGTAACCACTCTTTCCTCTGGTTATTTGCAAACCTCAGCTGTTCGGATTGCACATCAGTTTTAGGTGCTCAGTTACTCTGCTTTCTGTCCACTGATTGGAGCAGATGAGGTGAACTATAATGAGTTTGGTATTTGTGTTTGACACAAACATGGGATCCACTGGGTCCTAGTCCTTAAAATTTTGAGCTCTGATGTGTTTGCACTGGAATTTGAAGCTTCACAGAGAAGCACGGTACTATATTGCTTTCTTTTAAATCTAACATATGAATACATTTGGTATTAATACAATAGATGAATGCCAGTGAGAAATCAAATACTGTTATTTTGGCTAAGGCTGTAAGAATCCAAGAGGAACAAAAAAAATTTACATGAGTACTTCTATTCTTAAGGTAGCAGTAACCAGTTAGTTATTTCTTTACACTCCAGTTAGACTGGGGTAAATCCCAGTACTGACACTGCACTGCAGCATGTAAAGGGTGCTACACTCCTGAGGTACAGTCTTTCAGGTGAGATGTCAAACCGAGATCCCATCTGCCCTTTTCTGGTAGTTATTCAGGCAGAAGTTAAAGATCCCATGGCACTTCTCAAAACAAGCATTTGTCAATGCCGAATGTTTGCTTGCTGGCATTGGTATTGGTAGTGTAGAAGTTACAGAGCTGCATAATAGGAATGGCAGTGAAGTACTGAACTGAAGCCAACCCCACCACCACCCTGCAGAGCGTGACAGGCATTGGGGTGTGCCTTTGGGTCGTCAGGTATAACGACCACACCATTTCACAACACCCTACCCTGCAGACACTGACAAGTGTCACGGTGTGCCTTGGGGTCTTTGGCCCTTATGCTCACCCCATTCCATCAGGAAATACGGTGAGATGGGTGCGGTATAGGAGAATGGGGTGAACTTTGGGGCCGAAGAGTCCAAGACATACCTCGATGCCTCTCACTAGCTGCAGGGTGTGGAATGGTATGAGCATTACAGGCAAGAATCCCAAGTCACACCCCTGATGCCTGTCATTCTCTACAGGGTGGGGTGTTATGGTTGGAAACCCTAACACCTCAGGCATTCGTTGGTATTTTCACTCCAAATTTTCAACATGTTTTTTTGGTGACCCCCACATCATGAACAGTGGCGATATCAGTTTGTTAGCCGAAAGCTGCTTATGCACAGTGACTATGGCATTTAGCGCCACAGGTGCAAAAACACATTCCGAGCAGGATGTGAAAAATAACAGCTGTACTGTACATGGGGAGGTGTAAAAAATGGCAATGTTGCAAATCTGCAGTAAAAATATTAAAAAAACTGGTGAAGTCACGAGCGTGCATAGAAACTGTGCAATACACACCCGTAATGTAATTAGTTTGGGGATTTTTTACAGCAGATTGTCAACACAGGCATTTTGGGACCTCTGATCATGAACAGTGTCACTGTGATTTTGTTTATCTGTCCCGAACAATGATTTCCACAGCAACCACGCATCTCTGCGCTGAAAGTGTGAAAACACATTTCGGCCATGTTGTGAAAAATGACAGCTGTACTGTTCATAAGAAAGTGTGGAAAAATGCCACCGGTGAAAATCTGGACTGAAAATATTACAAAGTCATGAACTTAGGAGGGTGCGTGGAAACTGCGCAATGCTCACTTGTAACACAGTCATTTTATGGACTTTTTGTCAACATTTCACATAGCCATTTAAAGACTTCTGCTCATGAACAGTGTAACTGTGATTTTCTTAATCTGTCCCAAACATTGCTTCGAGACACCGACTGCAATCCTTGTGCGCCATATGTGGAAACACATTTTGGGTGACGTGAAAATGGCAGCTGTACTGTTCATAAGGAAGTGTAATAAAATGGCAATGTTGAAAATCTGGGTGAAAATATTGAAAATTCATTAAACCTACGAGCGCATGAGGGAACTGGGCAAGAACGACGCTTGTAAAACAGTCATTTTTAGAATTTTTCACCAAATTTTAACAAAGTCTTTTTGAGAGCCCACCTTATGAACAGTGGCAGTGTCATTTCATTAGTTGGTCCCAAAAGGTGATTTCACACAGTGATTGCGAAATCACCCTTCGGGCCTGATTAACGCCATGACAGTGAGAGCATTCATGAGAAGGGCCCAAAACCCCATGTTGAAAATTTGGTGCAAAAATTCCAAAAAATGCCTGAGATATGCAGCAAAGTTGAAAAAAACCCTCTCTATCCCATTATACAGCTTACAGCATTTCCTCAGTTCAAGGGTCGGCTTTGAAGAGTGCAGACATGTTCCCAGTCCACTGAAGATCGTCGCGCCAGAGTCCAGAGGTAAGTATGGGGTGAGGGGGGGTGTGGGGAGGCAGGGTGAGCAGTGGGTGGTGAGGGTGGGGGCAGAGACAGCAAGGAACCGTTTTTGTGTTTCAGAGTTTTGTTTTTTTTTTTTTAAAAAAAGGATGACGACGCGGGACGTTTGCCATGCTGGGGTGGGCCCCAGCATGGCACAAGTAGGCTGTTTGGGGAGTCGATGGAGGATTGGGCACCCCATCGCAATAGCATCTGTTGTCATGCTGTGGTGGGCCCTGTGGCACCCCGTACCCTGGGGCAGGAGCCGACGAGACTGGGGCACCCCTGGCCAGCTATACGATGTGTAGCCACGCTGGGGTGGGCACCCAACGTGGCATGTGGAACTCTGTTTTGGGGAGGCGCACAGCCGATGGGGATTGGGCACCCACGCCGGCCATACAGTGTGTGCGTAGGGAAAGTACGCAGTATGTGCGGCCTGTGTGTGTGTGTGTGTAGGGGAGCATATGAGCAGGCATATCTTATCGCTGCTTACTGAAGTGTAGCCCCTTTCAACTGTACTCCACTGCATTTCGACTGCTGTCATAGACAGCTCCAGCAGCCATTGGAGAAATGCGGCCGCGTCTGCAAACATACTGACTGAATTGGAAGAGGGCTTCCACACCTCTGAAAACTCGGATGATGGCACTATGTTTCTTGCACATGCCTGCAAGCAAACATAAAAAGAGTAGCTGAATTTCCACAGTGTTCTGGACAAATTTCACTCATTCACTAACAAAGAAAAAAACACCAACAGCTTATTCTGGTTCAATATGTCAGTTTGAGGGCTGGTCTGTTAGTGCAGTGGTATCACTACTGCTTGTGACACTGATGAACCGGGTTCAGGATTGAACCCAGATCATCAGTGGGCCAGCTTGTGGGGGAGGAGGAGGATTGAGCATCTGTGGGACTGCTCTGCTGCTCTGGGGAGGTTGGATTGCAGCATTCAGCCTGTGCCTGAGGGGTGAGGGAGCCTGGAATCATATATGTAGTGGGAGGCAAGTTATGGGCATCTACCCAACATACACAGGAGCATGCGCAGTGGCACGCTGGTGCCATGGCACACTCACTGCTCTGGAGGCAACCTGTAAAGAGGAGCATCACCAAACAGTGGCAAGGAGATGATGCCCTGCAAGCCCCCCACGTCCACTCCGAGTCCAACCTTGCTGCACTTGGACTCCCCAGAGCTTCACTATCACCAGTGTCAACCAGACAGAGTGGGGCAGTCGCCAAGGAGTAGCAGGCAACCCCGTCCTGAAGGGCAAACTGGGAGGGCCTGCGTGTGGTTTATTGTGGGTGGCCTGGAGCCTGTCAGGTAGCAGAACTTCAGGAGGACAGGTGAAGACACTGTAAGGACCAAAGGATGCCCTGCCCTGAGGCAGAGATGGAGCAGAAACAGAACTGAAAGAAAATCTGCATATCAGTTTGCATCCCACCCCCCCGGACATGGCTGAAAATAGGCTTTCCTGGTCAAGAAAAACTAAATAAATTGCTGAAATATTTTCCCTTAAGTCAAATAATACTCCATAACCCTTTCTTAACACAGACAAAAATAAACATTTGTACTCGCTTAATGAGCAGGATACCACAGTTATTTACAATTTATTTACCCAGATAGCCCAGCTGAAAATCAACATATCGTTTCCAGTGCTGTTCTGTTTCTACCCATTTCTGCAACTGGGTGGACTGGAGCACCAGGCAGTTAATTGACTTGCCCAAGGTCACACAGTGAGCCATGCACAAGATTAACTGACTTGCACAGAGTTACACATTGAATGACGGTTCTGAAATTGAATATAAAGCAATTTGTAAAGCCGTGCATCCTATCCTTTCATCTCATACATCTAGCTCTGCACACAATCCCTGCTCTGTCCATAAAAACTGTTGAGTCAACTCCTGCAGGCTATGGCTCCCCCATCCTGTTCCCCTAAACACATACCTTTGCAGCTTATACTGCTTTATTCTTTTTTTTTCTTCCACTCCCAGCACTACCTCTCCCCAACTTTACTATAACTAATCCCCTACCTTTGCTATACCCAGTGGGTCACGCATGGTCACCACCTAACCTAGCACATGCTTCATCAGCTGGGAAGTCCTTATTTTAAGTCGCTAAGTAAGCATACTAATTTCACTAATAAAACCTACATGCAAACCTTAAGGCATTGGCCAGCATAACAGTTTTGGCAGTAGGTTTGCAGTATAGCATAGAGGTTAGAGTAACAAGCTGTGAATGAACTTGCTGCATCCAACAGACCTGGGTTTGATTCCAACAATCCCAACTGCATACTATATGACTCTAAGCAAGTAACTTAATCTCCCAAGTTGCCCCAAAAAACAGGCTCGTGCACCTTACCCCATTACTGAAACAAAAAAATTCTTTAACACTTTTTGTCTTCTGTTTTCAGCCTTTGTAGATTGTGTGAGAGGCCATTTGGCAACTTCTACTCCTGCTTAAAGCAGAACCGGTCTGAATCATTTCATGGTGTTTTGCATATATTCCCATGATGCTTTTCATTATTATGGCATGTGTAATATTATATGATTCATTGCAAAAGACTTTGCTAATGCTCTAGTTAGGGTTAAAGTGACAAAAGTAGAGGACTGTGGTGTTAGGGTTTTGAACGCTAACACCCCACCCCGCCACCCTACAGGCAGCAACAGGCATGGGGTGTGCCTTGGGGCTGTCAACCCTAATTATACAATGGCAAGAAAAAATCCTGGACTCTGATTGGTCAGTCTTGGGCTGGACGTGACGTTAATCAGTACAACATCACGGGTCTAGTCTCAGCCTCACTGTGAACCTGTAGATGATTTTTTTGATGCTGAGCTTGATGATTTTTTGGAGCCTGAGCTTTTTTTTTTGCATCTCCTCTTAAGAAACAAAAATATTTTTCCACACTAATAAAAACATTCTTTAAAATTATTTTTTTACTTTATATATAACAACGAGCCATTGTATAATAGTAATAACGCTTTCCAGGTGTGTGTCATTTGGGATAACGTCACGCCTCTGGACGACTCGGCCTGCGGCCTCGTGCCCAACCACCTGAGGCGTGACATTATCCCAGCACGACACACACCCTGTCAGGCATTATTGCTTAATTCTTACCCTATTCCATGAGTAAGTAAGCTGAGATGTGTACAGCATATGAGAATGAGGTAAACGTTAGGGCTGACAACCCCAAGGCACTCTCCATGCTTGTTGCTGCCTGCAGAGTGGGGGTGAGGTGTTAGGATTGGAAACCCTAACAACACATTTCCCTACTTTTGTCGCTTTAACCCTAATTAGTGTATTAATGAAGTTTTTTTGCAATGAATTCCTTACTTTTTGAGATTGTACTTTTTCTGTAATTCGTTTTTATAAACGCATGAGTGTTTTCTACAATCTGTGTATGGTCTAACAAATTCTGCAAACCCCCACCATCAGTCATCACCAGCAGAATCCTTCCCCGTGGGAAGCTGAATCTCCTCAAATCCTACCTCAGAGAGCAAGATTGGTCTCCTATCTACAATGTGACGGATGTCAACTCAGCCCTGGATTCCTTCATTTCCAACTTCAATGCAGCCTGTGACTTCTACGCCCCCTTCAAAAAGCATAAAGTCAAAGCCCTTTTCAATCCCTGGCTCACCACTGTCCTAATAGTGCAGCTAAAATCAAGGAACCACCTCTGGTTTCTGGCTCGGTCCTCCAGCTCACAAACCGACATTCAGAACTATAATCGTGCCTGGAATGACTGCACAAAATCAATCCGACTAAACAAAAACACCTACTACAGGGAAGCTCTCACCATTTCATGGGGTAATGGGAGAGCGTTCTGGAACAATATCAAAGAAGTAACAGGAAAACAGCTAAAAACCTCCCCAACTATGCTAGACATTGATGGGTCTATTACCCTGGGCTCCCCAACTATCGCTAATACTTTCAATACTGCTTTTACTGAGTTCAGTACTGTTCTTCCCCCTGACTTCTTCAATTAATTAGACTCCCATGATCACACTACCAGCAATCCCCCTTCTTCTACACATCCTCCTTTCTACTTCAAAGCAGTCAAGATGCATGAAGCTCGCAAATACATTAGTAAAGTAATTGCTAGATGAAGAAATAGCGGGGACTCTTGTGAACTAAAACTGCTGCCCCTCACCCTTGATGAAGTGATTAGACCATTAATTAAGATCTTCAACCTCTCCCTCAGCCTCAGCCAGTTCCCTTGACAGATGGAAATCTGCTACCATTATTCTGGTCCATAAAAATGGAGATAAGACCAATCATGGAAACTACCGACCAATCTCCATATTGCCACCCCTCCCCAAGGCTCTTGAAAACCTAGTTGCTGACCAACTCATTGATTACCTGGACAAACACAATATCCTATGTACATAACAACATGGTTTCAGAAAAGGGCATAGCACCACTTCTGTCCTCTTGGAATTTACCGGAGCCATCCACAGTTCCCTGGATAATGGTCACCTAGCTGGTTCGGTCTTTATTGATTTAACTAAGGCTTTCGATACCATCCATCATCGACTGCTACTGGAACAAATTTTAATTGCTGGGCCCTCCCCAGTCTCCATGGCTTGGCTTAAAAGCTACCTGGAAAATAGATCACAAGGGGTTAAAATTGCAGGTGTCCTCTCTGATGCAAGGCCAGTCCGCTCCAGAGTTCCTCAGGGTTTCATACTGGGCCCCCTTTTATTCTGTCTCTTCCTGAATAAACTCCCTCACTCTTGCTCAGAGCAAACTATACTCTTTGCTAATGATGCCGTAATTCACACCACCCATAAGGATCCACAATCCCTGCAAAATATTCTTCAGCTTGGTTTCGCCTCAGTTGAGAACTGGTTCAGCAAACAGAGACTCATTCTAAACTATAAAAAACAAAGTCAATGCTTTTCAGTGACTCCCACAGCAAGAACAGGCTGCATGCTCAGACCGTCACAAACTGCCTTGGAATGGCCCTCGAACAGGTGCAATCCTTTAAATATCTTGGGATCTCTCTTGACAGTAACCTGTCCTATGGTGCCCACATTGACAGTGGCACCAAGGCTGCTAATACGCGACTTGGTCTCCTCTACAGACTCAGGACATACCTAACCCAAGCAGCCTTAAGGGTCACTGTTTAAAGCTCTGTTGTCTCCATAATTAACCATGGTCTCATCATATATGGCTTGGCCACTTCAACAGTCCTCAGATGCATTTCCACCTCCCTCAACAAAGCCTGTCGACTTATCACTGGATCACATCAACTTACCCATACGTGTGACCTCTATACCCAAACTGGCTGGCTACAACTCTCAAACCACTTAAAATACCAAACCTGCATTGTGGCTAAGAAGATAACCATGGGCCTTGCCCCCCAAGTGTCCAAGCCCTCCTCTGCCCAAGTAGTAACTCTCACCATACTAGGGGCTCTGAATCTCAACTCCTGCTGGTCCCTCACTGCTGAACCTCTCTGGGACAACATTCATTTGCCTACAGGGCCCCTAGCTGGTTGAATAGTCTCAACGGTGTGATCTTCTCTGTTCCCAAGCTTGGTCCATTCAAATCAAGGCTCCGCCTCTCTCTCTCTCTCTCTCTCTCTCTCTCTCTGTGTCTCCCTCCAGCACCTGTGACTGCCTCATCTAGCCAGCCCACCTTACTATCCCACAGTCCTTGCCTAAGCCCTTCCACATAGCACTTTACCTTTTTTCCCTTATCCTTCCTCTTCCCCCCTCCCCTCCTCTCCCCTCTCTCCACCCAGCCCCACCACCTGCACTTCTCTATGTGTTGCAACAATGCCTCTGGCAGCTCTTACCTCCCAGTGTCCTTCCCATTTCTTGTAACACTATTGTACTCCCTCATTTGCCCTTGCCTGACTTATCCAAAATGTATGCATTTATTTTCTTGTAACTGAGTGTTAATATGTTTATCCTGCCTATAACTGTATTGCTTTGTTGCATTTTGTTGTGTTGTCCTGGAATTGACATGGAACCTTTGTAAAAGAGCCTTGGCTTAAAGGTACGTGTAATCCTAGATTCAAATAAATAAAAAAAAAAAATTGTTTTTATAAATGCATGAGTTACTATAACAAAAAATTTGTTTGACCATATTCATTGGGGGCTGTGGGATTCAAACCTAGATCTTTAGAATCATAGCCCAGACCTCTAGCCACTACACTATATTGCCTCCTTTGATATCCCTGTGTCAATGTTCTCTTACTGTATCCTAAGTCAAGACAAATCTAAACTAAAACAGCCAACAATACTTTCCTGTTTCTTTATATTGCCAGAAGTTATTTTTTTAACTTTGCATATTTCTAAGCTGTTGAATTGTCTGAAACATTTTCAGTTCACATGAACACAAAATCAATACTCTGATGTCTATTTTAACATAAGTTAACAAGCATTTGTCAATGCTGAATGTTTGCTTGTTGGCATTAGCAGTGGAAGTGCAGGAGTTAAACAAATGCAGTATAGAAATGGCATTGAAGTATTGAACTGATGCCAACTCGACCCTCACTCTGCAGAGATGGACAGGCATTGAGTTGTGCCTTTGGGTTGTCACCCATGATGGTCATGACATTTCACCTCACCCTACCCTTCAGACACTGCCAAGTGTCAAGGTGTGCCTTGGGGTGTTTGGGTTTACATTCACCTCATTCCATAAGAAAATACTCTGGAACGGTGCAGTATAGGAGAATGGGGTGAATTCTGGGGGCAAAAGGTCCAAAGCGCACCTCGATGCTTGTCACTGGCTGGAGGGTGGTGGTGAGGGGTGCAATGGCATGAGCATTACTGTCAACAATCCCAAGTAACACCGCTGACATCTGTCAGTCCCTAAAGGATAGGGCGTTATGGTAGAAAACCCTAACGCCTTGGCCATTTCCTGGTATTTTTGCTCCAAGTTTTCCACATGGGCTTTTTGTGACCCCACCACATGAACAGTGACACTATCACTTCATTAGGCGAAAGGTGATTTTGCACAGTGACTGTGCCATTTGGTACCACAGGTTCAAAAACTCTTTTCGAACAGGATGTGAAAAGTGACAGGTGTACTGTTCATGAGGAGGTGTAAAAGATGGCATTGCTGAAAATCTGGAGTGAAAATATAAAAAAACTGGTGCAGTCACGAGCGTGCATAAAAACTACACGATGTACACCCGTAATGAAATCCGTTTGAGGATTTTTTTACAGCAGATTTTCAACATAGGCATTTTGGGACCTTTCATCATGAACAGTGTCACTGTAATTTTCTTAATCTATCCCGAACACTAATTTCCCACAGTGACTGCGCTATTCTGCGCTGGAAGTGCGAAAACATATTTCGGCCAGGGTGTGAAAAATGACAGCTGTACTGTTCATAAGGAGGTGTGGAAAAATGTCAATGTTGAAAATCTGGACTGAAAATATTACAGATTCGTGAACTTACGAAGGTGCGTGGAAATTGCACAATACAAACATGTAACGCAGTTATGTTATGGACTTTTGTCGCCAAATTTTCAACATAGCCATTTTAACACCTCTGCTCATGAACAGTGTCACTGTGATTTTCTTAATGTGTCCTGAACATTGATTTAGCAAATCGACCGTGCCAATTTGCACTACATATGCGAAAACACATTTTGAGCGAGATGTGAAAAATGACAACTGTATTGTTCATAAGGAGGTGTGGTAAAATGGCAATGCTGAAAATCTGGAGTAAAAATATTACACATTCTCAAAGTTATGAGTGTGCGTAGGAACTGGGCAATGCACGCTTGTAAAACAGTCATTTTGGGGAATTATTTCACAAAATTTTTAACACAGGGCTTTTGAGAACCTACCTCATGAACTGTGGCGCTGTCATTTTGTAAATAAGTCTCATAAGGTGGTTCCACACAGTGACCACGAAATCACCTTTTGGGACCAAATAACAAAATAACAGTGACTGAGTTCATGAGGTGGGGTCCCAAGAACCTCATGTTAAAAATTTGGTGAAAAAATTCCCCAAAATGCCCAAGATATGCATCAAAGTTGAAAAAACCCTATTTATGCCACTATTCAGCTTACCAGCATTTCTTCAGTTCGTGGTCAGTTTTGAAGAGTGCAGACGTGTTCCCGGTCCACCGAAGATCATCGCGCCATCCTCCGCAGGTAAGTATGGGGTGAGGTGGAGGTGTGGGGAGGTGGGGCACTCAGACAGTGGGCGTGGATTTGGGGAAGGAGGTCAAGACAGTCAGTGAGGGACTGTTTTTTTCTTACAGGTCATTTTTTTTTTAAAGACGTCACAAGACTTTTGCCACGCTGGGGTGGGCTCCCAGTGTGGCAGCTGGAAAGTTGTTTGGGGGTGCAGTGGAGCCGACGGGGGATTGGGCACTTCCATCAGCCAAACGGACTGCTGCCACGCTGGGGTGGGCTCCCAATATGGCACCTGGAAGTCTGTTGGGGGGGACAGTGGAGCCGACGAGGATTGGGCACCCCTATTGGCCTTACGGACTGTTGCCACACTGGGGTGGGTTCCCAGAGTGGCACCTGGGAGTCTGTTGGGGGCACAGTGGAGCTGACATGGAGTGGGCACCCCGTGGGACACATACAGTGTGTGTGTGTTGGGTGGATGAGCACGCTTGGTGGCTCCAGTGTGCTACTTGTTACAGGGGGTGGAGCTGTCTATGACAGCTGTTTCAGTGCATTGCCTACACCTTCCACCTCTGATTGCAGCAGTTTTTCACTTTCAACTGTATGCCACTGCATCTGAATGGCTGTCATAGACAGCTCCAACATTCATTGGTGTGGTGCGGCTGCGCCTGCAAAAGGCAGCAGGACATTGGAAGTGGTGGAGGCACACCTACAAAAACTGGTATGGTGGCATTATGTTTCTTGCACATGCGTGCAAGCAAACATAAAAATGACTACATTCCTTCTATGGCCCTAATGTTTAACATACTGGTTTGTAGCCCATGTTTCAAAACAATTCATATTTCCCAAAGAGGGATAGCATGTAGTTTTCACTCAATTTTTCTAATTCCCTCAATTTTAAAAAACAGGTATGCAAATAAGCTCATGATTATTTATGGGCTACGGTTACAGTGACATTCTTGAAAACATGGGGTGCATTTGGAACTGTTCATTTGCAATTTGAACAGATGAAACCAAAAAGAAATTGTTGTAAACTGTGATTTTGAACAGACCAAGCTTTCCAAAGAAGGAATAGTTTGTAGTTTTCCCCTGATTTTTCTAATTCCCACAATTTTAAAAAATGGGCATGCAAATAAACTTATGATTATTAAAGAGCTATGAGTTGACTCTAGGGGCTGGATATTCAAACTGCGCCATTCTGAGGCGCAAGCCCTTGCGCTGCACAAAATAGTTGCGCGGGGGTGTGGCCGGGGCAATATTCAAAGGAGTTGCGCTATTGAGCAACTCCTTTGAATATCACCCCCCAGCCACAGCCACTGTGCATGGCGCAGTGGAACTTGCACCACCGCAAGTTGTCAGAGTGGAGCATTCAACTTGCGTGGCTGCAGTACCATTGCGCCATGCGCAAAATCACGATATTCAAAAGGTGACATGCAAATGGGGCCATAATTCATGCAAGGCGCAGGGGGGGCCATTTGCATCTGATTATGGCCCCATTTGCATGCCATAAGCATGTAGGTGTGCCGATCCCCGAGGACTTTCACCTGGCACCCTGCCAGGCAGCAGCCGTCAGGGACCGACGCACCCTGCAGCCCGATCGCGGGCAGCAATGTGGCTCCCCCACCTCCTCCCATACATCTCCCTGGTGGTCCAGTGGACCGAAATGCCCGATCGCGGGCAGAGTGTAAATTGAACCCCGCCCGAAACATCTCCCTGGTGGCTGAGTGTCCCCCACCCCACCACGCGACGAAGCCTCACCACCCGCTCTCCAGGCAGCCGGGCGGACGGCAGCATCCTACTCGGCTTGCCGCCGGCCTATCGCTTCGCTGAGCTGATTGCCTGGCAGACGCTTGCTGGTGTAGCAAGAGCCAGGGATGTAGCAGCCTGATAGCCAGAGCATAGTCTGGGGATTTCGGTGGAATGAATCATTCACAAATCTGTACTGTCATGTATGGAGGGCTGCACGCCCATTGGCTCTTTTGCTCTGCACCATCGGGCAGTGCAGCCCACCGGGCAGTCAGTCGGTAGGCGGCGGGCGGGCAGGCAGGTGGATGCTGCCGCCTACCGCTGCCAGGGGAGCGGGTGGTGGGGCTTCATGGTGGGTGTGGGAGGACACTAGCCACCAGGGAGATGTTTCGGGGGTTCAATGTACTTCTGCCCTCGATCGGGCATTTCGTCCACTGACCACCAGGGAGATGTCTGGGTGGGGGTTAATGTACTTTCTGCCCACGATCAGGCACAAGGGGATATTCGGGGTTATACATTTCTGCCCGCGATCGGGCACAAGGGAGATGTTGGGGGGTCATACGCTTACTTTCTCTGCCCACGATCGCGCACAAGGGGATGTCTGGGGTGTTACGTTTTACTTTCTGCCCGCGATGGCATTTCGTCCACTGACCACCAGGGATGTGAATGGGAGGAGGGGAGCTACATTGATGCCCTTGATCGGCTGGTGGGGGTATACTATGCCCGGGCGATCGGGCTCGTGGGGGCACAGGGACTGAGTTGGGGCCAGCCAGGTGGCAGCTGCTGTGTTGTGCCTGCAATACAGCAGTCACCCTGTGGTGGCCCTCGACAGTCCTTTTTTGGCTCAAGGTCCTGCAGGCTCAGGTTGGGGTTGCGCTGCACAACTCTGCACAGCCTGGCTGAATATCGGGCTGTGCAGTTTATGCATGGTTTCTCCCCCTCCAGTTGAGCATGCATTCATTTGCATTGCGCTGTTGCTCAGCCTGTTTTCAGTGGCGCAACTGCCTCCTGTTGAATATCGCAGAATGGCGCAATTTGGGACTTGAGCATGCACAACCCTGTTACGCATGGCGCAACCCTTTTGAATATCTGGCCCTAGGTGTTCAAGCCACATCTCTTAATACAGCTGTTTTGAAGTGCTTACTGAGCATGCTCAGATCCCAAAATTTTAAAATTTAATAACTTTGGAACTGGTTAATATTTTTTCACCACAACAGCAAAAGGTACCTCTGTGGGCCAAGCCCTTTCTATCCTAAAGAATTCAGACCAAAATTCCAAACCATCTGGGTGCAAGGTGATGACACAAAAAAAGGGCAAAAAATGATTTTTCTTGTTTTTTTCGCTGTCTACATCTCGGAATTCACACATCTGACCAGAACATAACTTGGCACATCAAGAGATCTACTCCATGAGACCACACATGCAAAATGTTGTGCAACTCCATTGAATGGTTGCAAAGATATTAAAGAAAAACTACACCCTCACATCATTTACATTTTATGTTTTTCCATGTCAGCAGACAGCTCCTTTCCTGTAACTGTTAGGGCTATATGTGTTAGCCTTAGTTTGTTTTCACTGCTCACAGTAGACCCCTGTGATTGGGGGTCTCCATTTCATGATTGTTAAAATCTCATTGTCCATGAGAACTGCATTAGCATATGTGAACATGATGTCAGATCAACCAATTATATCATTTATCTCTATGTTGAAAGAACAAATATCCTGCAAAACTCTCTGGAAACTCATAGACTGAATGGAGTTTAAAGGGGGAAAAACTGCATTACAACTCATATAGTTTGCAAAGCTCAATGAAGGTAAATGTGGTATTTCACACCTTCTTGCAGCTTGTTTCTCTCAAGACTAATTAAGCAGACGGGCATACTAAGGAGTTTAAAGGGTGATCACACATCATGTTCTCATATGCTAATACAGCTCTCAGGGACAATGAGATTTCAACAACCACAAAATGGAGCCTCCCAGGACAGTAAGAGGGCCTAGTATGAACTGTGAAAACTGACTAAAGCAGTGCAGAAGTTTACTCTCACTACTGCCATCTGTAGGGCAATCACTGAATTACACATTAGCTCCATTATAAATTATACAACTTACCCTGGCTAGAACTGATCCCTTCTGCCATCTGTAGGGCAGTTGCTAAATTACACATGCATTCCAATATAAAGTATAATGTGTAGAAAAATTGTTAAAGCTGTACAAAAATCATAAAACTGCTTTCAAAAATATTATAATTTATTATTGTAACCACATTTGGACATAAAATAGTCCCATTTTGTTAAATAAGCTAACTCTTCAGTTAATAGACTGATTTATGAACAGCAATTTAGAATTCTTGGTAAATTATAAAGTTTACTTAAAGTTTTCTTAGAGGTGCAGTCTCCTATTTTACTAGTGGTTACTGCAGTATAGCACATAATATATAGATGTGGGTAACAAAGCATTGTGGGTACAATATGTGTTTGCCTTCTATTCTCCTTACTGGAAGGTGCAGTCTCCAATTTTTAGGGCTGTGGGCAGATCCTACAGCCCTATTGGGGTTGGATTGTAGCTCTAAAAACGGCAGATCGTGGAACTCCCTTTTTGGACATTGGGAAGTATACCTACACAGCTGCAAAATAGTGTACTCCCCTTCTAATTTTTGTTATTTGCTGCTCTATGTTAAAGGCATCTGAAGGGAGAGGGGGATGCTACTGTATTGTACCCCCGAACTTCTCGGGATATTAACAAAAAAAAACTTTTGAAACTGCTGTTTCTAGCCCTTCAATCGAATCTTTGCAGGGCTGCAGATTGAGCATCTGTCCAGCTCAGTCTAATAGATTTATTCTATTTCTTTCAGCAACCTAGGAGTTAACTCATTATCTGTTGTGCTGGAATTTATTGAAGCTCTGAAACAGTCAGGCAGACTACAGTGTCAGATTACAGACAGTCCAGCTGCAGCTTTTCACCCCAAACTTAAGTGTTTACCCTTGTTCCTATGGGCATTTATTGGGATCTGAGACAATTTTCTTCTGTTTTTGTTTCATATTTTTCTATTCAACCTTTGTATATTTGCTATCCAGTGCTAGCAAAAGGTGGAGACTTACAACACCTCTGTTTATCCATGGCTATTCATGAGCTAGGCTTACACTGACATTTTTGAAAACATGGGGCACATAAGGAACTGTTCTTCTTGCAGTGTGAACAGGTGAAACCAAAAAGAAACTGCTGTAAGCAGTGATTTTAAAAATGTGGGGCACATAAGGAACTGTTCTTCTTGAAATGTGAACAGGTGAAACCAAAAATACATTGTTGTAGTCAGTGATACTGAACAGACCAAGCTTCCCAATAAGGGCTAGCTTGTGGTTTTCACCCAATTTTTCTAGTTCCCTCAAGTTTAAAAAATGGGTATGCAAATAATCTCATTACTATTCATGAGCTATGAGGTGACTCTAGGCATCCTGGCTTGAATGCCTGGAGTTACCTCATAGCTCATGAATAATATTTTTAATAGCTATTTTGAAGTGCTGACAGCATGTTCTGAATCCAAATTTTTAAAATGTAATAACTTTGGAACAGATTAATATTTTTTCACCAAACTACTAAAGGAAATCCTTCTGAGGCAGAAGAAGAAGAAGCATTTATATAGTGCTTTTCATACACAGCGTATCCCAAAGCGCTTTACAAGCAATGCTAGACTGGTAGTGAAGTGACTGAATGTGTGGTGGCAGCCATATCGCACGTCATCACCCACACACAACCTGGAGGATTGCATGAACTGGTTTATGGGAAGGGGAATGTTGGCCAGGACACTGGGAGTGTTCCCTACTCTTTGCAAAGAGTGCCCTGGGTTATTTTACTTCCAACTGGACACCCACCAGGACAACATCAGGATGGGCAGAAGGGATTTCAGTTTAACATCTCATCTGAAGGACGGCACACCCCAGCAGTACAGCACCCTCCAATACTGCACTCGGATGCCAACAATTTTTGGGTGCAAGTCCAATCCCGGTGTGGGAGGAGAACCCACGACCTTCTGGTCCAGAGGCGGATATGCTATCAACTGAGCCACGCTGACACCTCAGGCAAGCTCTTTCTACACTGAAATTTTCAGACCAAAATTCCAAACCACCTGAGCTCTACATGATGGCAAAACACAGCAATTCTTTTTAACATTTTTTCACTATCCACATCTCGGAATCCACACTTCCGACTGGAACGAAACTTGGCACATCAAGAGATCTACCCATGAGACTGCGCATGCAAACTTTCTTGAAAATCCGTTGAACAGTTGCAAAGATATTGAAGTCCAAAAATTGGGGTTTAACATTAAACTGCCTACTCAACCCTAACTACAGTTGTGCTGCCAGTAATCTCTTTAACACTTATTACCTGGTGACCCCCTTGATTTAATTTTAGGGCATACTCTCCAACATATTGCACTTACACTCTCTTTAAATAAAATAGTCATTCAAGACATTCAAAAATCCATGTACTCCTGGCAACACTCTACATTCTCTCATTACTATGGGTGGACTTGATGGTAGGCCAAGGGGACCCAGACACTTGGGTACGGTAAGACAATGACATCTCTCCCTGTGACCTACACTACACCAATTCCTACTCTGGTTGGCAATCCCTACTAATAGCCCACGAGCTAGTGAGACAAGGTGTTTGCTATGAGTCACTCCACTTCACTAGTAGAAAACTCGGTAGCAAACCTATCTTATCAGCCAGCCCCAAGCTGTTAGGCCTTCTAGCGGTGCTACTTCTCCTGGCAGGTGACATCCAGCCTAACTGTGGCCCTCCCATCTCCAATATCTTAATATCCTCCCCACAGAACCCACAGTGGGCACTCTCCAAGGGTTTGAAGATTGCACACATGAACATCTGCAGCATCAGACCGAAAATGCAAGAGGTGCAAGCCTGGCTGGACCTCTACAAGCCAGATATCCTGGCCATCTCTGAGACCTGGCTTAAAATCAACATCCTCAATAATGAGATCATGGCACAAGGATACAACTCCTTCTGCAAAGATAGGGAGAGGAAATGAGGGGGTGGTGTGTTAATCTACATGAAGGACAACCTAACAGTGTCAAACCTAACCCTAAAGCCGGACCTCACCCCAGACAGTGAATCAATATTCATATGGGTCACCTTCAGCCAGACCAAACACCTCACAATAGGATGTGTCTACATTCCACCCAAGGTGGCTCTCCAATCTCTAGAGGCCTTCACCAGATCCACGACCAGTGACGTCACCATGGAGTATATCATTATGGGGGATTTCAACCTAAATTGGGCCCATGACCCCAACAAAGACCTCATGTCCCTGACACAGAAGGCTAATCTGACACAGATTATATCAGTACCCAACAGGTTGAACCATAAGTCGGGGAACCATACCATCCTGGACTGGGCTCCAGTGACAAACCCCAGCAATATCCAAAAAGCTGGACTTATGGCCGGTGCCTTGAGTGACCATTCCCCAATATTCTGCATCTGGAGGAATAACATGCCAAAAGTCCAACCCAGAATTTTGACCGCCCGAGATTAATTAAATTTCTCAGCTGTATAATACAATGACTACCTCCATAGTCTGGACTGGAGACCCATTAAGCTCCTCCCCTCCTTGGATGCGGCACTAGAATATTTCCAAAACTCATTGATTAAAGGAGCCAACCTCTTTGCCCCACTAAAAAAGCTCGGAGTACAAGACAGCTGCTACAAGTGGATCTCTCCAACTCTAAAAGCCCTGATGATCAGCCGGGACAAGGCCTGGAAGAGGTTTAAGAAGTCCTCTCTCCCGGCCGACCTTGTGGCATATAAAGCCCTGTGAAACAAATGCAAGAGCTCAATAAAATGGACAAAAAGGGAGTATGTCACTCGCCTTCAAAAGAATAGCTTAGGAACCCCTAAACTATTTTGGTCTCATATCAATGAGCTGATCAAAGGAAACTCCAAGGCTGAACCTGGCCCTATGGAAGTCAATGGCAAGCTAGTGCAAGATGGCCCACAAATTGTCGCAGCCCTCAACCTTAATTTCACCAACCTTGACACACATAAAGCTAGACTACCCACTCACCACCGGGCACCCAATGACACCGAACCTACGATACTACAACGATCACTATTCCACTTCAGGTTAGTCAGGACTAAAGAAATGCTAATGCTCCTGAGGGCCCTGAAACTCAAAGGCCAAGGCAGACCAGACAGAATTAATCCCAGGCTACTGAAGGATGGTGCCCAATCCATCTCCATACCTTTGACCTGGCTCATAAATAGATCTCTGCTGGAAGGCACCATTCCACACCAGTGGAAACAGGCTAACGTGGTTCCATCCACAAGGGTGGCTCCAGGGAGCACACAAGTAACTGCCTGCCAATTTTCCTGCTCTGTCTACTTGCCAAACTGTAGGAAAGGAATATATATAGCCAACTCCATGACTGCCTCCTGAAGACTCACCAACTACTGGCCTCCTCTCAACACGGTTTTCTATGAACCATGGCACGGACACTGCTCTCATGATAGATGTGTTCAGTGCCATGGACAAAGGGACTCCCACTGGCGCAGTATTCATTGACCTGTCCAAGGCCTTTGACCCTTGTCAACATGCAATCTCCTGCTAGAAAAACTTAAACAGATAGGCCTAGACTCCCTGGCTCTTAAGTGGTACGAGAGCTATTTATCTGGCCGCACCCAGAGAGTTAGCTGGAAGGGGGCGCTATCTGACCAGTTACTCCTAAAAGAGGAAGTACCAAAGGGCTCGATCCTTGGTCTCCTACTATTCTCATTGTTTACAAATGATCTAAACCTCCACTGCGGGGGAAAGGCAGTAGTACAATACGTGGATGACACCGTCATATACCACTCCTCAGATAACCTGGGGCTTCTCAGCTCCTTACTCCAATCTGACCTTACATCACTGGAGAACTGGCTAAAAATAAATATAATGGTCTTGAATGTAGGCAAAACAAAAGCCATGCTGTTCGGGGCCAGATCCCTGGGGCAAGACAGGACCAGCTCCTACAGCTTAACTCTCGCTGGCTGGGACCAGCATTGAAGTTGTGCCCTCATTAAAATACCTAGGGCTCACGCTAGACCAAGGACTCACCTTCAAGAACCATGTGGAACAAGTGACCAAGACCATCCATGGGAAACTTGGCATTCTGTATCGGATTAAGGATCAACTTATTCCAGAAGCCAGGCTCTCTATTGCTTCAAGCATCCTGCTCCCCACACTGACCTATGCAGCCCCTGTAATACAGGGAATGGCCAAGCTAGAGGTCCACCAGATGCAGATTCTTTACAGCAAGGTAGCGTGGTTCGCTACCCAGGATCATTTAAGAAGCCACCGCTGTGACACACTAGCCAAATTACAGTGGCCTTTTTTTGAAGCACGCCTTCAATACCCTCTCCTCTGCCTAGCATTTAAGTTACTCAGCCCTACAGCTCCTCCCAGCCTCTCATCTACCATAGCTTCCAAGCATAACCCTCAAATCCTGAAGTCCACAAGGAGGACTCTACTAGAAACCCCTAGAGTCAGGACCAGCGCAGGCCAGAAATCTTTCTCCGTCACGGCCCCCCATCTGTGGAACAAATTCCACCAGTGATACAGGAAGGCCCCTCGCTCATGAAGTTCTGTACCAGGCTCAAGACGCACCTACTTGAGGCAAGCACTTGCCTATGCTCATGGCACCTGACAGTCCCCCCACAGACTTATGCCAATCTCCCCGGTTAAGAGTCATGACAAACCATTATGGATAGTTTGCCTCTACTGTTAAGAATCAATGTCTAAACTGTAACAGTTGAACCTGTATGTCAGTGAATACCTTTCACTGTCTGTATCACCATGTATGCCATGTAATGCCTGTAATGTCTCTCGGGTCGCCCTGAAAAGGAACCTTCGTCCCAGTGGGCCTACCCGGTCATCAAAATTCAATAAATAAATAAGACACAGAATATGAGTTCAGTAAAATGAAAGTTTTAGTATATAGGCAAGTCTAGGTACTTGATGTGAGCATATAGCTTTCACATGACTAATGACAATATTTGCAGTCACTCAGGAGGACTAGAGATGACTCACATTTAATCCCTTTCATGGGGGCTTAAACACATCTACTGTCACATTTGATCAGGACAAGTTTTAGACCTAATGGTTCCCCAAGCAGATATTTGTGGTACTCCTTCACCACTCCTGCCCTCTCCTCCCTTCTGCCCCATCCCACATTCAAAAAGTAACAAAATTCTATCACTAAAAGGCTGACAACAATGTTTAGGTTTTTATATGCCTTAACACTTTTTGCATTTTAAGAGAATACCTGCACATACTTTCTATGTAGTGTGCCCCATTGTGCTGGCACCCCAAGCAGCTGCTTGGCTCACTTGTGCCTAACACCACCTCTGCACTTAGGGTGTGGGGATGACTGCAATCCTTAGCTCCATGTCAGGGGGAAGGAATGGACAAGGATATGATAGAAGGCATTCTTAGAATGGCAGAGAAAGGGGCGATACTGTTGATGGGAGACCTGAATATGCCAGATGTTAACTGGAGCACATTTGCTGCAGCCACATCCAAGAGCAGGGCCATTCTTGAGGCCCTACAGGTGGCAGGCATTAGACAGCTAGTTTCGGAACCCACTCATGAGGGAGCAATCTTAGACCTCATACTCTCAAACGGGGGCAGTGAGAGGATCTCAGATCTAGAAGTGGGTTGCTATCTGGGGACAAATGACCATCAAACAGTGTGATTCACGTTAAACTCAGCTACAGAATCAAGCCATACAAAAGTGAGGGTACTGGACTTTAGGAGGGCTGACTTTGCAAGATGGGAGAGTGCCTCAGAAAAGCAATAGCAAACAGGCTAGAAGGAGGTGTGGAGCAACAATGGGGAATCATTAAAACTGCCATCACAGAGGCAACAAGCCTTTGTGTGAAGCAAAAC
Organism: Neoceratodus forsteri; assembly: GCA_016271365.2. Taxonomy (NCBI): domain Eukaryota; kingdom Metazoa; phylum Chordata; order Ceratodontiformes; family Ceratodontidae; genus Neoceratodus; species Neoceratodus forsteri. Next base: position 636,638,303 of record CM057450.1, on the reverse strand, counting down.
AAATCAAAATGAAAGAAAAAGCCACTATGATTCTCAAAAGAGGTGGCTGTGAAAGTCAGGAAGAAAAAGATAGCATTCCGGAAGTATAAGGAAACACAGAAGGAGCAGGACAGAGAGCTGTACCAGTTAAAGGCAGAAGGAAGCAGGAGGGAAGTCAGAATCGCAAAGGCCCAAACTGAGGAAAAGATAGCCAACTCAGTTAAGAAGGGATACAACCTTTATAGGTACATCAGCGAGCATAGAAAGACAAAGGAGGATAGGGAGGCTGAATCGAATGAACGTGGCTGGAGCAGAGGGACAGTGAAAAGCAGGGATATTGAATGAATATTTCTGCTCAGTATTCACAAAAGAGGAGGGGAAGTGTCTAATCCAATTAACAGAAGCACTCTTGATAGGGGGTCGATCCAGTCCTTTCACAGAAGAAAGGGTTCTGCAAGAACTCCTAAAACTGAAGGTGGACAAAGCAATGGGGCCTGATGGAATTCACCCCAGAATTCTAAAAGAATTAAGGGAGGAACTAGTGAAACCACTGGCTACTCTTTTTAATAAATCATGGGAGGATGGTGTGGTACCCGAGGACTGGAGGAAGGTGGATGTGATTCCCCTTCACAAAAGTGGGACCAAGACAGAGGCAGGAAACTACAGACCTGTTAGTCTGACCTCTGTGGTAGGGAAAGTGATGGAGTCACTTCTAAAGGAAAGAATAGTTGAGTACCTAGAGGCCAGTGGAGCACAGGACCCAAGGCAGCATGGGTTCACAGCGGGAAGGTCATGTCAGACGAATCTAATAGATTTCTTTGACTGGGTGACCAAAGTAGTAGACCAGGGATGGGCTGTGGACATGGCCTACCTAGACTTTAGCAAGGCATTTGACACAGTCCCACACAAAAGATTAATAGTCAAATTAACCAGCCTGGGAGTGGGTCCCAGGGTGGTAGCCTGGGTAAAACATTGGCTGCACAACAGGACACAGAAGGTAATTGTAAATGCAGTCCACTCTGAAGAAAGAGGGTTACTAGTGGGCACCTGAGGGTTCAGTATTGGTCCAGTCCTTTTAATGTCTTCATCAGTGACATTGCAGAGGGACTGGAAGGAAAGTATGCCTTTGCAGATGACACAAAGATCTGCAACAGGGTTTATACACAAGGAGGCGTGGAAAGGATGAAAAGGGGCTTGGCAAGGTTGGAGGAATGGTCAGAAGTATGGCAGCTAGGATTCAATGCAAAGAAGTGCAAAATAATGCACCTGGGAAACAAGAACCCAGGGGAAGAATACACAATGGGTGGGAGGTAGTAACAACAACAAAAAGGAAAGGGACCTGGGGGTAATCATATCAGATGACCTTAAGGTTAGCAAGCAATGTGAGAAGGCAGTAGGGAGGGCTGGGGTATACTGGGATGTATAGGAGAGGCATCATCAGCAGAAAACAGGAAGTTGTTATCCTCTGTACAGACAGTTGGTGAGATCCCATCTGAGTACTGTGTTCAGTTCTGGAGACCCCATCTCCGAAGGACATAGACAGGATAGAGGCAGTCCAGAGGAGGGCAACTAAAATGGTGCAGGGTCTGCAAGAGAAGCCGATGAGAGAGACTAAAGGAACTTAATATGTATACCCTTGAGGAAAGAAGGAGAGGGTGGACATGATAGAAACTTTTAGTACCTCAGTGGAATCAACAAAGTCCAAGAGGGTAGCATCTTTCAGAAAAGAGACTTGCAAGAACAAGGGACACAATTTAAAGATAGAAGGAGGGCGGTTCAGGGGCAATGTGAGGAAGTATTATTTCACAGAGAGGGTAGTGGATGCATGGAACAGCCTTCCTGAGGAGGTGTAGGTCTAAAACTGTGGGAGAATTCAAGAATGTATGGGACAGACATAAGGCAATTCTTGTGGGGGGTAGGAAGAAATAGGCTGTTGGTTAACTAGGATCTGCAGCCTATCCTGTAGGTAGGGAAATGGGCAGACTAGATGGGCCTAGCGGTCCTTATCTGCCGTCAAAGTCTATGTTTCTATGTTTCTCCATCCTCTGCCTCCAGCAGGCATAAAGGCCCATTTGGGAGCTGTGGATTGCATCGGGGGCATCGCAGTCAGGATCGCAGGGCATCCAATAGGATACTCAGGTCGTCTCTTCAGTGGATTCCCCTCCATGTGTTGTGGGGATCCAGGACATACTGAAGCCCTTGTTAGTCCTCCATGGCCTGCTATTTCCCCTAAGGCACTCTAGGTGAGTTAATGGTGGTCACCAACCAGTTTCAGTGAAACCCCCAACCCTGTAATTATGCTTCTGGAGCTGGGGGCCAGTGGATAGTGGACTGTTCTCACCATGGATGTTCTTGGATTGCTTGTCAGAGAGAAGCATGTAGGCACCATGACAGCCCTAGGGCCATGTAGCAAATTCACTCTCTTCCAGCTTTGTGCGCTGCCTCAGCAGCACTGTGGATGGGGTAAATCTCTGCCTCCACCCCCTAGCCTTCCCCCAACCTGAACTGACCTGGTGCAGAGCTGTCCCTGTGGCCAGGGATTGGGAGCAGAGCAGGTAAGTGTTCACTCAAAACTATGCCAATAAGACTGTGACTATGTCAACTCAGTTATGCCTGGTCAGCCAGTTTGTATCAAAGTTAAGCAAAGGAAAGTTCAGTCTTCAAAAAACGTCTCCAGGAAATAATGATCCTGGACCAACCCCAGACATGGAATTGTGACATCTCACCAGGCCCAAAGGGCCTCCTGCCCATGCAGCTAACCTGAGTTGCACCCTTGCCTATTCTTCCTAGTAAACATCACCAAATTAGAATCAGAACTCTCTGTGCTTACAGGGCTTCCCCTATATATTCCAGGGGCTTACCATGTAGGGACCAGCACACAGTGAGAGGGTTGTAAGGCAAAACCAGTAACCCTAAAATTGGGGTGGTTATAAGAATTAAAAAAAAAGATTGAGACTTCAACAAGTTATATCAAATGTGGCAGAGGTTGCCAGTTGACCCTGTGATAAAATACTGTGAGCAGTAATCCATTTTACCTTTTTGAGTGAGAACAATAGGAGAAAAGGACAAAAGTGACGAAATTCAGAGAAGACAAAGCCCCAGGTCTGCCTTTCATAATGCTGAGTTAAAGGGAGAACAAAAAACAATATAAGACAGGCACTGTAGTAGGATCAACTGGCCTTGAACTTCACGGGCACCTCATTATCAATAGACTTCGACCACTCTTGCCATTAGGCAGTACAGAGGACACCACCACCAGGGGTTGCGAGGGGGCTCATTTGTCCAGACTTCTCTCCTCTCCCCCCACCGATTGCTGCCAGGACCTTGCTACAAGCTCCATTGGGAACCAGGACTTGCACCCACCCCCAGCTCACTCTGAGCCATTCCGTGGGCTGGAAAGGCAGATCTAAACTTGTCATACTCCTCCTGGGCTTCCCAGTGGAGAACTACAGACTTCAGCTGCTCTTGCCATCGACATTACTAGAAGACACCACTGCTGGGGTCATGAGAGGCTCCTTTGTCCAACATTCTCCCCTACCAGTGCCAATAAGACCTTGGGTGACACGACTTGCACCCAGCCCACCTCCAGCTCACTCTGAGCAAATCTATGGGCTGCTCTCTGTATTTCACAGCTGCCTACTCAAGTGGCCCATCCGCAAAGTGACCCATTCACACAAAGGACCATTATGCTAAGGACATCGAGGAGTGCCTGAGTCAGCCATGAGTCAGCCAGCAACCAGCCACGCTGCCCAATTTAGACTCCTCCATCATTTTGTTTGCTCTTCTACTCTTACCTCACTACCCTGTCACCTATTTTGCTCACACACACCTGTTTGCCTTGTTTGGGTCTTACCATCTGTTTTAGCCAGGCTTGTTTGTGCTCAGTTTAGTATAGCTTTTCTCTTGCAACTTTTATTAACTATTTCAGCAGGCTTGTTTGTGCTCAATTTAGTATAGCTTTTGCTGCAGCTTGTGTTAGCTGTTTCAGCCAGGCTTGCTTGTTGCTCAAGTGTTATAACCATTGATTTAATTGTATTTATTTAGGCTGTCACTTAACTATATGTCCTATTATGTTTTTGTGCTTGTGCTTTAACTGCTAAGTTCTCTGTTCTAATCTCTAGCCTACCTGATTCTGTCTGGCATACTAACCCTTACATCCAGGTGCTGTGTTCTCTCATTTGCTCTACTCCAATTTCATACTTGCTTAACTGCTCTTTACCCCTAGCTCCTACTCCTTTTGTCCTTGACTTATAGCTACCCCTATGCCCCTACCTCTCTGGCTTCTTGTTGCTCTTTACCCCTTCTCACCTATTTACTTTCCTTCCATCCTTACACCCCAGTGTGCCCAGACTGCACCAGAGACTCTCTACCACTCTCTCCCAAACTCTGACCAGCTCTTTCTCTGCTTCATTCTCTTCTCCCCCCCCCCCAACTCATCCTCACATTGCTTCCCTGGCTACCTGCCTTCCTCCTCTATCTTCCTCTACTGTCCCATACTCCCTACCCTCACTTATCCTCCCTCACATCCCCTTGCCCTCTCCCTCCTCCATATCCCCTCCTCTTCCCCCCCCTTCCTAACCTATTCTTTTTCCACCTCTCTCCAACCTGCCTCCCTACTTCCCTACCCCCACCTTACTATATCCACCCTGGTCTCCTTCCTAGCCTCTCCTCAAACCTTGAATTCTTTCCACTGCTTCTTTCACTCCCTTCTTTTACTCCTCTGCCCACTCTCCCTAGGCTACAAAAATCGAAAGACACCTTCCTTTCTTGCCCTCATCCTCATCCTCCTCCTCCTACTTCTGGCTGATAATGTGGAACTAAATCCTCCCCCCCCACATCCTCCGTCCCTCTTTATGCCCAAAAGTCTTAGTTTCTTCCACTTCAACGCACAAAGCCTCCTCTCAAAGATAGATTCACTCAAGGTATGAGCTTCTCAACACTCCCCAGACATCCTTTGTATATGTAAAACTTGGCTGTCCTCACAGTCCCAGACACTCATCTTGCCCTCCCTAAATTCCACCTTTTCTGCCAGGACAGAGGTAAATGTGGTGGAGGCGCTGCTATATAAATCCGACATAACATTTCCTGCTTTATCTCTTACAAAACGTCATCCACCTCCTCCAACGAACCCTTGCTGCTCAGATTTTCCCTCCCTTCCACCCTCCCTATCTTTGTTGGCATCCTTTAAGCATTCCCTAAGATCCCTCCCACCTCTTTCCTTAATAAACTATCCTCACTTGTCTCCCTCCCTGCCTCTGGTGAACTTATCCTACTCGGTGATTTCAACCTAAACTGGCTCTCCTCTGACTCTAAGCCTATCCTGCACTCTAGTAAATCCTTAAATTTCACCCAGCTAGTCTCAGAATTCTGGCTCAACCCCCACTCCTCAGACCACTCCCTTCTGGACTGGGTACTATACTCACACTCCCATTGCATCTTGTCTGTTGGCATGCTCCCAAATGTGTTCAGTAATTACTGCCTTACCTGTTGTATTAGGAAAACCCACCCCCCTAAATCCACCCCAAAATACATCTGGCACAGGCCCCTCAGGTCTCTCAACACAGAGGATCTCTTAAGCGACCTGGCCTCTGTTGACTAGTCTTCTGTTTACTTTGCACAGAACATTGACACAGCCTTCTCACTGTTCACTGCCATCCTCACTTGCTCCTGGAACACCCCCCCCCCGAAAGGATCCAGAGTGAAATGCTCCCACCACCCCTGGATTACACCTGACTCCATTGTGCTATGCAAATCCAGGGACCTTGCATGGGCACATTTTAAGAACTCCCACTCTGATTCTGACCATCAGCAATACAGGTCCCTTAGAAACCCCTGCACAAAGGATATTTGAGTGACCAAGGCCCACTACTTCAAATCCAACCTACACTCCAACCAAAACTCTCCCTTGAACTTCTGAAAAGTCATTCACTCCCTTTTCCACCTTCCACCCCAATCTGCCCCCTCCCCCTGTCTCCAAGCAGATGGCTCACTGGTCTCTGACCACCTTGCTGTCCTCCCCTCTTCAACAAGTTCACAACCCACACTGTTCCCTGCCTGTCCTCAAACACTCCCCACCCCCACCCCAACCCACCTCTTCTGCTGGTTTCACTTCTCCTGTCTCCCTCAAGATGTTTTCCTTGCCCTCAAGTCTCTCAACCCTTCAAAATGCACTCCAGATGGCTTAGACCCCAAACTCTTCCACCTGTTTGTGCCTGCTATCCTCCACCCACTCACCCACCTTTTGAACCTCTCCTTCTCCCTCTGTGCCATCCCCCTCACCCAGAAAACTGCCAAAATACTCCCCTTCCACAAAAGGGGTGATCCATCAGCTCCTGGAAACTATAGACCTATCTCTCTTCTCCCTTCCCTTGCTAAACTACAAGAGTCACTAGCCCACTCCAGTATAGTTGACTTCCTAGACTCCTCTTCCTTTTTGTCCCCTTTCCAGTCTAGCTTCAGGAAAAAAAAACACTGTACATACATCTCCCTTCTCTACATTACTGTCTCTGTCCTTACAGGGATGAACCAGGGTCTCATCACACTAGGTATTTCATTGATCTTGCTAAGGCATTCAATTCAGTATCCCACCCTATCTATTGAACAAGCTGGCATCAGCCAGTCTCTTTACTCCTGCAGTTAAGTGATTTCACTCATACCTTACTAACCATCAACAGTCTGTTCAGGTGGGTGGTGCATTACCCCTTCTCCCCATACTTGCAGGAGTCCCCCATGGCTCCATCCTGGGACCCATTCTATTTTCTAAATGACCTCCCATCTGTCTGTGTCTCCTCCCATATTCACATGTTTTCTGACAACACAGTCATCTACACAGCTGGTCCCTCCACATCTGTGGTTGCATCCTTCCTCCAGTGCAGTTTCACACGCGCTACACTGGTTCCAAGCCAACCAGCTCAAAGAAAACACCAAGAAGACTGTGTCCATGACCTTTGGCACTTGCCAAAAGCTAGCAAGACTCTCACATCATCGGTCTTCCATCCTTGATGGTACCCAGCTGGAGGTAGTCTATACTTATAAATACCTTGGCATGTGGCTTGATAGTAACCTGGACTTCTTAGCCCACATCAACACTGTACACTCAAAGATGTTCCCCAAGTTAGGCATCCTTTACTGGAACAAGGACTGTCTCCCCACTGAAGTCTGTAAGGACCTGCTTGTCAAAATGATCCTCCCTATGTCTGACTAAGCGGACATGGTTTATAGTGCAGCCCCTCCCTCTACCCTCACCAGATTGGACACTCTCTGTAATGCCTTCTGTCACTTTGCGTCCAACTCTCCTCTCCGCACACATCACTGCTCCTTTATTCTCTCTTTTTTCATCGCCCAACTACCTTCCATCGCCATTCCCACTGCTCTGCCTCATTGGTAAATACTGGTTTGCCTCCTCCTCCTATTTATCTTCTCCTTTCCTCCTCAATCAGGATGGCAGGACAACCAGATAAATTAGGTGATTTAAACAAATGTAAGTAACTGAAAAATATTGACAAGGAGGCACTTGTAGTTAAGGACCAGCCACATTATCTGTCTTTAAATCATTTTATTTCCCACTAAGGAGAAGGAGAGCTATTAACATCCATTTCATTATACAACAGAGTATTGATTGCAACAACCTAGTATTAGGTATGTGTTTTGGTGGATTAAAAGACAGATTTTGGCAAGGTTTTCAGTGTTCCAGCTAATAGACTAGTGTGCCAACTGTCATGCTTACTATACCTACAGTAGCAGGACTAAGCAGGCAGTATGGCGTGGTATGGTGCAGTGGTTAAAGGCTCTGAGCTGCAAACCTGGAGACCTGGGTTTGAATCCCACAGCCCCCACTTGCATACTGTGTGACCTTGAGCAAGTCACTTAACTTCCTCGTGCTCCCAGGTTACACCTACAAACAAGCTTTCAGCTTAGTGTGTCTCACCTGGTAAAATAATTGGTAAAAAAAAGTTGTCACCCATATAGTGCATTCATTCAGTTCTAGTTATTATGGAAGATCATAGAAAATATCAGGACACGCAGATGAAGCCCAAGTACCAAACCTGGAAAAATTATTCAGCCCCCTACATCCCCAACAATAAGGACTGCACTAACCTACACTTAGGTGCAGCATGTGTTCTGATGAAGTGTTGCGCTCTTCAAACCTCCAGAGAAAATAATGTTGAGCCAAAACACTTGAGCATGCCATACTGGGTGTGCAATCTCATCTTAACATGCAGGTCAGGCATAGCCCCTCCACCACTCTACGTTAGCTTATACCCATCCCACCTTCTTTGTTAGTTTATACCAGTCCTACCATCTGGTCAGTCTGAAAGTTCATGCAGCTCTTCATAAACAAATTGGAGTGAGGATGTGTTTTGGTTTAGTCTTCTAAAAAATGGTAAGAAGGAAACAAAGGAAGAAAGAGGAATTTCTCAAGGTTTGGTCTTTAAATCCTTCAGATGTGTGTTTGCAAATTGCAAACCCTGTCATTAGGTTTGTGTTGTAAGAGATTAGCCCCACTCATGATGGTGGTATCTCCTGATGTCATCATGGGTACAGCTCTTCATCACATATGGGATTATAGCATATCACACTGTCTTTAGTTGTGCATTGTATGTCTGTTTATTTCTCTATAAACTGCTGCAGAGTAGAAAAAAACAAACACTTCCAATCACATTTTAAAAGGATTCCTGAAATGCTGCAGTCAGAGTGATTGTCAGTATTCTGAGACCATTACATTAGTTTTTATTAATATGCTCGCACAGCCTGATCACTGGAGTATGGATTTCAGGATAAAGGTCCTACAGTACCTTAACAGGATTCTATCTGCAGAACTGAGAGCTGCCCTTAAAGCTACTGTTAGAGGTCCTACCAAGGGAAAATGGAAAAGCAGGCACCTAGTAAAATCAGATACACTTATTAGAAACCAGTGTTTCTATTTAAAAAAACATTTGGCATTGTTTTCTATGTCCTACAAAAATAAAAAGGTCTCATGTTTTGTTTGTTCTTAATCTGCTACATTTGATATTTTTAGCCTGTCTAAATCAGCTGAAGCGAGTAAGGATTCACAGACAGCAGACACTGACATTGACAGCTTGACAGTAGTCGAAACTTACACAAGCCAGGTGCCAATTACAGCAGATCACAGTACAAACACAGCACAGTGAAACTGTGATCACAACAAAGCGATTGCTGGCTGCTAAACCTGCGTCACGATTCACGATGTCATCTCAGGCAGCAGAAAGAAAACTGGTTTTATGGCGAAATGCATATTTTTTCCACTACAAATACAAAAGCACTCACACAGCTAAAAAATTCATAAAATATATTTTATTGAGACCAATGTCTGGATTCAATGCAATGGTGTGATGGTATTGTGTTATCATGTTATCTCTCTGACACTCAGGGCAATTAAATTAAAATACTATAGTCCAGCAAAGAAGTTAAAACAGAATGCAGGTAAGACAAACAATGGGACACATCAGAGAATACTTTGCTGGAGGAGAAATTTGCTCATGTGGGACAGACTGGTGGGCATCAATCAATGCTACTGCAGCTGCAGTAGGAAAGTAGTCAACCACCAGATGCCAGAGTAACAGCAGAGTGTCTCAAGACACAGAATGCTTAGAATCGCGGAGAGAATAGTTCTTCTTTAAAACACAGTGGATGGGTTTGAACAGAAAAATATGAGAACATGTACACACATACAAGGTTTCCATTCTATGATAACAATAAGGCACTTCAAAGGTAATGTTAATGTTCAGTTAATAATCTCCTTGGAGCATGTGACACTCAGTTACACCTCATGCCACATTATGCCCATAGAGTGTGATTAACAGAACTTTAATGTAACCACTGGTAGTGGCCTCATAACTTCCTTTCACTTACAACACCAGAAATTAAAACAATTTGATTTTTTTGTTACTGGTTTCCTCTTTTAAAGGTATAGAAACCCTCAAGTTGACCATATAAGCTGCACGCATCTTGCAGTGTTCTGCTGACAGTTATACACCACTTGAACTGCCCTAGCCCTAGCTCTTATGGGTTTTATTCTGTCAAGAGAAGCACTTTGAAACATGCAGCATGGTATGCAGCTCATGGAGAGCTGGTACTCCTGCTACTGTAGAAAACTCCTAATATATGATGGAAGGCAGCTGAGAACAGTTTATGAATCCAGGAGCTTTCATAGTGCCGTGAAGGTCTTAGGTGGCTTAACGGTTCAGTGTGCCTGGTGTGACCTAGACAACACAGGGTTAAGTGGCTCAGGTTTCACATTGCCTTGGAGGAAGAGAAAAGACTGAGTTTTCTAAAGCTTTTAAAGAGATTTAAGGGAGCCTTCAGGTGAAAGTGCTGAATAATTTGTTCACTATTATCCCCAATCTGCTCTACATTATAATGATTAATAACTGGGCTGCTGGCCTTGAGGTGTCCCCTTTCAAACTCCAGAGAACAGTAATTTTGCCAGGGCCTTACTTGTTTTTTGTTTTTTCTGCTGATGTTTCAGAGAAAGAAGAAAGAAATCATAGCCTTAGGGTGTGCAGTATGGCCCAATGTTCCACAAATAAAAGAACAGTTTTACTTTTTTCCTTGTAGAAAAGGGTGGCAAGGAATATGGTTTTCTATAGCACCGTGCATACATAGTGTATCGCACAACACTTTATAAGATATGTGGCAGCAGCTATGGAGTCAACAAAAACCAATAAGGACTGAGAACATGTGTGTTTGTGTGTACGTGTGTGTGTGTGTGTGTGTTATGTGACGCACAGAGCTAAATTTTGCACAATAGGAACACTGTAGTGTAGTCATACAGGGCTGGGAACAAAGGTGCCTCAAGAAGCTTCAGCCATCTAGTTAACCTTAAAGAACAACTCTCTATTATAACAAAAAGGTTAAAAACACTAGATTTACAACAATTTTGTTTGAACTTTGTTTTCTAGTTATTTTTTTGTTTTATTTGTTTTACTTTCCCCTGCTGTTGGGCTACTGAATATTGTAAATAATGCAACAATTATTTCACTGACTCTTTCAAAATGTATCTGACTCTCCCCTCCTAACTACACAATTGCTGTTTGTGACATCACAGTCTGTAGTCATGGTGAGCACTATGATGTCATAAAGAAAAGCAAGGTGATGTTAACAGGGGAGAGGCAAATATTTGTAAATGTTTTCTATACAGACTTTCTAGATGGACTACCAAGATATGCTGTAAGTCTTGAAAAGGGACTTTGAAAATTAAAAAAAATGTGTTCTCTAGTAAACTGTAACAGCTAAAACCTTGTATTTATGAAAGCACATGCTGAAGTGCAGAGTTGCTCTTTAATTCTTGGTTCAATGGACTATCAGGCTCCCTATGTTGGTATGCTTAGGCAATGTAACGGAACGGTTGGTAGGGTTTGATAACATTGAACTGATGGTGGAAAGCAGATAGTTTGTAAGGGAAAGATAGATACGTGATAATTTGAAAAGAAAGAATTGTAAAGTAAGGGACTAATAGATATTGAAGTGTTTTGGGAAGGCAGGTTATAATAAAGAATGCTTGTGTAACAAACAGAGCACTCTCTGCTATGAAGATTACCACCCTTTAGACAGCTGAGAAGACAAAGTAACCCTCTTGAAAACATTTACTTCCTATAGGGAGATGAGACAAGCAGGGAGAGTTTCTATGTTTGTGTGAGACACAGCCTGGGTATGGGATATTATGTAGGAGTGGAGGGCCAATCTAACCTTCTGAAGTCTTTAAAGAATAAGGACCACCATCCAGCTCCAACTATTAGTAGGGTAATTAATTTTGGCATTATAAAAATGACCTTCAGCACAAATGAGAGGAATACAACCCTGTGAAGGAAACTTCTGGGTGACCCAGGCCTAGGTTATCATCCCTTCAAGATAAGAAGTACTTATTTCCAGAAGAAGACCTCAGGCATGCTGCTTCAATTAAAACATGGCCTTTCTCTCCTTCTGTCTATAGCCCCCCCCCCACCACAACTGTGTTGCAAGGCTGACCATAAATGTAAAAGAGCCCTACATGAAAGGGCCCCACTCCTGTGTAAGTGCTATGAGGCTGATGTTGATGCCAAAGGAACTGTGGGATTGACGAAGGAATGCAAGCAAAGAAAGGCTTATTGACAGATGCTCCTGGCTTGGCTGCCCAGGTACTTTCCTCTGCAAACAAAGCTCATAGAAGGCTGCAGCCAAGCCACTGAGGGGCAAGACCCATTGAGGAGAACATTGGAGCCAAACCTTTTTATGGGTAAGGCTCAGACAGACGAATCTCTGAGAGGTGAGAATGAAAACCCTTGAGGAGGCAAGGCAAGGCAAATTTTATTTTTATGATGCCCAATCCCAGAGGCTCTGAGCACCTAACAAGGTATTACAAAATAAGACAGTTGTTTAAAATCCAGAAATGACAAATGAATAAAAGTCAGAATTTAGTTAATAAAATTCACAATAATAATGCTGGTTACTCTATGAAGGCCAGACTAAAGAAATGGACCTTTAGCCTCTGCTTGAAAACACTGATCGAAGGGGCCTCCTGGACTGCAGATGGAAGCGTGTTCCACAGGTTTGGCCCAGAGACACTGAAAGCTCTATCACCAGATGTCTTGAGTCAAACCCTGGAAACGTCCAGGAGGCCCCACGAAGAGGAGTGGAGGGAGCGAGTAGAGGTTGCAGATGTCAGGAGCTCTGACAGGTAGCCAGGACCCAGCCCATATAGGGCCTTATAGGTGAGCAAGCCCACCCTAAAAATTACCTTTCACCTGACCAGCAACCAGTGTAGAGCATGTAGGACCAGGGTCATATGACAGAACCTGGGCAGGCCTGGCCAGCAACTTGGCTGCCATGTTCTGCACCAGCTGCAGCCTGCGGAGGGTCCCTCCTGTGATCCCAAAGTAAAGAACGTTATAGTAGTTGAACCTAGAGGTAACAAAGGCATGTACCAGAGTCGGTGGAATGAGGGGCTTGATCCTGGTGATGTTCTGCAAGTAGTAGAAACCACTCTAACCACAGACAATACCTGATCATCAAAGGTCAGCCTACTATCCAGGATCACACCTAGCTTACTACCCTGGAGGAAGCACCCAGTGGATCAGACCCCAGAAAAGATCTTTGTCCACTACAGGTTGCAACCCATCATGCCCACGACCTGTCTTGATCACTAGCACCTCTGTCTTATCCAGACTTACTCTCAGCCAGCTGGAAGCCATCCAGTCATTGATTTTAGCCAGACAGATGTTAAGCACATCGACAGCATCAGATGTTCTGGGCGCAAATGACAAATACAATTGGGTGTCATCTGCATAGCAGTGAAATGCCACGCTGTATTGCTGAATGATCAAATCCAGGGGCAGCATGTACACTGTGAACAGCATCAGCAACAAGATTGAGCCCTGTGGAACTTCACATAACAGGGGATTGGGAACGGAGGAGAAATTCCCCATCACTATCTGCTGCACCCTATCAGAGAGATAGGACTCAAACCATCTGATGACAACACCAGCATGTCCACAAAACTCACAGAGCTGATCAAGAAGCACAACATGGTCCATGGTGTCAAATACTGATGAGAAATCGAGGAGCACAAGAACTGACCTGTTTCCTCTATCTCTAGCCCTGAGCAGATCAGTATGCACTCTAACTAGAGCTGCCTCTGTACTGTGTCTAGCCTGAAAACCTGACTGAAATGGCTCATAGATGTCGAAGGACATGAGGTGATCCTTGAGCTGTTGTGCCACTAATTTCTCCACAACCTTGCTCAAAAAAGGCAGATTGGAGATTGGATGGTAATTCGCCAGAAAGTCTGGATCGAGGGAAGACTTCTTAAGAAGGGGGTCTCACCAGCACTTCTTTCAAAGCCACTGAGAATACCCCCTCCACCATTGAACACATAGCAATGCTGGTAAACACTAGGCCAACAGCCTCAGTGAATCCCATTAAAAAACACCTTAGGACTGGGTCCAGTTCGCAGAATGTGTGCTTCAGCTCTAAGATCACCTCGGTCACCTCAGACACCTCCACTGGCCTAAACTCCTCCCAGACATGCAGAGTGCCTCTGCTCCTACTAGTTCGATCACTGCAAGGCAAAGGCCTCCCTAATGGAATCCCCGACCAGATAGATGACACTCTGTCAGAGAAGAACAGAGCAAACTCTTGCACAAAGTGGATTAAAAGGTCTTCTTTGGCTGTAGACAGGCAGGATGGAGAAGCCTATCCACAGTCCGAAAAACCTGAGAAGGTCTGTTCCTCCCTGCCACAATCTCCCTGGACAGGAATTCTGTCTTCATACAGGAGATTGCCTCCTGGTACTCACTGTAGTGAGCACGCAGGACCAGTCTGTCGGCCTCCAGCCCGGTCTTCTGCCAGTTACGCTCCAACTTCCAACCCTTGATCTTCATCACCTTGAGATTCCCATCAAAGCAGGACATCTCAAGTGAGAGGATCTGAGTCGATGCAGACCGCAAGGATGACATCCAGTGCTTCAGCCACCACCTTATTATAGGTGTCCACCACCTCACTGGTGCCAATCACATAAGCTGCCTCAACTCTAGATAGGTCAGCCAATGCCAGAAGTCCTTCTGGGTGCAAAGAGGAGCAAGAGCAGATGGGAGAAATGGTGGAGCTGAGTTAAAGGCTGAGCCGAGCATTTGTCCAAGGGTTGATGATATAATGAGGCAGGCAAAGCCCAGGTATGCAGAAAGAGGAGGAGGCATTTGCCCAGGTAGGTAACATGATTAGTATGGTAAGGAGGGTGACTGCACAGAAAGGTAGAATGATAAGGCAAGTGTAGCCCAGTATGGGTTTCATACAATAAGTGTAAGCCTGAGAACATTGCATGGCTAACTGCCTGGGCAGGCTGGTGGACATGTAAAAGAGTGAAGTAGTAGGCTGAGGGCTCAGTCCAAAAGTAAGGGCAAAAAACACAGGGAGCAGAGTGTGGCCATATTAACCATCATCACAGATATAGGATGCCAAAGCACATACTGTAAGGCATGCAGTGCAGTCAGTCCTGGATGTCAAGGCCAAGAGGCAGAAGGGAAGCAGGGGCATCACTACATAGGAGAGTGGTGGGGGCAGCAGGGGCCAGGAAGGAGGAACAAATGGCTCAGGAAATAGCCAGCTGGTACAGGAGCAGGAAATAATGTGGGGGAGTAGCAGGAAGGGGACAGTATCAATCAAGCCAGAAAAGCAGGAGAGGAAGGGGAGCAGGTGAGAGGCAAGCACACAGAGATAGACAGGGACACCCAGAAGCTAGGCAGGGAAGGAGAAGGCAGGAGGCAAGGCCAGACAGAGGTGAGGGAGGAACAGAAGGCAGGAAGCAGGAGATGGTGGGGGGAGCAGAAGGAGGAAATGAGAGAGGACAAACTGGCAGGACAGACACAAGCACCTACCACGGGAACGAGGGCGGCAGCACCAAGAGTAGCAGGAAGGTTGCCCAAAGCAGCAACTGAAGCCAGGTAGGAATAGAATAAAAAGAAGGGAAATGGTAGGGAAATTCAGCCACTGAGTGACTGCCACAGCAAAATGAGCATCTGAAGGGTACCTGGGCATGCATGGTATACGCACCGCTCAATGAGAGGTGTAGCTTGTGTTGTCTGCTACTCCACTGAATTGCAGGCACTCACTTCTCCAGATCTGTCTCTCTTACTCTTGCTTTGCTATAGAACGTGTTGCTAATCTGTGTTTCTGCTCATCCCTTAGAGATTACATCCTAATTCAGAGAGAGGGCAACAACAGAACAAAACTCGTTATAAAACTGAGCAAGAAGTTACACAGAGGGAACAATAGGGATGAGAACATTTCTCAAGGCTTTCAGTCAAGACTAATGTGAGAAAGCATTTTATCACCCAGGGAGTGGTAAACCATTCCAAGCTCTCAAACAGTGCAAAGTAAGAGAATTGGCTCATTGAAACTCAGGTAGGACCAGTTCCCCATTGAGAATAAGGCTAACCATTGAGGCATTGTGTGGTCTAGTGGTTAGAGCACTGGCTTGGAAACCAGACGATCACATGTTCATACCCTGCTAGAGCCAAATACTCACCATGTGACCTTCAATATGTAATTTAACCATGGAAATTAGAAGATGCAGAACCCACTGAAATGAGCTGTTGCATTTCAGCTGGGCTATCCTCAGTAAACAGACTGTAAAAAAAATGTGTGTGTATATATATATATATATATATATATTTTATACAACGATGTTTTGGGATAAATACGAGTATAAAATGATATCTAGGCTGCCCAGTGAAGATAACATTGTTATCTTCATCTTCCTATACGTCATACATTTATCTCCACGTTCCTATACGTCATCCTGATGAAAGTGAAAGTGTTTCACTTTTCATCGCACACCTGTCTCTCCTTCCTCTGTCCCTGTACAAGTAACTCCCCCCCCAAAAAAAAACACACATCTCTTGCATCTGGTTGATCCTGCCTACATCTTAACACAAATAATTAATTTTAAACATATCTGGTTGATCCTGAGACTCGTTTCACCCATTTTTAATCTCACGCCATGACTATCAGTACGATTAATGGCGTATCGGCAGTATTCAACTTGTATTGTCATAAAGCCAGTTAAAAGTCAATTGTTGAAAATCAGACCCATTTTACGCTACAGGTTTAAGAGAGCGTCAGAGAAGAGCCAGCGAGTCGGCAGTTTCGAACAACAGGTGACGCAACGCGTCAGCGCCGTCATAGCAACACATGCTCGCGGCTTTCGCCTGTTGTTCTGAAGCCGCCGATTTGCTCGCCGCCTCTCTCAGTATTGTCGGCAGCTTCTTCTTAAAATATAGCCAATATTAGGAAAGCCGCATAGCTTTCAACAATTGACAACACAGGCTCTATAATTATGACAGTACCTGAGATTTGAATATTGTTGCGCTCGGTCACGCCACATTTGACTCGTGACTAATGGGTCATGGTGCATTACCTGACCTGATAAAACAAAATCACAGGATCAACCAGATAATGTATCTTTTTAAACATATCTGTTTAAAGATGCAAGCAGGATCAACCAGATATGTATTTATTCAATCAGTTTACTGCAGCAACATCAGACAATTGTATTTAAGAATATATGTAATCTGCTCTTTTGAGGATGGGCTATGGAGAG
The DNA here is from genome assembly GCA_016271365.2 of Neoceratodus forsteri. NCBI lineage: Eukaryota > Metazoa > Chordata > Ceratodontiformes > Ceratodontidae > Neoceratodus > Neoceratodus forsteri. The sequence goes on along the minus strand of CM057450.1, from coordinate 636,621,229 downwards.
TTGTATTGGGGTGGTCAGGCAAGGTTAGCTAGAACCCAGACACTTTTGGCATAATAATTTTAAAGTAGCAGGATCAACTACATATATTTTTTAAACAACATATGCATCTGTTGTGCTGGTAGACATACTGCAGATTTGTGTTGAAACAGCCAACATCTCTATGTAGTGGAATGTATTAAATGCACATTTGGAGCTTTTGTTGAATGCAGCCCAAAACATACATAGTATAAACAATATGACATGGCTTGACTGAAGATATCATATTTATCTTCACTGAGGCCAATGACATGATGATATCATTGGCCTCTCGTGAAGATAAATATGATATCTTCAGTCAGGCCATGTCATATCCCCATATACACACACACATTTATCAATAAAAAGACCATTACTGGGTACACTAGTTAATTAACTGAGGAGGGAAGGGCCTCTGAGGTTTCCAATTTATTATATAATACCGAGACCTGGATGTCAGTAGGTGAACACAATGGACGGGCCTTTTGGTGGCATTTCCTATTTACTTATTTAAGTCATTTAGCTACAAGTTGTGTCCCTGAAGACTTTCAGAAATGAGGGCCATTTTTGGTGCATCCTGGGGGGGGGGGGGCTACAGAGGAAACTGGCAGGGGTAGTTACAAAATATACAAACAAAACTAAAAAGATACATTATGTGCTTTAAAAGAATACAACATACAGTGAAGTGCAGAACTGTAAACAACAGTATGCATTTAACAGCAGTTCATGCAGGGTCGTTAGTTAACTGTTGGGATATCAGAGAGGTCCATAGAATGTGTGTTGGGGTGGAGAGGAAAGGAGGAGGGAGGAAAAGCAGCTGTATAAGCAGCACTTGTTACAGGACCAGTGATGAGCAGTGAAATCATGGAGATGAACCTTGAGGGAAACTGGAGAGGAGGACAAACAAACACTTTCTACCATTAATTCACTACCTGTTGCTGCTCTCGCTGCACTAATGGTTGCCTTTCGCTTTGCATTTCTCAACTATACAACAAGTCACGCTCTGCCGACTGATACTGCTTGATGGTGAGTCACAGCAACTGTGCATATATTGACAATTAATCACTATGGTCAGGTGATGCTGTTTCACCAATTAACTTGTTTTTTTTTATCATAGCCCATGTTATAATGGAGGTTATTTTACAAAGAAGGGAGAGTTGTAAGAAAACAACTTATCTTGCACAGGATTTACAGGTAGGTAAGGTGAAGGCATGGGTGTCTGAGTATTAACAAGAGTAGGGAGAATGGAGGAGCAGTAAGGAGCAAAGAGAGGTACTGTAGTACAGAAGGGTGCCAAACTAGATATTTCCAGTGGAGGTGGCATAATGGCAAAAGCACCTCTCAATCAGGGAGGGGAAGACAGACTGTAGTAAAGGGAGTAGTGGTGTGTGCAGGGAGAGGGTGTAGTTTATATTAAAATTACAGAAGAAAGGAAAGAGATGGTTCAGTCTGGCCAATGAGGACTTGGCTGTAACATTGTAGACCATGCCTACATAGTCAAACCCACAAGAGGTCATTTTGAGAATACTGCCACTGTGAAAATGCACTCACAGGTTGCAGCCAGTGCTGCTGCAGAAAACTACTAATACAAAACCACAGAAGCAGCACAAATTTGACCAAAATTAAGGCAAGGTGCCAAAGCAATTTGACCAATGAGCCAGTGCAAGGAGTCTGGGAAACAAACTTCTGGACTTGGAGGCCTTTGTGAGAAGCTAGCAAGGATTTGATGGCAAAAATGGAGTCATGGTGCACTGACAGCCATGACTGGGACATGGCCATACTGGACTACTCTCTGTTAATGAGGGACAGGAAAAGGAGGAGGGCAGGAGAGTTTGCACTGTATGTGAGGGAGGAAGGGAATCAAGGCCACAGAAATACAGGGGTACCTGGAAGAAAAATGAAGTATTGAAGCGAGTGGTGTAGCACTGCACCTTTTCAGCAAATGAAGCCTCCCCTGCATCTGCCATACTTCCGGGTTTTGGACTTTTGTAAATTAAAATACAGTAAGTTGTGGCGCGAGAAAAATGCTGCTCTTACTGTAAAAAGCTTAACTGGAGGGTAAGCTTTTTGGGGGTAAGGGCTCACATTAATGACAGCTTTCCTTTAAGGAAAAAGAGACCATTATGATTCTCTGATGGAGTGGCCAAGGTGGTGAGGGAAAAAGGGTGGCACTCAGGAGGTATAAGGAAACACAGACGGAAGAAGACAGGGAGGAATACCGAGTAAAAAAGAAGAAAGCAGTAAATGCAGTGAGGGGAGCAAAGGCACAGACAGAGGAAATAATAGCCAAATGGGTAGTTAAAGGGTTAAAATTTTCTTCAGGTACATGAGAAAAAGAAAGCAAGGGGAGGGATAGTGGGGATAAGAAGGGTAGCAGGGGAAACTATGCAGAAGATGATCAAGAAAAAGCAGACACCCTGAACAGGTATTTCTGTGCAGTCTTCACAGTGGATGGAGGAGGGATGGACCACCAGGGCAGCAGGAACGGGGTGGGGTGGGGGATTGACACAAGTCCATTTTCAGAGGAAGGAGTCCTGAAGGAACTTGCAGCTCTGAAAGTGGACAAAGTTATGGACTGGACAGGATCCACCCAAGGATGCTAAAGGAACTCAGGGAGGCCATAGCTGCCCCACTGATGGCTTTATTTATTCAACAGCTCACTGGAAACTAGCATGGTTCCGTAGAACTGGAGGAGAGCAGATGTGGTCCCGCTCTATAAGAGCAGCAGCAAGGAGAAGGCTAGCAACTATAGACCAGTAAGTCTCACCTCAGTGGTGGAGAAATTAATGGAAACCCTGTTATAGGAAAGATTGAAAGTATCTTGAATCCAATGGGCTATAAGACCAAAGGCAGCATGGATTCATGGGAGAGAGGATGTCTTGTCAGACACATCTGATTGATTTCTTCAACTGGGTAACCAGGGAAATAGAGCAGAGGAGGGCAGTGGTCGTGGCCTATCTGGACTTTAGCAAGACCTCTTACACTGCCGCACAGGAGACTTATAAAGAAATTGAGCAGCCTGGGGAGGGATCCAAAATGGTGAATTGGGTAAGGGACTAGTTAATGGATAATCAACAGAGGGAGGTGGTTAAGACACTCATTCTAATGAGGGGAGAGTGACCAGCAGGGTGCCACAGTGCTCAGTACTGGGACTGATCCGGTTCAGTGTCTTCATAAGTGACATTACAGAAGAACTGGAAGGAAAGTATGCCTTTGCTGATGACACCAAAATCTGTAATAGGGTAGACACTCAGGAGTGGGGTGGAGAGAATTGTAGGGACCATGGGAAATTTGAGGGGTGGTCAAGAGCATGGCAGTTGGATCAATGCTAAAGAGTGCAAAATCATGCACCTAGGGCATAGGAACCAGGAGCTGAGTATAGGATGGAGAGGTACTGACAGTCACTAAGTAGGAAGAGGACCTTTGAGATCATATCTGATGACCTCAAAGTGGCAGGGCTATGTGACAAAGCTGTGGGTATGGCCAGTGGGATGCTGGGATGCATAGGGAGCTGTATCTCCAGCAGGAGGAGGGAGGTTGTGTTGCCACTGTATCACTCACTTGTGAGACCCCACCTGGAATATTGCATCCCGTTCTTGAGTCTGCACCTCAGAAAGGACACAGACAGGGTAGAGGCAGTCCAGAGGAGGACAACTAAATGATGCAAGGATTGCATCAAAAGCCCTATGAGGAGAGACTGAGGGATCTTAACATGTACACACTGGAAGAGAGGAGAGCAAGAGGGGACATGACAAACACTTATAAGCACCTCACGGGGGTGAACAGGGGGCAAGAAAGGAGTCTCTTTCAGACATCACAACATGCAATTTACTGTATATAGCCAAGTCATAGTGCACAGCTCAGTTTATTAGAGAACAATGGAATTATACTATTATCTCCGCAAAGACATAGACAGGATGGAAGCTGTCCAGAGGAGGGCAACTAAAATGGTGCAGGGTCTGCACCAGAAGACGTGTGAAGAGAGACTTAAGGAGCTTAATATGTATAGCCTCGAGGAAAGGAGGGAGAGCGGGGGACATGATAGAAACTTTCAAGTACCTCAAGGTAATCAACAAAGTCCAAGAGGGTAGCATCTTTCAAAAAAAGAGGTGTGCAAGAACAAGGGGGCACAATTTGAAGATAGAGGGGTGGTGGCTCAGAGGTAATTTAAGGAAGTATTTTTTCACAGAGAGGGTTGTGGATGCATGGAACAGCCTTCCGGAGGAGGTTGTGGAGTCAAAAACAGTGGTGGAATTCTAGCATGCATGGGGCAGTCATAAGGCAATTCTAGAGGGTGGGGGTAGGAAGAAGTAGGTGGCTGGTTAACTAGGATCTGCAGCTTATCCATTAGGTACGGAAATGGGCAGACTGGGTGAGCCAAACAGTCCTTATCTGCCATCAAATTCTATGTTTCTATGAGAAAGAGCACAAGGACCAGAGGGCATGCAATGAAGATGGGGGGAAGGGGGAGTTTAAGAGGGATGTGAAGAAGTACTGCTTCACTGAAAGGGTGGTACACACCTGGAACAGACTGCCAGAAGAAGTGGTAGAGGTGAAAACAGTTGGGAGCTGCAAGCATGCACAGGATAGACATATGGTAATATCAGTAAAAAGACAGGGAGGAGGGAGGATCACTGGACACCAGTTAGAGTCTGCAGAGACAGACTAGGCAGGGGCCATCTGGGTAGACTGGGTGAGCCAAGTGGTCCTATTCTGCCAACAAATTCTGTGTTTCTATGTTTCTAATTTAATTCACAAAACAAAATGAGAGGTACAACACACAAGCCATGGCAATTCACGTGTTTGAAGTGAGGCTTCCTCAGGCTGCAGTATCCAGACATCACAGCATACAATTTACTGTATCTAGCCAAGTCATAATGCACAGCTCAATTTATTAGAGGACAATGGAATTATACTATTAAAAGCAGAAACGTTTTATATAGTTCACAATTTTAGGGTAGGAAAGACACACTAAGCTGATAATTGTTTCCAGGCGTGTCATGGGAACACAGGGAAGTTAAGTGACTTGCTCATGGTCACACAGTATGCAAGTGATGGCTGTGGGATTCAAACCCAGTTCTCTAGGTTTGCAGCTCAGTGCTTTTAACCATTACACTACACTGCTTCTCCATGTTTCTGCATAAATAGTTAAACATCACGTAAATGAGGAAAATAGTTTATGGCTTTTTACCAAAAGCTATTTTGAGAATGATGGGGGGAAGGCAAGTTTTGGGAATGCTGAAAATAATGGGTGTAAATATGTGTGTGAACTGGACACATTGGAATTGTCAAGAAATTGATGTGTTTGGCTCTAATGTTATGCAGAGAATATTAGATACCTCTTTGCAAAAAGATATGTCAGGGATAAATGAATCCCAATTTCTATCTACTTATCAACTAAAATGTCTTGGGGTCATGGTGAGCAGTACTTGACTTCTGTGCAAATGTGGACTATTGCAAAGCTCTCACCAGGCTCTTCCTACAGTTGTCACAAAATCTGGTGGCTCCCTGTCTTTAAAAAAAATTAGTTGTGGATGTAATGAAATTGTTTCTCATGAGGATTTTTTGGTGCATCATTTACTGCACTGTAGTTCCCTTGAAAGTTTACTGGAAAAGTGGAGTAACACCCTAATTTACTGTATAATATTAATTTTGCCTTGGATACACATAGAATGGCGTACCTTCTGTCCTCAACAAAAGTAACATCATTTGTACATTCATCTTGGAGGTATTTTGCTTAACGTATGCTTGGACAATTTTATATACTTGGTGTTACACAACTGTATCCTGATATGTTTATATATTTATTTACACTTTGTGGTATAGTGATGTAACACTGTATGTGAATCTCACATATGATGTTATTTTAAATGAATTTTTGGCAAGATGCCTTTGCCTACACGGATGAAATGAACTTGAACTTAACATTCAGAGAGCTGGTTACTGACATCGAAAACATGGATGCCTTCCTTGCAGTGGCTGGTGCTATCTTGGAAGTGGATAACTCCCAATACAGGTACAAAACAAAAGGAAAGGACTCACTCAACACACTGCTTGCTTCTAAAGAACGTTTACTTAGCTAAACGTGTAACTGATAATTGTGCAAATAAAATCTCCATGTAAACATGCAAAGGCCAATCTGAGCAGGCTGAATAGTGCCTGTACTTTGGTGTGCATTGTGCCTACCCTTCAGATGCAGGCGTAGTACACCAGCACCCAGGGGCAGTCTTTCTGATCTTGTTGGTCTGTAATGTTTGCATAGAGATTTAACTTCAGTGGAGCCAGACATGTTGCAACACAATAACTTGCAGTAAATGAAATGTCACAAAATACATGACAAAAGGGCTTAACAGCCATTGAATTACACTGTTCCCTGAAGTATGCTGCAGTATCTTATGATATAATACAGCATTCCTGCATTGCATCCTGGATGGCACCGCAGTACACAATTCTAAATTGCACTTCTAGCCAAGTGAATGTTCTTCCTCTACAATCAGTGAGTTGAGTGAGTGCTTTCCTTTTTTTGTTTGTTTTTGAAACAGCTGGTTAGCCTGGAACCAGTGTTGGACATAATCAAAGTTACAGCTGAAAGTCTGAAAACAAAAGCACTACCTATGTGTTCCTAGAGTATGTCCCTAAATTGAGGTGTCCCCAAGGTAAAAAGTTGGGCCCATTACTTTTTTTCATTATGATCTATGATCTTTCCACTATAATAGAATATCGTCTATGTAGATGATGCAGCTATCTACAGTATGAATGAAACTACAAAGCTGGATTAATTGCAAGACTTTTAAATCACATAGCATCTTTGACTCATGCTAATAACATGCATCTTAACATCTTAACAGTAACAAAACATGTCAGTTTTCTTTGGGGGTCACCTGTTAATGTTTTTCTTGGGTGAGCGTTGCTGCAATCTGTTAAAACTGGAATTATTGAGTGTCACTGTCTCTGTCATTTTAAAATGGGACCCCCTTTTTGAATCTATCCTCAGCAAAGCAAGTAAACATACCTATTTTTTGAATGTTTTAAAAAGAGCTGGTTTTGCCATTACTGATGTATCTGATGATAAAAAAAAACATTTACACTGCAAAAATGGCCAAACTAGAAACTATGTAAACAGTACAAAGATATGATCTGTAAAAGATGAAAATAATGAAATTAAATGAACAGACATTCATAAAAAAAAGTTTTATATCTCAATAGGAACTCAGACTGCATATATGATAGAAGCTTGGACAGCAGATCAAAGCTTACCCTTCTGATTCTCCAAAGCCAGTGTCCATTTGTTGTGCATGAATGAGAGAAATGGCTAATGACAGTTCCTTTCACTTCTAAAAAATATTCAAGTTACAAATGAAAAATACAATTGGTCGTTATAAACAAGGCACAACTGGAGAATACCACCCCTCTCAAAAAAAAGTGTAGATTTAAGAATGGATTAGGGCTGTCTTTTTAACATGGCAGTAATGGTACTATTGCTCTTGACAAGCTTGTAATAGTATCCCGCAGTCACGAGGGATATGGCTCAGCTGTTTGTTAGTCTGGGATGTGAACCAATCTTGAATTGCCTCTACGCTAGCAGACTTAGGCCTTATATGTGCTGTAGGCCTCCTACAAAATGTCTCAGGAATGACTCCTCTGCCATCACTGTGTGACACTTCCTGGGTTTTATAGTCAGTCAAGCATCCCATAGTCTTTTCAGGACCCCTCTCATATGGGAGAGATTATTATGCAATGTCTAACTAAATATACCTATGTCATTCATATGGCAATGATCTTGGCAGTGATGGTACTACAGTTGTTAACAAACTTGCAATAGCACGCCACAGTCCTTAAGAATGCTTTTAGGTGCTTCTCAGTCTGGGGCATGGGCCAATCCTGCATTGCCTCTGTGCTAGAAGATTTATTCCTGATGTGTACCCCTCCTAAACAAAGTTGCTCTGGTTTTATAGTCAGTCCTGTGTCCTATAGTCTTGCCAGGACCTCTCTCATGGAAATGATGTTCATCCCATGTTCGGCTAAATATGCCTATCTCACCCATACAAGCAACAGCATGGTGCCTTATTTTATACAGGATCCTGTCCACCAGCCTCTGGAAAGTGGCAAGTGAATTTCTCATGTCAAAAAGCATCACAGCAAATTCATGTAAGCTGAATGGGGTGACCAATGGTGGCTTTTGCAAGCTTTCTCAGATAGCCGCACCTGCCACAATCCCGCATTAATGCCATTGTGGTCAGATACGTAGCTCCTGCTTACCTGTCCTGTACCTCATCCATCCTGAACATGGGACATATATCAGGCACCTGTAGCCTACACAGAACTTCGTAGTTTTGTCCTTCTTTGGACTCAGCATTACTGGGGCTGCCCAGAGGCTGCTGGATGGCTGGATTTCTTCCATTTCTTGTATCTCTTTCTCCATAGTCCTTTTTTTTTTACGTCAGGCACTAGATATTGACTCTGCCTTATGGACTTTTCCACAGTAGTTTCCACCTCATGCTCTGTTAAAACAGTATACCCAGGAATAGCAATGAGTAAAGAGCTAAAGTCTTTCTGCACTTACGCCGTCTGGGATGCCTGTTAGGGTGTTATTCCCTTAGAGATTGTCATAGCACTCCAGGGAGATTCTACCTTATTCTTCTCTAGCATAGGTGGAGCAGGCTTCCAGATCCCCAGCTAAAACAAAGCAAAACCATAAGGGCTGTGTTAGTGCAGGCAGACACAAAGTCAGTACTCTGGTCAGATGAAATCATGCTGGAAATCCAGCTCTGCTGAAAATCCTAAACAGCTTGTTTGTAGCATTCTCTGCTTCTGATGAGGACACTGCCGCAGCTTTGGCATATCACGTTGCATAGTCTACTACCACAGGAATGTACTGCTTTCCTCGAGCTATGCATAGCCAGTGGATCCACAGTGTACACTCTGACCCGATGAAAAGGTTCTAGAGTAATGAGGAGAGAGCTGGGAGCCTTCACTTGGTCCCCCTTCTTCCCCATATGCTAACACTCAGGCATGAACAACAAAAATCAGCCACATCCTTGTCCAGCATATGCCAATAAAAGTTTTGCAGCAAAGGCCTCCTTTTCCATTTAATCCCTTTGTGTCCGGACAGTGAATATCATGTGCTAAGTCTAGCAGAGCCTCTCATTATTTCATAGGGACCATACTCTGCCTACATATTGCACGTGCCACTCAAGTATTTCCTGAGGACCCAATCTCTATATAAAAGCTTTCACCCCAAAACACCTTGGGCTGCCCCCTCCCCCCCAAGTCACTGCTGCTGCTGGCTACAACAATCTCATTCATTGCAGTTAGCAATTAATCTATTAGCTGAGCTTTGTGTAACTCACCTCTTGAAATCCCTCCCCTCTCCCCCAACAACATTTCCCTTTCTTGCAGCTGGCTGCAGCTGCTGCTTGTCAGCTGTGTATCTTTATCCTGATTCCTGTATCAAGTTCAAGTTTAAGTTCCAGTTTGATTTAATTAATTAGCTTAAAGCTTTTATGATATAAACAAAAAAAAAACAAGAATGTAAATAAATAATTCATAACCAAGAATACAAACACACTGCAACCTTTAAAACTAACTACACAAAAAGGCATCACTGAATTTCCATTAGAAAAGTTAACAATATAGACAAGAGAGCAGTTCACTGAGAACAGACATTAGGTAATACCCTCAGAACACTTGGAATATGAAGCTCTAAGATGCTTTGCATTCTGGTCTGGATACCTAAGCCCCCATATTTCAGAGTGAATAATCTCTAGTAATAAATATGCACCCTACAAAGTGCTTAAAATGAAAAGTGCTCAACGTTCTGTTTTCTTCACATTTTCAGTGACGGAAGAAATCTGGAGAAATTCAACAATTATTTATATTTTCTATGAAGATTAAGCAAATATTTTTCCTGATCCTCATGATTCAGTATACATTCCTCGTGAACAATGGAAGTCACTTATCTTTTTATTTTTTATACAGTGGGCATAATAAAATAATACAGAAACATAGACAATGACAGTAGAAAAAGACTGATGGTGCTGCCAGTCTGCCCATGCTTCCCTATTTAACCCTGGGATCTATTGACCATACAGGGTTCTAGCCCTCCAAATCTACCCCCTCTATTCCATTCCATGTTACTGTCATCCTGAGTAACCACTATACCTTTCACTCTGTCCTAATCATGCTTGAAACCATTAATGGTTTTTGTGCCCACCGCCTTGGTTGGTAGGCTGTTCCATTGTTCCACCACCCTTTCTGTAAAATAACACTTCTCATATCCTCTTGAACCTCCCTCCTGTCAGTTTCCACTTGTGACCTCAAACTGTTACTCGTACTAAATAATTCCCACAGTTCACCTTGTTTATTCCTTTCAGGAACTTGAAGGTCTTTATCATATCTCACGCTCCCATCTGGTCTGCAGTGAGTACATGTTCAGTGCCTTGAGGCTATCCTCGTAAAACACTCTGTTGGCCCTGAATTATCTTTGTCACCCTTTGCTACACCATCTCCAGCCTGTCCTTATCTTTCCTGAGGTGAGGATTTCAGAAGTGGGCACAATACTCTAGGTGTGGCCTCACCAAAGATCTATATAGAGATAGTATTGCCTCCTTTCTTCTGCTGTCAGTACCCCTCCCGATACATCCCAGCATCCTATTTGCCTTACTATAGGCCCTGTTGCACTGGTTTGACTGTTTGAGGGAGTCACTAATGATATCTCCTAAGTCCCCTTCCTCAGTTGTAGTGCTAAGTCATCACACCCAACCAGTACTCTGTCCTGGGGTTCTTTTTCCCTAGGTGCATTACCTTGCACTTTTTGGCATTCAAGTTTCAACTGCCAAACCCTAGACTACCTCTCTAATCTTTGCAGGTCACTCTGCATTTTCTTGATTCCATCATTGCTATCCACCCTCTCACAGAGCTTAGTGTCACCTGCGAAGAGACACAGTCTGACCTGGATTCCTTCTCCAGTGTCGCTGATAAACATATTGCAGAGAACTGGGACCAGGATAGATTTCTGTGGTACCCCACTTGTGAACTCCTTCTCTTCTGATTTGAACCCATTAACCACATCCCTCTGCTGCCTCCCTTTAGCCAGTTATCTACCCATCTTACTTTGTCCCGAGCCACACCCAGGTCCTCTGTCTTCTTCAGCAGTTGTCTGTGAGGCACCGAGTCTGAAGCCTTGCTGAGGTCAAAGTAGAGTAAATCCATGGAGTGGCCCTTATTCAATGCCCTCATCACCCAGTCAAAAAAATCAGGTTAGTCTGACAAGACCTGCCTGCCATGAACCCATGCTGTTTACTATCCTGAGACCACTGCTCTCAAGATAGTCCAGGAAGGCTTTGACCAGTGACTCCATCCGCTTCCCTACTGCAGAGGAAAGACTGACAGGTCTATAGTTTCCTGATTGTTCCTTGTCCCCCACATGGTGTGAAACTATATCCACCACACTCCAGTCCTTCAGAACTATCCGGTTTGTAATGTGCTATTGAATAGCCCTAACAGGGGTTCAGCCAGTTCTGCTGCTAGTTATCTGATCATCCTTAGATGGATGCTGTCCTATCCTGGGGTCTAATCTATCTTTAGGGCTGACAGCCTTTCTGGACACTTGCACATGTAAATACTGGCTGCCTTGTCTCTGGGATTCCCTTTGTGGCCACTTTGATGCCACTCTCTGGCAAGGGCCCACTGTCTTCCCTTGTGAAGGTAGAGCAAAAGCAATCATTAAGGAGAGCAGCCTCTTGCACATCCTCCTCTATCATCCTACCCCCCCCCCACATAGCCTAAGAATACCCCCTCCATTATTCTCTTTTTTTTTCCTACTATACTGGGAGAATTGTTTTTTCCCTCGTAACCCACTCTGCACACGTAGCTTAATGTCTGCTTTTCCATCTGTAACTGCTTTTGGCTTCTTATGTCAGTAAAAGGTCCATGTAACCCCCCAAGAATGCACCTGGAAACAAGGTATAATAGCTCAGTGTGTCTTTCCTGGTCAATGATTTCAGACAAATAAATAAATAATTTCAGTATGTACTCTCCCATTCTTCCTCCCCTTGCTTTTCTTTGTACCTGGTGGCCTTTTGGTCTCCCTGCTTCCTGACCTTAGTGAGACCCATAATGGTCTCTTGTACTTATTACTTCTGGTTACCATTCTCATGCATAACTTAGATGCCTCAAGAATGTTCCCTTTTATTGTCCCTCCCCCATCTCCTCAACCTGTCGAAATCTGCCTTTCTGAAATCAAGGATGTTAGTTCTCAACTGGGGCTTTCCATTCCCTAGGACCAGGTCAAACCAAATAGAGTCGTCAATGTTTCCTGCTGGCTAGCTCCTACCAGCTCTGAGTTGGTGAGCACCACATCGAGAATGGCAGCTTGACTGGTAGGTACCTTAACTAGCTGCACCAGGAGACAATCCTGGAATGTATCCAGCAAGGCTTGATTTCTGGTGCTCCTGGCCACTGGAATATCCCAATTGATATTCAGCAGGTTCGGATCACTCACTATGACTACTTCCCCCTTTACCACTCCCCTTTCTATTTTTTTCCCTGAGCTCCCTGTCCCTCTCTTCCCCATGCTCTGATGGTCTATAGATTACCCCCAACCATAGTTTCTTGCCTGAGGCCACCGTGAGCTGCAACCATGGTGATTCTGTCTCCCCATTACTACCCAGATGCACCCATCTTCCATAATCTCAGTGCCATCCCTGACATAGAAGGCTTTGTCTCCCCCTCTACATAGAAACATAGAAACATAGACTTTGACGGCAGATAAGGACTGCTAGGCCCATCTAGTCTGCCCATTTCCCTACCTACAGGATAGGCCGCAGATCCTAGTTAACCAACAGCCTATTTCTTCCTACCCCCCACAATAATTGCCTTATGTCTGTCCCATGCATTCTTGAATTCTCCCACAGTTTTAGACCCCACAACCTCCTCAGGAAGGCTGTTCCATGCATCCACTACCCTCTCTGTGAAATAATACTTCCTCACATTGTCCCTGAACCACCCTCCTTCTATCTTTAAATTGTGTCCCCTTGTTCTTGCAAGTCTCTTTTTCTGAAAGATGCTACCCTCTTGGACTTTGTTGATTCCTCTGAGGTACTTAAAAGTTTCTATCATGTCCCCCTCTCCTCTTTCCTCAAGGGTATACATATTAAGCTCCTTTAGTCTCTCCTCATCACGGCTTCTCTTGCAGACCCTGCACCATTTTAGTTGCCCTCCTCTGGACTGCCTCTATCCTGTCTATGTCCTTGCAGAGATGGGGTCTCCAGAACTGGACACAGTACTCCAGATGGGGTCTCACCAACTGTCTGTACAGAGGGATAACAACTTCCTGTTTTCTGCTGATGATGCCTCTCCCTGTACATCCCAGTATACCCCCAGCCCTCCCTACTGCCTTCTCACATTGCTTGCTAACCTTAAGGTCATCTGATATGATTACCCCCAGGTCCCTTTCCTTTTTTGTTGTTGTTACTACCTCCCCACCCATTGTGTATTCTTCCCCTGGGTTCTTGTTTCCCAGGTGCATTATTTTGCACTTCTTTGCATTGAATCCTAGCTGCCATACTGACCATTCCTCCAACCTTGCCAAGTCCCTTTTCATCCTTTCCACGCTTCCTTGTGTAACAACCCTGTTGCAGATCTTTGTGTCATCTGCAAAAAGGCATACTTTTCCTTCCAGTCCCTCTGCAATGTCTACCTTTTCCTCTAGCCCTTCTGAACATTGAGTACCCAGGACTGACTGGCACCAGTCATTATTTTGTGATGCCCAAGTTTCTGTGTTGGCCACAAGGTCCATCTCTGTGTCTGCCACCATTGCCTGGAGCGTGCTGATTTTATTACCAAGGCTCCTGGCATTAAGGCATACCCTGTTCCATCTAACCTCTGAACCCTTCTTGCTATTTATCTGTCTTTTTCCCTTAGCCTTCCCTGGTCTTCTTAATTTCTTGTTTTTTGAGGTGACTGCACACTTTGAGTTCCCCCTCTCTATTGTCCCTTCACGTAGCCCAGTTTGGACCTAATCCCATTGTTACCTGCTGTGCTACAAGCCCCAGACATGGAGGAATACTAGCTAGGTTCCCTTCCTCTCCCATCACCATGGTTCCCTAGTCTCAGTCTCAGTCTCCCCACAGTCAGTTTAATAGTATGATAGATACAGTTTGTCAAATGTCTGCCCCAGTGCACTGGCCCCTTCTCAAGTCATGTGGAGTCCATCACCCTTGAAGAGCCTCCTATCCCACAAGTCTCCCTAGTCCACCATAGCATGGTACCCCTTCTCCTAACACCCTCCCTAAGCTACCCTTGAACTCCTCTGTCTCATCCCTCATTATTCTATCCTTCTTCCCTCCCTACACCACACAAGGAGGACCTCAGAAAAGCCAGAGAGGCTGAGTGCTATCAATATGCCCTCCAGTTTGAGAAAATTCTGCTTCACCATCTCCATTCACTGGTTTGCCAAATCATTAGTACCCAGGTGTACCAGCACCCCAGCTCCCCTTTCCTCTCTCCCATCCTCTCTAACCTGTCTAAATCCCAGTTGGCCAATGCACCAGGAAGGCATCTGACCATCCCTCTCCCATCCATCTCATCCTCCCACCACCCTCTCAACTCCCCTAATGACTGAGTATCTGATCAGTAAGACTCTTCTGGTAGATTTGCTCTTGTTCATTTCCTCAGGTGCCATCCTGTAGTCCTGCCCCTTTCCTCCAACTGACTCAGAACACCCTCTCCAGTGGAATCAGATATGGCCTCTTTTAGGGGTGCAAAACAGTTTGCCATTTGGATGGTATTGGGCTGGACAACCTCCCTGTGGCTAGCCCTGCCCACCTCCCCCCTCCCCCTCCCCACCACTCTCCAGTAGAGATGCAGTCAAGTTAATCTTCACCAGCGAAGTTGCCACAAAGTTGCAAAACTTCAACTTTGCAAAGCTTCGCAAAGTTCCTATTGGCAACACCAACTTTGATGTAGCTAACTTCACAGGTTATATATTAATCAAAACATAGTACTTACCTAGGTTAATGAAATACAGACTTGGCGAGCTCGGAGCTCCACAGATGAAAGTCTTTATTATGCTCAGTTTACCTATGATACCTATGATACAATGCTTTTTCAGGTGAAGTGGCACATTTTTCTGTGAAGTGGCAAATCTGTGAGCAAGGTTTGATCCCTTTGTGGAAAAAAGTGCCACTTTGCTTGTCAAAAATCTTTGCGAAGTCAGCACTTTAAACTTCAAGAAGTTGAATAAATTTGCAAAGTTCTAGTGAGGGAAGTTTTCTCAACTTCACACATCTCTAGTCTCGACCCCCTGGACCAGTGGGCCTCTGGGGAGTGGGAGTGTAGGGGGGATCCAGCTGAGCTGGTGATGCAGCTGAAATACTTCCTCTTGCAGCCACCAGCTGAGCATGGAGCTCTGTTAAGGTCCTGCAGATGGGCAGTGCCCCTTCCTTCACAGCATATCTCTAGAGAACAGCCCCCCACAGCTGCCACAATTGATTGTCTCCCCACTGTACCCCATCCCTATACAGGACCTATGAATAAGGTTATACCTAACTGTTTAGGATAGTTGATATTTAAGTTAAATAATTTAACTATTAGCAGTGGCTATGTTCATAACCATAAATAGAAATAAGGGTATACCCAGTTAGGGTGCAGCTAGGATACTTAGCAACTAAACAGTCAGTCGCAATAGGTAAAAGCAGTCTGACAGTCACACAGCAGTACAATAATACAACAGATCAATACTGTAATTAAAAGATTTGTGCTGAAACTAAAAATAAGGCAATACCCAGATAGGGAATAACTAGGCTACCCAAAATATTACATAATATACAGTAATACATAATATACTAATATACAGTACCTAAGCGAGTGCACCCAGTATCAATTTACCATCACATACACCTCCATTGTTTTTAAGCATAAATACACAGTATAAGCCAGATGTGGTGTCTCTTGGATATGCTTACACAACTGCTTATTTACCCCCTCAGCTCTCCTTCAATATCTAATACCTCCTTTCTACAATGTAATACAACCTGCCCTGCATTAATCTCTTCCTGCCTCCAACCCTGTCAGCTGGTCCCTTTAACACTCTCCCCTAGATAGGTGTTGTACAATTCCATCCTTCCAGTTGACCTCCCTTAACCATTGTTAATCCAAATGCTAAAACAGATCACAGTACAAGCAACATTTTCTTTGTAAGACTTGCAAAACACTTCGGATTTTCAAAGGCTGACGCAGGGCTCACATCAGTCCCTGCATCATAGCCATTTTTTGGTGCAGCTGTGCTGAACACCTTTGCCACAACTGCACTCGATTTTCTATTGTCAGGCATAGTTGTACAGTTTCCTCAGTTTTCTGCAGCTTGCGCTAAATATTTGGCACAGGCCCTGTAAAAGGGTCCCTGAATGCTGCAAGCTGGACCAAGGAAGAGCTGGTCCAACTTGTGGCACTTGACGCACAGGATGGAAACTCCCAATTGCAGGCTGGGAGAATGCCGCAAGCCCTGTGCACCAAACAATCGGAGCACCAGGAGCGTCCGGCATTCTTGGGGCTTTGAAAATGCAGCCCTTCGTATTCTAAAGTTGTATTCCTGGTATTCTAGAACTCAGTGGACCAAGTGATATCTGTGAATTCAGTGTTTTGCTACTACAGATTCTATCACACAATCAGAACACAATACCAAAACATCTGATACTTAGCAACAGCTAACAGCAGATAAAAATGCTAATCTGACATTGTTTTAAAAAAAACAAACCAAAAAAATTCTATCTTTTTTAAAACAAGTAGAAATTAGCAGCCCAGAAAGCTATTCAAATTACAGACAAGATCACATCACCACACAGTTCATAGGCTGCCACAGCAACAGAATAACAAATCCAAAAGATAGGAGAAAATAAAAAGTCAGAGACAGCCCATAAAGCTATGAAGTACTGTAATATATTAGGCATGCATCATTAGACAAACTCTTTTGTTTAACAAAAAAAGCATCCACCAAAGCCGTCAAAATGCCCAGAAATAACACCTAGGTCCTTAAGATCAGACACCACAAAAGGCACACACAGAAATTGTTAAAAATGGTTCTAACATGCCAAAATGACAACAGTGTTGTCAAAGTTCAGTGAGATCCCCAATGTTGAAAGGTGAAATTTCACCTGTCAGACATTGTGTGTTTTCTACTGGGGGGATGCGCCCCAAACCCCCGCTTCTTTAGATATCTAACTCCAAGTCGGAGTTGTTTAGAAAGGGGGGGAGTGAAAGACGGTGAACGTGTGAAATTTTGCCATCAGGTCCCTCACAGCAACAATCTTGAAACATGTCGAGATTGTCACTGTGAGGATTTCGCCATCCCAGAGTCATTGTCTGGTCGGTATACTGTTACAAAATATAGTAATAAATTTAGATATGGTCCAGTGTGAATGACCCTCCAAGAGTTGCAAGTGAACAGAAACATTACAATCAAGCCCTTGAATAAGGATGGAATGATTGTTGTGATAGACATAAAATACTACTTGCAAGAAACACTTTCACAGCTGAATAATGCTGATTACTATAAGAAATTGGAGGAAGACCCTACACTGGACTTTTAAACTAGACTACACTACTTCCTTGAATGATCATTCACACTGGGCCATATCACCAAATCTGAATTAAAGTTAAGTGTGAGACCCCTACAGTTTCCACTTTCTACACACTTCCAAAAGCCCACAAAGACCTCCAGCAACCCAGTGGTCATCCCACTGTATCTTTAATTGGGTCACTTTCCGAAAATCTTTCTACTGTACCTTTGTAGATAGGTTTCTGCAGGATATGCTTGTTACCCTATCATCATATCTATGAGACACCACAGTGGTGCTGTATGCCTTTAGTTGATTCAAGTGGGATACTGGTTACTTGTGGTTCGCAGCTAATGTGAACTCACATTACACCAATATCCAGTATCATCTGGGGGCACTGAATTGTTAACTTTTTCATGGATAAACTGGACACCATGCTGTTCTTGATCCTGATTCTGCGCTAATTGCTCTAGAATTTAGTTTGAATATGAACTACTTTATATTTGGCAAACAGTTTTACTTTCAGGTGTATGCCACAGTGATGGGGTCCTCGATGGTTCCGTCCTACACTAACCTTTTTATTGGTTTATGGGAGGAGGTTTTCATCTACAACCCCATCTCAAATCCCTTTGGATTCAAAATAATCTATTGGGTAGGCCAGCCCGGTGGCTCTGAGGGTTGCGGTGCTGGACGCCACACCTCGCGCCATGCCGGTGACCCATGTTTGGGAACGAGCACAGGTTGTCGGGGGTCGGTAGGGGAGGAGAAGGATCGAGCATCCAGAGGACTGCTCTCCTTCTCTGGGGTGGGGAGGTTCTAGGGTGTCAGTGTCGATTACTCTCTAGCAGAGGCTGGGGGACAAGCATGCCACACCAAGATGTGGGGTGGAGTTAGGACAGACACACGCACCCTTGCATTATTGCACGTGCTAGCTCCAAGGGGATACTAGCCACAAAATTGCTGGCCCCACGTATGAGCCAGTCAGGCCCAACCCCTTAATCATGACTGTTCCGCTTTTGGGGGGCTTCCTGGAGTAAGGGTTGGGCATCAGGCTGGGGCCAGCGAGCCTGCCTCAGGAGCTAGGGGCTCGTGGCCATAAAGAGAAAAAATAAAAAAAATCATCTATTGGGGATGATATATATAGATGACACTGTTGCCTGGTGGGGCACAGAACATGATGCCATCAAATTTGTTGAATATATTAACAACAGTGATTAGAATTTGCATTTTACACACACTTGGGACCCCATTTCTGTGCATTGTCTGGATCTGGCCCTGAGAGGTATATCTAATTTTACTGTGCAGAATAAGAAGTTTAGAAATCAGCCTCAGGAAAAAACTTACTCATGGCAGAAAGTTTTCACACCCAGCACCACATTAAGAGAATCAGAAATTATCACCCCCAATACCTCAATAAGGGAATACTGTACAGACAATTTCTGTGAGTTTGCAGGAATTATTCAGAAGACTACACCTATGAAAAACATGCCAATAACCTCAAGAAGAGGTTCCTTGACAGAGTATATGATTCCACATTTCTGGAGGAGGCCAAAGTCGGAGCCACTAACAAGGAAAGAGCAGATGTACTTATCCCTAAACCTAAGAAAAGGTCCACTGACAGTAATCTAGTTAATTTTATATTGGACTATAATTTTATAGCACCATTGCTGGCTGGCACTCTAAAGCAACATTGGGATGTTTTGGCTCCAGGTCAGGACCTTGGCCAACCAGTGGGCACTTGTCCATGTGTGGTATACAGGAAAATCCAAGTATCAGAGATAGCTTAGTTAGGAGCCGCACTGAGACTAGAATGAGTTCCCATCTCTTGTCGCCACCTGGTTTTGCTTCATGCCCTCTAGGTTTCCACTGCTGTGAGACCTGTAATGTTTGTATCTTTGCTAAACAAGGACACATTTTTATGAGTCCTACCTCCTGCTCTGCCTATGAGATAAGACATTTGATAACATTTCACACTGAATTTGTTGTATATGCTATTTGGTGCTAGTGTCCGTCATTGTATAGAAACATAGAATTTGACAGCAGATAAGGACCGCTTGGCCCACCCAGTCTGCCCATTTCCCTACCTAATGGATAAGCTGCAAATCCTAGTTAACCAGCAGCATACTTCTTTCTACTCCCACCCCCTAGAATTGCCTTATGACTGTCCCATGCATGCTTGAATTCAGCCACTGTTTTTGACTCCACAACCTCCTCCGGAAGGCCGTTCCATGCATCCACAACCCTCTCTGTGAAAAAATACTCCCTTACATTACCTCTGAGCCGCCCCCCATCTTCAAATTGTGCCCCCTTGTTCTTTCACACCTCTTTTTTAGAAAGATGCTACCCTCTTGGACTTTGTTGATTCCTGAGGTACTTGAAAGTTTCTATCATGTCCCCCCTTCCTCCTTTCCTCGAGGCTATACATATTAAGCTCCTTTACTCTCTCCATATGTCATCTGGTGCAGACCCTGCACCATTTTAGTTGCCCTCCTCTGGACAGCTTCCATCTTGTCTATGTCCTTGCAGAGACTGGTTCTCCAGAACTGCACACAGTACTCCAGATGGGGTCTCACCAGCTGTGTGTACAGAGGGATAACAACTTCCAGCCCTCCTTACTGCCCTCTCACATTGCTTGCTCGCCTTTAAGTCATCTGATATGACTACCCCCAGGTCCCTTTCTATTTTTGTTGTTGTTAGTATCTCACCCCCCATTGTGTACTCTTCCCCTGGATTTTTGTTTCCCAGGTGCATTACCTTTTGCTACCCACTCACTCCCCCCCCATCTCTCAGCAATAACTCCCCAGCTAATGGACAAAGGAACCTACATCCCTTTTCAAACATAACCTTGAGCCTAAGCTACACCATAAGTGGGCCAGCGCAGGCAATCCATGCACCACAACCCTACACCCACCTCCTCAATAATCCCAACCCTGTCCTTTTACAAGGACAAAAAGCCCTACTTATCCATTCCATCCCTATACCATGCAAATCGCCAAAAAGCAACACAAGCCCACTCAATAATAAAAACCTTTCAAAATGGCTACGGCTAACAGCACTCAGACATGCGCACTTACTTCTACTTTTGGCAGGTGATATACACCCAAACCCAGGGCTGGCCCCGGCTACCACAGCAAAAAAATCTAAGTAACACAGGTCTGACTCTGGCATCCATAAACATACGCAGCCTACCAAAAAAGCTAACTCTTCTTCAAGAGTGGGTCGCACAACACTCACCAGACATCCTTGCCCTATCCAAAATATGGTTAAATACTCTGGTTCTGGACTCTGCAGTTGCTCTGAATGACTACATTATCTTCAGAGAAGATAGGGAGGAAAGAGGGAGGTGGTGCACCATCTATGCCAGAGCAAAACTTAAGTCTCTATTAGTCCCCTTGCCAAACCCGAAACATGGTGCCAAGCAGTCACAATCAAGACAACAATTTGCTCCCACGGGAAACCACTGTATCTAATGTCAGTTTACATACCCAACAACCAAAAAGGAGCCTTTGACTCCATACTGGCAAATATAGCGATCCTCCCCCCCTCAGAAGCGATCTCATAATAATGGGTGACTTTAATGTAAACTGGTTTTCAAAAGCAGCAGATCCCTTTAAAGACACAGCAACTGCTCATGATCTGACTCAAGTTGTCCAGACCCCACACGACAGGACCCCAGAACAGGTATGCACATGCTCCTTGATCTCATCCTGACGAACTCCCCAAACACCTGTCTAACGCCAAAGTCCTCCTGGACGTCCTCAGTGACCACTCTCCTCTTCCTGCTCCTGGTCCAACAAGAGCCCACACAAATGCCTCAAATTATCTCACCAATGGCACCTCAAACAGGGAGCAATATCCAAGATTATCCACAGCCTCTCCACCAGTGACTGGTCCCCAGTCCACACCGCCATATCCATTGATGAAGCCCTCACCTCCTTTATAAATATCTTCAATGCAGCCTGCGATAAACATGCCCCTCTTGCCAAAAAGTTTCTAAAATCTAGGGACACAACGTGGATAACACAACCCCTCCTAGACCAGATGATAACATAGAGATAATCTCTGGTATAAAGCTCTCAACTCCAAAGTCCCCCACGACAGACAGCTCTACAGGGAGGCTAGAAATAAGTGCACCAGGGCCATTCGGCTAGCAAAGACAAGCCATTGCAAACAAGCCCTAACAGCATCCTGGGGCTCAGGAAACAAGTTCTGGAGCAACATCAAAGAACTATGTGGGAAAACAGAAAAACAACCGCCAACCCAGATAACCTATAATGGTACACCCTCACAAGACCTCACCTTAATAGCCAACATTCTGAATAATTCCTTCACAGACCACAGTCACATACTCCCACCGAACGTCTTTGACTCGCCCACCTTGGCCCCACCCACCCCCCTCCCTTGGCACAGCATCCCACCTTTCCGGTTCAAATCAATTTCTTGCAATAAGACCAAGCACTACCTCAAAAAGCCTTGAAAACAAAAGATATAGCAGTGATAATTTAGACCTCAAGATCCTTCGCTAATGCTAGACGTGACCATCCCTCACCTCACTAAAATATTCAACCTATCATTATGCCTAGGGCAATTCCCAACTCTCTGGAAAGGGGAATCATCACACATTTACTAAAAAGGGTGATCCAACTGATCCCAGTAACTACGGGCCGATCACGATACTCCCCAAAAGCTCTCAAAAGAATAGTCACTGAGTACCTGACAAAGCGCTAATTGCTCTGCAAGAACAACATGGCTTCAGAACAGGACATAGCACCACCATGGCACTCCTTGCACTGACGTCCTATATCCACGAAGCACTTGACGCGGGTGACTTAGCAGGAGCAATCTTCATAAATCTAACCAAAGCATTCGACACTGTAAATCATGATTTGCTATTACACCTACTTCCCTCCATCAACCTAGCCCCAGACACCATACTCTGGTTCAAGAACTACCTTACAGACTGGATGCAAGAAGTGAAAATAAACACCACCCTATCCTCCAAACTCACAGTCAAGTCGGGCGTACCCCAAGGATCAATCCTAGGCCCGCTTCTATTCACCCTCTTCCTGAATGCCATCCCAAGTGCCTGCAATGGTAAGCTTCTGCTTTACACAGATGATGCAGTAATCTATTGGAAAGATTCCACCCCAAATGCCCTTCAACACAATCTCCAAACTTACTTCCAGGAACTTGAACACTGGTTCATGATGCAACGGTTAGCACTAAACTATAGCAAAAGAAAATCCATGATCTTTGCGCACAGACAAAGCCCCTACGATAGCTCCCAACTAAACATCTCCAACCACCAGGGCACCAAAATTGACCAAATATCACACTTCAAACACCTTGGCATCACGCTAGACACAGCACTGACCTATCACACACACATTAACCAACTCTGCCTCAGTAAATGTCAGACTAGGGACCCTCTATAAGCATAGACAATGCCTTCCACCCCATGCCCTACATCTGGCAGTGAGTAACTCAGTTCTATCATTGGTAGACTACGGAATAATAATATATGAAGCAGCTGATCCCACGGCACTAAAACAAATCAATCTGGCCCTTAACAAAGCCAGTCGTCTGGTCACAGATAGTGACAGACTAACATACACCTGTGACCTCTACAAAAAAGCCAACTGGCTGATCTTCACAGGCAGGCTAAAATACCACACCTGCCTCCAAGCCAAGAAAATTCCTACTGGGGATGGCACCCACTGGCCTTCACCCCTAATAAAACCTAACACTCACAGGATCACCCCAAGACACCCAGCAAAACACATACCTTAGTTCCCCTTAGAAGGACCACGCTAGGCCAAAGGTCTTTTGGTTATCGGGCACCCACCTGGCTCAATGAACTCCCCCCACCCATCTCACAGGCCCCACGTCTAAGCCTGTTCAAAGCCAGCATTAAAAGACACCTCCTAGATTCAGAGACATGTAGCTGCACCTAAGCACGCTACTCCACCTAGACACAGGGTTGATTATCCAACCTGAGACAATGCCTATTGTCAGCAAATGTTGTTACACATTTAGAAAGTACTTAAGTATTCATATAATGCTGCATGTTCTATTGACCTGGGATGCAAAAGCAACCCCAAAAGAAACTACTCAATTCATGTTATTTGTATTTCGTCATATTGTAATCACCTCTGTATATTACTATGTAATAATACATGTTGTTATCTTGCATAACATGTCTGTCTGCTCTGACGTGGAGCCTTTGTAAAGGAGTCACTGACTCAAAGGTTGTAATTCCAAAATTTTAAATAAATAAATAAACAGGGTCCGCAGAAGCCAAAACAGCAAAGGGGGATAGACAGCAGCAAAGAAAAGTGCTCCAGCAGCAGAGAACAGATCCTCCGGCTGCAAAGAGAAAGTGCTTCAGAAGGAGGCTGAGAGGAACTGCTTATATAGGTCAGGACATGGAGTGGCTGGCTGCTTGTCCACTGAACCAAAGGCCCAGCCCTCCAATTATTTATTTCCACAAGGTGGTCAAGATATCATAAAAGTACACTGTGGCTTTTCTTTGCTTTATTGAAATATTGCATCTGGCAAGCTTTACAACACAACAGAGAGTTGCTGAAATACCTTGCTTGCACCCTCTTGTCTGTACCTCCACTTGAGCTGGTGAAAAGCCTGTAGTTTATTCCGTACCTACTCAGATGCCTTTATTTGTCACTGGTGTGGCTCCTGTGTCTCAATGTTTTGTATACTTGTTTGTTACTGATGTGGAACCTCTGGAAAAGAGCACTTGTGCTCAAATGTGTTATCCGAACCTTAAATAAGTAAAATATGCATTAATGAGCTCTCCAAGGTGTTCTCTCTGTCCAGAGAGACACATCAAGGATGTCCGCTTATTGCCATATTTATTTAATCTTATATTGAGCCCTTGGCTCATAAAATTAACTTATCCAATGACATCCACAGTACTAAAATTGCTGACCATGAATTTAGTTATCGATGTTTGCAGATGACGCCTTCTTCACATTTCAAACTGAGAGTTTCTACCTGCAGTCCTACATATTATCTCCCAATTCAGTTTATTTTCTGGTTATAAACTGCATTTACACAAAACAGTGGTCTATCTTCTCACCCCACTGCCTAATAGGACGACACTTTTAAACTGGGTTGCAGTGGGAGCCCCAAGCCTCTCCTGTAGCTTGGTGTCCAGATTCCAGGGATTTAAGTCAACTGAAATCCCTCAATCTAAACCCCGTCCTTAAGCAAATAGAACTCGACTTACTCAGATGGGGCCACCTACTCTTATCATTGTGGGGTACAACCAATGTTTATTAAAATGAACATTATGCCACTCCTTTTTTATCCCTTGAACATGCTTAACATTTTTCTCCTGAAAAAGTTAGTTTTTGAAACAATATTCCCACTGCTCGGCATTCCTTTGGTTGAACAAATCCCCCAAAGAGGGTCTTTCAAAAATTGTGTAGGCCATGCCTACTGGGTGGACTTCGGTTACCAGACTTTTACCGTTATTATTTGTCTGTGCATGGGGCTAAATATTTTTGCTGGAATAATCCTGAATGTAATAGCTCACCCCTCCTACTTGGTTTCTCATTGAGCAAGCCCTCGCCTGTAAACACCACCTTTCATTACCATCCTTATTATTCACTTCCCTATCCAGTTTACCTAAAGACCTGAAGGCCACTCCTATTGGGTGGTACATGCAGGCCCATAGTCAACTTTGTAGACTTGTAAAATGCTCACACTTAAGAGACCTTGGACAACCTCTTTTTTATAATCCTAACCTCTGTATCTCAGGTACTCCCTTATTAGCAAGTTAGTGGAAAGGCCTCAAGATTGGCATCATTGCTGATCTTATTAATGGGGACACAATTTTACTTTTCCTGAGTTTCAGGCTAACATTTCTTGTCCTGCTCTTACATTTCTAAATACACACAACTCTGTCACTGTTTAAAATCCACTTGGGCCCACCTCCATAGTCAAATGAGGCAAGTTCACTTTTTCATAAATTAGCTTCCCATTCCTTTAAGGGCAAGGCTATATCTTGTCTTTATCAGGAGATTGGTCAGCAGGCCTGGAGTTTACTTTTGCCCACAGCCTTTTAATGGAAACATTCCCTTAATATTGACTTCCTGGATACTTATTGGCAAAAGATTTGATCAGATGTGTACCATCTCATTAAGCAGGACCACCTCAGGTTACTACAGTTTGACATTTTGCATGACCTCTATTATTCCCCTTTCAAGTTATTTAAGATGGGTAAACTTGCTTCCTGATATGAGAATTTTGTGAACAAGAATATAGCACCTTAATCCACATGATTTGGAATTGCCCTTGAGCAAAATCTCTTTGGCTTCTGGTACAGAAAACATTAGTTCCTTTCTTTGGACATTCCACTTTTTTCACAAAAGAAATTTGTCTTTTAGGGGACTACTCTGGTACCCCTACTGTTCAAGGGAAATCCCATATGGCCTTGATCTCCTTAGTTACTAAACTGATAATCATGAGGCATTAGGGGGATTCGACACCCTCTTACCATGAATAGCTCCAAGAAGTTCTTTGCGCATATAATGCAGAGCGTGCAGTCACCTTGCCAACCACTTTTGGCACAAATTCTAGGCCTGCTGGAACCCTCTATACTCTTATGTAATGCAAAAACCATAATTCTCTTCATTCTTTTTCCCAACTTTTGTCAGGGTTTAGGGTATTGGTCTCATTTTCTAGGTATAGAGAACTTCTTTCATTCTGTTGTTCCCGGGTTATTGTAGTGTGCATATGTTTTTCCTGAGCTGCCGAGATGGGGAGGAGGGTGGGATGGGTGGGTGAGGGAGGGAGGGGAGGATTTTCCTTTTTGATATTGATATTATTGTTGTGTTGTTCCTAGTTCTGTTATATTGTTTTTTTTTTTACTCTTTATATCCTTTTCTGTTCTCCTTAGTTGTTTTACTGTTTGTTTGTTGTGAATATTGTTGTTGTTTCATGCCACTGTGTTATTGTGAAACATTTAATAAAATAAAGTTAATTGCAAAAAAGATCTCTACTTTGATTGCTTGTGCCTCTAGATGCATTTTATGTAACAGTGTTAATTTTCTTCTTCAGTAGGATGTCACCCTTGGCTAATTCTGTTTTTTTTGTTTGCTATTGTTTTTCTTAAAATAAGCAACTTACAGTAACAGTTCATTGCCATGCATTCTCATTGTGGTAATCACACTTGACATGTGCATACAATTTATTCCCTATGGTACATGCAATAAAATTGTCAAAAAACATGTCTGTCCCTGATGTCGTCTCTCTATGATGTAAGAGGGGGAGGAGCTAGGGAAGGGAAGGAGCATGGGAGAAGGTTGGCCCAAACGGGCTGCAGGTGGGAGGAGGGATGAAGTTGCAGGAGGGAGAAAGAAAAACAAAAAAGACAAGAAGGGAAAACAGGTAAGAATGAACATCCAAAGAAGGAAACAAACAAACAAACATGCCATAGAAAAGTATACAGTGCTGCTTTATTTCATGTACTGTACATACTTGCATTATGCCTTGAGAAGATAAAGTTTCTTTTGTCCTTTCCATTGTTAATAATGAAAATCCGTGTTGTGTGTCAGCTTCTTTATTCTGTTTCTTGTCAGAAGGGGTTCTGATCTGGGCATGTAATTAATTCAGGTGAGGGCAGCTGGGGTAAAAATTGGGAGTGTCTATCTCTCTGCCTCTCTCTGGTGGGTGAGTAGGTCTCCAACTCTGGAACAAACCTCTTTCATTTTAAGAGGGGGTGTTCTAAGAAAGAGTTCCCAAATTTCATGGAATGTTTCAAGCTAGTTTGTGGCAAAGTAAGAGAGCCTTTCATTTGCTGCTAGTTTTGCCACGTTTTTAATCCATGCGTCTAGTGCTGGAGCCTGTGGCTGTCTTCATGTCAAGTGTATGAGACACTAGGCACAGAGCAGTGCTCTCTGTAGCCACCTCAGTGTTTTGGGAGGTACCCCTTTTGCCTTGCTATTATTTCCCAGAATGACAAATTCTGGGCACCACTGGAGGGTTGTTCATGTGGTTTCTTCACAGAATTGCTGCACTCCTTACTAGAAGTCTAAAAGTTTTGTGCAGCCCCAAAGTACATGGCCCAGCTCTGCTTTGGGCTTGTCTAATCTCCATCCTTTATCATGTGGTTGGAGGCCCATTCAGTGCAGAGCAGCTGGGGTTCTATACCAGCGGTCTAGTATCTTATGTTGTATGTATATTGGCACTGCATCTCCCTTCAGCTTTTATGAGCCATCTGCCAACATGTGTGCCAGGCTTCATCCTGGATCTCAGATTTCAGGTGAGTTTCCCATTTTCTCCTTAAGTTTTGAGGGGGCGATATAAGTGATCTCTCAGCATAATATATATTCTAGAGGTACCTCCCTCCCACTGCAAATGATTCTATTGGGACATCCCAGTATGGTAACTGGTGTAGTTTGTGGCCTGTGACTAATATGCACTTAAGTGCTGAACAGGGCTGGAGGTATCTCTAGAGTTAGTACCAGGGCAGCCCAAGTTTGTCACTCGGTACTGGAGAATCACTAGGTTAGCTTCAACTGTACATCAGTGAGGGAGCTCAGAGTCTGTGGTGGATTGTAGCCACCACCGTGATTGGTACAGTGCTGCCACAAGAGCATAGTCCTTGAACTATGGCAGCCCAAATCCTCCAACTGACCAGTGGGCTCTTAATTTGGAAATCAGCAGCCTGGGTTGTTTCTTCCACAGGTACAGTTTAATCAGTCTGTCCATTTGGGTGATGAAATGCCTTGGGTATTTAAAGGGAGATTGGTCAGACATACAGTACTCTGGGAGGATCATAATTTTTAGGGCACTTGATTTCCCACAGTGACAGATTCAGGGCTTTTCATCTTGCCATATCTGTCTCTAGTTCCCTTAGCAGGGGCAGCGACTGCGTCAGAAAACATATGAGGACAGATTAATGGAGCTCAATATGTATACCTTAGAGCAAAGGAGGGAGAGAGAGGTGATATGATCAAAACATTCAAACACCTTTAGGTTATTAACAAGGTGAAAGAGTCTAACATGTTTCAATATGAGAAAAATAGCAGGACAAGAGGACACAGCATGAGATTAGAGGGAGGCCGATTAAGGGGTAATGTGAGGAAGTTCTTTTTCACAGAAAGGGTGCTGGATGCATGGAATGGACTACCTGAGGAAGTGGTGTATATGAATACAGTGCAGGGCTTTAAACAGGCATGGGATAGGCATAAGGGAGCAATACAGATGAGTATGAATAGATAGGCCATTGACAGAGCAAAGGCCGATGGCACATTCATAAGGTCGAAAAAGAAATGGGCAGACTGGATGGGCCTTGCGGTCCTTATCTGTCTTCAACTTCTATGTTTCTATGTGTTCACAGGTATTATCTAGTTCTGTGGGGATAGTTATTCCCAAATATGTAAGATCTTTTGGAGCCCAATTGAGCTGGTAGCCTCCAAACAGTGATTTGTACATTGTTTGGAGATGGGGAGAAGCTGAGTCTTGGACCAGTTACTATTGGAGTCTGGATAAACTGGCAAGTTCTTTGAGTTCTGACATGGAGTAGGGGGCATTGCCTTGTCCAAATTGCTGGATACCACCAATACATCATCAGCATAAGCCAGAGTTTTAAATTCCTTGTTCTGTAGGTGGATCTGAGGGATATTGGGGTTTTCACATAACTTCTAGAGGAAGGGTTTGAGGGCCAGTACAAATAATGCTGGGGATAAGGGGCATACCTGTCTGGTGCCCCTCTCAAAAAGAGAAGGGCCCCAACACTTTTTTATTTGTCAGGAGCGCCACCTGCTGTAGGAGCATGATAGAGAGTTTTCACCCACTGTAAGAGCCCCTTCCTGAACCCAAGCACTCAGAGTGCAGCATATAGGTACCTCCATGCTAGGGACTCAAAAGTGCATTAGGTGTCCAGGGACAAGGCTCCCACAGGTGTGTCTTGGTTCCTGCCTTGCTACATGATGTTTATCAACTTCCTTAGGTTGTCTGCGCTACACCTCCCTCAGATGGACCCCATTTAGTCTGAGCTGACCAAGGTAGGGAGTATCTTGTTTATCCTCATGGCTAGTACTTTGGCCAACAATCTCACATCCATATTGAGTAAGTAGATGGGATAGTAACCTGTGCATGTCTGGTGATCTTTCCCCTTTTGCAGACTAAGGTAATGGTTGCCTCTTTAAGGGTGGGAGGGAGTGCTGCCACTCAGGGCTTCATTATGCATAGCCAGCATATGCTGAGGAGGGTTTCTATTTGGGCCTTATAAAATTTCCTGGCAGCCCATCAGTCCCTGGGGTTTCAGCAGTGGGGAGTGATTTGATGGCCATTTGTATTTCACCTGTGGTAACCGGGGTGTCTATCAGTGCCTTTTGCTCAAGCTGGAGATTTTTTAAGAGTGACATTAGTCAGAAAAATTTCAAGTTAGTGAGTTACCATTTCATCCTGTGATTTGTATAATGTAACGAAGTGGTCCTGGAACAATCTGTTGATTAGCAGGGGTGAGTGATTGTCGTCCCAACTCCTTTATACTGTGCAGCTGTCCTATGTGCCTGTTGTTGTCTAGAGTGGTATGCCAGTAGTCTGCTGGCCTTTTCCCCATCTTCCTAATAGCTTGCCCTGTTCTAAATAAGGTGTGTTCAGCGTTGTGGCTTAGGAGTACATTTATCTTATATGTCAGGGCAGTGATTTGTTGGATTAAATCCCTTTCTGTGGTTTCACCATTCTTGAGCTATTGCTCTAGCCCTCTCACCTCCTCCATTTTCTATCCAGTTCCCTAGTCCTAAGCATCTTTCATGCCACTAAGTATGCTATTATTTGGCCCAGATGGTAGCTTTGTAGGGCTCCCAGATGACACCATTGCTCACGTCTGGAGTAATGTTATTGGCAAAATAGGTGTCCGTCTGGGCTTGCAACCAAGTTTAGCTCTTGTAAGAGGGCTGGGTTCTGTCTCCATATTGGTGTTCCCCCCTTTATTCCCAGCTGCATTAAGGACCACGTGGCATGGTCTGATACGAGAAAGTAATTTATTGTAGCATCCACCACCCAGTTACAGAGGCCCCCTGCAGCTAGAATCAGGCCTGTTCTGGAGTATGTAGAGTGCACATTCAAGAAGTATGAGTAGTCACGCCCTTTAGGGTGGACTAAATGCTTCTATCCATGCACCGTAGGACATCTATCAATTTTTTTGAGTGCTGTTCTATTAGGGAGCTCTGGGTCCTCTAACTTACTGGTGCTCTTGTCTAAGAGTACATAGCACATAGCACCCTCACAGCTTTGATTAAAGTAACAATGGATATAATACAGGCCATGGATCAAGGTTCTGCAACCGGTGCTGTCTTTGTCGACTTGACAAAAGTGTTCAATCTCTTGGATCATGGTCTTCTGCTACAATAGCTTCTCATGCTTGATCTTGATAATAGTGCCCTGGGTTGGGTCAACAGCTATATGTCCTGCCGATCTCAAAAGGTTAGGTGGGATGGTGCCTTATCTAGCCTTAAACCCATAACTTACGGGGTGCCACAGGGCTCTGTTCTTGGGCCTGTGTTGTTCTCCCTGTTCATAAATGACCTGTCCAGTAACTGTGGTGGTGCATCTGTGCACCTCTATGCAGAAGATGCAATAAATACCGCTCATCTCCTGATGTTAATCTAATAAACAGTGATCTTGCTCTGACTCTCTGACCCTGAAGGCTGGTTCAGGTGCAATCATCTCATCCTAACACAAAAAAATTAAAAGTATGTTATTCTCTCACCCATCATCTTCTCCTAGTACCTCCCCCACTTAATATAATATCTCTGAGTGGTGATGCCCTTGAATCTGTCCACCCCTTTAAATACCTGGGCATCACCCTCGATTCCTCACTTTCCTTTAATGTCCATGTCTCCACTATAGTTAAATACCTGAACTAAGCATTAGATCTCCTCTACCATATCCATCTCTTCCTCACCTCTGCCTCTTGCTTTAAATTGCTTCCTCATCCTTCTCCTCTCCTCACCTATGGTGCTCCTTTATTATAATTTACCAATGTCACTACCCTGTCTCTCCTGACTCAGGCATATCATAGAGTGGGTGTTTGCACTGGGGGTCAATGTCCATCACTATCACTGCGACGTCCTTTCTTCATTAGGTTGACTACCCTATGAATTTTAACTGAGGTTCACCACCCTGAGTCTCATGCATAAGATGGTCCACAAATTTACTCCCCCCAGCCTCAGTGTGATTGTCTGCTGTAGACAAGCCCCTCATGCTCTCAGATCTGCCTCCCTTCCCCTTCTCATACAGCCTAATCTGCGACTAGCCATGACTTATAAGTCCTTCACTTTTGCAGCATTTTCTGATTGGAGCTCCCTTCCTCCTTCCTTCTGTCCTATCTTGCCTCTCTCTTTCCACTTTCCAATCCAACTTGCTCACCTCCCTCTGTGCTGCCGCTACGTGCTCCTGCTTCCGGTGATGCTTATTCCTACTCCTACCCTGCTGTTTTCCCTTAGCTCTCTTCTGCCTGAGTCACTACCTATGCTCCACTCCCTGCTCTTTACCCCTGACTTCTCTTTATACTGTTCCACATATGTTTCTAATGGTTTGACCTTAACATGAGTATGCATAACTGTAATGCTTTTATATACCTAGCCTTTTATTTGTTATGTTATGTTGATACTATTACTGTATTGTTGCTGCAGATGAAGACCATTGTTCTTTTACTATGATTTGTTTCTGCTGTTGTAATTATCTTTCTGTGAACGTGCACTGTATTGCAACTATCCCTCAGTGGAATTGTTGTAATGGCTCTGTACTGTACTTCCTTTGTTACTCTCCTGGGTTGTCCCTGAAAAAGGGACTGCTATTGTCTCAGTGGACTTACCCGGTTACTAAAATTCAAATAAATACATTAAATAAGAGTGAATCCATCACTTGGTCCACATGCTCCTCAGTACCAGATCTGGGGTTTTGAGATCCAGGTCTGCCTGAGCTAGGGAGTGAAATAAGCCAGGATCTGAGTTATTGGGGCCATAGATATTGACCAGTACCACATCCATACCATTTAGTATCCCTTACCAAGATCCACCTGCCCTCTGTCAGATATTGTTTTTCTGATTAGAAATTCAAGCCCTCCAGCATAATATTGCCACCCATCTCTGTCTGGAGTTGTAAAAGCTTTCAGATACTTGTTCTGCCCAGCTTGAGTTCCTCTGGTCTTCGCACATGCATTTCTTGGAGCATTGCGATGTCGCACTTCAGGGTTTTTAGGTGGATTAAGACCTTAGTGTGTTTGACTGGGGTTCCAATCTCTCTCACTTTCCAAGTAATTATCTAACCTCATTAACACCCATTTATCAACTTTGCACCCATATCAGTTAGTGGAGCGTGCTTCCTTCCTCCCTCCCACTTGTGTCTACTATCAGACTTCAACCTGTTCCGTATCTGTCCTTCTCCCACATACTCAGATATTGGTGTCTTGTGAGGCCTGCGGTTCAGCAATCTGTACCATACATTTGTATTAGATGTAGCCGCAGTGGATCAGCATAACAGTGTAAACAAAACTCTTCAGAACATGTAACAACATTCAAAGCATTTTATACAGACAGTTTGCCATCCGTTCATCCTGATCGGATTGGCCACTGCTGAATCTCCTAGCTGTCACACCAGACCAGATCAAGTTGCCACTTCAGTACTTGTTCTGCTCCCTCCAGTTGTTGAGGGAATGCTACTGGTGCCTGGGCATTCTTGAGTGGTTAGGTGGTGTAGATGTCTATCTCTGATGATCCTGCAGCAAGTGTCAGAAGTGCTGTGGCCATCAGCCAGGCATTGCAAGCCAATTTCTGGGCTGCCCCCCACTCCAAGATTACTCCTTGATCATTGCTCCCAAGGGGGTCTTTCGCCCATGCCAAAGGTTCAGATATTGTGGGGGGAATAGTCTAAAGGAAGGAAAATGAGGAGGAGAAAGTCAGTGGGGGGAGTATTTTCACAGCGATCGCCAGGTAATTAATTCATCTTACATGAACATATGAGACAGTATTGGGGGTTTGGAGCCCTCCTACAAAGTTTTCCCACCCCCTGTGGCAATTAGCCTTAGCAAGTCATGGGTCAGGTGGGGACAGCTCTCAGGGTTGGATAAGGGATAAAACCTCACGGGCTCACTATAAAAGAGGTTTTGTTGGCTCATGTGAGCTAAATGCCTAAAGAGTCGAAACAGTTTAGAAAGGGAAAAAACAGCTTGCAGCAATTGGAAAAAAGCAACATTCAACCCATCTGCTTCATGGTCTTTGGATCAGGACAGCAGGTTTCAATGGGTGTCACCTTGGCATAGTCCAATGCCTCCAATAGGATCAAAAACTCTCTGGCTGCTTCTTTGCATTACACTTTGAGGGTAGCTGGGAAAAGCATCACATATTTATAGCCTTTGTCAAGCAGGGCTTTCTTTGTCTCTCAAAATTGTCTCTGCAGTTCTAGTATTTCCTCAGGCTGGTCTAGAAACATAGAAACATAGACTCTGATGACAGATAAGGACTGCTTGGCCCACCTAGTCTGTCCATTACCCTACCTAATGGATAAGCTGCAGATCCTAGTTAACAAACAGCCTACTTCCTCCTACCCCCACTAGAATTGCCTTATGTCCGTCCCATGCATTCTTGAATTCCCCCACAGTTTTTGACCCCATGACCTCCTCAGGAAGGCTGTTCCATGCATTCACCACCCTCTACATGAAAAAAATACTTCCTCATATTGCCCCTGAGCCATCCCCCCTCTGTCTTCAAATTGTGCCCCCTTGTTCTTGCACATCTCTTTTTCTGAAAGATGCTACCCTCTTAGACTTCGTTGATTCCCTTGAAGTACAGTACATGAAAGTTTCTATCATGTCCCCTCTCTCCCTCCTTTCCTCAAGGGTATACATATTAAACTCCTTTAGTCTCTCTTCATATTGGCTTCTGGTACAGACTGCACCATTTTAGTTGCCCTCCTCTGGACTGCCTCCATCCTGTCTATGTCAAAATAGGTGAGCCGTGTCCTTCCCAGTTCAACTCCCTGCAGTTCTTGATAGCTTCATAATTTGTTCCTTCACCTGATGGCAGCGTCAGCTTAGCTATTATCATGTGGGACTTTGAGTTGGTAAGGAGGGCAGTGGTTATAAGACTCTTCATATTGTGAGCGGTTCACCCCAGAAATGATTGAGTACTTTAAGCAGTACTTGCTGAAGGAATTCAATCATGTTTGCTTCTTCTACTTTTTCTGGCATGCCTGCTATTCTTATATTATTTCCTTATCTCTACAGTCCAGGATGAGGATTTTTCTTTAATACTTGTATCTCTCTCTGCTGTTATTGACGGGCCATGTCCCTGTTTGTTGTAGGTGATCCTCTGCCTCCCCTATATGACACTCTGCCTCTGTGATTCTATGGCTGTAATCTTTAAGCTGCACCTCTATCCCTGCAAGGGTCACTTCTATCTGTGTGACCTCTCCAATCAATGCCATCGGGGACCTGGAGATTCCCCATATTTCTCTAAGTAGGTCATTGGTGGAGGCCTCTGCCATGCTGTCTGCCATGGGAGGAGTCTTCAGGAAGAACAGGTTCTCTTTTGACTTCTTTGGTTGTAATTGCTGTGCTGTGCCTTTGGCTGTTGCTGCATCTCTGGTGAAGGTTAGTGTCTCAGTCTGTTTAGTTTATTGGCACTGATGGATGTCGATTAGGCTTCCAAAGCTGGAACTCTTGCTCTATTTGGTCATCTTATAGGTTGCCTGACCAGAAGTCCTAATTCTGTTTTTTTATTCCGTGCATCCTTTTTAGGTACCCAGCTTAAAGATATGTGATCACTGGAATTAATTTAACAACATATTTATTATTTGCATTAAGTTGAAAAGTAATAATGTAATGCATTTTTTCTTAAGTAGTATTAGAAATGAGTATGTAGCGGCTCGTCTGCACAGCAGTTGGATTTCCTCGGCAGCGCGACCGGGTTGAGGGAATGGACTCGGGTCACTGGAGAGCGAGTTGGGGTGAGTAGGTTTGAGCGTCCACGACTGCTCACCTACTCCAGGGGGTGGGAGGGTATTCAGGACCACTGCATGGTACTCTGGCGGAGGCATGGGGTCCAGTCGCAGCGAGCCTGACATTGGGGGCGTGGTGAACGTCGGCTACGCCTTGTCATTTGTGGCACACCACGCCCCAAGAGAAAAGCGGAAATACCAGCCTTTGGGTTCGCCGGATGATGGCTGCCCGCTCTCGCTGACCCGAGGGGTCCTGTGCCCTCCGATCCCACCTCAGAAGCGCCCAGGGACTGACGCCTAGTACGCTGGGGCCCACCCCCACCCCGGTGTCTTTCCCCTCGGATGAGGGGGACCCACTCGACAAAGGGATATGCCGGGCCACCCCTGGGTCGGCTGCGGCGTGAGGTGAGGGGAGGGGGACAGGACGAGGGGGTCACGAGTAGCAATGTGCAGCCGAAGGAGTGGCAAACCCGGAGGCACGACCGGAGGAAAAAAAGAGTATGTTACTAGCAATTTTGGTAACATTCAAGGTAAATTTTTGAACCAGTGTTTTGTCATGCCCCCCAATCAAAACAGCATTTTATTAATTTTATATTTCATCATTTGTGGATTTTTTCTTAGTAGTTTATCTATGTTTCATTTGTCATGCTTTGTTTATGTGTTGGATTGGTGCATTTACCTAGATGGGGTCTGGTACTTGTAACCCTGTACCTACCTTTAAGCCCGTACTACTTATTGAGTGACAGACTGGCAAGACCCTGCTCTCTGAGGAAGAACTGCATTTTTCGAAGCACCAGAGTGTCAGTGCTGTGTTTCTGAAATCTCACAGTTGTCTAATTAAATGTCACTGCTTCACTGCTTTACTGGCTCCAGCAGTAAATTTTTTATAGTGTGGTTTATTTGCTCTAGTCTGTGTCCAGAGTTGAAGCTGCTGCTGCCTATAGTGACGTGCACCGGGAGTTTCTTTACTGGTAATGTTGAAGCCCTGTTACCCTGGCTGCCAGCCAGCCAGGAGCTGGATCGTGAAGCAAAGCTGTAGAGGCCTCAGATGTTGGAAGGCTGATTAATGCAGGCCCTCTTTTTAGTAGCCTAATGGAATATTGTGGTTTGGGCCTCCAGTACTGCCTGGACATGACCGACAGCCCGAGGAGGCAATGGGAACTTGATATTTCTGAGGAGAACTTCAGGGACTGTGCTGACTGAGGTCAGATCAGTGAGAGAAAGCCATTTTCCTGTTGAGGATAACAAGAGTGGCAATCTCATGCTAGTCACCAAGGGAAACAATGCTGAACAATCCAGCGTGTTTCAAGAATGAGATTGAGGAGAGTCTGCAGCAAGACTGCTGTGGGGTTCATTAGGCTGCAACCCTCCTGAGGGGATTTTAGGCCATGATGTGTGAGTTAGTATGGACATGCAGTAGTCAGGGAGCAAGATAGCCAGCCAAATCTCTGGATGGAGCAAGGGATACCCATGCCTGAGTTCGAGTAAAGCAAGGCCGAGGCAGCCACACTGAGCAAGAG
Organism: Neoceratodus forsteri; assembly: GCA_016271365.2. Lineage (NCBI taxonomy): Eukaryota > Metazoa > Chordata > Ceratodontiformes > Ceratodontidae > Neoceratodus > Neoceratodus forsteri. The sequence goes on along the minus strand of CM057450.1, from coordinate 636,584,166 downwards.
AGACCATGGAGACTGGAGGTCCAGAGGCACTGCAGAGTGTGGGAAGATCCACTAGATTGGAACCGGGCCTGGATTTTCCAAACAGCTCAAGTTCTGAGGCTTACATTTACCATTTAAGCAATTGCTTGTACTTTGGGTTATAGGATTCTAAATGAACAAGCTGCTCCTATTTCAGTTATGTATGTGCTTGTGCAAAGGAACTTGGGTGTTTATTTTGCTTGACTCTTTTATTCTGGATCCCCACCCTCAGCAGCGGTGCCAGGACCTTTTTTTTTGTTTTTTGTAGGCTAAAGAAAATAGGTAACTAGAAGAGCCACAATAGAGAAGAGCACCAGAAAAGGAGAGGTGGCTGGAGGTGTCTTGAGAAACACTAGGCAGTGACTGTGTAACTTTAGGGTTTTATGCAGTGTTGGGGAGGAGACTGGCAGCTTTCCATCAAACAACAGGCTAGCCCTTTAAATTCAATGTGCAGCTGCCAGCTGGTACCATACGTGCCTGTGCAGTGTAGCTTAAATGTTTATTTAGCTTCCTCTTTTCTCGAAAATTCCACCCTCAATAGAGGTTCATGGAGCCGTTTCTCAAGGTAAAGGAAATAAGTAGCAAAAGACTAAAGAGTAACAGGAGTAACAGAACTCGCCTGCTCCAACTCAAGGAGGAGACCCAATAAAGAGGGGACGAAGACCCTGTGAAGCAAACCACTGGGAACCAAGGTTAATGGGTCAGACTTCCTCAGGTTTCTAAGAACTGTTTAAGGCTAGCTGTTAATAAGCTTGGTGGAGTTCAGAATTGGATCTCTAATGTACATTTTGAAACACGAAGAAGTCCAGTGTCCGATGATGTGAGCCAGAACGTTCTTTCTGGATGCTGAGGTGGCTGCTTCAATCCTGAAGGAATGGCTGAATCAATGCCCAAGAATAATAGTAAGATTCTGAGATGACAGACAAACCAGGCTGTAGTCATTTTTTTGGTAGATTTTATTTTATGCACTGGCTGACCAGGGAACTCTCACAGGCATACCCCACACACCACTGCCACTCTACCTCCCGTCTTGAAGCTCTTCTACCAGGAAATTGGGGACAGATACCCTCTTCCTAGCCCAGCCTGGCTCCAAGCTCCCGAGGTAAGGCCACTGTCTACCATAGCGCTCTATCTATAATCTAGTGCACTAGACCAGGGTCAGGTGAGGAATCGGGAGAGACAGCAGAATGAACCCGACATTGGGAGTGTGGTTGCAGGGCACCGGAGGCTGCCATCACGTATCCCCGGAGTCAGGAATTTTTCCTTTATGTTGGTTTCCCCTGGAGCATAGCTGTGCAATGACATCTGCGAGCAAGCGTGCTGATGTCCACTGCCACTCCGACCCCCTTAGCTACATCACTCCATGTAGTGCCCCTGATCTCCATTGGGGGCCACTAAAGAGCGATGAGAAGTCCACAACCCATCCTGGGAGTGGAGAGCAGTCCTCCTGCTGCTCAGTCCACTCCCTTCCCTGCTAAACCCCTGGCGGCCCAAGTCCATTTCCAACCTGGCCATCTGCGGGCGCAAGGTGTGGCATCCAGCACCTTAACCCTCAGTGCCACCAGGCCAGCCAGGCTGTAGTCATGATGGTATTGCTTTCAGTAGTCAGAAGAGGATGTATGATATCAGGATGCCAATACATGGTCTGAAACTGGTTAAGGAATTTTACAAGATGCTATGATGAGTTTGTAGCATGATATGAAATATGGCCTTCCCTGTTACTCTGATCTGTTTTTGATCTTGATAGAGAAATAATAAAGGGATCTTGGATGGCTGGTTGGACATTGGTGGGCTCTGGGAGGGTGGTGGTGGCATGTCAGGAACACATTCCTCAGCCTGTGCCACTACAGAATTCCTTCATCATTCTGGTGGGATAGGACTGCTGAGAGGAGGCACCTGAAGTTGTTGCAAGGGAGAATATGGGGTCTTCCAAAGAAGAGGCCCCAAAGTAGGAGGTGGAGGACCCCAGCAGAGAAAGAAGTAGCTTTTGGTGGGGGGCTCAGTTCTAAGAAGGGTAGATTTGGGAACAGGAAGGGGGGGAAGGTGGTTAGGTGTCTATCTGGTGCCACGGTGTGGAGAGATGGACAGGAGATCCTAAGGATAGCTAGGGTGGCAGGGCATGGGGGGGCTGAATGTCATGGTCTACCTGGGGACTAATGACCTAGCAAGGGATGGGGCTGGTATCGTACAGGGAGAGTTCAAGGAACTGGAAAGAGGCATAAGCCAAGCAGCATGCATGGGGCATTCGCAGATGGGCTACCTGTCTAAGGCAAAGGGGAAGATAGGATACTGTACAACAGGAGCTTCAACTTGTGGTTGAAGGAATAGTGCAGAGATGATGGGTTCAGCTTCATTGGGGACTGGGGACCAACCTGGAGGGATTATGGGTCTATACAGAGGTGATGGCCTGCATCTGTCTGGGAGGGTAACTGCAGTCTTCAGTGGACAGTTTAAATGTTACTTTGATGAATGTTTAAACTTTTAAACTACCTGAGGGTGGTTGTGGAAAGGCGAAGGGAGGCCTAAACTGTACCCCCACAGACTGAAGAAGTAGGAAGGGAAGACTCAAGGGGAGGAAGCTCCCCGGGAGTATGGGAACCACTCAATGGGGGGCAACAACTGGTCAGAGGGCTGTGGGTGGAGCCAGGGCTGAAAAACAAAAAATAACAACAATAGCTCCCCAAATTGTACTTTCTTGGCAAATTAAAAACAGCAAGTGGCGAAGAACAAGTGGGGATGGAACAAATGTTGTAAGTAGGGAGGAAAGAAGAGGCACAAGGGGAAGGGGTTGCAGGCAGAGTGTGAGCTAGGTGTGGAGGGCCATGTGTCAAATGCAAGGAATTTTGGAAATAAAATTCCAAACCTAGATGCCACCATGGTGGAAGCAGATCTGAATCTTGTGGCCAGTGCCGAGTCATTGTACACCGGGAGCCACGACTGGGACACGACTATACCAGGCTACACTTAGTTCAGGAAGGACAGGGAGGGGGGGAAGGATGAAGGGGCTGTCCTGTATGTGAGGGAGGGTAGTAAAGTGATGGAAATGTAAGGGGGCAGAAGGGAAAGGAAGGGTTGGAGGTGCTGTGGGTCACCCTGGGGACAGAAGCCACTATTCACACTGGGGTGATATACAGACTTCCACCACAAGGGAAAGAACTGGAAAAGGCACTGAGGGTAGCCATCAGCATGATAGCAGAAAAGTGGGAAGATACTGCTGGTGGAGGACTTTAATCTGCTGGACATGGATTAGAGCCTTCCAGTTGCAGTTTTGGATAAAAGCAAAGACATCCTAGAGTCCCTGAAGGGGTTATTTCCCAGGCAGCTAGTCAGAGAACCTATTTATAACAGGACAATACTAAACCTGGTGCTCACAAACAGGGACGGTATTGAAGATGTCACAGTGGATGCCACCTGGGACCATCAATCACCATACAGTGTTATTTAAACCACACAAGGATGAGGGTCCTGGACTTCATGAGGCCAGATTTAATGCCTAAGAGACAACCTAGGCGGGGATTGCCAGGGTGAGGTGGAGGAACAGTGGTCCAAATTAAGGGATGGATAGTGAAGGCAACAAACCTCCGTGTAAAAGAAGTGAGCAAAAACAAGAGGAAAAGAGGATCACTATTGTTCTCAAGGGAAGGGGCTGTGAAGGTAAAGGCAAAAAGAGCAGCGTTCAGGAGATAAGTGGAAATGCAAAAGGAAGAGGATAAGGAGGTTTACCAGGAAAAGCGGCAGGAGGCAGGGAAGGCAGTGAGAGATGCAAAGGCATAAACTGAGGAAAGGATAACCAAAGGGGTAACTAAAAGTGACAAGATATTTTTTAGATACGTAAGTGAAAATGGTATTACAAACAGAAGGAGAGGAGGTTAAGAAGAGCAGGAGGAGACTGTGCAGAAGAGGATCAGGAGAAAGCAGATATCCTGAACAGATACTTCTGCTCAGTCTTCACAGTGGAGGGAAAGAGGGACCAACCACATAAAAGCAGTAGAAACACTGGGGGAAGAGAGGTAAACACAAGTCTATTCACAGAGGAAAGAGTCCTGAGAGGACCTGCGAATCTGAAAGTGGCTAAATTTATGGGGCCAAACGGGATACACCCAAGGGTACTGGGGAAGCTCCGATAGATACTGGCTGCACCTCCAACAGCCCTGTTCAACAACTCACTTGAAACAGGAGTGGTTCCAAAGGACTGAAGGAGGGCAGATGTAGTCGTGCTGCATAAAAGCGGCAGCAGGGAGGAGTCTGCCAACTACAAGCTGGTCAGTCTAACTTCAGTGGTGGGTAAGTTAATGGAGTTAATGGAAAGGAAGCAGCTCCTGGTGGGGGACTCAATTATTAGGGGGATAGAACTGGGGGGAGCAGGGAAAACTGAAGTAAGGTGCTTACCTGGTGCCATGGCTTGGATGGACAGGAAGAGCATCCTCAGGATCACGAGAACAGCTGCACGGGAGTCTGAGCTGGACGTCATTGTCCACCTAGGGACAAATGACTTGGCTCAACATGAGATTAGAGCAGTGCAGAAGGACTTTGTAGAACTGATTTTGCTGATTTCTATTGGTTTAAACGACTACATTTTTTTTTCTATTTTAAAAAAAGCTACATCAACTTGGTTTGTTGTCACCTGTTTGTTGTTGCTAAGTAGCCGATGTTTTTGCGTTGTGCTCTGATTCTGTGATAGAATCTGTATTAGTAGAAGGTAGATTATTGTGATTGTAGTTACCTTTTGATGGTAAGAATAAAGAGGTGAGATAGAAGTGTATGTATTTTCAAATATTATAGAGGAAGAGTGGCAGGATTTTAGGACAGTAAATTAATAAAAGGGAACTAGGAGGCGTCAGTAGCAGACAAGTAGTGGAATAGCAGTATAATTGCAGTATAATGTGGAGTGGTGCAATGCAGTGGCTGTGGGGCAGCCATATTCAGGCAGATCTTCTGGACACTGAGGTGCTGCTCCATCTGCATGCATCTTTCTGGACTGGGGATGAGGTAGCCACACTCAGAGCGGAAGAAACTGGGTCAGGAGTACCATCACCCCATCCAGAGACCACTCAGTCCAATGCAGCTGCCTCAAAGGATGCAGAGAACGAGGAGTACTTGGATGACAGTGGGCTCAGGGAGGTTAGACCAGTCAAGCAGAGGCACATCCCAGATCCTATTCCACTCAAGAACTCATATGCCACACTGCCAAACAGGGACAACCAAATAGAGGTACCCAGAGAAATGGAAGGAAAGGATGTGGAGGTTAGCCAAGTGCAAAAGATGGAGATTAGCGCCCAGGAGGTGGATAGGCAGAATAGGGGCAAAATTCAGCAGAAGGGCAGACAGCAAGGTGAACCAGAGATAAAGGACAACCAAGGAAGGGGCTGGAGTAGAACAGTGAAACAGTCTAGGGAGGTCAAATCATGGAAAGTCATGTGTGCAAATGCCAGGAGCCTTAGCAACAAGATGGAAGATCTGGAGGCTGTCATGGTGCAGTCAGACCTGGACATTGTGGCCATCACTGAAACCTGGTGTAATGATAACCATGACTGGGAGTTGGCCATACCTGGCTACAACATATTCAGAAGAGACAGGGCAGGCAGGAAGGGAGGAGGTGGCACTGTATGTGAAAAATGACATAAGGGCCAAGAGATCCAGGAGGAACAAAATGGGGAGAGATACTGTGGGTTAAGCTGGAAAGGAAAATGGGGCCAGCCATCCGCACAGGTGTGGTCTATAGACCACCAGCCCAGGAGGAAGAAACAGATAGGGAGCTGATGCAAGCCATCCAGAGGATGGCAGACAAGGGTGAGGTTGTACTGGTTGGAGACTTCAATATTCCAGACGTGGACTGGAGCATCCCAGCAGCAGCATCAACTAGGAGCAGATTTATCCTGGACTCCCTTCAGGGTGCCTTCCTCAAGCAACTGGTCATGGAACCAACTCGGCAGAAGGCAATACTGGACCTTGTGCTCACAAACAGGGACAGTGTGATGGGGTAAGAGTGGGAAGCACCTGGAGAACAGTGACCACCAGTCATGTGGTTTGAAATCACAGAAAGAGCAGAACCAAACCACACAAAAACACGTATCCTGGATTTTAGGGGGCAGACTTTGGGAAAATGGGAGATACTTGAAAGAGGCATTAAGGAATGGGGCAGGAATCAGGGGTTGAGGAACAGTGGGAAGTATTTAAAATGGGATTACAAGAGCAACAGAATTATGTATTAAGCAGGTTAGCAAAGGAAAGGAAGGAGACCATTATGGTTTCCAAAGAGGTAGCAAAGAAAGTGAAAGCCAAAGATTGCATTCAGGCAATACAAAAGACACAGGCAGAAGGGGATGGAGAAGTACCAGGAGAAGCAAAGGGAGGCAGGGAGGTCAGTAAGGAAGCCAAAGCTCAGACAGAAGAACACATTGCAAAATCAGTGGGTGAGGGGACAAAACCTTTACAGGTACATAAGTGAAAAAAGAAAGGCAAAGGGAGGGATAGTGAGACTGAAGGGGAGGATGGGGCTGTGTGGAGGATGACAACAGTAAAGCTGACATATTGAACAGGTATTTCTGCTCAGTCTTTACTGAGGAAGAGGAGGGTAATGGGTCTGAATGGTACAAGGGTGAGAATGGTGCAGAAATGGACACAAGTCCTTTACACGAAAGGGTCCTGAAGGAACTGGAAGTAATAAGAGTTGATAAAGCAATGGGGCCAGATGGGTGCACCCAGGGTCATAAAGAACTAAGAGAGGTGGTGGCTGAACCTCTTGCTATCCTGTTTAGCCGATCACTAGAAACAGGGAGGTACCAAAGACTGGAGGATAGCAGATGTAGTCCCTTATACAAAGTGGGAACAAAAGAGGAGGAGAGAACTACAGACCAGTCAGCCTCACCTCGGTAGTGGGGAAGATCATGGAAGCACTACTGAAGGAGAGATTGGTGGAACATCTGGTTGTCAATGGACTACAGGACCCAAGGCAGCATGGTTTCACAGGGAAGGTCATGTCAGACCAACCTCATTGATTTTTGACTGGGTGACTGGGAGGTGGATCAGGGAGGGCAGTGGACATGGCCTATCTGGACTTCAACAAGGCCTTTGACACTGTGCCACATAAGACTATTGCACAAACTGGGAATATGGGTATGGGCAGGACAGTAGTGCGGTGTGGTAGGTAACTGGCTGGGCAGCAGGACACAGAGGGTGGTGGTAAATGACTTTCACTCCACAGAGGGAAGAGTGACCAGTGGGGTACCACAGGGATCAGTGCTGGGACGGTACTATTCAATATCTTCATCAGTGACATCATGAGGACCTAGAAGGCAGAATTTCACTGTTCACTGATGACACAAAGCTCTGTAACAGAGTAGACACACCAGAGGTTGTAGACAGAATGAGAAGGGACCTGCAGAAACTTGAAGAATGGTCAGGGGTTTGGCAGTTGAAATTCAATGCAAGGAAGTGCAAGATAATGCATATGGGGCACAAAACCCTGGCACAATATATCAGTTGGGGGTGAGGATATAGCATGCACCAAGCAGGAAAGGGATCTTGGAGTTATCATCTCTGATGACCTCAAGGCAGGGAAACAGTGTGACAAGGCAGCAGGTAAAGCAAATAGGATGCTGGGATGCATAGGCAGGGGCATCACCAGCAGGAAAAGGGAGGTCATAATTCCACTATACATGACACTAGTGAGGCCGCACCTGGAGTACACTGTGCAGTTCTGGAGACCTACCTACGAAGGACATAGACAGGTAGAGAAGGTTCAGAGGAGGGCAACAAAGATGGTGCATGGATTGCATCACAAGTCCTATGAGGACAGGTTGAAGCACTGAACATGTACTCCTGGAGGAGAGGAGGAAGAGGGATATGATAGAGACATGCAAGTATCTTACAGGGAGGAACAGGGTGCAGGAATGCACTATTTTAAGCGAAAAGATGTTCCAGGACTAGAGGGCATGGGATGAAGTTGGAGGAGGATGATTCAGAGGAAACCTGAGGAAGAATTTCTTCACAGAACAGGTGGTGGACAAGTGGAACACCCTGCCAGAGGAAGTGGTGGGGACTGAAACAATCACGGGATTTAAGAATGCATGGGATAGACATAAAGGAATTCTGGAGGTCAGGGTAAGGGCAACAGACTTCCTGGAAAACATAAACTGAACTTACAAACTTAAATGGGCAGACTGGGTGGGCCATAGGCCCTTATCTGCCGACACTGTCTATGTATCTATGTAACTGGGGAGGGGCCTAAGACAAGTAGCACACACAGTATCCTTCTCAGAGGTGCTGCCTGTCAATGGCATAAGTGAGGCGAGGGTACTTTGCACCATGAAGTTTAATGAATGGTTGAAAAAATGGTGTGGAACACAGGGGTTTGGCTTCATTGGCGACTGGGGTTCCACCTGGAGGGACACCAGCCTAAACTGGCAGGATGGTCTGCATCCGTCCAGGAAGGAACAAGTCTTTTGAGCAATTGGTTTAAATGCTTCATTGGCAGCTTTTAAACTAGTCAAGGGGAGGCACTGATAAGCAGCAGGAAAATCCCAGCCTCTCCTACAAAACAGGTACTAAATGAGAAAAAGACCAAGGTAGAAAGGTCAGTGGGGATGCTGCAACTGAAGGTAAAGCCATCAAAAATGGAAAGCAAGAGTACCAATGCCTGTAGTCTGAGTAGCAAGCTTCCTGAATTAGTGGCCTTGATGGAGGAGGAAAATCTGGATATCAGTGGCAGTCACAGAAACATGGTTCACACAAACCATGACTGGGACGTAAACATACCAGGATACACTATCTACAGGAGGGACAGAGAGGTAATAGAGGAGGAGGTAGCTCTTTACATAAGGGAAGGAATCAAAGCAGCAGAACAAAAGGGAAAACAGGGAGGAGAAGAAGCACTGTAGGTAAATTTGGAGACCAGCAATGGCACCACAATCCGCACAGGGGTAGTATACAGACTCCCTTCTCAGGGGGAGGAAATGGACAAGGAAATGATAGAAAGTATACTTAATAAGGCAGAAAAAGGGGAGATATTGCTGATGGGCGATCTGAATATGCCAGATGTTAACTGGAGTGCAGCTGCAGCAGCCACTTCCAAGAGTGGGGTTATTCTAGATGCCCTACAGGGGGCATGCCTTAGACAACTAGTATTGGAGCCCACTCGAGAGGGAGCAATCTTAGACCTGGTTCTCTCAAATGGAGATGAAGACAGGATCACAGATGTAGAAGTGGGTAGCCATCTGGGAACTAGCGACCATCGAACAGTATGGTTCACAATAAACACAGCAATAGAGTCAAGCCATACAAAGGCAAAAGTACTGGACTTTAGGAGGGCTGACTTTGCCAAAATGGGTGAGTGCCTAAGGAATGCACTAGCAAATGGGCAGGAAGGAGGGTGGAAGAACAATGGGAATAATAAAACTGCCATCACAGAGGTAACTAGCCTTGTGTGAAGCAAATAAACAAAACTAAACAATGTAGAAACCACTATGGTTCTCTCAAAGGAAGTGGCAGTGAAGGTTCAAGAGAAAAAGAAAGCTTTCAGGAAGTACAAGGAATCACAGAAGGAGCAGGACAGAGAACTGTATCAGTTAAAGCAAAAGGAAGCTGGGAAGGCAGTCAGAACAGCAAAGGCCCAAACTGAGGAAAAGATAGCCAACTCAGTTAAGAAGGGGGATAAAACCTTTTATAGGTACATCAGGGAGCGAAGGAAGACCAAGGGAGGGATAGTGAGGCTTAATAAAGGGGGGTGGGCAGAGGGTGACTGTGAAAAGGCAGAGATACTAAACAAATATTTTGCTCTGTATTTACAAAGGAAGGAGGTACCTAAAACAAACAGTAGAAACACTCTGGATACAGAAGTTGATACCAGCCATTTACAGAAGAAAGGTTTCTGAAGAACTCTTAAAACTGAAGTGGACAAAGCAATGGGCCTGATGGGATTCATCCCAGAATTCTAAAAGAACTAAGGGTGGAATTAGTGACACCACTGACTACCCTGTTTAACAAATCATGGGAGGATTGGGTGGTAGAGGACTGGAGGAGGGCAGATGTGATTCCCTTCACAAAAGTGGGAGCAAGGCAGAAGCAGGAAACTACAGACCTGTTAGTTTAACCTCAGTGGTAGGGAAAATGATGGAATCACTTCTGAAGGAAAGAATTGTTGAGTATCTAGAGGCCAGAGGGGCACAGGACCCAAGGCAGCATGGATTCACAGCGGGAAGGTCATGCCAGACAAATCTGATAGATTTCTTTGACTGGGTGACCAAAGTAGTAGATCAGGGAGGGGCTGTGGACATGGCCTACCTAGACTTTAGCAAGGCATTTGACACAGTCCCACACAAAATATTAATATACAAGTTAGCTAGCCTGGGAGTGGGTCCCAAGATGACAGCCTGGGTAAAAAAAATGGCTGGAGAATAGGACACAGAGAGTAATAATAATGAGTCCACTCTGAAAGGGGGTTACTAGTGGGGTACCACAGGGTTCAGTATTAGGACCGGGTCCTCTTCAATGTCTTTATAAGCAACATTGCAGAGGGACTGGAAGGAAAGTATGTCTCTTTGCAGATGACACAAAGATCTGCAACAGAGTTGATGCACAAGGTGGGTGGAAAGGATGAAAAGGGACTTGGCAAGGTTAGAGGAATGGTCAAATGTATGGCAGCTTAGATTCAATGCTAAGAAGTGCAAGGTAATGCACCTGGGAAACAAAACCTAGGGAAGAGTACACAATGGGGGTGAGATACTAACAACAACAAAAATGGAAAGGACCTGGGGGTAGTCATATCAGATGACCTAAAGGTGGGCAAGCAATGTGAGAGGGCAGCAAGGAGGGCTGGGGGACCACTGGGATGCGTGGGAGAGGCATCACCAGTAGAAACAGGAAGTTATTCCCTCTGTACAGACAGCTGGTCAGACCCCATCTGGAGTACTGTGTGCAGTTCTGGGACCCAGTCCTCAAAGACATAGACAGGATGGAAGCTGTCCAGAGGAGGCAACTAAAATGGTGCAGGGTCTGCACCGAAGACATATGAAGATAGACTTAAGGAGCTTAATATGTATAACCCCGAGGAAAGGAGGGAGGGGGACATGATAGAAACTTTCAAGTACCTCAAGGAATCAACAAAGTCCAAGAGGGTAGCATCTTTCAAAAAGAGGTGTACAAGAACAAGGGCACAATTTGAAGATGGGGGGGCGGCTCAGAGGTAATTTAAGGAAGTATTTTTTCACAGAGAGGGTTGTGGATGCATGGAACGGCCTTCCAGAGGAGGTCGTGGAGTCAAAAACAGTGGTGGAATTCAAGCATGCATGGGACAGTCATAAGGCAATTCTAGGGGTGGGGTGAGAAGAAGTAGGCTGCTGGTTAACTAGGATCTGCAGCTTATCAGTAGGCAGGAAATGGGCAGACTGGGTGGGCCAAGCGGTCCTATCTGCCATCAAATTCTATGTTTCTATGTTTCTATGTACTTTGAAAAAAGGCTACTGGTATCTGGCATCCAGCAGGTTACAAGACCAGTGGCAGCACAGATTCAGGGGAAGGGGCATTCAGGAGGAGGGGCATCATGCCAGACTAACCTAATTGATTTCTTTGACTGGGTGGCAGGGAAATAGATCAGGGTGGGGTGGTGGCATAGCCTACTTGAGACTTCAGCAAGGTTTTCAACACTGTACCACAGGAGGCTTATAAAGAAACTAAGCAGTTTGGGTGTGGGACCCAAGGTGGTAAACTAAAATAGTTGATGAATAGGCAACAGAGAGTTTTGGTAAATGGCACTCACTCCAATGAGGGGAGAGTGACCAGCAGGGTACCTCAGGGTCAGTACTGGGACCAACTCGTTAATGTTTTTATATGTGACGTTGCAGAAGAGCTGGAAGGAAAGGTATGCCTATTTGCAGATTACACCAAAATTTGCAATAGGGTAGATACTCCAGAGGGGTTGGAGAGAATGAATACAGACTTGAGAGAAATCGAGGAGTGTTCAAGGGTATGGCAGCTGGGTTTCAGTGTGGAAAAGTGCAAAATAATGCACCTAGGGCACAGAAACCCAGAGGCTGAGTATAAAATGGGGAAGATGTATTGGCAGTCACTAAACAGGAAAGGGAACTTGGGGTAATCCTATTTGATAACCTTAAGGTAAGGAGGCAGTATGGCAAGGCAGAAGGCAGGGCCAGGGGGATGCTGAAGTACACAAGGAGGGGCATCACCAGCAGAAGGAAAGAGGAGGTGTAGACTGTATTGATCATTGGTGAGACCCCACCTGGAGTACTGTGTCCAGTTTTGGACACATCTCAGGAAGGACATAGGTAGGGTAGAAGCTGTCCTGAGGAGGATAACTAAAATGGTGCAAGGCTACATCATAAGCCTTATGAGAAGAGACTGAGGGATCTCAATTTGTACACCCTGGGATAAAGGAGGGAGAGGGGAGACATGATAGAGCCCTATAAATACCTCACTGGGTGAATAAGGTGCATGGGGGAAGTATATTCAGGAGAGGAGGTGCAAGAGAATGAGGGGCATGTAATGAAGCTGGAAGGGGGAATATAGGAGGGATGTGGGAAAGTACTTCTTCACTGAAAGAGTGGTGGATGCCTGGAACAGTCTTCCAGCAGAAGTGGAGAGGTGAAAACAGTGGTGTGCTTCAGGCATGCAGGGATAGGCACACAGGAATCTTAGTAGGAAGGCTGGGGTTGGAAAGTGGCCAGAGATCAGGTAGGGGTCTCTGGTGACAGCATAGGCAGGAAAAAAGTGGCAAACTGGGTGGGCTAAGCAGTCCTATACTGCCGACAAATTCCATGTGGTTATGGGTCTGAAGATACACTCTTGAGACTTGCATTAGACAAGTGAATAACAGGATCGAATGCAGCCAAGGAGGATGTAAATTTCCCAGGACTTAGGAATCCAGAAAGATCAAGGTCAATGCTGCTTGCAAGTGTTGATCAGTTTGTTACCTCGAAGATTTCATTTTGTAAGCAATCCATTAGTCTGCAATACAGAACATGATTTATAGGCTTCATGGAGGGTGGTCCTTGCAAAGACGATTTTCTTAGGTCTTGAAGGAATGCTTTAACTGTTGGACTGGATAAGTATGAGCTAATGTAACTCGGATACATGGACATTAAGGTAAATTGAATATCCAATCTGTATTGTTTGATAGTAGTGGCTGATTGGTCGAATGCAAGTATTATACTGTGAAGGCAAGAATATAAGGAACCGAATATATCAGAGGAGTTCTGTTTTTGTGCAAAAAAAGGTAGAATATTTCTTTAATGCAACTCTGTACGCAGCCTTTACATTCTGTGAATGAATTCCACATAATCCAGTTAGCATGGTTGAAGTAAACGTTATGTCATTTGCAGCTCCTGGAACAATGAAGGAGGAGTCATAAATTTCTCGCTTGGGGTTGGGAAGTTCTGAATTTCTGGAGCTGAAAACAAAAGAGACAGTCAGCAAGAAATTTAGTAGGAGCGGTATGTACACACGATCAATTTTAAATTTGTACAATAAGGAAGTGCATGTTAATCTTAGAAAGTTCATTATAGAAGAAGAAAGATCGATCTTTATGACGGCTATGCCTGCTTGGTTATCAGACTAGAATGTGATAAGTTGACTGTTTTAAAGGTGACCCTAGGTGATAGTGGCTGCTACAATGGGATACATTTCAAACAGGGAAGACATGGATTGAAAATAAGAAACATCTTGGATTTCTGATGGCTATGGTCAAGCGAACTGAGACATGTCCCAAATTGCTGCTTATCCATAGGATGGAGTTGCATCAGTGAAAAGCACTGTGTTCGATCCTGGAGCAAGATCTTTACAAAACACAGATACTGTATGCCATTCCAGTCTGAGAGAAAGAGTGGCTACATGGTGAGGTCTGAATGAGCAGAAGCAGTGATGATGATGATCCACAACACTAGTCCAAGACAGACCTAGTCAAGAGGCGGGAGGACACAAAACACACAGGGTCAGGCAGACCTTACTGATACAGAGCTCCATTGGGGCAGTAGGCAGTCCAAGACAGACCTTGTCCAGAGGGAGGAGGGACAGGTGGTGAGGAAATAAATCAGGTACAGTTGCACCTGCCAAGAGAGAGAGAGGTGTTCCCTTAGGGAATATTTGTAGGGGCCAGGTAGGTACAGGAGGAAATCTCAGGCAGAAGAGAGTTGAGCCAAAGGCCCAGTAAAGGAAGGTCCTCTGGCATTGGGAAATTTTGCAGTAAGTTATAGAGTAAGTAGGCTTGCTGGAGTTCCTAGTGGTCCAGGGGTGCTTTGGGGAGTAAGGAGGTGTAGATGGCTGGGGGCGAGGCCAGCAATGATCTTCTGGGCTAGGACACAGGTGTGATATTTTAGTCTGCCCTCAAAATTCAGCCAATTGGGGAGGCGGTACAGGTTGTAGGTGTGGGTGAACCTGCCACAGTCAGTCACCAGACGACAGGCTTTATTGAGGGGCACCTTTAGCCTTGGTAGCATATTATTTCTCTAGTATATACGGTCTGTTTTTAAACCATCATGTCATTTTACCCCTTACTCATGGCTATCATACCTTAGTTGAAACAACTAATGCTTTTTGTTTACAAGTTCTGTTTGGATAAAGACTTGCACTAAATCCTTAGTTACAAACAAACAAATCCACATTTCAAAGGTACTGGTTTGATACAGGTCATTGTTCCATTTGTTTAAAAGTGAAAACATGTTTTACAAAAAACTTTCTTTCCATAATACAACCTGACAGGGGTAAAGTATCCTAGTTGTGAATGCTGTTCTATAGTTAAACCAGTCCCTTAGTTATTTTCCTTCAGAGTACTCTATGTACTTCCTACAATTCATACAATTCAAGCATTAGAAATATTGCAAAATATGTATTGACGCTTACTTCTAACTTCAGATTATAAATGTTTTAACTGAAACAAGTTACAGCCACTTGCAGTCTGTGCTTAATTTCATTTCAGACCGCCCAGGGCTGCCGTTCCAAACTTCCCTTCACTCTGATTTCTAGCATTACAATGCTCATTTCTATAAAAACATTGAAATGCATAGTTATTTGTTTAAACATTATGAACTGTTCTATACACTGTAATTCGATAAACATTTTACTTTATACTAGGCAAACTATTTTAAGTATTTTTTCTTACCTTGCCTAAGCTGAATAGCATGTGGTGCAGTTTCAATTCAAGTGTGTCTAGGGTTGCCACCTATCAGGTATTTTACCTGGTGATCAGGTTTTCAGGGTCTCTATCAGGTAATCCAGTTTTGCTCTGTTCTGGTCAGGTTTTTGAGCCATTTGAGTGCTCACATACTTTTGAAACAAATGTTGCATATAATTCATTGTTTCAGCTACATGTCAGGTTACAGACAAGTTCTGTTGTCAATGTAGCCTTTTGTTTGTGAATGTAGTCACCCTGGGATGTGTAAAGTATGGCCATTAACACCATTAGCACTTACTTACCTAATCTTTCCACTGCATCTTAAAGTGTCACAGCAGCACAGCTGCCCCCACCTTTTGTAACGGTAACAGAGCCAGTTGTCCTCCACTTTCATTTGCTGGTAAACATTTTCATCTCAAACAGAATTTAGGCATTTTTAAATGTTTTAAATTCTTTTTTTCCTCAAGAAAAAAGTATGGTCACTTCTTTGGCTTTGAAATAGTACTGTGGACAAGAACAGGAAATGGAGCCAGAAAAATATATAAAATATGTATAGTGTTGTATGCTATTTACAGTATTTCCCTTGTCTCCCCTAGATCATATCTGTATGTTTATCTGGTTAACTAATGTCAATAAATTAATACATACATAAATACACAATTAGGAAGAACCTAGGAATGTAACTTTAAGAGGCACAGTACAGTTTGTATTTAACTGCTGCATTAAGTGTTGTTTTTTTAATGATATAACAAATGAACTTCTAGGAGGAACAATGCATGATGAGGTCATGAAAGGGTGGGGCTGAGGCGGAGCTTAGGATCCGGTTTTTGCCTCATCCAAGGTGGCAACCTAAGTGTGTCTTGTGCTGGTCGCTCATTTATGATACTCTTTTTATGTGCACTGGTTTAAGGGGATTGGCCTGTGGTGGCCACGCCCACCAGACCACCCTAGAGATGATGTAGGCAGTTTGATTGACAGCCCTGATGGCCACAAGCAGGCAGCTGCTTAGCAGCTAAAAGGAAGGCATTTATTACATAGATACATAGATACATAGACAGTGTCGGCAGATAAGGGCCTATGGCCCACCTAGTCTGCCCATTTGAGCTTGTAAGTTCAGTTTGTTTTTCTAGAAGTCTATTTCCCCTTACCCCTGACCTCTAGAATTCCTTTATGTCTATCCCATGCATTCTTAAATCCCGTGATTGTTTCAGCTCCCACCACTTCCTCTGGCAGGGTGTTCCACTTGTCCACCACCGTTCTGTGAAGAAATTCTTTCTCATGTTTCCTCTGAATCGTCCTCCTCAACTTCATCCCATGCCCTCTAGTCATGAAACATCTTTTTAGCCAAAAATAGTGTTTTCCTGCACCCTGTTCCTCCCTGTAAGATACTTGTATGTCTCTATCATAACCCCTCTCCCTCCTCTCCTCCAGGAGTACATGTTCAGTTCCTTCAACCTGTCTTCATAGGACTTGTGATGCAACCCATGCACAATCTTTGTTGCCCTCCTCTGAACCTTCTCTTACCCTGTCTATGTCCTTACGTAGGTATGGTCTCCAGAACTGTACACTGTACTCCAGGTGGGGCCTCACTAGTGTCTTGTATAGCGGAATTATGACCTCCCTTTTCCTGCTGGTGATGCCCTGCCCTATACATCCCAGCATCCTATTTGCTTTACCTGATGCCTTGTCACACTGTTTCCCTACCTTGAGGTCATCAGAGATGACAACTCCAAGATCCTTTCCTGCTTGGTGCATGCTATATCCTCACCCCACAACTGATATATTGTGCCAGGGTTTTGTGCCCCATATGCATTATCTTGCACTTCTTTGCATTGAATTTCAACTGCCAAACCCTTGACCATTCTTCAAGTTTCTGCAGGTCCCTTCTCATTCTGTCTACACCCTCTGGTGTGTCTACTCTGTTACAGAGCTTGTGTCATCAGCGAACAGTGAAATTCTGCCTTCTAGATCCTGTGCAATGTCACTGATGAAGATGTTGAATAGGACCGGTCCCAGCACTGATCCCTGTGGTACCCCACTGGTCACTCTTCCTCTGTGGAGTGACAGCCATTTACCACCACCTCTGTGTCCTGCCACCCAGCCAGTTACCTACCCACCACACTACTGTCCTGCCCACACCCATATTCCCAGTTTGTGTAATAGTCTTCTATGTGGCACAGTGTCAAAGGCCTTGCTGAAGTCCAGATAGGCCATGTCCACTGCCCTCCCTGATCCACCTCCTAGTCACCCAGTCAAAAAATTCAATGAGGTTGGTCTGACATGACCTCCCCTGGTGAAACCATGCTGCCTTGGGTCCTGTAGTCCATTGACAACCAGATGTTCCGCCAATCTCTCCTTCAGTAGTGCTTCCATGATCTTTTCCACTACGAGGTGAGGCTGACTGGTCTGTAGTTCCCTGCTTCCTCTTTGTTCCCACTTTTGTATAAAGGGGACTACATCTGCTGTCCTCCAGTCTTTGGGTACCTCCCTGTTTCCAGTGATTGGCTGAACAGGATAGCCAGAGGTTCAGCCACCACCTCTCTTAGTTCTTTAAGGACCCTGGGGTGCACCCCATCTGGCCCCATTAGCTATCAGCTCTTATTACTTCCAGTTCCTTCAGGACCCTTTCTCGTGTAAAGGGACTTGTGTCCATTCTGCCCATTCTCACCCTTGTACTCCCTTCAGACCCATTACCCCCTCTTCCTTAGTAAAGACTGAGCAGAAATACCTGTTCAATATGTCAGCTTTACTGTTGTCATCCTCCACGCTGGCTCCCATCCTCCCCTTCAGTCTCACTATCCCTCCCTTTGTCCTTCTTTTTCACTTATGTACCTGTAAGGTTTTGTCCCTTTAACCACTGATTTTGCAATGTGTTCTTCTGTCTGAGCTTTGGCTTCCCTTACTGACTTCCTGCCCCTTTGTTTCTCCTGGTACTTCTCCTATCCCCTTCTGCCTGTTTGTATTGCCTGAATGCAATCTTTTGGCTTTCACTTTCTTTGCTACCTCTTTGGAAAACCATAATGGTCTCCTCTTTCTTTTCCTCTTGCTAACCTGCTTAATGCATAATTCTGTTGTTCTTATAATCCCCATTTAAATACTGCCCACTGTTCCTCAATCCCTGATTCCTGTCCCATTCCCTTAATGCCTCTTTCAAGCATCTCCCCATTTTCCCAAAGTCTGCCCCCTAAAATCCAGGATCGTGTTTTGTGTGGTTTGGTTCTGCTCTTTCTGTGATTTCAAACCACAATGACTGGTGGTCACTGTTACCCAGGTGCTCCCCACTGTTACCCCCATCACACTGTCCCTGTTTGTGAGCACAAGGTCCAGTATTGCCTTCTGCCGAGTTGGTTCCATGACCAGTTGTGAGGAAGGCACCCTGAAGGAATCCAGGATAAATCTGCTCCTAGTTGATGCTGCTGCTGGGATGCTCCAGTCCCGTCTGGAATATTGAAGTCTCCAACCAGTACTACCTCACCCTTGTCTGCCATCCTTTGGATGGCTAGCATCAACTCCTATCTGTTTCTTCCTCCTGGGCTGGTGGTCTATAGACCACACCTGTGTAGGATGGCTGGCCCATTTTCCTTTCCAGCTTAACCCACAGTATCTCTCCCCATTTTGTTCCTCCTGGATCTGTGTGGCCCTTATGTCATTTTTCACATACAGTGCCACTCCTCCTCCTTCCTGCCTGCTCTGTCTCTTCTGAATATGTTGTAGCCAGGTATGGCCATCTCCCAGTCATGGTTATCATTACACCAGGTTTCAGTGATGGCCACAATGTCAAGTCTGACTGTACCATGACAGCCTCCAGATCTTCCATCTTGTTGCTAAGGCTCCTGGCATTTGCACACATGGCTTTCCATGATTTGCCCTCCCTAGACTGCTTCACTGTTCTCTCCAGCCCTTCCTTGGTTGTCATTTATCCCTGGTTCTCCTTGCTGTCTGCCCTTCTGCTGAATTTTGCCCTTTTCTGCTTATCCACCTTTTGGACACTAATCTCCATCTTTTGCACACTGCTTTGCAGAGATAGCCACTCCTCTGGTTCACTGGTTCCATTACTAGAGTGCTCCCCTTTCCAACATTACCACTTCGATGTGGAAGGATAATTTTTGGGTGGGCAACTCAAAGCCAGTGGTGATGCTATGTGTATATTATTTCAAAAGCATTGTGTATATTTTGATTACTTTCATAATCTTGTCATGTCTTGCTCTACTGTTGTAGCTAAAGTTAAAGCTACTGTAATTATAGTTCAAACAAATACATTTTTCAAAACTTGCAGAGGGCATGTCGGATGAGGTTTTGGAAGGGTGCAAACATGGCAGGATGTTAAAAGTCACAAGGAGGGCTGGAGGTGTACTCACTATGGGAGGTCACCGGAGGTCAAACCCCAATTTCCTGCTGGCCCATCAGCACAGCGGTAGGGTTACTGCTTGTGACACCAGCAACCCGGGTTCGGGAACGGACTTGGGTTGCTGGAGGGTCGACCGGGGGGAGGAGGATTGAGTGCCCAGAGGCTGCTCTCCTCCTCCAGGGTGGGGTGGGATGCATGTCCCGCCAATCTACCGCCACCTGGGTGACCACGGGTGGAGGTGCAGTGGGACTGCAGGAAGAAGGGAGGGGGACGTGGGCTGGGAGCTGGAGCTCCCACAACGTGCGCCACCCCTTGGCTCCCCTAGCGTGCCTATGTCCTGTGGAAGGGGACAGAAAAGGCAGAAAACCCCCGCAGTGCTCCCTGTAGACGGAGCTCCAAGGCCCCAATCCCAGTGACCGAGGCCGGTGCCTGATGACAGCATCCCCGGCGAAATACAGACATGTCGGGATGGTAAGGACCCTGTCCTGTACCCGCCTGGGGGGTACAACCAAGGCTGCATGGTGGGGATGGACTGCACCAATGCCTGGCATGAGGAGCAGGGACAAAGGCCAATACAGGAGTCTCCCGAAGAAAGGAAGTACTGCGGTGAAGGGGGCATAAAAGAGAAAATAATAAAAAAAAATGTTCTTTTTCCCTTAGATAGACTCCAATTATTGTCACTGCAGCTTACTACTGTATTACTACCACAATCTTTTGTGATTTTCACTGTCATGAGTTTGCTGATTAGAACAGTGCTACCAGCATGCTGACCAATTTTAATCATCATTCATGCCAAGTCTGTCTTCTGTTGCATTTAGAGTGTATATCCAATACATTTCCTGCCTTTCTAGGCTTTTGTTCCAGTCTCCCCATGTGACTTCTCCACTGTTTCTATGCCCAAACTTTAAGGAGGCAGCATTGTGATTCCATTAGTGAAATAGATTGCTACTGGACTATTTTCTTGCCTCCCTACAGTGCTAAGTAAGCACAATCACAACTCCAAATTGTAAATGAAAAAAGAAAAGAAAAATGAAATAACAAAATCCTAACTCTGGATAATGAGACAAGGAAAGCGAGACTGTGTGTGTGTGTGTGTGTGTGTGTGTGTGTGTGTGTGTGACAGAGGATCACAGGACCCAGAATGGAAGAAAGTACTCACCAGTTATATAAAATAAAAGATGGGGAAGTATTGGAAAATCAAATTTAATGCACATCTTTGGTGTGGGATGCCTTAATAAATCCGAGGATGCAGCCCACACCTTGGATGTGCATTAAATTCTCATATTACACTTTCTCATCCTTTATTCTATATGGTTCCATGTCATAATGGTGACTGCTGAAAGGCAATTGCTGTTGAGGCGATATCATATTGCCAAAAATCAGTTTAAACAATGTGTTCCCCCCCACACACAGCAAAAGGCACTGGGGACTTACAATTTTAAATGTTATGCGGGGCCCCCTCTGCTATAGGACTCCCAACTCAGGGCGGTGCATGTTGGGGGGTGCAAATCCATGAAAAGAAATTCTGGCCAGGCACAACAAAACATACCTGTGCCTGCACCTGAATCCAGCCCCTGTGAACCCCAGCCCTGAACTCACCCATCATGGGGCCAGCTCGGCAGCTCCACCCCTCAAAAACCCTTCCTCCACTCCTGCCCCTTGCTAAGCGTGCTTCGCCTCCCACACGCACGTGTACATGTAGCAACTTCCTGTCACTATATGCGCAAATCCCCCATCTGGTCGCCCCGCCGTTATGTAGCCCGATGACATGCACCGTGATTGAGTCACCGTTTTGTATGCACCCAGTTGCGGTCACCCATGTCACAGGCTATCATTCTATATATAATAACTGGGAGCATTTTTCTCCATCAGGAAACCGGTTATAATTAGCCATTATAACCAGCTGGTTATAATGGTGAACACATGCTGGTTTCCCTCACTCCCTGCATCGTCTGTTGCATTCTTACCTTTTCATGTGCACACTTCATCGGCTCCTTCAACCAGACTGCAGCTACAGACATGGGGATAGATTTCTATTTATATAATTGCTGTGGTAAAAAAACACTACACAGCAATTGTATAAAATAATAAATGGGGCAGTGTGTAAAAACTAAATTTTTACACACACCCTCAGTGCTGGATACTTGTATAAACCACAAAAACCAGGAAAAGGGGCAATCAGAGATAGGTGCTAGGCAGTTCAAATGGCTTTAATGTGTGGGGGCAGAAAACAATTTCATTTAAAGGGCTGGCGGCCCAAGAAATTTTTCAATTTTGCAGTGATTTTATGGCTTTTGATGTCACATGGTGTTCATTTTATAAAAATAGGTTATGTCAATGCTAGAATTTATTCTTGATTTATCAAATTAAATTCATTACCTCGAGTAGGACATGAGTGGTGCTGGTCAACCATAATGTCCGGATGCATGACTGGTGGTGTTTGTGAGTAGTGATATTGTACCCTGATGTCCGGATGCATGACTGGTGGTGTTTGTGAGTAGTGATATTGTACCCTGATGTCCGGATGCATGATTGGTGGTGTTTGGAAGTAGTGATATTGGACCCTGATGTCCGGATACATGATTGGTGGTGTTTGTGAGTAGTGATATTGGACCCTGATGTCAGGATGCAGCAGCACCAGTGACGCACACCAAGAGTCCTGACATCACAGTCGACTGGCACCACTCATGGCATCACCCCTCAAATCAAGCATAATGATATCCCAGAACACTGTCACCACTTAATCACACCACATCCTGACAAAAAGGCAAGTGGTTGCAAAACATTGCTTTGATGCCTGCACAGTAGCCCCCAAGCTATCACACCCTGTGACCCTCTGTATGATTCACCCACTGTCCCCCAACACACAGGACACCCCAATCTAAAATGCACACACTGTGCCTCATCCACTGCACAGAAGCCCCCCAAGCTATCACACACTGTACCCATATGGATTATTCCCTTTCCCCCCAAATACACAGAACCCCCTCCCATTTAATACACATGAACTCTGTGCCTCCATCATCCCTAGTACACACAATGGGCACATCAGGGCTCCCAGATCTCTCAAACAGTGTCCCTAAACCCTCAGCTATCACACACACACACACACACACGCACACACACATGCACACACACACACACGCACACACACATGGCCCCAAATCTCATGAATTTCATTATCCATATCCGTGACTATGTTCAGTTTCTCTGCTGGGAAGGGCTTCACTACTACCACTAATAGTAATAATAATTATACTACCACCCCTTCTACTACTAATACCACTAACACTACTACTAGTATTACAACCACCACCACCTCACCAGCTGTAGTGGAGCCAGGTTTGGAAACAAGGGAAAGGTGGGAGGTGGGCCATTCATTCAACCATGCACTCCACAATGAGCACTAAACTATGAATTAATATGGTGGAGAGGCACCACTATTCAAACTGGGGCAGCCAGGATTGGGACTTCCCACCAGCCCCCTTTTAGCTCTGCCACTGCTCCCAAGTCTCTGAAGGTTCCTATGCCCCTTATGCACGACAGACCTTAGTGTTTCCAAACCTCACACACATGCACACACTGTGGCACTCTGCATCTTTTCTCAACTCCCCCCCATATACAGGACTACCTCCAGCATACACTTGCATACACTGTGACCCTATCCCCCCTCTCAATACACACAATAGTCCCTTTGGAGCCCAGCAGATCTCCCATGCAGTGATGACCATCAGTCCTATACACAATGGGCCTCACTCAGGGTTTTCAAGGTCTTCAAAACACACACACACACACACACACACACACACACACACACTGTACCACTCTGGTCACTTCTCCATCTGCCCTCCCCCCAAACATACAGGACCCTCCCAAAGCCAACACACACAAACATACACTTTGCTACCCCACTTCCCCCAAATACACAAAACAGGACTATCAGGTTTCCCAGACCTAAAACACACAGTCAGCAGTACAAGCTTTACAAATTAAAGGACCTGAAGTCTGCCCATGCTACCACTGTGGACTTTGGAGTATAGAGCAGGCCTGCTGTAAAAGAAGAACAGGCTAGCCAACAAAGCAAAAATGGAAGGTACAGTGAGTACTGTCCACAGGTCCATGGCCACATAAATACCGTTTTTGGCTGCCGCTACATGCTTCACTGGGCCGATCGGTACACTTTGGAAGTTCAAGAGAGCAACAAATACAGCACCAAGCCCACTTCCATCCCCCCCCAAAAAAAGCTGCCTCAGACTACATAAAATCCTGCTTTTGTCACTGAAACTGCTGAACTGGAAGGTGCAAATGAATCAGCGCAGACCAACTGAGAAAACAGAGATTTGTTACAAATCTCATTTCTGTCAGCTGGTCTGTGACTGAACACTAAAAGGCTAAAAGTTGGAAATTGAGTCAATTGAACCACCAAGACCAAGGATGCAGAGATGTCTGTGGTTGGGGGGCTGCATAATAATACCACACTTGCATGTCACCAGGGCTGTATTCCCAGCATACAGTGCGGATTTGTGCATCATGACATGCACTGTTAAAGAGATTGCACCTTGTAAGTGTACAGGGCAACAAATCACATCCATTTTGTCTAGAACGACCAGCACCCACAGAAACAACCCACTGTGCCCAGGCTGTCCAACTCTTGGAGATATGGGGACCCCTCCCCCTTAGACACCAAAAAATAAGAACAATGTTTCACTATCACTTGATGAGTACAATTATTAATGTGCTTTTATTTTATTTTTCATGTTTGGGTTTTCCCTGAGTTTTCTGTGTAACCCCCCTGCAAATGGGGGTTCCCAAAAGACTTCCAGGAGCTTGCTTGAATGCTCCAAGCCTGAATGGTGTTTGGCGTTTAAGCCATTTTCAGTGAGTGTTTTAGAGCCTCTGGTACTGTCTCTTTAAGAGCTGTCTGCTTGCAGACATAATTAGTTTGTATGGGCGGACTGTGTGCTTCTCTGCTTGAGTACCACTGAGTGCTGCCCTACTCCATTTTTGCAGTCACTAGGAGTGCAAAGGAACCTATCTGAAAGATGTAACTGTTTGCCAGAAATCATTTACAGTAATAATGAAATTACAGTTTGTCTAACCTGCTTTCTTTGCAGTCAGAACTGTGTCTGCCTAGTTCCCCATTCTGGTTTTGAACTGCTGAACTGGACCAATCAGTGTGGGGTAAGCTAGCTCTAAAATGGTGCCTTGGACGAATCAGAACTTGGACTCATAATCTGAGCCAGCCACAAGAGGATTGTATGGGCAGTGACTCTGGGAGATGTAGTTTAGACTGGAGCCTTTTTGGACCAACAGCAGCAGTCTATTGTGAGTGACAGCCAATCCAGTCAAGAACTGGGAGGAACTCAAAGGAAGTGCCCGGTTTTGTCTGTTGGAGTTTCAGTTTAGCTCTGACAGTGAAGGGGAAAGAAACCCTGTGCTCCTTCAGTGCACAGTTTCAGTCAAAAAACGTGTGTAAGGCCCAGAGTTCCGGTCTGCAGCTTGTGTAACTGCTTGTTAGGACTGAATCCGTCCTGTGAAAAGAATCAAAGGATCTCTGAAGAGTAGAAACCAGGCTCACCCTGTAGAAGACTGGAGAAATTGTTGAATTGCACTGGTCTGTCAGGAACTGAATCTGCTGTGTGTCCGGGTATTGTACAGTAGTGCGATCGGGATAGAGAAGCAGCCTGCCTGGTATAGTACTTTCTTTTACCATATAAATGTGTGAAGAGTCTCGTGAGCTCAAGAGTAGCCCTGCTGACGTTGAAGGACCCTATCTTGTTTGGAGGTCGTGAGTACTAATTCAGGGTCGCTCCCCTGTTGAATTGCCACATTAAATCCAAATGGAATCACTGTACTGCTGACTGTTTAAACTAATTTTCTTTTCACTGTGTGAAAGGGCCCCTACCAGCTGCCATGGTTTGGACTAGCCACTAGGGCTTGGGTACCCAGGGACAGTAACTGGTGAGGATAGGCCTGTGCACAGAGCCATAGGTAAATAGTAAAGTGATAGCTAATTAACCTGATTTCCCCTGTCCTTGTTATATCCCCTAAATAAATCAGAGCTGCTTGTTTCAGCAAAGTTATACTGCCTGAGTATTTGTCTATGTTAAAGTACTGTACTGTGATTGTTGCACTGTATCTTATTTCACAGGAGGTCCCAGTGCCGGAACTAGTCCTGGGGGTAAGTGTATACTGTGAAGGTAATTCTGATATATTGTGTGGGCCACTAGTGGGAAGAAAGGGGTTGCAGTGTCCCAGAGGGCTGTGACCAAGTAAGTTTAACTATTGCAAACCCTGACCCTGGGTGGAGGCACCCGCCATTGGATCCAGGCCCCTCAACCTGTTAGTGGCAAATCAGGCAGGGGTAGTAGCCCCTGGGATAGCGCCATCTAGGGGTTACATCTGCATTCAGCACCATTTTTTATTAACTGCATACAGCTGGGCTTATAATCTATGGATGAAAAAAATGCCCTATTCAGTCAGGTGTCACAAACTAAATATACCGATACTCTTCCTGTGGTGACTGACACCCATTACATTGAGCCACACTGGTGAAAAAAAAAGTAAGCCTGAGCCGCAGCCAAAAAGTCTAACAGCAGATATGTGGTCAGTATAGCAACCTGGAAAGAGCAGACCGTCCTCATTTTTTACTTTAATTTAAGCCATGACAATTGGTAAGAACAAGTAAGTTGCACTATGAGCCACAGCCAAAGTCTAACCACAAATATACGTATATATGGTGGAAAAGCAGTTAGAAGCACGTAGGTGCAAACAGAGGAGAGACTAGCTCAGATGGTAAAGAGGGGGACAAGACATCTGATAGATACATTAGTGATAGAAGGAATGCCAGGGAGGGATTGTAAGGTTCAAAGGGGAGGAAGGGTGTGCGTGAGGGTGACCTAGAAAAGCATTGATACTGAACGAATACTTCTGTTTGGTATTCACAGTGCAGGGAGGGACAGGGGTAAAACTAGGCAGCAAGAACAATGGGAGAGAGAGAGGTAAACACCAGTCCTTTTACAGAAGAGTGAGTCCTGGGGGAACTCACAAAATTGAGGGGGGACAAAGTGATGGGACCTAATGATATACAGCCCAGGATATCGATGGAATTATGAACAGCACTAACAGCACTGCTGGCGGCCCTGTTTAGTGAGTCACTCAATACTGGGGTGGATCCAGAGGACTGGAAGAGGGCAAATGTAGTCCCTCTCCACAAGAGTGGTAACAAGGAGGAGGCAGGAAACTATAGGCCAGTCAGCCTCACCTCAGTAGTGGGAAAGATTATGGAGGCGCCGCTTAATGAAAGGATTGTGGAACACCTGAAACCATGGGAGCACAGGGTCCAAGGCAGCATGGATTCACAGCAGGAAGGTCATGTCAAACAAATCTGATTGACTTTTGACTGGACAATGAAGGATATGGATCAGGGAGGAGTGGTGGATATTGCCAACCTTGATTTCAGCAAGTCCCGACACCATTACCCCACAGAAGACTGGTGAACAAGCTAGGTACAACAAACTGTGATACCCACTTCAAGCTGGGGCAGGGTGCGGGTGTGGGTAGCGAACCCAAAAATCCTGGACACACAAAAAACCAGCACGCACTCCAGAGCCAGGAGAGTGACTCACCCTCCAGTGAAGATATGCAATAAATAGCACAGGTACAGTTTTTACTGCAAAAATATTTACTTTCCTTTTAAAGTCAGAGTTTACAAAAGAAAAAGTGAATGAAGGCACAATGACTGTGTGCAAGGAGCTTGCACGTAGTTGTTGTGCCTTCACTCACTTTTTCTTTGTAAACTCTGACTTTAAAAAGTAAGTAAACATTTTGCACCAAAACTGTACCTATGCTATTTTATATATCTTCACTGGAGGGTGAGTACCTCTGGCTCTGGAGTGCATGCTGGTTTTTGAGTGAACAAGCTAGATAGCCTGGGTGGGCAACAAAGGGAAAACTGGGTTAGAAACTGGTTGAGGGACAGGAAGCAGAGGTGGTAGTAAATGGGATCAAGTCTGAGGAAAAAGGGTGACCAGTGGGGTGCCTCAAGGATCAGTCCGGGCCATTCCTTTTTAATGTCTTCATCAGTGGCATTGCTGAAGGGCTGGAGGAAGGTTTGCCTATTTGCGGATGATACCAAGATCTGCAATAGAGCAGACCCTCCAGAGGTGAGGTCAAAAGAATGAGGAGGGATCTGGAAAAGCTGGAAAATGGTCACAAGTGTGACAATTAAAATTTAATGCAAAGAAGTGCAAAATCATGCACCTGGGGTGAAGAAATCCTGTGGAGAGTTACAGGATGAGGAGGGAGTTTCTGACAGTTACCATGTAAGAGAGAAATTTAGGGATAATCAAATGACCTAAAAGTGGCCAAACAGTGTAACAAGGTTGTTGGGAGGGCCAGTGGGATGTTGGGGTGCATAGGAAGGGGTATCACTAGCAGAAGAAGGGAGGTGGTAATGCCACTGCACAAAATGCTGGTCAGGCCTCATCTAGAATATGGTGTTCAGTTTTGAAGGCCACATCTTCATGAGGGCATAGACAGGGTGGGCAGTCCAGAGAAGGGTGACCAAGAAGGTGCAGAGCTTGCATCAGAAAACATATGAGAACAGATTAAAAGACCTGAATTTGTATACACTTGATGAGAGGAGGAACCCAGGGATATGATAGAGACCGTCAAATATTTTAACAGCTTAAATGAAGTGCAAGTGGGTGGTCTTTCAGTACAAGAAGTTGTACAAGGATAAGGGGCACAATATGAGGTTGGGGGCAGGATAAGAGGAAATGTGAGAAGTTTTTCTTCATGGAAAGGGTGGTAGATGCTTGGAATAGCCGACCCCTTGAAGTGGTGGGTGCTAAACAGTGGGGATTCAAACATGCTTGAGACTACCGGTATAAATACACCCTTTTAAAAACACACACTTGATATCCTTTGTCAGTATAGCGCAGTGGTTTTAAGGCTCTGAGCTGCAAATCTGGAGACCTGGGTTCGAATCCCACAGCCCACACTTGCATACTGTGTGACCTTGAGCAAGTCACTTTACTTCCCTGTACTCCCAGGTCGCACCTGTAAACAAGCTTTCAGCTTGGTGTGTTATTCCTGGTAAAACAACTGAAAAAAAAATAAAAAAAAGAGAGAAACCTAGATGTAGGGACGAAAGGCAAAAGCCAATGACCAAGTAGGGTCAGTGGTCTCTGACGCAGGCAAGGAATATGGGAGACTAGGTGGGCCTAGTGGTCCTTATCTGCCATCAACTACTATGTTAACTTCCCTGTGCTCCCAGGATGCACCTGGAAACAAGTCTTACCTCTGTAAGTCTTTCCTGGCCAACAATTGTAAAGATAAAAAAAAAAAAAAAAAGAATGTGCTGTGGCACATTATTTCCTGGTCACTAATTTCTAAACAAATACATGGAAAGAATTTGCTGGTATGGTATAAGCTATTGGCAAGACCCAAACTGTAGTGAAAATGAAATCATGTATTTTTATTTTAAATTATGAAAGGAGCTCTCTAGTTTCCTTGGCAACCGTGTTACAAACATGACTGAAAAAATCAAGACCTTTCCAAGGATGTGTCTCTTGCAGATGTGAGTATAACATTCAAGGCTGTTTAAATATTACTGGTATAAATACACCCTTTCAAAAACACACACTTGATATCCTTTGTCAGGCTTGTTGATGCTTTGCCAGTTTAATTTGTTGGTATTTTCTTTCTCCTGGAATTAAGAAAGATCTCTTATAACTCATGAAGTATTTTGTTAGATGGAGTTGCCGATGGCATTTTTAGGACCACAATGATAAAGATATTCCACCCTGTCAAATCAAAGGTCTCAAAGAAAAGAACAAGAGAAGAGAAGAGGGAAGTTGACTAACAACTGCAATATTGTTGTAAGCACTTACATCTCATTTGTAATTCTTTGCTGTACAAATTACACAGCCTCCACTCTTTCAGAGATTATGTATACATGGTTGTATAACCTTTTCCTTTATGTTTCAGAGACACTGTTTTTTTAAACTAAAGTAGCAGTAATCGAAAATATATGTGTGTGGGTGTGTGTATGTGTGTACAGTATTAATGTGCATGTGTGTATGTGTACAGTATTCATGTGCATGTGTGTACAGTATCCATGTGTATGCGTGCATGTGTACAGTATTCATGTGCATGTGTGTATGTGTACAGTATCCATGTGTATGTGTGCATGTGTACAGTATTCATGTGTATGTGTGTACAGTATTCATGTGTATGTGTGCATGTGTACAGTATTCATGTGAATGTGTGTACAATATCCATGTGTATGTGTGCACGTGTACAGTATTCATATGCATGTGTGTATGTGTACAGTATCCATGTGTACAGTATGTGTGCATGTGTACAGTATTCACGTGTATGTGTGCATGTGTACAGTATTCATGTGCATGTGTGTATGTGTATCATGCATGTATGTGTACAGTATTCATGTGTATGTATGTATGTGTACAGTATTCATGTGCATGTGTGTATGTGTACAGTATTCATGTGTATGTGTGTGTGTACAGTATTCATGTGCATGCATGTCTTTGTACAGTATGTATGTGCATGTGTGTATGTGTACAGTATTCATGTGCATGCCCTCCGTTTCTGGATTTTACTATTCCTTTGATTATACACTTTTTATGTGGAGTGCTCAGCATTAAATTTGGAGAAGCAGACCTTGCATGGTTATTGGCTGGTGGAGGTTTCTACCCCCCCCCTTTTTTGTGCCTGGTGCTTGTAGGCTGCGCTGCCTGGGACCGAGCAGGAGTTGCCTCATCTGCCTCTGGGGAGCTAGAGGCCTTTGGGGTACTCTTAAGGTATCCTGGGGTTTGCCTTTTTAGTCTGACCTCTGGGTATCTGTGGCTGCGGGTCCTGTGTGGGGTAGTCTGATTTTTCGGGTCTTTTGGGGGTGTGGTGGGGGGTCTTCACTCATTATTGGTCTGCAAGTGTTTACATTGGACCCGTCTTCCAGGATTTCCTGTATCCTCTGATTGTCTTGTATTGAGACTAGTTCTTTTTAAAAAAGTCCCATTTAAGATCTTAAGACAAAGGAAATAATTCCATTTTATATCTGATTGGTAGTGAGAGTGCTTCCTGGTCCCCTGGTAGTGAGTGTTCGGGGTTGGAATGTTAATTTAAAAGTAAGGTTCTTTGGGCTCAGGTAGTGGGAGTACCTGTGCTCTATTGGCCTCCTTGGCTGTGAGAGGGCCTTTGGTGGCTGAAGGAAGAAATTTTTTATATTTTCATTTTTATGTTTGCTTGCACGCATGTGCAAGAAACATAGTGCCATCATCCGAGATATCGGAGGTGTGTCACCCCTCTTCCAATTCAGTCAGTGTGTTGGCAGGTGCAGCCCCTGTAAGCCAATGCATGCTGGAGCTGTCTATGACAAGCTCCAAAATGCAGTGGCATACAGTTGAAAGGGGGAACTACGCTTCAGTGAGCAGCGATAAGATATCGCCTGCTCATGTGCAGCTCCACACACACACACACACACACACACACATGCCATGCTGCGTGCTGCCTCCCCCCACACACACACTGTATAGCTGACGAGGTGCCCAATCCCCGTCGGCTGTGCTCACGCTCCCCAAAGCCCCTTCAAATGCCACGCTGGGTGCCCACCCCAGCGTGGCAACTCAAATAGTATAGCCGATGGGGGGTGCCCAATCCCCCATCGGCTTCACTGTTCTCCCCCCATGCTATCGCTGACTGGGGTGCCCAATCCCTCATCGGCTTCACTCTCTCCCAGTACAAGGTGCCACGCTGAGAGCCCACCCAGCGTGGCAACAAATGCCATGGCCGACGGGGTGCCAATCCCATCGGCTCCACACCCCCCAGCTGTCCTTCTGCCATGGGAGCCCACCCCAGCATGGCAAACATCCCGCGTCGGTTTTGTTTTTTACCTGTAAAGCAAAAAGCGGTCCCGCGAGTCTCCCAGCCCCTCCCACAACCCGCACCCACCCACTGCACACCCTGCCTCCCACCCCCTCACCCCATATGCCTCGAACGCAGTAGCAGCGATCTTGTGGCAGGGAACACATCTGCACTCTTCAAAGGCGACCCGCATGAACTGGAAATGCCCGTAAGCTGCATAATGGGCTAGATAGGGTTTTTTCAACTTTGTTGCATATCTCAGGCATTTTTGGAATTTTTGCACCAAATTTTCAACATGGGGTTTTTGTGACCCCTTCTCATGAATGCTGTCACTGTCATGGCATTATTCAGGCCCGAAGGGTGATTTCGCAGTCACTGCAAAATCACCTTTCAGGACCAATTAACGAAACGACACTGCCAGTGTTCATAAGGTGGGCTCTCAAAAGCCTATTTTGAAAATTTGGTTGAAAATCAAAAACAACTTGCTTCTGGCGTGCGTTACGCAGTTCCTAGCGCAATGCGTTCGTGAATTTTCAATATTTTTACTCCAGATTTTCAACATTGCCATTTTACCACACCTTCTTATGAGTAGTACAGCTGTCATTTTTCACATCTCACCCAAAATGTGTTTCTGTCCAGGTAGCGCACAATGGCGCAGTCGGTGTGCGAAATCAGTGTGCGGGACAAATTAAGAAAATCACAGAGACACTGTTCATGAGCACAGGTCTTAAAATGGCTATGTTGAAAATTTGGTGAAAAAATTCCAAAAAATGACTGTTTTATGAGGCGTCGTTGGCACAGTTCGCATGCTCATAAGTTTTAATTTAATATTTTCACTCCAGATTTTCAACATTGCCATTTTATTACATTTCCTTATGAACAGCACAGCTGCCATTTTTCATATGCCACCCAAAATGTGTTTTCGCACATGTAGCGCACAATGGTGCTGTTGGTGTGCAAAAGCAATGTTTGGGACAGATTAAGAAAATCACAGTTACACTGTTCATGAGCAGAGGTCTTAAAATGGCTATGTTGAAAATTTGGTGACAAAAGTCCATAAAATGACTGTATTACGAGTGAGCATTGCGCGATTTCCGCGCACCTATTAAGTTCATGACTTTGTAATATTTTAAGTCCAGATTTTCACCAGTGGCATTTTCCCACACTGCCTTATTTACAGTACAGCTATCATTTTTCACAACATGGCCGAAGTGTGTTTTCACACTTTCAGCGCAGAGATGCATGGTCTCTGTGGGAAATCATTGTTCGGGACAGATAAAGAAAACCACAGTGACACTGTTCATGATCGGAGGCACCAAAATGCCTGAGTTGACAATCTGCTATAAAATATCCCCAACCTAATTATATTACGGGTGTGCGTTGCACAGTTTCTATGTCGTCATGGCGTCACCATTTTTAAATATTTTTACTGCAGATTTGCAACATTGCCATTTTTACACCTCCCATGAACAGTACAGCTGCCATTTTTACATCCTGTTCGGAATGTTTTGCACCTGTGGTGCTAAATGCCATAGTCGCTGTGCATAAGCAGCTTTCAGCTAATAAACTGATATTCCCCTGTTCATGAGGTGGGGTCACAAAAACCATGTTGAACATTTGGGTGAATACCATGAATACGAGGTATTAGGGTTTCCAACCATAACGCCCAACCCTGTAGAGCATGACAGGCATCAGGGGTGTGACTTGGGATTCTTGCCTGTAATGCTCATACCATTCCACACCCTGCAGCCAGTGAGAGGCATCGAGGTATGCCTTGGACTCTTTGGCCCCAATGTTCACCCCATTCTCCTGTATCGCACCCATCTCACCGTAGTTCCTAATGGAATGGGGTGGGCATAAGGGCCAAAGACCCCAAGGAACACCGTGACACTTGTCAGTGTCTGCAGGGTGGGAAGTGTTGAAATGGCGTGGCCCTTATGCCTGACAACCCAAAGGCACACCCCAATGCCTGTCACTCTCTGCAGGGTGGTGGTGGGGTTGGCTTCAGTTCAGTACTTCACTGTCATTCCTAATACGCAGCTCTGTAACTTCTACACTACCACCTGCCAATGCCAGCAAGCAAACATTCAGCATTGACAAATGCTTGTTATTATAAACCTCATATTTTTGGGTTTAAGTTATTCTGTATTTATATTTTCATGTTTAGCTGGGTTTAGTTTTAGGATCGAATTTGTAATTTGGGGATTGTTTGATTA
Source organism: Neoceratodus forsteri (assembly GCA_016271365.2). Taxonomy (NCBI): domain Eukaryota; kingdom Metazoa; phylum Chordata; order Ceratodontiformes; family Ceratodontidae; genus Neoceratodus; species Neoceratodus forsteri. The sequence continues at coordinate 636,550,577 of CM057450.1, read as the reverse complement.
GTTAGCGCAGTAAATATGTGTTGGGATGGTAATAAGGCGGTTGGTATTATTCCCCTCCAGGCTCAGAGACCTCTGTCCATTTTTAATCCTCCCTGTCACCAGAGGTATATAGATGGTGTAGGGCTCTGGGGATTACCAGAAAAGGGGGAGGATGAGGGCTGGGCCTGGAGAGGGAATGGAGAGGAGTGGGCGGATAGGGATAGTGGGGACAAGGAGACGCCCTGGGGCGAAATGGGTCCAGGAAAGGGGTTCCCCTTGGCTGGTTCCTATACCCAAGGGTTCTGCTGGTAGTCAGCAGGTAGCACGGTCATCCTTGGATGCTCATCCTACTCGGGTGGTGTTATGTAATGCCAGGTCTATTAAAAACAAGACCGCTATTATAGCGGATCTTGTTGAAACATCTGACCTGGCGTGCATCACCGAGACCTGGCTGGATGAAAATGCTGGCCCGGTTTTGGCTTCAGCAATTCCAGCCGGGTACTTGGTGATACACTGCCCTAGGATGGATCGTAGGGTTGGGGGTGTTGCCATCTGTTTTAGATCAGAACTCGGCCTAGTGGAAGTACCAGTGGGTAATACCAACTCCTTTGAATGTATTATGGCGAGGGTGTGGGGCGCAGGATTCTTCTCGTCTACCATCCACCAGGTGATGGGAATGTTTTCCTGCAGGAAGTCGCAGACTTCATTGTCGACCTGACATTGGGATCCCCCAGATGGTTGGCTCTGGGTGATTTCAGTGCCTGGGTCGATGATGAACTCTCGCAGTTTGGTCAAGACTTCCGCCAGTTAATGATTTCACTGGGCTTCACACAGGTTATTTCCTCCCCGACCCATACTGGTGGTCATTCATTGGACTTGGTATTCCTATTGGGGATGGTGATATCCGATTTGGTGGTGGAACCAGTCAGATGGTCTGACCATCATTCCATTGGGTTTAGTTTTGAGGCCACCCCTAGTAGGCCAGCCCCTATGGAGATAGTCCGGTACCACCCTTTGAGGGGTGTTTCCTCCAGATGGCCTGATGGCGGTGCTGGACCTATCGGGTTTTCTGGTGATTGCAGGGATCCAGGGACTTGGTACTTACCTATAATAAAGGCAATGACAGGGGCCTGGATTCCATTGCAGCTGTTTATTAATAAGTCCTCCCCCTTCGTCCTAGGTCTCCTTGGTTTGATAAGACTTTAAGAGTTGAGGAGAGTTGGACGAAGATTAGAGAGATGTTGGTGGAAGTAAGGCTTGGATTGTGACAAACTTTGATTGATGGACCATTATGTGGTTTATCAATAAGCAATCTCGTAAGAAGGCAGAATTCTGTCCAGAGATTGCTGCTGCTCAGAATAGACCAGCTCAGCTTTTCTGGACCGTGGACAGATTGTGCAATCAATCTGTCTTCAGCCAGAAGAGCTTTTCTCAGAATGGTGTAAGGAGCTTGCTCAATTCTTTTCAGAATAAGGTTGCCAGGATCAGGTCGATGTCCATCTGGCGCTCTCTAATGGGAGTAGTGGTGGTCGACAGGAGATGTCGGACACGGTTTGTGGTCCGACTTCAGCCTTCCCACAATCATTGACATTGTGATGGTCATCCGATTACTGCATCTGACCAACTGTGGTCTGGATCCGGGCCCTACGTCTCCTAGTGGGTTGTGTAGATAAAATTGGTCCAGTTCTGGCTAAGATAGTCTGGAGATCTTTGGAGAGGGATTTTCCAAATTCCCTGAAGGAGGCTTTGGTGCAGCCTTCTTAAGAAGCCCTCCTTGGACCCAGATTGTCTGGCTAATTATAGACTCATCTCTAACCTACCCTTTGTGGGAAAGGTTATTGAGAAGGTGGTTGCGACGCAGTTGGATGATCATTTAACCAGCCACGATGTCTATGATTCTCTCCAGTCCGGATTTAGGAAGAGACATAGCACCGAGACAGCTCTGGTTCGGGTACTAAATGATCTCCTGATAGCGAGAGATCGAAGGACCTGTTCTATCTTGGTCCTTCTTGATCTCTGTGCAGCATTTGACATGGTGGACCATGGTGTGCTGTTGGAACACCTGCGGCTTATCTGTGGACTGTCTGGTCCAGTCCTCAGCTGGTTTTGATCTTTCCTCAAGGGTAGGACTCAGAGGGTGGTGTCTGGGATTTTGTCCTCGACATCATTCCCCCTGTCCTGTGGGGTACCACAGGGCTCCATTTTGGCACCCATGTTGTTTGCTGTGTACATGCTGCTGCTGAGATTGATCATTAGGCGGTACGGTTTGAGTTTTCACTGCTATGCAGATGATACTCAACTGTACATGTCCTTTATACCTAGCCAAGATGCCGTTTTCTTGGTCTTTAATAACTGTCTTGCAGAAATCCAGGACTGGATGAATGTGAGTTGGCTGCGGTTGAACCCAAGAAAAACTGAGGTGTTGGTCGTGGACCCAGGTCGTCGGAAGGCGGGTCTGTTGGCTGGATCTCCCTCAGGCTTATGGCTTAGGGGTGTCCAGCTAACTACCTCAGATCAGGTGCGAAATCTGGGCATTGTTTTTGACAACTGTTTGACACTTAAATCACAGGTGTCGGCAGTTGTCAAACCTCTTTTTACCATTTGAGGAACATTGCCCTGGTGAAGCACCTGGTTCCTTGATGATCTTTCTACTTTGGTCCATGCCGTTGCCTCCCATCTTGACTACTACAATTCCCTGTATCTTGGGCTACCGAGGGTTGATATTTGTAAGCTTGCAGCTAGTTCAGAATGTGGCAGCCAGGCTATTGGCAGATTCTCCTAGGACCAGTCATATAACGCCTGTGCTCCATGGACTGCACTGGCTGCCAATATGCTAGCGTACCACCTTCAAGGTTGGATTGCTGACCTATAAGGCCCTACATGATCAGGGACCTAGCTATCTGAAAGATCTCCTTCATCCCTACTGTCCCCCACTCTCTCGATTCACTGGCGAGTTGCTAGAGATTCCCAGGGTTTGTTTGAAGACTTCTGGGGCCAGATCTTTTAGTTTTGTGGGCCCGACCCTGTAGAATTCTCTACCTCGTCAGGTACGAGATTGCCCGACCGTCGAAACTTTTAAGGGAGCACTTAAAACATATCTTTTTAAACAAGCATATAATGATTTTTAATATCTTATTAGTGTGGTTAATTTATTGTTTTATTAATATTGTTTTATTATGTGGTGTACAGGCGCCTTGGTTTTTAGAAAAGCCTTTTTATAAATAAAGTATTGATTGATTGATTGATTGATTGATATGTGTACAGTATTCATGTGTATGTGTGTACAGTATTTATGTGAATGCATGTATGTGTACAATATTCATGTGCATGTGTGTATGTACAGTATTCATGTGTCTGTGTGTATGTGTGTTCATGTGCATGCGTGTATGTGTACTGTATTCATGTGCATGTGTGTATGTGTACAGTATTCATGTGTATGTGTGTATGTGTCATGTATGTGTCAGTATTCATGTATATGTGTGTGTGTGTACAGTATTCATGTATCGTGTATAGTATTCATGTGCATGCATGTCTTTGTACAGTATATATGTGCATGTGTGTATGTGTACAATATTAGTGTGTATGTGTGTGTACAGTAGTCATATGTATGTGTGTACAGTATTCATGTATATATATATGTACAATATTCATGTGCATGTGTGTATGTTACAGTATTCATTGCATGCGTGTATGTACAGTATTCATGTGTATGTGTGTTCATGTGCATGTGTGTATGTGTACAGTATTGATTGGCATGTGTGTATGTGTACAGTATTTATGTGCATCTGTGCATGCCTGCTTTATGTGCCACTGCATGTACTACTGGGGTAGGGTGATTAAGCTGGTGCATTGAGGGGTCAGGTGTCAGGAGAGAAGGATGATTAAGCAATGAGGCATGAAGGGGTGTTGGTTGTACTTGGTTTACGCCATGGTCAGGGGCATAATAAGGCATGAGGAAAAGCCGAGTGCCTTCAGCCCCTGACCATGAGATAAACCTAGTAAAACCAATGACCCTTCATGCCTTATTGCTTGAATGAATTGGGTGCACACATTCAGGAAACAAGAGACAGAGATATTTTTAAAGATAATTCAATAAATGTTAAAATGTATTCAATATAACTGTCTACAGGGAAAAAGAGTCCCAGAAACTGGGGGTAAGGGGGATGGATAAAATTAGAAAATGCTACTGATTAACCACGAGATGCAGTGCATAGAGCAATTATGGCAAATCAAAGAAATAAAGTAAAACATAAGCTGACCATGCTGGTTATTGATGAAATGCACAGAAGCCATGAAAGTACACTTAATGAGGTTCCAGGAAGCTGCTGCTGCTGAACTCAAGGATTCTGCTGATACTGGCATGTCAAACATTCTCTCGTTTGGCTATTTTCTTTTGCTGTTCGAGCTGGAGGCAGTAGATAGCAGAATATCCTTGGTAGTGTTTTCTCTCAATTGCAGAGCAGATCGGTGGCGTCACTACGTTGGAGTGCTGTCGAGATACAAATGGTCAAGGACAGCAAATGACCAAACAGAGAGCTCAATTTTCCACAACCATTTCATGAACAATGCACAGTGTATGCAATAATTGTATCAGTAAATCTTTTAACAGGCGCCCCCGAACCTCCATACTGTATTTTGCTGCCTCTGCACAAAGGCAGGGCAGTATTATGTGGCCACAAACTGCTCACTGCAGCTGTTGTCTTACTGATAGCTGAGGGGACAATGCTGGTACCTTCATGAAACTTGTTCCTGCAGATGGAAGCAAGCTGCCAGCCCAGTAGTTCTGCTACACTACAATGTTTAGGGCTTCCTGTTTCAGAAAAGGGTGGGTGTAGCAGTACAACTAATATGCACATTTTCAAATCTGTATTTCACATACCTCCATTATTTGAAGGTCTTGCAGTATCCATTCCTGTTTTTGGGTTTGCACAGGAGCTGAGGGAACATGTCTTTGTGTGACTCCAGGAGCTGGCAGTCATACTGGCAGACAGGCAGGAATGAGAGAGAGAACGCTGTGTGAGGAGGTGTCAAACAGTCAAATCACTGCGTGATTCCAGTAGCTGGTAGATGGGCTGGCAGGCACACTGGAAGTACAGAGAGAGATAGCTCTGACTGAGGAGGAGTGGAGCGGACTACAGGAGTGGGCACACAGCCCAGCAGGCACTCGGGAAGGGGAGACACTAAGAGTGCTGTCAAAGAAGGAGTGGCATGGACACATTGACTTGGGAACACAGGAATGGGCAGGACAGTCGGCTGGTGGTTGAGGGGAGAGAGAGAGAGAGAGAGAGCTCTGTCTTGAGGCAGCCTTCAAAAGGGATGAATCAACAGCAAGAACTGTGGTTCACTTTTCTTAACTCTGAAAAAAAAGAGTAATGTTTCTGATTAATAACAGACCTAAAGGGAAGAGTTGATGAACATAGGATCAAGTTTAATTGTACGTGGGGAGGTGAAGTGAGAACTGACACAGACAGGCAATCTTCTAATGAATTAGGTGGGGAAACCTTAAAATATTACAGTATGGTGAGTACATTATAAAGCATGAATGGGGAACTTAGATACAAACTTTTGTAAGGCTAATCTTATTCACATATATCTCATGTCATCTTTTTATGTTTATATAATTTGGCATGTGGGGAAAAATAATAGATGCCATTTCAAACATTAAAATGCTAAATTGCCCATTAGTATTGAATGGCACTACACCCTGGCTGACAGGGACTTGTTTTTAGCCATTTAATAATAATTATAATAATAATAACTTTATTTATAAAGTGCCTTTCAAAGTCAAGACGCTGTACATAAATAATCACAAATAAAGCAAACAACAAACTTAATAAAATCCAGATATAAAATAACAACAATTCATAAAACCCGAACAACAGAGTCACTTATCAAATCAATTTTCAGGGAATGCTTGTAAAAATAAATACGTTTTTAGGGCTGACTTGAAACTTTTGACTGTCTGGCACTCTCACCTGACGAGGTAGAGAATTCCACAGGGTAGGAGCTGCGTAAGTGAAAGACTGAGCACCAGATATCTTTAAGCGTACCATGGGAATCTCTAGCAATCCCTCATTGGTGGATCGAAGTGGGCAGGAGGGGTGGAAGGGATGAAGGAGATCTTTCAAGTAGTGGGGTCCCTGGTCATGTAGGGCTTTATAGGTCAGCAAGCCGACCTCGAAGGTGATCCGCTACTGTATAGGCAGCCAGTGCAGTCCACGGAGAGCAGGTGTAATGTGACTGGTCCTAGAGGTACCAGTCAGAAGCCGGGCTACCGCATTCTGCACCAGCTGCAAGTGGCAGATATCAACCCCAGAAAGCCCTAGGTATAGGATGTTGCAATAGTCAAGGCAGGTCATCACAAAGGTATGGACCAAGGTTGAAAGATCATCAGGAGGAACCAGGTGCTTCACACGAGTGATATTCTTCAGATGATAAAATGAGGACTTCACAACGGCTGACACCTGAGATTTTAGGGTCAGTTCATCATCAAAAATAATGCCCAGGTTATGCACCTGATGTGAGGCTGTTAATGGAACATCCCCAAGCCGTAACCCGGGATATTGTCCAGTCAGTATGCCTGCTGCCCAATGATCCGGGTTCACCACCAACACCTCAGTCTTATCCTGATTTAATCTCAGCCAGCTGGCACTCATCCAGTCCTGGGTCTCAGAGAGACACTTGTTAAATACCGAGACCGCATCATCCTGTCCAGGCACAAAGGATAGGTACAGCTGAGTATCATCTGTATAGCAGTGAAAACTCAAGCCGTACCTCCTAATGATGTCTCCTAAAGGCAGCATATACACTGCAAACAACATGGGCACTAAAATGGAACCCTGTGGAACCCCACAGGATGGGGGGGGGGTCAAAGGAATAAATTCCCATGACCACCCTCTGAGTCCTACCCTAGAGGAAAGATCTAAACCACCCAAGGACCGTAACTGAAAGTCCACAGATGGTCCAAAGGTGCTCCAATTGCACTCCATGGTCCACAATGTCAAATACCGCAGAGAGATCAAGGAAGACCAAGATGGAACGAGACCTCTGATCTCTCCTGTAAGGAAATCATTAAGTACCCAGACAAGTGCCGTATTGGTACTATGTCTCTTCCTGAACCCGGACTGGACAGAATCATAGACATCATGGGTGGTAAGATGGTCATACAGCTGCAGCACAGCTACCTTCTCAATAACCTTACCCACGAAGGGCAGGTTTGAGACAGAAACGCAGAAACATAAAAGTTAATGGCAAATAAGGACCGCAAGGCCCATCCAGTCTGCCCATTTCTTTTTCTACCTTATGAATGTGCCATAGGCCTTTGCTCTGTCAATGGCCGATCTATTCATATTCATCTGTATTGCTCTCTTATGCCTATCCCATGCCTGTTTGAAGCCCTGCACTGTATTCATATCCACCACTTTCTGAGGTAGGCAGTTCCATGCATCCACCACCCTTTCTGTGAAAAAGAACTTCCTCGTTACCTTAATTGGCCTCACTCTAACTCTCATGCTGTATCCTCTTGTCCTGCTATTTTCTTATATTGAAACATGTTAGACTCTTTCACCTTGTTAATGCCCTTAAGGTGTTTGAATGTTTCGATCATATCCTCTCTCCCTCCTTTGCTCTGGGGTATACATATTGAGCTCCATTAATCTGTCCTCATATGCTTTCTGATGCAGTCCCTGCACCATTTTGGTTGCCCTTCTCTGGACTGCCTCAATTCCGGTTCAAGGTCCTTGTGATTAAGTGACCTCCAGTACTTCACACAGTACTCCAGATGGGGCCTAACCAGTGTCTTGTAAAAAGAGATTATTACCTCCTTCTTCTGACTTGTGATATCCCTACTAATATACCCAAACATCCCCCTAGCCTTACCTACTGCTTTAGTGGTCTGCCTGGATGATTTCAGGTCATCTGTGATGATGATGCTCAAGTCTCTTTCTTCCCTGTGACTGCAGCAACTCCTCTCCCAACCTATAGGTGGCTTCAGGGTTTCTCTTCCCTATGTGCATGATTTTACACTTCTTTGCATTAAACCCCAGTTGCCACTCTTCCAATCATTTTGCTAGTTTATCCAGATCTCTTCTCATTCTGCCCACCCCATCTGGATAATCTACTCTGTTGCAGAATCTTGGTGTCATTTGCAAACAGACAAACCTTACCCTCCAGTCCATCTGCAATGTCACTGATGAAGATATTGAAGAGGACTGGCCCCAGGACTGATCCCTGAGTCACCCCACGTGTGACTTGCATCTCTTCTGACTATATACTGTTTACCACCACTCTCTGTTTTCTGCCCGTCAACCAGTTTATTACCCAGTTGACCAACTTCTGACCCAACCCCAGCCTACCCAGCTTATTAATCAATCTTCTATGTGGAACAGTATCGAAAGATTTGCTGAAGTCAAGGTAGGCCACATCAACTGCTCCCCCTTGGTCCACCACTCTGGTTACCCAGTCAAAGATATCTATGAGATTAGTTTGACAGGACCTTCCTTTTGTAAATCCATGCTGTCTTGGATCCTGTCCTCCTATGGATTCCAGGTGTTGCACTATCCTTTCCTTAAGGAGTGCCTCCATAATCTTGCCCACTACTGAGGTAAGACTGACTGATCTGTAGTTCCCCGCCTCCTTACTGCTACCACTCTTGTGGAGCGGGATCACAATAGCCCTTCTCCAGTCTTCTGGGACCTCTCCTGTGCTCAGAGACTCACTAAACAGTTCTGATAATGGCTCTGCTAGTTCCACCCTTCACTCCTTTAGTACCCTGGGAAGTATGCCATCAGGTCCCATTGTTTTGTCCACCCTGAGCTTATCGAGCTCTTGTAGGACCCTTTCTTTTGTGAAGGGACTAGTGCACACCTCCCTCCTTCCTGTGTCCATGGTGCTGAGCTGTGGGTCCTGCCCTACCTTCTCTTCAGTAAATACTGAGCAGAAGTATATATTTAGGATATATGCTTTTACGTGGTCCTCCTCCTCACATGCCCCCTTACCCCCTTTGATCTTAGCAGTATCCCTCTGGACTTTTTCCTTTCACTAATGTATCTATAGAAAGTCTTGTCACCTTCTTTTACTGTTTGTGCTAGTGTTTCCTTGGTTTGAGCCTTTGCCTGCCTTACTGCCTTCCCTGCTTCCCTTAGGGAAGTGTGGTATGCCTCCCTATAGATAGGTCTGTAGTTAGCAGGACAGTTCAGGTCAAGGGAGGATTTTTTCAGAAGGGGACACATGACCGCCTCCTTAAGGGGACCATGAAAGATCCCCCTCTCCAGTGAACTCCAAACTATCTCTGCAAGGATCAGGCCAATTTCATCTATGCAACCCACCAAGAGGCGCGTAGGGCCTGGGTACAAACTACAGCAGGTTGTCCGCAAAGACTGGATGACTCTCATGATGTCAGTGACTTCCAGCCAGCTGAAATCCTTCCAAACAGACCAGGTGCATGTGACATCCCACTGACCATTACAACATCCATTGGAGGTGGACTGGCTGATCTTGGATCTGATTGCAGCAACCTTATCTGAAAAAATTGAGCAAACTCATCACACTTCTGTTGTGAAAAGGCTCCCACAGACTGAAGACAGATTGGATTGCACGATATATCCACAGTGCTAAAGAGCTGAGCTGGTTGATTTTGTGCAGCGACAATCTCCCTGGACAGGAACTCTGCCTTCTTACGGGAGATTGTTGATTGATAGAAAGAATAATGTTCCATCAACCTAGGCCTGTCGTCATCAAGTCCCAATTTCTACCAGGCCCTCTCCAGCCTTCACCCCATTCTCCTCAACTCCTTTAAGGTCCCATCGAACCATGGAGACCTTGGATAGAGGGTGAGGGGGAAAACAAGAACAGGAGCAATGGAATCCAGGGCTGCTGTTACTGCCACACTATAAGTAAGCACCAGATCCCCCAGATCCATGCATTCCCTCTGCCTGCTCAATAGATCCAGTACCACCATTAGGCCATCAGGGGTCACACCCCACAAAGGGCAGTACTGGACCATCTTCATAGGGGCAGGCCAATTAAGGGGAGCCCCAAAACTGAACCTTATTGTGTGATGGTCAGACCATCCGACTGATTCCACCACCAAGTCAGATATCTCCATCCCCAGGAGGAACACCAGATTCAGTGAGTGACCCCTAATGTGGGTAGCAGTAGCAGAGGTAACAACCTGCGTGAGGCCCAATTAAGTCATTAGATAGAGGAAATCATACCCAAATTGTGAGAGTTCTTCATCGACCCAGGCATTGAAATCCCCCAGAATCAGCCATCTGCAAGATCGCAATACCACATCGATGATGAAGTCCGCGATTTCCTGCAGGAATTCTTTCCCATCTCCACGTGGACGGTTGACGAGAAGTATGTTTCACCCCATGCCCACTCCCACGATACACTCAAAGGATCTGGTGCACCCTACTGGCACCTCAACAAGGCCCAGTTTGGATCTAAAACAGATGGCTACACCCCCATAGTAGTGCTGTCCTAATGAAATGGCTAGAAACAAGTCTCAAACCAATCAGGATACAGGGATTTACTTGCCCATTTTGTACTTAGAGCCATCATATGGTACACTGGAACAGAGTCTTTTGCTGTTTGCTCCTTTATTTTATATAAAGAACAAGTCTCAACTAAAATAACGTTTAAATCTGTTATATTTACAATTACCTTTAACTGTAACATTTTCTAGTTGTTTTGTTTTTTTTACTCAATCAAGGTCATACAGTGCTCATTCCAGTGTTCATACAGTGCTCAAAAGACTCCCACAGTTCCCTACTGACCTCACAATTGTGGTTTATGATATCACAGCCTGTTGTCATGGTGGACACTATGATGTCATAAACAAAAGCACTATGAGATCAGCAGAGGTCAGACAAATAGTTTTGAATCAGACTTTTTAGCCAGGCTATCAAGATGTGGTGTAAACCCTGATAAGGAAAATGTAGAACTAAAAAATGTATTCTCTAGTGAACTGTAAGAGCTGAAACATTATGCTGATGAAAGTACATGCTGAGGTGCTGGCTGCTCTTTAAAATGTATTAACTAGGTAAGATTCACGGAGAATAATCTCCTTTAACAGGAATGACTGGGTAAAGCATATTATAACATAGGATGAAAAAGACATAATGATACAGATGGAGGACTAGCAGGTTTTCGCCATATTATAAATCATTAGTGCTATTTCAACTAACCAGTGATTAGATTGGGCTACATGGGAGTACCCCTTGTAGCCACAAGAGGACATCAAATGCAGAGTTGGAAACAGTGGAACATCCCACTTTTAAAAGTTTTTTTTTGACCATGTTATATAGGATTAATAATACTTTTTTAATCATGCACCCCTCCATGTCTGGCTTACCTTTAATGCTTCACACAGCTCGCCTCATGCATCAAAGGCTCATACTGCTGCCATTAGAGTGAGTTCAGCAGCACAACAGTCTTGACTGAATCAGGAATTCTCCAATTGTTGCCCTGACTAAACCAGACATGTGGGCACACCCATGCAGCACTTTGTTGGGGCTTGTAATATTGTCTAACACCAGGAATTGTGTAAATAAAAACATCTTGTTTGGAGGAAACATAAGGCCTCCCAGTTTCCCCAGACCATGCCAGGTATCGCATGTTAAGAACTGCTTGCACAAAAGCTACTAGACTTGCTAAGTCTGAATATTTTAAATCATCTTTTCTCTAAAACATCAATCCCCCCTCCAAATTCTGGAAAGTGGTCCATGCCCTATTCTCCCCCCCTTCACATCTGCCTCCCCCGTGCTTAAAATAAACAACTCATTGGTCTCCAAACCGTGCACAGTGGCTCAAGAGTTTAACTCTTATTATACCTCCTGTGCCACAGCACTTCTAAAGTCACTCCCCTCTAACCTCCCCCCCATCTTCCCACACCCAGCACTCAACCCCTCCACACCCATCCTTCCTTCTCCTTTTCTGCAGTCTCCCCAGAAGAAACACTAATGGCCCTTCTCTCTCTTAATCCTTCCAAAGGTTCATTGCTGGATAGCCTTGACCCTAAACTCTCTACCTTTCAGCTTCTGCTATAGCTTACCCTCTCTCCTTAATCCTAAATCTTTCCTTCTCGTCCTCATCAGTCCTTTCATCCTGGAAACATGCGGTGGTCCTCCTCTCCCAAAGGGTGGTGATCCCTCCTCTCCTGCAGATTTTCACCTAATCTCCCTCCCCCTACCCTTGCTAAACTCCAAGAACACCTGGTCCTCTTTCAACTAACCTCCTTCCTCAATGACTCTTCCTTTTTTAACCCGTTCCAATCTGGTTTTCAGAAGAATCATTCCACTACCACCTCCCTACTCAGGCTCATTGACTCCATTCTCATTGGGATGAATAATGGCCTAATTACCTCTGCCATCTTTGTTGACCTCGCCAAGGCATTCAACACAGTCTCCCATGCCCTACTTCTTGACTCCCTTACAGCTGCTGGGTTGTCTGCTTCTGTCCAAAACTGGTTTAGAGCTTACCTCTCAGGCAGAACACAATCAGTCAAGATCCAGGGTACAATCTCTCTCCCCTCTCTATTTCCACAGCAGTCCCACAGGGCTCGGTGCTTGTACCCATTCTCTTCTCCATCTTCCTAAATGACTTGCCTTCAGTATGCTCCCCCTTCTCCTCCTCTATCCATATGTATGCCGATGACACTATCTTGTTCTCATCTGGCAAATGCCCTGCCAATGTAGCAACCACCCTTCAGCTTGACTTCCACCAGGTTCAGTTATGGTTTGCCTCACATCAACTATTCTTAAATGCAAAAAAACTGTCTCCATGACCTTTGGCACTAGGCAGAGACTCTCTAGGCTCCACCCTTTTCCATCTTTCCATACCCTTAATGGGACAATCCTAGAGGACACCTCCTCATTCAGATACCTTGGGATTTGGTTGGACCAACACCTCAATGTCTCTGGCCACAATGACACCATCCTGAAAAAAATGCACCCCAAGCTTGGTGCCTTATTCAGGAACCATGGTTGCATCCCTCCTACAGTGCAGCGTGAACTAGTCCAGAAGATGATCCTCCCCATTTTTGACTACTATGATGTAGTCTATGGTGCAGCTCCTAAATCCTCCCTAACCAGATTGGACACTCTCTTTAACTCCTTCTGTCAATTTGCCCTTGATGCTCCATCACGCACTCATCAATGTGACCTCTACCACACCATGTCCCTTTCCCCGCTTGCCAACAGGCACCTCACTCATTGTGCCAAACTCACTTCTAAATTTTGGTTAGGAGAACTTCCCTCCTACATCTCATGCTCACTATCTTCCTCCCTCCCTCCCCTCCCACTCCCTTAGATCCTCTGACACTCGCACTTTGTTGGTCCCCCGTCAAACCACTCTCATTGGTCAGTCAGGCTTTACCTATCATTTCCCGCAAATCTGGAACTCCCTCCCCCCACAAAAACAGCACTCTTCCTCCTCCTCCTACTCCCTTGCCTCTGCCATACATAACTTTCTCTCATGTAACTGCTCCTGCTTTAACCCTCCTTAACTGTCCTTCTATGCCTCTGCTCCTCTCCATGACTCACATCACCTATTAAACCTTCCACCTCCTGAGCCTGCTTCCCAGCATGCTCTCCTCTCTTTTCACCGCTATGTACTATATTCCTCAGATGTGCCACTTGTAATTAAATGCATATTCCACAGGTATGATATATTTAACTGTATGTTATGTCACAAATGGGACTGTATGATTATTTATGATATTTTTTAACTGCATGCCTTGTTACAAATGTAATTGAATGTTTAATTTCTTGGATATGTTAAATGTTAAAATGTATGTCTAATTCTTTATCCAATTGTAGCCCCCAGGTTGCACGGGAGATGAGCAACTTGTTGTTCAGTGTGCCTTCCTGGTGAAACATTTCGATAAATAAATAAATTTTGGGAAAGGCTGCCTATGTACTACAATTTGGCAGCCATCTTCATCACCTCTGACCCACAGTGGCATGGCAATGGGTCAGATGATTACTGAACAGCTAATCAGACACAGAAGCCTGGTGAGGGGGCCACAAGGGACTCATGGACTTGGAAAGGACCCCATTAATTCAGGTGCCCCTGACTTAGCCAATCATTTATTCAATAAAGGACATTCAGTTTAGGTACCAAAATTAATTTTACCTCTGGGAACTCCAGCTCAGCATTTGTGTTTGGTGATGCTTCACACCATCAAATTAACACCAGCTTCTCTCATTTAGTAAAGCGCATCACACCGATTTAAAAAATGAAGAAATTTCAATCAAATGGGAGAATGAACTTAATTCTCCTATTGCAGAGGATGACTGCAGGTGGGAATTACCCTATTGCACAAATCTAGTTGTGATGTAAGAAGTTGGCTGCTCCAATTTAAAAATAATACATCATTGGTATAGAACCACTCAAACCCTCCATGCTATGGCACTTGCAGTGGATTCTTATTGCTGCCACTTACACTCAGAGGCTAGCCTGTTACATTTATTGTGAAGTTGTCTGTGCCTGACTACATAGTGGGAGGCTATCTTCGTGACTGTTCTAAATTTTACACACACCTTACCTCATCCTGAATTGGCCATTTTAGGCCTTCCATCTCAGCTACCCCACCCCCACCCTTCCTGTCAATGGTATTGGCTTATCAGTGGCCTTACCTGAGGCTAAACAACTACTTCTCCAAGCATGGGCACTCCCCGTTGCTTTCCTGGCACTCAGTGCTCTCTCCAGCTGGTGTTTATAAAGATCAACTTTTGCATCTTCTGGGAGGTAGCTGATTTTAATAATAAATGGACTCCTTTTTTCAATTCCTACTGTTCATTTCCCCCTCCTCAATTCTGTAATCCTCCTACTCCCTAATATGTTAGATATATAATGTGCTATCTTATCTGGTCCTTTATATAAGTCAGTCTCCAAGCCTAAATCATTCCCAATGGTGACTTTATTTTATGATCTATTTTCCTATTGACTTTATAAGCTTTATCTCAGGTTGTTTCACTTTGTGTCTTTTCTGATTTTGATCTATAGTACACTTTGGTGAGTGTATCATGCCGGCTGTATAAACCATGGTTTAGCTCAGTGTTCATTTATGTACATTGTTGTCATTTTTACTGTTTTTTTAGGCCACATATTGTTTATTGTTTTTTGTTTATTATGTTGCAATTGTAAGTTTGTTAAAAATGTAATAAATAGTTTCATGTTAAAAAATAAAGAAATGTCAGATTTATTTGGCTCACAGTGACATTTCTAAAGTGCAGCTTACTTCAAAACTTTAAGGAATGGTAACACTCACCTGAGTAAAGGCTCACACGATAATGCTTACTGTTCATATAGCTGTTTTCAGAGTCATCAAATCTTTTCTTGGTCATTTCTGGCAAGAGAATTTAAAACAGCACAGAGGTGGCAGAATGTTCGGCCTAGCACTTTGTGATGAAAATCACTATGTCGGGGTCGGGGACCCAGTTATCAGGAGAAGAATACATTTACCCAGCTGGGCTTTGCATTTTATGTTTGTCTGCAAACAAGTAAGACTGATGTGATGTCTGTGGGCCTACACTGTTTAGACAGCTGAGTGTCCAGTGAGCATCAGGAGCCTCCACTAACTAGGGATATTATTACTGGTACCAGTGGGGCATTGGCAGTGTCCAACAGTACAGCTGAACAGAAGCACTGTGCATGTCGTATGCGGGTGGGCTGTGTCATTTATGTGACTTGAGCCTAGAGGGGCACCTGAAGAGCAGCCACTTGTAGTTTCATTTTGTCGGGGCCTAGCAGGGTACCAAAAGATGAGCTGGTTACTTGAAACCACCATACTGCTACATAATTTAATTAACCCCCTTCTTCCCCAGGACCTAACCATGTTCCTCAATAAAGCCCTTGGTATTCCTTTACATTTGGTGTATTTGAGCAAATTATTAATAGTGGTGTGTAAAGTGCAAAAACTTCACTTTGCAAATTAATCCATAAAGTTCTTTCCCTTCGCGAAGTTAACCCACCTAGCAAAGTGTCAGTTTGCAGTATACAGTCAACTTCATGAAGCTGAGAATTGAGAACTTTGCTGGCAAAACTGGGTTCCCACCCAGGTGAAGCTCTCAGAAATGAAACAATGTACCATGTGACCGCAGGTTATATGGTACTGAAACAACATGTATGTTATTAGGAGGCTGTGTTCACTGCAATCTTTTGAAAAGAGAGTAGAATATTTATTTTATTTTATTTGAAAGTTTGTGACCAGGAGAGGCACACTGAGCCGCAGCTCATTTTCAGGTGCGATCTGGGGGGCTAGGGAAGGGGAATATTTATACAGATGTAAACTGACTTACAGAACCAGATTAAGCTGTTGGTGATATTTTTTTAGTGAAAAGGGGGAATTTGGCCAGGACACTGGGGAAATTCCCTTACTCATTCTGCGGGTGGCACTGCTACTCGAGGGTAGAATGGAGGTTTCCAGTCCAAGATGGGAGAGTGAAGGAGAAGGATGTTTGGTACAGGCAAAAGATGTTGTAGACACCGCAAATGCCGACAAATGTGTAGCTATCTCATCAACGAAAGAAACCGTAGGTGTCTCTGGACCTACCGGCTCATAATGTTGTACGCTTAATAGCTTACAACATTATGGCAAACCCAGAATAGCCCTGTAGCTGTGAGCAAATGATGCAATACTGCATATACTGCTGTACATGGTATTGCACCATTCACACAATCCCAGGCAGAGGATAAGATCTCTGCTGGGATGGGGTTCCAGTGAGCAACTGCCATGGCTCAATGGACTGAGCCACTGCAGCCAGGAACCCAGACACTGCTTCTGGGACCTGGTTTGATTCCCGGCCCCCAAATTTTATTTTTTTCAACTTTGTGCAATTTTATCTTGAACCCCCCCCTCCGGAGTTGAGAATCCTTATTGGGGGGGTTCAGGAACTCAGCCCCTGTACTGGGGGTGTGTGGAGGCAGAGCCCCAAAAAGACTTATGCCGCATTGCAGAAATCATGCTGTATTGGCAGGCATCAATGTGGCATTGACAAATTACAACCCCGTGCCATCTCTGGACAGGATTCAGAAATGAGTATGAACCTCATGTTGAGGGAGGAAAATAAAATTTTACAAATGGAACTGAACAAAATTGAACTCCATCTTTTGGAAGCCACAAACCAGGAAGAAGTTGATAAAAGAAAGAGACTACAGGAACACTCACGAGTAAGTCCAATTCTCCTACGCTTAAAGTTTTGTTTTTGAAATGGATCGACAAGAAAATGCCATGCCTGCATTTTTTTCTTCAGACTCTGCTTAGCAATCTGGGAGTGATGTCACCAGTTGGACTCCGAAGCAAGCAGTAGAGAAGGCAGAGTGGATTCACTCAGAAAAAGGAATTTTGGGTCCCGGAACTGGCATTTTCTTTCCTGGGAGGAGAAAAAGAGGCTGGAAAGGATTTAAATGGTGTTCACTGTGAAAAAGAACAAAGCACTTCATGATCAAGTAGAACGGAACCACAAAGAGACGCGGAGCCAGGAAACGGGGATCTTGGACACAACTTTTCAGGTGAGCAGGCGAGTGGAAAGTAAAGTGGGACAGGTAGTATCTCCTGTTCCCCTCTGGGCTCGACAACTGATTTACATTAGATTATGCAGCAAGGGGAGGACGGACATGGGGATGTTCAGATACTAGAAGGTGGGCAGGAAAGGCCAAATAATGAGGAACATTCTATCCCTCAGTCTGAAACTGGAAATGCAAATGTGTCAAGCTATCCTAGTCATTTTAAAAAACAAATTGAGCTGGCAAAGAGATGACATGCAATCCATCTCAGATATTTAGCTGGCTTAGAGGAGCCCCCTGACTGTCATTATGTGGGACAGATTTTGATAAAACAATCCTTAGGTTTCACCTCAGGTGATATCTATGCAGTTATCCATATCACTGGTGAATATACGTTCGATATTAGCTTTCGAACAGCAGATTTATTAGAACATTTCTGGGCTAAATATCTGGTATTAAAAACAAACCCTTTGTGGACCCCTTTCCAGGTCAGCCCCTTAACGATACAGGCTTCCCGATTTACAACTGTCCTTTTCAGAAGCGAGAGAGTAAATATTGTGGATATTCTTTTTTGGCTTGAGCAACATTGTGAGCTACAGGATACACCTGAAGCGATCTTGGACAATGAAGGCTTTTGGAACTGGGGTGGAGGATAAATGTGAAGCTTTTTCAGGAGGGAGCAGATTTTAAACACTTGCCGAACTCTCTTTATTGGCAGAGATAAGGGTTTTATATTTTACCCAGGGCATCTGCGCAAATATTATTGCTGTGGTTCTACTAGACATATTAGTAATGTGTGTAATGCCATACAGTGTACGTATTGTGGAGAGCTTGGACTTTCAGGTTTTCATTGTAGTAACTCCCCAAAATGCTGTCTCTGTGGGGAAATAGGCCATATCTTCCCTGATTGCCCTAAAGCTGCACACAACACAGATGATGCTGATTTTGGCATATAGGACTTTTACCTTGGTAAAGCCACAAGAGAAGCAGCCAATAAAGCCAAAAGGCAAGCACCATTTGGGTCTCAACAACAGAGGCCATACCCTGTGAGGCATACCTATGCAGAGGTAATCAAGCAAAGACCCCCCACACTCGAGGCAAGAATTATTCCCACTGCTTCGACCAGCACTGGTTCTATGCTAGTAGAATCTGGCCCCCCCAACACACACATTCAGGAGGGATTACAAATTGATGTTCCACAACCTATCGTTGTTATGCTACCACCCCTGCACTGCCATTGGATTTTCAGACTGTGCCCCTACAGGAGAGAAAAAACTCTATACAGCTTGAGACCAATCCCTCGAGAGGAGGTATTTGTGTATCCAATCCATATGAAGTACTGCAGATAAAACATCTGGATGATGATATGAATTCGGATACAGCATCTCATACCTCTTCTCAGATGGCTGCCACTTTGGAGCATGATTCTAACTTGTATTCTGTAAAAGCCCCCAAAAAAAAAGCAGATGGGACCTACCCCAGGACTTTGGAAAAGTACTAGGAAAACATCTTCTGTCACTTGATTCTACATTTTCGGATACTTTGACACATGAGCTTAAATTAGCTAGTTTAAATGTGAATAGCATTAGATCTGAGAAAAAAAGACTAGCTACATTTGCGATGTTTGAGAATTCTAAATATGATATAATATTTTTCTAGGATACTAGGCTTTATGATTCAGAAGATTTTGAAACTGCATCGGACACTTGGATATGAGGCCTACACTTTTGGTCTGGGGGGATTGACTTGTGTTGTGGAACAGGTATTTGCTTTACAAATTCTGATTTCTGTGTTACACATTTTGCGGACATTTTCCCAGGATGAGCTATGTTGCTGGATATACAGGTAAGAGGGGTAGATCTTCGACTACTTAATATACTGTATATGCCCCACAAGGTAAAGTGTTAAGGATTGATTTACTGAAGTTAATAAAGCCATATCTGTACAGCAGCCAAAATGTAATCTTTGGAGGAGACTTTAGTATCAGTAGGTTTTCCTCGGACAGGACTGGTACTACAGATAAAACATTCTGAGGTGTGAGTTTTTTTAATACTTTGATAACACAAACAGGCCTACAGGATGTTTTTCTAAATGTTGATAGGAATTTTTCTCTGGGCTTCTTTCAGGGGTAGAAAGCCACCAGAATAGACTATTTTTTTATAACCCCAGCTTTACTTTTTAGACATCCACGGGTACAGGTACAGATACAGTAGTAGCCACATCAGACCACAGCTTTTTAAAAATTACCATTTCTAATTTCCAGGAGACATCTAAAGGCCCTGGTTATTAGAAAATGAATCTATCCCTTTTGGATGATCCAGAAGTTATGAAAGGTTTTCACTATATAATGAAGGCTAGGAAATCAGTTTATTTTGATGTTGATTGTGCGCATGCACAAGAAACATATTGCAGCAGCTTGCTGCAGAAGCAGGTTGTGGAGGCGCGGCACTGTTGTGGCCAATGCCCCCACAGCCTTTGGAGGCTTGGCCCGCTTTTCCCAATGGGGTGGCACGCTGCTGCTGACACTAGTTCAGCCAGTGTGCCACAACCTTATAAGGTTTCAGCCACTGCAATCAGGGTCTGCCTCGTCATTGCAGCGTAAGCTATTCCGCTGCAATGAGGGAGTGACCCGTCATTGCTGGGTGGAACCTTGTTACTGTGATATTGTTTGTGAACATGGCAGTGGCTTGCTGCTGTGTTCACAAACAATATTAAGCACCCCCACTGCCGAGGGGGTGCCCAATCCCCCTCAGCAACATGTGCCCCCCCCCACAGTGTTTGTTTGTCGATGGGGGCACCAATCCCCGTCAGCTTCAGTGCTCTGACGTTCATGTTGCCGATGAAGGATCCCACTCCCCATTGGCATTATGTCCCCCCCTCCCAGTTTCATTTGCCGATGGGGGAGCCCACTCCCCTTCGGCATAATCCCCACCAAGACATGCAGTACAGTTGTGCGTCGCGCAGTTGGTATGCACGCTCGTAACTTCGTGAATTTGCAATATTTTCATGCCAGATTTTCAACATTGACATTTTTTCACACCTCCTTGTGAACAGTATAGCTGTCATTTTTCACATCCCGGCCAAAATGTGTTTTCGCACTTCCAGCACAGAATAGCGTGGTCACTGTGGGAAATCAGTATTTGGGACAGATGAAGAAAATGACAGTGACACTGTTCATGAGCAGAAGTCCTAAAATGCCTATGTTGAAAATTTGGTGATGATACTCTATAAAATGACTGTCTTACAAGCATGCGTAGTGCAGTTTGCACGCAAGCTCGTAACTTCATGAATTTATAATATTTTCACTCCAGATTTTCAACATTGCTATTTTCCCACATCTACTTATGAACAGTGCAGCTGTCATTTTTCCCATCCTGGCTGAAATTTGTTTTCACACTTCCAGAGCAGAATAGCGCGGTTGCTGTGGGAAATCAGTGTTCGGGACAGATTAAGAACATGACAGTGATAGTGTTCATGAGCAGAGGTCCTAAAATGCCTATGTTGAAAATTTGGTGACAATAGCCCATCAAATGACTGTGTTACAAGTGTGCATTGTGCAGTTTCCACACACCCTTGTAACTTTGATTTGTAATATTGTCAAGCCAGATTTTCAACACTGGCATTTTTTCACACCTCCTTATGAACAGTACAGCTGTCATTTTTCACGTCCTGGCCAAAATGTGTTTTCGCACTTCCAGTGCAGAATAGCACGGTCACTGAGGGAAATCAGTGTTCGGGACAGATTAAGAAAATGACAGTGACACTGTCCATGAGCAGAGGTCCTAAAATCCCTATGTTGAAAATTTGGTGACTAAACTCCATAAAATGACTGTGTTACAAGCGTGCATTGAACTGTTTCCACACACCCTTGTAACTTTGCAAATTTGTAATATTTTCACGCTACATTTTCAACACTGGCATTTTTTCACACCTCCTTATGAACAGTACAGCTGTCATTTTTCACATCCTGGCCAAAATATGTTTTTGCACTCCTGCCACAGAATAGCACAGTTGCTGTGGGAAATCAGTGTTTGGGACAGATTAAGATCGAGTGAGTGAGAGGGGGGGAGTGACCAAGCTCAACTGAGCTCTGTCGGGACTGCTGTGAATTTCTTTGTGGGCAGAAACAGGCCCCAATGCAGGAGCCCAGTACAAAAGGGCAGCCTGCAGCGCCGGAAGAAACAGAATGAGCGGGTGAGGGAGGGGGAGTGAGTGAGCTCAACGGAGCTCTGTTGGGACTGCTGCAGATTTTTTTGTGGGCAGAAAAAGGCAGCAATGCAGGCAGTGGCCCAGTACAAAAGGGCAGCCTGCAGCAGTGGGAGAAACAGAATGAGCGACTAAGAGAGGGGGAGTGAGCAAGCTCAACTGAGCTCTATTGTGCCTGGGGTGGATTTCTTTGTGGGCAGAAAAAGGCAGCAATGCAGGCAGGAGCCCAGTACAAAAGGGCAGCCTGCAGCGCCAGCAGAAACGGAATGAGCTAGTGAGAGGGGGGAGTGAGCGAGCTCAACGGAGCTCTGTCGGGACTGCTGCAGATTTCTTTGTGTGCAGAAAAGGTGCCAACAGAGGTAGGAGCCCAGTACAAAAGGGCAGCCTGCAGCACCAGGAGAAGCAGAATGAGCGCGGGAGAGAGGGAGACTGAGCAACCTCAATGGAGCTCTGTCGGGACAGCTGCAGATTTCTTTGTGGGCAGACAAAGGTGCCAACACAGACAGGAGCCCAGTACAAAAGCGCAGCCTGCATTGCCAAGAGAAACAGAATGAGCAAGTGACAGAGGGGGAGTGAGCGAGCTCAACGGAGCAAAGCAATCAACATTCAGCATTCACAAATGCTTTTTTTATATGATTCAAAACAGGATTGGTGGGAGGACAGCAAGCAGGATTTGAAGGAATATTTCCAACATATAGGGAAAGTTATAGGGAAACAAAAAAAGGATAGAAATATTGGGAATTGAGGAAAAAATGTATTTGGTTACAATCCTTACGTAATAAAGGGGACTTTGTTCCCCAGGAGAGGATATCGGAAATTAAGCAAGAAATGATTACTACACAGTATAATAGGCTGAAATCCCTGGAAAGAGAACAAAATTTTGGAACCCAGACAAAGCAAGCATTTACAAATCATTTTGAATACTGTAATAATCAGAGAAACAAAAAGGATATAAGACAACTAAAGAAACAGGATGGGACAGTAATTACAAAAAAGTAGTGAGACATTAAAGGAAATTGAACTGTACATTTCGAAAATGTTTGCAGCAGATTCTACTCTATAGGAAGAACAAATACATGAATGGTTATGGGGTATTGCACTACCATCAATCCCTGAACAATTTCTAATTTCTTTAATGTCGCCTATTACAGAAACAGAATGTTGGTCTGTCTTCTCAAATTTACAAAAGGGGAAGGCACCTGGACTAGATGGCTTACCAAATGAGTTATATTACCACATAGGCCAATTCCTTATCTCAGAATTAACATCTGTGTATAATGATTGAGTTACCCAAAATTATATACCAGAAACAATGAATATGGGCTTATTGATCCTTCTGTACAAGGCATGAGATAGGGAAAATTTGAGCAACTGGAAACCTATTACGTTATTAAATACGGATATAAAAATTCTTACAGAACTTATTAGTAATAGATTAGGAATGGTCCTCTCAGAGATAGTACTCCCAACACAGTTCTGTTCAGTGCCAGGGAGACACATTACAGATGGACTTATTTTAATAAGAGAAATTCTAGAAAGAGGGAAGTCAGAAGAAATGGCAGTTTATTTAGCCAGTTTAGATCAGGCTAAGGCCTTCAACTGCGTGGCACATGGCTATATATGGGAATGTTTACAAAAGTTTAAATTTCTGCCAACCTTTATACAGTGGATTAAAATGTGCTATGACACTGCAGTAACAGCTCCTAACATTAATGGGTGGGTAGGAGCACACTGTCAGGTAACAAGGGTAGTGTGTCAGGGTTGCCCCCTGAGCCCTATGTTGTACATTTTAACCCTAGAACCTTTATTGCAGAAAATATATCAAAAGGAGGATTTTAGAGGGCTATCTCTAGTGAAGATGTGTAGATAAAATATATAGCATATGCAGATGACTTATGTTTTGTTTTGGCAGACCTCCCCTCTAGGGAAGTGCTGGAGATGGTGCTAGAAGACTTCACTCAGGGAACTGGATCCAGAATAAACCTAAATAAAAGTAAGTGTTTACCCATAGGAAAAGACTTTGGAGTGGATATGACGGTACTGGGTATACCAGTTTTTTCCTCAAACTACAAATTATTAGGTATTTATTTTGAGCATGGGGATATGGGTTTTGAAAACTGGGAGAGATTACTTACAGAAGCACAAGAAAAAGTTGCACAATGGAACAGCGTTTCTTTCCAAAAAAAAAAGAGAGTATATATGTTAAAAACATTTTTGTTAAGTCTGTGTTTAGATTTAAGTATGGTTTTTATGCTTCCTAAACGATTGGAAACAAGAGTGTATAGTATTTTTTCAAGGAATATGGGGCAGTCGCCTAAATCCTATAAAGAGGGGCATTTTGAATTTACCTATCAAAAAAGGTGGCTTAGAGATGATAAATCCCGATTTATTTTTCTTCAGTATGTTTTTCCAATATAATATAAAACCATTTCTACAAAAGAAGGATAAGATATGGAGCCCCTGGGTATGGAATCAGGTGGACCTTTGGATAATGCAGTGGGACCTAGATAAAGCCATACAGAGACAAAAGTCTTCACAAGGACTCCCAGATTATTTACAATACTGTTTTGGGAAAGTAAAGCTTTGGGGTTTGCCTAGATCTGCGTGTCTAGCATTGTCTAGAAAAGAATTATATAGTTATATTTTGATAAAATTCTTTTTGGAAAAGATCCTTTTTAGGACAAAACTAGGAGAAGAAGTGAAACAAACGGATAAAATGCTACAAGTTAGAACGCCAATTTATATGTGGGATTTTCTTTGGCTCAGCACACATGGTAGACTGAATGTTAAGGGCAACCTGAAACATGAAGAGATGAGGAAAAGAGTTTGTCCAAGACTAAATTTTTGCACAAATCAGTTTGAGACAATGGAACATTTGTTTTTTGAATGCCCTTTTTTTTTACAGTTGGCATGGAGACACAGAGGGAGAATGTGGGTTTGAGTGTGGGAGACCATGCCAAGTAGAGAGTTGTTGCCCAAGGAGTTGTTGGTAATACAAGTCAGCAGGAGTCTGAATATGAAGAGGAAGACTTTATTACTGTATCTGTTGATACTGACACTGTGTTGCCTCAGTCCTTTGAAGAAAATATTTTGGTCTCTGTTCTTACTATAGCAACAGCTTTAGATCAGGCAGGCTGGGTAAGAAGCCCCCAGAAAAAACAACCATGGATGTCACTGGGTCCTGTCCCGGCTAGTCGATTGGGCTCACCAGTGGGTGACTCTGGGGGAGAAGCCCCCTACATATCCCAACAACATTAGTATTGACACAAAATCCTTCCTGTCACTTCCCTTCACAGGAGGATGACTTCATTCTGGAGAATGCTGCTATGGCTACCTTAATCCATGATTCCAGTGCTCCCACTCCTCAGAGTGGCTTGGATGGTGGTCAATTGAGTGACAAAACAAACCCACCTCCTTCTGAGGAGAGTCGCCCCTCAGGATCATGGGGGGGCTTGGAGTTGGCAGGTCAGGAGCCTCCACATTCTCACACATATGCGGGTTTATTTCATGCACCACCTGCTTCAGTGAAATGGAGGAATGCTGTGCGCATAAAGTATAAAGGGGGTCTGGACACTCACCGATCACATCCCTATTGGGAAAAAAACCTCATCAAACAGAGTTTGCAATTTAAGGCCAGCTAAGTATATGCACTCATTCATATGGCTAGGATACTGTGTTTGATCTTGGCTTTAAGACTGCTGGCAATTTGGAAAATTTCTGAGCGCGGTATCAGCAGGTGCGATATACACCTTTATGGTCTCCTTTTACTGTGTTCCCTTTAACAAAACCTGCCTTCAAGGTTATTACAGCACTTTTTAAAAATGAAGGTGTGTGTGAATGACATTTTACATTGGTTATAATCAAAATGCACCTTGTTGGGAAGTCCTGATCCCATAATGGATGCAGAGCAACTACGGACTGGGGATGGCAGATAAGAGTTCACCTGCCAACAGCAAATGGGACCCTTCAACATCTGCCAAGTTGTTTTCACCTCGGTCAGGAGAGAGGGTTTATTTTCTATTCTGACCAGCCTAAGTCCTGCTTTCAGTGTGGGGTTTATAGCCACTGAGGTAGTGCCTGCGACAAACTGAAATTTATTTATTTATTGAAATTGTTTCACCAGGAAAAGCACGCTGAGCAACAAACTGCTCATCTCCCGGTGTGACCTGGGGGGAAGGGGTACAGTGGAGAGGATAACACCCAGGTTATCTTACATACTGTACATTTGACAAACTACAGAAGCAAGGTTAACATTAGTACATGAACAGACATGGTAATGGTAAACTTTGTGGATACAGTCTGGGCTTGATACAGGAATATATAATACTGAGGAATATAAGTACAAGGGCTGGCTAGTACTCCCTGTGTGGGAGTATTGGTCATACAAGTGTGGGGTGTCCCTCTCCGGTGAGTTGTAACCTGTGTGGGAAAACAGGGCATTCATTCCAAGCCTGTCCATAAGCGGCTCACAACAGGCCCTCAGCTGAACAGGAGATTCAAGAGGATCAGGTGACAAGGGCACAAGAACAGCACCTGCATGCTCTAAACTTTGTTTTGCATGTGTCATTGGTTGTGGACTCAACAAGCATTCCCCTTTCTAGCCAAGAACTTGAACAAGTGGTACCGGGGGATGGACAGGGGGTACTACAGGCAGATGGGGAGGTCATGACTAGTCCAGAACTCCTACCTCCTGTACTAACTTTGACTTTGCCTACAAATGACCTTGAACATGTTTCACCAGGGTAGGTGATGCCTCCCCCCAAACAAATGGACTCAGGTGCTACCTAGAAGGAGTTCTAGGCATAAAGGGTTGAAGGAGCAACCCCCTGGGAAAACTGTGTGGCAAGACTCTATTCCTGTTGAGAATAAATTTGAGGTGTTAACTAAATGCAAGGCTTGGGGTGACAGTGATGAGGAATCTGATACCTCATCAATCGCTTCTTCTATGGCCACAGACATGGACATGGCGTCCACAGACTCTAAACTGTCCAGGAAGAAAAAAGTAAAACTAAAGAAGTCATTGAAAGGACAGATCTGAACAGGGTCTGTTGATGGTCCCCTGAAATTGCTGTGTTTTTTTTTCCTTGCATCTTTAAAAGCTAATAACATTAAAACATCCTAAGAGGTGGCATACTACATTTTCTATTTTGCAAGACTTTAAGGGCCAGATATTCAAAGGGTAGTGCCGGGCGCAAATCCGTTGCGCTGGATTAGCACCGAATTTGTGCCCGACTGCAATATTCAAAAGGACATTTAGCGTCGGCACTAGGAGTTAGCACTGACGCTAAATCATAGTGTATGCAGGGGAGGGACTGAGGGGACGGGGCCTGAATGCCTGCGCAACAGCATATTCAAAGGTATAGTGCCGCGCTACAGGCATTAGCGCAACCTGTAGCGCGGTGCTAACTACCACCAAAAAAAGGCTGGCGGTAATGCGGAGGTTCCCCATGAATCACAACCCCCTTGACCACAACACAAGAGGATGTAGCCCTGGTAGTCTAGTTATCCCGCTTCCTGACCCCGTAAATAAAATTGACATTCCCTGGTAGTCTAGAGTCTTTCAAGAGATCCCGCCCATCCAAAACAGATTCCTAGAATGGAGCCAGCGACTGGCTCAGTCCTCATCTCACCACCGATGGCCGGGCTGCTGACTGAGGTAGGGAAGCCTTCCCACCAGTCGGCGGCCGCCGTGGTGGTGAGAGGAGGGCTGAGCCGGCCGCCAGCTCCATTCTGGGAATCTGTTTTGATGGGCGGGTTGTCATGGGGGACCGCCAGTCTACCAGGGAAGACAAGTATTTTTTCTACACTGGGGTCGGGAGCGGTGCTTGGGGGAGGGAGGACCACTAGACTACCAGGGAAATACGCGATTTTATGTTGAAACCATGGTCGGGAGCGGTGCTTGGGGGGGGGACCACTGGACTACCAGGGAGTGGTAACAACACAGGTGAAAACAGGGGCCATGACAGCTGTGAAGGGCTGCCTGGCCCAGCCTGTCTTCTCAGGTCCCTATATATTGGATGGCTGCGCTGCATAGCCCAGTGACCCTACAGCTGACAACCCACCCCCATCCCCAGCAAGTTTGCCTTATGCCTGCCCCATGCATACATGTGTTTCACCTACACCTGCTGTGGGCTGCCTCTGTTGGTGTGGAGTGGGGGCATCATCCAGGGCATGTGTGGCCACTGGTAGTGTGTGTGTATATAGCTATATATATATATATATATATATATATATATATATATATGTATATGCATGTGTCTGTATTGATCTATAAGTTATAGATCGCCACGGATCTATATATCTCATTATGTACTCGCTTGCAGTGCTACATAGCTATGTTGTGGCGTACTGCTCGTACCTGCCAGTGCACAGTTCCTGCTGCTGCCAGCTTTGCACATCCATTCTGACCAACAGGGATGCTGTGGCAAGGCTGGCCTGCAGCATCCAGCCTGTACTTCCATTCCGACCAAAAGGGGAGCTTCGCCCATGCAGTAGCACCGGCAAACTGCATGGTAATGTATGCTACACAGCACTTAATGAGATGCAAATGTACTTGTTTGCCCACGGATTACCTAAGTAGGCTCATTTGCATGGGAGCTTTGAATATAGCTCCGTTTGCCCTGGGCTAACCAGTTTGCACTGGGCTAATGTGTTAGCACTGTGCAATCAGGTTAGCCCCGGGCAAACAACCTCACTTCAGCATAGCACAGTTCTGCAGTGTGGGCTTACATTGTTGTTTGCAGTCATATTCTCTCAACTGTCCCTGATTTTCAGGGACGTCCCTGAATTTACCTCAAACGTTTACTCTGTCGCTCCTACAACTTGTGTTTCCATGACCAAACAGTGGGGGTTGTAAGCATAACATAATGTCAGACATTACTGTTACAGGTGTGTTCTTCCTTAGAAAATGCATTTTATACTACACCACTTATTCTACCAGCTTCGAGTAGATACCTCCAATTTATAAGGCGTGTCCCTGATTTTAAACCTTTGTCCCTGATTGTTTTAAGCCTTGTCCCTGAGTTGTGAGGCAGGAGGTTGAGAGGTGTGTTTGCAGTAGCTGTGTGACATCTCTGTGCAATCACACACAATGTTCTCTACCTGCAACACTGGCTTGCTACAGAGCTTAATAAGCTGCAGCTGCAGTTTGCACTTCCCTGTTGCTATGTTCAGTGCTGTCTTATTCCTGGGCAATGTTTGCCCTGCTTCCTTCGCTTGTAATATTCAGCTGGTTTTGCACTGGGCTATTCGTTTTGAATATAACTATGTTTTTGCTCTGGGCACAGTTTGCTCGCCGGGCAGTGCTAATTTAGCCCCGGGACAAAGTTTTGAATATCTGGCCCTAAGTGTCATATATATTTTATTCAAGACACTCAAGTGCATACAGTTTATGATATAGCTAATGTAACCGGAGAATGGTTTGGAGGGCCCTCATTTTGGTCATTGGGAGAGGATCCATGCTTCAGTGTGGCTATTTTGCTTAATACCCCGGTATCACAGTAAATCGGCTTCTGGATCCAGTTCCAGGGAAGAGTCCTGCTGCTGGATATAGTCTACCAGCAGTAGGACTTTCACCTTATCAATATTTATGCCCCACAAACTAAGGCCTTACAGATTGAGGTTCTTAGAAGTATACGTCCATTTGTTTATACCACTAAAACGGTGGTTTCTGGTAGGGATTTTAATTGCATATTGGCAATGAAAGACAAGATGGGGAAAACAAAAAAATTGTATAATGATTCAAATTTTCTAAATAAATTAGTGACTGGTACAAAGCTTAAAGATGAATCAGTGGGGGAATACAACCTTGAAGCCATACTTTTTATAAAGGGATACTATGCTCCCAGATAGATTTCTTTTTTGTATCACAATGGGTGGTGTGACGGGGTATAAGGTGACATCTATAGAAACCACTGACCATGGCTTGCTCACCTTGAATATTGGAGCAGTATTTAATAAGCCTGTTACCCACCATATGTGGTGTTTTAATGTTTCCCTACTGGAAAATCAGCCTATATGATGGCACTCCAGGAACTGGTGGAGGACAGACACTCAGTGTACATTTTATACGACACTTCAGTACAATGGTGGGTGGACACAAAATTTGATTTGAAAGCCTTGTTTCGGATGTGGGCAAAGCATCAAAATATGTTCGCTATTTAGAGCTTTGGCGACACCTACAGTTTCTCATTTCCAGGTCTTTTGAAACTGGATTTGATTATCGGGAACAGATTACAAATATTAAGAAAGAAATGAGTGAGGTCCAGTATGATCAGGCAGCCTCTTTAGAGGTGGAACAAAAATATGGGACAAAGGGTGATAAGGAACAAGTGAATCCTTATGATAATTGTAGAGACTGTATTGAGATGAAATATATGTCCCACTTGAAAAGACTGGACTGTTCCATCACATCACATAATTTGGAGATGGCTAACATTGTATACTACCATACGGTGTCCCTGTTTTCCAAAAAAGAGGGTACCTAGAGGGAACATCCAGGTTTCTATCTGATCTTTAAATCCCGAAGTTGCCACAGGAGATCATGGAGGGTTTGGTTGCCCCTATAACGGCAGGGGAAATTCAAAGGACAATAATGGCATGTAAAGGAGGTACAGCCCCAAGACCAGATGGTATACCCATAGAGCTTTTTAAAAAATTGGTGGATGATCTGGTTGATTTGTTAGTTTTACTTTTTAATGATATTGTGCAAGGAAAAGCTGATATACTGACGTAAATCTCTGAAAGCTTCTTGATCTATCTCTTTAAGGGGGACAAGATGGACTTATTAGAGACCTATAAGTCTACTAAATGCAGACTGGAAAATATTATGCAAAATTTTGGGTAACAGGTCGCAGGATGCGGCTCAAGTATTTATTGCACCTACTCAAATGTGTGCAGTCCTGAAGTGCTCTGCGCAAGACAATTTATTTTTACTGAGAGAAGTTTGTGCATGGCCAGATGCTCAGGAGTTTGTTTTTGGTTTTAGTTTAGACCAGGCAAAGGCTTATGATGGTGTAAACCATGAGTTTTTGTTCTCTGTCCTATTACAGTGTGATATACCACCTCTCTTTGTAGAGTGGATTAGATGCGTTAATACAGGTATTGTTACTAGACCAGTAGTCAGTGGTCTTCCGGGAGCTGCGGTTCCATTAAACAAAGGGGTAAGACAGGGATGTCTGCTGAGCCCCCTGTTATATGTGTCTAATATCGACCCACTCCTTTGAAAGCTGGAGCAGTGTCTGGAGATAGAGTATGTGGGAGGCCGCATGTAATGTTTCCATGTGCTATGGCCTATGTGAATGATGTCTGTTTAATGGTTGCTAATGAACAATCTACCTTAGAAGTTTTCAACATAATTACTGCCTTTTCTAAAAGTTCAGGTGCCACTCTAAATAAAGCAAAAAGTCAGTGTCTGGTATTAAACTGGAATCAATCAGATCCACAGGGAATGCTGGAAAGAATTAAAGCTGGCTGTGGTCCAGTCAGGGATTTGGGGATTTTGTTTGGGAATGGTAACTTGGCTGTACAAAACTGGGAAGAAGTTCTTAACATAGCAGAAACAAAGGTTGAGAAATGGAAAAGTTGGCCTATGACAAAAAAAGAAAAGAGTGTTTTGGACTAAAACATTTATCTTGCCAATCTTATTATATGTGAGTTATGTGTTTCGTTTACTTATCAAATTAGAAACAAAGATGTATCATATCTTTTTTAGGTGTTTATAGGGTAGTAGACTGAACCCTATAAAAAGAGCAGACACATATAGGCCTATTAAGTTGGGTGGTCTTACTATGTTAAACCCGGTCGTTTTTTCTTTGCTATTATTGTATATGCTAACTTTTTCCAAGTTATCCAGCAACTGCAGAAAGCCTAGATCTTGTTATTTCAGGACAGATGTCAGTTTTTCTTTCTGTGATGGGAGACAAGATGTTGGGGTGTCTTCCATCATTTGCCGAATGGGGTGGAGGACAATTTGGTGTCCAATTTTCAGAAAATGAGAAGATGGAACATCTTTATTGATTTTGTTTCATATCATCAGAGGAAAGCATTTTATAAACATTTAGTACAAACAAAATTTAATAGTGATTCTTGTTTTAAATGCCCACCAGAGATACCTGAAAAATGTTTATTGGCTCAGATTTTGGAACAGAGGGTGCAGCCTAAAATGTGGTACATGGTGTGGCTAAGTTGCCCTGAGAAATTGAACATGAGGAATATGCATTATCATAAATCTATGGATGAGAGATATTGTTTGAGAGCAGAATGTAGTGGTCAAGAAGAAACTATGTTACATCTATTTTTACAATGTCCATATATTTTAGAATTATGGCCAACATTAGCACGGCAATGGAAGATATCTGCATTCCAGAAAATGACACATGAGGTGTTGGTATATGGGGTATTTCAGGATGGGTGGCACAGATTTTATCCTGGTACATTAAGAACTGTGTTAATATGCATGAAGTGGTGCATCTGGCAGGTACGGTGCCAATATTGCTTACAGCAAAAATACATTTCTGTTGATAGTCTCATACGTATGATAAATATGGAGGTTCATGGGTTATTTCAAATGGATGCGAAGGTATTACCTGGTAAAGTGCTGCAGACATGGTGGAGACACTTTCCATGGTTGCCTCCTTAAAGGAATATAAGACACATGGGTGGAAATGAGGTTCGGGGAATGTCAAAAGATAATTCTGCATAGTAAGTATGTTTTTTTCATTTCTTTGCCTGTTGATTAAGGCATGTTATTAATTTCTGCATGTTTGGTCTGTAACTATTTTGTTTCATGGTGCATGGTTTCATAAGTATGCTCCTTACTCATTTAGTGTGTGGGGTTGTTTGGTTTTTATTTGTTTCTTTTGGTGAGTTTGAATATTTCTCTGGAATAACTTATGGGGGTATGATGATAATGCTTATTTGATTTGTTTATTCTGCTTGATTTTTTTTCCCCTGTGTGAATTGACACTGTTTATACATGGGTGATTTTGAAGTTATGATAACAATTCCCCTACTCTTTAATGGGGGAGTCAATTTCTTCTGTTTTTTTTCCTTTTTTGCTGAATTTGAATATTTCTTTAGGAAAAAAAATACTGGGGGTATGCTGACAATACTTATTTGCTTTCTTTTAATGATTGATTTGTATTTATTTTTGTGTACATTAACACTGCTTATCAGTTTTTGGTTTTCATGTTTAACACTAATTCCCCTACTCTTATCGAGAAGTACCATGGGATCTTTAATGCCCACCAGGACAACCCCCAGAACAGGCAGATGGAACCACGGTTTAATGTCTCATCCAAAAGATGGCACCTCAGGAGTGCACCCCCCCCCCGGATGCACTACAGTGTCAGTATTGGGATTTATCCCGCATTCCCATTGTGGGGCTAGAACCCACCACTTTCCGACCTTCAAGCCTCAGAGGTGAGTGTGCTACCTGCTGAGCTACTGATACTATTATATAAGGCTGTTCCTGTGCTTGTCTGAGCAAATACAAGTTCTGAATCCTTAAAACTGATCTTTTTGACTCAGAATTGTTCACTTGTTCTGGTGTACCTAGTGCATCTAGAGTGTATTTTTTGGTTCTGTTTTGAAGATTATTCAGCTTGATGAAGTGGTGTTTGTTTTGTCTATAAAGAGGTAGTACCATGGGGGAAGGGAGGTGTAGGCAGCCAGGCCGCCCTACAGAGTCTGTAGTTTTTGGCAGAGCAGTGGATTTGTCTTATTTTCATCAGTCTTTCTTCTTCATTACTTTTTGTCTGTATTCTGTAATTTCCATTTTATTTAGAGACTTAAGTGTTGTGTGTTAAATGAAATATTTGATCAGTCTCTTCCTATATTAGTTTTGGTTTATTTCTTAAAGTGACAGTGCTGTGATGCTGCAGAGTACTTAGTTGTTATCCCTGCTGTGTTATAAAAATAAATTATATATATGGGGGAGGTATTTTCATCTCTGTTGTTTCAGACAGCACTGCTGATCCCTCGGGAGAAGTGTTGTCTGCTGCTGTTTAGTTTTACTGCAGGCTGTTTGTAATTTTGTTATCCATTCCATAATATCATTAAAATATTACGTGTATAAAAGGATGACTGAGAAGAGATGCTCTGCTAATGGAAGAGGTGCCAGGGAGGTGTCAAAGATGTCAAGAAGTTCAATGGGGCCAAAAGGTTTTGCTGCACCTACTATAGCTAAACTAAGTATGTCTGTAGCAGCATCTTCTGTGGCAGCACTGATATGTAGAAGATAGATAGATATGTTTATTTTTATACAGGATATTTCATATCATTAGGAATACAATCCCTGTTTATAAGACAATCCTGTTAAAAATGTTTCAAAATTACAAAAAAGCTTACGGAAAAAACAAAACAAAGAAAATACAAAATATCATGCACATCACATTTACATGCTTTAATCTATGTACAAATATACAATTTATAGGTGCCATTAGTTACAAAGCATGATTTAACAGTTGCATACCATTTTATAGCAATTTTTCAAGTCAGTAACAAAGTTTTTATGAGATGTAGTTGTACGCATGTTAAAGCAAAGATTGTTCCAGGGTGAAGCTGCCAGGAAACATAAGGTTTTGGTTCCATATTTAGTCTTATGTTTATCTGGGTATATTTTATTGATGTGAACAGATCTAGTTAATACACGTATAGTCACTACGTCTTCACCAAAAATAACTCTTGAAATACAGTGTTCTGGTTGTTGTAATAAGAATTTATGAAGGAGCTATGTCCAAGTTATGTTGTTTCTTATTTCAAGTGATTGCCATCCCAGTCTTTTTAACATCTCACAAGGATGAGTTTTAAAACTACATCTCAGTAAAAACCTTGCCATTTTATACTATATCTTGTCCAATTTGTCCAACATCCTCTTATTTGCCACTCTGTATATTAGATTTCCATATTTGACTGTTGGTAAAATCATTTGTTCCATTATTGTTTTTCATGCCTGTTTATTTGGCATTTAGTGGTGTGCCTAAGGGTTCCTATCTGTCTTTGAAATCAATGTGGCAATGTGTTCAGTAAATGTTACCTCAACATCAAAAACTATACACAGATAACAATATTCAGTTACTTGTTCAATCTGTTCCAACTTGTTTATTTGAATATTTAGTTTAGGCTGTTTTTTTGCTTCAAAGTGTAGCACCTTTGTTTTCTTTGTATTTCTCTGAAGCCTTGACCTGGTGAACCACTCCCTTATTCTGTCAAAGTCTATTTGCAATTTGCTTTCTAAGTCCAGCTGACTCTACCCAGTAGCTATTAGTGTCGTATCCTCTGTGTATAGTCTTATTTTTGAATGTAGCACTACCTGCAGAAGATCATTGCTGAACAGCAAAAACAACAGAGGTCCTAAGATAGATCCCTGTGGGACTCCCCAGATTACATTTTTACTATGGGAAAGGGTCTGGGATACCGACACCCTCTGGGACTGATCTGTCAAGTAGAACTTGATCCAGTCCCAGGGACGATAATCTATCCCCAGCACCTTGATTTTCTTTAACAGTAGGGAGTTATCCACCAGGTCAAGAGCCTTCCATAAGTCTACAAAGAGGACAACAGTTTCCAGCCTAACATCCAGAGAAGTTGACACCACGTCATTAAATTCTACTAAAGCCTTTGTAGTGGAGTGTCCTCCCCTGAAACCTGACTGGAAAGGTGTCAACAATCTGTATTTTTCCAGATAATCTGTTAACTGTGAATGTACATGCTTCTCAAGCTATTTAGACAGTGTTGACAATAGCGTTATTGGTCCATAGTTTCCTGGGTCCTGGGTATCCCCTCCCTTGAAAATAGGTACAACCTTGCATTGTTTCCACAATGTTGGAAAGAAGCCTGTACATAAACACCAGTTAAATACATAAGTAACTGTTGGTGATATGTAATCTGCAGCCATTTGCAAAAACTTTCCCTCCACTTCATTTAACCCAGGAGTTTCATATATATTAATTTTTCTTAGGCGTTTCTCTACTTCAGATATGCATGGATTAATAATGTCGCAAGTCATTATGCCACATGGCTAAATCGTGCTGCCAGTACAGCGCAATATATGCTATGCGGCATAATTATTTTTTCTGTGGGGGGCTGTGCCCCCTGGACCTCCCCCACTAAAGATTCTTAACTCCGAGGGAGGGTCCAACTTGGGGAGTGCACAAACTCTTAAAAAAAATAAAATTTCTGGGACCAGAAATCAAACCTGGTCCCAGGCACAGTGCCTGGGTTCTTGCTGCTGTGGCTCTGTCCAGTGAGCCATGGCAGCTGCTCAGTGGAACCCATTCCCAGCAGTGGTCTTATCCTCTGCCTGGGAGTGTGTGAATGGTGCAATACCGCGTATAGCAGTATACGCAGTACTGTACCATTCGCTGCCCTAGACAGCGCTATTTCGGGTTAGTTATAATGTCATATGCTAGTAAGCGTATGGCATTATGACCCGGTACACCTCAGGCACACTCAACATTTTGAAATGAAAATGGGGGACCATTTTTGTTGTTTTCCACATTATTTGTTACCTGATTATTTGTACTATCAGTAATCTCCAGACCTGGCAAATTAACAAAATAGTCATTTAACACATTTGATATTTCAAATCATTCTTTCATGAATTTTCCATCATATACCATCTGCATGCTCTTTTGTGATCCCTCCTTACTCAGGCTGGTTAAATTGTTTACAGTCTGCAAAATTTTTCTGGGATCTTTATTATTCTCTATTTTGGATCTACAATACTTAGCCTTTGCTTGTTTTATTTATTTCTTACATGAATTTCTCTTTGTTTTAAAGTTTTCCCAGTCTTTTCTCTGTTTTGTTTTTTAGCAATACGCCAAAGTCTGTTAATTTATCCTAAAGATTTTTAGCAATTTTTCATTGATCCAAGGGACTTCAGCTCTTCATTTAGTAGTTTTACATCTTGGAGCATGTCTATCACACATTGTCTTGAAAGTCTCCAAGAAATATTTAACTATTAAGTCAAGGTCAGGAATTAGTTTACACCTTTCCCAGTTTTCTTGCTCCATGTCAAAATTAATATTTTCTACAGAAAAGAGCTGCATATCCCTTATCCACTAGACATTTTGTAGTTTTTGGGGACTTTTTACAGACTATCTTTGCCCAGGCTGTAAAGGAGTAGTTGGCAGCAATGGTGGAGTTAGTGTTGCCAACTTTTTTCCTACTATGTAGTAGTAGTAGTAGTAGTAAATTTTATTTATACAGAGTTTACACCATTAGGGCTATGAATACCCTTTTCACAGGGTGCATCTGTTTGTTACAAAAGGACATAGATACATAATCAAATACCTAAACAATACATAAGCAATGGAGGAATATGACATAAATACTTACAATGTAACATTAAAACAAACAATGTCGGAGTAAACACTGTACCATTCATTTACCTATTGCACTCACAGCAAAAAGTTAATTCCTGCTGCATTGCAGTTTTAAAAGTGGTTTGTGACATTTCCAAACTTCTAAGATGTTGAGGAAGCACGTTTCAACTGTTTGCAACCTTATACTGAAATGTTTGTTTGCTAAAGTTATTTGTGATCTTAGGCAGTATTAGGTCCCTAGACCCTTTTTTTCTCAGATTTAGACCATGTTTTGGTCTTTGCAGCTTCCCTATTAAGCCATGTAATATATTGTTTTTAAGTATTCCCCACACATGGACGTTCCATATACATTTCCTTCTTAAATCAAGTGGACTCCATCCTAATATATTATACATTGTACAATGATGGGTTTTGTATGCATACGTTAGTATAAACCTTGCCAGTTTATTATTAATCAAATCAAGCTTCACCAGTTGCTGTTGCTGAGCGTGCCAATAAATATGGCTCCCATAATCTATGACTGGCAGGATCAACTGGTTTACCACTGAAGTACAGACATGCTTGGTTGTGCAATTTGAAATCTGTCTCACTGCCCCAATCCATGCATTTATTTTCCTTGTCAATTTCTTAATATGCTGATCAGATTTTAACTGCTGATCAAAATAAGCCCCTAAATATTTGTACACAATGGTTTGAGTTAGTATAGCTCATTCTTTTGTTTTTACCTTAAGTTTATAACCCATTTTGTCATTATTTTTTATTGTTTGTAATGAGCCAAAGAACATGTTTTTTTTTGTGTTATTAATGACCAGACCCAAAGAAGTAAAGCACTTCTGCATCACTAAAAAGTTAATTTGTAATTTGTCTTCTCCCTCCCTCCCCAGGGTAACCACCATCAGCAACAAGGACTGTACCATCGGCATATAGCCAAATACAGGAGTGCCTCATATGTTTGGGTAGGCCATTTATATAAATAATGAACAACATGGTGGCCAGGATTGATCCCTGGGGTACCCCTCGAGTCATAGGTAATATTTTAGATTGCGGCTCATTTACTGCAACTATATGTATCTTTTCAACCAGATATGAGCCGAACCATCAGGATGGTTCATCGACCACTCCCATTTCTATAAGGCTGTCCAATAGGATTTTATGGTCCACTAAATTAAATGCTTTTGACAGGTCCATGTACACTGTGCCCATGGACCTCTCAGCCCCCAAAGAAGTAGCAACCAGATCTAAGAAGTCCATGAGCATGGTGGCCATTGACCTGCCCCTCCTAAAGCCAGTCATATCTATGTCATCCATGCTGGTCAGGGCTGAGGGAGGTGGTGACAAGCGGAGCAGTGCAACATGAGTGGCAAAACCTCAGGCTTAGGCGCAGCGGTCAAGGAGGGGGTCGTTGTGGGTATCCCTGGGACTGCTGGTGGTGCTCGTGCTGACCCTGATGCTGACGAGAGACTAATAAAGGGGTGGAACTGGAGTATGAGTCAGAGGAGGGAGATCTTGAGCTGTCCAGAATTATGGAATGTAAAAACTGTTACTGAGGCATGAGAACATGAAGAATGCGATGTTGATGACACATTCAGGAGAAGGAAGGTATTCACGGTTGTGGGGATGATGTAGAAATAGATCCCCCTATGGGAGCCTGGAAAGGAAAAGAAAAAGAGTTGTGCTGATAAGAGGGTTAGTCCAGTTCCTAGATCTGTGCTTTCCAGTCCAAATACCAAAGCTCCCCAATTCTACACCTGTTTTTCCTCCAAGTGGTAAGCCCATTTCACCAAGTGGCTCAAAAGTCCAGCTGAAGTTTGCAAAGCATCACACAAAACAGCAGCTGCTCTAACTGCTATCACCCATCCCCTTCCCTGTCCCATGTCAAATCAAGGAGCACTAAAACCCTAGTTTATGATTTCTATATACTTGACCCTGATGATGAAATAATCACCACACACACCTAAAGTCACATGACTTATGCTGGACTCAATGGCAGAAACAATCAGGTGTGGAGAAATCCTTATTATCAGCATTAGCCAAGGCAGTCAGAAGTGGTGTGGAAATACCCTAGGTGGAGGGATGGGTGGATGAGGAGGAATACAGAGGGGAGGAGGAATCTGTGAGACTGGCTGCCTAGTAGTAGTAACCATAGCACCAGGGAGTTGCACCAACAATGATGCCAATGCAGAAAACGAAATAAAAATCACTAGTATCCTAAGAACACCAAGTGTTCAGCCCCAGGAGGAGTCACATTTTGCACCACTGACAATGCCACCATGATGAGTCCTCCTGTTTGGTAGTCTCACATCAAGAAAGGTCCTGCTTACACAGCAAACCATGTTTGAGAATCATTCAAAATACCCACCAAATCATGCCAGTTCATGAGAACTAAATGCAACACCAGCTGAAATGCTGGCAAGGAAGAGTGTCAGTGGATCACTCACGGGTCAGAAAAAGTTAGCATTACTCCTGACAGAGACTGGTGAGTAGCTTCATCCCCATTCACTCAAGGTGGGTTTCAATGCTAGTGATTATGGCTTTGGTGTAGTGAAATGAGTCCATGATAGTGTTTTTTTCAGGGTGCCATGCCTGGCATGCTGCGTGTATGGACCTTACGTTCCCAGGCATTAGGTCGCAGATAAAACCTTGCAGTCAATAGGTCGCGAGGACAAAATATAGTTACAACAATTGTCGCCGCTATTGAAAGGAGCCGGACATTTAGTGTTATGTGTTTATTCCTACTGGACAAAAGGTCATCTCTCCGGTGGTAGAATGCTTCAGTTGCAGCCGTTACTCCACAATGTGTGCCTTGATTGATGACGTACAATACTTGAACAGTACAGTTGAAACTGACTTGAGGAAATGAGGAAAATTGTTACAAAATACTTTATTTGATTAAAAAAACTTCATTTAAAAGCATTTAAAATCATCCTAAAATAATTAAAAGCACAAAATTCCTAAAGGGAAAGCTGTGTGCAAATTTACCAATGCGCATAAATCACATAAAGGGGAAAGTAGTGTGCAAATGTAGCAATGTGCAAAATCATTAGGCAACATTTATTTCTATTACAGCAGCAATGTCAAGCAGATATTGTTTGGGTTGTCTGTTTGCAAAGTCTTGACATATTGCCTTAAAAACTTTGTTTATCCTGCAGTATTTACTATTTTTATGGGGTTGCTGTTGCCCCAGTTCTTCTTGTCATTTTTGAAGTGCCACTGCATGCTGTTCCTGCCGAGGCTTGAGAGCCAGCTTTGCTCGTGTAGGATCGCTCACGCACATGGTTTGTGAAAAAGCACTATGCCATGCTTCAATGGCATTGTTGCTCCTCGGTAGTTCATTTATGACCCTCGAATGCTGGTTCCAAAATCCAATAGGAAAATGAGGCTGTCTCCTGTTTTTTCTGTTTCTTGACAGCCTACCAATACATGTGTCCTCAAAATAGTCAAACAAACATTGCAGGTCTGCATACTCTTCATCATCCTGTAGTAACTCGAAGCAGTTCTCTACCATATCTTCTGGCACAAATGCTAATCCGAGCAGACATCAGACTTTGTGTGCAAAGTTCTCATCCATCCCATACCGTTGTTGTAACCCCTCCTGTTGGACTCTCCGCCAAATTGCTTGCCCAAGATGGAAATTACAACCTGCAAGCTCTGCTGTGGGTACCATCTGTCACAATACATTTATGGCTGCAATTTCAAAGTCAGTCTTAACTGTGTCAGGACTAATTTTGTCACCTAGCAGTTCTTTAAGGTCGCCAAAGAATTTTTTATAAATTATTTCACTACGACCAGGTAAAAGTGCGTAAACACATGGTCTGTTAATGCCCTGCACTAGGGCATGCACAGTATACATCTGATCATCTTCTATGGGAGCAACACTAAATGTGTCACAGAACCAATGTGGCTGGTCATTAAATATTTTTAGGTCACTGTCACTAGCAAAGATTAAGATGTCATCTTCATTAATTCGTGAAAATGGTTCATTACTGACTGTATTGCGGTACTGTTCAAGATCATTGCCACTTGGGCCACCATGTTGCCTGTGTCTCCTGACATCACGACATAGTGTTTCCATAGTTGGCAACAAATGCGCATGTCTAATAGCCACATCTTGGAGTGCCTGATGCACAATATTATGTGTTGATTCCTCCGACTCACAGGCTTTCCGTTTCATGCTAGCTTGGACATTTATTACTTCAACACGACCATGCTGAGCTGCATGGTTGTGGTCGGTGGGCTCCTTAGAAATACTTTCACCAGTGCTGTGCATTTGCACTCTGCAGGTTCTAAGCTCGCATCGCCATATAGTTTTTCCACCACTACAATCCTTTTCTTTAGTGTAAAGACAGTTTTTGAAGCACAGTTTCTGCTTCCCCTTTTGAGATAAAACAAATTCCATGACTCAAAGCACAAAATGTGAATGGGTACATCCTGTTACATTCACCTTTTTTATAGCCATGTACTGCTTAAATCAAGCACATACTGCTTGAGGTAATTGACATTGAATGGTGCCTCTGGTACAGCACACTTACAGTGCTTCTGATGTCATCATCAACTAGAGGATACTATGCGGAATGAATGAAAGTTGAATGCAAGTTGAAAGAAGGAACAGAACAGTTGAAGGTAACAATTATAACTTTACAGGGCATAAAGGAGTTTAAACATTATGAGAGAGAGAGCAGTTTGTTTTCTGAAGCAGGACTTGTGCAGTAATAAACTTGTGAAGGAAAAGTAAGAAAGGTCGTTGTTCAGATGTCGCAAACATTTTGTCACCGGTTCTACAATTTGACCGCGAGCAGTATACCGGTGACATTAGTGAGAATCGGCATTACGCCCACAACAGCTTGTCCGCGGCAACTAATTTGGTGACTAAATGTCCGTATGCTGGCATGCTGTCTTAATCGTGTTATTCAGGAGTTTCTAATCTATCAAGATAATAAGGCAATGGTGACTGTGGCCCATCACATCTGTGACCACCTTGCCCATTCTGGAAAGGCCTGTGACCAGCTGCGGCATCTGAAGATACAGAATAAAATGCCTTTGCACCATATAAAGCTGGAAGTCATGACAAAATGGAACTCATCACTGTGCAGCTCTTGCACGAACAGTATAAAGCCATTTTGGGGTATCTCTTTCTACACACAAGTCATGACAGTGCCAGACTATCCACGTCTTTGACAACAGGCCAGTGGTAACCAATAGATTGCCTGGTCAAGATTCTCAGGCCACTAAAGCGTGCAACACAGGCAGTGAGTGGCGATACCACTTTATAGGTGCTGAGGCAGAATATGTTAAATGTACAGCAGGGTAGAAGGTAGGTGGTGATTCTGGAAGTTGTGTCTTGATGAAACACATG
Organism: Neoceratodus forsteri; assembly: GCA_016271365.2. NCBI lineage: Eukaryota > Metazoa > Chordata > Ceratodontiformes > Ceratodontidae > Neoceratodus > Neoceratodus forsteri. Next base: position 636,508,202 of record CM057450.1, on the reverse strand, counting down.
CTCCATGTGTTGGGACTGCAACATCCATATTTCCAGTATTCTGCAGTGTGCAGATATTGGGATTGCCACCCTGCTGAACCCATGTTATAAGTGTGGTCTTGCATTATTCATTGAAGGCAGCCAAGATCAGGCACAAAATTGGACCAATCTGTTAATAAGATGGGTACATGGGGCACATACACTAAAAATCCAGTTATCACTCCCTGTTAGTCTTACCACCTTCAATGCCAAGGCTGTTAAGGAGCTATGCAGCTGTTTCCAGCATGTTTACCGTGCTATGGTACCTACTGCTTACCTGCCCACTACATCTCCACCAACCCAGCCCCTTGATTGTCTCCACCTATACCCCCCTTTTTTCTGCTAATCCACTACCTTTCTTATCCTCAGACTCCTAACATATATGTCCCCAGCCCATGTACCATAGCACCCCTCCTAGAACAGTTGCAGTCCTGTACCCCTTCCCTCCATATCTGCCCCTTAAGTTTGTATATGTCCTGACCAATGATATGCCGTGCTGTTTGAAAATGTTTTAATATGCTTGCTGTTTCAGAATGTTTTAATTCCCTTTCTCATACCATTCTCCCTAACCTTGTTAACCCTATACCTGAAATACTTGTTATTGCTCTGTGTATTTTTTTCTATTTCTGTATAATTATGTATATTTATTATCTGTACATAAAAGTGTTATTCTTGACCTTGTGTAACGCAGGTCCACCTTGTAAATGAGTCTGCTCAATGGTATTCACCTGGATAAATAAAGACTTGATTGATTGATTGATCAAAGGCACAAACTGAACTGAAGGGACCGAGAGTTGCTATCACCTCACATGGGAAACAAGATGAAAATCTTCAAAGGGAAAGGAGAAAATCCCAACCAGTCTGCTTTGCCATACCAGTTTGGACTGGAGGATGTGGAGGAAAATGAGGGGAAGGAGGCAGATAAGGCAGCATGACTGCATGCAGCACAGTTCATGGTGGATGCATATTTGGCAGACCATAGGCACCTTAGCATCAAAGATGATCCCATTCTATGCTGGAGTGGCAAGCTCGTTGACTGGCCAGCACTTACCTTAGTAGCTATAAAATATGTGAGCTGTCCACCCTCAAGTGTAAGTGCTGATTGTGTCTTCAGTTCAGCAGGGGCCATAGCAAGGGACATGTGCACCAGTTTGTCACCAAAAAATGTTGGCATGCTAGCATTTATTAAAATGAAGGTGGAACATATTCCACAGAATGTAATGCTGTCTCAGACTCTACCACATAAAGCTAGCAGTGGTGATGAAGATGATGATGACAAACATGATGTTGGTAGCATTAGCAAATTGCCAGCTAGTGTGGTGGATGAAACCCTCATGGAGAAAGCATAACTCCAGTCTGGAAGACTGTGAGGGTTGCTTACTAGATGAGGAAGCTTAAAGTTCTGTACGTAGTCCTCTTCCCCCTGAGTTGACTCTAAAGTCTACATTTTTTTTCTCTTGCCCTTCTTAGGTCTATTGTCCTGCTCCCTCCTACTTCACCAAGAAAGACTCCTCCAACTCCTTTGTCTGGAGCACCATCATGCCATTTCATGGCATTGCCATCACCAGTGTGATGGCAAGTATCCTTTCGGAAGTTCCTTTTCTTTTACTTTTTATTTCACTTTCCTTTCACAGGTGCAACATGACAGGAGTGGACTAGAGTCTAAATAATTTCTCTGTTGTGTTCACAGGTCTCTTCCTCTGTCCTGAATGCCTCCTTCTCCTCCAGCAAACAAGCCACCACCATCTTCTCCATCAGCTTGTGGACATGGAGAATGGTACAGCACAAACATCACCAAAGTAATACTACCACAGTTAATATTGTACATCCTCATCAGATGCAAAGTAACAAATACAGCAGATACTACTCAGCATCAGCACACAGCAGAACAACTCCTTAAAACCTGCAGGCTCCATCCTGCCTTCTGTTCTGCCTACCTCTGCTAATTAGACTATATCATTACTACAGGCAACAACCTCTTTTCTGGGACTTGAGAAACATTCAGGAAAGGATAAATTAATATTGTGGATTTTCTGTGTACTATGCTGCTTTACAAGATGTGCTGTGAAGGAAGACTGACAGACTCAGTACAGGAGGAAGACTGACAGTGCAACAGAAGCATATAGCAGCAACATATTGTTTTCCACATATTAGCATCATCATTCAAAACTATCCTCTGTCTCCCAAAAATCCATGAAGAAAAACTTTCACATTTTGAAACATAAAACTTTCTGTGCTGAACATAACACTACTTTTTGATTTTCTCACAGGTTGTTTAAATAGTCAGCATGAGTCACTTTCTGGTTGTAAGCACACGCTGAGCCAAAGGCACCAAAGGTAGGGCTGCAGAAGATTGGACGCTCCATGTGCCAAAGAAGAGCACTGGGGTCAGGCTTCCTGGCCCCTGCCACCAGATTTGTGGGTCCGGGGAAGTAGAAAATGTTACATGTGGCAGGATTCACATGGATATAGTGCTCCCAGGACTGAAGAAATGTCAGGTTCTTTGTCCACTGACCCTCTCCCGCTCTGATCCTCATTGATGTAAATGAGAAATCCCTTGCAGCCTAATGGTAGCCCCCTCCCACCCAATTTCCATTTGAGTATAAGGTACATCCCAGGCAGTCCAGTGGTAACCCCCTTGCCCTGATCCCCATTAATGGATAAAATATATCCCTGGTAGTCTAGCAGTAACCCCTTCCTGACTCAGTCTCTGTTAATATATAAGGTATCTCACTGGTAGTCCAGTGGTATCCCCTCCTGCCCCAATATCCATTGATGTAAATGAGAAATCTGTGGCAGTCTAGTGGTATCATCCCTTCTGCCCTGACTCACGTTGATGTATGAAATGAATCTGTGATAGTTCACTGGCCCCTCCCAATAGCAGATTAGCAGCACCCATTCCTCAAAGTACCCCCCGTCCCCACAAAACAAGATAAACCCCACTCCTCCAACCTTTCAGCACCCAACCACATCAGCTGGCTCCAACTCACCTGAAGACACCTGTCTGTGACAGTGGGCAGAGAAGAGGAAGACAGCTAGCAAAGCCCTTCCTTTCCCCACATAGGCTGGTTGCTTCCTGAATAAATGGAATGGAGCCTGCTTGTAGCATACTATATGCATGGGACTGAGCCCACTTGTATAGTGCTGTATGCACATGCATAGTCCAGTTCATTCAGATGGCAGTTGGCCAAGGTGGTGAGAGGAGGATCTGTACCAGTTGTCCTACTCTATGCCCACCGATGGCAACAAATGGCTTATGGTGAGTTGGGTGCCAGACAGGGTGGGGTGCTGTATGGGTGTGGGAGGAGGATTTGTCTTTTTTTGCAGGGTTGGGGAAGGAGGGAGGAGACTTTGATAAATGGGTGCTGCTAAGCAGCTACCCAGAGGGGGGGGAAAGGCCAATGAACTACATGGGGTTTATCTTATACATCAATAGGGGTTGAGGCAGGAGGGGTGGTACTGCTGGACTGCCAGGGATGTACCTTATACTGCAACAGAAGAATTCTTATTTGTCTGCTGACAAATTCTATGTTTCTGCATTCATTTACATCAACAGGGATCAGGGTGGTATGGGGGTACCAGACTGCTAGGGATTTCTCATTTACATCAACGAGGATCAGGATGGGAGGAGGATATTACTAGACTGCTAGAGATTTCTATTTTACATCAGTGGGGATCAATGCGGGATGGGGTACTACTAGAATTCCATGGATTTATCTTATACATCAGTGGGGATCAGGAGGAAGGTGGGACATTTTTTACGTCAATGTCTAGCTTCAATGTTGCTGGGGGCAGTACTGTTTTGGAAGATGTAAATATCGTTGACTTTTAGCACTTGCAAAATTCTCTCAGTATACCTCTGTGCCCTGTATGCAAGGGGGGCTCATTTGCATAGGTGGAGTGGTGTATTTAAAGCAATTGCAGTATCCACTTGGCACCATACCGTTGGGATGCACTATGTCCAGACAACATAGCACTATTCCTGTTAGCACCATGCTAACCTTCTAAATATGGGGGCCTCAGTCTTTTGTAGATTTGATTTCTTTTAGATACCTGTTGTGGAGGCTTCTATATAGTTGCAAATTGTTGGGTGAAGTTGTACATAAAGCTTTCTTTCATGCTGTGTCCCACATTTTCAACAATTAAAACAGTGAAGCAGGATACAAGATAGATAGGCAGACGGACGGACAGACAGATAGCTAGATACAGAGAGACCGATTGATTGATTCTATAATAACAGGACCAGGGACAGAATACTTTTTTATTTATTTAGTTTTTGTTGACCGGGTAAGTGCACTAGACAAATCCTGCCTATTTTCAGGCCGACCAAAGGAGGGATACAGATGAATGCCAACTGACCTTAGACACAGATTAAGCTGTTGGTGGTATTTTTAGTGAATGAGGGAAATTTGGCCAGGACAAGGGAAATTCTCACTCTTTTCTGATAAGTGCCATGGGATCTTTAACATCCACCTGAACTACCACCAATTCAAGCAGATGGGCCCTCGGTTTAACGTCTCATCCGAAAGACGGCACCTCAGAAATGCAGCACCCCTCTCATGCTGCATTACAGTGTCAGTACTGGGATATTAACCCAAGTGCCAGATGTGGGAACTGAACCCATGGCCCTCTGATCTCCCAGCCTCAGAGGCGAGTGTGCTACCTATGGAGCCACTGACACTGACTTAGTGGCGAGGGGCTGAGAGAGACCATAAATCCAAAACAGGACAACAGACAGCTTACTTAGTTTGGGGCTGAGAGAGGCTATAATGCAGTAACAGGTTCGACCAAGGACAGAATATTTAGTGCGGGACTGTGAGGGGCTCCAGTGTCATTACTGTTCAGACTTCAGTGTTAGGCCAGTTCTGTATCCTTAGTCTGCTCAGCAGCAGGGTTTCCTATATAGTGGCAATGGAATCAGATTACTGCAGTACTTGCTCCCCTCCACATTTTTACTATGCACCAGTGGCTCATTTCAACGTAAAGACAGGGAGGCAGTGTTTGTTTTCTAGCAGGGAACGTGGATAGGGTGATCATTTCCAAGGAGTTCATTTCAGTTAAAATGAGTTGCACCCAATTTCCACGAACTGATGGCAAAGCTACAACTCACGTACATTTGGGAATGTGCAGTGGCTGAGAAATGTGGAACTTGCACACAAGACTCTTTGAATTCTTGGGAAGTCTTAGACATAACTTGAAAGTTATAGCTCATGAGATGCAGAAAGTGAACAGACAGCTCCCCTTCTCATAAAAACTACTTCAACACCATTTATACTTAAGAAATTCTCAACAAAGCAGCCTGGCAGTAGACTATGAGATTTGTTCAGAATAAAAAACATAGGGTGACAAGATTTCTTAAGTGTCCAGTGCATCAATGCTACAAAATCAGGATATTTATTTGGGGAAAAAAAAGCTTAACTATGCAGCATAATTTAGGATCCAGTCCACACAAGGTTGAGAAGAACTTTACATCCACATAACAAAAGGGTAGACTCTTTTGCACCAAAGTTGTGGAAGTCAGCCAAACAACTATCCCCTAGAACACAGCACATGCCATGCGGATGTCCTCTGTGCACGTCTGCATATTATACTGGCCAGACATATGCATGCTTCGCCCATGCAGACACCCACCCACAGCACTAGATAGGCATTTGCACATGCCAGTTTTGAGCCCTGAATTCGTGCCACCCTAGGGGCTGCAGTAGCAAAGGCACACATCCTTAACAAAAATGTAATATACACATAAACTGTACAGATGGCATCAAGCTGGGGGGACACACCAGCAACTTTATGTGCACATGACACCAACCTCCATGCACAGCTGGTGCAGCTCCAGTTGAATTTCCTTTGCCTGCCATAGTCTCTACTGTTTAAAATCCAGACCCACACTGGGTCTATTAATAGGAGTTAACCCCCACTGCAATTATGGCTGTCTCGTTTGTGGTGAAATTGGGGGTCCTTGGGTGTAGTAACAGCAGACACCCACCCCCACTCTGATTCACTCAACCTGGTCCCACAGGCCAGTCCACAGGTGCTCGCAACAATGGAGCTTGTGCCTCCCTGAGAGTATTGCTGGGATGTACAAAAGCTGTGTCTACTGATTGATTCTCTGTTGCCAAGAGGTATTCTATGGGTGGGTCAGATAATCCATGATACAGCCCCATAGCATTCAGCACCACTCTGCACGCTCCTTCATGTGTGTTGGCCCATCCTCCCACCGCTATTAGATTCTAGATATTGTAATGTGTGCAGTTGCTCCATGGTGCATATTGTTTGTGGGCCACTTGCATGGCATTTTCGCATATCTCACCTTTGTGACCCTGTGCACATTATCCTCCTTTCAACACCCATCTTTTGCCATCGAAGAACTCCTACAACCAGAGTATGGTTTGTGTTTGTTTGTAGCAATCGTGTTTGCATTTTTTGCCCTAGTCCACATGCTCTTCTTCACTGAAACAGGTGCCAATGTGACAGCCCACAGCTGTGTGTGTTATGTTGTTGAGCATGTAAAGATTGCTCTGTCTCCCTGCATACAGTCACAGTGCAATTGATGTAGCAAGGAAAAACAAGGCGGTAGATACCTGCCAAAAGACAAGATAGTTACAAAAAAAGACCACCATAACAGTTTGAAAAAAGTAAACACATATGAGGTAACCAGTGTCAGACAAATTCTGTCAGATTCTCCAGATTCTCCAGATGAAAGCATATACCACCTCATTGCAATTTCAGTTTTTAAAACATTCAGAGGTCTTGAAAAAAAAGAACGTGAGTAGCAATACAGTGACAACAACAACAACAACAAAAAGACAACAAAATACATAAGAAGACACCACCCATTTGAGGCAGAATAACACCAGGCACTAGAGAACAGGACACAGAAAGTCAATTTGACACTGTTTTTTCAGGTTATCACCATGGCTGCAAGTGAAATCTCTGTTTGGGGGGCATGGTACTTCCACTGAGCTGGTGGGGAAAATAACCATGGTCCCTAGAACTCTGTGTTTCCAGAGCCATAGAATTTTTGTCTGCAGAATTTCTGTCTTGTCACAGAATATATGTAATGCTGTGGAAATCATCACTATTATTGATTTTTAATTAAAATATAGTTATTCCATAATAACTGACTCCCTTACCCTCCTTGTTTATCCTAAAGCCCCTCCTGTCCAGTTCTGGAGGCCACACCTTAGAAAGAACATAGGGTGGAGGCCGTCCTGAGGAGGGCAACTAAAAGAGTGCACGGGTTGTGCAAAAATCCCTACAAGGAGAAACTGAGGGATCTCAACATGTATACCTGGAAGAGAGGAGAATAAGAGGGGACAATATAGAAAGCTACTAGTACCTCACAGGGTGAACAGGGTGCAGGAGGAGAGTCTCTTTCCAATGAGGAACAGCACAAGGACTGGAGGGCATGCAATGAAGCTAGGGGGTGAAGTTTTTTTTTAATTCTATTTTATGCACTCAGTTGGCCAGGGCAACTCTCAGAGGTGCATGCTCGACCAAAGCCTCTACTCCCCTCCTGAGACCTCCCTCCTCGGGGACCCCCACCCAGGACCTTCCAGCCCCCTGGATCACCCCCCCTTGGGAGGGCCTGCCCACTTACCTGCTGGCCTTCCTGTGATTAGAGGGTCAGTCCTGGATGGGAACCAAGGGGAATGGGAGGAGAGCTGATCTGGCACTGGGGATGTGGGCTTCAGTCCCTGGAGCCCTTGTCACTTCCCTGGTCCACCGAGGGATTTTTCATAATGGTTGCCCCCTGGAGCATGGAAGTGCAGTGATGTCCATGACACTGGCGTTCCGATATCTTCCACCGCTCTACCCCCTCTTCATTTGCACCGCATGTCCTGACACTGCCCCCCCCCGGTTGCACCAGGGGCCGCCTAGAAGCAGTACTAGCCCCAGATCACTCCCCAAGAAGGGAGCACAGTCCTCCGGATGCTCAGTCTCTTCAATCCCCTGCTGACCCCTGGCTGCCCAAGTCTGTTCCCAAAGCTGGGTCGCTGGCCTGGTGCGAGGTGTGGCATCCAGTGCCTCAACCCTCAGAACCACCAGGCCAGCTTAGGGGTCGAGTTTAAGAGGGGGTTTGAGGTAGTACTGCTTCATTGAAAGAGTGGTAGATGCCTGGAACAGACTGCCAGCAGAAGTGGTGGAGGTGAAAACAGTAAGGGGCTTCAACCATGCATAGGATACACATAGGGGAATATCAGTAGATAGGCAGGGAGGAGAGAGGGTTGCCAGAGACCAGTTAAGGTCTGTGGACATTGACTAGGCAGGGACCACCCGAGCAAACTGGGTGGCCCAAGTGGTCCTTCTCTGCCAACAAATTGTATGCTTCTGCATTTCCAGAAGTTTCTCCATGATCAGCATGTGATGTCATTGCATCACATTTTAGCTGATGGCAAGACTGCATTCTACCACAGAAGTAAATAATGCATGCTGCAGGAATGCACAAATGCTGTTGCCAAAGCCTGGAAGCTTTGCCACAGAAATTAAAGTGCTGTGGAGAACTAGAGTCCTAGAAAAAAACTCACTGAGCTGTAGTCTTCTTTGTGTCCTAAAATCATATGTTCATATATGGACCCTGAAGGAACTATAAACCCTGTCATGATAACTTTTTGTAACCCTAGGGGAAGACCTCTACTGATAAGGCTTTCTAAATGGAAAACTAAAGGCTTACAGTCTCCTTCTGACAGGTTACTTATTTTTTAAATAGCTAAAAAAATTAATTTAGCTGCTCAAAATACCTGGATAAAGATAGCCAAGAACATCACAGAGTAAGATTCAAGAGACATCAAGTCCAAGTAGTCCAATCAAAATGGTATCTGGCAAATCTTACTCCTTGGATGGTCGAAACCTATTGACATAGTGGTTGGGTATTTAAGCAATAACACACGCCAGTAGGTCTGGTTCTACTTAGACATATGGATACCTTGGTTGTGTTGAAAGGCATGAGGCACAGCTTAGTGACTTTAGCCACCAGAGGTATTGATATATTTATCACAACAGGACACTTGGAAGTGTGTTATTCCTCTCATAAAATAGTTGTGAAGATGATAGAAATCAGTAACTTTAACAAAAAATTCATCTCAATGTCTGAGCTGAACGACCGTGTTGCATCCTGGCTGGCATCATTATGTGCATTGGCATGTATATCATTGACATCCTAGTCCTCTTAGGTCTATGTTCTCGGTCAATTGTGATGTCATGGTCAGTAATGTCTCAGTGCTGATTGGGTACAATAAAGAGCAATATTATATGTGCCAGTCTCCAGGTACAGTACTGTCCCATACATCACACATTGTATTGCCAGATAGAAACAAAAGACAAATGACAATTACTTAATCATTTTACCAGCATGGTTCATCTTCAGAGCAGTAGTTTATCTTAAAATATTTTAGATACTCTGTGCTTCATTATGCGTCGCAGTCCTATACACTGACCTCTGCTGCTTGTTTTTGGTTCCAAATCTTGTTATATGGAGCCACATTTGATATTATATTCACCATGTCAGAGATTACATTTTGTGGCTTGGAGTCAGCCTTTATGTTCCCATTGCCCTGCAAGGTAAGGGAGAAGGAATTGTTGCATACTAGCTCAGCTTAGTCACAAGAAAAGTGATGTTACATTATAGGGGCACGGATTTGTCAACCAAATTTTTAAAGCTGACTTATGTCTGTACTGGTGGACCAGCAATTAATGGGTCTGTGTGCACCCAAAGAGCATCCCATGATCGGACACAGATTTCTCTACATTTGCATCGATAAATGACCCAAGGGACCACAAAGCCAATGTTGCATCATTTACTGACACAAGGTACTTCAAACCCCTGCACACTTTCATAAACCACCAGCAGACACTGAAAATATCTGGGAATGGTGTGGGTGTACACTCCTTGACACAGATACAGGCAGGTCGTGCTCCTATGTCTGCATCATGGGCTTTGAAAATCTCTCAGAGCATGTTCAAATACAGCTTAGAAAGTTGTAGTAGTAGTAAGTAGTAGTGAAAGTTTTATTCATTTCATCAAATGAATAGGAAACCTCAAGTGAACCAAGGCTCATTTTCAGTGAGATCCAATTATAGCATATACAATTACACAGTTGCAAGATTGCAAAAAAATTAAAAAAATCAACTGAACAATGACAAATTAGACTTAAAACGAAATAGACATAAAAAACAGTGGCAGCCGTCTTTAAAGCAATTATCCAGTTTCTTGCAAAAAACAGTTACTATTGGCAACAGCAGGGCTCAGGTCTCTTACATTAAAACAAATTACATTTCAGGACATTCTGTTCTTTATTATTGTCATTTACATAAATCAGGCTCTTTGCCTCTTAGACTGCTCCACAATTTTCCTTGCTTTGAAATCATAAACTTCAGATTGTGAGATCAGAATATTTCCTGTAGCAACAGGTTGTGATATCATAAGCAAAAGATTATGACTTCAGGGCAAGAAAAGCACTATGAGCAGATAAAGCCCAAGGGGAAAAAGACCCTGTATTAATAAACATGGGGAAAAGATTCAGTTTGAATTAAAATGTATCAAGTACAAAGAAGAGATACTAGATTAATAATAGCAAGAAATATTATGGAATGCAGAGAGAGACTTGATACCTCTAACATGTTTAGCTTAGAGCAAAAGATTTTAAGAGGAGAGTTCATTTTGCTGTAGGGTTTTCAAAGAATCCAGAGATAGGCAAAGGACTGGGGCTGAATAATAAACAAAATAAAAGTGCAAGTGGCCCTAACAAGCAACTACAAGAGGGATATTTTCAGTGGTGACAGGTAGAGGTACGCTTCTCACAGAGGGTCATAGGTATATAGAATATACTACAAAGTTGCATAACAAACTTAGATGAAAAGGAAAGGTTTAATGAAAAATTTATAGTTATTTACAGGACTTAAAAGTCAAAACATACAGCCACTGAGAAGTGGGAAGAGGATCTTGATAGGCAACCAGCCTTTCTCCATCCTACCCATTCATATGTTTATTTGTTCGTAATAAATATAAATTTGGGAGATGTTTGCATAACTGTTCTGCTGATGCCGAGTGTACATTTTGTTTGCTGGAAACAGGAAAATTTATTTTAATGATATTCATTATTAATTATTTGAAACCAGAAAAGCTGCTAAGGCAGACTCCAGGGAAGGGAGTATCTTATAAAATGGAGATAACAAGTGATCTAAAACAAACAGAAGGGGTATACGTACAACATTTTTCACCATTACATAAACTGCCACTGTAAGTGATCATTCAATGCAGATGAAAGCTACTTAGAGTGCCAAAATTAGAAGTGGGCAAAATCATGGAGGTTCTGGTTCTAGTTTGGGTTTGCTAAATCACCCCCAACATGCACACACTTTAATTCCAGGTTTGTATTTACCTCAGTGTGGAAATTTTATAAGCAACAATGTATAGTAGGTACCTCCACTGCTTTGAATATACGTGCAACAGGGGCAGTAGGCCTTTGAATACACCAATATTTGGAATGATAAAATGGGTACAAAAGAATCCAGTATCCTGGTTGGCTAAAAGGTTATACCCATAGGACTGAGGAAGCACAACCAATGGGTATGAACAAGTTCTAGCACACTAGGCAACTGACATGCAAATATCCTGGTGCCAACCACTCAGTTGTGCCAAAGGAAAACATCACATAGCCACCATTACTACAATCACTGGTACATAAATAAAAAATATACCACTCCAAAAAAATGACCCCTTTCCTTCTCCATACACAGTAAATACCCTATATGCACTCTAAATGTACACAGGATACATCTCAATTGCACAAACTGAAAATAATAAATTTGCATCTTGTCTGTGGGGGGCACAGTTTCATATTGTTTTCTATGATACCCATCAATCACACATTTTCCCAAATTTTCATATGTATGCCACAATCTGTACTCCACTTGTATGTAGTACTTTTCAGTCCCACCAGCACATACTTTTGCACTATTCATTTTTTTCACAAATGTGTTTGCCTTCTCCTGGAAATGCACCATTCTTTGCATCGTCCTACGCATGATATCAGCCAGCATCTCTCTAAAACTCGAAAACACTATTCTTTTTTTGTCTTCCTTATGTAGTCTTACTGATCTGCACTAAACCCATATTCCTTGAAGCAACCCACATAACCCTCACTGCCTTTCCATACCGTTCCCATCGCGCTGCCACTCATAGCACTCACTACTCCTGCAACCCTTTCATGCTATGCTCCTCCTAATTACATTCCGTGACCATCTATCCCCCTCCAGCGATGTTTCTCCTCACTACAGTCACTGTCTCTGCATCTCTCCTGACATGCTGTTCCTCATCAGTCCCCCCATACCTCTCTTCCTGTGCTCCTCATAATAGCAGTCACCCCTACTATATACCCCTACTCATTCCAATCACTCTTGCAGAGTCGGTGTTGAGTTTTAAGCACATGTGGGACAAGACTTGGGCAGAATCACACAGCGCTAGAGAAGGCTAGGTTGGACATCTAGGGAGACAAGATCCAGTGTGACAGTAGGTTCCCAGAAACCATGTTGAGCAGACTCGATGGACCACAGGTCCCCTTCTGTCATCATTTTCTATGTTTCTGCGTTTCTCTATGTCTTTCATGCTGCCCTACTGCTCATACCAATGCTGTCTCTCTATACTGCTCCTACTACCACAGTACTACTACTACCTCCCACACAACATAAAAATACCAGCAACATCCAACATTTAAGAGATTTCTTTCTTTATATGTAACAATTAAAAACAAGCATTTGTCAATGCCGAATGTTGATTGCGGTGGTGTGTTGCCCTTCTGTCACTCACTCAGTCTGTTTCTCCTGGTGCTGCAGGCTGCTGTTTTGTACTGGGCTCCTGGCTGCATTGGCACCTTGTTCTGCCCACTAAGAAATATGCAGCTGTCCCGACAGAGCTGCGTTGAGGTGGTTCACTCCCCCTCTCTCGCTCACTCATTCTGTTTTTCCTGGCGCTGCAGGCTGCCCTTTTGTACTGGGCTCCTGCCTCTGTTGGTGGCTTTTTCTGCCCACAAAGAAATCTGCAGCAGTCCCAACACAGGTCTGTTGAGCCTGCAGAGTCCCCCTCTCTCACTTACTCGTTCTGTTTCTGCTGGCGCTGCTGGCTGCCCTTTTGTACTGGGCTTCTGCCTGTGTTGGCACCTTTTTCTGCCCACAGAGAAATCCACAGCTGTCCTGACAGAGCTCCGTTGAGGGTGCTCACTTCCCCTGTGTCCCTCACTTATTCTGTTTCTCCTGGCGCTGCAGCCTGCCCTTTTGTACTGGGATCCTGGCTCTGTTGGCACCTTTTTCTGCCCACAAAGAAATCTGCAGCAGTCACGACAATGCTCCATTGAGCTTGCTCAGTCCCCTTCTCTGACTCGCTCATTCCGTTTCTGGTGGCATTGCAGGCTGCCCTTTTCTATTGAGATCCTGCCTGCATTGCCACACTTTTCAGCAGTTACAATACAGCTCCGTTGAGCTTGCTCACTCCCCCTCTTTCACTCACTCATTCTGGTTTTCCTGCCACTGCAGGCTGCCATTTTGTACTGGGCTCCTGCCTGCACTAGTGGCTTGTTCTGGCCAGAAAGAAATCTGAAGCAGTCCCAACACAGCTCCATTGAGCTTGCTCACTCCCCCTCTCTCACTCACTCATTCTGTTTCTGCCCATGCTGCAAGCTGGCCTTTTGTACTGGGCTCCTGCCTGTCTTGGCACATTTTCTGCCCACAAACAAATCTGCAGCAGTCACAATAGAGCTCCATTGAGCTCACTCACTACCGCTCTGTCACTCACTCATTCTGTTTCTCTTGGTGCTGCAGGCTGCGCTTGTGTACGGGGCTGCTGGCTGCAGTGGCACCTTTGTCTGTCCACAAATAAATCCGCAGCTGTACCGAAAAAACTCCATTGAGGTCACTCAGTCTCCCTCTGTCATGCGCTCATTCTGTTTGTCCTAGCACTGCAAGCGGCCCTTTTGTATGGGGCTCCTGCCTGCATTGGCGTCTTTTTCTGCCAACAAAGAAATCTGCAGCATTCCTGATAGAGCTCCATTGAACTCACTCAGTCCCCCTGTCTCATTCACTCGTACTGTTTCTCCCACTGCTGCAGGCTGGCCTTTTCTACTGGGCTTCTGCCTGCACTGACGCCTTTTTCTGCCCACAAAGAAATCCGCAGCAGTCCTGACAGCGCTCCAATGAGTTTGCTCACTCCCCCTCCCTCACTCACTCTCTCGTTCTGTTTCTCCCACTGCTGCAGGCTGCCCTTTTGTACTGGCCTCTTGTATTGGGGCCTTTTTCTGCCCACAAACAAATCCGGAGCAGTCCCGACAGAGCTCAGTTGAACTTGGTCACTCCCCCCTCTCACTCATTCCATCTTAATCTATTCTCCGTCAGGAGTGCAAAAACATATTTTAGCCAGGATGTGAAAAATGACAGCTGTACTGCTCATAAGGAGGTGTGAAAAATTGCCATTGTTGAAAATGTGGCATGACAATATTATGAATCTGCAAAAAAGTGTGCAACACATCTTGTTTGATGGGCTATCATCACCAAATTTTCAACATAGGCATTTTAGGACCTCTGTTCATGAACAGTATCACTGTCATTTTATTACTCTGTCCGGGACAGTGATTTCCCACAGCGGCTGCTCTATTCTGTGCCAGAACTGCGAAAACACATTTTGGCCAGGATGGGAAAAAAGACAGCTGCACTTTTCATAAGTAGGTGTGGGAAAATGGCAATGTTGAAAATCTGGAGTGAAAATATTATACATTCGCAAAGTTACGAATGTGCGTGCAAACTGCGTAACGCATGCTCATAACACAGTCATTTTATGGAGTATCGTTACCAAATTTTCAACATAGCCATTTCAGGACATCTACTCATGAACAGTGCCACTGTCATTTTCTTAATCTGTCCTGAATACTGATTTCCAACAGCGACCGCGCTATTCTGCGCCTGAAGTGCGAAAACACATTTCCGCCAGGATGTGAACAATGACAGCTATACTGTTCATAAGGAGATGTGACAAAATGCCAGTGCTGAAAATCTGGTGTCAAAATATTGCAAATTCACGAAGTTACGCGCATGCATAGCAACTGTGCAGCGCAAGCTCGTAAAACTGCAATTTTTAGGATTTTTTTCCACCAAATTTGCAACATAGGCTTTTTGAGAGCCCACCTCATGAACACTGGCACTGTCATTTCATTAATCGGCCCCCAAAGGTGATTCCACACAGTGAACACAAAATCACCTTTCGGGGCTGATTAACGCCATGACAGTTCAAGCATTCATGAGGAGGGGTCCCAAAAACCCCATGTTGAAAATTTGGTGAAAAAATTCCCACAAATGCCCGAGATATGCACTAAAGTTGAAAACACCCTATTCATTACATTATACAGCTTACCGGCATTTTCTCAGTTCGCGGTCGGCTTTGAGGAGTGCAGACGTGTTCCCAGTCCACCGAAGATCGTCGCGCTGGACTCCAGAGGTAAGTATTGGGGGGATGTGGGGAGGCAGGGTGCACTATGGGTAGGTGGGGGTTGTGGGTGGGCAGCACGGATACTAAGAGGGACAGTTTTCTGCTTTTCAGGGGGAAAAAAGCAAAAGACTTTGTGGGACAGTTTTTTCTTTTACAGGGGCATGTAGCACGCTGGGGTGGGTTCCCAGCGTGCCACCAACTTTCTTTTGGGGGACCAGCAATAGCTGACAGAGATTGGGCACCCTGTCAGCACACAAAAATAGGGGAGTCATTATACTGACGGATTGGGCACCCTGTGGGCAGGAATAACAGCGTGTGAGGCACCAATGGCTTTCTGTTGGCGGGGCAGCAATAGCCGATGGGGATTGGGCACCCCCTTAACACACAAAGAGGCTTTATTATGCAGAGCGGGGATTGGGCACTCTGTCGGCAGAAAATGAAATCTGGGGGTGACAGAATGCTGGCGGGACTGGAGGCTCCCCGTCGGCAAAATGAACAGGGGGGCACTGAAGCTGACGGGGATTGGGGGATTGGGGCCCCCGTCGGCACATAAACACAGTGGGGGGGTGTTATATTGTTTGTGAACATGGCAGCAACTCACCGCCATGTTCACAAACAATATCAGACTTGCTAGATCCGCCCTGCAATGACGGGTTGCTGCCTCATTGCAGTGGATGGCTGACGCTGCAATGACGAGGTGGACACTGATTGCAGAGGCTGATTTGTCACAAGTTGGTGTGAACGTTCCAAACTTGTGTCACCAGCAGCCTGTAACAGCATTGGGGGAAGCAGGACAACCCTTTGCAGGCTGTGGGGGCATTGGCTACAACAGTGCTGTGCCTCCACAGCCTGCTTCTCAGCAAGCTGAGCCAATATGTTTCTTGCGCTGCACGCAATTAACATAAAAATTATCAATTTCAAAGTTGACAATAGCATAGTCTTTTTCATTGTGAAACATAAAAAAACATTTTATAAGTGTGATATGACACTTCAGAGTGTTGTCTGTTGTGTCAGAACTGCATTTTTATGGGCTGAAGGCATGTGGCTGTGTCTTACTTTTTTTCCATATCATTTTTTTAACCCCTTGGTGACTCCTTCTGCCCTGTCCCCACTTCCCCATGGCTGGGAACCACCTCCCCCAGACTTACCTCAGCGTGAGCCTCCCATGGATTGCCCTTCATGGCAGGGCTGGAGGGGGTAGGGATGTCCTCCACCTCAGAGTCCAAATCCAGATGTGTCTGAGGCATCTGGTGGTGATGCATGTCTGGGGAGGTGTGCAGGGCATCATTTAGCCTTAAGTCCCCATTTCTGTTTTCTCCCTTGAACCACTATGGCATGAGCTGCACATGAGTGTGGAGGTGCACATGTTTCCTGAACCCTCGACCACCCCTCCCCAGACTACTGTCCACCGCTTGTACATCTCCACTATCAGCAAGCCTCCACCTGATGGCAGCCAAGAGCCAAGTCAGCTTGACAGCCCTATCCAGGGTAAGAGAGCTGCCTAGTGGCTGCTCAATCCACTCCCAGACCTCCACCCCCCCCCACCGGCCCCTGCAACCCAAGCTTATTTCCAAACTCGGATCACCAGCATGGCATGAGGTATGGCGTTCAGCACCTCATCCCTCGGTGCCACCGAGCTGGGTTTCGGCCATGTCTTATTGCTTAATTGGTGAATATTCAAATTCAGTTAATCAAATATTCTGGGTATTTGTAATTTTGCATTTAGTATAAAATTTGTTTTGCAGCAGCTGCGCTGTAAAGCACAGTTTGCTGCCCTAGGTGGTCATAGCTAGTTCTGCGGCTGTCTCCCACCCAGAGTCCTATTGACCCACTCCCCATCCCAGACCTGACAATAGTATAAATACAGCAGGTAGCCTCCTGCTGGTAACACCCTCACCCAAGACTATCTTTAAAACACGTCTCACTTTATAAACCCTTCCAACAAGCCCATGCTTTTATTGGGTGAACTCTCAATTAAAGGTTTCCCATGGACTCTTCCATAATGTATATTTCTATATCTGTCCTCTTGTCAGTCCCCCCCCCCATCTGACATGTTTTCAACAAGCCTGCCTGCCTGCCTGCCTGCCTGCCTGCCTGCCTGCCTGCCTGCCTGCCTTCCTTCCTTCCTTCCTTCCTTCCTTCCCCACCCCCCCTACCTTTGGAAAGGAAAGCAATTTGGTTTTATATAGCATATTTCATACAAACAAAAGGGCTTTACAATCAGGGAGAGGGAGACGGGAGAACACCACTGCTATTAGGTGCTGATGAGTAATTCAGATAACAGGTAGCTTACTGAGCAGTCAAGCACAGGGAGATTAAGTGACTTGCTCAGGGTCACACAGTAAATAAGTGGCAGTTATGGAACTCAAACCCTCTCTCCATGTACACAGCTTTGCACTTTAACAACCAGGCCAAAGGCTTTACAATCTGTCCTTCTGCCACTCCCTCCCTATTTCATAGTTTTTACCTTTTCGCAGTGCCTCAGCTCCTGTCTCCTTAGTGATAGCCATAGCTGACTAGGGTGGAGCATGGTGGGCAACTTCGTTCTTTTCCAGGCTAGCATAGTCAGTAATAACCCTCTCTGCACTGCAGTGCACCACAGACTTAAGAAGCTGAGTGTCCTGTCCTGTGAAGCACTGGCAGTGTAATGTGTTTATCTGTATTACAGTGGAAAATACAGTATTACGCAATCAGAGCTCATCAAGGTATAGATTAGTAAGCTCTGATGGCTTATTATGGTATGCAAAACTGCTGACATACAGTGCCAGTATTCCTCAGCATGCACTACTTGGTGTCTTATGTTTGTGGCATGCTGAAGGGCAGAGGGGGACTTTATTTTTGTTTCTGAATTTCTAATTGATCTAGTCTGGCAAAGAACTGCTCTGCATGCTTCCCCCACCGATCAGCTATGGCTAACACAGAGGACAGGGCACTGAAGAGATTTCAGAGGTACTTTTCCCCCAAAAGGTATGAGGCCAGGGGCCAAAATGATGTAAGCAATAAGCCAGATCCGGGGTTCATGCATGCTCAGGTGCATAGTGATGCACAAAGTGCTTGGACTGAGTGCCTTTAGCACCTAGAAGTGAATTAACCCCAGACAGCCAATTATCTGGATTGTCTTATTATATTTATAAAATGGGTAAAGTGAGAAACAATTAAAAAAGTCAAATTTTGTTTATTAAAAACGCAAATTTTCTTTTGTTAAAAGCAACTAGTAAGAAGTAGTTCCTTCCCACCTGTCAATCATCTGTCTTTCCACACATTCAGTGGATAAAATGTGATGAAGTAAGCAAAACCTAACTTCCTAATGGTGTTAACAGGGAGGGGGACTGGCAGGAGACTAGATTTTAATTTTGGGTGGGAAGTGAGAACAGAGTAGGTCAGAACAAAATGTAATGGGTAAAACAATCAGTGGGGGTTGGGGGAAGGGTAGGAGTTTAAATAAAAATGAAAAAAAAAATGTATGAGCCTTTTCCATGCTGAATCAGGAGCAATTCCTACTAAGCCACCCAAGTCTGGGATGGCCGGGTTCAATTAGAACTAGTTCTGCACACCTCTAGTCACAATGCACAGGTACATGGAGAGCTCTTCCATGCAGCTGGGCCTGTGTATACATGAAGGATATCTCCCCTCCATTCTTTATTAATTTTGGTTATTCTTATGAAGGCACATACTGAAGTGGACAGCTGTTCTTTAAGGCATTAGCCTGTAGAGAACTTGTAACAAAGGCATTCATATAAGTACAGTAATCATCTACAGAACAGATCAGAGAAAGCACTTGGGGCCTTGTTCTCCAAAGAGTGTCTTCCCTGTGGTGCCTACGGTAACCATCTTTTAAGACTACGATCCTTTGTTCATGGCATGCTGAATATTTATTACAAGAGTCACTCATAGAAGTAACCACTTGGGGAAAGACCTTCATGTCTTTTACATTTATGGCATTTCTTTGATATAGCTGCACTAAATTACTGGAGCGCCTTACCTCAAATCCGTAAGCAGTTGCATTACTCAAGACATTTTAAGACTTTGCTCTTTAACATCTGTTGGACTGTGATCAGTATAATTTTCTCAGAGTATTTCAGAGCCTTGCAGCCAGAGTCCCTTACAACTGATGTGCATTTGCCTTCAATATCCTCAGAATCTGAGCACCAACCTGACTGTTTACACTCCAGAACATCCTAGTTAACTCATACTGCCTGTGATCTAATGATGATCAGCTCATAACACTACCTATGCTTCCGCTATCATACCCCCTCACATGGAGCTAGTAAAGCATGGATTGGGGTAGGAGTAGGAGTAGGAGAACACTCATATCCCAGCCTGATATATGTGGTGTGGGGCTAAAATTAAAAAGGTAAGCTCTATGAGACCCAAAGCTGCAAGGGAAGATATACAGTCCCTCACAGTATGACAGCAAATTTGAGGAGTTCAGCTAACAAGATGGATGAACTAAAGGGTGAACTTCTTGACGTGTGCTACAGTATATTAGAACAAGAAGTCATCTTGGCTGAGAGTCATCAGCATATACAATAATTAACCCCCTTCACTGAGAATGAGCAGATTCTCAATGCTGACTTAGTTTGGTGACATCAGGGCATGAGAACGAAGCTTGAGTGCCTTCCTGATATCACCAAACTAATGAAGTGTTTAAACATAGAAACATAGAAGTTGACAGCAGATAAGGACCGCAAGGCCCATCCAGTCTGCCCATTCTTTTTCTGCCTTATAAATGTGCCATCAGCCTTTGCACTGTCAATGGCCTATCTATTCATATTTATATGTATTGCTGCCTTATGCCTATCCCATGCCTGTCTGAAGCCCTGCACTGTATTCATATCCACCACTTCCTGAGGTAGGCCATTCCATGCATCCACCACTCTTTCTGTGAAAAATAACTTCCTCACATTACCCCTTAATCGGCCTCCCTCTAATCTCATGCTGTGTCCTCTTGTTCTATTTTTCTTATATTGAAACATGTTAGACTCTTTCACCTTGTTAATGCCCTTAAGGTGTTTGAATGTTTCGATCATATCGCCTCTCCCCCTCCTTTGCTCTAGGGTATACATATTGAGCTCCATTAATCTGTCCTCATATGTTTTCTGATGCAGTCCCTGCACCATTTTGGTTGCCCTTCTCTGGACTGACTCAGTTTGGTTAATGTCCTTGTGAAGGTGTGGCCTCTAGTACTGCACGTAGTACTCCAGATGGGGCCTAATCAGTGTCTTGTAAAGAGGGATTATTACCTCCCTCTTCCAACTCGCGATACCCCTACTAATACACCCCAACATCCCTCTAGCCTTACCTACTGCTTTAGTGTCTGCTTGGATGATTTCAGGTCATCGGTGACGATGATGCCCAAGTCCCTTTCTTCACTTGTGACTGCCAGCAACTCCCCTCCCAGCCTATAGGTGGCTTCAGGGTTTCTCTTCCCTATATGCATGATCTTGAACTACTTTGCATTAAACCCCAGTTGCCACTCTTCTGACCATTTTGGCAGTTTATCCAGATCTTTTCTCATTCTGCCCACCCATCTGGATAATCTACTCTGTTGCAGATCTTGATGTCATCTATAAATAGGCAAACCTTACCCCCCCCCCCAGTCCATCTGCAAAGTCACTGATGAAGATTTTGAGGAGGACTGGCCCCAGGACTGATCCCTGAGGTACCCCACTTGTGATTTGCATCTCTTCTGACTGTATACCATTTACCACCGCTCTCCGTTTTCTGCCCGTCAACCAGTTTGCCACCCAGTTGACTAACTTCTGAACCACCCAAACCTACCCAGCTTATTAATCAATCTTCTATGTGGAACAGTATCGAAAGCTTTGCTGAAGTCAAGAAAGGCAACATCAACTGCTCCCCCTTGGTCCACCACTCTGGTTACCCAGTCAAAGAAATCTATGAGATTAGTTTGACAGGACCTTCCTTTGTAAACTCCTGCTGTCTTGGATCCTGCGCCCTATGGATTCCAGGTGTTGCACTATCCTTTCCTTAAGTGCCTCCATAATCATGCCCACTACTGAGGTAAGACTGACTGGTCTGTAGTTCCCTGCCTCCTCCCTGCTACCACTCTTGTGGAGTGGGATCACATGAGCCCTTCTCCAGTCTTCTGGGACTTCTTCTGTGCTCAGAGACTCACTAAACAGTTCTGATAATGGCTCTGCTAGTTCCACCCTTAGCTCCTTTAGTACCCTGGGATGTATGCTATCAGGTCCCATTGCCTTGTCCACCCTGAGCTTATTGAGCTCTTAGGACCCTTTCTTTTGTGAAGAGACTGAGTACACCTCCCCCATGTCCATGGTGCTGAGCTGTGGGCCCTGCCCTACCATTTCTTCAGTAAATACTAAGCAGAAGTATCTATTTAGGATAGATGCCTATACATAGTCCTCCTCCTCACATGCCCCCTTGTCTCCTTTGATCTTAGTAATACCACCCTGAACTTTCTCCTTTCGCTAATGTATCTATAGAAAGTCTTGTCACCCTTTTTTACTGTTTGTGCTAGTGTTTCCTCGGTTTGGGCCTTTGCCTGCCTTACTGCCTTCCCTGCTTCCCTTAGGGAAGTTTGGTATGCCTCCTTATCTTCATCCTGCTGCGTTCCCTTATATTTCATGAAGGCCTGCCTTTTGGCACTGACCTTTTCTGCTACTGTTTTTGAGAACCAAAGTGGTTTCCTTCTTCTTTTGCAATTCCTTTTCTCTCCAACACAATGGGATGTTGCTTCAAGTATTGCATCCTTAATGCTTGCTCACTTTGCCTGTACCCCTCACCTGTATTTCTTTTTGACAGGACTAGCTTAACTCTGTTGGCCATCTTAGTAAAGTCAGCTCCTCTGAAGTCCCATATTTTTGCCTTGGAATAGGATGATTTAGTCCTAGTGGCCAAATTGAACCATACCATGTAATGGTCACTGGCCACCAGATGACCTTATACCTGGAGATCTGTGATTCTTTCCCTGTTAGTCAGTACTAAATCTAGGATAGTCCTGTCTCTTGGGGGTTGTTGTACCAGTTGTTTGAGGCCCTCCCCCTGCAGGGAATCCACCATGTGTCTAGTTCTGGCAGATGTTCCTGCTGGTATTGACCAATCTGTATCTGGCATGTTGAAGTCTACCATTGTCAGAACCTCCCCTTTAGCTGTCATGTTTTGTATATCTTCTAACAGTAATGTGTCTATGTTCTCCCCCTGGTCTGGGAGCCTGTAGACAACCCCAGTCTGTATGGCTGTCCCATTTCCTGTTTCCAGGCTGACCCAAAGTTCTTCTGGCTCTTTATGTGTATTCTGACTTTCTGTAGCTTTGATATTTTCATTGACATACAGGGCCACTCCACCACTCCCCTCTTTGCACCTCAGTCTCTTCTGAACAGTACATAGCCAGGTACTGAAGTCTCCCAAGTGTGGTTACTGGTAAACCATGTCTCGCTAATTGCTACTATGTCCATTTTAGCCTCTGTCATCATTCAGTCTCATGAGCTACTGTCTACCTCACAGTATGGCTTTCATAAAGGGCACAGCACATCCTCTGCCCTGGTCACTGTCACTTCTGGGATCAGGGCTGCTATGGACCAGGGCAGTCCTAATTGACCATGTCCTACATTGCTCTCAACTTATGTCCTTCGGTCTGTCCCCTCCTGTGCTTAGTTGGTTCTACAACTACCTTCAGGGCAGGCAGCAACTCACCAGATACAGTAAGGTGCTCTCAAATGCCACTACTGTGTCCTCAGGAGTTCCCTAGGGGTCAGTCCTCGAGCCCCTGCGCTTCTCCATATTTGTCAGCAATCTTCCCTCCTCCTCCGCCTACTGCAGGTCCATTCTTTATGCTGATGACCTGGTCATCCTCACTTATTCCCAGGACATTGGGGTCATTAACCGTAAGCTGAGTGAGGACTTCAGGAGTATCCAGTCCTGGATATCGTCCCACAAGCTGGTCCTCAACCTTAAAAAATCTCAAGCCATACTCTTTGGGCCCCTGGCCAAGTTAAAGGCCTCCCCTGTCCCTCTGTGAATCACTGGTCTTGACAGTGCTCCTGTCCTTATCACTGACTGCATCAAATACCTTGGGGTGACACTTGACCCTCAGCTTGACCTTGGACTCCACATCCAAAATGTGTGCCAAACTGTTAACTGCAAACTGGGTCTGGCTTACAGGGCGAAGAATAATCTCACTTCAGCTGCTTGCCTTGCTCTGACCAGAGGTGTGTTTTTTCCCCTCTCTCTCTGCTATGGGCTCCTCCTGTTTGCTTGTACTCCCAAAGTCCGCCTTACTAGGTGTACCATAGCCTACAACAACATTTGCCATTTTGCTCTTACTGCCCCTCACCTCACTCACCACTGTGATCTGTATAGCAAGCTTAACTGGCTCTCTCCACCCAATTACTTAAATTTTGTCCTGGGCTGTTTCACGGGCAAGGTTCTGGGTACAGGCACCCCTCTGGACTGGTGGAGCCTCTTGTTCCTGCTGCCTCCTCTTCCTACTCCCTCAGGTCTCTGGGCCCTGCTGTTCTGAAGGTTCCTGCTACTCGTACTCAAATGGGGGACAGAGATTTTGCCTCGTGTGCACCCAGATTATGGAACTATTTCCTGTCCAGGTCTGCTTCTCCCCCTGCCATGCATGCCTTCGGACCTCCCTATGGAAACACTTGAAGCTCTCCTCAGTATGTCACTGTCTCAGACCTCCGTGATTACCTCTGGTCCCCTGCACTGGACTCGAGTGTACCATTTCCTGAACCTTGGCATTGGTCTTGCTGAGGTAGCCTACCTGCCTGGGTGTGGCCTTGCATAAAATGTTTTCACTCTCTTGCTCAGGCATTTGCTATGACTGTGATTCTGCTAGGGGTCCTGAACTGTATATGCTTGTATATAATGCACTGCACCTTGCCTTGGTGACTCTATATATATACATACATATATATATATATATATATATATATATATATATATATATTTTATATTTGACTGTGCCATTTGTGTACCGTGTTAACTTACTGAACATGTTATACCTCTCCTGACTCTGTGTAACTGCCTTACTTGTATCATGTTGTTCTCTGTATCGAACTTGTAATTCCTGTACTCTCCAGGGTTCTACCTGAAAATAGGCATATGTTTTGTCTACTGTATTTACCTGGTTAATAAAAGCTAAATAAACAAATAAATCGCCTGCAGGTCTGGGATCTTGTTTCCCAGACTGTGAGCATTTGTGTACATGATTTTCCATTGGCCAGATTTCCATGTGTTAGTTGTTGGGCAAGGTCTGGCATTTGCCCTGTGTGTCATATGAGGAGCCAGACCTTTTTCCTTACCTGGTAATGCAAATGAACTACAAACTTACTGAACTCCTATTAGACCACTAGCGGAGGGGGGGGGGAGGGGTATTCTTCCCATTCGACGTATGGGGTGCGGCACCCCCTCTCCCCAGTTGCCAGTTTAAATATTCTGCAAAGACGTCAAACTTCTGCCCCAATGCACTGACTCCCTCTTTAGTCAGATGCAGTCCATCAAATTTAAAGAACTTTTACTCCCAAAACTGTTGCCAGTTCCCTACAAATTTGTGTCATTTTTCCTGGCACCAGCCCTTGAGCCA
This sequence comes from Neoceratodus forsteri, assembly GCA_016271365.2. NCBI lineage: Eukaryota > Metazoa > Chordata > Ceratodontiformes > Ceratodontidae > Neoceratodus > Neoceratodus forsteri. The sequence continues at coordinate 636,483,135 of CM057450.1, read as the reverse complement.
CATGTTTAGCTCCCCATCTTCCCTTCTCTGACCTTCCATCCATCTGCCCCCCCCCCAGACTAGCAGGATCTCAGAGAAGGAGATGCCAGATGAAATGGATGATAGTTTGTTACCCAGCCTGATCAGGTGTTCCTTGGTCTCCACAACTGACCTACTGGTGAGATCATTATTCCCTATGTGTACCAGGACTTCAATGTTTTCTCCTGCTTCCTGAACAGTTTTAGCAATGCAGTCAGTGTCTCTCCTTGCTGATGTACCTGGGAGACATCTGACCATTACCCCTGGCTGGAGCAAGGTATCAACTCCCCAAATCATGGAGTCTCCTATGATCAGAAGTTTTTTTAATTTCCTTTTTGCTTTTTTTTGTTGTGGTTCCTGTTTTGAGCAAGTTTTGTTGTGCTAGCTTCTGTGCTGCAGTGTCCTGCTGTGCAGTGTCCTCTGCCCCTTTGTTTGACTTCAGAGACAGAGGCAGATTTGTTTGACTTCGGAGACAGAGGCAGATACCTATTTGTACTTTTTATATGGTTTGTGGAGGTAATATGTTGGAGAGCACCGAGTGATGGAGCACCTGATTTGCCCCTCCTAACCACCTGCCAACCTCCTGGACCAACTACCTTCTGCAGTCGAGGTGCTTCTGTTGGATGTTGGGGAAATGGCGGCTGGCTCTTATAATATATTTCCTCTTGAATATGCAATTTGAGATGTGCAATTTCTGCCCAGGCTGCCTGGAGCTGAGCGCTTAGATCTCCAATGACCCAGCATGTAGGACAGTGTCCTAAATCCTGTAAAACTGTCCTTCTGAAAAGTGTTCCGCAGTACCTGCAGTTAATGATATCCATTCCAGATAAGTTGCTGGATTTATAACCTGGTCAGAGTAATTAGAAGGAAGAAAATGAAAGCAAAAGTTTGATCTTGTGTTTTGTTTGTTTGTTTTGTATAACTTGTTATAACAAGTTAAATTACTAGTGCCCCTGTAAATGAGGTCACCGTGTGGATACCACACTGATCCGCCCCTTCCTGCTTTGCCACAGGAAATGTCACGACTGTGCTACCTATAAAAGGAGTGTAGTGTGGGGTGGTTGGGAATGGGGGTGGGTGGCTGGCCCCTTCCACTGCTGAAAAAGAAGAACCACATATGAAAGAATCAAGGAGGTAAGAGCAGAAACAATCAGCCAGCAACAAATGCAGTAGCCCTGAAAGCTTATCCTAATGATAGATAAAACTGTAAAACCTGTAAAGCACCACCTGTAATAATTTCACAGAAGAGATACCCTGTAAGAAACACTTTGCTACAGAGAAAAATAAAGCAGTAACCGAAGATATACCTTGCAAACAGAATTTGAATCAGAAGATTACAGCAGTAATCTGTTAGCACACACCTGTAGGCACACCCTGTAATAATGCAGCAGAAGGTATGCCCAGCAACAACAATTTGAATCAGAGAAAAATAAAGCAATAAAATGTTAGCAACAAACAGTAACAATCCCTGTGAGTACAAAATAAAAATAACACCACACAGTAAATCTGCCTTGCCAAAAGAAGCCTTAATCCTTTCCCTTGCTCTGGTAAGGTTCTTTGCTCTGTCCTTTCAAGCAACCTAGAAGAAAAGAGTTCAGGTGAAGCTAGGTGCCTTGGCCAGTGAACCTAGTAATCCAGTGAGTTCTCAAGGAAAGCGGGGGAGGGGTTATGTTATTTTTTTATAATAAAATTTGAGCCTGTTTTTGAATAGAGAAATATGGTTTACTAAGGTTCAAACTGCCGATTTTGAATCGGTGCATGATGCTGTCTGTTGTCTGTGATAGCTCAGCTTGTGCTTTCATGATACAATTTGTGATCGCTGCTTAAAATGGTTTAGAGAATAACCTTGTTCTTCACATTATGAAATGTCAAGAAAAACAAGTTCTAAGTTCTGAAACATGAAGAACAAGGTTTTTAAAAGGCCAGAAATGTAGGCTCAAAGTGTATTATTTTCCTCTTCCTCCAGGCCCTGGTCACTATTGGTAACGTGTGAGGGCATGGCCAAAGCTGTGTCATTGGCATCCGTTGACACTTCATCCACCACTGAAACATTAAGGTTGGTTGCAGGCACCAACTTGGATACTAATATAGGCCCGTAGCTTATTGCTAGCACATCGTGTCAGGCCTGTCCTTTTTGACATCTATTTTATTGATGCTCCCGGTATGCGCTGTTGCTGTTAATGCTGTAGTTTTGGTTGTGTTCTCTGAGCTGATCCAGAGACTGCTGTCATTGACTGTTGTATTGTCAACTTAGACCTTCTTATATCTGTCATTGATGCAGACAGGGCCTAGTGGACCTATTTCCCCTGTGAATCTGCTACAGTATGCTGCAACTCCTGTGGTTACAGTACGTCCTGCTCAAGAAGATGAGAAAAAGGAGTATAATGCAGACCTTCTGAACGATAAGGACTGGAAAGAAGAAGAGGAGGTGACTCCCTGAATCAAGTGTCTGGCACCAGTTCCATGGTTTCCTTTATTGGAGAGGACTCAGTGATATACTGTATATAACCTGGTTTCCTCCTGAGAAGGTCTTCATTCAGGAATTACTATGCCTCATTAAGAAAAAAATTAAGTTTTGTAGTAAAAAAGAGGACTCAAATAAAAGGAATCTTTATGATTTCATGAAAGTCCCTGCTGCCTCCATTCTAATAGTTCTTACTATTATTTATTTATTTATTTATAGAAATGTTTCACCAGGAATGCACCCTGAGCAACAAGTTGCTTGTCTCCCAGTGCAACCTGGGGGAAGGGGTACAATGAGGATGAAGCAGTAGTACATACAATCAAGTTACATAAGTCAACATTTACATACATTTGCATAAAACAGGTGTAATAAATAGTGTACTGTACAATAAGGTGCATTGATAAAGCAGGCATTTGCATAAGACAATATAGCATTGGATGATGCTATACTGGCTGTACTGGCTACATGGCATTGGCCCAGTTCTTTGCTGGCAGTTCCAAGGAAGGAAGACAAGCAATATCCCTATATCTAGCCCTGTCTGTCAAGTAATATTACACCACCCAGCCTGACATGATCTCAGTGACTATCAGGACTGCTCATGATAGGTCCAGAGCACCTTGTCATATGAGCACCAAGCCTCCTAACAGGGAATTCGGAAAACTGGATACCATAGGAAAACATACTTTCACCTTAGCTTCCCTAGGCCTCCATTTTGCCAGTTGTCAGTCTTACATGATTAAGTACAGTTCCCAACGCTTATAATGGGCAACTTTGTGTAGTAACGTTTTGGCCGTTATAATCAGCGGACGGTTAAACAAAAGAAAATATTTCTGATAAACTTTTCGTTTAAAGGCTAAAAAGCAAGACTTTACTGAATTTAATTAAAACTAGATGTAATTAAATTAATTGTAAACAAATTCAAATAACATTAAAGCAACACCAGTTTCTTCCTGATTCTCCCCAATGCAGAGCAAGTAGTGAATTACAGCACTTCATTGTGAAAGTTCAGCTTTGTCCTACTTGAGAGTCAAAAAACTCCGTAATCTGCTTCTGCACCTTTCATGTCTCGCAGTACAGTTTCCACACTTTCTCCACCCTCATCAGTGTGTCCCAGTCCAGTTGGATTGCATCATGTTGCTCCATCACTCTCCTTAGCATCAAGATAGCTAACCGTACATCAGCAGGAGTTACAACTGTCTCTTCCTGACTCTGCTCATCCTCGTCTGCGTCATCATCGGTGTCTGTAGTGGGGGCAATTGAGTTCATAATCTCTGCTATGTCATCCTCTGTGCCAGGTTGCTCCTCATTTCCAAGGTGACACAGTTCATTGAACTAATCATGAGACATGCTTTCTGGCATGTGGATTGTGCTTTCCTCTTCTTCAGGGTCTTCTAAATCAAACAGCTGTGTGTCAGCGACCACAAATCCACTTTTTCTGAAACAACGCTGTATGATGAGTTGTGACACTGAGTCCCAAGCCTGCTTTAACAGGTGAACAGCATCAAGCAGATTAAGTTTCTTGACACACTGTAGGGCATTTAAATCTGGGCTGGAGTCAAGGTCCGAGAGCACTCGATCTCTCATCACCCGAACATAATGTTGCTTCATACAGTAGATTATGCTGGATGAGGCAGGTGGTGTTGGGGGGGGGAAGGAAAATGAGCTTAGTGTTCCGAAGACCTGTCATATGTAGGTGCCCTGAGGTGCCCTGAGAAATTGTCCGGCAGAAGGGCAATCTTACGACCACGTAGTTGTGGACCCATTCTGAAAAAATATCAGTGGTCATCCAAGATGATCTGTTAGGCCTGTACAGAACTGGCAAGTGGTTTATGCCTCTGAAACATCTTGGGGTCTGTGATTTACTGATGACAAGCATGCTGCATTTCTCTGAACCATCCATATTGCAACACGCAAGCACAGAAATGCATTTCTTGGCCCACTTGTTGTCCTGGACTTTCTCAGTTTTGAATGCTAATGTTCCAAAGTCAACACATCTAAAAAATGTGCCGATCTCGTCAGCATTGAATATGTTGAGTAGCTTGTACCCTTGCAGTAGTCCAGGGAGGACATTGTTAAGCCAGCAGTCAGCACTTGCAGCATCAGCATTAAATTTTTCACCGTGCCCATGTCTAAACCCAATGTTGTTCTGTACTTTCCAGTGTTGTAACCATCCCTCTGATGGTGTGAATTCAGGCTTCCCAAGGGCATCAGCAAGTTGCTTTGCCTTTTGCAATAAAATTGGCCTGCTGATAAGTGCCTCTCTCCCCCGAGCATTTTGGAACCACCACAACAGTGCATTCTCAATCTCCACATCTTTCCCCTTTCTTTTTCTCTTTTGATCAGGGTTTGAGTTTGTGCTCCACTCTGCCATTAGCTGATCTCGCTGCTTTTGCAGATCAGCAACTTGGCAAGTCCCAAATGAGCAGCGATCTCCCTCTGGCTCATTTTGGGCAATTAAGCCATTTTATTCAGCAGCTCTACTTTATTCAAAAGACTTAAAGCTTTACACTTGGCAGATATAGTGGTGTGCTAACAGTGCTACAGTGCTCACAAAGAGAATGGGCAATACAGTTTGCATTGAAGTCTGCTAGGCGCACATATGCACTTAAGCACTTAGAAGTTGACGGCAGATAAGGACCGCAAGGCCCATCCAGTCTGCCCATTTCTTTTTCTACCTTATAAATGTGCCATCGGCCTTTGCTCTGTCAGTGACCTATCTATTCATAGTCATTTGTATTGCTCCCTTATGCCTATCCCATGCCTGTTTGAAGCCCTGCACTGTATTCATAGCCACCACTTCTTGTGGTAAGCTATTCCATGCATCTACCACCTTTCTGTGAAAAAGAATTTCCTCACATTCCCCTTAATCGGCCTCCTCTAATCTCATGCTGTGTCCTCTTGTCCTGCTATTTTTCTTATATTTAAACATGTTAGACTCTTTCACCTTGTTTATGCCCTTAAGGTGTTTAAATGTCTCGATCATATCACCTCTCTCCTCCTTTGCTCAAGGGTATACATATTGAGCTCCGTTAATCTGTCCTCTATGTCTTCTGATGCAGTCCCTGCACCATTTTGGTTGCCCTTCTCTGGACTGCCTCAATTTGGTTAATGTCCTTGTGAAGGTGTGGCCTCCAATACTGCACACAGTACTCCAGATGGGGCCTAACCAATGTCTTGTACAGAGGGATTATTACCTCCCTCTTACGACTTGTGATACCCCTACTAATACACCCTAACACCCCCCTAGCCTTACCTACTGCTTTAGAGGTCTGCTTGGATGATTTTAGGTCATCAGTGATGATGATGCCCAAGTCTCTTTCTTCCTTTGTGACTGCTAACAACTCCCCTCCCAGCCTATAAGTGGCTTCAGGGTTTCTCTTCCCTATGTGCATGATTTTGCACTTCTTTGCATTAAATCCCAGTTGCCACTCTTCTGACCATTTTGCTAGTTTATCCAGATCTCTTCTCATTCTGCCCACCCCATCTGGATCATCTACTCTGTTGCAGATCTTGGTGTCATCTGCAAACAGACAAGCCTTACCCTCTAGTCCATCTGCGAGGTCACTAATGAAGATGTTGAATAGGACTGGCCCCAGGACTGATCCCTGAGGTACCCCACTTGTGACTTGCATCTCTTCTGACTGTATACCATTTACCACCACTCTCTGTTTTCTGCCAGTCAACCAGTTTGCCACCCAGTTGACCAACTTCTGACCCACCCTGAGCCTACCTAGCTTATTTATCAATCTTCTATGTGGAACAGTGTCAAAAGCTTTGCTGAAGTCAAGGTAGGCTACATCAACTGCTCCCCTTGGTCCACCACTCTGGTTACCCAGTCAAAGAAATCTATGAGATTAGTTTGACAGGACCTTCCTTTGTAAACCTATGCTGTCTTGGATCCTGTGCCCTATGGATTCCAGGTGTTGCACTATCCTTTCCTTAAGGAGTGCCTCCATAATCTTGCCCACTACTGAGGTAAGACTGACTGGTCTGTAGTTCCCGCCTCCTCCCTGCTACCACTCTTGTGGAGCGGGATCACATGAGCTCTTCTCCAGTCTTCTGGGACCTCTCCTGTGCTCAGAGACTCACTAAACAATTCTGCTAATGGCTCTGCTAGTTCCTTCTTTAGCTCCTTAAGTACCCTGGGATGTATGCCATCAGGTCCCATTGCCTTATCCACCCTGAGCTTAGCAAGCTCTTGTAGGACCCTTTCTTTTTGTGAAGGAGTAGTGCTCACCTCCTCCCCTGTGTCCATGATGTGAGCTGTGGGCCCTGCCCTACCTTCTCTTCAGTAAATACTGAGCAAAAGTATCTATTTAGGATAGATGCCTTTACAGGGTCCTCCTCCTCACATGCTCCCTTTTCTCCATTAAACTAGCAATACCCCTCTGGACTTTCTCCTTTCACTAATGTATCTATAGAAAGTCTTGTCACCTTCTTTTACTGTTGGTGCTAGTGTTTCCTCAGTTTGGGACTTTGCCTGCCTTACTGCCTTACCTGCTTCCCTTAGGGCAGTTTGGTATGCCTCCTATCTTCATCCCGCTGTGTTCCCTTATATTTCCTGAAGGCCAGCCTTTGGCTCTGACCTTTTCTGCTACTGTATTTGAGAACCAAAGTGGTTTCCTTCTTCTTTGCACTTCCTTTTCTGTCTAACACAATGGGATGTTGCTTCAAGTATTGTATCCTTAATGCTTGCCCACTTTGCCTGTACCTCCTCACCTGTGTTTCTTTTGCCAGGGCTAGCTTAACTCTGTTGGCCATCTTATCAAAGTCAGCTCCTCTGAAGTCCCATATTTTTGCCTTGGAATGGGATGATTTAGATGTAGTAGCCAAATTGAACCATACCATGTGATGGTCACTGGCCCCCAGGTGACCTTCTACCTGGAGATCTGTGATCCCTTCTTTGTTAGTCAGTACTAGATCTAGGATAGCCCTGTCTCTTGTGGGTTGCTGTACCAGTTGTTTGAGGCCCTCCCCCTGCAGGGAATCCACTATGTCCACTTGTCAATTAACACCTCGGTACTGTACCTATGAAAGTGACACACCTAGGACTGCACTTAATCAGTATACAGAAAGCACTGACAGCTTAGCAGACACTTCGTAACTCGTTCATTCGACCAAAAAAATGCCTGCCATGTACAATGGCCAATGACTGCAGTAACCATTGAGTCTAATGAAGGGTTTAATGGCAAATGGTAACACAGATCTGCCCCACCTGGACTGCTGTGTCCAGTTTATTTATTTATTTATTTAGTTCATAAATCGGATTTACAACCTTTGAGTCACAGACTCAATTACAAAGGCACCTTGTCACAGGGAAGGGAACAACAAATAGTGTGGCAAGACAGGGCGGAACAATACAGGTGCGATACATATATTATACATAGCATAAAACATAGGTAGTTTACCAAAGTACAGAACAATAATTCATTGGTAGGTCCTAGCAGGTCATGCAGGCAATAGCCAGAGGAAAATGGAGTGGGGTAGGCTATCGAGTGGGCTGTTAGCCTGTAGCCCAGTTTGGGGCACACGGCAGGCCCTACCGTAGGCACGTACACTTCCGAGTGCTAAGTAGGTGGTTGCGTAGGGCAGCTTTGAACTGACCAATTTTAGGAGTGCTTGAGATGTGCGTGGGGAGAGTTATACCAGGATGGTGCTCTGTAATAAAAGGACCTTTGGGCAAGCGAGGTCCTGGCTCTAGGCACCTGGAAGGTGGCTTTGCAGGCCGTATGGGTGGTGGCTGAGTGGGAAGCAATCTGGAGCTGTGCAGTGACACCAGGGGGACACAGTCCAAGAAGAGTCTTTTTTGCTAGTATACCAGTGTGATATTGCAGGCGTTCTTCCAGATTGAGTATGTTCGTGGTGGTATAGAGCCGACATGTGTGGGTTCCGCTTGGGGCACTGGCCAGGAGCCTGCAGGCTTTGTTGATGGAGGTCTGGATTTTGGTGAGGGCAGTGGGGCCAGTGGCTGTGTAGATGGGGAGGCCATAGTCAACTAGTGACAGGATGGAGGAAGTGATGGCCAACCGTAGGGCGAAGCCAGGGAGGCAGTCTTTATGTCGACAGAGGAGCCCAATCCGGGTGTTCATGGTAGAGGATAGGGCACTGACATGGGCATGGAAGGAGAAAGCCGAATCAACAGTGATGCCCAGATATTTGTATGTTGATACCTGCTCAAGGGGATGGAGGGTGTTGGGAAGGATGGAGAGGGGGTCATTTTTGGAGCTACTTTGGTGGTGTGCAAAGATCATTGACTTTGTTTTCTTGAGATTCAGGACCAGGCGGTGGTCGAGGAACCATTTTTCAGCTTGGCTGAAGGAGGATTCAGGTTGTTCTGGAGAGTGACCGGATCGGCGTGCGAGGAGAGTAGGACTGCGTCATCTGCATATAATAGCAGCTTTCCTGCACAAGAGCTGGGAAGGGTGTTCAGGAAGAGACTGAACAATGTGGGGCCCAGAATGGAGCCTTGTGGGACTCCCAAAAGTACAGGCAGTGCTGAGGATAGGCCACCAGTTAGCTTGACGCGTTGGGATCTACCACAAAGGTAGCTGGAGAACCAGGCTAAAGGGCCAGATGATAGTCCCACTTTACAGACGGTGTCTAGCAATAGTGGGTGGTTCACAGTGTCGAAGGCCTTGGACAGGTCAATGAATACTGCCCCAGCCAATTCCCTGGAATCTAATGCAGAGTGTATATGGTGGGAGAATTCCAGTAGAGCTGTGGTGGTGCTGTGACCTGGGTGGAAGCCATGCTGTTCAGGGCACAGAATGTTGTGGCTGGCTAGATAAGTTACAAGTTGTGTGGATACTATTTTTTCGAGAGCTTTGGGGGGGAGGATGGAGATAGGTCTGTAGTTGTTTGGTACAGTACAGTCTCCATTTTTATGTATAGGGATGATTTCGTCCTGTTTCCATGCCCTCGGGAATTGGCCGAGACACAGGGATCGATTGAGGAGGTCAGTGAGGGGGAATAGCATGACATCCAATGTTAGGCGGAGTATCCAGGAGTCGAGGGGGTCATCACTCGGGTTGCGGGAGGAGAGAGCATTTTGGAGGATTGGCTTTGCATCCTGTGGTGAGATAGTCCTAAAGAGAAGTGGGGGGCCAGCAATAGTTGGATTGTTGCAAACCGGTATGGGGCCAAAGAAGTGGGCCTGAAGAACTGAGCTTAGATCAGTGAAGGTTTCGTAGGCAGTTGGCAATACGGGAAGGGTCCGCGTTAATAGCGCCATTTATGATCATCTGAGAGGGAGGAGGGGAGCAGGTCATCCCGTCTAACTCTTTCACATTATTCCAGAAGGTGCAGGCATTGCCCCAGGTGGATGTCAAGGTGGATTGGTAGTGGCTGGCTTTGGCTTTTCTTATGGCCCAGGTGCACTGGTTGCGAGCTGCGTTATAGGCTTGCCTGTCTGCTAGTTTGCCAGTATTGACAGCAATGTGCCATAGGTTATCACGTTGCTTCAGTTGTTGGATTGGGGGGGGTGATATCCAGGCAGCCAAGTGTCTCTTGGTACGAGTGTGGGTGACAGGGGCGAAAACATCACAGGCCTTGCAGAAGGCATTGGTGAGGAAAGCAAGGGTGATGGCTATATCCGTTGTGAGGGAGATTGGGGACCAATCAAGTTGTGCAAGGTGACGCTTAAGTTTGCATAGACCTCTGGGGTGAAAACGGCGACAGGGGGTGGCGTGGCGCACAGTTTTGAGCGTGGGGGTGGACCAGTGGCAAAGAATTAGTGAGTGGTCACTGAGGGAGTTGGGTAATACATTAATATCCTTTATTTTGTGAGGGCGGTTAGAGAGCACAATGTCAAGTAGCATGCTAGTCCCACTTGATTGGTTAAATCTGGTGGGTTGAGTCACTAGTTGGGATAGATCAAGGGCTGTGAAGTTTTCTTTAATTTGTGCTGAGGTAGCACTGAGCCAGTTGATGTTGAGATCTCCCACTATGAGCTGTTCCACCTTGTGTGGCAGGGTAGTGAGGTAATCAGTGAGGGAGCGGATAGCTTGATTTTGTTCTCGTGGGGGCACATATGCCATAGTGATGTAAAGAGGGCCACGGCCTGGGTCAGGGGAGATTTTTAAGGTGATTGCTTGGGCCCCATGATCGAGCTTTGGGGCACTTGAGGCATGACCCAGGAGGGACTTCGTTAGGTAGACTGCGCAACCCCACCCCCTGCGCTTACCCACATGATCTTCTCTGAAGAGGGAGAAGCCAAGGAGGGTGACCGTCGAATCTGGGGTCAACGGTGAGAGCCAAGTTTCCACTATGGCAAGGACGTCGGGCTTATGTTGGGAGACCCAGCATTGGAGTGCAGCAGTCTTTTTAGGTAGACTGCAGATATTCATGTAGGCAATGCGGAGGCCATGCCCTAAGGAGGTCGATGTACCGGGTCCTGGGCCTGGGTTGGGGTGGACATTACCAGAGAGCAGGAGGAGTAGGATGGTGAGCCGGAGTAAGGGACTGTGGCTGTGGCGGTAGTGATGTCTGGGCTGTCAGGAGGATTTGTGGGGGGCAGTGCAGGGGATAGGCAGGGAGCTAAGGGTGGGCAGGGCTAGCACAGGGGGATACCACCTGCTATTGTGGGCTGCGGAAGGTATGGGTACCAGGGGGGTGAGATGGGGCAGTTAGGTGAACCAGTGTTTGTGGAGTGTTGGTGGAGAAAGGAGGGTAGAAGGAGGGGTTAGAGGGAGTAGGGGGGTGGACGAGAAGCTAGCATAAAAACATATATCGCAGTGTCAGGGAGATTTAGAACTGTGTTTTTTTGTAACAGGGTTGGGGTGAAGAGGAGCAGCATGAATAATCCAAGACCTAAAGGAGTCATTATGTTATATTGCTGTTAGAGAGATAGGAGGGCTTAGGCAAGCAGGGTCCCTCTAGTGTTCAGTCAGTATAACCTGCAGATGGCAAAGTGGGCTGATTGGTTCTACAGCCTCACGTGATACTGGCTAAAAAGTGGAGAGTTGACCAAGGGTGGTGGTGGGGATGGTGGGGAGCCGGCACACAGTGCCGGTGGGGTTAAAACTCAGCACTTCAGCAGTCCTGTTCTCCGAGGTCTGCCGTACCTGTGGTCCGGGGGGGTGAGCGAGCAATCCGATCCCTGCTTGGGCAGCTGGTGCTGGGGAGGGCGGTCTGCTTCTTGAGCCCTCGTGACCCACTCCAAGATCTGGGGAGAGAGAAGGGATTAAATACTGGACTGAGGAGGCGGGTCAGGTAGGACAAAGAGCACATTTAAATTATTCAGCAGTTTTCCAGCAATCGCGATTCCTAACTTTACCACCGCATGGCTACACAGTAAGAGCAGTCTGTAATACAGTGCTTGAGTTACTTAGCAGGACAGTTTTAAACTATCAGTAGTCGCTATTTTAGATTATTTAAAAATGCATGGCTACACAGTAAAAGCAGTTCTTAACACAGCACTCCAGTTAGTCAGTAGCCTATGTGTGGAGAATAAGCAAGTTTTTGATATTAGCTGCAGGCGCTGTACAAAGTCCAAGTTTAGGCGCCAGATTTAAACTCAGCGCTTCAGCAGTCCCGTTCTCCGCGGTCTGCCGTACCTGTGGTCCGGGGGGGTGAGCGAGCGATCCGATCCCTGCTTGGGCTGCTGGTGCTGGGGAAGGCGGTCTGCTTCCTGAGCCCTCGCAACCCACTCCAAGATCTGTGGTCCGGGGGGGTGAGCGAGCGATCCGATCCCTGCTTGGGCTGCTGGTGCTGGGGAGGGCGGTCTGCTTCCTGAGCCCTCGCGACCCACAGTTTGGTAGACTGCATCTCAGAAAGGACATAGACATGGGGGAGATGGTCCAGAGGAGGGAAAATAAGATGGTGCAGGGTTTGCACAAGAAGCCCTACAAGGAAAGACTGAGGAATCTTTACATGTACACCCTGAAAGAGAGAGAAGAGAGAAGAGAGAGAGAGAGGCAGAGGGAGAGAGGGAGAGGGAGAGAGAAAGGTGACATGATTGAGACCAACAGGTACCTCACTGTGGTGAACAGGGTGCAGGCAGGGAGTCTCTTTCAAATGAGAATGAGGACCAGAACCAAGAGGCATGCAAAGAAGCTGGAGGGGGGGGGAGGTTCAAGAGAGATATGAGGAAATATTCCTTCACTGTAAAGGTGGTAAATACCTGGAACAGACTGCAAGTGGAAGTAGTGGAATCTTGAACAGTGGGGGGCTGCAAGCATGCATGGGATAAACATAGGGGTATATTAGAAACAAGCATTTGTCAATGCTGAATGTTTGCTTGCTGGTATTGGCATTGGTACTGCAGGAGTTAGTGGGATGCATAATAGGAATGGCAGTGAAGTATTGAACTAACACCAACCCCACTATAACGCTCACACCACTCCACCTCACCCCACCCAGCAGACACTGACAGGTGTCACGGTGTGCCTTGGGGTATTTGGCCCTTATGCACACCCCATTCCATAAGGAAATAAGCTGAGATGGGTACAGTATAGGAAAAAATGGTAAATGTTAGAACCAAAGACCCCAAGGCTCACCTCGATGCCTGTCAGTGGTTGCAGAGTGGGGGTGGGGTGGACTGGCGTAAACATTATGGCTGACGACCCCAAGCCACACACCCCGATGCCTGTCAATCTGTAGAGGGTGGTGCATTATGGTTAGAAACCCTAATGCCCCAGGCGTTTGTTGGTATTTTCACTTTAGATTTTCAACATGGGCTTTTTGGGACCCCGCCTCATGAACAGTGGCAGTATCATTTTGTTACTCAAAGGTGATTTCACACGGCAAGAGTGCCATTCGGCGCCACAGGTGTGAAAACACATTTCGGGCAGGAAGTGGAAAATGATAGATAAAACTGTAAAACCTGTAAAGCACCACCTGTAATAATTTCACAGAAAATATACCCTGTAAGAAACACTTTGCTACAGTGACAAATGACAGCTGTATTGTTTGTAAGGAGGTGTGAAAAATGTCAATGTTGGAAATTTGGAGTGAAAATATTAAAAATTGATGAAGTTACCAGTGTGCATACAAACTGCCCAATGCACACTCGAAACGCAGTCATTTTTGGAGTTTTTTCACCGAACTTGCAACATGGGCTTTTTGGGACCCCACCTCATAAACAGTGGCACTGTTGTTTCGTTAATCGGTCCCAAAAGGTGATTCCACACAGCAACCTTGAAATCACATTATGGGACCAAGAAATAAAATGACAGTGCCAGTGTTCATGAGGTGGGGTCCCAAGAACCCCATGTTGAAAATATGGGACCAAAACTCCCAAAAATGGCTGAGATATCAACCTAAGTTGAAACTCCACATTGATTGCCATTATAGGGTGATTTTCTTCAGTTTGTGGTCGACTTTTGAAGAGTGCAGACATGTTCCCAGTCCACAGAAAACTGTAGCGACCTCTGAAGGTAAGTAGTGCACAGAGGGAGGGGTGGGATGAGGGAGGGGCAGTGAGGACGACGAGGGACCATTTTCTTTTTCTTTAGGCTTAAAAAAACAACCTCGGGGAACAGTTTTCTTTTTTACAGATGAAATAGTATGAAAAATAAATGTTGGCATACTCGGGTGGGCTCCCAGTTTGCCAGACTAGTGGAGGGGGGATCAATGCTGATGCAGGGATTGGGCACCCTGAGCTCGGCTGAAAAAAAGGGGGTGTGGAAGGTGCATCCGACATGAGGAGTTGGCATCCCAGTGTTGGAAAATATAAAATATTACCTTGGCACACTGGGGTGGGCTATCAGTATTCTACAATAGTGGGGGTTGGGCAGCATGCCAACATGAGAATTAGGTACCTCATTGTCGGCAAAAGATATGTTCAGGCTTGAGGGGGGCATGCCAACACAGGGATTGGGCACCCCATTGTTGGCAAATGATATGTTCACTGGGAAAGGCACACTGAGCAAATGAGTTGCTCATAAGTGCATCCATGTGCATTAATGTGCACTGTAATGCACATGGCTGGAATGTGCCTGGTTGCCGGGAAGGGGAAGGGGAAGAGATCTGCCACTGCAATGAGAAAACTGTCTGTGATAGGAGCGGCAGATTTCTTTCAAGTCCGGTGCTTGCTCTGAAACTGCCGTCTTCATCAGCTTCCCTGTTGATTGGTGGCTGAGGGACGCACCCATTAAAGCATCCCCTGAATTAGCCACAACAGTGCCACATTTCTGCAATGCTCTACTAACCTCAATATGTTTCTTGTGTGCTGCACGCGCAAGCAAACATAAAAAGGCAGGGAGGTGTGAGGGTCGCTGGAGACATCTGGGCAGACTGGATGGGCCAAGTGGCCCTTTTCTGGTGACAAATTCTATGTTTCTATTCTCCCACTATATTTTTTCCCTTTTTTCCCTTCCTTCACTGTGAGGTAAAAAGACACCTTAATTAACATCTTTGAATGCATATGTAAGACGGCAAAATTATTTGATCAAATATAGATACAGCAGTGACTCAAGTTGTAGGGATTGCTGTTATCATTGGGGGATGAAGGTTTGGAATTTGGGCATTCTACTTCTTTCATTTTATATAGACAGTATTGTATTGCTTAACTACTTTACTACTATTAATCATTTTTTAAAATGTATTTTTGGATTGTTAAATATTGTTCAATCAACTTGAGTTGTCTAGATTAAGGAATGTGATCATTTCTATTTGTGGATAGGTTAAAGGATGTAAGACACCTGGAGAGGGCACTGAGCCACTGAGATTATACATGTGAATAAAAAGTACTGTGACGGGGGGTCCCATGGAGCTGGGACAGCCCTTTCAGACCACCTTCATGAATGAAGTCTGTTCTCCCAACATATACCTGTGATACTGGTTGGACACAAGAAGCATATGACAGAATTAAGCAATAATGCATGACAGGGTGTGGTATATCATGGGATATCATCACGCCTCGGGTGGTTGGGCACGAGGCCGCAAGCTGAGTGCGTCCAACGACCCGAGAAGTGATGATATCCCATGATATACCATACCCTGGAGTGCATTATTGCTATTATGGAGTGTTTTAAATATTTTGTTAAAGTAAAAAAAAAATAGAAACATTTTAAAAATGTGTTTTGGGGGTGTTGGAGGAATACCTTTAAATAAAATAGTTCCTGGAGAGCTCTGGGCAGCAGGTGGTGCTTTTGGCCATGGTAGAGGAATTCGAACTATTGTGACTGGGTGACCTGCTCCTTACCATTGCAGTTTTCCTTTTTTAAAGTGTTCTCCATTCACAGTGTACTTTATTTGTATTATTTTTGTTCTGGGAATTGGATGCTGAGGACTGGTAAACTGAGAGAGAAGTTGGAGAGGCGAGTCAATGATGAACGAACGAGAAAAAGGTAGAGTCTTGGTGCGATTCATTCGGGACTGTTATTGTAAGAGCTACTATTAGAATGGTTAGGAATGTCTGGGACAAGACTGGCAGTTTTTTCTATGTGGCTGGGACGTAGCTTTCTTTTTGTGGGGGAGCTGCAGTTTGTGTGAGAATGACTACAATGCGTGAGTCTGTCATTTGTCCTTTTCAGAGAAAAAAAATTATTCATCCTTGTTGCTGCCACTCGCATGCCGCTGGATATGTTGCTTTTGAAAGTATTGCTCCCAGCAACTTCCATTGTGCTGAATTCTGTTGTGTGCACAGCTGGTGGGAGTTCATTTTTTTTCTTTAAATAGCGGCTGACTGGAAGTCTGACTCACTGCAGACTGCTGGAGATGAAGAAGACTGTGCGGTCAGTGAGGAGGCTGGTGGCCTGAGGTTTTCTGAAGCCGTGATGATGTAGCCCGATATCATCACAGCTTCAAAAACCTCTCGGCCAATCAGCTTCCCATATTTACGTTGTCCAGTTCATAATTAGTATTATACAGGAGCAACAAGGAGCAGGATATTGAGACTTGGTCAATACAAATTTAGAGTTACTCATAAAATAATTTGAACAACATAAATTATATATCCAATTTTTTAAGAAGAAGCTAACCTTTCTTAATAACTACCAAAAGAGGTAGATTATCTGGTTCAGATGCTACCCTTCTGAAGATAACACTCTTACACACTTCATATGAATTTATAAGATACAGGGGATCTACTGCTTCTGAATTGGTATTGTTTTAGTGACATTTGATAATATAAGAATTACAGAATACATAGGGTTTTTATGGGCAAGAAGGATAGACTAGAAGATAGGGAATTGTTTGTGTGCTTGTAAAGAGTCAGGTGTCTGAATCTTCAATATTTCTGATGCATATGATACCTGAGTCTACCATGTTTCTTTAGTGGAGGGCCTTCCTGTGTTCATGTTGTTGTGTATTTCTCTAATACTTTTCAAGTTCTAACAGGACCATTCAGAACAAGTTAGTCTTTAAACTAGAGAATGTCTGCCCATACAGGGTGACTTTTTACAGCACTAATTGTATTATGGGGCATTGGGGGATCGTCTATTCAATAATAACTCAGAATAGAAACATGGAAACATAAATTTTGACGGCAGATAAGGACCGCTTGGCCCACCCAGTCTGCCCATTTCCCTACCTAATGGATAAGCTGCAGATCCTAGTTAACCAGCAGCCTACTTCTTCCTACCCCCACCCCCTAGAATTGCCTTATGACTGTCCCATGCATGCTTGAATTCCACCACTGTTTTTGACTCCACAACCTTCCTCCGAAGGCCATTCCATGCATCCACAACCCTCTCTGTGAAAAATACTTCTTAAATTAACTCTGAGCCGCCTCTTCTATCTTCAAATTGTGCCCCTTGTTCTTGCACACCTCTTTTTTGAAAGATGCTGCCCTCTTGGACTTTGTTGATTCCTTGAGATACTTGAAAGTTTCTATCATGTCCCCCTCTCCCTCCTTTCCTCGAGGCTATACATATTCAGCTCCTTAAGTCTCTCTTCATATGTCTTCCGTGCAGACCCTACACCATTTTAGTTGCCCTCCTCTGGACAGCCTCCATCCTGTCTATGTTCTTGCGGAGACTGGGTCTCCAGAACTGCACGCAATACTCCAGATGGGGTCTCACCAACTGTCTGTACAGAGGGATAATAACTTCTTGTTTTCTACTGGTGATGCCTCTCCCTATGCATCCCAGTATCCCCCCAGCCTTCTTTGCTGCCCTCTCACATTGCTTGCCCACCTTTAGGTCATCTGATATGACTACCCCCAGGTCCCTTTCCATTTTTGTTGTTGTTAGTATCTCACCCCCCTATACTATGTATATAAATCTGTGATGGTGCATCTACTGTGTGTATAAATGTAACATTTTGAATTTAACTCATAGTAGCTCAGATTTATCAAATATGATTCATGTCCAC
Source organism: Neoceratodus forsteri (assembly GCA_016271365.2). Classification (NCBI taxonomy): domain Eukaryota; kingdom Metazoa; phylum Chordata; order Ceratodontiformes; family Ceratodontidae; genus Neoceratodus; species Neoceratodus forsteri. Next base: position 636,465,398 of record CM057450.1, on the reverse strand, counting down.
GCCTATTGCATAAGAAAAAATTACTCACCTTAGTAATTGTGTTTCTTCTAATGGAGTCTTGCTATATTCTGACACACTGTAGCCAGCCCCAGCACCCAAACTGCCCCAGAGAGGAAAGAGCCAAATTCCATGCAGAGCACAGAACGCCGAGTCACAACCTTTTTCTTGTTCTTAAATAATGTCATTCAATATAGTAACACATACAGTAGAACATTAATGGGATAGGATTGCCCATTAAAAGGAATATAGTACTGAGTCAATTGAGGTCCAAGAAAGTGGATATTGGGTTACTTCAAGAAATCATTTACAGTCATCTGAAGCTGAAAGAAAATAACATAGGGATTGGGTGGGTCAGGTATATTTTAACTGTTTTAGTAGTAAAATAGGGGTGATGAATTCAATAAAGGAAGGTTTTATTAAAACAACATATGAAGGTGACCTGGAGGGTAAATGGCATATAATTCTAAGGTCATTAGCGGGAAAGAAAATAGCCATACGTAATGCTTATGCACCCAATTGCAACCAAGCTATTTTTTTTCTGTGAATTAGCTAAAGAATTGGGGACCCTAAATGACAATGAAGTTATTTTGGGAGGCAATCTTAAACTAACCACAAACCCTATACTTGACATAAGTAGTCAATGAGGGAACTCTTACAGCACTAATGTCATACTAGTGCTTAACAGTCTGGTTAAGGATCTAGAGTCAATAAATGCTTAAAGATTGGTTCAACCAGAAGGTTGAGATTATACCTTTTACTCAGGCAGACACAACTCTTTCGGTAGATCAGATTATTTGCTTCAGCATCCCTCTGTAGCTCAATTCTCTCAGCAAACACAAACAGTCTGGTTATTTCTGATTACACATTTTCATATATCCCTGCTGATTGACCTGCCTTAAAACACAGACTGTAAGAGGAATGAAGAATTATTTTGAATGCAATGCAAATGGGGCAGTTAGTATGGGATGCTTATTGGGCACTTTCAAAGCCTTTATCAGAGGCAGAGTTATTGGATTTTTCTGCAACTCAGAAAAAAAATGTCAGAAGAACTTAAGTAGAAAAAAACTGCATGATTTAGAAAAGGACATGAAAAGACCCAGTTATGAAATGCTCATCTAATTCAAAGTATTATCCTGCTGAACTGTATTAACAAAATTTACAGTAACAAAATTGAATATGCCTACTTCAGAATGTGGTAGTCCTGATGGGCATCAGGAGAGAAGGTTGGGAAGCTGTTTGCATATTGGCTAAAAAAGATACAAAAGCAAGTATTAGAGGGGATTAAAAAAGAGAATTATGCAATATGTTCCTGTTTAAAACACATTAATAAAAATGTATGCAATTTTACAAAATATTTATTTATCCAAAGGCCATGTTATGGACTCAGAAAAACGTAATTTGAGACATAGAAATAGTTGGCAGATAAGGACTGCTAGCCCCATCCAGTCTGCCTGTAGGCCCTATACATTGTATGTGGCCACTGACCCTATGTGATCAATGACTTTTAATCACTCCCTCCCCTCTCAAGTTTCTCTTGTGCCTGTGCCAGGCATGCTTACACCCCTCCACTGTTCTTGCCCGCACTACCTGCTGTGGCAGACTATTCCAAACATCGACTACCCTTTCTATGTAGAAAAACTTCCTCACATTCCCCCTTAATTTACCCCCTTCCAATTTCATACAGTGCCCCCTTGTTATAGTACTTTTTCTACATTGGAAAAGGTCCTCCTCCTGCACCTTGTTTAATCCCTTGAGGTACTTGAACGTTTCAATCATGTCCCCCCACTGTCTCCTCTCCTCCAGTGAGCACATATTGAGGACCCTTAGTCTCTCCTCTAAATGAGATGGCAAATATGTGTCTTCCCTGTGAATCAAACCTGTGACTCTTTGCTTGTAAGATGAGGACATAGCCAGTATACCACCAGAGACCCATCTTTAACCAAGATCCAGTTATCTTTAATTCATGAATTATTATTTTATTCTATTAATCTGCATTCTCCTATGTCTGAAGCAAAGTAGGATTTGGACAAACCATTTTCTATTCGAGCAACAGAAGCAACAAAAGATAAACTTTTTGCAGGTCATACCCCAGGCCCTGATGGCATAGCTAACAAACCATATAAACATTTACAATCAAATATTAATAGTTATTTGACTAAAATGTTTCAGAAGTCTTTTCAATATAGGATGCTTGAACCATGTGTGGGACATGTGCTATGGTGATCCTGAAAAAGTTCCCCATTGCTGTCGAATGCTGCAGCAGGTGAGGTATTGCATTCTGCAGCACATCTATGTTTTAAATGGGAGTTTAATTATCCCATGGTACCTTAAGGCATACTACATTAAGAGGGAACTTTAATTCATGATCAGCTTGTAAAATCTTTATGAAGAGAGGGAAAAATCCATTGGATTGTGGTAGTGGCCATTGCACCTTGACCATTGCGTGTGATGGACAAAGCAATTGTACCTCCACAATGAAAGACAAAGATCAATGTACATTTAAAATATAAGTTGATATATTCTTGTTGCTAGCATGCATTAGCAAAAAAAATTATGTTTAAGTAGAATAAAAAGTTCCTCAGACTTACTATAGTGTTGTGGAAATATACGTTTCTTACTACAGCTCCTTGCCTGATTGATCAGGCTAGCAATACTTCAATGATGTCATGTCAGTCCTTACATAGAAACATGGAAAGAAGGACAGAAAAATATGGAACAGCCCATCTACTTTGTCTCAAGATTCACTACTCTGAATTTTTCCTTTTTTTTTCTTTTATTTATTTTTTATTTTATTTCTTTTTACTGGCTCCTTTTCCCCCCAGGCACTGGAGATTCCGATCTCCCCACACCACTCGCTGCCCCTCCCATCCCCAGGCTTACCCCTGGGCAGTGACATTGGGTGGGCACCCCCTCCTCAAGGAACTCAGTCTCTTAGCCCTGGTTTGCCCCCCAGGGCAGGGCCGTGGGAGTGGGACCCCTGAACACTCCTTGGTCTGCAGTGGGAGCGGCGGCGGAGATAGGAGCTGTCATTAGCGGGCCAGCATTTTTTGCAAGAGTTTTTCCTGGGGGTGGGGATGTGTAATGACACCAACATCCACCCCGCCCTCCTTAATGAATGTTGCTGGTGATGACGGTACCCCAGCCTCTGCCAGAGGTCCGCATAGTGCCAGACACTCTTCCCCCCTCCTCCCAGAGAAGGAAAACAGTCCCAGAGATGCTCAATCCTTCTCCCCTGGCCAGCCTTCTGACTCCTGAGTCTATCACCAAACCTGGGATGTTGGCGCCACAAGCAGACACCTTGCCACCACACTGGCGGGCCGGCCTTACTCTGAGTTTTTTAACATTAATTTATTTTACTCATACTCTCCTTTCCTTTCTACATTTTCCTGTCTGGCAGCTTCATTAAATGCACATCAGTTTATCTCAAACCCTGATACTGTATTTGCTTCCACAGCCTTGTCTGGATATTTTGTCACTCATACACCACCCTTTCCATGAAATAGCACTTTCTAATGTCTTCTCTGACCCTCCGCCTTCCAACTTAAGCACATGATCCTTAGTGGATGTATTGTTTCTTGGACAGAATAAACTTGCTGTGCCTACTCTATTGAACCCATTCATGATCTTGAAAGTTTCTATTATGCTCTATGTCTCGCTTCTGTTCAATGTTAAGACTTTTTAGTCTTTCCACATAAATGTTATGTTATGATCATCTTTGTTGCCCTTCTCTGCACTGTCTCTAGTTTATCCTTCTCCTTCCTTAGATGTTGATCCCAGAACTACACACAGTACTCCAGGTGTGACCTGATCAGTGAGTGATTTATTATACATGGGCAGTGTCACCTCCCTCCCTCCTTCTACTAGTAATCCCTCTCCCTTTGTTTCCCAGAGTCTTGTTAGCCCTCCTGTATGCCTTAGTACACTGAGAAGATGGTTTTAGGCTATTTCTTCTCATCAACCCAGGACTCTCTCCCTCCTCTGTGCCCTGCTCATATAGGTAGCCTATGATGATGACGACCGCATATGGGTGACCGTCATAACAGTGACCCATATAATGGCACCTTCATCGTGGGCGACTGTACTGGAATGGTGAATGCTTTGATCATGAAGATAGGATGGGCGACAGGAAGGGATGGTGGGCGACAGGATTTGGAGGGATGGGGAACAATGATGAGACCCACGGGGAACCTGCTTCTGCCGAACCAGCCATGTGGTGTGGTGGTTAGGGTGCCTGGCTCCGAAAGAGCAGGTCCTGGGTTTGGGACTGGGGGCGGGTGTTCCTTTTTGCGATTCCTGCAGCTGCGGGACTTAGTTTTTTTTGGGCCGGGATGTACCCCCCTTCCTGACATTCACACCCCTGGAGTTGAGAATCTATATTTAGGGGTGTGTGGGGGAGTGCAGCCTCCCTTGTGGGGCAGGGGGGAGGGTTCAGACTCCCGCATGCACAATTCCAGGTAGCCTTTTTCTGCATATCGCCAAAATTGTTTTCGGCGACAATGCAGGTCGCGATTAAAGTGATCGCCTTAGTGCAGTCGCTATTATCACATAGAACCCTGGTATCCCATCAATATAGTAAACTAGTCCAGGATTCATCATCCCTATGTGCATCACCTTGCACTTTCTGATATTTAATTTGAACTGCCAACTATTGGACCATTTCTTCAGTTTTCACACTCCTGTCACATGTCCTTGCCCCGCCCTCCCCCCTGCCATTGGCTTTCCTACAAATCTATCATCCCCACCTCCCTAGGATGCCCACAGACATAAAAATGTTGGGCTGCCACTTCAGGTTCAAGTGTCCCATCCTAACTAACCCACCGCAGTCTCCCCTACCACTCGTCTCAGATCAGATTTGTGACTTCTTATTACTGTCCCTAGTCGCTGTGTCATTGATAAATTCTCCTTGCTATCTACAAGTGGTTTCAGCACCTGCATCCCTTTGCTGACCCTGTGGTGTGTAGCCTTAGCTGGTGTTACTTCTTAGATCAGGTTTACGACTTCTCGTAACTATCTCTAGTCGCTGTGCCATAGAAACATCTCCTTGCTCCCTTCAAGTGGTATCGGCACCTATATCCCTTTGAAGACCCTGTGGCATGTAGCCTTACCTGGTGATACCTTGCCCAGATTAAGCCCTTACAACTGTTTCTCTTTCTGACCCGCAGACTTCAACCATGGAATTTGCAATCTGGCTCTACCTATTTACTGCCTTATGCACCCTAACCTTATTAGGGTACACGCCAAATGGAATTTATCCCAAAGAGGACTTGTATCCCCTACCACAAGAATGTCTACTCATGGAGTCCCTATACAACTTGTGCTATGCCCCTAAGTTGTTGTACCCACTTTCAGCTGTGTCTCCCTCTCAGACAGCCACCAGCATCTCATTACCTTCCCAAGGAATGTTACCTACTCGGCCCAGTACCTGCATCTACTGGTGTCATACGGCTAAGGCCTTAACATGTGTATCACTAGGACTGAACAGTACAAAGAAAAGGTCCTTGCATTCCTACGCCAATACTTTCACTAGCCAAAGAAGGTTTAGTTCTTCCAAATTACAACTTGTTGCCCTGAGGAAAGTTGTACTCCTCCTCTTGCTATGCTCAGGTAATGTTAAACGTAACCCTGGTCCTATACAAGCAATTCCTTCACCGTCCGAAGTCATGAAGTATAAAGGTATCAGCTTTATGCATGTTAACGTGTGTAGCCTCTTAAAGAAACTCACCTCAATACAGGCTTGGGCTATCCACAGATAGCCAGATGTACTTGTCATATCTGAATCCTGTCTTCGTCCATCCATGCCAGACAAAGAGGTCAATATCCCCAACTATCTGTTATTAAGAGCAGATAGACTAACCAAAGGCAGTGGTGTAGCCATCTATGTTAAGGACAAGTTTACAGTCGCTACCCTCACCACTACATCAATTGCCAATGCCTTTGAATGCCTGTCCTTAAAAACTGAAATATCTACATCAATGGCCCTCCATGTCATAGGATGCTATAGACCCCCATCCTCGGAGTCACAGCTCCTGTCCCACCTATCATCTACTATGAGTGCCGACACAATGGAAACAATTATGCTAGGGGACCTTAAGTATGACTGGCTGTCACGCGCATCTCTTTCACTTAAATCCTTCTGTGACTCTTATGGGCTCACTCTACTTATTAATGAACCTATTCGTATCAATGAGAAAAACCCTATGAAAAGTACACTATTAGATGTACTTCTAGTAAGCAAACCCCATTTCTTCTCCCATGCTGGGATCTTTTCTGCCGATATTAGTGACCATTGCTTTATTGCTAGCATAACAGCAGTCCCTAAAGCAACAGCCTCAGCAAAGTTATCTACCAAAAGATCAAAATGGAATTTTGACCCGCTTGCATATACCAATGACCTGAAAGCCTCTCTGCTTTGGCAGACCTTTTATTTAGCCAACTCAGTACAAACAGCATATGCCATTTTCCACAGAATTGTATCCAGCATTCTTAACACCCACGCACCCTTAGTCAAAACCTGCATAAAGGCTAGAAAGTGCCATTGGTTTACAGCAGACATCAAGGCAGCACTATTAAAAAGAGACAAGCTCTGGAAGCTAGCACGCAAATCCCACAAAGTCGAAGACTGACATCTTTTCAGAACAGCCAGAAACCACTGTACAAAGCTAATTCAGGAAACAAAGTCCAACTTCTATCACTCTGAACTTGACACTGCCTCCAACTGCCCTACCAAGTTCTGGTCCACAATAAAATAACTTTCTGGTAATACCACAGGAAACACTCTCCCCTCAAAAATTATTTCTGACACTGTAACTATCAACAACAATAAAAGAGATACTACAAGCCTTCAACAATCACTTTGCTTCTTCAGGGCTAGCTTTTGATAACTCACCTGCATGCAACCTATGCTCCCAGCTTACCACGCAACCTTTAGAATTTAGTCCCTCAGATGCAGTATTTTCACTCTCTCCTGCCTCACTAAAAGAGATCAAAGATCTCCTCCTCCTCCAGTTGGACACCAGAAAAAGTGCCGGGGCTGACACCTTCGATCCATACTACCTAAAGATTGCCTATCATGTCTTGGCCGTACCTATTACGCATCTATTTAACTTGTCCTTTTCTCAAAGGACCCTCCCCAAACTGTGGAAGACCGCACATGTTATTTCATTGTTTAAATCCGGAGACCCCTGCAATCTAGACAACTACAGGCCCATCTCCCTTCTCCCAATACTATCAAAACTTCTGGAAGAAACCGTGATTGCCCAGCTGAAATCTTTCATAGATCATACTAACCTGCTAAACCCAATGCAATCTGGTTTCAGAACTGAACACAGTACAATCATGGCCCTGGCCAAGGTGACAAATAACTGGCAGTGTACGCTAGAGAACAAAAAATTTGTCTGCGCAGTTTTTCTAGACCTAAGTAAGGCCTTCAACACTGTCGACCACAGCCTCCTTCTTTCTTCATTAAAAGCTATTGGTCTAGATTCTACCTCCTAGCATTGGTTCCACAACTACCTTTCTGATAGGCACCAACAGGTCAAGGCCGAAGGTGAATTCTTCCCCTCAAATCTGTTAAAAAGAGGCGTCCCGCAGGGTTCCATCCTAGGGCCACTCCTAGTTGCCATCTACATCAGCAATTTAGACTCAGGCATCAATGAGGCGAAAATTTATCTGTTCGCAGATGATACAGTGATCTACCTAAGCCGTACAACTCCTGAAACTGCCTGTAGAGACCTGCAAGCTGACTTCAATATACTTCAACACCAGTTCCTTAGTAAAAAATTGCTACTTAATGCCAAAAAGACAAAGGCGATGCTATTTTCACCTATTAACCATGCAGCCTACCCTGCTCTACCCCCCCATCACCACCCTCCTAGGAGAAACCCTGGAATTTGTGCTGAAATTCAAATAGCTGGGGGTCTGGCTAGACTTCAAACTCTCCTTTGCAGACCACCTGGAGGATCTGTTAAAAAAACTGAGGCAGAGACTAGGTCTCTTCTTCAGGTTAAACCACCTACTAACTACAGAGGCCAAGAGACAGCTAGTTCAGTCTACGTTCCTTTCCCTAAATGATTACACTGACTTTATATACAGCCTATGTGCTACTTCATACCTCGGTAAACTGGACATACTTTACCACAGAGCCCTGCACTTCATCATTGGTCTCCCCTTCTCCACCCATCACTGCTCTTTATATGCAGCTGTAGGTTGGACCTCCCTTCACTACAGACAAAATAAAAATGCAGCTCTCTGGACATACAGTTATCACTGCCAAACTTCCACAGTACATTGTTGATTGACTGACTCTCAATATGCCTGGAACCTATGTCCTAAGAAGCTGTTCACTGATTTCTCTGAAAGTGCCCAAAGCCCTAATGCGTTTTGGGAGAGCTGCCATAGGATTTGTTCTACCGTCACTCTGGAATGTGCTACAGAAGTCACTGAAACTGAGGACTCCTGTTAGTCTCACTGTGTTTAAGACCTTATACTCAAAATTCATTACAGAAGCCTGCAACTGCTTCCAATGATCCTAGCTTACTTACACCCCCCTTCCACATCCTCCCTGCTTTTCCCATCCTCCTTCTTTCTTGTATCAGTGCATAACTTGTCCCTGAGCCACCTACTTATCTACCGCCCTAAATCTCATTCTCCCTCACCTGCCTATTCCTTGTATACCCACAGCATCTCATTCCTTCGCTCCTAGTATTATCTCAGTTTCAGACCCCCCCCCCCCACTGGCTGCCCACTTCTCCTGACACGTCTCCCCCTTGATATGCATGCGTCTTTTTAAACTGACTATGTATGTCTCTTTGGTTGTAGCATCCACTTCAACAAACCTCTTCGCTGGACTATAATGCCTTTACCTTACAGGAATACTAAACCATGTATGTTGCTGTAGCTGGTATACATTTTTACTGACTTGCTACCCTATTGTTATGTATACCTTTACCAACTATCTTTTGCTTGAACCCAAATGTATTTTTACTTATCCTGTCTATTGCAGGCCTTCCTGTACTGTTGTACTCTTGCATCTACTGTCTATTTGTCTGTGTATAAATACATTGTTACTTGACTCGTGTAATGCAGGTCCACCTTGTAAATGAGCTTGCTCAATGGTGTTCGTCTGGATAAATAAAGAATTTGATTGATTGATTGATTGATGTTGTTACCTCCTTCTTTGACGTCAGCTCACCCTCAGAGCTTTGCATCATTTGAAAATAGACTAACTTTGCTCTGAATAACCTTGCATATGTCACAGATATACGTGCTGAACTGTAGAGGCCCAGGACCAAACCCTTGGGTGGAGGTAAGCAAGCCAGAAATTTGTGGCCTACAGCTAAGGCCAGTGCTGAACCAAGGGTATGGCTTGGCTCTATAAGCAAAAGCTCTGCCAGCTTTTCTTTAACATAATGACAGTGTCCCTCAAGATCTGCACAAGAGGAGTGGAAACTTCCCACTACTACACTAACATCGCAGTTTGACAAAAAATGACTTTATTTGATTGTAACTAGCATGCCTTAAACTTGACTCTGAATTACTCACAGAGGCTGAGTTCAGCTACAGCCAGACACTAGACCCCAGTCAGGCTCTAATCTGCTTTGACTTGCCCACCTCAGTACTCCACTAGTCATTGTCCTGTCTTCAGAGAACTTACTGTCTAGGACCAAGGTTGCTTACAAGCTGAGGGACAGCACCTCTTTTTATAACAACAGAACTATGTCCTGACGTGCTTGGGATACATTTTTGGGCTGAAACTTTTTTTGGAAAAGCCAGCTGAGAGGGGTAACCAGGAAGATGGTTCTGGAGGCCACAAGCAGCCAATCAGCAGTCATCAGGAAGCTGTGGGGAGGATAAATCTGGCCACACCAGTGTGTTGCATCATGCTCATGTCCCAGAGTCTGAGTGGGGCAGAGCAGAAGTGGAACATCTAGCTGGAAAGGTGTCACAGAAAGATTGCAGTCCACAGGAGATTCTGCGGGGAAGGCACCAGACTAGGTAGCAGAAAACACAGGACTGTGTATGGGGATACTGAAATAAGCAGCATAAAGTTAAATAACTGCAAGTAGTGAGATAAACACTAATGGGTAAGAGATAGTATACATCAGGGAAAGGTAGCTACTAGTAGTAAGGAAATTAGAAGACACCCTGTCTAGGATAGGGTAATAAATACATTTCAAAAAAGAAAGGAACAGGAAAACAGACAGGTATAGTAAGGTGGCAGTAAAGTACAAGGAAGATTTTAATAGGCAAACAAGTTAAGGAAGGAAAGAGCATGGGAATGGTGCAGTGCAACCGGTGTGGGGACATAGTCATTTGGGACACATTCTGGAAACTGAGGTGTCCCATTTGTACTCACCTCTCTGGGTTGAGGGCAGAGGTGGATGGACTCTGAGCTGAACTGACAAGGGTACAGAGAATCTTTTGACCCACCCACGGGCTACTAAGTCATCTGTCACTCACCCAGAGGACACATAGGCAGAGACTGAGCAGCTGGACCTTGGTGGACTCCAGGAGAGTGGGGATAGTGGGCAGTGTACACACTTCTCAGCCTATACCAGTGCACAAAACACAAAAACAAAAAAACTGTGCACACACAATCATGCCAGAAACAGTGGCAAGCTACTACACTGATGAAGCCATGAAAAAAAGGCTATCATGGTATGGCAAAAGGGTCCAGTTTATTTCATTACAAACAGAACACAGTGCAGAAACAGAAAATAGCACAGCAAAACACCTCAACATTTCATGCTTGCGTGCTTTGTCAAGAGATAATCATAGTGGCTGTCAAACTTTATTTTATAGTTCCAGATGTTAAACGGACAGTCACAAAAAAGTGCAGTGTGTATAACAGCTGACAGTTCATTAATTAAAAACACACCATGACTATTATTCTCTAAAAAAACAAAGAAAAACAAAAGAACCCCCACCCTGTGACCAACAGAGTGTAACACATACTGTAGTTGTTAAACATATTAGGATGCATGATTGCAACCTCTCTCTCTTAGGCTGATATCGACTGGGAGGAATGTCATAAGAATTTTGAAGACTAATACGTATACTGTATCTTATAAACAGCAGATAAAAACACATGACATGCTGTAACAATAGTCGTAGGCACAGTTTACTAAGCATAAGAACCATTGCACAAAACCTTTGCTGTACTGGCAGCCAAGAGGAGGCACCTACAGTAGTACAAGGGGAGGATGTGGGAGTTCTCAGAAGGGGAGGCTGCAAAGATGAAATAAGAAGCCCCCAGATGAGGAGGAAGCAGCTGCTGGTGGGGAACACTATCGTTAGATGGGATAGATTTTGAAGAGAGGGGTGGTGGCGAGAGGGAGGTGAAGTGCCTCCCTAGTGGTTTGTCTTGGTGGGATGGGGAATGGATCCAGAGGATTGCTAAGGTGGGTGGCAGCAGGAGATGGGAGGGAGCCAGATGACATCATCCACCTGAGTCTAATGACTTGGCAAGGGATAGGGAAGGAGTAGTTCAGACTAATATCAGGGAGCTGGGAAGGGTTCTTAAGCAGGTGGCACTCATGGTGGCATTTGCTGAGGTGTGACTTGTGCACAACCAGGGAGAGAAAAGGGCACTTTGCACTAGAGCTTTTAACAATTGGTTGAAAGCATGGCGCATGGAGCAGGGCCTTGGCTACATTGAGGACTTGGGGTCAGCCTGAGAGGATGTGGTCCTTTATAGGGGAGGTGGCCAGCATCCTTCCAGGAAGGAAACACAGTCCATAGTGGGAGATTTATATGTTACTTGGAAGAGCATTTAAACAAACCAGAGGGAGAGTCAGCCCAGTGCTGGAGAGGGCTAAGGCACTTTGAGAGCTGCACCTTTTCCCCAGTCAGTGACTTGAACTCGGAAATGAGCTCAGGCCACCAGGGGATGACCAGGGTGGGAGAGGATTGAGTGTTCAATGGACTGCTCTCCTCTCCCAGGGGTGGGAAACATGCCATCTCAGTCCTTGGCTGCAACCTGGTGGGGGCTGGGTGGTAGCACTGGAATTACAAGTGATGCAGCAAGGTAGGGGCCATGGTTCCATAGTGTGTGTGTGCCTCCATGTGCACACACTTATGTGGCATCACAGCTGGGGAGAAAATGAGAAAAGGTAGGTGCCAGCTTCATGAAGCTCTGCCAGCTTGCCCTCATCCAGCGCCACTGAGGGACCACCAACCCAGTTCTGGATGTGAGTCTCTGGATGGGGGGAGGTGCAACTCCTCTTCCTGACCCCACCACAGGGGGAAATCCATGGGAGCTGTATGGGAAGGTGAGTCCTGGTGCGAGCACTGGCCAGTGGAGGCAGGGACAGTGCTGAACAGCCTTTCCGCATCAACCACTGGGAGAAAAAGCTCCATGGGAACAAAAAAAAAAACAGCTGGAGGGGCTGTATTACAAAGGGAGACAGAAACTGCCCCCCCCGATGATGAAGAAATGAGGAGGGAGGGAGGGCCTGAGGGGAGGAAGCTCCACCAGGGCAGGGGCACAAGAAGAAAGGGGTGGGGACAAGTCAAAGGACAGAGAGGGAATAAATCGTGAAAGCAAGAAGCAAGGAGTAAGGGACATAGGTAAAGCAGTGACGGAGCTAGAAGTGGGGCTGGGGGGCGGTTGCCCCTCCTGGCTGCCCCAGTGTGAGTAGTGGTGCCCCACCACCATCTTTATTCACTGTTTAGTGTCCAATGTGGAGCCCATGATTGACTGAATGACCCCCCCGGTTCCCAAACACTCCCAAACCTGGTTCCGCCACTGAGGTAAAGGAAAGGGTAACAAAGGAAGAAGTGGTCAAGGGGAGCTTCAAGGAACAGCACAACAGGAGGGGGAAGCAGAAAAGCAGGCAGGGAGGAAGTAAGGTATGAAAAACCATGTGCACCAATGCAAGGAGTCTCAGCAACAAAATTCCAGTCCTGGAAGCTATCATGGCAGAAGCGAGCCTGGATCTGGTGGCCATAACAGAGTCCTGGTGCACTGATGACTGAGACAGGGACATGGCAATACCAGGCTACTTTCTGTTATGAAATCATAGATCATAGCATAGAATCATAGAAATCTGGTGGCAGAAAAGGACCCTCTGGCCCATCAAGTCTGCCCCTTCTCCCTTACTCATTATCTATGTCACAGGACCACCCCTTCTCCTCACTTGCCAACCCCTTATGTCTTCCCAATGCCCTCTTGAATCCCTCCACCATTTCTGCCCCCACCACTTCCTCCAGTAGTTTATTCCAGGCCTTCACCACCCTCTCTGTGAAGTAAGACCCCCTCACATTGCCCCTAAATTTTCCTCTCTCCAATCTTAGACTATGCCCTCTAGTTTTAACCCCCACCTTCCTCTTAAATAAGCTCCCTTCCCTTACCTCATTGATCCCCTTCACGTACTTAAATGTCTCTGCCATGTCTCCCCTCTCCCTTCTAGTCTCCAATGGGTACAGATCCAGTTCCCTCCACCTCTCCTCATATAACTTCCCCTGCATACTGTTGCCCTTCTCTGTACCCTCTCAATCCCATCTATGTCCTTGTATAGGTGTGTTCTCAGAACTGGACCCCGTACTCCAGGTGCAGCCTTACCATGGCTTTATAAAGAGGCATCAGTACCTCCCTCCCTCCCTCCTTCTACTTCTTATGCCCCTCCCAATGCACGCCAACATTCTATTAGCCTTTCTCACTGCTTTGAGAATTGATGACCTATCCTAAGGTTGTTTGATATTAAGATCCCCAGGTCCCGCTCCTGCTCAGTTGGCCTAGTTACCCCCCACCCCCAGAGTGTAAACTGCTTGCAGGTTCTTCCAGTTTCTGATCACCCTTTCAGAATCTTCAGGTCCTTCCTCATGGCCTCCATCCCCCCCCCCAGGGGTGTCTACCCTATTTCGGCTCTTCATATCATCTGCAAATAGGTACGTCCTCCCCTCTAGCCCATCCGCTACATCACTGCTATAGATATTAAAAAGGAGGGGTCCCAGTACCCATCCCTGAGGCACCCCACTTGTCACCCCATCTCCCTGGAATGTGCCCCATTAACCACCACCCTCTGGCTTCTGTCCTTCAACCAGTCTTCCACCCACCTCATTATTTTCTGTCTCACCCCTATGCTTTCCAGCTTATTTACCAGTCTTCTGTAAGGGACAGAGTCAAAGGCCTTCCTGAAGTCTAGATATGCCTTGTCCACTACCCCTCCCTGATCAAGCACCATCGTCACCCAATCAAAGAACTCTGACATGACCTCCCAGTAGTGAAGACATGCTGCCTATGGTCCAGTAATCCATTGTCTGTCAGGTAGTTCACCACTCTTTCCTTTAATAGCACCTCCATTACCTTCCCCACCACTGAGGTGAGGCTTACTGAGTGATAGTTTACAGTCTCTTTCTTGCTACCCCCTCATGCAGTGGCACCACATCCACCTTCTTCCAGTCACTTGGTACAAATCCTGTATCTAGGGATAAGTTAATCAGTCTCACCAGAGGTGCCGCCAGATCCTCCCTCAGTTCCAGGAGTACCCAAGGAGGCAAGCCATCTGATCCCATTGCCATATCTGCCATCAGCCTTCCTAGATCTTCTTTCACCCTGTCCTCTCAGAGCAGACTGGGATCCACTCCTTTGTCATCCCCACCCCTCTTCTTTAACTTAGATCCCTTCTGCTCCCCTTCTACCATAAAGATTTAGCAAAAGTAGCTATTCAGCACCTCTGTCTTCTCAAAGTGTCCCTCCACCAGTGCTCCCCCTCTCCCTCACCCTCAGTATCCCCTGCCTTGCCTTCCTCTTTTCCCCCACATACCTAAAAAAGTTTTAGCTCCCCTTTTGGCTTGCCTAGCAATTCTCTCTTCCATATCCACTTTCACTCTCCTAATTTTTGCCCTGTCACCCTCAGCTTCTCTCTATAAATCTCCTTGTCCTCCCTCCTCTGGAGAGACAAACATACTTAAAAGAGAGAAGAGACAGGGAAGGGTGGAGGGGAGGAGGAATTTATATGTGAGGGAAGGAATCAAGACCATGGAAATACAATGGCACCCAGAAGTAAGAGAAGGTATGGTGGTGCTGTGCATCATCTTAGAGACAGGTACAGTGGCCACTATCCATATGAGGGTGATATATAGACCTCTAGCACAGGAAGAGGAGATAGATAAGGCACCGGAGGAAGCCATCATCAGGATGATAAGTAAGGTGGAGGTTCTGCTTATTAGGGACTTTAGTCTGCCAGATGTGGACTGCAGACTTCCAGCTGCAGCTTCGGCTAGGAGGAGAGCAACCTTGATGCCTTACAAGGGGCTTTTCTCAGGCAGCTAATCATGGAACCCACTAGGTATGGGGCAGTGCTAGACCTGGTGTTTACAAGACAAGAAGGCATTGTAGACATCACAGTAGGCAGCTCCCTAGGCACAAGTGATTACTGCACAGTGTGGTTTAACATTAAGACATGAACAGAGACAAGTCACATGAGGACAAGGGTCCAAGAGTTAATGGGGATTGCGAGGGAGCAGAGGAGACACAGTGGGGAATAATAAGAGAGGGCATAATTAAGGCAACCAACCTCTATGTGAAGGATGTGAGTAAAAGTAGAAGGTAAAAGCGACCATCATGGTTACATAGGGAAGTGGCCAAGGTGGTGAAGGAAAAAAGGGTGGCATTCAGGAGGTATAAGGAAATGCAAAGGCAGGGAGAAAGACAGGGAGGTATACCAAGTACAACAGTGGGAAACAGGAAAGGCAGTGAGACAAGAAAAGGGGCAGACAGAGAAAAGAATAGCCAAGGACATAGCTAAGAGGGGTTAAGACTTTCTTCAGGTATATAAGTGAGAAAAGTCACTTTCACGTCCACACTTTGCACTATGCTTCTCACCCACTCAGTCTGTGACTTCGCCTAAGTTAAGCCTCCCCCTTGGCATCTACTCAGCTGCCTAATTACTTGTATTCTCAAACCTGTGGAATTCACTGTTCTTAACAATAAACCATATTGTATTATGTATCATAACCTAAGATGACGCGGTGTTTGTCATTACACCCCTTGATACATGCAAACTGCCTGCTATGACTTGATGCTTTACTCTGATTACTCTCTGTGTGTTGCTCCTTACCGGGCCCTTTCAGTGTGACCAATGATGACTCGGGGCTTGTCATTATACCTCTCAAAACTTGTAAATTGCTTGTTTTAACATGTTGCCTACTTTGAATACTCTGTTTGTTGTACTTGATGTGGAGCCTTTGCAAAAGAGTCCCTGACTCAAACGTTTGTAATTCTGATCTCTAATAAATAAATAAATGGAAAGCAAAGGAAGGGATAGTGAGGATAAGGAGGGTGGCAGGGGCGGACTATACAGAAGAAGACCAAGAAAAAGCTGACATTCTGAACAGATACTTCTGCTCCATCTTCACAGTAGAGGGAAGGGGGACAGACCACCAGGGAGCAGCAGGAATGGGGGGGTGGACACAAGTCAGAGGAAAGAGTCCTGAAGAAACTTGCAGCTCTGAAAGTGGGCAAAGCTATGGAGCTGGACAGAATACATCCAAGGTTACTTAAGGAACTCAGGGAGGTGCTAGTTGCCCCACTGACAACATTATTCAACAGACATAAACAGTCCTTGGCAAATCCAGGCTGGCTCCTATCCATTAAGTTGTTTTCCTCCAAGAATGCAAATATCTCCTCCTTGATAAATGTCTCTAGAAGTTATCCCACTAGGGTTGTTAGGTTCATCAGCTTATCATTATGCAGATTTTCCCCATCTCACCTTTGTGTCATGAAACCGCATTAGCCACCTGCCAGTCTAAAGGCACAATGCCTGTTGCTATTGCTTCCCCATTGAGGATTGATAATGGTTCTACCAGTAACTGCCTTGTTTTCTTTAAAACTCCATGACAAATCCCATAAGGCAATGGTGATATATTGATTTTTGAAAGTTTTCCAGTCCCTTTAGTACTCATTCCCTGGTAACCCCCCAAACTGTCCCAATGTATCAGCATAATTTCTATCCTGCTATCTGGGAGTGGGCCTGCTTTCTCGACTGTGAACACCATATGGAAATATTAATTTAGCATTCCTAGCTTCTTTTAATCATCAACTGTTCTAACATCTTCTTTCCTTAACTTTTCTGTGCTGTGTCTTGTCTTCCTTTGTCACTAATGTAACTAAAGATAAATTTGTCATGTTCCTTTACTCTTTCTGCTAACTTTAATTCTCTCTTTGCCTTAGTCTACCCGATAATATTTTTGCTTAAACTAATTTTCTCCTTATACAACTCTCTATTCATCTCATGCTGCTCTTTCTTTTTAAAGAAATAACATATAAGTTTATCACGAGGATTACTTTATTTATCAAGGTGTTCAATATACTTGTTTTAGCAGGTGGAAAACTGTGCAATACTACAGTAGTGTCCTGTTGTTTCTCACAGGATGTCATGATTCAAACTTCTCAGGTCAGAAACTGTACATGTAAAATACAAATTTAGTGGTAAACTTCAGCATTCTTTTAAAAAGTAAAGAATATGTTGTTATCAGTATAAATCAGCATGAGAAAGTAACACAAAGTAACATTTACAGTATAACCATTGATTTTTAACATAACAGAAGCCATGCAGTGTCCCCTCCTCCTACATTTTATTGATTTTAGAGAGGGAATATTAACAAAAGCACTACACCTAGAATTAGGACCAGCTGATCCATGGAAGTATCATGCCAAAATTCAGATTTCTACATTACTTTATTTAAACATTATTGTCACAAACACATTTAGCAGGTCTGGCTCTCTGCTCCCACACTGCTAACCTCCGAGCACAATAGTGTGAACAGGTAACAGACAGGGTAACCCTCCTGTCTGCTTGTGGGTCCAAATCACCTTTAGTCTCAAGTTCTGGGGAGATTCAAATTGTGAATCTTATGCTAGTGTACCCAAAGTACAGGCTCAGATACGTACCCTCTTCGGGGATTGAGGTAAAATCTTTCACCAGGGGCACCAAGCCTGGCTTCCAAAATGAACCCTTAAAACTCTATAAAAGACCTTAGGTATATTCTTGCCTTTTCCCAGTTTAGTAACACCATCATGCTCTAAAGAACAGCTGTCAAACTTAACCCTCTATACATCACATGCAAAAAGAAATTGGAAGACACCCAGGCAGTCTTTCAAATAATAGGTACTTTACTAAAAGATGATAAGAATATGAAAAATGTAAACACAGAACAATATATCAAACAGAATACAATCACTTAAAAGAAGACAACAAAAAGTACAAAACAAAAATTCCTACCACAATACATTTTGACTTTTTCTATCTAATGTATTATCTCTTTAAGTGCCTTATCAGAGAGCTGTGTCTCTCTACAGTCCCAAGAAGGTATATATCAACAGTTCAAATGCAGTATAGTTTAAATTGTGTCTCCCACACCCCTTATGTGAGTCATCTAGCTCCTCCTTTTAGAATATAAAAAAAATATAAACAGGATGTCCTATCAGGAGGTATATTAAATAAGGTGACATCAGCAAAAAAATCATTTCCCAAATTATGAGTCTTTTGAGCCACCAGTTCCCTTGAAGTTTTACAACCCTGCAATCCCTCATCTAGGTGCAATATATCTGGCAGGAATCAGCTTAATGATGTCCTGTTTCTGAAGTCATAAAATGTACATTTTAGTTTCCCAGCTTCAGAGCAGCAACAGGTCATAAAACGGCCATAAAATGCAATCTCTCAAGGAAGTTTATTACATTACAGAGATCTCCTGTCAGAGTAATATATGTAGCTTCACTGAAACCTGGGGAGGAGCCACCCATATAGCACAGGCTGTCTTATGTGAGACAATCACATACTATATTTTTGTATTACAAATAGCATATAATAATCATAACCAGCTGGCCAAGTGTCACAGTCCTCCCCACCTAGACTGAATTTGGGGGCTCTATCCCCTGCATGGGATGAGCTTCCCAAGTCAGTTCACTCCTCATATAGATGCGATAAGCCATCTGTGTTCTGATTGGTCGCTCCAGCCCTATGTAAGATCATCATGTCATACCCTTGCTAGGCAAGACTCCATCTTAATAGTCTATCATTCATTTTTCCCATTTGTGTCAGCCAAACCAGGGGGTTGTGGTCAGTTTGTACATCAAAATGCTGCCCATATAAGTATGGCTATAACTTCTTTAGGGCCCACACTATGGCAAGACACTCTTTTTCCACAGTAGAGTAAGCCTGCTCCCTGGGAAGTAACTTTTACTCAGGTACACCACACGGTGATCTTTCCCTTGGTTAGATGTCTAACTCAGCACTGCCCCAATACCCATGTCTGAGGTGTCAGTCTGGACTATAAAGGGTCTGCTTTAGTCAGGACTTGACAATACAGGAGCACTGCACAGTGTCTCCTTCAGTCTGGTAAAGGCTTTTTCACAGGCTGGTTCCCAGGTAATTTTCTTTGGCATACTTTTCTTTACCAGGTCATATGGGGAGCAGCCAGGGCACTATAATTGGGTACAAATTGCCTATAGTACCCTGCTGTCACTAGAAAACTCCTGACCTGCTTCTGCATTTCTGGTCTGAGCCATGCCTTGATCACCTCTATTTTTACTTGGTTAGGATGGAGCTGTCCCCAGCCTACAACATGCCCGAGGTGTGCCGCTTCAGCCATGGCCACCTGGCACTTCTCAGCTTTGACAGTGAGCCCAGCCTTCTGTATCCCACCCAGCACTTCCCTAAGGTGGGACAGGTGTTCCTCCCAGCTGGCACTAAAGATGGCAATGTCATCCAGGTATGCCACGATGTACCCCTCAACACCATTTAACACCTGGTTCACCAACCTTTGGAAAGTGGCCAGGGTCTTCTTCATTCCAAAAGGCATTACTTTAAATTCAAATAAGCCTCTCGGGGTGATGAAGGCTGACCTCTCCCTAGCTCTGTCAGTTAACTCTACCTGCCAATACCCCTTTTTCAGGTCAATAGTTATAAGGTATGTTGCACCTCCCAACTTGTCCAGGAGTTTGTCTGTCTGGGGCATTGGGTGGGTGTCTGAGTTCGTGACTGCATTCAGTCCATAATAGTCCACACAGAAATGAGCAGAGCCATCTGACTTGGGCACAAGGACTACAGGTGAGGCCCAGGGGCTGTAGGATCTCTGGATTACCTCTAAATCCAGCATTTCCTCCATCTCCCTCCTAATGTCCTTTTGGACAGCCTCTGACACCTGATATGCTGTCCACTGTATGGGCGTCTGTGCCCCTGTCTCCACATCATGCATCGCTAAAGGGGTTAATTCAAGCTTGGAGCTAAACAGTGGGGCAAAGTCTACTAAAACCTCCCTTACTTCCTGGATCTTGTCTAGTGCCAGCTGGGGAGAAAATTTAACTGCCTCCACAGAGGACTTCAGCTTGCTTTCTTCCAGCAAGTCCAGAAGGGGATCTCCTTTGTCCATCCCCTTCCCAGGCCTACATACTGAAAACACCATGTCGGCCCTATTAGCATATGGCTTCATTATGTTGACATGTTACATTCTTTCTGTAAGTCTTCAGTCAGGTAACTCTATGATATAATTCACATCATTTACCTTCCTAACTACTTCATATGGTCCTGCCCACTCAGCCTGCAGTTTGTCTTTCTGGACCGGAATGAGGACCATGACTTCCTGACCCACCGTATACAAGCGTGCTCTGGCTCTGCGGTTGTACCACACTTTTTGGTTTTGTTGGGCAGCTGCCAGGTTGCTTCTGGCTGTCCCCATAAGCTCCTTCAGCCTTTCCCTAAACCTAAGGATGTAATCAACTATGGGAGTGCCCTGGGTGGCATGCTTGCCTTCCCAGTCCTCCTGGATCAATTCTAGGGGCCCACTTACCCGGCATCCATATAAGAGTTCTAAGTGGGAACATCCTGTCAACTCTTGGGGCACCTCCCTGTATGCAAACAACAGGTGGCGAAGGTATTTCTCCCAGTTCCTCCCATGCTGTTCAGCAAATGTTTGAAGCATTGATTTCAGGGTTCCATTAAATCTTTCCACAAGCCCATTGGCTTGTGGGTAATAAGATGTTGTGTGCCTCTGCACCACCCCACACTTCTCCCACAAACATTTCAGCAGGTCCAACATGAAGGAACCCCCAGATCAGTGATAACCTCCTGTGGAAACCCAACACAGGAGAAAATCCCAAGTAAGGCATCTGCCACTTTGTCTGTCCTCAGTGAGGATAGGGCGACTGCCTCTGGATACCGGTTGGCATAATCCACCACAGTCAGGATGAACCTCTTCCTGGAGGAGCTGGGGGTATTTAAAGGCCCCACAATATCCATTCCCACCCTCTGGAATGGCTCCTCTACTATGGGCAACAGAATTAGAGCAGCTTGGGTTTTGTTACCTACCTTCCCTATTTCTTGGCACTGGTGACAAGACCTGCAATACTCCTTCACCTGCTAGGTGAAGTTGGGCCAATAGAAATTCTGGGCCAACTGCTGCATAATGCGTGCAATTCCCAGATGGCCAGACAAGGGAATATCATGTGTAATCTTGAGAAACTGCTCACTGTACCCCTGGGGAATGACAAGCTGCCTGCCTATCACCCCTCCCTCTGTCTTTACAGCCTGAGTATACAACAGTCCATTTTCCCAGTAAACCCTATGTTTACTGTCACCTCCCTGTGCTCCGTCAGAGTCTGCCCAAACCCTCAGCTTCTCTAGACTAGGGTCACTTTTCTGAGCAGCTGCAAACTTCTTACACATTCTCAAGGCAGGTCCCCTTCTGTCTCTTAACTAGGGTCCCTAGCACTAGCATCAGGGCACTCAGGATCACTGTTATCCCTAACCCTCTGACAATGGGCCACCCCTCCTTCTTCGGAGTAACCCTCCATAGCTGTGTGTTTAACTGCTACTGGGGAAATTTCTATCCCCTTTTCATTAGTCTACATATCAGGAGACACAGGCTGTGGAAGCCAGCCTCCCAGTGGTTTCCACAATGGCTTCTATGGGGTCCAGGGAACTACAATTTTCCCTTGCCACTTGGCTACGAGTAATTGCACACACCATCCCCTGTTTGAGATTGTTGCCAAGGATGACATTAACTGCTAAAGTTTTGGCTACAGCCACCTGCTGCACACTTCCCTCAGTTTAACCCCAGTCTAGGAGAACACTAGCAAGTGGCAATGTGGTCTCCTCACCAGTGAACCATTGTACAGTTACAAATTTATTGGGTATAAGCTGACCAGGCTCTACCAGATCCCCTTTTACCAATGTCAGGGATGCCCCTGTGTCTCTTAACCCTTCTGTCTGTACACCATTCACCGTGACTGGGTGCATGTGTTCCCTCATGTTCACAGGCATGGTTCTAGGAACACACAAACAACCCACTTCTTTTCTAGCCCCATGTTACGTACTGCTCATCCTTTACAAACCTAACATTTATTTCTTTTCTCAGAAAAATATTTTCTTTGAAACCTGGGGCTAATTGGTTTTGGTGAAGGCAGTGAGGGTTTTAGCTGCCCTGAAGGTGCACGTTTCCCTTTCTGCACTGCCACGCCAGCCCCATTCACTCTCAGAGCAGGTCAGCTCTTGGCATAGTGGTCTGAGAGTTCAGCAGCCTATTGTACTGTTTTGGGATTGTGGTCCTCCAGCCAGGTTTTCAGCTCTGCTGGACATGCCCCAAAAAACTGTTCTAACAAAATAGTATTTTCAATTTTATCTACAGAGTTTGCTTCAATTCCTTCCCACCAACATTTTAAAAACTGACGTTGTTTTGTGGCTAGCTCCTCATATTTCATATCAGGGCTTTTCCTGAGCTTACAGAATTTAGCTCTGTATGCTTCTACAGGTAAGTCAAACTTTTTTTTAAAGCGCAGCTTTAAGTTTGCTGTAATCATTACTGTCCTCATTGTCCATTTCACCCAATGCATTCCGAGCATTCCCAGTAAGTAGTGGGGATAGCTGGAAGCTCCAGGACTCCCTAGGAATATTTGCCTGAATACAAACTTTTTCAAAGGAATTTAAAAAGGCATCCATATCCTCCCCTCTTTAAATTCAGCTCTCAATTTGGAATTTAATTTGTAACCCAGTCCTCTAGTTCCAGTTAAACCCAAGCCACTTACCTGCTCTGGTGCTGGTGGTTGGAGTCATAGCTTCAACTGTTCATGTCACCTCTGGTGGTCATGCTCCTCACGGTCCACCTCTCATTATTCTTGCTCCCTGTTCTCCTCTGCAGCTTGTTGTTCTTGCTTCTCTTCTCTCTGGAACTCCAGTTCCATTCTGCGTAACTCAATCTGCAGCTTGATTGCTTCTGGCTCCAGAATGCTGGTGACCTTCCCCTGCTGCTGTGGCCCTTCACTGGCACTGGTCCTGCTGCCCTCCTCACCGAATCTAGACACTGCACTGGCTCCTGGCCCATCCATGCCCAAGGTTTGGTCCTTTACAGTCACAGTCTGTGACTAGACACTCTGGGCATCTGCTGCCATCAGAGCATCCATGAGGTTCTGTTTAGTGGCTCTCACCTCGTGCAGAACTCCTCTGTCCTGGCACAACTGCCTCAGGTAGTCTGCAGTGTACCTGCTGTAGTTGGAAGCCATTCCCTAACTATGGCTACTCTAACTTGCACTTTAGAAAAAAAATTAAACAGGTAGGAACTTGACTGTAAGCAAAATGATATAGTTCTGTTTCCTTTTTTAGAAACAAATCACTGCCTTATTTTGTAAGTGAGCTGCACAGTATTAAGCTGACACACTGAACAGTTAAAGCTTGTGTTACAAATTTTATCGCACCGCTGTCAACCAAATCTGTCACAAATGCACTCGGCAGGTCAGGCCCTCTGCTCCCACAGTGCCATCCTCCGAGGAGCACAGTAGTGTGAACAGGCAACAGACAGGGTAACCCTCCTGTCTGCTTGTGGGTCTGAATCACCTTTAGTCTCAAGTTCTGGGGAGATTCAAACTGTGAACCTTATGCTAGTGTGCCCAATGTACAGGCTCAGATACATACCCTCTTCGGGGATTGCAGTACAATCTTTCACTAGGGGCACCAAGCCTGGCTTCCAAAATGAACCCTTAAAACTCTATAAAAGACCTTGGGCATAGTCTTGCCTTTTCCCAGTTTAGTAACACCATCAAGCTCTCCAAAACAGCTGTCAAACTGAACCCTGTATACATCACATGAAAAAGAACTTGGAAGTCACCCAGGCAGTCTTTCAAATAATAGGTACTTTACTGAAAGATGATAAGGATATGAAAAATGTAAACACAGAACAATATATCAAAGAGCATACAATCACTTAAAAGAAAACAAGGAAAAATACAGAACAAAAACTCCTACCACAATACATTTAGACTTTTTCTATTTAATGTATTATCTCTTTAAGTGCTTTATCAGAGAGCTGTGTCCCTCTACAGTCCCAAGATGGTACATATCAACAGTTCAGACACAGTGTACTTTAAACTGTGTCTCTCCACACCCCTTCTGTGAGTCATCTAGCTCCTCCTTTTAGAATATAAAAAAATACAAACAGGATGTCCTATCAGGAGGTATATTAAATAAGATGACATCAGCAAAAAAAAAACTCATTTCCCAAATTATGAGTCTTTTGAGCCACCAGTTCCCTTGAAGTTTTACAACCCTGCAATCCCTCACCTAAGTGTGAGATAGCTGGCAGGAATCAGCTTAATGATGCCCTGTTTCTGAAGTCATAAAATGTGTATTTTAGTTTCCCAGCTTCAGAGCAGCAACAGGTCATAAAATGGCCATAAAATGCAATTTCTCAAGGAAGTTAATTACATTACAGAGATCTCCAGTCAGTGTAATATATGTAGCATCACTGAAACGGGGGGGGGGTGGCACCCATGGAGCACAGGCTGTTTTATGTGAGATAATCACATACTATATTTTTATATTTCAAATAGCATACAATAATCATAACCAGCTGGCCAAGCATCACAGTTATAAGTATTATTGTAACTTATTTCACTGTCTGTTTAAAAGAAGCTGGTTTCAGAGAAGAGTTCCTGTGGATATCATGTGATGGGCATTCACTATGGCATTCACAGTCTAATCCTCACTAGCAGCAACATACATGACCACTGACTCTTATAGACTTTCTACCAACAATTGCAAAATAGACATTTTTCTGTCCTCCTAAACTGTGTGCCCTGTGCCTCTCCAGAAATGTCTATCATGCACCCCTTCCAAAATATGTGCCTCCACTCCTCTTAAAATGTCTTCCCTGTGGTCTAGTCACATTTTGAAACCCACAGACCTCCCAAATTTAGTACACAACTTCCCTCCAAAAACATTTTCCCCTCTGCCATTGTAAAATGTGTGCTCCATAATAATCCTCCCGAAAGTAGTGCCTAATAATTCTCCTGAATTTGGTATCCTGTATTACTTATGAATTTTGAACCCAACAGTACTCCAAAATATTGCACACCACCTCCTCCAAAAATGTGCACCCATATGCTTCCTAAAATCTTTCACACTTCACCACTGTTGAATTTTACACACTGTACCCCAAACTCCTCCCAAAATTGGTGCACTGCCCCCCTGAAATTTGCACCATGCACCACTTTCAGAAGTAATGTATATGCCTGTGCTAAATTCTGTGTGCCTACCCTTCCAAAATGTGCCAACACACCCCTCCTGAAAATAATGCCCCATACTATTCCCAAATGTTCTCCCTCCACTTCCTGAAATTTGCAGCCATGTATCCCTCCTAACATTTACATACACACCCCTCTCAAAATGTATGCATTCACCCCTCCATAAATTTTTGCTTCACATCCTCCCAAAATATGTCACATATTCCTCCCAAAATGTATGCCCTAATCTCCTCCCAAAACAGAAGCCCTGCATCCCTTCCAAAATTTGCATCCAACTCCCCTGCTGAATTTGCACCCTACACTCTTTCCAAAATGTGCACCCCATTCCCCTATATCCCTCCCAACATTTGTTACTGTACCTCTCCTGAAATTAATAACCTGCATCCCTCCCAAAATGTATAGCCATTCTTCCATTCTTCTCCTGAAATGTGGCCTCTCCCAAAATGTGTTTCCTGTACCTATCCAGAAATGTGTGATTTGCTCCCTTCCAAAATGTGCACCCATTTTCCTCCAAAAATGTGTGCCCCATGCTCCTCCCAGCATCTGTACTACATTCCTAAAATATACACCATGTCCTTCCCAAAATATGCACCCATGCCTCTCTTGAAATTTGAACCCCACTTCCCATTTTAAATTTGAGCTCTGCACCCACTCCTAAATTAGTACACTGAACCCTTCCTGAAGTTTGTATCCCACACCACTCCCAAAATTTGCACCCCATTCCACTGCACCCGTCCCAACATTAGCTACAGCACCCCTTCTGAAATTTGTAACCTGCAACCCTACCAAAATATCTGCCCATTCCTATCCTGAAATGTGCCCTCTCCTAAAATGTGTTTCCTGCACCTCTTTGCGAATTTGTGACTTACACCATTTTGAAGATATGTACCCTGTTTCCCTCCAAAAATGCTTGCCCCATATTCCTCACAAAATATGTACCCCACTCCCTTCCTAAAATATACACCCTGCTTTTCTCCCAAAAGTTTGCACCCACGCTGCTCCTGAAATTCAAACTCCACATCCTACCTGGAAATGTGAATCTTGCACCCATCTCCAATTTTTCTCCCTCCACCATTCCAGAAGTTTTTATCCTGCACCCCTCCCAGACATTGTGCCCACTCCCCTACCAAAAGATGCCCTCACAATGTTCTCCAAATCAGCTTCTTGTTTCCTTCCCCAAATTTGCACCCCTCCTTTAATTTGTTCTCTGCACTACTCCTGATATTTGTGACCTGTGCCCCTTCCAAAATGTATGTCTTGTTCCCCTCTCAAACTTCCCCTCCAAAAATGTGTTCCCCATGCCCTTCCTGAAATTTGAGACCTGCTCCACTCCCCAAATGTTTGTCCCCTTCCCTTCTGAAATATATGCCCCACACCACTCCTAAATGTGTGCCACACACCCATTATGTCATTTATACCCACACCTCTCCTGAGAGTTGTGCTCCCACCCCTCATGAAATTGGCACCCACTCCCCTCTCAAAATTTCCAGGTGACCCTGCATCCCTGCCAAAATGTGTGCCTGCATCCACCCAAAGTTTCCAACTTGCTTACCTTTCAGAATTGATATCTCATATATCCCTGCCAAAATCTGTCCCCTTACACCACACTAAAAATTTGCAGCCCTCTTAGAATTTTGACCCCATGCCCTGCCTGAAATATTTGAAGCGATATAAGGTATCAATTTCAGACAGCATGTGGGTTGCCAATTTTACAAGGTGTATGGGTCACAAATTTCAGGGAAATTGCATATGGTAAAATCCAGGAGTGGTGCAGAGTACACAATTTAGGTGGGGTGTAGGGTTTAAGTTTTAGGAGGGTTGCTGGGGTGCAAATTTCAGGAGGGATATGGGGGAAACTTTCAGGAAGGGTATTGGGCATCAGCTTCATGAACTGTGTGGGTGCAGTATGGAAAATACAGAGGGGAACAGTGTGCAAAATGAGTGAGGGAGGTAGGAACAACTCCTGAAAGGGGTGCAAGGTGAAAGTTCTGTGGAGGAGTTATTGGTCACAATTTTGGGGAGGGCCTGCAAAACTCAGGAGGGGTATGTGGCATCAATTTGAAGATGTTTAGATGCTGCAAATCTTTGCAGGGCAGTGTGTTGCAAGGGATGGATATGAGGCACCTTACTGGGGATGAATGTAAGATGTACCGTACATTGGGACAGGACTGGTAGGCACACATTTTGGAGGGAGTGGGGCTACTAATTTTGGAAAGGATGCAGGGTGAATATTTTTGAACAGACACAGGGCACAAAATTCAGGATGGGTGAAAGGTGTAAATGTTTTGACTAGTGGCAGAAGTTTGCATGACCCAGTAGCCACATACTATGTTTCTGACAATAAAGGATTAGGCTGGGAGTGCCCTAGCTGACTTCCCATGACATCATCATCAGCCTTCCACTAAATCCATCTTTTTCCTTAAATAGCAGAAAAAAAACAGGCTTATAGAAAGGCATGCAACCTTTCAACAAACGTATTTAGATATTTGGGGCTGGATATTCAAAAGGGTTGCGCCATGCACAATAGGGTTGCGCCTGTGCAAGTCTGAAATTGCACCATTCTGCGATATTTGGCAGGAGGCAGTTTCGCCCCCCCCAAGTCATGCTGAGCAACAGTGCCAAGCTAATGAAGGCATGCTCAACCAGAGGGGGAGGAACCATGCATAAACTGCACAGCCTGATGTTCAGCCTGGCTGTGCAGAGTTGTGCAGTCACAACCCCCAACCTGCGCCTGCACAACTTTGAGCAAAAAAAAAAGGAGTAAGTCGAGGGCCACCCACAGGTGAGCTGCCGCATTGCAGGGTGCAACACAGCAGCTGCCACCTTTGGGTGGCCCTCCACTTCTTCCCTGTGCCCTCCCTGCAGCCTGATCATGGGCATAATAGTAACCCCCTCGTAACCCGATCGCAGGCAGAACAGAACTGAACAACCCCCCCCACTGGCCTGATTGTGGGCAAAACTGTAGTAACCCCCGCCAACTGTCCCGATCATGGGCAAAACTGTAGTAACCCACCCCCACTAGCCCGATTAGCGGGCAAAGCTTTAGTAACCCCACCCCCACTAGCCCGATCAGCGGGCAAAACTGTAGTAACCCCACCCCCACTAGCCTGATCATGGGCAGAACAGAGTTCAACCCCACCAAAGACCAATATCCTGTTGGTCCAGTGGACTGCAAAGCCCGATCATGGGCATTGCAGTCAACCCCCAGGTCCAAGTACCCTGGTGATCTAGTTGTCACCCCACCCACCCACCCATGAAGCCCCACCACCCTGCCCCATCAGCCGGGCGGTGTAGCACCCCACCTCTGCTGCCCGCCACTCCATCGACGACTGCTTGGTAGGGTTGCATGACTCCATTGGTTCAGAGCAAGAGCCAATGGTGTGTGCAGTCTATGTCAAGGCAGTTCAGATATGTGAATG
This sequence comes from Neoceratodus forsteri, assembly GCA_016271365.2. Classification (NCBI taxonomy): domain Eukaryota; kingdom Metazoa; phylum Chordata; order Ceratodontiformes; family Ceratodontidae; genus Neoceratodus; species Neoceratodus forsteri. The sequence goes on along the minus strand of CM057450.1, from coordinate 636,436,466 downwards.
AATGAATTCATTCACATATCTGGACTGACTTTATGGCATGGGCTGCACGCCCATTGGCTCTTGCTCTGAACCAATGGACATGCAGCCCTACCGAGCAGTCAGTCAGCGGGCGGCGGGCAGCAGGCGGTGGGGTGCTGCCACCCGCGATGGGGAGGCGGTGGTGGGGCTCCATGGTGGGAGATAGGGCACTAGATCACCAGGGTACTTGGACCTGGGGTTGACTTTAATGCCCGCGATCGATTCATGCGTCCACTGGACCACCAGGGATATTGATCTTTGGGGTTGACTCTGTTCTGCCCATGATCAGGCTAGTGGGTGGGTTACTACAGTTTTGCCCATGATCGCCAGTCAGGGGGTTGCATTGATGTTATGCCCACCCATCGGGCCAGTCGGGAGGGGGGATTTACTCCATGCCCGCGATCGGGCTGCAGGGGGCCCCGGTCCCCCACGGCTACTGCCTGGCAGGGCGCCAGGTGCAAGTCATAGGGGATCGGTGCACCTGCATGCTAATGGCATGCAAATGGGGCCCTAATTAGATGCAAATGCCCCCCCCCCGCCTTGCATGAATTATGGCTCCATTTGCATGCCACCTTTTGAATATCGGAAATTTGCGCATGGGCAATGGAACTTTCCCCACGCATCTGAATGCTCCACTCTGATCACTTGGGGTGGCACAAGTACCACTGCACCATGCACAGTGGCTGTGTGTGTGTGTGTGGGGGGGTGATATTCAAAGGAGTTGCTCAATAGCACAACTCCTTCCAATATCGCCCAGGCCACACCACTGCACAACTTTTTTGAGCAGGGCAAGGGCTTGTGCCGCAGAATGGCGCAGTTTGAATATCCAGCCCTTGAAGTTTAGTATGATGCTGTTCCTAGTTTTATATATTCTGCTCTGTAACGGCTGGCAATATCCCTTCTTTAAATGAAACATTAAAATTCATTTTTGGAGTTGTCAAAAATACCAAAAATCGTCCCCTCTACATCTTAGCAAGGCAAGCCTAAGATGGTGGAAATAAGGAAATAAGGTACCCATGCATACCAGCTTAGTCTAACTCTGAAATGTGTCCCTCAACCAGAAAGTCAAAGCGACAGATTTCATTTCTGTAAAGATGAATATTATACAGTATGTAACCAATCCCACCCTGTGTAGAAATACTAAGTACACATGGTTATTGTAGTCAGCGCGTGCTGCTTGCTGCTTGCCTCATGGGACCCTCCAGATAATTAGATACTGCACCTGTTTTTAACTGCTTGTCGCCTGTAACTCTTTAGTTATTTATTTACTGTGTTTAGTCACATATTTAGTGTGTTACATACTTTTAGAGTTTAGCCTTGAACGGCCTCATTTGCAGGCAACAACTTGTTTAGAAAAGGGTTCAGCGATGCAGGCAGCAGCAAAGGTTACATACTGCACTTTCAGTGAGATTATAAACTTTAAGGGGCAGATGATACAGACTAAAAAGCATTCCGTAACAGTAAATGCCTGACACAGACGTGCATATCTCTCAACTGTCCCTGATTTTCAGGAATGTCCCTGATTTTGCCTCAGAAATTTCTTCTGTCCCTCCTAAATTTGGCCTTTTTGTCACTGGCGAGTACGGATTTGAATCACAAAATAATGCCAGCCATTGGTATTACAGTCTAGTTCTCATTAAGTAAATGCTTTTCACACTAAGAAGCATGCTGTACACAGCTTCTGGAACTAATGTTACTATTTTTTTAGATGTGTCCCTGATTTTGGTAATTTGTCCCTGATCATTTTAAGCCTTGTCCCTGATTTGTGATGACGGAGGTTGAGAGGTATGCAGACGTGGTTGACAATAGAACTGTTAGTTTCAGTCCATTTTCCTGATTCTGAATTGAACAAATAGAATTAATTAAAACCAGGCTATTCTGGCGCACAGTTTAAAACGACTGAAAAAAGTGAAACGCCTGTGTTCCTTCTTTGCTGACATACCAGGAAGACCGGCGTTGCCCAGTCCGGCAGACTGAGCAGCTGGGTTTCCCCCACTCATCAGAAGCAATGCTGGAAAGTACAATTTCAACACAGGCTCTATTATGATGGATCCTTTCTTTGAGTGAATAGTATGCCGATTCTTCTGGGTGTTAAATTATAGGGTAGTTGTGAAACTTTGTTTTGTTGTGTTTGTTTTTGTTATGCTCTGTTTTGTTTTGCCTTTTTTTATGCCCTGCTCAGACTACTTAAATTTGATCTCATTATATAAAAAAAAACAACTTAGATCTGGTATTTGAGGAGGGGATGTAGCAAGTTTGAAATTCTCTGGCCAATAATCGGTAAAGTGTGTGTGAGGGCCAAAGCTCGAAGTTTGAAATAGTTCCTTAAACAACGAAACAGCAGTAAATCAGTACTGTTTTTATTTTTAGGGCTTTTTATATAGACGTGTCACAAAGGGCTTCGCTGTATACATTGCGTTACAATTTAAATAGCAGATCAATAATGAAACAAAGAAGTAACACATAGAACAATACTTTAATAAAATAAGTAACTTGAGAAAGGAGTTAAGTGCTAACGAGTGACTACATAAGAGGTTATAATGGAGATTTGAAAAGCGCAGAGAATAAAAAAATATCAAAGACAGGAAAACAGTAGGTGCATCATATGAAATGGATTGAAATCACGAGGAAAAGTAGTGTACTGCCTTAGTAATTTAAAAATCAACTCTAGATCCGTCATGTGCGCACTCTCCCCACCCCCACTTCATAAGCAGCAATAAATAAGTGTGCGGTGAAAACATTCTCTGTATGTATGGAATAACACACTCCAGTGTGTTCGATTGTGTTGCGGTATATGGACACTTCCTTTACGTAGCCACCAAGCACTTTAAACCACTAGATGTGTCCATATATGTAACACTTTTAGACACCATAAAATATGCTATTTCTTTCATACATAAAAATTTCAATTAACATTTTTATAGCCAAAAAAAAAAGATATACATTTACTGAAATACCCATCAAGCGCATTGAAGTTTAAGTGACTTGTTACGTCGTAATAACTGGACAGTCACGTCAGGTTCCTAGTCAATTATATCACCAGGATTTCTTCGCCTATTTTAAAAGTATTTATAACCTACAAACATGCGTACTATTTATAGGTATTTATAACCTACAAACATGTATAATATTTTCTTGCCCTGGTCTAAATTCCTAGTTTCTTTGCATTGCATTTTGGTAGTGCAAAATTCCCATCTACAGGGAATCTGTTGCCTTGCTGCTAATATAGTTTGCGGGCAGGCCAAACATACTGTTTTATTTTTCCTGAGTACTAGCATGTGTCCTTAATCAAGATATTAGAAACACAACAGGACTTTTTTTTTACAATGTAAAACAAATATGTATTATTCTATGCCCGGTAATAGTATACTTGACAGAATGCATTTGGTCCCCATAATGTTTTGGCTCTCACAACATAAATCAGTCAGCTATAGTACTCTCAACTGCTGTAGATGAAGCCCTTCTTAAGATTTGTTCTATGGTCAAAAACAGTTTTACAAAATCCCCTTGGCATTAAAATATAGTTGTGTATTCGCTAAAGTTGTGGAACTGAGACATTGCACTTTTTTTCCGTGGGACCTTGTAAAAATGAGCATTAGCATTGTCAGGAGAGCATGTTCAAACAGATATAGAGAGAGAATGATAATTAAGTAAAAAGTTAAAAAAAAACATCAAGTCTGCACAAATAACATTTAAATAAACATTCAGTAAGATCGCTACAATATTGTGACATTAAATTGTATGTTTAATATATAAGGAATAACACACAAAGGGGTGTGTGGCGATTCTTTAATATCATCATGCCCTGAGTGGCTTCAAGCAGCACTGAGTGGAATGCGGTATTCCACCAGCCAAATTCAGCTGGAATGGCAGTTCTGCTTCTGAACTGCTTTTCAAAATTTTACACAGAATTCCGTGGAATTCTGAAGGTCTTTTATTGTAAACCGCTGCTTCCTTTTCTGCATTTGACATAAACTGCAGGTTAGTTTTCGGTATAGTTTACATAGACTTAATTAGTGCTTTACATAAACTGTGGCACACTATGGTTTAGGTAAACTTTGAATTTCTAATCTGTGGTTTAAATGCCACATTTGAAATTTCAGAATTCTGGTTTCCAATGGAATCACATGGAATTTTGCAGAATTTGTGAAATTCAATGGAATTCCATTGGAAGGAGAATTTGAAAAGTCCACACAGCTCTACTTGTGAGGCAAAAAATATTGTAGTTCACTATCCATGAATTGCCACTATGTGTGTGTGTACCTAATATATACAGAGAGAGGAACACAGGGAGATGTTAAAAGATAGAGAGAGAGAGAGAGAGAGAGAGAGAGAGATCAGAGTGTTGAGAAATAACTAGAAAACCCTTTAAACATTTTCCAATATTGCATACATAAATGTAAGTTACTATGGAATTTGATTAGTCTGGGCACATTATTTCAATTTAGGAGACCCTGTGGTAGAGAGTAGCCCGTCTCCTGCGCTAAACTGCTCTTGTTTTTGTCTTGCCAACCAGTTTCAGGTGTCTCGTCTACCCCCACATCAAAACACATTAACCATTCAAAACCAAAGTATCATACAATGGATCACAGATATTTGTGTGTTTTAAATATTGTGAAAGACTGTAAAAATGTGAAAGCAAACGTTCAGCACGTCGCAGCACCAAGGCAACTGGAACTGCAATGCTGCAGCAGAGGACAGCCGTAATGCAGGGCTTTGGGGAAAAAAGTTTATTTCTCTTCACTGTTCTCTTATTTTACAAATGCATATGAAACCACTCCAATATAAGCAAGTCACACAACTCGAGGGCTGAAGGGAGTAGAAAATACATTGCTGAACATGGGCTATAATGGATGCTTTAAGCTCCTGACATGCAAATTGCCACGAGGCCTTCAAACATTATATTTAAAGGAAGAATATTTAATCTTGTGAAAAAATGTGAAATATGAAACATATAATAGATGTTTCTTCTTTCACAAATAAAATGGGCAATTTTTTTAACATATATCTGGATGATAAAAACAACAACGTGACAAAAAAAAACTTTACATCAGGGGAACTAGGTGACTCAGTGGATTGTAGCGGGTTAAGGAGACTTTCACCTCTGGAGTACAAGTCGGTGGTGGTGAAAAGCCATTATCACCCGAAGGCTGTTCAATGGCCTACCTGGAATGAGTTGTGGTGGTCTCAACCCAGGCAGTGCCCAATGGGCAGGTGTCCACATCACAGAACCTCCAACACAATTAGTATCCTTCTTAGCAGTCTCACATGAGAGGCCAAGAACTGAATGGGCATGGAGTCCGAACTACCCTCTCACCTACCTTGTGGACCTTCGATGGCAGGGTTGAGGCATTTTGGCGGGACAGTGTGAGAAGGCTTGTACTGTGATCGCATGTGCCGTACCTGTCATATAGCTAGATAGAGGACTTCAGGTTATAACAGAAGCTAGATATTCCAGAGATCATAAGAAAACAAATCGCCCTTTTATGTAAATGTGGATTCTGGATCTCAGGACTCTGCACATTGCACAGGAGGTACTAGGCACTTCGCTTTTCAGTCGCTATACTACAAACGTTCTTCCTGTTGCTCCCTGACAACCTCTCCTGTTTTTTATTTCTTTCAGATGCAGTGACCATTATATGACTGCTGCATTTTGTTAGTTTTTCATGAATAGTATGTTGTTTCATGCTATATGCATTGTGGCTATGTGCTTATATATGGTGCTGTGACCTTGTTTGTATCTTGTTGAAACTACTCAATAAAAATTATTAACTGCAGCCCCCAAAAAGAGAGAGAGAGAGATGTAAGATCTAAAACAATAGTTTCTAAAATGCTCGTGGTATAATTCACAAAGAGACGAATTATTAAAAACTATCCTAAGTCTATCACTAACGTCTGAAATGCATCAATTATATATTCAATTTCTTATGAATCTCTTGGGTGAATTATATATGTAAATAACGGCTGCTTTTATAAAAATGACAAGGATAATTAGACTGAAATCATATGTAAAAGAAAGTCTTGCTTAAGAAAACAATAGCCAATGGAATATATTAAGTGCTGGTGTACTGCCTGGAATGAATAGTAACTTTCATCAGAAGTCAGCTGTCCCTTCTTCTAAATGAAGTATTTTTTTCTGTTTTACCAATTAGAAACTTTCTATATTTTTTTATGTTTTGGCAGCTCATCCTTATTGAGTAGTTTCAACAAGATACAAACAATATCACAGTACTATTTATAAGCACATAAACACAATGCATATATTGAGAAACTACATAGTCCTCTTAAAAACTATCAAAATACAGCAGTCATGTTATGATCGTAAAGAAAGATATAAGAGCTTGTCAGGGAATAACAGATAAAACACGTGCAATATAGGGACTGTAAAACTAAGTAAGCATTGCCTCATGTGCATGGTGCAGGGTCCTAAAATCCAAAATGTGTCAGGCTTGAAGCACCCAGTGAAGAAAAAGGAATAAGTAGGGGACTTGTTCCTAGGTGGAAAGAATGGCTGGGTACAGGATGGTCAGGAGTTGCCAGCCTCCCCTGCTTTAGGGTATGTTCCCCAGCATCCATATGGGCCATGTAGGTAGTTGATGAGAATAGATGGAGGGATGGGGGGAGATGTGGAGACCTGAAGGCATTAGAAGATTTTCTATTTGGCAGCACTATGTATGATGTGTGGAACAGCACTCAACCTGAAGGCTGAATAGTCAGTTCTATTCCTCACTATACATAATCAGCATTAAAAACTTCACATACTTCCGCATCACTAGTACCCTACAAAAGACAGTCTCGTGCTTCCTGATTGGTGACTTACAACACCTGCTACCAATCAGGCAGTAGGGCTTGTGATGTAACAATGTGAGGACACATGCTGATTATGACGTTGGAGGAATAGAACAAGATGGACTGGTTGTTTAATGGGCAGCACAGGGCTTGCAGCAAGCCCTGCATCGAACCCGTGCATCAGTTTGGCTGCGCCAGTCCCCGTTGCTGCAGCTGCACCTGATTTTACAATCTCAGATGCAGCTGCTACAGTTTCCTCCATTTACCACAGCTTGACCTAAATATTTGGTGCTAGCTCCATTAAAATGGCCGCCAGGACTGCTGCAAGCTAGACAACAACAAGCTGGTCAAACTTATGGCAGTTGTTGCACGGGATAGAAAATCCCATTAGATTGCTGCAAGCCCAGTGCGCCATATGTATCATCGGCACACCGAGGGATTGTAACAGTCTAAGCTGTCTGAAAATCTGGCCTGATGTGTCTGCGTCCAGGTAAAGCATTGCTTTTCACATCACACCTAATACAATTAAATGTAAAAAAAAAATCTAATGAGCAGATATAAAAAGAAAACACATTACAGAAATAAAAAGTAATAAGATACTACTTTAAAATGTAATAAAATATTCTGCCTGCTATGGCCATACCTGCTGTTTAATGGCTGGACAGTCAATAAAAGAAGAAGCTTTTAATTCAAGTCTTATATGCTGAATGGGGTGAACATCTAGGTTCTTATTACAGAGTATATGTATTTTTTATTTATAAGCAGTTGATATATTATGGAGCAGCTAAATTATAGTTGGAGGAAATTATTTATGTAATGCGCAGTTCTTATTTTGCTTATGTTTTTAATATGCATATGTTGTATTGTGAATTTGTGAAAGTGAACTGGCCTTTTGGCCAAACGATATTGTTTTGAAGCTTCTTAAGAGTTTGCTTCTGCACTTCTGAAAGTCTAGGTTCTAGCATTACCTCAGGCAGAGGTAGAGCTGGGGGGACTGGGGATGGTTGCCCCTCCTAGCTGTCCCAGTGTGAGTAGTGGTGCCACACCACCATCTTTATTCACTGTCTAGTGCTCATTGTAGAGCCCGTGACTGACTAACTCACTTCCAGTTCCCAAATGCTCCCAAACCTGGCTCCACCACTACCACTGACCTCAGGAAAGATTTTGCATTTTGACAGCAGCTTCATTTAATCTCAGTAGTGAAGTACTGAAGCCAAAAAACAGCGAACACCACAAGCTAGCAAACTGAGCTTCAGACAAGCACAGCCATTTTGCTCATGCTCCTCCCCAGACTGTAATGCCTACCAATGGGTGAGCTGATGGCGAACGTTGCTCAGAGGATTGCGGGTGTTGAGCTGTTGGGCTGGGGTTGGGCTGAGGAGGGGGTTGGGGTTTATGACGGCCATAATGGGGTTCAGGGTGGGGGGTACCACTGGACTGCCAGGGATTCTGTTATTATTTCAATGGGAATCAGTCAGGAGTGGGGCTACTGGACTACCAGGGAGTCTGTTAATATTTCAACAGGGATGAGCAGGAGGGGAGATCACTGAACTACTAAGGAGTCTGTTGTTATTTTAATGGGGATCAGGATGGGAAGGGGGATCACTGGACTACCCAGCAGTTCTTGTTTTATTTATCAGTGATAGTGGCACCAGGTAGAGGTTGCTGCTGGCATCATTTCTGGTGGAGTGGGGGTAATGGCCATCCACCAGTATGCTCATTGTTATGGTTACGGTTTTTAAAGCAGTAAATGACATTGCCACAGCAGCCTTTTACCACTTTTAAAATCTGGTAAAATACCACTGCACCCTGAAAGCAAGCAGGTTCTCTCGTCTGCATGGTTGCAGGGGTGAATTTAGTGTGCTGGTACTATCCGTTGAATGCCAGAGAGTGTGCCCCTGTCAATATGGCCCCTGATTAGTCCAGATGCACAATGCCCTTTAGTGGGGCTCTGTTAATATTAGCACCATGCCTACCTTCTAAATATCAGGCCAGTTAGTATTACTGGGTCTGAAATATGTGCTGCCAGCTATAAAAGATTCTCAAACATCTGTGTGGAGAACAATCGTTCTGTTTTACTATAGCACCAGAATGAAGTTTGTTCAGATGTTATGTCTCTGTTTGCATGTACTGGACATTTCTGAAGTAAGGGGTATGTTTCATTCAAATATTTTGTTTATGATTGTTGAAAGATGTGCAATTAATTTTAATGAGTCTGAAGATATGTGCTGCTGGTTTTAAAAGCTTTTCTTTTGTACAGCAGGAAGTTTTCCTGTTTTATGTGGTAGCTGGCTGCAAACAGCACAGAGTAAATAGTTTTAAAACTCCAGTAGCTGTAAGTTAAGTTCATGCTGTTTGTTTTCCTGTATTGAAATAGTGTTTTGAAAGCTGAATACCAATGGTTTATCTTAGAATGTGGTGAGTGTGTGTGTGTGTGTGTGTGTGTGTGTGTGTGTGTGTGTGTTTGGGGGGTCTAGTATCTGACATTTTTTTAATGTGATGTCTTGTGTTTTAGCTATGCTGGTGGAGTGGGTGTTGAGCCCAAACTGTTGGGAAATCATTTCTATTTTTTTAAGAAATTCTGGCTTTGGTATCCAAAATGTCTCTTAAATGTGATTTGTTGCTTTTTAGCAGTGCTGGGTAATGTTACCCAAAATTTTGAGAAACTGTGTTTTATGAAAGTCTGGTTTTGAGGTTGAGACAGGAAATTTTAACAAGGTTCTTGTTGACAATATCGTAATTGAATGATTAGTGTATTGCTGTCACAAATTATTAATTAGTGTTTATAATTGATTTAATAGTGAGTACTGTATTACAGATATAACTTGACATAATTTATTAATTAGTGTTTATAATGGATTTAATGGTGAGTGCTGTATTACAGATATAACTGCTATGCATTATGGCTTGCTAATCTTGTAGTTTTCCTATGGGGAAAATACCTAACCATGTATTTTGTCTGTTTGTCTATCTGTCTACAGTATCTAGCTATCATCTATCTGCCTATCTATTCCTCATAAACACGTACATGGACATAACACACTCATTCGTACCTAGAGTCAATTCAACCTTAAATTTCCATAGTGGAAAAGTAAGCGGGAAGGAGAAAGATCTGTAGATCAAGTAAGGTCTGTGGTAATAATGTAGGTAGGGAAAATGGGCAGACTGGGTAGGCCAAGTGATCCTTATTTGCCATCAATGTTTATGTTTCTATGTTTATAATTACTATGATTTTAATACAGTAACAGTAACTCCAGCATCAGTACCATTCTACATTGATATACTAATGTAATTTAACATTAGCCCATGTTATTGAATGACACAGTGTTGAACTGCATTAGCACATCAACATACAAGTGTGTTAACCCTGGAGTTACTGTTCATATATTGAGCCTTACAGTATGTTACTTTTATCTATAGGTCAGAAATGTTTGCTAGCGCTTCACTGTGGATAAAGCCACAGTGAACAAGCAATTGAGGTCGAGAGGCAGTTTGTTGATGCTCTACATTACTGTGTATATCTTTTCATACCACGTGAAATACAAGTTAGACAATATGTACTTTTAGTCACTTGTGCTCAGTTCTTCCCTTGAAATGCATTCCTGGGAAAGGACATGTAGGTAAAGCATTGCTTCAAACTCAGAGGTTCTACTTTCAGTGAGCATTTATGAGAACACTCCTATCCTGCATATTTCTTCACTTACACACCCCATTCAGACAGCCAAGTCAAATGAGGATGGTATATCTAACAGTATAGCACATCTAACTATTGGATCTCACATTTTGACTCTCCAGAAACTTTTCCCCACACCTCTTTTACAGGCCCTCATTAAACCAGAGTGATTGCCTTTGATTGTTATACGTGACAGAAGTTTTTCTCTACCACTCTAGTTAGGTCAGCATGGCAGAGAGTTTGCATAGAAAAAAAATATTGATATTTAAGAGCTCTTGAAGTGCAACTTAGTGCCAAGTTAAAATATGAAACCTTTTTTTTTTTGCAGAGTAGTACCCTCTTAGAGACAACAGGGACACGTCACTAAAATTTACACAAAAAAAATACATTCTGTTGATACACCTGGAAGGAGTGGGCAGATATTTCTTGCAAAAAAAAAATGCTAGCAATGTTAGTGGCACCCAGATTTGCACAGCCAAATCATTAGAATAACTGGTTCACAGGTACCTCTCTTGTAGGATCTTTATTGTGAACAGCTTTCCATATATGGAGGCCTTGGCATCATATTTGAGCCATGCCAAGATGGCACGTGGGCCTGAACTAGTATGGAAATCTATCACCATATATACACACACACTATCACTGTCTCACTTACTTTCACTCACTCACCCTCTTTCTCTTCTCCCTCTCTCAAATTCAAATAACTTTATTGGCATGCCAAGTTACAGAGGTACTGTAAATTATTGCAAATGCTTTTACATCAAATTATTCATAAAACATCTATGGTGTATTTTTAGGAGCTGTGAATCTGCTATTCTTTTTGCCTAACTCTAAAACATAATTCTTCTCATACACAGTAGCCTGCACATAAGAGAATGAAATACATTTATATTTCAATATCATTGATTTCACATTGACTGCAGTCGGGCTTTCTTTCTCTTTCTCTCCCTCCCTCTCTCTCTCTTTTCCTCTTCCACTCCCTCTCGCTCTGTCTGTCTATCTCTCTCTCTCTCTCTCTCTTCCTCATCCTCTCTCTGTCTCTCTTCTCACTCTCTCTTTTTCTTTCTCTCCCCTTTCCCCTAATTCATCCACTATCATACCCAACACCATACCCCCCCCCCACTCAGCTACATTGGCACCACTCGGGGCCATTATACCCATAGAGTCTAGGGAGGCATATGCCCTCTGAATTCCTATGCAAATAGTGTTTTCTGAGCTGAATAATGCTGTAAATGTATAATTATGAGTTCTCCATACACCAACACCTACCGCTACCCCACCAAAATTCTCCCATGACGTCCCAGGCCCTCATATTTCTCCACTGTCCCACATTCTGAAGGACTTCATGCTTTTGGCCTCTCAGAAGTCTGGTCACACTCATAGAAAGAGCTGTACCACATTTTACTCTGAGATTCTACAGCAGAAAGTTATATTAATCCTTCCTTTTTATCAACAGCAAACTTCATGAACTACAAAACACTGTCTTCCCCCAGGATTTGGAGTTTGTGTACTGGATTTTCAAAACTTTTGTATCTTTAGTGCAACTGTGTGTTTACAACATGACTATTAGACCACACAATGTGTGGTCTATCTTCATGCCTGAAGTCTTGCAAGTTGCCTAACAAATATAATGCATATGTCAAAAGCATGAATCATGCAACACTTTTGTGCTGTAAAGAGCGAAAAGTGTGACAAATGCCTCAGAATGTTTGAAAAGTGCCCAAAAATATTTTGACACATTTATAGTGATGCACGCTGTGCCCAAAATTGGGAGTTGTGCCTGCATTACATCTTTTAAAACTCCATCCCCATGTATCTATGACATCCATACCCCATGTGTCTCTTTTTCCTCATAGAACTATGACAGGCAGTGCTGAATCAGGAGCTGGGCAAAAATGCAGCCTTACCACCTTGAAGCCAGATTCTGTCAGATCTCAGAAGCTAAACAGGGTTGGATCTGGTCTGTAGATGGATGGGAGACATCCAACGAATACCAGGTGCTGCAGGAAGTGGTGTTGGAGCTGCAGCTCTGCATTGAGCATCCTCCTTTTGGTTGTAAATTACAATAGTGATGCCTCAGCATGGTGTTTGGGGGGACATGATGCTGTTGTGAGGCACCATCTCTTGGATAAGATGTTATATGGAGGTCCCGATACCTGTTCAGGTGGTTGTTCATGTGGGCATTAAATATCCCATGTCAGTTCTCAAAAAGGGAGGAGCAATTTCACCAGTGTCCTGATGGAATTTCCCATTGACTAATCTACCAACAGATTAACCTGGTTAATAAACAAGCTGGACAGCCTAGAAGTGGGTCCAAAGGTGTTAAACTGGGTAAGGAATTGATCGGAGGACAGAGGACAGAGGGTGGTGGTAAACTGAGTTCATTCCAAGGAAGGGAATGTGACCAGCGGGGTGCTTCAGGGATCAGTACTGGGACTGGTCCTCTTCAGTGTCTTTATTAGTGATATTGCAGAGGGGCTAGAAGGGAAGGTATGCCTTTTTGCAGATGATACTAAGATCTGCAATAGGGTAGACACTCCGGGGGGTGGGGTGGGGTGGAAACAAATGAACATAGATCTAAAAAAGATTGAGAAGTGGTCAAGAGTGTGGTAACTACATTCAGTTTGAAGAAGTGTAAAATCATGTACTTGGGGCACAGAAACCCATGAGCAGAGTACAAAATGGGGGTAGTGTTATTGGTTACAACCAAACAGGGGTAATCATATCTTATGACCTAAAATGTGACCAAATAGTTTGACAAGGCCTGGCAGTCGGGAAAGTCAGTGGGATGCTGGAATGCATAGGGAGGGGGTATCACCAGCAGAAAGAGGGAGGTAGTAATACTGCTATATAAATCACTGGTGAGACCACACCTAGAGTACTGTGTCCAGTTCTGGAGATCACATCTCTGGAAGGACATATGCATAGTAGAGGCAGTCCAGAGGAAGGCAACTAAAATGGTGCAGGGTCTACATCAATTCCTATGAGGCTAGATTAAAGGACCTCGATATGTACACCCTGGAGGAAAGGAGGGTGAGGGAAGATATGATAGAGGCTTTCAAATACCTCATGAGTATAAATAGGGTTCAAGGGGGAGCATTTTTCAGAGAAAGAGATGCTCAAGAACAAGGGGTCATGCTATGAAGCTGGAGGGGGGTAGACTCAGGGGAGATGTAAGGAAGTACTTCTTCAAAGAAAGAGTGGTGTATGCTTGAAACAGCCTCCCAGTGGTGGGGGCAAAAACTGTACTGGGATTCAAGAATGCATGGAACAGGCATAAGAGAACCTTAGTGGTAAGGAAAGGAGGGGGTAAAGCTGGCGATCATGTAGGGTCTGTGGTGTTACAGTAGATAGGGAAAATGGGCAGACTAGGTGAGCCAAGACGTCTCTATCTGCCATCATATTCTCTGTTTCTAGGTTTTATTACAGTCAGTTTGCATCTGGGCATGGAGAGTCGGAGAGCTGCTATGTAGTGTGCTGAGGAATTCCACCCTAAAAGTGACTGCACTTCAGTGATTGTTTGGTGCAATTTCCATGTTGACTGTAGAGCACTTTGAGATGCTTACCTGAAAGGTGCTATATAAAGAAATTATTGTTATTGTTACTAAAACTACTTAAAGAGTGCAAAAATGAGAAAATGCATTATGAATAGCTCAGTAACATAAAATGCTTAATTTATTGAAAAACTATTTCATAAGGCCATGGTGTCCCTAAACATCTGGGGGCAAAAGAGTGAGAGACAGGCTTTCCTTTCCATGTGTGTTTACCTCCCATTTCTCTAGGAATACAGACATGTGTCTGGCAACTGGTTAGCATAGTTTACCCCACATTTCTGCAGAGTAAATATTGGGACCCACACACAGGGATCAGATGGCAGTGTTGCTGGACAATACCCTGGTTCAGACAGAACCCTCTATAAAAGTTGAGTCCTTATATGGCTGTCAGTTCTTGGCACTCCCATAGAGTTTTAAGTCCCTGTAGGGGGGATTTACTGGTTACCCCCCCAACAGCGACATTTCACCAGTGAGGTCCCCCACAGAAACTACAATGTCATGCCGCTGTGGGAACCTCCCTGGCACCAGGCATTGTCTGTTGGGGGTCCTGCAACCCCACAGTCAGCTCCGACTCGGAGTTGATAATCCTTAAGAAGGGGGTGTGGGGGCGCAGCCCCCCATGTGGGGGATTCAGGGGTAAAGCCCCTAGAAGAAAACACAGTCAGCCTGTGGGAACCTGCAGCCAACTGCAGAATGCAGTTGACCTGCCAGTGTCACTGACGGGCCATTCGACAAAAATTTTGTCGAGCACCCATTGTGGATCCAGGATTTACTCCATTCCACCAATTGGGCCTCCCTTGTCTGTCTTAGCACTGCGCTGACTGAGAACATATAGAATAATTTATGTGCAACTATGCATAATAAGGCTGTGTTTCCATTGAGGGACTGTGATGACATCATGGGCTCAAGAGCATTTGGGGGAAGTGAAGCCGACATGAACGTTGCAACACTCTAAGTGTTCAGTGTGTGGAGGAGCAGTTTTTTTTGTTGTTGTTTTTTTATTGCCATGAGGGACACAGCTGCCACAGGTCTGTAAAATTAGAACTGCTGTTTACCATAGTAGTGACATAGCTACTTTGGTACAAAGACTTTTTAACATCACTATTATGATTCAACATTTCTGTATGTGTGGATTCCTACACAAAATAGCCCTTAACCATATATCAAATGTAGACTAATGCATTTTATAAAATGGGCATGGAAATGCTGAAACTTGATTGGTCCACAGTTCTGCATGGTGAAACCACTACAAAATGCAAAAACAAGTGCTGCCAACCTGGACAAAGTACAGGTGAAATCAATATGCTAACAATGCTAACAAAATAGCCCTTAACCATATATCAAATGTAGACTAATGCATTTTATAAAATGGGCATGGAAATGCTGAAACTTGATTGGTCCACAGTTCTGCATGGTGAAACCACTACAAAATGCAAAAACAAGTGCTGCCAACCTGGACAAAGTACAGGTGAAATCAATATGCTAACAATCCTTTAGAATATTCAGGTTTCAAACAACAGCCATTTTCCTGCAACAAAACTAGCACACTAACAGCAAACCTCCCAGCTCCAACAGTGGCTCCTAATGACAGAAAAAACAATTTTATATTAAATGTAAAGCTGTAAACATTTAAAGTGCCTTACTATGCCCCAGGGTGTGTGGTTGTGGTACAAGCACCAACACTCTGGAGTGCCTTATTGCATATGGAAGCCATGCCTAATAAGGCTATGTTTCTATGTGGGTTTCCAGTGCCATCATATGCCTTCACAGCAAAGCTTGACAGCTCTCTGATGTCATCAGAACCCCAAATTGGAAACAGGTGCCTTCTCTGTGCATGGTTTTCCATTCATTATTTTGTATAGTATATGGTTCCCAAAAATAAATAGCAGCATTTCCAAGAGTGTCATCACCTCCCCCAACATATTTTTCTGTTGTTTTGTTTTTTTTCTGACTCCCCCTTCCCATTCCATCTAACTGAGCCCAAACAGAGATGGAAGCCGGTACAGTGAGGAATCAGCACCAAACAGTGGATGTTTTAACAAGCAAACAACATTTAAAAAAACGTATTTTTCCAAGTATTGAGTGGGACACCGGTGGCTACTGAGCAGCTGGGTATGGGATGTGTTTTTGCCATCAAGAACAGAAAAACGGAAGAATTTGTGTTGGGGTGGCAGTAGCGCACCCTCTGCTAAATTTGAAATTGGTGGGGTTTAAAAGTTGTACCATATCAGTGACATCTGCGTGGTACTACTTCTTTTGTGACCTTTGAACTGGGGTACATTGTTCTGAGTATATGGATTTCCATACACAAGGATCAGGGGGTCCATTCCCCCTCAATTGTAAAAGGTTCAGTAAATCCATGCCCCCCACCAACTTTTTAGCCGTGGTGAAACAATCTCTCTCTCTCTTCCCTCTCCCCACGGAGAATATGGTGGAGACAGGCTTCCTCGCAAACTCTGTACTTTATTAAAGGCTTTTTCAACTCTCTGATCAATATGGGGATGGCTTCTAGATATGTGCCATAAAGGTTCAAGTAAGGCCCATTCCCTTGTTCCAAGTGTTGATTGAGCCCAGAACGAACATATTAGCACTGCAGACCACGGTTGCATGCAGCGACCTGGCTGAATTCAGAAGGCGATGTAATTAAAGAAGTAGTAGTACCTCCCCCAACCCCACATTGTCTAAGGGTACATTCTAAAACTCAGATTAGACTTACACAGTTCAGCCGTTCTAACAAACATTGAACAAGAAAACCATTTGGTAATAGTTTAAACGTACAGTATGGTTCGCTTGTTTGTTAGAGGCATTTATGAGTGCTCCTACACATTGCAATGAAGTTAGCAAATTGCACGCGTTGGGCGGAACTCGCATAACCCAAAGGTGATGGACTTTATTGTGGGTACATATACCATGATTCTTAAGCTGAACTTCAGTTTTCTGAACAAAATTCAATAAACTGTGTTTGCTCGCTGCCTTCAAGTTTTTTCCCAGAAGTCCAGCTTGAATGGATAGGTGATACTTGTGATATGAACTGACATTAAAACATGCCTTGCTACATTTAAATCATGTAAGAGAGCAATTGCAATATATATATATATATATATATATATATATATTATATATAAAACAACAAAAGTATAACGTTATAACCAAGCAACATTCAGACTGTAGTTTAACATTTCAGACTATTGCAAGGGTTCCTTAAAGGTCTTCTGTAAATCTCTGTTCGGCCAATAAAAGGTATCAAATTTTTTATTTTGTGCAAGGGTTCATTAACTAATTGCACTTCAACAAGCCCCAAAGGTCTGTACAGGTTATATTAAGAATTGCTGTGGCTATCATTATTTATTATATTTGAAATACATGTTCTATCCAATAGCAGTCAGTAGACTGTAATTTTGATAACAGTAAGCCCTGTGCTGCTGGCTAAAATGAAACTCTTTCACATCTGATCTCTTAAATTATCGATTTGGTTCAATTAATAAGCTATCGACAGCCACATTTCTGTGCCATTACTCAGACAGCGATAGCCACACATTTTGCCTCATTAATACGAAAGAGGTAGCTACATTAGTAAGACACTGCAAGACACATGGCTGTCCCATTAACAGGACATAGACAGCCACATTTTTTTAAATTATTATGACACCGACACATTTCTGTCACATGAATAAGTCTCTGCGAACCACATTTCTACCCCACTGGTAAGACATCAATAGTCACATTTGCGTCCCATTAACAAGACACCAACACACACAGTTCTGTCCTATTAATAAGTGTCTGCCGCACTTCAGTCACATTAATAACGCTGAGAGTTACAGTTACGTTCCATTAGTAACTACGAGCCCAGTTATATCCCATTAAGACACCAACAGACACAATTCTGTCTCATTCATAAGACACTGCGAACCACAGTCCTGTCCCACTTAAAAGACACCAATAACCACATTTCTGTCCCTTTAAGAAAACATCAGCATGCGATCTTTCTGTCCTATTAATAAGAGATCGGCAGTCACATTTCTGTCCCACTAGTAAGACATGGACAGATACCTACCGTTCTGTCTTTTTAATAAGAAGACATCTGCAGCCGATAGCCACAATTCTGTCCCATGATTAAGACCATGTCAGCCACGTTTCTGTCCCATTTATAGGACTCTGCGAGTTACATTTCAGCCCCATTAATCAGACTCTGACAGTCACATTTCTGTCCCATTAGTAAAACACTAACATACACTGTTCTACCATATTAATAGGACTCTGCGAGTCCCATTTCTGTCCCATTAATAAGGCACTGTCAACCACTTTTCTGTCCCATTAATAAGGCACTGCAGCCACACTTCTGACCCATTAACAAGACACTGCAGGCCACATTTCTGTCTCATTAATAAGACTCTGCGAGCCACATTTATGTTCAATTAATAAGGTACCGTAAGTCGCTTTTCTGTCCCATTAATAAGACTGTGAACTACAATTCTGTCCCATTAACAAGACACTGACATTGCTGCCCCATTGACGAGACACCAACAGTCATATTTATGTCCCATCGATAGGACTGTGAACTACAATTCTGTCCCATTAATAAAATACTGAAATTGCTGTCCCAGTGACAAGACACCAACAGTCATATTTCTGTCCCATTAATAATAAATTGCAAGTCATATTTTTAGCCATAAATAAGACAGCAGGAGCCGAATTTATAGTCCCACTTTTCTATGCCATTAATAGGACTCTGCCAGTCAAATTCTGTCCCTATAATAAAGCACCGCAGTCATATCCCTCACAGTTAAGAAGACTCTGCACGCCACATTTCTGTAACATCAATTAGACACTTGGAGCCACACTTCTACCCCATTAATAAGACAATGCAAACCACTTTTCTGTCCCATTAATAGGATTCTGCAAGCCGCATTTCTGTTCCATTACTAAGGCACTGCAGCTACGTTTCAGTCTCGTTAATAAGACGCTGCAAGTCACATTTCTGCCCTAGTAATAAGACATGGGAATCGCATCTATGTACCTTGAATAGGACACTGCAAGTAAGGAGCCACATTTCCCTTACATAATAAGGTACTGCAAGTCAGATTTTTGCCCCACTAATAGAACTCTGCAAGCCACATGTCTGCCCTGTTAGGATACAGCTAGCCACATTTTTTTCTCGTAAATGTGAACATTGAGAGCCACATTACTGTCTCATAAAATATGTTGTTTGTATGTAATTGTTATAAACCCCCTTATCCTGAGATGTGCCTGGATACAGAGAATACTGGATGGGCAACTATTCACAATCAATGCCTTCTGCCACAGAAGGGTTCGGAGTCCTTCTGACCTCGAGAGGGAAGCTCGAGAGGTCTGTAGGAATCAGAACGACGAGGTGGTAGAACACACTGGTTATGCATAAAGTTGTTCATCCTGTATTTTTATAGTGTATAGTATTATGTAACAATGTCTGCATTGTGTTTTTTTTCTCTTTCACAATGAAACTGACTTGTGCAGTCTCTACAGGTTATAGAATGCTGTTCTACCATAAAAAGGGTACAGTCACTTTCGGTGACCTTTGAACTGTGGTATAACAGCATTTTGGAAAAGGATGGATTTCTATATACTGTAGAACAATGCTCTACTATACGTTACATTCTATTCCATTTAATATTAAAATTAAACCAACCGTGATAGCCCCATGGGACACAGCATCTCGTTTTCATTGGTGCCCACCCCAGTGATGACAACAGCAGTCCACAGGTTAACATAGTCCAACAAGAATGGCTGTAGGCAGGCTGAAATATACACAGGACAAAATACATATATTATGGGTTCAAATGTTGCAATTAAACTGTTAAATATCGAAAGGGCAGCAAAGTTCTAACAGTATGACTTCAATTAATTTATATGCAAGTGTTAAAAATATTTTAACACTAGTGTGTGCTTTATTTTAAGAGCAACTTAAAATATTTTAACATATTGTACGCTTTATTTTAAGAGCAACTTAAAAACCGGTACCCTTGTAAATGTTATTTTCTTTACTGCAGCCTTTACAGTGATGTAGATGCAGGGTCGTGTGTTCATTTAAATACTGTATTCTACAAACACCAATGGATCGAGTCTCTCTCTCTCTCTCTCTCTCTCTCTCTCTCTCTCTCACTTACTCAAGAGGAGGAATAAAATGTAGTAAAGAAACTAGTCAAAGAAAAGATGGCAGATAAACCTACATTATAAACTGTTACTTTTTGGTTTAGGTGTGTTATCAGGACATCGGTCAGATCTAGTCTAGTCCACATGTCTGGTTAAAAAGCCAGGCATGAATTCTAAATATGATTCCCCAAAAATAAGCTCCGCAAAGAAAAAAAAAATGTGTTGGGGGGCGGGGCTTTCAATTGCTAAGGATAGCTGACATTTCGTAACTTGTACACGACCTTGTGTTTACTAACATAAAAATAAAGACAGTTATGTGCTATACTTACAGCCCTACTTGATTAAAGCAGATATACCAAGCGCGTGCGTCTTATTATAAAGACAGGCAGACGAAGAATGAGTTTTGATTTTATTTGTTTAAACACTGACAACGCTGAAAGAGCATGGCATTACTGGTGTATTATGCGCAAAAATGGTTGAAAGATACAGCACCCCTTTTTCGGGATAGAAAATACAACTTTTATGATAATAATGATAGCACAGAAGACCGAGAAATACTTTTATTTCCTCCTCGACATTAACAATATAAAGTGTATTTTAATGGCTAAAATAGTTTTTAGCCAAACGAGAAAAGGGCAGATTTCCAGCACAAAGTGTCACTTTGCAATATACGAAAATACATCAATCAGGCATTGGTGTGCTAATCCTAAAAAGGGATCCTGTATCTCGAAAGGTGATGAACAAATACAGTTTAATTCTCAGCCACAGATAGTTGACCATATGTGCCAGTTTATAAACTTTCAGATCCCTGCTTTATTTCATCTATAAATACAAACATTGCAACTCGAGTTATCCTGAGTAAAGAAAGATATACTGTGCAACATAAACGATTTCGCTTGGACCTTGTCAATGAACTAATTCATGTGATTATATATATATATATATATATATATATATCAATAAGTATGTAAAATATCAAGCTCCAATGTAACAATCTTTTTCCTTTAAAAGCTGTACTTGGATACTACTTGGGCCAATGAGCTGACAATTTTCATATCCACAAGGAAATTCCAGTCCTCCTACTAGGAGCCGGGATCTCGGAAGGGAACCGGCTGATCTGTTTATATATTTTATTGCAGAAAGTCGCAACACATCCAGAACATAAACGAATCAGCTGAGACAAGGAATCTTGTGTGCACCATAGGCATAGTGCCCCAGCTTTTTCCAAAGCCTTCACGGAAAGCCAATTTAATCCCCCCACCCCACCCCCAAGTTTATTGTTGTAGGGACTCTCCTGTAATAAGCTGTCTCACTGTGTGTGCGTACATGTAGGGGTTCAACATTTATCATACCGTGTCTCACTGGAGCACGTTTGTATCCTTCCACAAAGCGACTGATGTAGCGCAGAGCAAGCAGACCTATGGGAACTTCAACGAGAAAGTTCTATTGAGTTGGTACCAAAAGAACCTCGACATTCTAAACAAATGATATGTGCCACTGTTCAAGTGCCATTTTATGTATGTAATATTTGAAAAATGTAAATGGAAAGACAAGGACAGGGTCTTCAACTTTGGAAGATACCTCGGAAACAAGCATGCCTCTATGCACAGTTACTATGAAAGTTCTTCCTACCATGTAGCAAGCACCATTTGTAAACATGTTCAATATGAATGTCTGTCTTATTCTAGTTTTACCACCCCCACGCCTTTTTAAAAAAGTGCACATATAACGATCCTTGGGTATTCTCCTTTTTAAGAGTTCCTTACAAACAACTCAGTATTTAAATACTGATAAGTATTGTTAGCTTGGTAGTAATGGGGTTACTGCTACTGCAGATAGACATACATATTAAATTATTCACTTGTGATTTGTGGTGGGCCAGAAAGACGTTGCTTATCTGTCTGCCACAATAGATAATTTATATAAATTAGAAACAGACAAAAATAATACCAATATTATCTGAAACAGTGCCCCCCCCCCCCCCGTCAAATATTGAAACTGGATGATGATTTTGAGATAGTCCTGTAACTGAAAAGGCTGTTCATTGACCACACATTGTGCTTGAGAAGAGCTTCTTGTGTTATATAGTTCATACACTGTGCATTTACCGGCACGTGTCTCAGTATAGTTGCAGAAGTGTCACATACCTCTGAAGAGAAGAAAACAACCCAGTTCAGCAATACTGTGTCCCCCGAAGGGAAATTATTTTCTCAATAATTTACAGTGGCAAAAACAACAAAACAGAACGCATATAACTTAAGTCTCCAGACGAAATCGCTGAATCAATAAATAATCCTTGGACTTGATTTAGGGGGAGGATTGGGCTAAATGATGATCCCTGATTCGGAGGTGCAAAGTAGCCGGAGAAATCTGGAGAAAGTCCTGCACGAAAAGATGCCGGGGTAGGCCTGGCGAGGAGGTCATTGCTTCCCTTAGACGGTCCCCCATGGAAAGAATGGAGTGCAGCAGCCGTCTGGGCAGTAGTCACTGAGTGGTGAGGAGGTCCTTGTGAGAAGAAGTAACTCGCCTGCCCGGCGGCCAGCAGGTTAAAGGAGCTGCACGGCAGGGACAGGCCACAGGGCAGGGAGGAGGCGAAGGTGGCCGCTGAAAGATGGTGGCGGTGGCTACCGTAAGTCCCGTCTGCGCCCAGAAGCCGGTCTACCCCAGCCGGGCTGAGCTGGTGGGAAGTTTGCGAGAAGAGAGAGGCGTACGAACTGGGGGGACTCAGATAGGCTGCTGCTGCTGCTGCAGACGAGGAGGATGTTGTGTAGCCCTGCAGGGAAGGGGTGGTGGTATGGTGGTGGGGCTGGTGCAGGGACAGCAGGGCAGGAGACACAGGCCAGTAGAGGGACCCTGCAAAGGCCAGCCGGGCGCTAGCGGCAGATGTAGCCCTCTTGAAGGCCAGCTTGGCCCGGGAGGTGCTGGACCTCCTCCTCAGCTTGCCCGTGGTGCCCCCGATGAACACATCGTCACTGGAGGGGTCCAGCATCCAGTAGTTGCCCTTGCCTGGATCGTCGTAGTGACGAGGAACCTTAACAAAGCACTTGTTGAGGCTGAGGTTGTGTCTAATGGAGTTCTGCCAGCCCTGCTTGTTTTCCTTGTAGTATGGGAAGTGGTGCATGATGAACTCATAGATGCCATTGAGTGTGAGCCGCTTCTCCGGGCTTTGCCGGATGGCCATCATGATCAGAGCGTTGTAACTGAATGGAGGCTTCTCCACTTTCTCCTTCTTCTTCTCCCCTTCACTGCTGTCCTCTCTTTTCCCGTCCTCTTTCTGTTGCTCTCTTGCAGTGCCCAGACTGGTCTGACCTGGATCCACCTTCAGACCCCTCTCACGGGCCCCCTCTGTGCCCAGGAGCCTGTCTGCCCCCTCTCTCTCTAAGGAACTCTCTCTCGCCACTGCTTCTTGTAAAAGGCTATTGATGCTGAAGGGGGACTTGTAGTGGGCCAGCTGGGTCTCCTTAAAGTCTTCCATGCCCACCAGCATCATGAAAAGGTGAAACAACACAAGGGCCCCCCTGAACGGCCACTGATCACAACACAGCTGCAAAGTATCCAGTGTATAGCTGACAAGACTCCAGCCCACTGACTGCAGCTTTTAATTAAAGCATTTCCTTCCACTTTGTAACCCTAGCCCTGCCATCTCTCCCTTCCCCCAGCCAATGTGCATGCATCTCAACAGCAACTCCTCCTGTCTGGTGTCCAACCTTCCCCACTGTCACTGATGTTGCAAACAAGCGGAGCTAAACCTTCAGCTCAAGGGAACAATTCCTCTCGAGATAACAGGGGAATCCTCTGCTGATTTCTGTTTTTGTTTGTGTTTCTTTTTATTGGTATGTGTTTATTTTGGTCCATGCAGTTGCACAACGTACACTTACATATGCAGTAACCTAATTAAGGAAGTTTGGCATAATAACAGGTCATACCGAGCAATCAGATATTTTTTGCAGTTAATCTTTTCATTTGTTTTTCCAAATTTTCAAGTGTACAACACAGGTACAGACAGCTACAACATATATGTTGTTTCTCAAATAACAATTAACAAAAGGTCAAAAAGGATGTCGCATATTTTTTTTGTGTGTGTGTATAATCACATAACATTCACATAAAATGTTCAAACAGATAGCGACAAGAAGGCAGTACAGGCATTACTGAACTAGACAGGATAGTTACATCTGAAGCTGGGCGTAGAATTGGGGATCCTAGGCTTGGGGGAAACAAGATCTCTGATAAAATCTTGCTGTGTTTTATTTTACAGTAACATTTGTTTTGTCCCCTTATAGAAAAATAAAGTTGTGTATGTTCACAAATATGGCAACAATTCCATGCATACTGAAGTGTGTGTGTGTGTGTGGGGGGGGGGTACTTTAGGGGAGAACGTTTCTATAAATCGTAGCGAGTAATAATGCGCTTTTCCTTAGTTAAATTGATGTCTTCTTTTTTTGCCAACAAACTGAAACCACCTAAAACACCCAACAAGTAGTACACTCTGTCTCTGTGTATGGCTGGTGGAAATTGGTTTTCGTTATTATCACATATGATCTCAGAAAGACCATGTAGCCCTCTGTAACAAATTAATTAAAGAAAATGTAAAACGACATGTTTTAATGTCGTGGTTACTTTTGCATCCATTTGTTCTTCTGGCACATCTCTAGTAAACCAGCTGTGTAACAGACCCGTTTCGAAGAGTATAGTTGTCACATGATATACTTAAATCAGAACATTGTTTGTTCCTTTTTACAACGTATTGAAAGAGGACAGGGAATAATCTGTACAGTAATTTGGAGCTGTTTGTCATGTCCCAGTTTTCAGAAATTATTTTCTAACTCTCTAATTCTCATTTAGCCTTGCTTAAAACATATGTGACAATTGCATTTTGTACTGTTTTATTTTTACGGGCAGCATTCTGTACAGAGTGTTTCGTGGAACTATGCTGGAGTTTAGACTTCTGGCATGTTTATAAAGTGCACAGAACTCAGGCACAGTTCTGTTGGGTTATTGGCTGATAGCTATCTGCACACAAGCATAGTGAAAATTCCAAATTACTGCTTCCATGAAATGACCTGTATAGAATGTTGTCCATAAATCAAAACAAAACACAATTTTATTTCTTTATTTTCACATCAGTGTTTATTCAAGAACTGTTACCTATTGATCATTTTGAAGGTACTATGAATTACATTGTTGTAAATAGAAATCTTACCGACAGATGCATGCAGTTAACACTAATCCCACATCTCCCGTCCCTTTACAACGTAAGCCTTTTGATTTAGTTATTTTATGAAGATTTAACTGCTTTTATGTGATATCACTGGCATGCTCGGTTTTGTGACGTCATTGAGTATTGTGCTAGCTGCCCGACCACTGCTGAAGTCCTCTTTTGTGACCAATCCAAATTAGAAACAAATGCGATGACTGGCCATTCCAAAATGGGAATAAAGTTGTTATCGTCATTTTGGTGATGTCAAAAGTAAAACTAATATGTTCGCTTCTATGCTTAGCTCACACATGCATTGTATACATATACACGCCCTCCCGCGCGCCTATGTGTATAGAACCTATAGTGCAGGGTATTACTATTATGTACTATAATAAATAAAGACTAAATAGTAATGAACGGTCTAGCTGGGTTTACCTTACAACTATTATCTATCAGTTCACAATTCTATTCATGTTTCAGACACTTGAGGAAATAATAAACATAAATTGGTATTTCACATTAATTTATAATTTGAAGAAATATTTAAAAATATACATCACCAGATAGCTATCTGTTGATTCGTTTTCTTTTCTGCTATTTTGAAAGTAAAACAAGGGAATGTTAAACCAGAACAAGAAAAAAAAAAAAGTACTCCAGCATCACTGACGGCATACCCGATCCAGCAGAAAGGGCCAACGGGTACTGGGAGGAAGCCCCTGAAAATAACTATTGAGAAGTTATGTATGTAGCTAATTAGGATCTCAATACAGGAGGCTGGAAGATAATTTTGGAATTTAGGATAGAAATCACTATGAAACTAAAAGGATTCCAGCAACATATACATGAAATATTAGTACGCTCGCAGAGTAAGACTGCTGTCCACACAGAAATGCAACATAATAACTGCATCAAAATCTCTGAAGGTGGCCATACAAACCTTGACAAACTATGCAGGTAAAAGCCGCAAGGCATTCCAGTTCCAGAGCCCGGAATGAGTTAAATCAAGCAGAGGTAGAGAGTTTTTTTTTTGAATAAATTGGATGCTTATAGTACTACATGTTAATTGAGATAATCTTTGAACCCCTTTTATGATGTCATACTCTTAGGAAGTTAGGCATGATGAAACTATTTGTATTCCACTACACTGATATATGCCTGTAAAGATTCTAAAGCGGTATTTTTTTTTTTTGTGTCTCATGCTTGGAAAAATCAGAAAATAGTAATAACTGCAAATAAAATGTTAATATAGTCAAACAGCTATATATCTGGAATTACAATGTGTTACTCAGCATGACTCTGTACATATGTGGTCAGACAAGCCTGGATAAACTGTGTTTGTAAAATCCTAAAGGCCCCGAGTATTCAAACTCGTATTGGCAGTGTCAGTGGCTCAGTAGGTAGCACACTCACCTCTGAGGCTGGGAGATCAGAGGGCTGTGGGTTCAGTTCCCACCTCTGGCACTTGGGTTAATATCCCAGTACTGACACTGTAATGCAGCATGAGAGGGGTGCTGCATTTCTGAGGTGCCGTCTTTCGGATGAGACGTTAAACCGAAGTCCCATCTCCCTGGCTTGGTGGTAGTTCAGGTGGATGTTAAAGATCCCATGGCACTTATCGAAAAGAGTAGGGGAATTTCCCCGGTGTCCTGGCCAAATTTCCCTCATTCACTAAAAATACCACCAACAGCTTAATCTGGTTCAAGATCAGTTGGCATTCATCTGTATCCCCTCCCCCGGGTCGTGCCTGAAAATAGGCAGGATTTGTCTAGTGCACTTACCCGGTCAACAAAAGCTAAAATTAAAAAAACTGGATGCTTGTACAATACAGAATGCTAATTTAAATCACCTCCAAAACACATGTAGGATGTTTTAACTCCGTGATCTTATTAATGAGTAAGCTGTTTGTATCCTGTTGTATTTGTGTATATGTGTTACTATCCTAAAGCTGTATTTATGTGATTCACATTTGAAAAATCAATAAAAACTATTAACCACAAAAAAAGAACAAGGAAAAAAAAACAACTTGATTGAGATAGGAAACTTCCTCCAAGTTTTGGCTTCAATTGCACCAGAAAGACCAAGGGAAATGTGTGTGTGCTAAACCTGGGAGGGAAATAACAAGACGTTATGTGTAATATATAGAGTAATGGTATATTGTATAATAGTATATTGTTATAATAGTAATATAGCAATGGTATAATATTATATTGATTTCTGCTGTCTTTTGTTAAAATGTCCCTTTTGTTAATGTCTAGAGGGAAATGGGAAGACTAGGTGGGCCAAGCAGTCCTTATCTGCCGTCAAAGTCTATGTTTCTATGTTGTCATTGCCCTCAGTTTGTATTCTGTAACCGCCTTCTCCCCGGGTCCACCTGGAAACGAGCATCGGCTCAGTGTGCCTTTCCCAGTTACCAACTTAAAAAAAAAAGAAAGATAGAAAGAAACAAATGTAACACTCAAGTTACTCATATTGAATCGTCTGTATAAGAACAGAGATTAAAAAAAAATCGGTGCCAGATTAAATCTAGAAATGCCCTCTCTCTGAAATAATAAAAAAAACAGAATCGAGCCTTCCAAAAGATAATCTTGGGATATGAAAGTGACGGACACTGATTTGGGGAACTATATTCAGAACATTAGCACTCTACTTGACCTTTTTTGTCGGATCAAATCCTCTAAAGCAAAAACAGACTACCCCAGGATCCCAGCATTTAGAGCCACCTCCCTCAAGTATGGTTATACCATGCATGAACTTTTTGGTATGCATGTATTTGTATATGTATGGATTTATGCGTGCATTTATTGGTGTCTACACACTATATGTTGTGTGTGTGTGTGTGTGTACTGTGCATGTATTTATTTATTTGTGCATGTTTAGTGTTAAGACCATGCTTTGAACCTGAAAACCCAGCCAGATGACTTTAGGTTTGAAACCCACAGGTACCACTTGCATACTGTGTGACCCCGAGCAAGTCACTTAATTAACTTCCCTGTGCTCCCAGATACTTCTGGAAATCAGCTTCTGCGCACTGTGCCTTTCCTGATCCAAACAAACACACAAACAAAAAAGTACGCAAGTATAATTTTTTTTGCATGTGTACCTGTATGTATTTTATCTGCACCATTGTATCTTTGTATTTTTGTATTTTTGCCTGTGAGCATTATGTCATCGGTGAATTTATGTTTGACTTCATTTGTGCATGCACTGTATGACTGTGTGTCGCACTTTTGCATGTGTTTACTTTTGTATAGGCACTGTGTGTATGCAGTTTCTGTATGTATATGTAAAGTGTGCTTGGACACAAAGAAACATAGAATTTGACGGCAGACAAGGGTCACAGCCAATCTGTTGATTTTTATTTTATTTTATGTTTTTGTTAATTAACCTTGTCTTTTGCTGAAGACTCTACCTTATGTAGGGCAGCAATCCTTTCTGCCCCCCCCCCACACACACACAATTACCTTGTGCCTGTCCGAGACATTTTTAACATCACCGTTTTAGTCCCCACTACCTTTGCTGGAAGGCTGTTCCAGGTATCTACTGCCCCTCATGCGAATAAATATTTCCTCACTTCCCTCCTGAGTTTCTCCCCCCATAGCTCGATTTTGGTTTTGTGTTCAGTATGAATACTACTACATGTATGACTGTTTATTTTACATTCTCAAGTTGTCCCCGGACCCTTCCTGAAAGACGTATTTGATAATTAGCAAACTGGTCAAGCATAATTTTTTTAAAGTAAACATCTGAAAATGTAGGGGTAACCTTTTTGTGCTTGTTAATACATTCGATGAGCAGTGGCAGGACACAAGACAGATTACAGCTCTGCATATCAGGCATCGCACAATGCCATTTCTCTCCCCCGTGCAATCTTATCGGCTAGATACACGCACATATATATATATATATATATATATATATATGAATGACTGTACAGTACCTTTTTCTTGTCATTTTACCTTTGCCTTTTCCTTTATTGTGCAGTCTGTCTCATTTTGCTTCAGGCTGTCTGCTGCTGGAGATTTCTGCAGGCTGTTAGGTAACTTACCAGTAGCATGTCTGAAAGTATAGTCTCTCTCTAAGTAGTCTGTCTGTCTGTCTGTCTCTCTCTCTCCCTCGCTGTGTTTGTGTCTCTCCCTATACATATCTGCACATACAGCTATGTCTGGTGGTTTATACTATAAGGAATGTCGGGAATGGATAACACAAATGTAATATGTTATAGAAAGTACATTAATAAATGGTCACATAAACAGTCTTCTGAGTGTAAGGAAACTAGGAAAGGCATATGTTGATGCACTTTTTTGTAAGGCAACTAGTATATTATACTGGATCCTGGTAATGCCTCCTATTGTGAATGTATACCTAATGTGACCACTTAAATAAAGAAGTTTAAAAAAAATTATCATGTTGAAGAAGTTTTCATTTTCTCTCCCTCCAAAAAAAAAATATTGCAGGAATAAGAACACTTTTTTCTTCTTGTACTTTCTAGTTATCCTGTCCTTCAGCCGGTGGCAATCCTTATCGGTACTCCAAACACCCCAACCCCGTCACCCCTGCCTTCTTTCCAGAGTTATACTTTGGTCATTAGGTCAGTCTCTTACCCTATAACAGTTGGCTTTACCCTTTCGTGTTGGAAACGTTGAAAAAGACTCACACACACACACACACACACACACACACATATATATCCCCTCCCTCGTCAAGATCCCTCTTCTGTTTGCCATCCGACACAGTCACATACTTGCTCAATGACTTGTACAAATTTTAAGAAGATCTATACTTGTACACACTAGACTTTTTAAAACGCTTTAACAAGGTTTAAGAAGCAGAAACAGGGCATGCGTCCACATCTATCAGGGCTTGTAAGCCTTCTTAAAAACCCTGCTTAAACCTTGCTAGCTACCTAGGCTTATTCGATTTTAAACACACTTACAAAGCTAAAACAATGTAATGTTTAAGGCAGTCAGGCGAGCGTTCTGTGCTTGGGATCCTGGTGCTGGAGAACCCTGCCAGCAAGTGAACTGAAAACCGGTCCTAAAGGCCATAATAAGGCGATTACATTTTAGACACCCTACCTGGTGATATGGACTGAATACCAAAGTGAATCAAAAAACGTTTTCAAAAAGGGATTTAAACCTAATGTGTACACAGCCATAATAAAGCTGCAACATCCCGTGCATGGTTGTTGGATTTCAGAACTCCCTCCATTGGTGCATACATTATATGCATGATGCATTTCTGTATAAATGAGTGCTTGTAAAATATTATATATATATATATATATATATATATATATATATATATATGTATTTATAAAATGGGGTGGTAAAATCATAGAAATCCCACTAACATGATTGGACAGACTAAATCACATGACTGTGCATTATTTCCCAAGGACCGCATGCCTTCCAGTAGGACAGTACGCCTGAACTATTATCCAGTCCTCAAAATCTTTTCACCAGCAGTGAGACCACTCCACACCTGGTGCAGCTAGGCACCCACACTAACACACATATGCAACTGACACCCACAGGCATAACTAAATATACCAGTAGTAGCCGCACACTGTACAAACTGATCTCTTCATCATGCCATTAATGTTTACATAAAATGTAATTTAAAAATCAAATCCTGCCTGCCATTTTCACAGTCTCTCAGTGTAGAACCACTTTTATTACTGCAACCACTGTGACCAATCAGTCTAATTAACACAAACCTAGCTGTATATAAAAAAAGCAGGAGAACATACATTTTTTCATTGTCTTCTCTTAATTTGTGTGAAAAAAGCTGCATTTGGAGGGAGAGTACCGTGATCGTGGACAACTATCACTTTCACTGCTGAAATGTAGCGTGACCGAGCGCTGCGCATTTCAGAAAGTGAGAACCTGTTAAGAGACGAAAGTAAGACCCTCTCTGTTTAAAAAATAAGAAAAGTGACTCCTTCCTGTTACTTTGTCTTCCCTTTGGGTAATACAAGTTACATACTGTATGTGAAAGGGAGCGAGGATAGACTGAGAGAGTCAGCAGCTTTAGGGATGTAGACGGAAGCGAGAGCGAGTGTTGCTATGGCAACATTCGCTCTGGCTTCCTTCTACCTTCCTAAAGTTACCGACTCGCTTGGTCTATCCTCACTCCCTTTTGCATACAGTGTGTAACTGCGCACCGCTCGGTCACGCTACATTTCGGCAGTGAAAGTGAAAGTCGTCCACGATCACGGTACTCTCCCTCCAAATGCAGGACACAACTTAAAAACAACTAGTTCCTTCTACTTTTTGGTACATAGGCAGGGTATACAACCTTATTTTAAACCTCTGCCAACATACCATTTATTTACCAGCTAGACAGAGGGACTACTTTTTCCACCCACCCCCCCAAAAAAAAATCTGTGGCCATTTTATAAGATAGATAACCCACTCTAGGGTGTGCGGTCACGCTCTGATATACGTACGCCTTGGGTGGTTGAATGCACTCGGCCTGCGGCCTCGTGCATCACAACGCATACCAAGGCATGCGATATCAGAGCGACCGCACACCCTAGAGTGGATATATATATGTATATTATGGTAGCATGGTAGTGCTACCATAGTTAGGGTTGAGGAGCCATTTACATGTTAAACCCCAAATTTTGCACCTTAATAACTTTGCAACTGTTTGACTGATTTGCCAGAAATTTGGAAT
Source organism: Neoceratodus forsteri (assembly GCA_016271365.2). NCBI lineage: Eukaryota > Metazoa > Chordata > Ceratodontiformes > Ceratodontidae > Neoceratodus > Neoceratodus forsteri. The sequence goes on along the minus strand of CM057450.1, from coordinate 636,404,425 downwards.
ACATGATCAACAAACATAAGCCTTGGGATCTGCCAAGTTTTGTACCAGTCGGATATAGGGCTGCGGAGTTATTAAACGTGATCTGCGTGTGCGTTTACGCCTTTTCTGGAATTCTATGGTCGCGCCTACAGGTCGCACAGTTTGCGTGACTGGCCCAAAATCTTCAGGAAATGTGCAGCTGGGGTCCCTGATGCGCCTTTCAAAGATTTTGTGAAAAAATATTAAACAGTTCAAAAGTTATTCAAAAAACAATTTCCCATTCTAAGTCAATGGGAAAAGTTAACAAAAAGTTCGACAGTGTCGCAAATGCACTTTTTACTGTCGCAAATGGCCCTGTTACTGTCGCAAATCCGCCATCTTGTTTTCAGTTAATGATCAGAAAAATGCTTGGCATTTAAATTTGGGACCCTCTAGCAACCTAATTCTTTTTGTATTCACCTAGTGGACCCTGAGGATGCTAGCCATGTCTTTATTTTTGGGTAAAACACCCAGAAATATGTTTTCAGATTTCTGAAAAAATACTTTCTACAAAGTAGTGTCAAACTCACGAAAGTGTCGCAAATTTTTGCGAAAGCTTTCACAAATTGCGACACTACTTTGAGACACTATGCCCAAAATAACAGTAATTCTTTGGCACTCCGCTGCAAAAGAATGGTTTGGAGTTTTGGGCTGAAATTTGGAGGGAACACAGTCGACATCTCACAGATGTGCCTTTCAGTATTTCATTGACAAAATATTACATGGTGGCAAAGTTACGGTACTCCAAAATTGATGCTTTTTCCCATAGGATAACATTACGGCGTACGACGCATTGCAGCAATCGTTTGGCGCCCTGCTGCAACATAACGGTTTGGTCTTTTGGGCTAAAATTTGTAGGGAAGATATCCAACATCCCACAGATGTGCCTTTCAGTGGTTTGGTGAAAAAATATTACAGGGAGGCAAAGTTATGGCACTCCAGACTTCTGTTTTCCCATTGGATAACATTATGGCGTTCGCCGCGCCTTTCAGGGCCCGTATCTCGAAAACAGTGCCAGATATGGACTTTTTGTTGAAAAACTTCTTAGCCCCCCTTCTGGGGGCTAAGTTCAAAACTAGCCAGGAAAGTGATAATTCATATGACGTTTACATTTTTTTTCTGTGTCATACGGTTACTGAGATATAAGCAATTTATTTATTTAGTTGTTTAACCAGGTATAGCACACTAAGCTGGAAGATTTTTTTACAGAAGTGACCTGGGAGCACAAGGAGGTAAAGTGACTTGCTCAGGGCCACACAGTATGCAAGTGGAAGCTGTGGGATTCAAACCCAGGTCTGGTCTGCTGGATGTCACCAGATTTGCAGCTCAGAGCCTTAGACCACTACGCTATAATACTATTCCAAGTCCTCATTTTTGTGTTCCGAGAGTCATTATTTTACATACATTCTTTGTACTTACTGTCTTTCTCTATACAGCTTTTGGATAAAACCAGCCTGTGTGCTTACATTACTGTTACTATTGCCGTTTCTGCTTGCGGTTCCGTACCCGTTTCACTTGCCGTTCACATTTACACCACCATGTGCGTTACCCTTTGCGTTTTCATTTGTGGTTGCATTTGTGTTGTTCTTAACATTTCTGTCTACAGTACTGTTTCTCTTTCTGTTTCACTTTGCGTCACCATATGCATTACGATTTGCGTTTGCGGGCACAATGTTACTATGTGACAAAACATCACGTGGTGGGGCATGGGGCCCTGTGGGCCCCCATGCTCCTGCCACTACATTATATTCACTATTTCTCATTATCATTCTCAAAAGAAGGAAATTAGGGCAAAACTCCATTTAATGCATCAGTTAGGGTTGTTCCACAGCGACAAAGTGAGGAAATTCGATGTTAGGGTTGAAACCCCCTTTGCACCCCTCCAGCCCACCCCACAAATGGAATCAGGGTGTGCATTGGGGTCATCGGTCCTATCTGTCACCCCATTCTCCTATTCCTCAGCTTCTTTCCACATGTGATGGGGTGACACTTAGGGCCGATGACCCCAATGCACACCCCGATTCCATTTGAGGGGTGGGCTGGAGGGGTGCAAAGGGGGTTTCAACTAACATCGAATTTCCTCACTTTGTCGCTCTGAGCAACCCTAACTGATGCATTAAACAGAGTTTTTGCCTCTAATATATGTATATATATATATATATATATATATATACACACACACACACACACACACATATATAAAATTCATAATCTTTCTTGGTTTGTCCCTTCTTCTACTAAGGGGTGACAGGTGGGGATTAGTCACATGCTGGTTAACTAGGGAGATAAATATACCCCCTGGCCTCACATCAAGTTGCTGTCTCCAAGGGGCAGTTCAGGCAAATGCATAAGCTATGTATCCTAAGATATGTTTTATTATATTTAATAATATTTCAGAGACTGGACCAAACTTGTTAACTATGTTCCCAAAGTGGAACCTTCAGCACTTACAAGCACCCCCAAAAAAAATCAGGTTGCTATTATGTAACTAACTGTGCTACCTTCTTGTTTTAAACATTGTGAAAAGAGAATGTTCTGGTCACAAACTGGATCCTCCAAAGGGTCAGCCAATTCACACAAGCTTAAGACTGCTTGTCAAGGTGTGGGTTTCCATTCTGGCCAGGTTATGAAAAATTATAGCTGTCACATTCATGAGGTGGTGTAAAAAAATGACTATGTTGAAAATTTGGGGTAAAACAATTTAAAATTACCAAAGTTATGAGCCAGGGTAGGAAAAAAGTCAAGGCACCCACATAACTTTGCCATTTTTATATATTTTGATCCCAAATTTTCAACATAGCTTTCATATGACCCCACCTCATGAACAAGGGTGGTGAAAATATTCAAATACCACCAGAAAGGTGATTTACCAAGCAACTGCGAACTCACCTTTTGGGCCTGATTTGCATATTTCCACCACCATTAGTCATGAGATGGAATCCCAAAAAGCCCATGTTGAAAATTTGGGGTCAAAAAATGCAAAAATGACAAAGTTATTCATCAAAGTTAAAACCTCATTGAAATACATTGAAACACACTTACCTTAGTTTCTCATATTACAGTCCACAGTTCCAGCAGCAAGCATGTCTTCGACTGGAGAGTGGATCTTTACCCTGGGACATGTTTAAGTGAGTGAGGGTGTATGGAGGTTGTGTTGGGGGGGTTGTGGGATTGTGGGAACTGAGTGGGAGGTCAGGGTGGGGCTGAATCGATGAGGGACCATTTTCTTTTTACAGGTTTAACTAAAAAATGAGGGGCAGTTTTCTTTACTACAGGGAACATTAATGTGGGGATGGTGATCAGAAGTTGGGGGCACAACTACAGGCAAGGGAAGACACACACGAGGGCACAGTTCTCAGAGAGTGGGGGGCACCACCAGACACCAGGGAAAACACACACATAAGGGAGTTGCACTGAGAGGGTGAAGAGTGTAACAGGAATCACCATCTGCCAGCTATTTATATATAATTTTATTATAAATATATGTTTTTGAATTTCTGCTTATGAAACATGGCAAGGACAAAAGACCCATGGGAAAACATAGTTGTTTAAAGGGGTTTGACCTCTGACCCAAAGGCCCCTGCTTGCTGGAACAACTGGCTGTAGTAAAACTGACACATAGCTGCAAAATGTCCTGTGACTGTTAAAAAAGCCCTGTTCTCTGAAAACCAAGTCTTTGATCACTGGATGCTGCTGTGAATGTTGCATTTTATGACATACCAAAGGGGAAGCTGTTCTTTTGGCAGAGCTATGTCAAGTTTTAACCAGCTATGTGAAATAGCTCATCAAGATGATTTACTGAAGATCAAAGGGGGAATGCTGTTATAAACTATGCTCTGATGAGGAAACAGACTGGCTTGTTTATAATTAAAATATTGCTATCTTTGCAGTTTTCAAACAGGCAGTCAGCTGAGGCATTTGGTTATGCATTGGTCATGTTACAAATTAATTACAGGGCTAAGAGTGACCTCATGGGCTGTGACATCACAAGGAGGGTGGGACTTTATCTTTGATATTGCTGAAGCCTGCTGAAAGGACTGGCACTTTTTGCTCCGGACTTCTAAGGGACACTTCTCCCAATATTGGTAATAGCCCAAATCATTTGACAACTGAAAATAGACTTAGAACTAGTGACATTCTGTTACAAGGTGCTTTGTTTTGTAATTGTCTGTTTCTTTTCTGACTGTACTCTTAATGTATATATGTTCTGTATTTACTAATTTTTAAAAATTTTTAGGAAGCATTGTTTTTCCCAAAACCTGCCTGAGACATTTTCTCATTTTGAGTGTGAATGGTGGAACCGTCTTAAACTTCTATCACAGCTGTTAAATGATTATTGTGTCACCTTATACAGCCAAGCTAATAAGGATCTGTGTAAAGATCCAGCAAGGTAAGAAAAATACTAGCAGTCTCAATTGAGTCAGAAGGGGATTGTGAACCAGGTTGGTTGCATGCCCACTGGGTCAAGTATATTGCACTGCTTTCCCCAAAGATGGTGTGATATTTGGACCTGTTACATGGGTGTGCTAGCTAAAAAGGGTTCATAATTGACTCCAGGACTTGAGACTGGTAGTTTGCTCAGACCCAAAACAAACAGGAGGGTGTCCCTGTTTGTCCCCTGTTCACAAACCGTACTTCAAGGTTGGGCACTGTGGGAGCAGAGGGCCTGACCCCCAGAGTGGATTTGTGACCGGGATCACCACTAGACACCAGGGAAACATAGTACCTAAGGGGACACCCACCAATCAGAGGGTGAGGGGTGCCACTAGACACCAGTGATACATAAGGGTACGATGATCTGAGAGTGGGGTGGCACTAGACACCAAAGAACATTATACAAGTAAGGGGATGGTGATTGGAGGGTGTGGAGTGCCACCAGACACCATGGAAACATTATATAAATATGTCACCAGAGATTTGAGGGTGGGGTGGTGCCACTAGACACAGGGAAACATAATATAAATACAGGGATGGCAATTGGAGGGTGGGGGTGCCAATAGACACCAGGGAAACATAATATAAATATGTCCCTGGTGATGGGAGGGTGTGGGGTGCCACTAGACACCAGAGAAACATAATATAAATATGGGTCTGGTAATTGGAAGGTGAGGGATGCCACTAGACACCAGGGAAACATTATATAAATACGGGGCCAGTGATTGGAAGGTGGGGGCTGCCACTAGACACCAGGGACATATTATATAAATATGGGGCTGGTAATTGGAAGGTAAAGGGGTTCCACTAGACATCAGAGAAACATAATATAAATACAGGGCTGGCAATTAGAGAGTGGGGGCACTACTAGACACCAGAGAACCATTATATACATAAGGGGATAGCAATCAGAGGGTTGGGGGTGCCACTAGACATCAGGGAAAGGCAATATACTTAGTGGGATGGCAATTGGAGGGTGGGAGGCATCACTAGATGCCAGGGAACCATTACATACATGAGGGGATGGAAATGGGGGGCACCACTAAACACCAGGGAAATGGCAGCTCACTGCTCTCAGAGCAGCCTGAAGCACTAGTTGCAGCTGTGGCTGCAGAACTCAAGAAAGTCCCTCTATTTTCATACACAGAACATGGATCAACAGTTCCTCTTACTAAGCTGGGCACCCAGAAATTTGGGGTGCCCAGAAAAGGTATTTAACCAACAGTTAAGTGCAGAATCCATCTAACAGGGTCCAGATGACCACAGTACATGTGTTGGTGTCTGTCCAGGATGTTATTTTTGTTAGTTTGGAAAAAACATTTTTATGGAAAAAAAAAATTTAAACAAGATGGCGGCCATACAAAAAAGGATTTTTCCCTCATGGAAAAAAGATGACTCCATACAAAAAAACGATCTTTTCTTGTATAGACCAAATTCTTTTTTTGTTCCAAGCAGCTATCCAAAAGGCTGTACTGAGCATGCACAGAACTGACATTTTAAAATGTAATAACTTTGGAACAGATTACTATTGTTTCACCAAATCAGAGTAATGCACATCTGTGAGGCCAAGCCCTTTCTACCCAGAAAGTTTGAGAGCAAAATTTCAAACCATCTGGGTGCTAGGTGATGACAAAAAACAGCAAAACCCACTGACTTTTGAAGCATTTTTTGCTATCAGCATCTCAGAATCTGCACATCTGACCAGAACAAAATTTGACACGTCAAGAGAGCTACCCCTGAGACTGTGCATGCAAAATTTCATGCAAATCTGTTGTGTGAAGACAGTGAGATTTAACTTAGAAACCCCTGCTCGACCCTAACTACAGTGGTGCCATGGGTGTGTGTGTGTGTGTGTGTGTGTGTTATACTGGCATGTAGTACCTCTATAGTTAAGCTTGAGTAAGGTGTTTAAAGAGGTCAGGAAATTAGTTCTAATTGGCAGTTGCTTATAATGTTCCCATTTACAGAAATAATATCCATAAGCCTAAATTATCCATATTTAATTGTATCTGAATAAAAAAGTGATGTTAAAACTGTATTTTGCATTGTTTTGTTTTTTATGGGCAGCATTCTGTTACAGTTCTCTTCATAGAACTAATGCTCTATAGTTTAACTATACCAAAGTTTGTACGAAGAGTTCTAAACATGGTCTGATAGGACAATAGGTCATGTTTAACATTCTGCACACAAACCATGACATTCTTGAATGCATTGTATTTATCTGGAACCTGTTAACAAAGTGGAGCTTCAAAAAAAAACCCTCCAAATTACTGGTTCCATGAAGAGAACACTGCAGAATGTTGTCCATAAAAGGAAAACAATTGAAACAGAGTTTTCACATAACTGTTTATTAAGGTACAATTAAATATAACCCCTTTTGAGGTAAGTGGTCCATTTCTCTAACTAGGAGCATTACTAACTGCTGCCAGTTGTGACCGGGAGCTCCTGCCACTCTTGAGGACCGACCTTTTCTTTAATCTGTTGCAGCAGTTCTTCTATTTCTTAGCCTAATCTAGCCTTTACAATTTCTAGTCCTTAAGGTTGGCCACCTATGGACATCCCCTTCCCTTTCTTGACAATGCTATAGTGTCCTCTTTAATTTCCCTTTTCCCTCTCAGGTCCTCGTACAGGGAGGTTACTGTAGTGACCTCTGAGCGTATGTAAAACAACAGGCTGTGTTTATCATTGTTGGATTTAGTATGTAATAGCACTATGCCATAAAATACTTTAATGTATATACCTTATGTGTATGAAACCTGTAAATGTTGAAAATACCATGGCACTAAGTGTTTTTAATAATGGTAAAAAGTACTAGGTGACTATTATAGAAATTAAGTTAGTTGTGCTATTTAAAATGCATGTGAATTGCTGTAAACTGAACAAGTCTGAAATGTCATGGTGATTTGCATATATCCCATGATGCTTTGCATTATGGAAGTATGTATGATGATGTATTTCTTTGAAACTTTATTTGTTGCCAATGCCCTTTGGGATAACCCTTTTTTCCAGTGTTTCTGCACTGAGGTTCTTTGTTTTTAGCTTGTTTTTTTTTTTCTTTTTGAGCCCCCACTACCCAAGCAACTGGAACCCACATAGGGATGAAGGGTTTTCACTGAAAAGTGGCTAGATCAGAGATCAGTGTCAGTACATGCTGGCTAAGTGCAGAGCAAGGACATACATAGTCTGTTGCTGCAAATGGATGTACTGAAGAAGAAATATGGCATTGCAGAAGCTTATTTCCTGTATTTTGAATAAACATCACACCGAGATTGTGTGTTGAACCTGAAGTTTGGTGTCTGGTCCATCTGTTATCCCACAACCCCTCCACACCAATTATTACAAATTTCCTGTCTCCTTTAATGTTAACCCCCAGTATTTGCACCATAATAACTTTGGTGGTGTTTAATGAAATTCTCCAAAATTTAGCATGCGTCGTCTCAGAGGCAGGTTCTCAAGATATGTGAAGTTTCGTGATGGCAGCTTGCAGTTTTTAAAATATGGAATGTTGTTCTTTAATGAAAAAGAACATTTTTTCTTATACTTATTACACTTTTATTTGTTCTCACTTACAGCCTAAGCAGTAGAGATTTTTTTCAGAAACTTTTAGAGTAGAAGTGGCCTGTGCCAAGGTAACGAGTTTCAAAGGTTTCCTGAAAAAATATTAATCAGTCCCAGAGCTATAAGGATTTAAAGTGGGTTTTTTTTAGCATGCTCAGCAGGGTGTTTGAATAACTCTTTGATATGATCTGAACATTTTGGGCTCGCAAGACCATTTTGTTTTTGCACAACTTAGTTGTCATGACCCGAAAAAATGTTTTTTATGTGCGACAGCTTCCATCTCTTTTTTTCTAACTAAAAAAATGTGGAAAATACAAAAAAATTTTTATTTTTTAAATATTTATATTCTTTCTACCACTTGTTCCTGATCATCCTCCTTTGGTCCTCTGCCCTGCCCAGCCCTGTCACTACTATCCCCAGGACTCACTTCACTCTTTGCTCCCCCATGGATGACCCCACATGGGAAGGGCTGTCCAGGGACTACTCCATACCCCTGAAAAGAGCTGAAGCATCAGTGGGGGAATGAGAGCCTCTCTTGGCAGTATGGGATCTGCGGCAAGGCACTGTATGGCATACTGCTTGGTTGAAGGATTTTTCTGCTTTTCTGCCCCACCCTTGAGCATTGTTGAGTTGGTGCAATGAACACTGTGATGGCAGAGTGATGATGTCCCCTTCCTGATACTGGCTTCAGCCTGCATCACCACCTGAGGTCACCCAGGTGGTGGTACTGCAGTGGAGACTAGGATCCCTCCCTCCCCCAAAGAGGTGAGCATTGATAGGATTCTCAGCCATCCTTCCCCGCTGCCCCGCTAGTGACCCAGCCTTGTTCCCAAACCCTAGTCTCTGGCATTGCATGCATAGTCCTACTGCAGTGCCAGTAGTCCAGCTAAAAATGATGTATTTAAAAAAAACACCTGAACCTAGCTAAATGGGACCCATTTAGCTAGATTCTGATGTTTGTTTTTTAACTCATTCTGTGTTGGGTAGCATTGGGTGGTCATTTTGTGTCAGATTAAGCAATGGATGGTTTGGTAAAATTTGGTCCAGAATTACCTTTCCTGGGCACCCAGCTTAGCAAGAGGAGTCATTTTTCATGTTGCGAGCTGATAGGGGATTTTTTTGGCTCATACTCAAAATCAGTAGTCTCTCCCCCTTGCAGCTCAGCTATCCCTCCCTCATCCTTCGTGATTCATTTTTGGTTTTTCACAAACCCATCCAATCCCAGCTCAGCTAGTTCTCCCTTGTTTTTTTCCAACTTTCTTTTATTTATTCTATAAATAAATAAGTGAACCAGGGCACCCAACCCTGGTATTGTTTCATCACCACCAGCCCTTCCTATATTTCTTTTACGAACAAATAAGCAGAACAGGTGCCCACATCCAGTACTGCTTAACCACCCCTCCCCTTCATATTGATGCCCCCCCATAAATAAGTGGTGACACTAGGGTGCCCACCCCGGTGCTGCCAAACAGAAAATGTTGGCATGTGGTGCCCACTATCCAGTGTCAGTTTGCATCTCCCTGTAAAAAAAAATCCTCATTGATTTTTAAAAATGTTCTTAATCTAAAAAGAAGAAAATGGTCCCTATATGATCTCGGCCCCCAACACTCACCCACTCACCCGACCACGATCTCCCACTCAGCACCCACCACCCCACATACCCCTCCACACACCCTCAGTCACCTAAACCTGGTCCCACATTGTAGAACCACTCTCTGGTCAGGAAGACATCCTCCTGCTGGAAATGTGATTGCGATAAGAAAAAATAATGCAAGTCCTGTTAATGTATTTCAATGTGTTTTGAACTTTTACTCATAACTTTGTCATTTTAATTATTTTGACACCAAATTTTCAACATGGCCTTTTTGAGATGCCACATCATGAACAAGGTATTGGAAGTTTTCCAAATCTGGCCTGAAAGGGGATTTTGCAGTCGCTCACCTTTTTGGGTGGGATTTGAACATTTTCATCTTTGCGGTTCATGAGATGGGGTCATAAGAAGACTTTAAGAATCTGATGGAAAATATGGTTAAATGACCAAGTTATGAGCGAACATTGACATTTTTCAATATCCACTCATAACTTCACTAATTTTCAATATTTTTCCACAAAACTATCAACATGGCATTTTTGGGATCACACTCACACTGTGGCCTACCTGGATTTCAGTAAGGCCTTTGACACCGTTCCACATAGAAGACTGGTGAACAAGCTGGCCTGTCTGGGAATGGGTCAAAACATTATAAACTGGGTAAAAAGTTGATTAAGCAACAGGAGTTAGAGAGTGGTGGTAAATGGTGTCCACTCTGGAGAAGGCAAGGTGACCATTGGGGTTCCTCAAGGGTCAGTACTAGATCCAGTCCTCTTCATTGTCTTTATTAGTGACATTACAGAAGGAATAGAAGGGAAAGAATGCCTGTTGGTGGATGACACAAACATCTGCAACAGAGTAGACACACCAGGAGGGTGGAAAAAATGAGGGATGATTTTAAAAAGTTGGAAGAATGGCTACTGGTTTGGCCACTGGGTTTCAATGCAAAAAAGTGCAAAATCATGCACCTGGGGCATGGAAACCCAGGGGCTATGTACCAGTTTGGAGGGGAAGTACTGGAAGCCACCAAACGGGAAAGGGACATGGGGGAATCATTTCTGATGACCTGAAGGTAGCCAAGCAGTGTGATAAGGCAGTGGGGAAGGCTAGCAGGATGCTGGGGTTCATAGAGAGGGGATAGGAAGGAGGTAATATTACCTCTGTACAGATCACTGGTAAGACCCCACCTCAAGTACTGTGTCCAGTTCTGGAGGCCCCACCTCCAGAAGGACATCGATAAGGTGGAGGTGGTACAAAAAAGGGTTAACAAAATGGTGCAGGGCCTGCATCAAAAGCCCTTTGAGGAGAGACTCAAGGAACTGAATATGTACTCTTTGGAGGAGAGAAGGGAAAGGGGGGATGTGATAGAAACATTCAAATACCTAACATGTATTAATAAGGTACAGGAAGGTAGCATTTTCCATAGAAGAAGAAGCTCAAGGACAAGGGATCACGTTATGAAATTGGAGGGTGGTGGGCTCAGAGGAAATGTGAGGAAATACTTCTTCACAGACAGGGTGGTGGATGCCTGGAACAGCCTTCCAGCAGAGGTGGTGGATGTCAAAACAGTGGTGGGATTCAAGCATGCATGGGACAGATACAAGGGAACCATGGTAGTAAGGCAAGGGAAGGAGATGACCGGAGATCAAGTAGGGTCTGTGGTGGCACAGTAGGCAGGGAAAACTGGGCAGACTTAGTGGGCCAAAAGCTCCTTCTCTGCTGAAAGTTTCTATGTTTCCTGAACAAGGCAGGTGAAATATTTCAAATTCGTTTGGAAAGGTGATTTTGCAGTCACTCCATGTAATCACCTTTCAGTCGGGATATGTAAATTTTAACCTATGAGGTTTATAAGATAGGGTCATGAGAAGACTATGTTCAAAATTTGGGGTCAAAATTTAAAAAAAGTAACAAAGTTATGAATGTATGTTGAATATTTTCTATGCTCGATTATCACTTTGGCAGTTGTCAATATTTTCACTCCAGATTTTCAACATAGCCATTTTTACAACCCACCTTATAAATATGACAGGTGTCATTTTTTTAAAACATAGCTAAAACATCTTTTCACACTTGTAGTACAAAATCATGTTTCACCCACTATAGATGTCACATGTCATGTTTATAAGGGGAAGTCTCAAAATGACTATGCTGAAAATTTGAAGTCATAATTTAAAAAGAAAACCAATATTTATTAAGAAGCATTGTCTGAAGCTGGCCCACTGGCACGATGGGTTGAGGCATTCATGCCTCCCTGCAGACACACCAGTGACCTGGCTTTGGAAATAGATTTGAGTCACTTGGGGGACTTGGTTAGGGAGGAAAGACTTGAGCAACTGTTGGACAGGTCTCTTACCTCGGGAAGGGGGATCTTGCCACTCTCCACTTGACTGCCACCTGGAGGAATCCAGATGGCAGCACATGCGTAGTCTCTCAATTTGGGGAAGGGCCGGCATACGGAGTGCTGAGGGTGCCTCCACAGAGGTGGAGCACATTAAGCACATATTCCATGTTAATTTCACATCCAGCCGAACCTTGGGAGAAAAATATGGAAGATTGGCTCAATGAAACCCTCACTGCTATCACCGATGGCCCACCTAGTCTCAGGGGACAGACTGAGACTCAGGATGGCCGTGTGCTATGGGACAGGGCTGATACAGCTGCCCAGCTTGCTAAAGGAGTGATAAAAACCTGGGGGGGGGGAAGAGTTGTCTGCAGTGCCAGCCTTTGGTCCTGCACGTACTGCTTTGTGATCTCCTGCTGGTGAGCTGAGTTCTGGGGCCAGCTCAGTGAGCCATATGGATGGGCTGAGGCTGGCACCAGCCCCCAGCCTCAGAAGGGAGGGTGTAGGGTTGTCATGTGGGCCCAAGCGGCATGTAGTGAAGGAAAGTCTTCTCTTGGTATAGGGCCCTGAACCTCTGCACCCATGGCTCCCACAGAGACCTGTGCTTCAGTTGACAAATGCACTCTTTACCCTTTGAGTCTGTATCTGTAGCCATGTGCAAGTGCAGAGCCCAGAGGGTCCTGAACTTCCGAAGTCTGCCAGACAGCTCCACAAATTCTTGACATCCGTCACCACACAGAAGTGCAGGGTCTGGAATGCCCTGCATTTCTACAGGCAAACAGACTTTTCCCTTGGCAAAGGGCCCACAGTGACCTGTGCATCTGCATCTGTTCACACAGATCCCAAATGGACCTGCGCAAATGAGAATATGATTCCAATATCTCAGAAAGAAAGGAATTTCTTTGCAAAAAACTGCATTATTGCACCAGTTAACATTCAACTAAAAGCCACAAAATTAGGGAAATGTGGCATTAAGGTTTCCAACTCTAACTCCCTATCCACCAAACAAGCAAAAGTACAACATCACACAAGCAACCATGACAGCCATCATCAGGTAAAACAACAACATACAGCTGTTTCTAGATGACGCAAATGGAGTAGCACTAGCACTGATGTACTACCTTCATGGTTTGTATCTATGGCTGGCTGCATAAGCACAGGCCCCATACTTCTGCAGCCACAACAGTGTGTGTCTGCTTTACAGCATGCATCAGAAGCTGTGGCTGCAGAAATGCAGGTTCCATAAAGTACAGTATGCACCAAATGTAGAGGACAGACGCTTGTTGCAGACAGAATTACCATGCCAAATGCCACTCACATAGAAGCCAATGTTAAATATTAGTGTTACAGTGGACCATGAATTCCACTGTCTGCTGTGTTTTGACACCTCTTTGACAGCTCATATGAGGGAATGCACAGTGTAGTAACACCTTCCACCTTCACAATCACTCAGCAGTTAGTTACAGGCTGAGCAATTAACCTTTAATTGGTTAATTACACATTTTATTGCTCAGCCATTTTTTATGTTGATTGTGCACTTGTGCAAGAAACATGTTGAGACAGGTTTCTCCAGAAGCAGGTTGTGGAGGTGCGGCACTGTTGTGGCCAATGGCCCCACAGTCTGCAAAGGCTTGCCCCGCTTCCCCCAATGCCGTGGCACACTTCTGCTGACACTAGTTCAGCCAGTGTGTCATAACTTTCTAAAAAATCAGCTGCTGCAATCAGGGGCCACCTCGTCATTGCAGCGTAAGCCATCTGCTGCAATGAGGGAGTGACCCGTCATTGCAGGGCGGGATGTAAAACCCCTGAGATTGTTTGTGAACATGGCGGCAGCTTGCTGCCGTGTTCCTAGAACAATATGACTCCCCACCATGTGTAGCTGAACACTATAACCCCCACCATGTGTACTTGCAGATGGGGCCCCAATCCCATCGGCTTGGGTGGTCTTTTCTCCAACGGGAGCCACCCCTGTCGGGCATTCTGTGCCCCTCACTTTTTTCCTGCCGACGGGTGCCCAATCCCCATCGGCTGTAGTGTTCCCTATTTTTTTTTGTTCTTATTTTTATCTCCCCGGCCACTGATCTGCTTACCTGCATCCTGGCATCACCCATGAGTCTGTCCGGCCGCCCGACCCCTGGAACTTCCTCCGGCCACCTAATTAGGCCCGTGACTACCCCAGGCTTACCCCCGCAGCGGGGTGGGGAGTACTCCCTCTGGAGCTCAACCCACCCAATCCGGATCCAGCATTGTCGCGCGCCCAGGTACCGGGAGAGTTCAGTGCGGGGATGGCCACCATGCCGCCACAACCAGTGCCCTCCTTTTTCCACCTTTTTTTTGCCTCCCCATGTCGGCAGGCATGCACTGATGCCAATGGCCCCAAGCGTGCGTGCATCCCCCACACTCTTGGCCAGGCATCCGCCTCTGGCTACGCTTGTGATCCCAGCAGCTGAGGTACCTCCGGTCTCCACTGGGGGTCCCTCCTGTGCCGGAATGCCCCTGGATCCCCCCCCAGGGAGAGGAGAGCTGTCTAATGGATGCTCAATCCTACTCCCTCCCCACCAACTCCCAGCTCCCCGGGCTTGTTCCCGAACCCGGGTCGTTGGCGTGGCGGAGGTGTGGCATCCAGCGCCTCAACCCTCAGTGCCACCGGGCTGGCCCCTATTTGTTTTGTTGCCAATGCGGAGCCACTCCCATCGGCATTCTGTTACCCCTTTTATTCCTGCTGGCGGGTGCCCAATCCCGTCGGCATAATGATACCCCACCCGCCCATTTGCCGATGGGGTGCTCAATCCCCATTGGCTACGCTGCCTCGGTCAGAAAGTCTCTGCTGGCACACTGGGAGCCCACACCAGTGTGCCAGATGCTCTAAATTAGAAAACAGTCCGCGATGTCTGTTTTTTTTTTTATCCTGGAAAAAAGGAAACCATCCCTTGGCGCTCGCCCTGCCTCCCACTCACAACCCACACACACCCACTACAAGCCCTGCCTCCCCACACCCTTCCTCACTCCATACTTACCTTAGAAGCTCGGCGCGACGATCTTCAGTGGACCAGGAACACGTCTGCACTCTTCAAAGCTGGCCGCAAACTGAGGAAATGCCAGTAAGCTGTATAATGTAATACATAGGGTTTTTTCAACTGTACTGCATATCTCGGGCATTTTTGGGAATTTTTCCACCAAATTTTCAACATGGGGTTTTTGGGACCCTCCTCATGAATTCTTGAACTGTCATGGCATTAATCGGCCCGGAAAGGTGATTTTGCGGTCACTGCAAGGAATCACCTTTTGGGGCCGATTTATGAAACAGCAGTGCCAGTGTTCATGAGGTGGGCTCTCAAAAAGCCTATGTTGCAAATTTGGTGTAAAATGACTGTTTTACGAGCCTATGCTGGGCAGTTGCTATGCATGCTCGTAACTTCGTGAATTTGCAATATTTTCATGCCAGATTTTCAACATTGGCATTTTGTCGCACCTTCTTGTGAACAGTACAACTGTCATTGTTCACATCCTGGTGGAAATGTGTTTTTGCAGTTCTGGCGCAGAAGGAACTGGAAGGGGACAGGATCAGTTGTGTTCCAGGACAGTAGCTGCTGCTGCTTGTTGTTTTTACAGGGTTCTTGTGGATTTTACTTGGTAGACGGTTATTTCTTTGCTTTCTTACTTCTAAGGGGCTAGCAGGGTATTGTTGTGGGGGCTGTTGGAAGTTTGAAAACTGGTTTGGTGGCTGTAAGTGGGCTCATTTGTTGGATGTTTCACTGTGTAACAGGCTGTGCTGGTGGAGGCCTATTTCTTCTGATTTAAAACCTATTTGGTGGGATTTGCTTGGGCCTGGGTATTTGAATTGGAGACCTATATCTGTTAATTCCAAGTCTATTTTGATGTGTTTTTAGTGAAGCTGATTGAATTGGAGACCTGTTTCCTTTGGCAGCAAACATATTTTGGGGGCTTTGAGTTGAATTTTGATTCATTGTTGCTGACTTAAGTAGCTGCAAAGATTACTGCATAGTGGGGGAAGGGTGTTAATGGTCTGGCCAGGTCTCACTCAGCTAATTGACTGGAGGCAGAGCTGAATCAGGTTTGTGGTGTTGTCTGCTTTGTCTCCTCAGAAGGAACTGGAAGGGGACAGGATCAGTTGTGTTCCAGGACAGTAGCTGCTGCTGCTTGTTGTTTTTACAGGGTTCTTGTGGATTTTACTTGGTAGACGGTTATTTCTTTGCTTTCTTACTTCTAAGGGGCTAGCAGGGTATTGTTGTGGGGGCTATTGAAAGTTTGAAAACTGGTTTGGTGGCTGTAAGTGGGCTCATTTGTTGGATGTTTCACTGTGTAACAGGCTGCGCTGGTGGAGGCCTATTTCTTCTGATTTAAAACCTATTTGGTGGGATTTGCTTGGGCCTGGACATTTGGCTGCTGGGCTTGGAGGGGAGTCACAGGGCTGATACACACTCTCTCTCTCTCTCTCTGCCCAGACTCTCACTCGTGTCTCCCAGACCACCCTTCCCTCCTCCCAGAGTTCTGCTAATTTATAGGGGAACACCTGCCCTGCAATTGGAGGAAAAGGCTGCAGGTGCAGCTCATGTAGTTCTAGCCGCTGGGGGTTGGATTTAAAGGCCGGGAGAGAGGAGCCTAGGGAGTTGTTCATTTCCCTTGTAAGTTTACTGTGTTGTACTGCACCTAGTAACAGGGTTACCAGTGTACTGTGGGACTATATCTAAGATTAGTGGGTGACCTGAGTAGGCAGTAGGGGTGTATCTTGGACTGGGGGGAACTTGGTGGCTCACCCAAGGAAACCTACTTGGAAGGGGATGGAACCACATGGCATTAGGGCCGGCATCTTTGGGAGGGTGGTGGGGTGCACAGGGTGTGGAGCAGCCATGATACTGGACTGGGCTTGGAAGTTTGGTGGTTACCCAGTGTGCTACCAGCTGGCACAGCTTAGGGAGGAGGTTGCGGGGATTAGGAGACAGCTGGGGAAGGGGGCAGGTATGGTTGGGGAAAGGAGCAGGGGATCTCCCACAGGGTTGCACCAAGCACTGGGGGCAGCGGCATAGGGAAAGGAGTGCAGGAGAATACTCAGGGGTCACATAGGGACCCTGGCAGAGGGGGTTCAAAAGGACACTACCAAGGAAGCAGGCTGGTAACTGGGGACCCTCACAAAGGAGGAACAACATTCTCAGGGAAGTAGGCAGATGGCCAGGGCTGGACAGAAGGAAGCAAGGAGGGGAGGTGGATCAGATCTTACACTCAGTAACCGCTGAATTCTCTTCTTCTGCTTGAGGATGCGGAGGTGATGTAGCCATGACAGGTTGGTTAGAAATGGAGAAGTGAGTGGGGGCAGGAGGCAGGGCCAGATAGCAGAAAGAACAGGGGAACTGGAATGCAGGAAAATGGGGGAGCAGTGAATCAGAGCAGGAGGGCAGGGGAAGAGGGAGGAAAGGCAAGGAGAAGGACCAGTTGGGAGGAAAGGTAAAGGAGAAGGACCAGAAGTACAAGGAGGATTTAGTAAAGGAGCTGAGGTTTAGGCCAGGGGGCACAACAAGCAAGGAGGGACTAAATGGAGACAGCAAGGAAGGGAGGACGAGCCAGGCTAGTTTAGCAGATGGGGAGAAGGACCAGTTGCAAGCAGTGAGGGGGTGCAAGGTACAGAAGGATACTCAGGAGGAGGAGGGCATAGGATTGGAGGAAGGGTGGCCAGGGTAAATAAGGAGGGGGTGGCATGTGGCACCCAGATAGGGGGAGGAACAAGAAGCCGGCTGGGTGGAGGGGCCAGTAGAAAGGATGAGGGACATGGAAGGGGGGAAATGGAGGAAAAGAGCGGTCAGAGTGCTCCTGTTGGGGATTCTATGATCAGGGGTATCAAATGGGATAGGGAGGGAAAGCCTGGCCAGTTAGAACAAGATGCTTCCCTGGACTAACGGTGCACAGGGCTAAGCACAGTATATGAGCTGGCAAAGGATTGTGGGGTTCCCGGACATACTGGTCCACCTGGGTACAAATGACATTGAGGGAAATAGCGAGCTAGAGATACAGGCAAGATTCAGGAACTTGCCAGGGTCTGTCATGACATAGGAAGCACAGTTTCCTTCTCAGAAATCCTGCGGTGCCAAGGGCTAGTGGGGGAACACAAAGGAAGATTAGGGAGATAAACCAGTGGCTCAGGGTGGTGTGAGGCCAGAGGGTATGGGTTGATGGGGATTGGGGAGACCTGGGAGGATAAGGAGCTGTATGCTAGAGATAGACTCCATCTCAATTTGGAGGGGAGGGGAATCCTTAAGTTGAAAATAAAGGGGTTCATTGGTGAAAAGTGGGGTTTAAACTTGTGAAGGGGGAGGGATATGAGAAAAGGCTGTCAAGGGGGTGCCGATAAAGGAGGGACTCTGTCTCCACCCCCCAAGGGAGCTGGAGGATAGCGGGAAAAGGCCAACTGGTAAAGTGCAGACCAGGGGAAAACAGAATCCCCATGGGCACACGAGCAGGGGAAGTGGAAGTATAGGGAAAGGGTGGAAGGTAGTTCTGCTAAATGCCAGGAGCTTGGGAAATAAAATGCCTGAGCTCCAGGTGATGCTAACTGAGGGAGCAGTAGATGTGGCAGTGGTCACTGAGACCTGGGCCACTGCAGGACACGACTGGGACCTGAACCTGGAGGGTTACACTATGTTCAGAAAGGACAGGGAGGGAAGGGAGGAGGTAGCAATGATAGTCAAAACTGCATTGGCATAGGGAGTAGAGGAGGTGGAGGGAACCGTGGAAGCAATTTGGGTCACCTTGATAACAAGGTGGGGCAAGAGTAAAATAGGAGTGGTGTATAGACCCCTGCCGGCGGAGGAGCTGGAAGAGAGTCTGTGGCAGATGCTGGGAGACACTGCAGACTGGGAGGGAAGGGTGGTGGTGTTGGGGACTTAAACATGCCAGGAACAGACTGGGAGACTAGACATCCTCAGTGGCCAGGGAACAGAGGTTGTTGGATGTCTTTCAAGACGTTCCTAACTCAGCAGGTGGGGAACCGACCAGGAGGCGTGGGTACTGGATGTGGTCCTGGCAGACAGTGACCAGATTAGGGCCTGGAGGTAAGGGACCCATTGGCGGGGAGTGACCATCCGCGGTCTGGTTCTGCCTGGACCTAGGAGGCTAGAAAGCTGCACAAAGGACGGAGGTAACTGACTTCAGGAGAACAGATTTAAGGAAATGGAAGGATCCTTAAGGAGCATTTGTATGGGACTGGGTCAGACATAGACGCTGATAGTAGGTGGGAAATCATCAGGAGAGGGTGCAAGATGCTACCAGCACCTGTGCAAGAGTAAGACGAAATGCGGTGGGGCCGAAAACCCTGCTGGTGGACCAGGAGGTCCAGGAGGTGGTGCAGGAAAGAAGGCAGCCTATAGGCAATTCAAGTGCTCAAGGGTGAGAGGGATCGAGGGGTATGAGCTGATTGCTAGAAGGGCCACTAGGGTGGTGAGGGCAGCTAAGGCAAGGAAGGAGCAGAACCTGGCCAGGGAAATCAGGAGAGGAACAGGGGTTCTTTAGATACATTGGGGAAAAACGAAGGGTGAAGGGCAGATTAGCAGGATTAAATCAGGGAGAGATGGGCACAAGACCCGGGAAGCAGGCTGAGGTACTAAATGAGTACTTCACCTCAGTTTTCACCAAGGAAATGAGGTGCTGCATCATACATGGGAGGAGACAGAGATACTGAGAGGGGGACCCTTACCGATCGGCGGGTCTGGGGAGAGGGGAGGCATCACTGG
This sequence comes from Neoceratodus forsteri, assembly GCA_016271365.2. Classification (NCBI taxonomy): domain Eukaryota; kingdom Metazoa; phylum Chordata; order Ceratodontiformes; family Ceratodontidae; genus Neoceratodus; species Neoceratodus forsteri. The sequence continues at coordinate 636,384,741 of CM057450.1, read as the reverse complement.
CAGGGAGGGAGGGCTAAGCAGGGAGAAGAGGTACTGGAGGAAATTACAGCAGACAGAGTGAGGAAGCCTCAGCTCCCTTAAGATGGAGAAAGCACCGGGCCGGATAAATTACATCCCAGAGTGCTGAAGGAACTTGCGGATGTCCTGGTGAAACCCTGGCGGAGCTTTTCACCATCTCTCTGAGGACAGGGTGGGTGCCCCAGGACTGGAAGGTGGCGCATATAGTGCCTATCCACAAGGGGGGGGATCAAGGGAGGTGGCAGAGAACTACAGGCCTGTCAGCCTGATATCGGTGTTGGGCAAGGTGATGGAGGGCATTGTCAAGGAGAGGCTTGGGGGGATCTGGAAAAGTCAGGGTGCCTGGACGATAGACAGCATGGATTCATCTTGGGGAAATCGTGTCAGACAAACCTTGTGGAGTTCTATGACTGGGTGACGAGTGCCTTGGACCTTGGTAGATCAGTGGACATCCTCTTTCTAGACTTCATCAAGGCATTTGACTCTATTCATCACATGGGCCTGTTGGATAAGCTGGGAGAAATGGGGGTGGGGAACCAGATGATCAGATGGATAGGCAATTGGCTCCAGGACCGGACCCAGAGGGTCGTAGTTGGCAGGATAGTCTCATCCCCAAAGAGGGTCATTAATGGGGTCCCACAGGGATCAGTCTTGGGCCCTCCTGTTCAACGCCTACGTCTCTGACATAGGGACAGGAATCAGGAGTGAGATGAGTCTCTTTGTGGATGACTCAAAACTAGGGGTGGTGGATGGGGAGGAGGGAGGTGGCCTACAGGGGGACCTGGAGGCTCTGGAAGATGGTCTAGAAAGTGGAAGCTGAGGTTCAATGCAGGGAAATGAAGGTACTCCACCTGGGGCCAGAAACCCGGCCAAGTGAAAACACCTGGGGAGATGCTAAAGTCTCGATGGCTGAGAGGACCTGGGGTGGTGGTGGATGTCAAATGAACAACTCAGAGACTTGTAGGAGGGCAGCAGCCAAGGCCAACAGGATGCTGGGATGCATCGCTAGGGGATCCACCAGCAGAAGGGAAGTGATGCTCCTCTATATAACTGCTTGGTGAGGCCACACCTTGAGTACTGCGTGGCAGTTTTGGAGCCACACTTAAAGAGGGACATTAAACTCCTGGAGAGGGTCTAGAGGAGGCAACAAAATGATTTGGGGCTTGGGGACAGGACCTATGAGGAGAGGCTTGAAGAGCTAAATATGTACACATTGGAAGAGAAGGGACTGGGGGACATGATAGAGGCTTCAAGTACATGATGAGGTAAATAGGGAGGAACAATCAGGATGCTTGAAGGAAGGAGGAGGGGCCACTAGAGGGCATGGGTGGAAGCTGGAGGGAAGATTCAGGGAGAAAGGAGGAGGTGTTACTTCACTGAGAGGGTGGTGAGCCATGGAATCGCTGCCTAGGAGGCTGGTGGAGGCAGAGATGGTGGAGGGTTCAAGAGGGGCTGGGACAGGTACAGGGGAAGGGTTCTAGAAGCAAAATCCAATGCAGCAAGAATATCCGGAACTGGGAAGGGAGACGCCAGAGAAGGCAAGGGGGGCAGCAAGGTCAGCACCCAGGGTGGGGGCTGACCAATCAAGCAGACTCGAAAGACCATTAGGCCTATTCTGCTGGCATTTTAGTATGTTAGTATAGCATGGTCACTGTGGGAAATCAGTGTTGGGACAGATTAAAAAAATGACAGTGCCACTGTTCATGAGTAGAGAGTCCTGAAATGGCTATGTTGAAAATCTAGTAACAGTACTCCATAAAAGTGACTGTAATATTCTGGCGTGCTTTCTGCATAGTTGCACTGCATATGCCTTCGTAACTTCACAAATTTATAATATTTTCACTCCAGATTTCCAACATTGCCATTTTCCAACACCTACTTATGAACAATAGAGCTGTCATTTTTCCCATCCTGGCTGAAATGTGTTTTCTCACTTCCGGCGCAGAATACAGCGGTCGCTGTGGGAAATCACTGTCCGGGACAGATTAAGAAAATCAGAGTGATACTGTTCATGAGCAGAGGTCCTAAAATGCCTATGTTGAAAATTTGGTGATAATAGCCCATCGAATGACTGTGTTACAAGTGTGTGTTGCACACTTTCCACGCACCCCTGTAACTTCGCAGATTTGTAATATTGTCACGCCACATTTTCACCAGTGGAATTTTCCCACACCTCCTTATGAGCAGTACAGCTGTCATTTTCCACATCCTGGCCGAAATGTGTTTTCACAGTTCTGGTGCAGAATAACACTGTCGCTGTTGGAAATCACTGTTTGGGACAGATTAAGAAAATGACAGTGGCGCTGTTCATGAGCAGAGGTCCTAGAATGCCGATGTTGAAAATTGGGTGACGAAATTTCATAACATGACTGTGTTACAAGCTGTATTTGTTAGATGTTTCACGCACCTTGTAACCGCATGATTTTGTAATATTTTCACCCACATTTTCAACAGTGGCATTTTTCCACACCTCCTTATGAACAGTACAGCTGCCATTTTCCACATCACGGCTAAAATGTGTTTTTGCACTCCTGCCACAGAATAGCATGGTCACTGTGGGAAATCACTGTGTGGGACACATTAAGATCGAACGAGTGAGAGGGGGGAGTGACCGAGCTCAACTGAGCTCTGTCGGGACTGCTGCGGATTTGTTTGTGGGCAGAGAAAAGGCCCAACACAAGAGCCCAGTACAAAAGGGCAGCCTGCAGCACTGGGAGAAACAGAATGAGCGAGTGAGAGAGGGGGAGTGAGCGAACTCACTGGAGCTCTTTCAGGACTGCTGCTGATTTCTTTGTGGGCAGAAAAAGGCATCAATGCAGGCAGGGGCCCAGTACAAAAGGCCAGCCTGCAGCGGTGGAAGAAACAGTACAAGCGAGTGAGACAGGGGGACTGAGTGAGCTCAACGGAGCTCTGTCAGGACTGCTGCAGATTTCTTTGTGTGCAGACAAAGGCGCTAATGCAGGCAGGAGTCCTGTACAAAAGGGCCGCTTGCAGCACCAGGACAAACAGAATAAGTGTGTGAGAGAGGGAGACTGAGCGACCTCAACAGAGCTCTGTCGGGACAGCTGTGGATTTGTTTGTGGGCAGACAAGGGTGCCAGTGCATGCTGGGGCCCAGTACAAATGGACAGCCTGCATTGGCGTGGAAACCAGAATGAGCGAGTGAGAGAGGGGGAGTGAGTGAGCTCAACAGAGCTCTATTGTAACTGCTGCAAATTTCTTTGTGGGCAGAAGAAGGCAGCAATGCAGGCAGGAGTCCAATAAAAAAGGGCAGCCTGCAGCCCGGCAGAAAGCGGAATGAGTGAGTGAGAGAAGGGAGGTGACGAGCTAAGCAGAGCTTTCAGGACTGCTGATTTCTTTGTGGGCAGACAAAGGCGCCAACAGGGCAGGAGCCCAGTACAAAGGACAGCCTGCAGCACCAGGACAGACAGAATGAGTGAGTGACACAGGGGGAGTGAGCGGCCTCAATGGAGCTCTGTCGTGACTACTGCAGATTTCTTTGTTGGCAGAAAAAGGTGCCAACGCAGGCAGGAGCCCAGTACAAAAGGCCACCCTGCAGTGCTGGCAGAAATGGAATGAGTGAGTGAGTGACAGAGGGGGAGTCAGCAGGCTCAACAGACCTGTGTCGGGACTGCTGCAGATTTCTTTGTGGGCAGAGAAAGCCACCAACAGAAGCAGGAGCCCAGTACAAAAGGGCAGCCTGCAGCACCAGGAGACACAGAATGAATGAGTGAGAGAGGGGGAGTGAGCCACCTCAACGGAGTTCTGTCGGGACAGCTGCAGAATTCTTAGTGGGCAGAACAAGGTGCCAATGCAGGCAGGAGCCCAGTACAAAATAGCAGCCTGCAGCACCGGACAAACCAGACTGAGTGACTGACAGAGGGCCAGTGAGTGTGCTCAACAGACCAATGCAATCAACATTCGGCATTGACAAATGCTTGTTTTTAAATGCTTCTGTAACTGCAGTTAAGTTTATTTTCTTTCAGTTTCCTGTGCTGTGCTGTGCTGCCTGCCACTATATTCTACACCAGTGCCTGCAACCCTAGCTGGGAATCAAATGTGTCTAGCATTGGCATGAAAGTTTGAGATTCTACATGAAATGGAGAAGCTTACTAAGCTTAGCATTCAAGACCTGAGTTCCCATTTTGGCATCCCTAAATCCACCATCAGTGATCTGCTTAAAAACAAAGAATCCCTCCTGGTGGACTGGAACTCAAACCAGAACCCCGAACAGAAATACAAAAAGGAAGGCAAGGATAATGATGTGGAGGAAGCTTTGCTCAGATGGTTTACCAATGCCAGGGGTAGAGAAGCCTTAATAAGCAGCCCACCCTTAATTCAGAAGGCAGAACAAATTGCATACGCTATGAATAAGCCTGACTTCAAAGCTACTGATGGCTGGCTGAGCCACTGGAAACAGTGGTATAACATCAGGTTGAAAAAGATCCATGGTGAAAAACTAAATGCCAACACCATTGCAGCTGAGACCTGGATCAAGGATGTTCTGCCACAGCTGCTGAGTGGATACAGCCCTGACAACATCTATAACGCAGATGAAACAGAGCTCTTTTTCTGCTGCGTGGGCTATGGGACCCTAGTGTTTAAGTCAGAGACCCTGCTGGGTCTGAAAAAGGCAAAGGAGTGAGTGACTGTCCTTCTAACCTGCAATAAGACAGGTTCAGATAAAAAAAAAAACTAATGGTCATTGGGAAGTCCACCAAACCATGCTGTTTAAGAGGTGTTTGCTATCTCTCTGTGCTTTACAGACATAACAAAACTGCATGGATGACAGCGGATATTTTTGCAGCATGGTTGAGGGACTGGGATCAGAGACTTAGATCACAAAAAATAGCACTGCTGCTGGATAACTGCAGCGCCCACCCTCTAGTTTCCACCCTTTGCAACATCAAGTTAGTGTTTTTGCCTCTGATCACTACATGTCTAATGCAGCCTTTGGATCAGGGAATCATATACAGCTGCAAACAACATTATGTTACCCTGATGTGTGAAAGGCTGCTTCAGATCCTGGACCAGGATGAAGAGATCATCGTGTCTGCATGTGTGTATTGCATCAATCTGTTGGATGCTGTGCAGCTGTTACAGCAGTTGTGGAACACAGTCTCAGCTGAAACAATCCAGCAGTGCTTCCAAAAAGGTGATTTTTGCACTGACCCCACAATTGGGATTGTACCTGAGGAAGACCTGGATGTGCTGGAGAAGGAGCTAGGATTGACAGCTGAAGATCAGAGCATGCTCTGTAACCTCGGCAATGAAGTTGCAGAGCAAGGACATAGATGACATCTCAGAAGCAGTTGCAGGGCTGACGGGTGATTCCCAGCAAGAAGACAAGGATGGCGAGGAAGAAAGGGAGGCAGATGAAGAGGTATTTGTTACATTGACCAATGTACATAATGCACTTTTAACACTAAGGTGAGCTGTCGATCAGAGAGAGAGAGAGAGGACATTGTCCTTGGGTGGGATTTGCTCACACAAATGGAGGTTACATGGCAGTGGTACACACAAGCGCTGAAGAAACAAACCTCAGTAACTGACTTAATCAGACCCAGCTCCAGCCAAGATTGAAGGTAGAGCTTCAGCACAGGCACAGCACAGGGTGATACAGAGATTTTATCCAGCACTTAAATTTAATAAAGATTTACTCACACAGGGTTGCAGCACTAAAAAATCTCCTAAAGTTTCTGTAATCACTAATTGCTTCCCTGAGCACACTATCTGTAGTACGTTTTGTGTTTCCATGTTGTTTTGTCACTGTTAGTATTTGTTGCACCTGTAGTAGTGTAAATGTTCTGTTTTTATGCTTTGTGCTTGCATACCCATGCTGTGTGATGTACTATTACAATTTTGTTATCATGAATTTAATAATGCCTGCACTTCTGCAGCCACTGGTCAGTGTATGTCCTTAGGGGACACATCAATTCAGTCTGGTCAATGTGCTCAGCGAGAACTCACTGCAGAGTATTAGCTGCAGCATCAGTCACATCACTGGCAAATTTGTGCCCTAACTATTCACGCCCACTGCCTGTTGGACTCCACTCCAACAATTACTGTACAAGTGCAACTTCTGAAACCCTTGACAATGATGGCTTATCTAGTGGGCAAATGGCACCCACCTGGGGCCTGATATTCAAATATGCACCAAGTGCAGTGCACAGATTTACACTGTGCCTTGCACTTGCCCGGGTGCCCAAGATGCGATATTCAGTGGAATAGCACAGTGGCACTATTTGACTTAATATAGGGCCATGTCAGCCCAGCACTAAGTCACTTAGCACTGCCTCATCAAGGTTCCCGAAGTATGCTGCCAGAATGCGCTGAAGAACTATTTCCAATACTCAAAGGGACAATGCAAATTAGTCCATTAGGCATGCAAGGCACTAAGGGGCCATTTGCATGCCTATTATGGGATTATTTGCATGGATGGAGAGGCTTGTTAGCGTGGCACCAACCCCACCATATGCCCATTCTCAGTCACGTATACATATCCCAGGTGCTAGTGGTCCATCCCCCCCCCGCATCGATCAACAGCCCATTCTGTACATTAGAATTATCCCTGGTGCTAGTGGTCCCCTGCCAATCACTGGTCTGAAACTTAAAAGTATCCTTGATACTAGTGGTAAGCCCCCTCCCTCCGATCCTAGCCCTGGCTTCAATAAGTATATCCCTGGTGCTATTGGCACCCTCCAATCCTAGCTTCAATAAGTATATCCTGGTGCTAGTGTTACCCCCCCCTCTGATCACCAGCTCTGAAGTTGAAGCATCCCCTCCTTTGTGCCCAGTGGCCCCCAGTGGCACTTGGCACCCCCCACTCACTGTATTCTCAGTGTTGGTGTCATGGGTGCATATGATGACTGGCACAGACCTCTTCAAAAGCTCCTCAGCCAGCCACCCAGGGGTCAGCCGTAACTTTTTTTTGCACTAGCCAGCTGGGCTAGTGAACCAGAGATTGCACTAGCCTGCAGAAGTTTGCAGTATCCCACAGTCAATATGGTTCACTGTGATTTGTTAAACAAAAGGCAAATAAAATTGCATTTGTTCTGCCAACAGTCTGGACATCTATTTTATTTATTTATTTAGCTTTTGTTGACCGGGTAAGTGCACTAGACAAATCCTGCCTATTTTCAGGCACGACCCGGGGGAGGGATACAGATGAATACCAACTGACCTTGAACCAGATTAAGCTGTTGGTGGTATTTTTAGTGAATGAGGGAAATTTGGCCAGGACACCGGGGAAATTCCCCTACTCTTTTCGATAAATGCCATGGGATCTTTAACATCCACCTGAACTACCACCAATCCAGGCAGATGGGACCTCGGTTTAACGTCTCATCCGACCAACTGATTTTGCACTGTGCCTTTAACTACAAACCGCACATACACTACCTCAGCTTCTGTGACTGAAGAGTCAGTGGTTCTGTCACTGGTGACTGAAATGAACTTTGTTCCCATAATTTTTTCTCGTAGTGCCATGTGTTTAACCTTGGCTACATAGTGGATAAAGTTACTGGACTGATATCTAGCCCTTTCCTATCATCACGGCTGCACATCCACACAAAGTCTGTGAAAGGACTTCCTTTCTTAGCAATTGCAGGGCATGTGCAAAACAGGTTATCCAGACAGTTGAGCGTTGCTTCATTCAACGTTCATGTACTTCAGCATTCCCTCTGCATTACTTGTCCCTGAAGTAGCAGTGCTGACATCCTCCTTTTCTTTTGCCCTAGCATGAGCTTCACCAATATTATTGGATGAGACAGAGTCAAGCCTGAAGTTATCTGTACCAAAATGAAAATTATTTTTATTGTCCACCTTACCCAACTGTATTTCATGTTTGATACACAAATGGCAGAACATCAGATCTTTTGCACCATCATACCCCAACCAGTCATATTTTTCTAGCCAACATTGTTGGAACCAACGTCTTCGCTTTGTCTTTTCATTCTCATGATCTTTTATTTGTTTGTCTTCGTCAGCATGCTTTCTATTAATGTCAGCTGGGTTACTGACTTCTTTAATATATTTCCATATTTTCAGATTTGTAGTTAATAAAGATGTGTCATGAAAAGTGTGTATGTCCTTTTCTTTCCTTTTTCCACCCTGGCCACAGATCTCAGAAATGCTTGATTGTTCCAGTTCTATTAAAAAATGTTTACCAAAAAAAAGTAAGGCCAGCCCAGTGGCGCTGAGGGTTGAGGCACTGGACACCACACCTCGCACCATCCCAGTGAACCAGGTTTGGAAACAGACTCGGGTGCTGGGGATCGGCAGGGGACAGGAGAGGATTGAGCATCCAGAGGACTGCTCTTCTCTCCTCTCCTGGGGAGAGAGGTTGCCACTCCACACAGCTATAGCTGCCCCTGGTGGAGGCTGGTATCCACAGCATGCATGGAGCATGTACAAGGGGTAGGGAGCATTGGCAGATGTCCTGCAAGCGGGTGCGGGAGTGTGCTCGCAATGCGCTGAATGTCAGTGCATGTCTGCCCACATGGAAGGGTAAAGCAAGAAAAATCCCTGCTCCTGGGGATAGGTGAAGGCACCTCTGCCTCCGGACCATATTCCCAACACCAGGCCCTCTCCTCTCTGGCTCACAAAGACCGACAGTCTACATTGTAAGATAGAGCACCCTGGGCAGATAGGGTGACCCCTCCTCGGGAGGTTCACATCCAGGGGCTGTGTTGGTCAGAGCGAGGGAGATGAGTGAGAGTCTCAGGTAGGAGGTAGAGCTCGGAAAGTTGGAGGATGCCAGAGAGAGTTTCCCAGGAGTGGCGCAGAAAACAGAATTTGAAAAAAAAAAAAAGTAAGGAAAAGTTCAACAGCATCAACCCATACTGTTATTTATTTATTTTTGTTCTTTGGCAACCAGGTAACTCCCATTGGGCACAAGACCCATTTACAGGGGTGGCCCAGGAACACAGGGAAGTTAAGTGACTTGCTTAGGGTCACACAGAATGCAAGTGGAGGCTGTGGGAATTTAAACTCAGATCTGCTGGATGTACAAAGCCCATTCACAACATGTTGCTCTCTCTGTTAAACACTCTCCAGTTTTCCTTTCCATGACAGCCACGTATTCTGATATGCTTTGACCACCTTTTTGATAACTGAACTATCAGTACTTGTGGTATCCTCAGTACTACATTGTGTTTCCTTTTCCTCATCAGCTACTGCTGTTTCTTTTCAGATGTCTGAGACATCACATTCCACAATTTCAGACACACCATTCTGTGCTATTTATTCCAATGGCCTGTAAAGGTGTAGCTAATATTATGTAATGTTCAGGTTGGAAGTATAAAAAAATGAGAGCAGCAGCTGCTGAGAACTTAGGAGAGAAATAATTTATTTATTAAATTTTGTTAACTGGGTTAGCCCACTGGGCCCTGAAGGTCCCTTTTTCAGAGGCGACCTGGAGTTAGTTACATATAGTTGAACAAATATAGTCAGAGCTAGAGAGTAGTACATTGCGTGCAGGTGTACGATGCCACTGGACAACAATCAGTGGAATTACAACACAATAACAGTGGCAGCTGTTAGACTTTGTGCAGATAGTACATTAAAATATACAAGTAATGCAGTATGGGTCTAAAAGGTAGAGGGTCACATTGGGAAATGACAGCTATATATAGAAGTGGGCAACTAATTCCGGGGCAGGTACCCCAGTTCAACAGTGGCAGCTAGCTGCCAGGGGTGTGATTTATCCAGCCTTCAGGACAGACGCAGGAGATGAGCTTCAGGAGGCGAACATATAATCCCGTCTGAAAAGTTGCTGGAGGGGCGGACTTCTTGTAGTTCACTGAGGAGCTTGTTCTATAGTGTGGGGGCTATATGGGCAAAGGATTTACTGCCGGCTACGGATCTGAGCCTGGGCAGTTCCAGCAGCATTTTGCCCAAAGTGTGGAGGGCCCTGCTGGGCCACTTAGGGGCAAGTAGCCCAATTAACCCTGTGGGGGGATCATCAGAGAGGAGCTTGTGTGTCCAGTTTAACTGGGGGTACTGAAGTCTGAGGTTCAGGGTGGGCCATTTGAGTGCGGGAAGGACTTCACAGTGGTGGGTTCTTGTATGGGCTTTTGTAGCAAATCGTGTGACTTTATTGTACAAGATCAGTAATAGTCAAGCTTTGCAATGCTGAGTAGGGTAGGGGCCGCGTAGGTAAGGGTAGGTAGGAGGACACCTGTGTGATTGCCAGTCTTGTCTCAGGTATCAGATTGGTACTTAGATGGTAGAGCAGCCCAAGTTTTTGGTGGATGTTTTTGGCCACCAGATCTATGTGTGATTTTAGCGTGAGTCCCCGGTCTAGTGTAAGACCTGGGTATCTGAAGGATTGGACCACTTCAATAGGAGAGCCGTATGCAGTGACCAATGGTATAAGGTGTGCCCGGGAGGGACCCAGGGATTTGGGACCAAACAGGAGTGCTTTGGTCTTGTTAGAATTGAGAACCAGGCAATTCTCAACCAGCCACGCTTCAGCCAGGGAGAAGTCAGCCTGGAGCAGGGGTTCTAGATCATCCAGATATGGTGCAGATCTGTAGAGTACTGCGTCATCAGTGTACTGCACCATGAAGCTGCTCCTGCAGTGATGGCGGAGGTCGTTGATGAACAGGAAAAACAGGAGTGAGCCCAGGATGGAGCCTTGGGGCACCTTCTCATTTAGTGGTAGCAGTTCAGAGGTTGTGTCTCTCCACTTGACCTACTGGAAGTGGTCAGTCAGGTAGTTGCTGAACCAGTTCAGGGAGTGTCGGTCCAGTCCAAGTGTGCTCAATTTGGTTAGCAGTAGTGGGTGGTCAACCAGGTCAAATGCCTTGGTCAGATCTATAAAGACTGCCCCTGTGGGGGTGCCCTTGTCCAAGGCGGCTAGGACGTCAGAAGTGAACATGATGAGGGCTGTGTCAGTCCCAAGATTTTGCCTGAATGCATGCTGGGAAGGGGCCAGGAGCTGATTGTTTCCAGGTAGTCCCTCAATTGTCCATAGATGAGCCGCTCCTGGATCTTTGCTAGGTGGCAAAGAATAGAGATGGGGTTGTAGTGGTCAGTTGGCTCTCTGGATCCACCCTTGTGTATTGGGACCACATGAGCCTGTTTCCACTTTTTGGGGACTACTCCTTCCTGCAGGGATCTGTTTATTAGCATGGTGATAGGTAAGGCTATAGCGGGGGCAGCAGCCATGAGCAGCCGAGGGTCCAGTCCATCAAGTCCTGATTATCCCCTAGGTTTTAAAGATAGCAGGAGGGGTAGCACTTCTTTGATGCGCACAGTTCTTAGGTGGAAACGGGGGGTCAGGGGGTCCTGCATTTCCGTGACCGGGGGGGCCCTGGTGACGAGGTTGGAGGTTGTTTCTGTAGGTTACCAGGTCCGTGAAGAAGCTGTAGAAGGCAGTGGCGGCTTCTCCTCCATCTGTTAGGGTTAGCCCATTGCAGGTTATATTGCTCTGCTGTGGTTTGTTTGTGCCTTTTAACAAGGAGTTGAAGCTGGTCCAGAAGGACTTAGGGTTGGATAGGGTATCTCGCTGAAGGGCTTTGAGATAAGCCCTTTTAGCAGATTTTGAGGCTTTTTTGCACCTGTTCCACAAGGACCTATAGTCAGCTAGGTCTGCTGGGCTGTTGGAGCACCTGGTTATTTTCCAGGCTTTGTCTCTGCTTAGCATTAGGGATTTAAGTTTGTGTGATATCCATCTATGGCACTGCCCTTTCGTTTGTCTTTTCCATAACGGTGCATGCAGATTGGCCACCGCAGAGAAAGTATGTTGGAAGTACCGTGCAGTGTCATTGATACTACCTAGCAGACTTAGTGGTGTCCAGGAAGTGTTTCTCAAAGAGCTCTGGAAGGTTTGAGAGGAGAAGCCATAGAAGTCCCTGGTGAATAACTACAGGCCAATTTCCCTCCTTCCGGTCCTGTCCAAGCTCCTAGAGAAAATTGTAAATGCACAGCTGAGGACTCACCTTGAGTCTAGGGAACTGCTAAATCCTATGCAGTCCGGATTCAGAGCTAAACACAACACTATCTCAGCCCTCGCCAAAGTTACTAACGACTGGCAGCGTAATCTTGAGAGAAAAAACTTTATTTGTGCTGTTTTCCTTGATCTAAGCAAGGCTTTCGACACCGTCGACCATAGTCTGCTCCTCTCTGCCCTTCAAACCATAGGTGTGGACCCCTCCTCTCGCATTGGTTCACTGACTATCTTACAGGGCGCCTTCAACAAGTTAAAGCCGAAGGAGGCCTGTCCCCCTTAAAAACTCTGCAAAGAGGGGTACCTCAAGGTTCTATATTAGGGCCCTTACTTTTTGCAATCTACATTAATAACATCGACTACTGTATAAAAGAAGCCAACATCCATCTGTTTGCAGATGATACAGTTCTCTACGTGAGTTGCCCAACACCTGAAGCTGCCTGCAATGAGCTACAGTCAGAATTCAACCTTTTGCAAAGCCAACTCCTCCAAAAAAAGCTACTCCTTAATGCCAAAAAAACTAAAGCGATGGTCCTCTCTCCTTTTATCCGTACAGCTAACCCTGTGTCCAGTGGGACAGTTCCCCAAATTACCACAGTTCTAGGTGAAAAACTAGAATTTGTTACAAAATTCAAGTATCTGGGAGTTTGGATAGACCAAAGACTCTCCTTCATTGAACATATCGAGGACTTGCTAAAACGACTTCGACAAAGGCTTGGACTGTTTTTCAGAATCAGCCAATTTCTCACCAGAGATGCCAAGAAACAACTGGTCCAATCCATTTTCCTATCATTGGTTGATTACGCTGACTTCCTCTATAGCCAATGCCCCAACTCTTACATGGCTAAACTGGACACACTCTACCACGAGCACTGAGGTTTATAAGCGGACTCCCCTTGACACATATCACTGCACCCTATATGTGGCAGTGGGATGGACATCACTAAAGTTCAGGAGCCACAGAAGCATACGCTCTCTGGACCTATAGAGCCATCTTTAATAAGCTGCCTTACTATATCTCCTGCTGTCTTCCCTGGTATAATTGGGAAATACGCGTTGAAGTTACTCAGCTATTACACTTAAAGTACCCAAGCAAAATCCCGCCGGCAGGCAGCCATAAGCTTCGTGGCTACCTACCTTATGGAACGATCTACAAAACCCTCAAATTAAGCACTCTAATCAGTATAAATGCTTTCAAGATGCTTTATTTCCATACAATCGAGAAGTATGTAACTGCTTCACCCACTCAGACCAGTACGGTGTCTGCACTGGTATATAGCCACGCCTAGACCCAATTTTAAGTACAGCCCCCAGCTTGCTCCTCACCAGCCTAATTGTTCTCTCTCTCTTATCCCCTGTCTTATCAACACTAGGCCCATCCATCCCCTTATTCTTCCTTTCCCAACCTCGGATAGGAGCTCACTACCCTGGGTTGTGACATCCTACCATGCCCGTGCTTATAGCATTCAATCCCGGGCTCACACATACTCCTTTCTCCATCCACCTTCTCTACATCCAGCTTTACCAACTCCTTTCTGTGCACCGTGCCCCTCCTAGCCTTTCTCCCCCTACTTCCCTCCCTCTCTTCCCCCCTACCTTCACCTCTACCTAGTGTATATTTTTATTTTTAATTTTTTCTTCCGTTAATTCCTCCTGCAACCTTAGATAACCTGCTTTATCTTCCTATAGACACTTCTATGTATGTAAATACCGTGTAATCTGTACAATATCTATAATTCTATGTACATATGAACTTCTTTTTCTTCCTCTCTGTAAAGAGTATTATCTGTATTGCCTTGTAAATACCTGTGTTGACCTGTATATACAATTGTTCATGCTCCACCCAGGTCCATCTTGCAAATGAGCTTCTGCTCAATGATGAACGCCTGGTTAAATAAAGACTTGATTGATTGATTGATTGATTATTAGCCTGGGGGGGATCCTGGGTGGTCTGTTTTTCCAGATGCAGAAGGTGGGGGAGTGGTCACTCAAGGCGTCAGACATGACGCCAGCCACTTGTATATTGGTTGGGTTAAAGGCTAGGATCCAGTCAAGGGTGGAGAGGTTCCCAGTCTTTGAATTTAGAATGGTGAACTCTGTTATGACCTGGGTCAGGTTAGCTTCTAGGAGCAAGGCCCTGTGGGCTGGATCAGAGGTAGGATCCCACCTCAGGTTGCAATCCCATAAGACCAGCAACTCCATGGGTGGGCACCCTGCGAGGGAGCTTGTTAGGTTCTGGAGAACAGTACTGCCAGTACTGCCAGTATGATTTTGATGAAGAGAGATTCAAGCCCTGAGGAGCTTGGCAGGTCGATAGAGGGGGGTGAGGCCTCCAGAAAGGAGCTCACATAAATTAGGACACCCCCTTCTCTTTTTCGCTCTTGGTCCTTTCTGAAGGTGTGGTAATTGGCCATCTCCACTTCATAAGGAAGAATGTGAGGCTTCAGCCAGGACTCAGAGATGGCAAGCACACCTGGCCTGCACATCTCCACCTAGGACTGGACCTCGTGCATCTTGGGTTGCAAACTACATATGTTCATATGAGCCATTCTCAGGCATCTGGCGAGGTGCCATGTAGGGCCAGGGAATTAGCAACATTAAGGCCTGAGTTGGGTTGGACATTGCCCGAGCTCATTAACAGGGCGAGTACAAGGAGGTGGAGGATTCCCTGCTGGATTTGAGGAGGCAGTGTTGTATGCCTTTTGGTCATACCTGCCAGGATGTGGTGGCAGGTTCCCCTATGCGATAGGCCATGCATCAAGATTAGGGCATCTGGAGTAGAGAGTGCAGGGCATATTGTCAGGTGCGGGAGGTGTTTGCCTGGTGTTCCCGTACAGTATGTGGGTGCGGGTAGAAGCTGCCAGCCATTTACTTGTATATTTCTTTACTTTTATGAAAAATTGTGTCCTACCCAAAACTAGCTGTATCTTCTGTTCCAAACATATACATAGAAACATAGAAACATAGAATTTGACGGCAGATAAGGACCGCTTGGCCCACCTAGTCTGCCCATTTTCCTACCTAACAGAGAAGCTGCAGATCCTAGTTAACCAACAGCTTACTTCCTCCTACCCCCCACTAGGACTGCCTTATGTCTGTCTCATGAATTCTTGAATTCCCCCACTGTTCTTAACTCCACGACCTCCTCAGGGAGGCTGTTCCATGCATCCACAACCCTCTCTGTGAAAAAATACTTCCTCACATTACCTCTGAGCCGTCCCCTCTATCTTCAAATTGTGCCCCCTTGTTCTTGCACATCTCTTTTTCTGAAATATGCTACCCTCTTGGACTTTGTTGATTCCCTTGAGGTACTTGAAAGTTTCTATCATGTCCCCTCTCTCCCTCCTTTCCTCAAGGGTATACATATTAAGCTCCTTTAGTCTTTCTTCGTATGTCTTCTGGTGCAGACCCTGCACCATTTTGGTTGCCCTCCTCTGGACAGCCTCCACTCTGTCTATGTCTTTGTGGAGATGGGGTCTCCAGAACTGCACACAGTACTCCAGATGGGGTCTCACCAACTGTCTGTACAGACTACTGTCAATGCTACCTGCTGATACTTTGTATATACTGTATTATTGTATCTCACTTTATTTGCATTATTACTATTTTCTTGTGTGCTGCATCCCATGTATATTGTCCCTTGTTCCTTGTTAACAAACCCAGGTCCACCTCGAAAATGAGCTTGCTCAACGGTGATCACCTGGTTAAATAAAGACTTTGATTGATTGATTGATTGATTGATTGCAGTATCTACCCATGCTAGCACCGCAATGTACAGAAGAACCAAGCCGTGGACCCTAAGTGTGGCAGGGCTTGGGCAGTGCCAAGTATCCTGTGGGTTCCAGTGTTGAGGCTGAGCTGCTTCCAGTTGAAGCTTTGTGCTCTGGGCCTTCTGCCCCATATTGTGGGTAATGGTGTGCATGTTGATAACTTGTTCCTGTCCTCGAGTAGAGAGCATCTAGAAAGTAGGGGCAATAATGCCCTAGGGCTTTAGGCTGGTATACTTGGGCAGCTGTGGTTAGTTCCTCACACTATAGGTAGTGGACAAGATTGTGGTGTGATCCTAGAGAATATACCATGGAGGAACTGTATACTGTGGAGGAACTGTTGCTCCTATCTGCTGCACTGTGAGCTGGCCACGCTCCAGGATGTGCTGCGTGAGCAGCTCTCTACCTCAGGCATCATGATAATAGGGCTTGAAAGTGCCTTGCAGTGGGCAGTAGTCAGCAAATCTGACAGCCAGAGGCGGCCTCTAGTGGTGGCAACTGATAAGTTGCAAATGGGAAAGTGAGCTGATGGGCTCAGGTGATCACGAGACCAAGACTATATAAAGAGGAGTCGAGCAACAGTGGTGGTGGTGGGCACCTCCATTCCCAAAGCTGGATCTGTGGAGAGGAGAGGAGAGGAGAGGAGAGGAGAGGAGAGAGAGAGGAGAGGAGAGAGGAGGCGAGGAGAGAGTAATATAATGCAGGTAAGGGCCCTTGCTAGCCCTAAGGGAGGTGTGTGTGTGTGTGTGTGTGTGTGTGTGTGTAAAAGGGAGGACTCGGAGTAAGTGAGGTTGCGTTCTGGCCAGCAAATAATAAAATTTAAATTCCTGCCTTTCTTTTAATCAGCCTGCAAGTCAGCAGATGGTGTTTTTTGCTTAGTTTAGTAATTCCCGATTTTATTAAATTGCTGGTTGGAGTCAGAGTTCGTTAGTTTACAGATGCAGCTTCCCTGTCTTTAACCCTTTTAAGGCACCTTGCTGCTTGAGTTTAAACCGGATTGTAATCAGAGGAAAATGGTGCCAGTTAAACAACTTCCAAGATTTTAAAACCCTTAAGGCATGCAGCACAATAAGCCAAAGAGATGGCCACAGTACACTTTTCAATTAAAGTAATTTAAATGGCAAGTTTATCCCCTTAAAAAACCCACAAATGCCACAGAGAATTCTTGAGTGTGAGAGACTATCTCCACTCCTACACCGACACGAAATACAATTAGCTACTACAGGAGTCCAAGTTTCAAAATGCAAAAGGGTGCAAAATGCCTCCTCTGATGTGCAGTGAAGCAGCAGCTTGTAGCCAGAGCAGCGTATCATTCCACCACTGGAGATGCATACCTGTGGAGCTGTGCTGAGCTGGAGGGAGGGCTTCAGCTGCCTGGCCCTCATGACCGTCCACCCATTGGTGGTGGTGGTGGTGGGGGGGGGGTGCCTCCGTTCCCGAAGCAGGATCAGGAATAATCAACACAGTGACAAAGGCAATAAAAATGTGAAAACTAATTTGAAAAAGTGGATCTAAAACATATGAGAATATAGGAAAAACAAAAAGGAACCCATTACAGCATACAGTATAAAGGTATAAAAACGGTTTCCTATCATGGCAGTAAATGACCATACTTAAAAGTCAGAGTTGAAAAGATTAGGTTGATTTACTGCTAATGGTCTTAATGGCCATACTTTACACCTCCTAGACAGACTGGTTTTACAAACAAAGGCCTGTGACTAGTGACATCAGAACTTTTTTGTAACCTGGACATGCATGCAACAGTGAATTATTTGATACAGTCAGTTTTAATACTATCTGAGCACTCAAAATGGCCCCAAAACTGGACTACATTTAATCAAAACTGGATGACTGGATAAAGAACCTGAAAACTGGATTATCCAGTCTACAACTAGACAGGTGGCAATCCTAGAACTGTGCTGCTCCTGGACACAATCACAAATGTGCCTGCCACAAGTACTGAGCTAAACAAGGAAAGGAAAAGGAGAAAGGATCTTTCCCAGCAAAAAATAAAAGCAGTAGTTAGTATAAAATGAAACAGTTTATAAATGCACTACACACAGACATTTTTTTTTCATTTCACTAATGCTAAGGCAGCACATAGTTAAACCTCCATGAAAAGGACCTGGCTTTAAATTAAAAGTTATATTTATGTATTTGTTTGTTTGTTTATTTGATACCCGGGTTGAGAATGGAACTGCAGCTTTCCATAGGAGGAATTGCAGTAGCCCAGCCGGGCAAGTAACAGAGATTCTGCACTAGTCCACGGCAATCTGTACTAGTACCTGGGCTAGTAAATGAATGTTAAGGTCCACCCCTGCAGCCACCATATGTACATCCAGGGACTGTGCCTCTTATTTATAGGACTAGGTGACATGCCCTGTCCTACAAATAAGAAGCATACTCCCCTGGGTGTTCATACAGTGGCTGGCCAAGGAGGTGTGTGGAGGGCTGTGCCAGTCGTCGTATGCACCAGTGGCACCACTGCTGAGAATACAGTGAGTGGTGGGGTGTCCAGTGCCACAGGGGGGACTACAGGATGCCAGGGAAGAGTTGTTCAAACTTCAGGGCTGGTGATCAGAGGGAGGGGGTTTACCACTAGCACAAGGAATATACTTATTGAATCCAGGGCTGGGATCAGAAGGGAGGAGCGCACCATGAGCACCAGGGGATATCATTATTGAAGCTGAGGCTGGGCTTGAAGTGAGGGAGGGCACCACTAGCACCAGGGATATACTTATTGAAGCCAGGGCTGGTATCCGAGCAAGGGAGGGCACCACAATCACAAGGAATATCATTATTGTAGTTGGGAGGATGGGATAGGAGGGGGGAGGACACCACTAGCACCAGGGATGTCATTATTAAAGTCAGGGCTGGTATCAGAGGGGGGACAGCACCACTAGCACCAGGGATATCATTATTAAAGCAAGGGCTGTGATCGGAGGGAGAGGTTTATCGCTATCACCAGGGTTACTTTTAAGTTTCAGAATGTGCCAGCAATCAGTGGGGGAAGGGGAACCACCAGCACCAGGAATAATTTTAATGTACAGAACAGGCCAATGATTGGCAGGGGAGTGTCAGGAACCACGGGGGTAGGTATGCTCCCTCAGCAGCCAACCAGCTAGGTGGCTGTATTACCTCTGGCAGCTGCTAGGGTTGCCCGGAGAAAAGTCAGGGTTTTGTTCGGCGGCATTTGTGCTGCACAATAGGAACACACTAAATCTTTTTGAGCAGCGCAAAACCGCTGAATATGGGGTTGTGCGCATATTCATGGCCATGCCCCTCCCCTTGTCTGCATGCATACGTTATGTTTTGTGTGAATGCTATCCCTCTTTACCCACACAAAAGCTCCTTTTGAATATGGAGCTCCAGTACAAACCCTGGTTTGTACAGGCAAAGACCCATTAGCGGTTGCACAAACTTTTGAATATCAGGCCCCTGGAGTTTATTTTATAATATCTGTTGTGGGGGCAAATTGTCATGGAACAAATTTGCCATGACTGACGCTCCAAGTAATACTCCATAAATTGGCCTTCTTCTAATTGGTGAGCTCCCCAGTGATCACCTGTGAGCCTGTTATTGGCCAGAGTACATTATAAAAGCAATGAAGCCAGAGAGTGGTTTCCCCCGTACGACAGACAGAAAACAAGAAACCTCAGCTCAGAATTGCAAGGTGAAATATGATGCTTTTTCCTGACTGATGAGGTGGTCACCTTGTTGTAGTGGTCAGGCTTGATCATAATTTAGCTGAATGATGAGACCTAGAACCCCCTCTAACAATCTAAAACAAGTAAAAATATTGGAGTTATTTGAATGAATTGCAGGCTTTAAGCAGTTGAGTGTGTGTGTGCATGTGGGGGAGAAGCACTGGTATCATAACTGTATGCTTTTGTTTGGTCACACACCAGGTACACCCCTATGAATTTTATAAAGATTCTTTGCAGAAACTTCATTAATACACTAGTTAGGGTTGAACTGACAAAAGTAGGGAAATGTGGTGTTAGGGTTTCCAACCCTAACACCCCATCCCCACCCACCAGTCAGCAACAGAAAAAAACATTGTTTCACCTCTTCTGCATCTTCACTAATCAAGCATAGGGTGTGCCTTGGGGTTGTGAGCCCTAACGTTCACCCCATTTGACCATAAAAGAAGCTGAGATGTGTAGAGTATTTGAGAATGGGAAGAGTGTTAGAGCTGACAACCCCAGGGCACATCCCATGCCTGATTAGTGAAGACGCATGAGAGGTAAAACAGTAATGGTTTATCCTGTTACTGTCTGGTAGGTGGAGTGGGGTGTTAGGGTTGGAAGCCCTAACACATTTCTCTACGTTTGTCACTTCAACCCTAACTTGTGCATTAACAAAGTTTTTGCAAAGAATTTCCTGACTTTTTGAGATAGTATAATTGTATCCTCATTTGTCTGTGGGAGCGTAGAGCCCAGAGGACCCTACGCTTCCATCCCTCCTTAGATGCATACATATATGTTGCTGGAGAAGCACAGGGCCCAGAGGGCCCTGCATTTGCATTTGTAATAAAACAGGGAGGAAATTGTCAGCACAGCCTTCTTATTACCTCACCTCATCAACCCAGTGATGAAAATTTTGAAATCCCCACCAAAACGTGATTCTGTGCCACCGCAATGCCACTGCATGCTACAGGTACAAAAACACAGTTTGGCCAGGGTTTGAAAAATGACAGCTGTCACGTTCATGAGGTGGTGTAAAAAGATGTCTATGTTGACAATTTCTAGTCAAAATATTTAAAATTGCCAAAGTTATGAGGGAGCATAACAAAATGTCAATGTATGCACATAACTTCAGCATGTTTTTATATTTTGACCCCCAAATCTCAACATATCCTTCTTATGACCTCACTTGATGAACAAGGGCAGTGTAAAGTTTTAAATCCCACCCAAAAGATTATTTCACCAAGCGACTGTGAAACTGCCTTTCCAGTCAGATTCGGTTACTTCCACTGACATTGTTCGGGGGGGGGGGGTTCATAAAGGTCATGTTGAAAATTTGGTGTTAAAATATGAAAAAATGGCAAAGTTATGCACAAAAGCTGAAACCCCCATTGAAATACATTGATTCCCCATTCGAGAAAATATCTTGTTTCATGACTCATCATACGAAACAAGATTTATAATTTAAAAAAACATATTTTTAGGGCATTTATGTAACAGATAAGTGCAGAATCCAGCTAAGGGGGTCTCGATAAGCAAGCTAAATGTGTTGGTTCCTCCCCAGAATATCATTTTTGTAGGTTTCCAAATTTGAATTTTGAGGCAAAACTGAAAACATGATAGCAGTCAAACGAAAAAGGATTTTCCTCAAATGAAAAAGGACAATGTCAATGTGACAAAAGCCGACTCCCTTGACCCTTACTTCCTAAAAATTGCCTACCACGTACTAGCGATACCCATCACCCACCTTTTTAACTTATCCCTGTCTCAGGGCACCTTACCACCTATATGGAAGACAGCACATGTCATACCATTGTTCAAATCAGGTGACCGTGGCGATCTCAATAACTACAGGCCAATTTCCCTCCTTCTGGTCCTGTCCAAGCTCCTAGAGAAATTGTAAATGCACAGCTGAGAACTCACCTTGAGTCTAGGGAACTGCTAAATCCTATGCAGTCCGGATTCAGAGCTAAACATAGCACTATCTCAGCCCTCTCCAAAGTTACTAACGACTGGCAGCGTAATCTTGAGAGCAAAAACTTTATTTGTGCTGTTTTCCTTGATCTAAGCAAGGCTTTCGACGCCGTCGACCATAGTCTGCTCCTCTCCGCCCATCAAACCATAGGTGTGGACCCCTCCTCTCTGCGTTGGTTCACTGACTATCTTACAGGGTGCCTTCAACAAGTTAAAGCCGAAGGAGGCCTGTCCCCCTTAAAAACTCTGCAAAGAGGGGTACCTCAAGGTTCTATATTAGGGCCCTTACTTTTTGCAATCTACATTAATAACATCGACTACTGTATAAAAGAAGCCAACATCCATCTGTTTGCAGATGATACAGTTCTCTACGTGAGTCGCCCTAACACCTGAAGCTGCCTGCAATGAGCTACAGTCAGAAATCAACCTTTGCAAAGCCAACTCCTCCAAAAAGCTACTCCTTAATGCCAAAAAACGAAAGCGATGGTCCTCTCTCTTTATCCGTACAGCTAACCCTGTGTCCAGTGGGACAGTTCCCCAAATTACCACAGTTCTAGGTGAAAACTAGAATTTGTTACAAAATTCAAGTATCTGGGAGTTTGGATAGACCAAAGACTCTCCTTCATTGAACATATCGAGGACTTGCTAAACGGCTTCGCAAAGGCTTGCACTGTTTTAGAATCAGCCAATTTTCACCAGAGATGCCAAGAAACAACTGGTCCAATCCATTTTCCTATCATTGGTTGATTACGCTGACTTCCTCTACAGCCAATGCCCCAACTCTTACATGGCTAAACTGGACACACTCTACCATCGAGCACTGAGGTTTATAACGGGACTCCACTGACACACATCACTGCACCCTATATGCGGCAGTGGGATGGACATCACTAAAGTTCAGGCGCCACAGACTTGCTCTCTGGACCTATAGAGCCATCTCTAATAAGCTGCCTTACTATATCTCCTGCTGTCTTCCCCTGAGTATAATTGTGAAATACGCGTATAAGTTACTCATCTATTACACTTAAAGTACCCAAAGCAAAATCCCACTTCGGCAGGGCAGCCATAAGCTTCGTGCTACCTATCTTATGGAACGATCTATAAAAAACCCTCAAATTAAGCACTCTAATCAGTATAAATGCTTTCAAGATGCTTTATTTCCGTACAATTAGAGAAGTATGTAACTGCTTCACCCACTCAGACCCAGTACTGGTATATAGCCATGCCTAGACCCAATTTTAAGTACTGGACCCCCAGCTTGCTCCTCACCAGCCTAATTGTTCTCTCTCATCCCCTGTCTTATCAACACTAGGCCCATCCATCCTTTATTCTTCCTTTCCCAACCTCGGATAGGAGCTCACTACCTGGGTTGTGACATCCTACCATGCCCTTACTTTATAGCATTCAATCCGGGCTCACATACTCCTTTTCTCCATCCACCTTCTCTACATCCAGCTTTACCAACTCCTTTCTGTGCACCGTCCTCCTAGCCTTTCTCCCCTACTTCCTCCCTCTCTTCCCCTACCTTCACCTCTACCTGGTGTATATATTTATTTTTTCTTCCTCACTTCCTTCTGCAACCTTAGATAACCTGCTTTATCTTCCTATAGACACTTCTATGTATGTAAATACCGTGTAATCTGTATAATATCTGTATAATTCTATGTACATATGATCTTCTTTTTCTTCCTCTCTGTAAAGAGTATTATCTGTATTGCCTTGTAAATACCTGTGTTGACCTTTATATACAATTGTTCATGCTCCACCCAGGTCCATCTTGCAAATGAGCTTCTGCTCAATGATGAATGCCTGGTTAAATAAATAAAAATAAATAAATAAAGACTTGATTGATTGATTGATTTTCATACAGTTATCCTGAGGTGCTTACTGAGCATGCTCAGAACCAATTTATGAAAATTTTTAATTGGACTAACTTTGGAATGGATTAATATTTTTTCACCAAACCCCTTTCTACCCTGAAATGTTCAGATCAACATTACAAACCGTTTAGGCTGTAGACAAATTCAAAGAAATCTCATTCAAACCAATCGGGGAAAAACTATGAAAGATTCACTTTTTACACACTATCCAGATTTCAGAAACTGCACATCCGACCAGTATGAAATTTTGTACATTCAAAGATCTAAGACACAAGACCACGCATGCAAAAATTCCTGCAAATTTGTTGAATGGTTGCGAAGATACTAAAGTGCAAAATTTTGAGCTTAACATAGAAACTCCAGTTCAACCACTATAATGTATTGCAAATGTGATGGGTTGAGCTTGTCAAACCCTTAATATTGAATTGCATGCAGGATAATTGTTGTCATCTCCTAACTGGTGAGCTCCCCAGTGATCACCTGTGAGCCTTTTATTGGCCAGAACACATTATATAACAATAAAGCCAGAGAGTGGTTTCCTTATAAGACAGAGAGAAAGCTGGGGGGCTCAGCTCAGAATGGCAAGGTAAAATATGATGCTTTTTCCTGACTTATGAGGTGGTGATCAGGCTTGATCATAATTCAGCTGAATGATGAGACCAAGAACCCCTCTAACAATCTAAAACAAGTAAAAGTATTAGAGTTATTTGAATAAATTGCAGGCTTTTAACAGATAAGTTGGGGAGGCACTGATACCATAACTGTATGCTTTTGTTTGGTCACATGCCAAGTGCACCCCTATAAATTTTAGAAAGATGTATTGCAAATGTGATGGCTGAGCTTTTGCCAAACCCTTAATATTAAAGAACTGTGAGTATGTCTTACAGTGTGGATGACTACCTCTGGCCAGAAAAGCACCAGCCCCATGTGGACCTATGTTTTTGAAGACAAAAAAACACTTGTAATTCAAGGATTGTGGATTTGTATCAGTGGCTGTAGGGACCTGTGCTTCTACACACAGAAGCACTATTGTGATTTTAGTATTGTGGCTTTCTATTTGCAACCAGAAGTAAGTGTGCATGTCTTGCATTGTGTTTACCACAGATAAAGACCACAAAGGTAGCACATCATCCCTACTGCATTTGTGTCATCTGGAAACAGTTATATGTTGTCTGTCTTACCTAATGTTGGCTGTCTGTGGTTGCTTGTGTGGTCTTGTCCTTTTGCTGCTTGGGGGTGGGTGTGGAGTGAGGTAGGAAATCTTAACGCCACATTTTTCTACTTTTGAGTGTTTAAGTTGAACCCTAACTGGTGCATTAACACTGTTTTTTTGCAAAGAATGTATGTACACGCACACACACACATATATATGCACTATATATATATATATATATATATATATATATATAAATCAAAGCGCATAGGAGTTAACATTCATATATCCCAAGGCTTATCACAGCTCAGAGCACTGCAGGGACAGTATCATAGAATAATGAATAAATAATACCAAATATTACCAAACTGGCATAACGCCCAATAATATCCCATATAAACTGTGCTATAGAAGAACTGTATAGCTAAAGATATCCCCAAAGGTGAACCCAAAACTAAGACTAGATTATGTTTAGAACATGAATTACTACTACTACATAGAAAATTCACAATTGCACTTATGCTGTATTTTAAACAGTAGAAACAACTGTAGCACTATACACTACCACCCTGCAAAATAATCAGTGCAGTCCTCCATCCCTGATGACATGCATCAACATAGTCAACTTGCAGTTACTAGACAAGTGAGCACCCATCAGTTCTCAAATGTATAGTATAATGCAGATGTGCAGAAGTCCATAAAGGAAGAAAGCATACACCATGTGGGAAAACATAAGGGACAGGTGTACAGAACATATGTCACTACACTACCATGCAGTATGCTCTCAAGACCTCCACTACTAATCAGGAACAGAGAATTACTAAAACAACAGCCCTTCAATAAAGATGTTAGGTTGATATTAATAAAAGAAAAGGGTGCAAAAACAAATATTCAGTAGCTGAAGTCCATACTACAGGTAACTAAATATACCAGAAGTGCCAAGGCAGCACACCATATCAGTTCACAACTGAGGGAGTGAGAGGAGGGAGAGTCCAGACCAGGAGGAACACAATGTGACGCTCGGACAGCTGGTTCTGATCACTGTATGATTTTTTGTAATATAAAAATGTAGTGTGATTGTATGTCATGAGGAATCCTGGGCCTGGGATGACAACCCCCTCCCCCCGGGTTCAACTACAAGCTGTTATCCTAAAAGCCAGGAGATAATTATAGGCTAGAAGAGACTTAAATTAAGGATCTCCTGTTTATCTAGCTTAATTGTATCTGCCAGCTGCTAGGTTGGAAAATCATAAACTTTTATGACATTTAGAGGGAGAATACAGGTTACGACACTTAGGTGCTACGTCATAAATGCTCTTTGATGTCTGTGAAAGATCAGGATGCTACTCATAGATGAAAGAAAGAACTTGGAAAATTACAGACTTGATTGGGAAGTCATGTGGGAACATGAGTTTTGCTGAGGTCACCTTTATTAATTTACCTCCTGCTGGATAGACATCCAGATTGTATAATTTTTAATAAACAGAGGAGGAGCTGGGTGACATCATGGAGAAGGCAGGCTTAAGACAGTTGTTTTAATTATGCTGTGAGTGACCTGTAGAGACATACACGTTTGGACTCTGAAAAAGCAACATCAGGCACTGTTATAAGATATACATTAGAAAAGACAATTCTAAGTGTACTGGGTAGGAGATTTTGTTTGCACTTTAAACTTGTTTTCTTTAAGTGATTGCATGGTTTTTTGATATATGGTTCTGTATTTACATTTACATTTTTATCTATTTTTAAGTAAACACCTCAATTTTAGAGACTACTTGGTGTGCCTTTGAAATTCTTTATTTGACAAGTGAAGTATATATGGTTAAAGTTGACACTGTGCAAAACTATTGGTAATACCAAACTGGGAAAAGGTAAGAGTTTATTCTGAGGTCTTTAATTGAATTTTTAAGGGTTCATTTTGTATGTCTGGTTAGGTGCACGTAGGCGTAAGATATCTGCCCCCCCCCGAACAACAGAATTATCTGAGCCTGTACACTGGGTACGCTAGCCAGAGGTTCACCGTTTGAATCCCTCCAAGAACTTGAGACCAAAGGTTGATTCAAATCCACAAAACAGACAAGAGGGTTTCCCTTTTCCGGTAACTGTTCACAATACTGAGCTTGGAGATTGGCACTTTGTGAGCAGAGGGCCTGACCTGTTGAGTGGGGTTGTGACAGGTTGGTTGGCAGCGGTGCGACAGTTTTGGTATTACAAGCTTTTATTGTTCAGTGTGTCAGCTTGAGACCATCAGCTCACTTGCAAACAGAGAAAAAGGCAGTGATTTATTTTTAAAAGGAGACAGAACTATATCACTTGGCGTACAGTCAAGTTCCTACCCATTTTATTTTTTTTCTAAAGTGCAAGTCAGAGTAGCCATAGTTAGGGGAGAAGATGGCTTCCAACTACAGCAGGTACACTGTAGACTACTTAAAGCAGTTGTGCGGGGACAGAGGAGTCCTGTTTGAGGTGAAAGCCACCAAACAGAACCT
Organism: Neoceratodus forsteri; assembly: GCA_016271365.2. Taxonomy (NCBI): domain Eukaryota; kingdom Metazoa; phylum Chordata; order Ceratodontiformes; family Ceratodontidae; genus Neoceratodus; species Neoceratodus forsteri. Next base: position 636,357,822 of record CM057450.1, on the reverse strand, counting down.
CATGGATGCCCTGATGGTAGCAGACACCCAAAGCATCGAGTCACAGACAGTGACTAAAATGGACCAAACCTTGAATGTGGCAGGGCTAGCAGCCAGTGCAGTGTCCAGATCTGATGAGGAGGGCAACAGGGCCACTGCCATCAAAGGGCCACAGCAGCAGGGGAAGGTCACCAGTATCCTGGATCCAGAAGTACTCAGGCTGCAAATTGAGTTGCACAGAATGGAGCTGGAGTTCCAGAGGGAGAGGGACCATGAACAGCGGGAGGTGGACCGTGAGGAGCATGAGTGCCAGAGACAATGTGAAATGGAGAAGCTACGACTCCAACCAGTGGCACCAGAGCAGGTAAGTGGCTTGAGTTTAACTGGGACTGCAGGACTGGGTTACAAATTGAATTCCAAATTGATAGCTGAATTTAAAGAGGAGGAGGATAAGGATGCCTTTTTAAATTCTTTTGAAAAAGTTTGTATTCAGGCTAAAATTCCTAGGGAGCCCTGGAGCTTCCAGCTATCCCTGCTACTTACCAGGAAAGCTTAGGATAGATTGGGTTAAATGGACAATGAGGACAGTGATGATTACAGCAAACTTAAAGCAGACCAGACCTGGGTTTGAATCCCACAGCTTCCACTTACATACTGTGTGACCCTGAGCAAGTCACTTAACTTCTCTGTGCTCCCAGGTCACACCTGTAAAAAAGCTTTCAGCTTAATGTGCTATTTCTGGTTAAACAACTGAAAAAAAAAGTTGCACTGTTTGAATTAACTGCTGAATCATGCAGATCTAAATTCCGTAAGCTCAGGAGAAGCCCTGACATGAGCTATAAGGAGCTAGCCACAAAGCAATGTCAGTTTTTAAAATGTTGGTGGGAAGGAACTGAAGCAAAATCTGTAGATAAAATTGAAAATGTGATTCTGTTAGAACAGTTATTCTGGGCATACCCAGCAGAGCTGAAAACCTTGCTGGAGGATCAAGATCCCAAAACAGTGCAAGAGGCAGCTGAACTCTCGGACCACTATGCCAAAAGCAGATTTGCTCTGAGAGTGAATGGGGTTGGCATGGCAGTGCAGAAAGGGAAAAATTCACCTTCAGGGCAGCTAAAACACTCACTGCCTCCACCAAAACCAGTTAGCCCCAGGTTTCAGAAAAAAGATTTCTCTGAGAAAAGAAATGAATGTTGGTTGTGCAAAGAAACTGGGCATATTGCCAGGCAGTGTCCCAAATGGATAAGCAATATGCAGGGTGGTGCTAGAAAAGAAGTGGGTTGCTTGTGTGTCCCTGGAAGCATGTCTGTGAACATGAGGGAACACATGCACCCAGTCATGGTGAATGGTGTACAGACGCGAGGGTTAAGGGACACAGGGGCATCCCTGACATTGATAAAAGGGGATCTAGTAGAGCCTAGTCAGCTTATACCCAATAAATACATTACTGTACAGGACTTTACTGGTGAAGTGAAAACAATGCCCCCTGCTAGTGTTCTCCTAGACTGGGGTGAAACAGGGGGAACTATGCAACAGCTGGCAGTAGCCAAAATGTTAGCAGTGGATGTGATCCTGGATGACAATCTCAAACGGGATGGTTTGTGCAGTTACCCATAGCCAAGTAGCAAGGAAAAATTGTAGTTACCCTGAACCCCACAGAAGCCATTGTGGAAACCACTGAGAGGCTGGTTCCTCAGCCTGTGTCTCCAGATGGGGAGATTAATGAAAAGGGGGTAGAAATTTCTCCAGCAGCAGTTAACCACACAGCTATGGAGGGTTATTCCGAAGAGGGAGGGGTGACTCATTGTCAGAGGGTTGGGATTGACAGTGATCCTGAGTGCCCTGACGCTAGTGCTAGGTACCCTAGTTTAGTGACTGAAGGGGACCTGTCCCATGCCTTGGGAACATGGGAATGTATGAGGGGTTTGCAGTTACTCAGAGAAGTGACCCTAGTCTAGAGAAGCTGAGGGCTTGTGCAGAATCTGCCAGGCACAGGGAGGTGATGTCAGGCATAAAGTTTATTGGGAAAATGGACTGATGTATACTCAGGCTATACAGACAGAGGGAAGGATGCTAGGCAGGCAGCTTGTCATTCCCCAGGGGTATCGTGAGCAGTTTCTCAAGATTGCACATGATATTTCCTTGTCTGATCATATGGAAATCAGGTGCACTATGCAGCGGTTGGCCCAGAATTTCTATTGGTCTAACTTCACCCAGCAGGTGAAGGAGTATTGCAGGTCTTGTCACCGGTGTCAAGAAATAGGAAAGGTGGGCAAGAATACCCAAGCCACCCTGATTCCATTGCCCATAGTGGAGGAGCCATTCCAGAGGGTGGGAATGGATATTGTGGGGCCTTTAAATACCCCCAGCTCCTCAGGGAAGAGATTCATCCTGACTGTGGTGGACTATGCCACCCGGTACCCAGAGGCAATCACCCTATCCTCACTGAGGACAGACAAAGTGGCAGATGCCTTACTTGGGATTTTCTCCCATGTTAGGTTTCCACAGGAGGTTATCACCAATTGAGGGGGTTCCTTCATGTTGGACCTGATGAAATGTTTATGGGTGAAGTGTGGGGTGGTGCAGAGATGCACGACACTGTATCACCCACAAGCCAATGGGCTTGTGGAAAGATTCAATGGTACCCTGAAGTCAATGCTCCAGGTGTTTGCTGAACAGCATGGGAGGGACTGGGAGAAATACCTTCCCCACCTATTGTTTGCATACAGGGAGGTGCCCCAAGTGTCAACAGGATTTTCCCCCTTCGAACTCTTATATGGACGCCGGTTACGTGGGCCCCTAGACTTGATCAGGGAGGACTGGGAAGGTAAGCACACCACCTAGGGAACTCACATAGTGGATTACATTCTTAAGTTTAGGGAAAGGCTAAAGGAGCTTATGGGGACAGCCCAGAGCAACCTGGCAGCTGCCCAACAGAAACAAAAAGTGTGGTATGACCACAGAGCCAGAGCTCACTTGTACATGGTGGGTCATGGTCCTTATTCCAGTCTGGAAAGACAAGCTGCAGGCTGAGTGGGCAGGACCATACAAAGTGGTTAGGAAGGTAAATGACGTGAACTACATTGTAGAGTTACCTGACTGAAGACAGACAGAAAGGATGTCCCATGTCAACACGATGAAGCCATATTCAAATAGGGCTGACATAGTGTTTGCAGTGTGTAGTCCTGGGGAGGGTACGGATGAAGGAGACCCCCTTCTGGACTTGCTGGAAGAAAGCAAGTGGGAGTCCTCTGTGGAGGCAGTAACATTGTCTCCCCAGTTGGCCCCAGACCAGATCCAGGAAGTGAGGGAGGTTTTAGCAGACTTTGCCCCATTGTTTAATGCCAAACCTGGACTACCCCCTTAGCAACGCACAATGTGGAGACAAGGACACAGACGCACATACGGGGGACAGCATATCGGGTGTCAGAGGCTGTCCAAAAGGACATTAGGAAGGAAGTGGAGGAGATGCTGGATTTAGGGGTAATCCAGAGATCCCACAGCCCCTTGGCCTCACCCGTAGTTCTTGTGCCTAAGCCAGATGGCTCTACTCATTTCTGTGTGGACTATTGTGGACTGAATGCAGTCACGATGTCAGGTGCCCACCCGATGCCCCAGCTGGATGAACTCCTGGACAAGTTGGGAGGGGCGACCTACCTTACAACAATTGACCTGACCAAGGGATATTGGCAGGTAGAGTTAACGGACAGAGCTAGGGAGACGTTGACCTTCATCACTCTGATAGGCTTATTTGAATTTAAAGTAACGGCTTTCAGAATGAAGAATGCCCCGGCCACTTTCTAAAGGTTGGTGAACCAGATGTTAAATGGTGCTGAGGAGTATGCCATGACGTACCTGGATGACATTGCCATCTTTAGTGCCAAGTGGGAGGAACACCTGTCTCACCTTAGGGAAGTGCTGGGCAGGATACAGAGGGCTGGGCTCACTGTCAAAGCTTGGAAGTGCCAGGTGGCCATGGGAGAAGTGGCATACCTCGGGCATGTGGTAGGCTGGGGACAGCTCCATTCTAACCAAATAAAAATAGAGGTAATCCAGGCATGGTCCAGACCAGAAATGCAGAAGCAGGTCAGGAGTTTTCTCGGGACAACAGAGTACTATAAAAAATTTGTACCCAATTACAGTTCCCTGGCTTCTCCCCTATCTGACCTGGTAAAGAAAAGACTGCCGAAGAAAATTACCTGGGAACCAGCCTGTGAAGAAGCCTTTACCAGATTGAAGGAGGCACTGTGCAGTGCTCCTGTTTTGGCAAGTCCTGATTATAGCAAACCCTTTATAGTTCAGATGGATGCCTCAGACATGGGTATTGAGGTGGTACTGAGTCAGACATCTAGCTAAGGGAAAGATCACCTGATAGCATATCTGAGTAAAAAGTTACTTCCCAGGGAGCACGCATACTCCACTGTGGAAAAGGAGTGTATTGCCATAGCATGGTCCCTAAAGAAGTTAGAGCTTTACTTGTATGGGCAGTATTTTGTGGTACAGACTGACCACAACCCCTTGGTTTGGCTGATGCAAATGGGAAAGATGAATGGTAGATTGCTAAGGTGGAGTCTTGCTTTGCAAGGGTATGATATAACAATAATACATAGGGAAAGAGCAAAAAAATCAGAACTTAGATGGGTTGTCTCACATCTATGAGGAGTGAACTGATTTGGGAAGCTTATCCCATGCAGGGGATAGAGCCACCAATTTCAGTTTAGGTAGGGAGGATTGTGATGCTTGGACAGCTGGTTATGATCACTGTATTTTTTTTTTGTAATATTAAAATGTAGTGTGATTGTCTGTCATGAGGAATCCTGTACCTGGGATGACAACTCCTCCCCCCCCCGATTCAACTACAAGCTGTTATCCTAAAAGCCAGGAGATAATTACAGGCTAGAAGAGACTTAAATTAAGGATCTCCTGTTTATCTAGCTTAATTGCAGCTGCCAGCGGTTAGGCTGGAAAATCATAAACGTTTATGATGTTTAGAGGGAGAATACAGGTTATGACACTTAGGTGCTACATCATAAATGCTCTTTGATGTCTGTGAAAGAGCAGGATACTGCTCATAGATGAAAGAAAGAACTTGGAAAATTACAGACTTGATTGGGAAGTCATGTGGGGACATGAGTTCTGCTGAGGTCACCTTTATTAAGTTACCTCCTGCTGGATAGACATTCTGATTGTATAATTTTTAATAAACAGAGGAGGAGCTGGGTGACATCATGGAGAAGGCAGGCTCAAGACAGTTGTTTTAACTATGCTGTAAGTGACGTGTAGAGACACACATGTTTGGACTCTGAAAAAGCAACATCAGGCACTGTTAGAAGATATACATTAGAAAAGACAATTCTAAGTGTACTGGGTAGGAGATTTTGTTTGCACTTTAAACTTGTTTTCTTTAAGTGATTGTATGGTTTTGTGATATATGGTTCTGTATTTACATGCTACATTTTTATCTATTTTTAAGTAAATACCTCATTTTTAGAAACTACTTGGTGTGCCTTTGAAATTCTTTATTTGACAAGTGAAGCATATATGGTTAAAGTTGACACTGTGCAAAGCTATTGGTAATACCAAACTGGGAAAAGGTAAGAGTTTATTCTGAGGTCTTTAATTGAGTTTTTAAGGGTTCATTTTGTATGCCTCGTTAGGTGCCCGTAAGCAAAAGATACCTGCCCCCCCGAACAGCAGAATTATCTGAGCCTGTACATTGGGTACGCTAGCCAGAGGTTCATAGTTTGAATCCCTCCAATAACTTGAGACCAAAGGTTGATTCAAACCCACAAAACAGACAGGAGGGTTACCCTGTTCTGTTAACTGTTCACAATACTGCACTCAGAGGTTGGCACTATGGGAGCAGAGGGCCTGACCTGCTGAATGGGGTTGTGACACACAGCATAATAAAAAAAAACAGTTTCTTTACAAGAATAAGCAAAAGTCCAGCCAGTTCCACAGAAGCAGCATAGCTATGCACATACTTACAGGGAACAGAGTCCATCAGGTCTCCACAAAAGTCATACTGCTGCCTCGTTTTCCCCCTCTGTCAAAGATGTTTCTCCCACGACCATTTCAGTTTCAATGAGGGTAGATAACTTGGCAGCATCGGAGGGTTCATTAAACAAATAAGTGTGATCGTTCCAATGAACCTTGAGCTTAGCAGGAAAAAGAAGCTGATGTTGAATTTTCAGTCTTCTAAAAGCGAAGCACACCCGATCGAATGCCTTCCTCCTTTGCCTTGTAGAGAAGGAAAGATCTGGAAACACCAAAATGTCTGCTTCTCCATATCAAAGTTGCCTCCTCCATTTAGCTATGCTCAAAATATGATCTCGTACACCCACCCCATTGCAGACCACCAGAAAGGTCTTAGGGCCCGTTGCCCCCTCAACAGTTCTGCACTGGGGGGGTGATCTGGTAAGCTTTCTCCAGGGCAAATGCAGGATCCTCCTTGGACATCCCCAGAAGTTGTGGAAGAAAGATCTGTGCAAAGCTCAGGGGATCCTCATCCTCTGCATGCTCTGGAAGGCTGATAATCCAAATGTTATGCTCCCTAGTCTGGTTTTCCACATTCTCCAAGCACATTTGCAATATGGAGTTTTCTTTTATCAGTTTAGCGATCACCTCAGCAGACGTAAGAGCTGAGCCATAGGTGTATTGTATAGACTGTTCTGTGGCATCAACCTGCATTTTACGCTGACTAATGTTACAATTATGTACAAATTTGTGGTCTCTGTGCTCTATCATAACCATCTAATTTATACTGGTATCGATCTGCTGCCTGTTGTAATCTATTTGCAGATTGTCTGTACGGCAGATGGACATTTATTGAGTTGTTAATTCTGTACCAAATGTATGTACCTTTGTCTTGGGTCTTGACCCCCAGGTCGCATCTGGAATCAAGCAACACTGCTCAATATGCCTTCCCGGTTAAACTCATAAATAAATTTCAAGAGAGCTTACTCTAGGAGATAGGGCATCCAATTTCTTGTCCTATCCTGGACAGTTTTAACCAGCTGGATTAGAGTTCAGTGCACCGTAGTGAGTGACACATCTTCGTTGCTGGAACTACTGTCATCCAAGGCTCCATCATGTGGTGCAGGCTGAGTATCCCATGGCTGGGATGGCTTTAGCTTAAAAAAATCCATAGAAGCCACTGAATTTCTCAATTTGCCCATTGCTGTGCCCCTCAAATCACCAACTTATAAGGTGAGCAGAAGCACTTCAAAAATACAGCCGAAATAGTTATTTTATGCAATTTTAGGTTCAAACCCAATGGAGCTCTGTAAAGGAGCATCTGCTCCATTCAGCTGCTAAGACACCCCCCGCATTTCCCTGCTATTGATGCTTCAACCCTAATGGTGCATTAATAAAGTTTTTTACAATGAATATTCATACATTTTTAGATTGTTTACTTGTATCCTTATTTGCCTGTGGAAGCACAGGGCCCACCCTCCGTAACTGTTCTTATGTCACAGTGGGAGCCCATGCTCCAAGATTTTCCTTATTTTGCTGTGGGAACACAGGGTCATTTGGATCCTGCACACCCATCCCTCCATAAATGCATGACCAAATTATCAACATAGCCATCTTATTACCCCAATACATGTACCAGGTAGAGAAAAATTTCAAATCCCAGCCAAAACATAATTCTGAGCAACTGCAATGCCATTCCATTCCACAGGTGCACAAACATATTTTGGCCAGGATTTGAAAAATGACAGCTGTAACATACATGACGTCGGGTAATAAGAAGGGTATGCTAAAATTTGGGGTCAAAATGTTTAGAATTTCCAAAGTTACATGTGGGTGTACTGAAATTGCAATTAATGGTAAAAACTTAGGCTTTTTTTATATTTTGACCCCAGATTTTAAACATAGTCTTCTTATGACCCCACCTCACACACCCCATAGGTGAACATTTTCCAACCCATGTCAAAACGCCATTCCACACAACAGGTGTGAAAACATGTTTAGGGCAGCATGTGAAAAATGACAGCTGTACTGTTCATGAAGTGGTATGAAAAAATGGCTATGCTGGAATTTGGAGTCAAAATATTAAAAATTACCAAAGTTATACGCATGCACAGAAACATTTCAACAACCACGTGTAACTCGGACACTTTTAGGAATATTTTCACCAAATTTTCAACATGGGCTTTTTGGGACCCCATCTCATGAACACTGGCACTGTCATTTCATTTATTGGTCCTAAAAGGTGATTTTGCACCACAAAGTTTGTGAAAAATACCTAAAATTGGCTAAGATAGCAACATAAGTTCAAAACGCCATTGAAATACATTATACGGCAATTACCTTGATTCCTCAGTTTGCGACTTGGCTTTGTAGAGTGCAGACATGTCCCAGTCCACAGAGGTTGATAGCGGATGACCTCCGGTGGTAAGTATAGGGCAAGGGGGAGGCAGTGGGTGCTCAGTGTGAGGTTCGGGATGGAGGAGGGGGACAGTGGGGATGAGAAGGGACCATTTTCTTTTTTTCAGGTGCACAAATAAAAAAGACATCTGGGGATTGTTTTCTTTTCCAACAGGTTTAAATTGGAAACATATTTCAGGACACTGGGAGTGGGCTGTCCAGTGTTCCACACTGCTGGGGGAAGGAAACATGAGCTGGGATACTAGGAGTGGGCTCCCCAGTGCCCCACACTGCTGGGGGGCAGACATGACTTGGGACACTGGGAGTGGGCTCCCCAGTGTCCCACACTTCTGAGGGGAGAAACAGGACTCAAGACACTGGAAGTGGGCTAACCAATGTCCCACACTGCTGGGGGGGATACATGACTCAGAACACTGGGAGTGAGCTCCCCATTGTCCCACAACACTGGGAAATGGGGGGGCTTGCTTGCTGTCAATGCTTTGCATGTTTGCCTGTAAGTGGATGGGTAATGTTTGAAATATGGTATGTCTGAAAATAACCTATTTTTGCACATACCACATTTTAGAACATTAACCATCCACTTGTGGCTAAACATGCATAGCACTGACACCATTGATAGGTACAGAAAAAGCATGTTTGCAGTTATTCTTCTTCTGTGGCACAGAAGACAAGGCGCAAGGTTGAGATACCCAACAGTCCTGGGTTAAAGGCCAGACTCTCTCCATTTTTTTTCTGCATTCATTGTAGGTGGGAAAAAAATAAGGAGAGACTGCTGTCAAACACAGGGACACTTGGATGTCCCATCCCTGTTTCTTGTCCTCTGCACCACAGGAAAAGCACAACAGCAAATGTGCTTTTTCTGTACTTTCCTCGGTTTGCGGTTTGACTTTGAAGAGTGCAGATGTGTCTCGGTCCACAAAAGACAACAGCAGACAACCTCCAGTGGTAAGTATAGGGCAAGGGTGGGGTGGGTGGGAGCTCAGTGGGAGGGTTGGGATGGGGGAGGGGGAAGTGGGGATGATGGGGGACCATTTTCTTTTTTTCAGGTTTACAAATAAGAAAGACATTGAGGGACTGTTTTCTTTTCCAACAGGTTTAAATGAGAAACATATCTTGGGACACAGGGAGTGGCTCCCCAGTGTTCCACACTGCTGGGGGGGAGACATGAATCAGTCTTCTCACTAACCTCCGCACCCAAGATTTCGGGTACCCACAAAAAGTGTTTCTGGCATCTCTTTCATATAAATTTTCCCACAGGAAATAATGGGAAATTAAAAAATGTAATAACTTTTGAATGGATTAATATTTTTTCAACAGACCTTCTAAAGACACATCTGTGAGCCAAATGCTTTCTGTCCTGAAAATTTCAGACCACAAAATAAAGCTGTTTTTGAGAAACGGGTGGACAAACAGCAAAAAAATGTTAATGTATGATTTTTTTGATGCTCTGTATCTCAAAAAACACAAAATAGATTCATACAAAAGTAGGCAACACAAGAGACCTATACATAGAGATTATGCATGCCAATGTTCATGAAAATCCATTGAATGGTTCAAAAGTTATTAAGGTTCAAAAATTGACAATATGAGCTCTTGTGAATACAAAAAAACTGTGCTGGACATATACTGTAAATGTTCCCGTAGGAAATAATAGGCAATTTAAAAATGTAATAACATTTGAATGGATTGATATTTTTTCACCAAACCTTCACAGGGCACATCTGTGAGCCAAAGGCTTTCTACCCTAAATATTTCAGACCACAGTCTTAAACCATTTCTGAGATACAGGTGGATAAAGAAATGACAAAAAAAGTGGTACATTTAGGATTTTTTGACACTCTGTATCTCACAAACCACAAAACAGATTAACACAATATTTAGCATGCTAAGAGTCCCACCCTAGAAATTATGCATGCCAAATTTGGTGAAAATTCATTGAATGGTTCCAGTTACTAAGGTTCAAAAATTGACAAAATGTGAGCAAATAATAGCGCTTGTAAACACTAAAACGCTTTCGTGCCAGACATATACATTTTCCCTTAGGAAATAATGGGACATTTTAAAATGTAATAACTTTTGAATGGATTAATATTTTTTCACCAAACCTTCAAAGGGCACATCTGTGAGTCAAAGGCTTTCTTCCCTTAAAATTTCAGAACACAGCCTAAAACCATTTCTGAGATTCAGATGGACAAAGAAATAAAAAGTGGCAAATTTAGGATTTTTTGACACTCTCTCTCAAACAAGCAAGCAAGCAATTCTTTATTTATAAAACGCTTTTCCAAAAACATAATCACAGCATTGTACATATATATATATCACATTAATAAAAGAATATATACAGCAGTAAAATAATACTCCTACAGTAAAATCACATCTATAAATCAGATCAATCAATCGGGAAAAGCCAGGGTAAATAGATACGTTTTTAGGGCAGATTTAAAACCCTTGAAAGTTGGGCATTCTCTAATCCAATGAAGTAGAGAATTCCATAGGGTCGGTGCAGCAAATGCAAATGAATGAGCACCAGAGGTCTTCAAACAGACCCTAGGAATCTCTAGCAATCCCTCATCGGAGGACTGGAGTGAACTGAGGAGACAGTAGGGGTGAAGGAGATCTTGCAGGTAGCACAGTCCCTGCCCATGTAGGGCTTTGTAGGTCACTAATCTGACCTTGAAGGTGATCCACCAATATATAGGCAGCCAGTGCAGCTCACAGAGCACAGGTGTGACATGGCTAGATCTTAATAAACCAGTCAACAACCTGGCTGCCGTGTTCTGCACCAGCTGCTTTCAGTGGATATCAACCCCCAGAAGCCCAGATAGAGGGCATTGCAGCAGTTAAGGCGGGAGGTCACAAAGGCATGGACAAATGTTGGCAGATCATTAGGGGGGACCAGGCCTTTGATCCAGGCGGTATGCCCCTGAACAGGCTCACCCCCGATGCCTGCAGGTGTGTGTAAGGTGGGGTGTTAGGGCTGGAAACCCTAACGTCATATTTCCCTCCATTTTATGGTTTGATATCAACCCTAACTGATGCAATAACATAGTTTTTGCAAAGAATATATATATATATATATATATATATATATATATATATAGAGAGAGAGAGAGAGAGAGAGAGTGAGAGACATCTATACACACACACACTACACAGGTGCTGTACTGCCTGTATATTTGGGTTGCATGGAGATTTCATTAAAAATGACCATCTTTAGAGTCTTATATCGCAACCATCTTAGATCATAGGACTGCAAAATTTAATACGCATCTTCTCTCTCATACGGTCTCACAACCCCCCAAATTTTATGAAGATCACTCTTATAGTTTATTAGACATTAAGGGTTGAAATTACATATTTTTGCCTGATGTGCTACCTTGTTTTTTTGTGCTCAGGTAGCTAAGAAATTGTGAAAAGCTGAGGTATGAAACTTACAGGTTTTGTAGGTATCATATGGGAATTGGTCCTCTGGGGGGGGTTGGATAAAAAAATTTATTACTTTTCAAGTTAATTACAATTAATTGTTCACACATGCACATTTAAAAAACTCTCAGAGCAAAAATAGCTAGAACTACACACAGACTTTTTTCATGTTAAAATTGACATGAACAAAAACTTTAAAGTATGATAACTTTTTCATTTGGTCAAAGTTAAGAGTGACAGTGTAGGGTCTGCAAGGGAGGGTTAGTATGAGTTATGCAGCTTATTTTTTTTTTGAAATCACAGTAATTAGTAATTTTTTATTAAAAATGAAAGTCTTTGCAAAGTAATCCTTCACAAATGTTGCTTTTTTTCTTCTAAAACCTACGCCTAGCACAAATATTGAAAATCGCTTTTTAAAATATTCATGCTGAATGGTGTTTTTTGTCCTGTGTGAAGATTTTCAAACTGTTCTTGAGTTTATAAAATTTTTCTCATAATGCTTGTTCTGCATAATGGTTTTTGTGCTTTGCAAAGATTTATAAAATAAAAAATCATGCAGTAAAAAGTACTTGCAACAATTTATGAAATATAAAATCTTCATGTAGCATGTGAAAAATATTGATGTTGCACAATGGTTTTCATGTTGAAATGTGCAAGCTTTGCATATTAATTTAGAAAATAAAAGTGCTTTGCATATTATTTGAGATAAGGGGTTCAATTCTCAAAGTACCCCTATGCATGTCACAAGTTGTGACATGCAAGGGATGCAGTTGAACTAGGGACCCTGCACCTGCCTCTGTATCAGGCAGAGTCCCTGTTGCTAAGCCTTGTGACTTGTACCAACCCGAACTGTATGCCAAATAGAGGGCGTATCTGAACAGGTGGCCACAAGCCTGCAGCATTGGAATTGGAAGGGTGCAAGTGTCCCCCCACCCCAATCCCCATTAAGTAATGTAGAAAACCCCACAGGGCTTATAGGACACTGCCATGCCCCAATCTCTAATATTATGTAAGTAAAAGCCCAGCAGGGCTAGCAAACCCCCTCCCATGCCCTGATCCCTGATTTTTGAATTCAATAATCCCTCATGGGCTACCAGCCCCCCATGCCCCAATCTTCAATTATTGAATAAAATAAGCCCTTGTAGACTAGCGCCCCCCCCAGGCCCCATTCCCCAAATCCTGAACCTCGCTCCCCAAACCCCAATAAAATGTCATGTTAGGCTTTAACATTATTAAAAAGACATTTTTGGAGCACCTCTAGCCCTGGTACTCTAGTGCCCCCCCACCTGGTAGTGCCAGACCACCCTGCCCCCCACCCATAACCAGCTAGTAACTGGCACCTCAAACCTCTCACCACCTCAGCCAGCCACTGATTGAGCTCTGCTATGAGTGCATACTGTAAATGGTACACACTCATAGTGGAGCTCAGTTGGCAGCTGGCCATGATGGTGAGAGGTAGGCTGTGCTAGTCGCTGGCTGGGTATGGGTTGGGGGAGTGGAGTGATCTGGCACTGCTAGTTGGGGGGTCGGGGCCACTACCCTACCAGTGCTAGAGGGGCTCTAAAAATGTTCTTTTTTTTGTACACTTTATGCTCCTGGCTGTGGAACTCTCTCCAGCTATCCCTCATGTCAGTCTCTACCTCCCTGTCTGAAACATTACCTTGCAGGCACTCCTGATCTGATGAATCCCCTGACTCTGAGCCCCTGTGGTAGGGCCACCATGGCACTCTCTCTATGAATCCAATGCATCAGAGTCAGAGGAAGGGGTTCTGCAGGCAGGTCTGATGGCGGGAGTTTGGACCAACATGGTAGGTGCCTTCACCTACCCATAGTAGGGGGGGTTTCCTTGAGTGTTTCCCCCAAGCTTGGACATGCAATGATGCCCTGCTCAATGTGCACACTCTCCTGTGTACACTCAAAAGGTGTCCGCTGCAGCCCCAATCCCCATGCTTCTGCTGGCTGGGCAGTGAAATCCCCCAACCACCACCAGGGGCTGCTACTGCACTGGTGAGTGCTAAACCCCCCTCATCAAGGAAGGAGAGCAGTCCATGGGATGTGTGAGCCTTCCTCATCCCCACTGACCCCAATGACCTGTGCTCTTACCAGAACATAGGTTGCTGGCATGGTGCGAGGTGTGGCATCCAGTGTCTCAACCCTCAGTGCCACGGGGAAGGTCAAAAATGCTCTTTTTAATATTTTTAAAGCCTGACATGGCATTTTATTGGAGTTTGGGGATCAGGGTCTGGGGATGGGGATTGGGGCCTAGGGGTGCTAACCCACAAGGACTTATTTTATTCAATACTCGGGGATCAGTCATGGGGGGGCCAGTAGCCCACAAGGGCTTATTTTATTCAATAATCAAGGCATGGGGGGTCTGGTAGCCCACAAGGGCTTATTTTATTCAATAATTGAGCACTGGGGCATGGGGGGCCAGTAGCCCATGAGGGCTTATTTATTACTATGATGGGGGCACTTTGGCACAACCCCCAGTGGACAACAAAGTACACTTACACCAGCTCATAGCTGGTGTAAATGTTCTTTGATGGATGTCCTCCAGGGGTTGTTTGAGAATCTCACATTAGGGGATGTGGCAGCCTCCCTTTCAGAATAAGGCACTGCTGCTGCTGTAAGACCCCTTGCACATTGGTTATGTGCCCTGAATGGCTAGTATTTGCCGTCGGGTGCTTAGTAGAATTTTTTTCTGTTTTGGGAAGATTTTCACCTCATGGCCTTGGTCTTTGGGCCAGGTTCGGAGACTGAAGTCAATCAGAAGCTGACTGGGAGTTTGGAGATCTGGTGCAGCTTTGGTTCATGCAGCAGGAGTGGAACAAGAGGGTTATTGTACTGTTGCAGGAGTGGAGTGAATGAAGTGAACGGACTACCGAATTTCTGTCTTAGTTTACAGGGGGATTCATGGCTTTTGGATGGACTAATGTATGGATTAAGATTTTGACTGTTGCCGTGGTGTATGTGGTGACCATGTTGTGTAAGGACTTGGATATCAGAGGCTTTGGTGTTTGGGCCCATATTTGCTGAGTGGGCCAGTCTCAACCCGGGGTGAGATCTTCTGGGGTTGTTGACCTCATGGGAGGCTGGGCCCAGTGTGTTGGAAGATGCGCATTGTGGTGCCTTACTCTCCTGGGTTTTTCAGGAGTCAGACTGTAAAGCCTGTCCCTCATTAGAGCCTTGTTGCAACCTTCTTTCCTGGCAGTGTCTCCTTGGGGGAGTGGCTGGGCAGTGCGATGTAGTGGGTGATCTTTCTACCTAAAGCCAGAGAAGTCCCTGAGAAGTCTTGCCAAGTTTACTTGGAGCCGGAGGTTTCCCTGAAAAGCCAGTTATTGTGAACCGTCTCCTGAGAATTCAACAAAGACTGCACCAGCCAGATGGTTAGACTTTTTCTTTGTCTATTCTCTCAACCTGTTGGGCAGTGAGAGCACCCTATTCTCATTTGGATAATTTGATCTGGACATTTATGCATCCTGTTTATTTTAATATGAGAATTTTCCAATTTGGGACTCTTTGTATAAGTACTGGGCAGTGAGAGTGCTTACTGCTCGACTTTTTCCATTTCTTTATTGCTGAAGGCAATGTGAGAGATTGACCCAAGCTTAAACAATCATTTGGCTCACTTTCCACTGGAGGTGAGAGAGCCAATGAATTTACACATATGGTCTGAAAAATGTATTGCACTGGACTGCAAACTTGAACTCTGCCAGAGACTCTTAGTCTGTTTTTAGTTTTCATTGTATCTTGCTGTTTAGTGCTGCTATAGTTGGGATTGTGTTTTGGGGAGGGGGTATTGTTTTTTCATTTGTTTTAAGTTAGGGGGGTGGAAGGGTAATGATCGTGTGGGGGTGAATGGTTATGGAGTCGCTAGAGTGTTGGAAATATGTGTTGGGTGTTAGAGAGACGGTCAGGCAGTACTCCCCCTCAAGACTTAGGGATCTCTGTCCTCTTGAATTACCTCCACTTACTGCAGAAGTTTATTTTAGATGTCGAGTTTTCAGCATTCAAAGATGAAGGAGCAGAAGGAGACAGGGATCCTGGAACTCTTGGGGGGGATGGGAGAGGAGTGGGCAGATAGGGACAGTAAACGACAGGAGACGCCCTGGGGTGAAATGGATGCAGGAGCAAGGTTTTCCTTGCTTAGACCCCATTCCCAAGGACTCTGACTTTGTCAGGCAGGAAATGAGTCCATCCTTGGACTCCCATCCCTTTCAGGTGGTGTTAAGCAATGCCAGGTCAGTTAGGAATAAGACCGTAGTAATTGCGGATCTTGTTTCCTCTGTTAACCTGGCTTGCATCACTGAGACCTGGCTGGATGGAAATGTGGGTCCTATTTTGGAATCTGCAGTTCTGGCTGGGTTCTCGGTGATTCACCACCCGAGAATGGACCAGAGGGGTGGGGGGATTGCAGTCTGTTTTAGACAAGTTCTGGATCTCAGGGAGGTGCCAGTTGGAGACACCAACTCCTTTGAGTGTATAGTGGGTGCAGGTGCAGGCTACAGGACCCTTCTCATCTACCGTCCACCAGGTGATGGGAGGGAGTTCCTGAAGGAGGTTGCGAACTTCATCGCTGAAATGATATTGGAGTCTCCCAGATGGTTAATTCTGGGAGACTTCAATGCCTGGGTCGACAATGAACTCTAGCCATTTGGACAAAACCTCCTCCAACTGATGACTTCATTGGGCCTGTCAAGGGTTATTACCTCTGCAACCCATGGGGGGGAGGCACACATTGGACTTGGTGTTCCATCTGGGGATGGAGATCTCTGATGTGGAGGTGGAGCCAACCCGTTGGTCTGACCATCATGCCCTGAGGTTCAGATTTATAGCCCCCTGAAATAGGCCTGCCCCTAAGGAGTTAGTAAAGTTCTATACTTTGAGAGGGGTTACCTCAGAGGGCCTAATGACGGAGCTGGATTTCTTGATATTTCCATTGGATAGCACTGACCCAGGGCCCCTGGTCCTGGCTTATAATAGGGCTGTGGTAGGGGCCCCTGGATGTCATTGCTCCAATTCATGTCCATCCCCGCACTCTTCACCTGGGGGCTCCATGGTTCGACAGGGAGGTCCGTGAGTTGAAGAGGCGGGAACAAAGATTGGAAAGATGCTGGTGGAAAACTCACATGGAGGTGGATAGGCTTGGATTGTTAGAACATTATCAGATCTACCAGTCGCAATTTCCCATAAGAAGGCAGAGTTCCTGTCCAGGAAAATTGCTACAGTGAGGAATAGACCAGCCCAGCTCTTCCAGACTGTGGACAGACTGTGCAATCTAGCCTGTCTACAGGCCGGTCGAGCGTTGTCACAAATACAGTGTGAGGAGTTTGCGAAATTCTTCACTGACAAGGTATTCACCATCAGGGATGAGATCTGCTAGCACCCATCCATTGGGCCTTGCACTGATCAATTGGGCGGTACTAATACCCAGTAGACTTGGTTCACCTTTAGCCAACCGGCAGTCATGGATATAGTGAGGATCATCCAGACTCTGCGACCTACCTACTGTAATTTGGATCTGAGACCTACTCGCCTGTTAGTGGGGTGTGCAGATGTTATCATCCCAGTCCTGGCTGGGAGAGTGGTGATTTCATTAGAGAGAGAGAGAGATATTCCAGATCCCTTAAAAGAGGCGGTAGTATGCCCCCTCTTGAAAAAACCCTCTCTTGACCCCGACTGTCCAGCAAATTACAGACCGGTCTCTAACCTACCCTTTGTAGGGAAAGTTATTGAGAAGTTGGTCACTCTACAGCTGGAGGATCATTTGACCAGCCACAATATCTATGACCCTCTCCCGTCCAGCTTCAGAAAATGGCATAGCACGGAGATGGCTCTTGTTTGGGTTCTAAATGATCTCCTGATGGCGAGAGATCAGAGAACTTATTCCATCTTAGTTCTTCTGGATCTCTCAGCAGCTTTTGACACTGTGGATCATGGGGTGCTGCTCAACTGCCTGTGGTTTTTCTGTGGACTGAGGGGGGTATTCCACAGTTGGTTTTGATCTTTCCTTGAGGGAAGATCACAGAGAGTGGTGCCGAGGATTTATTTCTTGGCCCCTCACTGGTTGCCTTGTGGGGTTCCACAGGGCTCGGTGCTGTCCCCCATGTTATTTGTGGTGTATATGCTTCCATTGGGGGACATTATAAGATGGCATGGGTTGAGTTTTCATTGTTATGCTGATGACGATCAGCTCTACCTGTCTTTTGCACCTGAACAGGAGTCTGATTCCATCATAGTGTTTAATAACTGCCTGCTGGAGATACAGGAGTGGATGAGTACTAGTTGGCTTCAGTTGAATTCAGGAAAAACTGAGGTATTGGTGGTGGACCCTGGTGTGAGGACAACAGGGGTTTGGGCGGAGAAACCCTCAGTTTTATATCTTGAAGGGGCCCCGCTTATGGCCTCTGGCCACGTGCGTAACCTGGGCATGGTATTTGATGAGGGTCTGACCCTGAGGGCGCAGGTGTCACCTGTAGTCAAGTCTGCCTTTTTCCATCTAAGGAATATAGCCCAGGTGAAACACTTGGTTCCACCCGAAGACCTTCCTACCGTGGTCCACGCCTTTGTCACCAGTCATTTTGATTACTGCAACGCCCTCTATCTAGGGCTGTCGGGGGTAGATATCCACCGCTTGCAACTTGTGCAGAATGTGGCAGCCAGGTTGTTGACAGGAATCTCCAGATCCAGTCATATAACACCTGTGATGCGTGAACTGCACTGGCTGCCTATACAGTGCTGGATCACCTTCAAGGTCACTTTGCTGACCTATAAGGCTCTACATGATTTGGGACCTCACTACCTGAAAAAACTCTTGGGGCCTTATTGCCCCTTCTGCTCACTCCAATCCTTTGACAAGGGATTGCTGGAGATAACCAGGGTATATTTAAAGACATCTGGAGGAAGATCTTTTGCCTATATGGCACCTACCCTGTGGAATTCTCTAGCTCGTCAGATATGAGATTGCCTGACCATGGAAGACTTTAAAAACAGTTAAAAACATTCCCATTTAATAAAGCATTTTCGGGGGATTTGATAACTGAGTGTCATTTATGGTTACTGTTTATACTGATTTTATATGGTTTGTATTTAAAGTGTCTGAATTATTGTAAAAGTGCCCTGAGCTTGGGAAGGGCGCTTTAAACAAATACATTGTTACTTACTTACCATGTCACATCAGGGTTTATGGCGCATCCATGGTGCAATTCCATTTTGGCACAAGCAGCCTCCGTCATATCACAGGCTGCTTTAGAGAATACCAAATGGCACAACTAATGGCGCAAAGTGCTTCTTGCATCATTCCTGTTGGCGCAAGTAATTTTGTGCCATGTGTAACCTTTTTAGAATTAGCCCCCAGGTGTTTTAGTAAACCTGATTTTTCAACTTAACTCCTTATGTATGAATTGTACTTTCAGTTGTATAATGTTTGAATAATTGAAAGGACCATTAGTACAGTGTTATATGATTTTAAAATAATACTTTACTATAATTTAAAAAATATTAAAGGGGTGGAGAACTTATCCGTACATAAAAATAAGGTGGAGAATATTTTGAGAAATATATACAAAATATGCACATTTTTAAAACATAAAAGAAAGAGTG
Organism: Neoceratodus forsteri; assembly: GCA_016271365.2. Taxonomy (NCBI): domain Eukaryota; kingdom Metazoa; phylum Chordata; order Ceratodontiformes; family Ceratodontidae; genus Neoceratodus; species Neoceratodus forsteri. Next base: position 636,338,424 of record CM057450.1, on the reverse strand, counting down.
GTTTTCCTAAAATAAATCTAATGTATATAGTATATAATATACATTATACAATGGCAAGAAAGAATGCTGGCTGATTGGTGAGTCTGGGACTGGACCTGTGGTGTTATAGAGAGCCTTGCTTTGAACTGTGTACTGAACTCAAGTGCTCCAGAGAGTTATATATTGTTTTTTAATTGCTAAATGAAACTTTGAGCATTTAATTCGAAACACTGTGTGCTTGCATTATTGTGAGCTTTCCAAGAGCCCTAGAAACTCCAGGAAGCTAGGTAGAGGAGTGGTAGTCCTGTGGAGTTTAATTAGCAGAACTACAACTCATGTTTCTGAGGTTTAAAACACTGCTATTTACATCCTTGTAGCAGTACTGTGTTTGGGAAAGCCACATATAGTGGCAATTTTAATTTTATTTTAAATAAAACAACTTTGTGTACCATGAGGCTTCTGTGACATGTAGGAGTACATATGAATCATCAAGGCTAATATAAACTAGCCCTGCGGTGAGCTGGGTGAGTGCAAGTCTCTTCACGAAGACATACGCAATGACGTGCATCTACGCCATGTTAGGTGAGGTAAGGCTCAGATAAGTGACGCAATAGCATTAAAAGGAATGTGTGGTCAGGTAGTATATTCAGGTTTTAATATATGGTTACAACCATAACAATGGGGATAGCATCCAAATGGAAGCAGTAGTAACAACTGTGGATGGGAGACATGACAGATTATGTATATATTGCAATATGTATCAATTAGGTTATACTGATTTAAATTGTACCTACTACATATGTACTAAATGTCAACAAAATAAGGCCCTGGAAGACGAGATCATTACATTTGATACTAGACTAAGGGCACTCTAATTGAGCCAGCAGGAAACCTCTAAAAGGCTACAAAGATCCAATATACCTGACCAATCACAGGGACCATATGGGGAGAGTTTGAGAGAGAATAATTTAGTAACTGTATCCCGGAGGAAAAGGCCTAGACAGGAAGAAGTGACACTTGATATGGAGAATGAATGGTACACTATTCAAGGCGCTAAACCTGCAAAAAATGGAAGGAGAGCTAAATGCTTTCAAATACCCATACATAACAGTTTTGATCCTTTATTAAATATAACTGAAGAACAGGAAATTACCTCCTTGCCTAGTTCTGAACCTCCTAATTTGTGCCAAGAAACTATTGAGGTATTCAGTGTTATTGCCACAACTAAGAATAATGTTACAAATCTCCCACAAGCTAGGACTGGACAAAGGGAACAACTTTATTTATTGGGTCTCTCTAAAATCATTGACACTAATGAAACTTATTTACAATATCATATGGAAACTAAGGAGTTAACAACCAACTCCAAACAGGTTTATGTCTTAGGGAATTCAATGATTACTAAATTAGATAGACAGATTTGTGAAAAAGACAAGGCGACACGCACCTTGTCCTGCTTTCATGGTGCTAAAATACAAGATATCACAAAAATGACCGGACAAATCCTAAACAATTGCAGACATGATCCCTTGGTTATTATTCATGTAGGAATTAATAATATTAGTAATCAAAGTATGAAACAAATCAAGGAAGCATATGTAGGTCTAACGAACACACTTTCAGATATAGGCTGTACTATTGTCCTGTCTAAAATTTTACCAGTACCAAGGGCAAACTCCTATACAGTATCTAAAGTTAAAAATATTAACAATTGGTTGCAGAACTGGTGCTTAAAACAAAACTTAATATGCTTGACTCACTGGGAGCACTTTGATAGCAGATGGGAACTGTTCTCTAGGGATGGACTTCATTTAAATAGGAAGGGCTCTGAAATGCTGGGTAACCATATCAATACATTAATTGATAGTTCTTTAAATTACTAAAGGGGGAAGAGAGGTTCAATATTATCAAACAACTATTGACTGCTCTGAGCTTTCAGGTCTGGAACTCATACATTTAGAACTATCTAAATCTACCAATCATGAGAATAAGCATACTGATACTCTTATCTCCAGACTGAAATTATTATTACTGAATGCCAGAAGTTTAATAAATAAAATTAGCGAACTTCATGTTGTCCTGAATATTAGGAATACTGATGTGTGTGGGGTAACAGAAACATGATTCACTGGTGGGGCCAGGATATCCCTGGGTATACTCTTTTTAAGAAAAATTGCACCAGCTCCAAAGGAGGAGAAGTGGCATTTTATGTCAAGGACAGTTTTAATTGTGTGGAAGTGGATTGTGATATACTAACACCTGATGGCATTGAACTTATATGGGTGAAATTAACCTGTGAACAAGGCCCAATAAATTTAGGGCTCTGCTATCGCCCGCCTGCACTGGATGCTGCTACTAATATTAAATTCTTTGAATACTTACAAAATATTAATCATTTGGATAACATCATCCTAATGGGTGATTTTAATTTTCCGAATATAAAATGGGACAGTTTGGAAGGTACAAATCAGCAGGAAATAAAATTCCTTGAAACCATAGTGCAGTTAAGACTGGATCAATTAGTATTAGAACTGACAAAACAGGACAATATTTTAGACCTAATCTTTATTAATATCAATGAACTGGGCAATTCCCCTAAAATCCTGGAACCACTAGGAGATAGTGATCACTACATAGTTTCATGGACTATTAATTATTTCAAGTCTTCTACTAATGGTAAAACTAGGATGTGGAATTTTACTAGGGCTAACTATAAGGAAATAAAAGCAAACTTGGATGACTGGAACTGGGAACAGGAACTGAGTAATCTTACAGCTAGAGAAATATGGTCTAGTATAAAAGTTACATTAGAAGACTGTATTCATAATTAGGTCCCTGAGAGAACCAAATATAAAAATCTTAAGAGGCTTCCCCCTTGGTATACAACAAAAATACGAAGATTGGTTAGAAATAAAAAAGGCTTATAATAAATACAGAAAACAAAGAACTGAGGCTAATTGGAACAAGTTAAATGTAAAGCTAATAAAACCAAGTCTGTCATCAGAAAAACAAAGAGGGAATTAGAGTATAAGTTGGAATCAGTCAACAAAGATAATAATAATTCCTTAATTACATAGGATCCATGAAAAATAATGTACCAAAGGTTGGGCATATACTAGTTAAAGATAAAGTAGTGACTGATGAGCAAACTGTAGTTCAAGAATTTAACCAGTACTTCACAGGCATATTTAAAGATAAAGAATCAATTGATTGTATTGAGCATAATACCAAGGACCCAATTGCACCTTTTATGGTTACTGAAATCTATGCTGCTATCAATTCCTTTAAAACCACATCATCTGGAGGACCAGACAACATTCCTTTTGTCTTTTTAAAAGAAATTTCTTATGAAATAGCAGGTGTTCTTACTCTACTTTGCAACAAATCCATTATGGAAGGACTTGCCATACAGGAATGGAACGAGGCTACTGTAATTCTGATCCATAAGGGTAGGACTAGACAAGATGTGAGACAATACAGACCAATCAGTCTGACATCCTGTATTGGGAAAGTGATGTAAAAAATAATATTGCACAGAATAACTAATCATATTGCTAGTAATGAATACGGTGATATAAACCAATATGGCTTTACTTCAGTTAGAACATGTCACAATAATCTGATTAACTTTTTTGAACCTATTAGCAAAGTTTTGGATGCTGGTCTACCAGGTGATGTTGTTTTCCTGGACTTTGAAAAGGCCTTTGATTTGGTATCCCATAAAATATTAATTGAATGTTTGGTTTGTATAGGGCTCCACTATAACATAATTGTGTGGATTTCATCTTGGTTGACATATAGAAGGCAACAAGTGAGTGTCAGGGGTTACCAATCCATATGGAGGAGGGTGACAAGTGGGGTGTCTCAGGGCTCGGTACTTGGTCCAATGTTGTTTAATCTAATAATTTCTAGTATGTAAACCACACAAGGTGTCTGACTGAATAAATACGCAGATGATAGCAACTGGGGTGTATTGTAAATTATATTAATTCTGTACGCTTGCTACAAAGTAACCTGGATAATCTATCAGACTGGGCCAAGAAAAACAAATTAATCTTTAATATTGCCAAATGCAAAGTTATGCATCTTGGTAGAAACAATAAGTTAAACATTATTATTACATGAATAATATGTTATTAACAGTAGTCACCGCCGAGAAGGATCTGGGAGTACATATTACAAACTATTTGAAATTTAAGGAACACATTAACAAAATGGTTAAAAAATGTCATAGATTGACCAGCTGTATTTTGAAAAATATTAAAAAAATATTAAAAGTAGAGAAGCTGTGGTGCTACTACCTATTTATAAAAGTATAGTAAGATCACATTTAGATTATTGTTCTTCTTTCTGTGCACCGACATTGGCTCAAGTAAGAGTAACTGTAGAAAAAGTACAGCAAAGGTTTACCAGAAGTATACAAAATATGAAATCATTTTTGTGTGGTGCAAGATTAATAGCATTGAATCTCTATTCTTTGGAATATCACTCTGTAAGAGGTGATCTATGTCTAATTTTCAGAGCTTCCAGAAATCCTGCTCTTGTTGAAACCATATGCCTGGATTGGTATCCTTCTGAAAGGAACACTAGATCACATAAATTGAGATTAAGATCCACTATTAATAAAACAGTGAAAAGAAATAACTTCTTTACCCAGAGAGCTGTACCAATATGGAATACCCTTCCTCCAGAGGTAGTACATAGTCCAAATTTATTGCAGTTTAAGACTAATTTATATTATATATATATATATATATATATATATATATATATATATGACAATAAATATAAATTCCACCTTGGTTAAAGGTGGCAAGTTCATAATGGGACAGTCCCTCGAACTTGTACTCACCTATGAACATAACATCACAGATCTTGTCCCAGCATACAGATGACTGCGTCAACTGTTAATGGCATCACTCCATGCAGCCCGCTTCATTGATCCCCTCTCAGCAACCGGCTTCACAGATTCCCACTCAGCTGCCGCCTTTAGTGTCCCCAGCTTCTTTATTATTAAATAAAAGTAAAAAGATCCCTCTCAGCAAGTCACAGTAGGCTGTCACCCAGCACAGAAAATCTACCCATTATTTTATCCTTGTTTCCCACACTAGAAAACAGAGTGAGCGAGAGAGACCCAAGCACCGTCTCTGAAACCTGAAATATGCTGCCCTCCCGCTTCATGTTAATACTGCTTTTCAACACAAAAATCAGGCAAATGAAGCCCTCACACATTCCCCCAAATCCCCAAGGCAACATTTTCTTAATTGAAAAACAGATACTTAAAATCCCAATATTTTCAGTTCATGGACCGAGCGCACTGAGTGAGTAAATGAGCAAGAGCATTTTTGAACAGTCACCACATGCCACACATCATAACACTCTGTTTAACTCACTTCCTTCTGCTTTTTTTAAACTCGACCACGTAAAATCAAAACATTAAAAAAAATTCTCCCTACCACTGCTCTACCTCCATTCCTCTCATTCAACAGACATCCTCAGAGCAATGGAACCAGGTGGGCAGCAGCAGCAGTGGCAGAGTGGGAGCTCCAAAGAGTGGTTACTGGTTCAAAATATCACCCCAGTTTGAAAATCTCCCCATACAATTTTTAAACACTGTAGAAAATTGTATAGCAGAACCCCAACCAGAGCACAGTGTGGGGGAGGGAGGGAGGCCATAGGGAAAAAAGACTACATGAGAGACGGGCAAGCAGATACAGAACACAAGAAAAATCCAGCTACTAGTCACACAGCTCCACCTAGAGGATAAACGGGACAAAGGAACTTCTTTTTAAATAAATATTCTTCCACAAACTAAAATCAAGTAAAAAACTGCTTTGAAAAATGTATATTTGTTTATTTTTATTCTTCTATTTGAAGATTAGCCATTGTATAATAGGAATAATACACACCTGGGTGTGCAATGTACTGGGATAACATCACTTCTCAGGCATTAGACGCACTCAGCCTGAGGCCTCATGCCCAATTACCTGCGGTGTGATGTTATTCCATCATGACACACACCCTGTTGTGCATTATTCCTTTATTATTTAATTAGGTAATAAAATTAATGTAGAGAACATATCCACAACTGAATTAAAATATACATTTTTTTTAAATGGGGTGGTTTAATCAAAATATGAATATTCAAGAGCAATTACAGGGATGAGTAAATGATGTTACTGCAAAACTTTCTTAGAAGATGAGGGCATTTATGGCACAAAATTACTTTACTGCTCATTAGGGTTGCTACCACAAAAAATGCAAACTGCACAAAGGGTGGAAAATAAACTATTAGGGTAGCAAATACAATGCCCACAAAGTCTGTAAATATCCTATTATGGTTTTTATGTCTAACTCCCACTTATTTAACCACATCACCTACCCTCATGACCCAAGGAGAGTCTACAGGTATAAGGCTGTAGATCAATGGACACCTTATCCAAGTTCCACATGCTAAAACTGGTTTATAGCAACCCTAACCCCCACTTGTCCCCTACCCTTGTGGCCAGGTTGAGACCAATCACTTAGTCATATGTCCCAACTGAATACCTGCCCATGAAGTAATTTTGAGCCCTATAAAATGATGGCCACTAAAAAGACTGAGTTGGCTAACACATTTTGCAACCAACTAGCCAAAATGACCCCCAAGTTGCAGACTGGTTTCTTTCACCATGGTGGTGACACAAGGCCAAGCTACAGGTCTACCACTGTCCCACAAGGCTTTCAGGGGAGTTTGTTTATTCCGCTACAGTAAGGTCATGCATGAAATAGTGTATAAGCCCCAAACATATAACTTACTTTGAGTATTTCTAAGTTTAGTATGTGTCTTAAAGAGAGCAGCTAACAACTATGCAATGTATATAGTCCTTTCAAATTTGTAACAAATCTGCTGCTTTGTAGAGGGACTGCCTTATTGTGTGCCAAGTAAGGCACACGTTATAGTAGCTGTAAATCTTCACAGGTATGCACCCAAAAAGTGTTCTATTTACAGATCTACAATGTGTATAAAATTCTTGACCTGTGTGAAATGCCTTACTACATCTACTTTGCCCATCAGTTATGAGGGTAGGGGGCATGGGGGATTGAGGTTTCTATAAACCAGTTTTAATATGCATCCATTGATCTGCACATGTATGTTGTTACTGAAGTGCATGGCACCTCATCCCTCCATTGATGTGTACTTGTATGTCATTATGATAGTGCAAGGCCTTCCATTTGTAGCAAAACAGCCACAAAATTGTCAGCATACCATTCTTAGTACCCCACCTCATGAACCCAGTATAAGTAGGTGGAACACTACACCTAAAGCCACAGTACAATGAAGCACATGTATCCAAAACTGCATACTGAGCATGCTCAGAACCCTAATTTTCAAAACCTTATGACTCCATACCACATTAATATTTTTCCAGTAAACTAGAAAAAGGCACATCTGTTAGGCGAGCCCTTTGTACCCTGGAAACTTCAGAGCAAAATTGTAAAGTTTTTCTGTGGTGCACAGTGCCAAAGAAACACCTCACATTACAATGTCATCCTATGGGAAATGAAGCAAAATTTAAAACCTGTGTAACTCCAGACCAAATTAACATATTTTCACCAAACCAGTAAAAGACACATCTGTGGGGTGAGCCCCTTTTACCCTGAAAATTTCAGACAAAAATTCCAAACCATTTCTTCACTATGACGTGACAAAAAACAGCTGTGTTATAATCCTTTTGCAAGTTCTATTTTTGCAAATTTGCAAAAAAAAAGAATCCTTTTTCACAAATTTACAAAACAGGATCCTTTTTCATGTTGTTTTTCACAATTAGTAAAAGGATTCCCAAGCACAAAAAAAAGACATGGAATAGGATTTTGGAATGTTGAAAAAATGCATTTCCAACTCAGTTTTCCAAAAACTAATGCCAGAATCTGGCGAAACAGGCCCCAATTAGCAGAACACATGTGTTGGTTTCTACTAAACACATCATTTTTTTTGGAGTTATCTAATTTTGTGTCCCTTGCTAACTAAAAAAAATGGTGGTGGCATGAAAAAAGATTTCTCATTTGCCACATATGATGGCCAGTTTGCGAAAAAGGATTACCCATTTGTGAAAAAGGATCCTTTTTCGAGCGGCACAGCTAAGAGTGCTACTGAGTCTGCTCAGTACCCAAATGTTCAAATGCTTATAACTCTTGACCAGATTAATATTTTTTTTTCACGAAACCAGAAAAAGGCACATCTGCATGGCAAGCCCTTTCTACACTGAAAATTTCAGACCAAAATTCCAAACCATTTCTGCACAGTCTAGTGACAAAGAAACTGCCCAAAACACGGTAAATTACACATGTTTTTACACTCCTTATCTCCACACTCACAAATCTGATCACAACGAAACTTGCCACATCAAGAGACCTCGGATCTCTGATGGAGCATGTTCAATTTCATGTAAATCAGTTGAATGGTTGTGAAGTTATTAAAGTGCAACATTTTGAGTTTAACAGAGATGTGCCCTTGCAACCCTAACTGTAGGGCTGTGACCGCTGCCCTATAAGATACATATAGTGATATAGATATGTCGATATATATTATATATTCTTTGCAAAAAAATCTGCTTTAATGCGCCAGTTAAGGTTCAACTTAATGCAACAAAAGTAGGGAAATTTGGCTTTAGGGTGTTCTATGCTAACAACCCTTCCAAAGCGGGAAAAGGACAACACCACACAAGCAACCACAGGCAGCCATCTTCAGGCAAGACAAATAACATACAACTGTTTCCAGATGACACAAATGCATCAGCACTGATGTGCTACTTTGGATTTGTATCTGTGGCATGCACACCACAAGACACACACACACACGTGTCACTGCAGATACAAATCCACAATACTCAAATCACAATACTGTTTCTGTAAACAGAAGCACATGCCCCTGCTGCAAAAGATACAAATCAATGATACCAAAATGACTAGAGTTCTTTTGACTGCAGAAGTGCACACCCCTATGGGGGCAGTGTTTCTGTAGCCTTCAGCACCTTTACACACTGTAAGACATATACACACTTGATGGGCCTGCACTTCTGCAGCCACAGGCATAAGACATGCCCAGCAACTTCTGGCTGCAGATGCACAGGAACCACTGAATCCTTGATACCAACATTGTAACACTACTTGTGTCTGAAGAAGCACAGGTCCCTCTTCAGCTAGAGGTGTAAGACATACACACCGACTTCTGGCTTCAGAAAGACAGGCCCCTATGGGGCCAGCAGTGATGTAGATGGAAGTACTGTTGCAATGTGGGTATAAATGGTTTCAGCAGAAATTGTTCAAGGGGTAGCAAGTTTTTCAGTTATGCAGATGTACATAGAAAAGCATTCACTACTGGATCATGCTGTCTAGTGAGGTACCTCGTACAGCGTGTATAAGTACAGTGGAGCTGGCCATGATGCATCATAATAAGTTGCAGCAAATGACATGTCACAAAATACTGAAGTAAAAAATGGCTTAATTATCACTGAATTACAGTGTTCCCTGCAGCATCTGTAGCATTTTTGTAATATACTGCAGCCTTACTGCACTGCCTTCTGGCTGGCACTGCTGTACCTCTGGCTGCAGAGGCGTAGGCATCATGAGGCCTTCTGTCTACAGAAGGGGAGGCCCTAGTGTTGGAATCACAGGGGGCTTGCTGGGGCATGGCCCCCCTAGCTCTGAAGAGAACCCTGGTAGTTCATGAATCACTGTCATTGACTTATAATGGGAAAGGGAGCTCAATTTAAAGATATGACCCTTATGGGACCCCTAGCTCCCAAAGCTCATAGAGTTTAATTTCAACACTGGCAGGCCTCTATGGGGCCTGAACTTCTACAGCCACACATACTCATGCACACAGTACAACATACACACACAGGTGTGGCTGCATGAGCAGAGGCCCCTATTCAGCCTGTGCTTATGCAGCTGTAGATACAAATCCACGAAAATAGCACATCGGTGCTACTGCATTTGTATCATCTGGAAACAGCAGTCTTACCTGATGATGGATGTCTGTGGTTGCTTGTGTGGTATTGTCCTTTTGTTGCTCCATCTTCATGCTTGAGAAGATCTGGTGACAGGGTCTTTGGAGTGGCTGCCACACTCCTTTGGAATTTCCTCCCTCCCCACATTAAGGCAGCCAGCTTGGTGGAGGTTTGCAAATCCTCTCTTAAAACTTATGTGTTTAAGAAGGTTTTTGATCTAATCTGATTTTATGCCGAGTTTGTTTTAGTTATTTATAGTCTTTTACTTTATTGTTTTATGTAAAGCACGCAGAGCCTTTGGATAGGGTGCTATATAAAATAAAGTTGCCTTGCCTCGTCTTGCTGCTTTTGGGGGGGTAGAGAATTAAGATTAGAAACCCTAATGCCTCATTTCCCTACTTTGCTGCATTAAATTGAAGCTTAACTGGTGCATTAATGCAGTTTTTTGCAAAGAATTTCCTTTCTTTTTGAGATAGTGGAATCGTACCCTCATTCATGCCAGTCCCAAAGGGACCTGCATGAACAGATGCAGACATGTAGGGCCTTCTGGGCCTTACACCAAGGAAAGACTCCATCCACCTTTGGAAATGCAGGTTCTGCTGAGCCTGCAGTTATGTGCAGATCAAATGTCAAGAATTATGGGGTTGTCTGGTGAGCTATAAAAGCACAGGGCCCTCTGGGCCCTGTACTTCCATGTGGCTGTAAATACAGACACACAGGGCAAACAGTCCTTCCCTCTCTCAGCCAATGCACAGGGCCTTGTGCCACCCATACTGTAGATGCAGAGGTGCAGGGCTCTATGCCAAGAGAAGAGTTGTCTTCACTATATGAGGGCAACCCTGTACCTTTTTGTGTGTGTGTGTGTGTGTCTGTGCGTGCATGTGTGTTGCACAACAGTGCCATCCCACCACCCTGACCCCACCCAGCTGTCTCACTGAGCTCACCCCTGAAATCAGCTCACTTAAACAGGATCACAAAGCTCTACCCGCTGGGGTAAGGTCTGGCACGACACACAACATGTCTTAATAATTTTTTTTTATTTTGTTCCCAAACTTTCAAGATAGTCATTTTTTGACTGCCTTTATAAACATGACATGAGGTATGTATAGTGTATAGGTCAAAATATCGATTTGCACTATAAGTGCAGAAACACATCTCATCCAGTATTTGAAAAAAACACCTGTCAGGTTTATGACGTGATGTGAAAAAATGGCTATGTTGAAAGGTTGGAAACAAGCACTTGAAGTGCACCTGAAGAAAGGTAGTGCCACACTATTTGGAACAATCACTTGCGATAGTTGAGTAGCCAGCACCTGCACACTGTTCTAACATCACTTCAAAGTACACACCACTTGTAACTGCAAAAGGGAAAAATGAACATACCTTGTTTCTTAAACCAAAAAGTGCTTCCACTTTATTGATATCATGCTGCAAATAGTGTTTCTTGCACAAATGAACCAGACAGCACTACATTCAAAGAACTTGTGTTTCCTCCTGTTCCCCCTTCTTTCACAATAGGCCACCATGTCACCTGACTCATTTCTTGCTGATGCACTTTGTTGAAAGGTCATAGTAAAATTATTGCAAACTAGTGAAGCTATGAGTGAACATTGAAATATTTCAACATTTACTCATTACTTGGTCATTTTACCATATTTGCATACCATATTTTTAACATAGCCTTCTTATGACCCCACCTCATGAACCTGGTAGGTGAACATTTTCAAATCTGTACCAAAACATAATTTTCTGCCACAGGTGTGAAAACACATTTTGGCAAGGAAAATGACGCTGTCAGGTTCATGAGGAGATGTGAAAAAATGGCTTTGTTGAAAATGTGGGGTCAAAATATTGCAAACTACCAAACTTATGAGAGAATGTACAATAGTTTCAACATGAGCTCATAACTTTGTTGTTTTTTAATATTTTGACCCCAACTTTTCAGCTTACACCTTCTTTTGATCCCACTTTATGAACCTGGTAGGTGAAAATGTTCAAATTCTGACCAAAATGTAATTTTGTGCTACAAGTGTGAAAATATGTTTTGGCCAGGATTTGAAAAATGATAGCTTTCATGTTCATGAGGTGCTGTGAAAAAAATGTCTATGATGAAAATCAGGGGTCAAAATATTGAAAATTACCACAGTTATGAGCGAGCGGATGAACTTTTTAACATATGCTCATAACATTGCTGTTTTCTAATATTGTTACCCCAAATTTTCAACATAGCCTTCTTATGATGCCACCTCATGAACAAAGGCAGTGAAAATTTTCAAGTACCACTAGAAGAGTGATTCTATGCAGCAACCTCAAATTCACATTTTGGGCTGGATTTTAAAAATATCACTGTCCTTGTCCATGAGCTGGGGTCCCAAAAAGGCCATGTTGAAAATTTGGTGTAAAAACATAACAAAAATGACAAAGCTATGAATAAAACTTTAAACCCCACTGAAATACATTAAACTGGGCTTACCTTATTTTCTCATATCACACTTGGCAGTTCCAGCAGCAAGACATGTCTTCAACTGGACAGTGGCTCTACATCCTGGGACATGTTCAGAGGAATGATGGTGTGTAGGGGGTGGGGGGTGCTGAAAGGTGGGTCGGGTGGTGTGGGTGGGGGTCGGGGGCTAAGATCACTGATGGACCACTTTTTTTTTTCAGTTTAAACTTTAAAAACTAAAGATCAACGAGGGATGGTTTTCTTATTTAGCAGTAGGACGTTACTGACACTGGGCATATGGCATCCCAGTGTCAGGATACTGTTCAGGGGCACCAGGGGTGGGCACCTTGGTGCCATCACCTATATTTGGGGGTGACTCAGTGGAGGGGGTTAGTACAAAGTGATACAGTGGGTGGGCACCCTGTCCACTTTATATAATATTATAATATATAGAATATTAAAAACTTTGATAAGGGGGCAGGTGATGTGGAAAGGAGGGGTGACAAGTAGTCCACTTTTTATTGCACTAAACTCAAGGATTGGGGAAGAACGAGGGAGGGCTGGGAGGGCTGGCTGAGTTGGGAGGTGGTGGGAATAAAAATTATAATTAAAAACAAGAAAGACAGAAAATAGATAAATAGACAGATAGATAGATAGATAGATAGATAGATAGATAGATAGATAGATAGACAGACAGACAGACAGACAGATATCAGGGGATCACCAGCATACTGCTTCAATTGAAGCTGGGAGCATAACTCAAACTATGACTTCACAATTCAGGAAAGTCCCACTGCCACCTAGACCATGCATGCAATATTTCATGCAGTTCTGTTAAACGGGGGCAAAGCTATTAAGGAGCAGAGTGAAGGGTTTAACATTAAATAGCCTACTCAACCCTCACCCCTATGATATATGTATATATGTATGTGTATGTATATAATAGTGGCACAATCGCGCCACTGTAGTTAGGGTTCAGCGGTCACTTACATACTAAAGTCAAAAGTTTGCACGTTAATAACTTTGGACCCGTTCAATGGATTTGCCTGAAATTTGGAATTCAGGGTGGGGCATGGTAGATCTCTTGACATGCCAAATTTCGTTTTGGTCAGACTTATGGTCTTTGTGTACGAAAACGCTGAAAATGCGAAATTATCCATTTTTGGAGGAAGCTTTTGGGATTTTGGATGTGGCCCTGCACGACCATCGTGTGGTATGCTGCTCTGTGAGATGGCTTGTTTGAAAGAGCTTTGGTGGCTGAACATGCAGCTTTTCATTTGGTGAAAAAATATGAAGACATTCAAAAGTTATTCCACTTTTAAGTTCCCATTATAAGTCAAAGGAAATATTTATATGTATGTTTTGCGAACAAAGAATGGGGTTCTGGCCATCTCGTCTGACCTGACGATCAAAGAATTTTCAGAATTGCAGTTCAAGAATATTGTCCCCTAGAATTATCAAAATTCTTTGATCGTGAGGTCCGCCATCTTGTTTTTTAATTTCTGATCAGAAAAACACAAATATCTCGGCTTGGGGTCACTTCTGAAGTAATACTTGGATAGGTTTTACTCAGGGGGCTCCGATCTATCGAGCCATGGCTTTGGTTTCATCCAAATCGGTCAAAAAATAGAGTTATAAGCTTATAAAATCTTAATTCATGGCTCGCTAATGATCTTTGATCGCGAGCCTGCAAAGTCTTTGATCGTGAGATTCTTTGATCGCGATCTTGCATCATGACCTAAAACACTAATATCTCAGCTCAGGGGTGGGCTAGGGACACAAATCAGGGTGGGTTTTGCTCAGGAGGGTCCGTTCTATGTTCTATTGAGGTATGCCGTTGGTTTGGTTTAAATCGGTGAAGCATTCGCGTTTCACCATTTTTTATTCTTTGATTGAGCCTGCAAATTCTTTGATTGTGAGATTATTTGATCATGATCATGCATCATGAGCGAGGGACGAGATGGCCGGATTAAAAAATCAATTTTCTCAGCCCAGGGGTGCCCTAGGAAGTCAAATGAGGGTGGGTTTTACTCAGGGGGGCTTCGGTCTGTCGAACCATGGTGGTGGTTTACTGCAATTCCTTCAATTTTTTGATTTATGACATTTTTAATTCTTTGTTCGTGAGCCTGCAAATTCTTTGATTGTGAGCCTGCAAATTCTTTGATCGTGAGATTCTTTGATCGCCATCTTTGATCGCGATGGGGGACAAGATGGCCAGATTTTTTAATAATGGAATAGATAAGGAAATTTTACCAATCTTTAACACTGAATATCTCGGAAACAGTTTGGTCTTTTTACTTGAAATTTGAAGGGTGTTACAGTATGTCCTGTAGATGTAAAATATGGTGTTTACATGTCGGAGAAAATTTATTTTGTGGAGATATGGTGTGGCCCAGTTTACATTCTGCAGACAGCGTCTTGTTTGTGGTGGTGGCTTGCAATTGATAGGATACCTAGCCTTAGTGTCATGGATGTAGTTTTCAGTCATTGTGTGTGTTAAATGTCAACAGGTGCTGAACTGTGCCACTCTGATGAATGAAAATTTCAAATTTTGACATGTCATATCTTGGGCACAGTTTTGTATTTTTGCTTGAAATTTGGAGGGTGTTGAGGGCATTTACTGTAGATGTTAATAGAGGTGTTTATGTGTCAGACAATATATTTTTTGCAAAGATATTGTGAGGCACATTTTACATTTTGTGGACAGCGTTTTCTATTGTTCTACTAGATTAACATTTCTTTGGTGACTGGCCTTGCTGTTGTGAATGTACTTTTTAGTCATTGGGTGTGTAATGTGGCCTAACACTTACAAGTTTGGTGGGAGCACGGGGCCATTTGGGCCCCGTGCTCCCACCAACTTGTGCAACTTTCTACATTTCTATTCTTTCTTAAAAAGTAAGGAAATTCTATGTAAAAAACTTTGTTAATGCATCAGTTAGGGTTCTTCTACAGTGAAAAAGTGAGGAAATTCGATTTTAGGGTTCCCACCCTTGCACCCACCCCCACCCTGCCCCCACCAACTGGGTGTGTTTTGGGGTCATTGGTCCTAACTCTCACCCCATTCCTTCACACTGCACCACCTCAGCTTGTTTACACATGGGATGGGGTGAGAGTTAGGCTGATGACCCCAACACACACCCGATGCCTGTTGGTAGGGGTGGGTGGGGTGATAAGGGTGGGAACCCTAAAATCAAATTTTCTCACTTTTTTCACTGTAGAAGAACCCTAACTGATGGATTAATGAAGTTTTTTGCATATAATTTCCTTATTTTTTAAGAAAGAATAGAAAAGTAGAATGTTGCGCACGTTGGAGGGAGCACGGGGCCCTTTGGGCCCCATGCTCCCACCAACTTGTGTCAGGCCACATTACACACCCAATGACTAAAAAGTACATTAACAACAGCAAGGCCACCCACCAAACAAATGTTAATCTAGTAGAGCAATAGAAAACACTGTCCACAAAACATAAAGTGCACCACACAATATTTCCACAAAAAATATATTGTCCAACACATAAACACTGCTGTTGACATCTACAGGACATGCCATCAACACCCTCCAAATTTCAAGTAAAAAGACCAAGCCGTGTCTGAGATATAACATGTCAAAATTTGAAATTTTCATTCGTCAGAGTGGCACAGTTCCACACCTGTTGACATTTAGCACACACAACAACTGAAAATTACATCCATGACACTAAGGCTAGGCACCCTATCAATTTCAAACCACCAGCAGAATCCAAAACACTGTCCGCAACATGGAAAGTGCATCACGCAATATCTCCACAAAAAAAACTTCTCTGACATATATACACCATAATTCACATCTACAAGACATGCCATAAACACCCTCTGAATTTCAAATAAAAAGACCAAACCGTTTCCGAGATATTCAATCTTAAAGATTGGTAAAATTTCCCTATCTATTGCATTATAAAAAATCTGGCCATCTTGTTCCTATCTCGCGATCAAAGATGGCGATCAAAGAATCTCATGATCAAAGAATTTGCAGGCTCACGATCAAAGAATTTGCAGGGTCACAACCAAAGAATAAAAACTGCTAAAGTTTAAAAAATTAAAAGAATTGTAGTAAATCACCACCATGGTTCATCAGAACGAAGCCCCCTGAGTAAAACCCACCCTCATTTGTCTTCCTAGCACATCCCTAGACTGAGAAAATTGATTTTTTAATCTGGCCATCTCATCCCTCACTCACGATGCACGATTGCGATCAAACAATCACATGATCAAATAATTTCAGAGCGCCTCTTTGAATTAGCGCTCGTAATACACACAGTCAGCGGCTGGCCGTGGAGGTGAGAGGTGGGCTGTGCTAGTTGCCGGCTGTGGAAGGGTTGGGGTGCTGGGTGGGCTGGCATGGCTGGGGGTGGGGGCCACTAGACCACCAGAAATGGTAAATGCTTATCTATTTCATTATGATGGGGGGGCGCTAGACTACCAGGGATATGAATAATAATAATAATTAAATACAGACCGGTGGGGGCCACTAGACTACCAGGGATATAAACAAGAAATATAAATAAATACACATGGGTAGGACCACTAGACTACCAGGGATAAAAAAAAGAGATATTAATAAAATACACATGGGGGGGGGCCACTAGACTACCAGGGATACAGAGATCATTACCTATATTATCATGATCAGGGGAGAGGGGGCCGCTAGACTACCAGGGATATTGAAAACTTATGTTTTTTTATTCTGATTGGGTAGAACAAAGCCCCCTGAGCAAAACCCACCCTCATATAACTTTCTAGGTCACCCCTGGGCTACAAAAATCTATTTTAAAATCTGGCCATCTTGTCCCTCGCTCACGATGCACAATCGCGATCAAAGAATCTCGCAATCAAAGATTTTGCAGGCTCATGATCAAAGATCATTAGCGAGCCGTAAATAAAGATTTTTAAAGCTCAGAACTCTATTTTTTGTCTGATTTGGATAAAACCAAAGGCATGGCTCGATAGATCGAGGTCCCCTGAGTAAACCCATCCAAGTTTTACTTCAGAAGTGACGCCTGAGCTGAGATATTTGTGTTTTTCCAATCAGAAAATTGAAAACAAGATGGCAGACCTCATGATCAAAGAATTTTAAAAATCCTCGGGGACAAAGATTCTTGAACCGCAAGGCTGAAAATTCTTTGATCGCCAGGTGGGACCAGATGGCCAGAACCCCATTCTTTGTTCGCAAAACATACATATAAATTTTCCCATTGACTAATAATGGGAACTTAAAAGTCGCATAACTTTTGAATGCCTTAATATTTTTGTTCACCAAATGAAAAGCGGCATGTTCAGCCACCAAAGCTCTTTCAAATGAGCCGTCTCACAGAGAGGTATGCCATACAATGGCCATGCAGGGCCATGTCCAAAATCCCAAAGGCTGCCTCCAAAAATGGATAATTGTGCATTTTTCAGCGTTTTCGTATGCAAAGACTGTAAGTCCAACCAAAACGCAATTTGGGAAATCAAGAGATCTACCATGCCCCACCGCATATTCCAAATTTCAGGCAAATCCGCTGAACGGGTCCCAAGTTATTAATGCCCAAACCTTTGACTTTAGTATGTAAGTGACCGCTGAACCCTAACTATAGCGGCGCGATCACGCCACTATAATATATATATATGTATATCTATATACAAATCTATATATATATATATATATATATATATATATATATATATATATGGGATACATGATGGGCAGGAGTGTGATATGGCAAAATATATCACTCCTGCAGAGTAACTCTGGATACTCACGAGTGCAAGGCACGAGTAAGTGTATCCAGAGCCCACGATGCAGGAGTGAAGAAATTTGCCATATCACACTCCTGCCCATCATGTGTTCAATTTATTCATTAGGGCAGGAGTGTGCATTTTTCGGATATTTGTGTTTTCATATATGTTATTGCTTCTTTATGTGCTGGTGTTATTTTATTTTGTGGTGTTGATGCGCCATAAGTTTCTGATGTTTTAATGCTGATTGGTTTGTTGATGAATGTTTCGTAAGTTGTAGAATTTCATTGGTTGTTGTTTTTTGTAGTTTTGTGTCCATAGGTTGAGGTTTGTGGTTTGTTGCTTTATGCATTGTGCATGTTTCGTAGTGTGTGTTCAAATAGGGTGTTTGGATTTTGTTGGTGTGGTTTCGTGCGGAAGTTCGATGGCATTTCGGAATGGATGTTCGTGATTATGCATCAGTTTTTTGGGTGAGAGAAATAATGTTTTATTTTGTCATTGTGTTTATGTGTTTTATTTATTTTTATTTTGTGCATTTTTTACTATTATCCGGTTATTTTCACCGGAGGAGTATGTGTACTTTCAGGTCTATTATCTTCACCGGAACCTGTTCATTTTATGTGATTTATTGTGTTTACTAGTGATTTGTTTGGGTGTTTGTACGTTTATTTATTTTAGTTCATTTATTGTTGGTAATTCCGTTCTGAGTTATGGGGTGTGAGTTGTATTATTATTTATTTTTCAGCCGGTGTCACTGTCACTGTCAGAGGTTAGTGGTCGAGTTCTCTTTCGTTTGGGAGAGTTGTATTTTCCACCTGTTGGAAGAGAAAAAGTGGTTAGTAGTGATGCAAAGTTGTTTTTGAAGTACATTTAATATATTATGTTTGTAATGTGTACCTTGGATAATGTTGAACGTTATGTTCTTGGCTGTTATTGTTGGGTTACTGAAACAAATAGACATTGAGTCTTGCCATTTAACTGTAGTCGGTTCTTCTGGTGCATGTTTATATGCATTTTTTGAGGTTGATGGTGCAGACATGTATATATGAACTGAAGTTGAAGGTGCAGGTTGCTTCATAGTTGTAGAAGTTGTAGGTGTAGTATTGTCTGTGTCAGAAGAAGTTGATGGTTGAGGTTCCGTGTTGCTGCTCAGGATGTTTGAAGTATTTTTCTGCTTTTGTTCGTTGATTCTGGCATAGTCATTTAGGGACTGTAGTTTTTTGTGTCCTGAGATTTGGATAACTTCTGTGGGGGGTATGTAACTGTCCACGAGCTTCTGTACCAGGTGTCTTCGTACAGAGTGATTTGTGAGTTTTTTATTCTTTTCTATTCCAGCAGCAGTGATCATGTTTTTTACTATTTTACCTATACTGTTTATTCCCATTGCTTGGTTTTTGTACCAGGTGATTGGGTAGCAAGCTTTAGGATTGTAATGTATTGATAGGAAAAATGGAGCATTGTCTGTATTACATTTTTGTGATCTTTCTTTTCTATATAGTAGGTATTTAGCTACGGGGCATCTTTTTTTGTCAGGTATTTCATAGGCTGTTGGTTTTAGTATACGGATGTCTTTAGGATTTGCTCCTGTTCTTGTTTTTGTTTGACATTCGTTTTTGTATTCAATGTATTGTATCCCTGTATCATCAGTTCCAAGTTTGACATCTCCCCATAGTAGGTTTTTAGCTTCTGTGGAGCCTTGAATTCCAAAGTATAGTGTAACGTTTACCCACATGGTATTTAATAATGATAATGGGTTGTCTGGTCCCAGTATGTCTTTCTCATATAGTTTGTTTATCAATGAGTCAGTTAAATCGTCTGCTTCATAGGGCTTGTTTCCCTTTCCTTTTTCCTTAAGTATTTTCTGTTTTGATTGTACCACCTGTCATGTTTTGAGGAATTTTGTTGATAGAGAAATTGATTCAGGGTATCCTTGTTGTTTTAAGTATCACTCAAAACTTTGTAGTTTAGCTGTGAGGCTGAGTGGTTCGTATTGCGAACCGTCTTTGCGGTGGCAAGTGATGAAGTATTGGCATAGTATTTGGTCCAGTTGCTGTGGAGGTATTTCATGTATTTGCTTTTGTATTTACAATTGTTCATTTATGTATTGGTGTAGGTTAGCCACATCTGTATTTGTTTTCCTTTTTGTGTTGGCATTTTTCGTGGAGTTTATGAAGTCGTCTATGTCATCAGGGTTCATTTGTAGGCTTTTGCCAGTTGTAAGTGGTATTTTCTTTGGGTTGGTGTTAGTAGTCTTTGTTTGGTTGTTCTCCAGGTCTAATAGTGGTTCCTGATCTGTTTCGAATTGAGAACAGCTTAGATAAACTTCTTCATTTATGTTTATTGATGCTTTTGGTTTATTTATATTAAAGCTTCTTGGTGCTGTGGATTGTTTCATTGCCATTTTTGTTAGTATATTCATGGCTTTCTTCTTAATTTTGCTTTTTCTTTTTTAGGTCGCTATTTTAGATGTTGCTGGTCTTTCTGTTTTAGAACTTCTATTTCACCATGGGAGAACGTGATTTAGTTTGATGCAGGTGTTGCGTTATTCAAGTGAGTGCAAATATGTGGGGGGGGGGGTTCGAAGTTAGTACCGGCTGAGTTTCAAGATTTGAGAGTCAGAGACATATCATGACGTATCAGCTGGTGATAAATTAAGCTGTTACGTATCCACAGTATAGATAAATGTACGAGGAAGTGTTTGTGCATACGTCAGTGTTGCTTTATTCAACGGTGGTGCAGATATGTGTTTTTTATGTGGTGCCTTTATCTTTAACCCCTATTGTATAAATATATATATAATCTATATATATACATAGATATATATATTATGGTAGAGTACCCCATTTAATGTTAAATGGTGAAACTTTGCACCTTAATAACTTTGCCACCATTCAACAGATCTGCCTGAGATTTGGCAGACACAGGGCATAACCATAGATCTTGGGATCTGCCAACTTTCGTTCCGGTGAGGTATACGGCTGCAGAGTTATTAAGTGACATTCTGGGGTGCATTTACGTTTTTTTGCACATTCTTTGCTCATGCCTACAGGTTGCATGGTTTGCACGACCGGTCCGAAAACTTCCGGGAATGTGCGCCCGGGGTCCCCAATGTGCCTTTTGAAGATTTCGTGGCAAAAATATTGAATGGTTCAAAATTTATTCAAAAAACAAGTTTCCCATTATAGTCAATGGGAAAAGTTAACAAAAAGTTTGACAGTGTCGCAAATGCACTTTTTAGTGTCGCAAATGACCCTAGTAGTGTCGCAAATCTGCCATTTTATTTTCAGTTACTGATCACAGAAATGCTTGATATTTAAAATTGGGAACATCTAGGGACATAATTCTTTTTTTGTTTACCTAGTCGAGCCCTGAGGATACTAGCCATGTCTTTATTTTGGGGTTAAACACCCCAGAAATATATTTTTCAAAGTTTTGGGAAAAGTAGTGTTGCAAAGTAGTGTCGCACTTGTGACACTGTCGCACGTTTTTGCGAAAAGTGTCGCAAATTACGACACTACTTTTCAACACTATGGCTAAAGTGACAGGAACTGTTTGCCACCCTGCTGCAAAAGAATGGTTTGGTCTTTTGGGCTGAAATTTGGAGGGAAGACAGCCAGCATCTCACAGTTGTGCCTTTTGGTGGTTTGGTGACAAAATGTTGAAGGGATGCAAAGTTATGGTACTCCAAAGTTGACATTTTTTCCCATAGGCTAACATTGCGGCGTCTGCTGCGCCTTTCGGAGCCCATATCTCAGAAACAGTGTGAAATATGCATTTTTCATCCACAAATAAAAACCTAGCCAGGAAAGTCATGAGTCATATGAAATTTTAATTTTTTCTCTACGTCGTACGGTTCCTGAGATATAACCAATTTAATATTGCAACACCTCATTTTCTGCTCCAAGGCCTATTATTATGCATACATTCTTTGTGGTCAGTGTGTTTCTCTATGCAGCTGTAGGGGAAAACCAGGGTGTGCACTCCAGTTACTGTTACACTTAGCGTTTCCACTTGCATTTCCATACTCATTTGCACTAGCGTTCCCGTGTACACCACCGTGTGCATTACCCTTTCCATTTTCTTTTACACTTGCATTTGCGTTACTGTTAGCATTTGCATCTCAACTAGTGTTTCTGTTTGCATTTTTGTTTGCGTTACCATTCGCATTACCACTTGCGGCCACCCTTCCATTTGCATTGCGTTTCTCTTTCTTTTTGCATCATTGTTGCTTTTACCATTACCATTTGCATTTCCAATTGCGTTACCGTGCCCGTGCGTGTTATGGTGTGCATTTCTGTATGTGCTTGGGTTTGCGTTTCTGTTTCCTTTGGCATTATTGTTGCTTTTTACCATTACCAGTTGTGTTTATAATTGTGGTACCGTGACTGTGCATGTTACAGTTTGCGTTTCTATGCAGCTTTAACGTTCCATTCTGTTTCTTTGCGTTATTCTTTACTGTTACCATTTGCATTTACAATTGTGGTACCGTCACCGTGCGTGTTACAGTTTGTATTTCCGTGACGCGGCATAGCTTTCCATTTCTGTTTCCTTTGGCGTTATTGTTACTGTTACCATTACCATTTGCGTCTACAATTGCAGTACCGTGACCATGCACATAACTGTTTGCACTTCTGTATGCCCTTGCATTTACATTTCCATTTCTGTTTCCTTTGGCATTATCTTACCTGTTACCGTTACCATTTGCGTTTCCAATTGCGGTACTGTCACCATGCTCGTTACGGTTTGCATTTCCATACGTGCTTGCATTTGCCTTTCAATTTCTGTTTCCTTTGGCATTATTTTTGCTGTTACCATTACCATTTGCATTTGCAATTGTGGTACCGTGACCATGTGTGTTACGTTTTGCATTTCCATACGCGCTTGCATTTGCCTTTCTGTTTCTGTTCCCTTTGGCATTATTGTTGCTGTAACAGTTAACATTTGCATTTACAATAGCAGTACCATGACCGTGCGTGTTACCAGTTGAGTTTCCATATGCGCTTGCATCTCCTTTTGTGTCACTGTTCGCTTTGGCATCATTTTGCGCTTGTGTTTCTATTAAACTTTGTGTTACCATTTACGTTTGCGTCACCATGTGCGTAACCATTAGCGCTTGTGTTTGGATTGCAGTTACTGTTACTATGTCACAAGACATCATGTGGTGGGAGTGTGGGGACCGAAGGGCCTGCGCTGCCACCACCGCACTCTATTCACTACTTATAGTCCTCATTCTCAAAAAGAGAGGAAATTATGGCAAAAACTCCGTTTAATGCATCAGTTAGGTTGTTCCACAGTGACAAAAGTGAGGAATTCGGTGTTGGGGTTAATGCCCCCTCTAGCCTGCCCCAACTGGCATTGGGGTGTGCATTGGGGTCATCGGTCCTAACTCTCACCCCATTCTCCATACCTCAGCTTATTTACACATGTGATGGGGTGAGAGTTAGGGCCGATGACCCCAGCGCACACCCCAGTGCCGGTTGGGGGCAGGCTGGGGTGCAAGGGGGCTTTCAACCTTAACACCGATTTCCTAACTTTTATCGCTGTAGTACAACCCTAACTGATGCATTAAACTGAGTTTTGCCATGAATATATATATATATATATATATATATATATATATATATATATATATATATATATATATATATATATACACTGTAGCACTACTGTGTTGCATCTTGGCTGGTGCCACGATATGGATATAGATATAGATATAGATATAGATATAGATATTTATGTAAATGTGTGCACACATACACACACACACACATACAGTTTGCATAAAAACAGCATTAATGCACCAGTAAGGGTTCAATTTAATGCAATAAAAGTAGAGAAATGTTTCATTAGGGTTTCCAACCTAACTTCTTAACCCCCAAAAGTAGTAAATGGACAACATCACACAAGTAACCACAGATAGCAATCATCAGGTGAGAGAATCAACATGCAACTGCTTCCAGGTGACACAAATGCAGTAGCACTGATGTGCTACTTTCATGGGTTTGTATCTGCAGCATGCACATTGCAAGACATACACACACTCTCTTGTCACTGCAGATACAAATCCACTGTACTCAAATCACAACACTGCTTCTGCATGCAGAAGCACATGCCCCTGCAACAACAGATACAAATCCATGCTACCCAATTTTCAAGAGTTCTTTTGTCTGTTGAAGTGCACACTCCAATGGGGGAAGTGCTTTTGTAGCCTGAGGTACTCATGCACACTGTAAGATATACACACCCTTGATGTGCTTCTTCAGCTACAGGTGTAAGACACACTATACACAGAAACCTCTGGCTGCAGAGGCACAGGCACAGGCACCACTAAATCCATGATACCAAAATTGCAACACTACTTCTGGCTACAGAAGCGCAGGCTGCTGAGGGGCCTTTACCTCTTCAGCCACAAGTGTAAGACATACACACTGACATCTGGCTTCACAATGTGGATATAATGGTTTCAGAAGTGGATTTAGAAATTGTTCAAGGAGGTAGCAGTTTTTCAATTACAAAGATGCATACAGAAAAGCACGCAGTAGTGAATCATGCTATCTAGCGAGGTACTTCATACAGTGTGCATGAGTACAGTGGAGCCAGCCATGATGCAATGCAGTAACTTGCAATGAATGACATGTCACAAATACTACAGTAGAAAGAGGCTTAATTGCTATTGAATTACAGTGTCCTCTGCAGCATACTGTTGGAATTTTGTGATATACTGCAGCATTACTGCATTGCATCTTGATTGGTGCCACTGTATCTCTGGCTGCAGAGGTGCAGGCCCCATGGGACCTTCTGTCTACAGAAGGGCTGGCCCCCATGGGGCCTGCACTTCTGCAGCCACACATACTCATGCACGCAGTACAACATACACACACAGGTATGACTGCAGAGCCTGTGCTTATGCAGTTGCAGATACAAATCCACAAATGTGGCATATCAGTGCTACTGCAGTTGTGTCAGCTGGAAACAGTTGTATGTTGTTTGTCTTACATGATGTTGGCTGTCTGTGGTTCCTTGTGCGGTGTTGTCCTTTTGCTGCTTTGGGTGGGTGGGGAGTTAGAGTTGGAAACCCTAATGCTATATTTCCCTACTTTTGTTACATTAACATGAACCCTAACTGGTGCATTAACGCAGTTTTTTTGCAAAGAATTTCCTTTCTTTTTGAGATAGTGGAATTGTATCTGCATTGTGAACAGATCAGACGTGAAGACGCAGACTCTGTCTTCTTATGGAAGTGCAGGGCACTGCTGGTCCTGCACCTCCATGCAGCAAAGAACATCAAGAATTCACATGGCTTTCTGGTAGACTGTAGAAGTGCAGGGTCCTCTGGGCTCTGCGCTTCCATGTGGCTGCAGGTACAGATGCACAGGGCAAAGAGCTCATCTCTCAGCTAATGCATGGGGCCCTCTGTCATTCATGGTTGCAGAAGTGCAGGGCCCTATGCTGAGAGAAGAGTTATCTTCACTATATGGTACAAGGGCTCATGTGGGTAAACCTGTACCATTCTTTTCCTGGCTGGGGGGGCTGTTGCAGTCAGAGTGCACAGGCAGAGAGCACCAGGAGGAAGGAGCTGCTGGTATAACTAAACTTCTCTACTTGGACTATATTGCCCTCCTTCCCTCCTCTCCAGCCTAAACCAGTTCTACTTTTATAGGAACAGGATTTAACTGAGAACAGGAACTTCCTGTTTGGGAGCAGGAAGTGAGTGGTCACAGAGCCACCAAAGACTCACCATCCTAGAAGGATAACAGTAGGTTTCTGTCCCCCCAGCTGCTGGAGGTCTGATGCTGAGCAAGTAAGGAGACTACTGAGGAATATAGGAACTTCTTGTCTCAGAACAGGAAGATCAGGAGCTTAAAGGGCACAGAGGCAGTAAGTATGTAGGGAGAAAAAAAACAACAAACAGAGGAAAGAGTAAGTACTCCAAACAACAGTTAGGGGGCCAGAAATAAGACATGATGGGAGAGGTGCAGTGCAGTGGCTGTGGAGCAGCAGTCTTCTGGGAGATGTTCTGGAGGATACGGTGTTGTCCCATCTGCAGGCACCTCTCTAGGCTGAAGGAGGAGGCTGATCATCTCCAGGCTGAGTTGGCCAGGACTTGTGGGACCTCCTCTCCCACCCAGGGACCACCAGGGCAACTGCTCTTGCCTCAGAGGTTGCCAAGAAAGAGGAGTGGTTGGACCACAGTGGGCTTAGGGAGGGTGAGGGTGGTGGAACAGAGGTGCATCCCTCCAGTTGTACCTCACCACAATTCATATGCTGTTCTGGCAAAGTGTGGTTCCACTATGGAGGCACCCACAGTGGAGACCAAGGAGGATGCTGGGAACCTCCACAAAGGAGACCCACAGGAGGGTAGCATGGGACCCCACAGGGGAAGGAAACAACTCCTGGTGGGGGACTCCATTGTTAGGAAGGTAGAACTGGGGGAGGAAGGGGAGAGGGAGGTAAGGCTTGGCGCCATGGCTTGGAGGGATAGGGAGCAAATCCTCAGGGTCACTGGGGCAGCTGCACAGGGGAGGAAGCTGGATGTCATTGTCCACCTAGGGACAAATGACCTGGCTAAGAAAGGGATCAGAGCTGTGCAGAAAGCATTTGTGGAGTTGGGGAGGGGCCTTAGACAAGTAGCACGCGCAGTAACCTTCTCAGAGGTGCTGCCTGTCTATGGCACGGGTGAGGCTAGGGTGCTCCACACCAATGGATTCAATCAGTGGTTAAAAACACTGGTGCAGAGCTCAGGGATTTGGCTTCATTGGGGACTGGGGGTCCACCTGGAGGGATGCAGGCCTATACTGGCATGATGGTCTGCATCTGTCCAGGAGAGGAACCAGGATCCTAGGTGATAGGTTTAAATGCTTCATTGGCAAGCATTTAAACTAGCCAAGGGAGGAGGCACTGGAGAGGAGCAGGAAAATCCTAGCCCCCCCAAAAAATCAGGGTACTAGGTGAAGTAAACACCAAGATAGAGATGTCGATAGGGAGAAGGGCAGGGTAAATGGAGAAAATGACAAATGCAATCAGGACAGTGATGGGGCAAAAAGGGGTAAGGTCATCAAGAAATGGAGGGTAATGAGTTCCAACCCCTGTAGTCTGGGCAATAAGCTCCCTGAACTGGTGGCCTTGATGGAAGAGGGATGCCTGGATATTGTAGCAGTTACAGAAACATGGTACACAGAGAACCATGACTGAGATATTAACATACCAGGGTACACAACCTACAGGAGAGACAGGGAGGGGAGAAGAGGGGGGCAGAGTAGCTCTCTATATAAGGGAAGGGATAAAAGTAACTGAACAAAAGAGTAAACAGGGAGGAGAGGAGGCACTGTGGGTCACCTTAGAGACTGGAAATGGCATCACAATCTGCACAGGGGTTGTATACAGACCCCCACATCAGGGGGAGGGATTGGATAAGGATATGAGAGAAGACATCCTTAGGATGGCACATAAAGGGCAGATACTGTTGATGGGGGACCTTAATATGCCAGATGTTAACTGGAGCACCTTTGCTGCAGCCACATCCAAAAGCAGGGCCATTCTGGATGCCCTTCAGGTGACATGCCTCAGACAGCTAGTTTTGGAACCCACTTGTAAGGGAGCAATCTTAGACCTCGTACTCTCAAATGGGGACAGTGAGAGGATCTCAGATCTAGAAGTGGGTAGCCATCTGGGAACAAGTGACCATCAAACAGTGTGGTTCACAATAAACACAGCTACAGAGTCAAGCCATACAAAAGTGAAGGTTCTGGACTTCAGGAGGGCTGACTTTGGCAAGATGGGAGAGTGCCTTAGAAAAGCACTAGCAAACAGGCTAGAAGGAGGGTGGAACTACAATGGGAAACATCAAACTGCCATCAGAGGCAACAAGCCTTTGTGTGAAGCAAATAAACAAATCAAAATGAAAGAAAAACTACTATGGTTCTCAAAAGAGGTGGTGGTGAAGGTTAGGAAGAAAAAGATAGCATTTAGGAAGTATAAGGAAACACAGAAGGAGCAGGACAGAGAACTATACCAGTTAAGGCAGAAGGAAGCTGGGAGGGTAGTCAGAATAGCAAAGGCCAAAACTGAGGAAAAGATAGCCAACTCTGTTAAGAAGGGGGATAAAACCTTTTATAGTTATATCAAGGGGCATAGAAAGACAAAGGGAGGGATAGTGAGGCTGAATAGAATGGACGGTGGGTGGGCAGAGAGGGACAGTGAAAAAGCAGGGATACTGAATGAATACTTCTGCTCAGTATTCACAAAAGAGGAGGAGGGGGAGATGCCTAATCCAATTAACAGAAGCGTTCTGGATAGGGGAGTTGATCCCAGTCCTTTCACAGAAGAAAGGGTTCCGAAAGAACTCCTAAAACTGAAGGTGGACAAAGCAATGGGGCCTGATGGAATTCACCCCAGAATTCTAAAAGAATTAAGGAGAGAATTAGTGACACCACTGACTACCCTTTTTAACAAATCATGGGAGGATGTTGTGGTACCTGAGGATTGGAGGAAGGCAGATGTGATTCCCCTTCACAAAAGTGGGAGGAAGACAGAGGCAGGAAACTACAGACCTGTCAGTTTGGCCTCTGTGGTAGGGAAAGTGATGGACTCACTTCTGAAGGAAAGAATTTTGAGTACCTAGAGGCCAGTGGGACACAGGACCCAAGGCAGCATGGGTTCACAGCGGGAAGGTCATGTCAGACAAATCTAATTGATTTCTTTGACTAGGTGACCAAAGTAGTAGACCAGGGAGAGGCTATGGACATAGCCTACCTAGACGTTAGCAAGACATTTGACACAGACCCACACAAAAGATTAATACTCAAATTAACCAGCCTGGGAGTGGGTCCCAGGGTGGTAGCCTGGGTAAAACATTGGCTGGACAACAGGACACAGAAGGTAATTGTAAATGGAGTCCGCTCTGAAGAAAGAGGGGTTACTAGTGGGGTACCATAGGGTTCAGTACTGGATCCAGTCCTTTTTTTTTAAAACTTCATTTATTTTCAAGTTTTTTATTTTTCATTTCAACTTACAACCTACATATGTGCATAGAAATTAATTCTTGTTTTCTCCAGGTTGTTACAATCAATTCAGTGGAGTATTTCAATCATTTCTGATCTTTTAGTCTATATATGCTCTCTCCTGTACAATGTTCTCTCATACATAATTATATCTCGTACATAATTATATCAAAGCCAGTCTTCCTGTCTTGTCTTTTCCCTTTTTCAGGGAATACAATCTTGTCTCACTGGGGTAATATATAATATCCACCTTCTCCATATTATCTCACATTGAGCATATCTCTTATTTGTCAATGCTGTCAGCCTTTCCATTTGATATATATATATCACTATATTTTGCCATTGTCTTAATTGGAGTGGGTTTGGTGACAACCAGTTTTTTGTTATGGTTTTTTTAATAGCTATTATCAATATCAGCAGGAGTTTCTTTGTCCTGATATCCTTACTTCCCTCCGGAAAGTCCAGTAAGAAGTATTAAGGTACGTTCAATATTATAGAGGGCGAAATTATACTTTTAATTGCCTCTTGTACCTCCTTTAGGAAAGGTTGTATTATTGGACACCTCCAGAAAATGTGCCCATGTGTTGCCTGATTTTCGCCACATCTCCTCCAGCATGCCACTTCCTTCCCCTTATTAAAGTGCATCTGGATTGCTGGTGTTCTGAAAAACCTGACAGCATTTTTCCATGTAAATTCTCTCCAACCTGGTGATGATGTACTTTTATGTATATGTGATAAATAATTTCTCCATGTATCTCCTGTTATTATGACATTTAAGTCTTTTTCCCATGCTCTCCTAATGGAATCAACTGAATCCCCTTCCATTTCTCTTATTGCCACATATAAGTAAGATATTATGTGAGTTAACTCTGTCTTACTGTCTAAACTTTTCTTTATTATCTCTATAATCTTGGGTATAGGATGTAATATCCAGCATTCTTTCCTGATACTTTTTATATAGTCCCTAATCTGAAAGAATTGGAATCTATCTCTCTGTGTTATCTCATATGTACTTTCCAAGTCTGAGAAGCTCATTACATTTCCTTCTTTCAGGAATTGGTACACTATGTGTAATCATTTCCTTTCCCATCTCCTGTACCCCAGGTCCATTTTTGCTGGTAAGAAATTCTCTATGTGTGTCAATGAATAGAACATGGACCTCCATTCTGACATATTCTTGGTGTTCAACATCTGTTTCCAAACTTGTAACGTTGACATTGTGTAGGGATTATCAACATCTACCCCTTCTTTATCTCCCCTGTCTGCCAGCAGAGCCCCATGTGGTCGTCTTATATCTTCTTCTGCTAATTCTATTTCTTTCCACTTTGCCTCATATTTAGGGTGCAGCCAGTATATCACCGTACGGATCTGGGATGCTATGTAATAATATTTAAAATTTGGCAAAGAGAGACCCCCTTCATCTTTTGAGAGTTGTAGTATTGATTGTCTTATTCTTGGTCTCTGGTTCCCCCATATGTATTGTGTTATTTTCTTATTTAATTTTTTATAAAATGTCTCTGGGATTACAATTGGGATGGTTTGTGCCAAATATAAAAAACCTGGCAACAACACCATTCTAACTGCTTCTATTTTCTGTATGAATGGTATAGGTATCAATGTCCACTTATCTATATCTCTCTCTGCATTTGTATTAGAAGTTTTTTTATAATTAAGGTCGTATAATTTTGTATACTCTGGGCTCAACCATATACCTAGGTATTTAAGTGTAGGGGTATTCCATTTAAACTTATAATGAGATTCCACCCAATCTGATGGTTTATAATTTACTCCCAGTACCTCCGTTTTAGTTACATTAATCTTATAGCCTGCTAATTCTCCAAAGTCTGTTAATGTTGACCAGAGTGAGTGGCCCCCAGGATCTCTCTGGATTTGTTAGGTATATCAGGAGGTCATCTGCATATAGAGCTAATTTATGTTGTCCTCACCCTAATTGTATCCCTGTTATCTCTCTATGTTGCCTTATAGCCTGTGCCAAGGGCTCCAGGTATATCGCAAACAAAAGGGGCGATAGGGGCATCCCTGTCTGGTTCCTCTTTTAAGGTTTATTGGTGATGATATTGAGCCATTTATTTTAATATATGCCATAGGGTTGTCATATAAGGAAGTCTACTGTCTCTCTGAACTCTGTTGGAAATTCCATTTTCTCCATTGTAGATCTCAGAAAAGGCCATGCCACCCTGTCAAAAGCCTTCTCTGCATCCAAACTTAGGAGCAGGAAGGGTATTTCAGACAGGGAAGCATAGTGCAATACATGCAATGTTCTCTTGATGTTGTCTTGTGTTTGTCTACTTGTCACAAACCCTGTCTGATCCTGATCTATCAGATGAGGCAATAATCCCTCTATCCTTCTAGCCATAATAGATGTAAATAATTTATAATCTATGTTCAATACTGAAACCGGTCTGTATGAACTACAGTTTGTACTATCCTTTCCCGGTTTCAGTAGACTGGTGATGGTGGCATATCTCCATGTATCTGGACAGCTCTTATTCTGTTGTATTTCTTTAAATGTCTCCATGAGGCTAGCCATCAACTTCCCTAGAAAGCACTTCTAGAACTCCCCTGTATATCCATCTGGGCCAGGACTTTTATGGGTCTTAAGATTCATGATAGCTTTGTTTTGTTCTTTCTCTGTAATTGGGGATATTAGTTCCTGTTGTTGTTCATCTGTAAGATTAGGTCATTTTAATCCTTTCAAAAATGTCTCGTTCTTATTAATGTCTGTATCCTTTGCTGGGGTTTATAAATTCTGGTAATATTTCTTAAAAGCCTTCTCAATCAACTGTGGTAGTATCACTAGCTGCCCCCACCGATCTGTAATCTGTGTAATTGTTGTTTGTATTATTTTTCTACGGAGTCTATGGGCCAACAGTCTAGTAGCTCTTGGTTCCCCTTCGTAATATTTTTGTTTTAAGTATTGTAAAGCTTGTTCTGTTTTAACATCCAGTATATGCTGTAATTTACCTTTAATTTCTTGTATTATACTCTCACAGCTCATCTCTCCCGCTGCATGTCTCTCTTGTGCCTACCTCAGTTGTTTTCCTAAATTTTCTTGCTGTTGATTTTATTTTTTTATAATATGAGGTGTATGTAATTATATCTCCTTTCAGTACCACTTTTGTCGTGTCCCATAATGTTACCTTTTTTTTAGATCTGGGGTTTCATTCTCTCTGATAATTTGGGGAATCCTCTGTTCTATAATTTCTTTGAATTTCTTTTGATTCAGGAAGAAATTGTTAAACCTCCAGAAGGTTCTTCTTTTTTCACTTGGCCACTCTAATTTGAGAGTTAACATTTAATGATCTGAAACAGGGGTAGGAATAATCTGGCATTCCTGTACCATATACAAGGATTCCCTGGAAATATGGTAATAATCTATTCATGTATATATTTTATGTGGGGCAGAATAATGAGTGTATGTCCTTATATTAGGGTGTTTATATCGACATACATCTACCCACTGTACGTCTTGGAAATATTTGATGGCCATGCTCTGTGGTGCCTTTCTCTTGGAAGGTTGTTTTGTAGATGCATCTAAAGAATCATATATCATATTATGGTCTCCCCCGAGGATTAGAGTTCCCTTCTGTTTCTCTGTTATTATCTGACATAACTTCCTCACTTCTTTTGTTTCTGTTCCTGGTGGTATATATATATTGATGCTACTGTAATCATGCATCCTGCCAAACTACCTACTACCAGTGCCAGTCGTCCCTCTTTATCCATATAGACATCTGTCTGCCGGAACTGAGTATTATGTGGAATTAATACTGCTGTCCCTCTTCATTTCCCCCCTCTATATGATGAGGTTACTACTATTTCAAACCCAAACTTCGCTAGCTTGTTATGTTCATCTTTGCTTAAGTGTGTCTCCTGCAATAGTATAAAGTTCGGTTTCTGTCTTTTCATTTGGCCAATATCTTGTATCTCTTTACAGGACTGTTGATTCCATTAACATTAAGAAAGCATACATTTACTTGTTTCTGACTAGTCATTTCTAGCATAATATTCTGGGCTTTTTGCTTTGCATTCTATATATTCCATTTCCCTCGTTTTGACTCCTTGTTCCTTCTAGTAAGCTTCCATTCTGATGTTCATTTGACTCCTATGCACCATTATATACCTAACAACATCTAAAACATGCATAACAATACTAAACATTTCAACTCTACAACTATTTACATAATCGCTTCCAAGGTTGGAGGAAGTATAATTACTTCCTCTATCACCCCTAAAGGGAGTTCCCTGTTGGGAGATCCCTTTAGTGGGAGGTTCATAGGAGTCCACATGAATTCCTCCTCCCCGGTCCCTCTTCGAGACCTTGTTTTATTTTGTGAGTCCTCTCTTCCATCTTCTCTCCCCATTCCTTTCTGTATTCCCTAGGAATTCTTCTTGCCCTACTTCGTCTAGTGCTAATTCCTTCCCTTTCCCTTGTAATTTTACCCCTCTCAGTGCTGATTACCCTTCTCTCTGGTCCTTAGTTTCCTCCTTATAGAACATATTCTGCCTTCTATCCTTTCTTAACATTCTCATTTACCCCTTCTTGGTGTTCCATTTCTTCCTCTGTTTCTTTGCCCTTCTTCCCCTATTGTGCATTTCTTGGCCCCTTTTCACATTTGCGTCCCCCCCATCCGCTATTCAAATCTCCCCCTTGTCTTTTCCTTCCCCATCTTTTCTACTTTCATGGCTTAGGGTCCTTAGTTCTTTCCCTACCTTGCTTAAGACTGCTCTCTATAAGTGTAGCGCCTCCCCTATATCTTACATATTACCCCCTATTTTTATCCCTCAGATGTCTTAATGGCTTCCCATAGCCTCCAAGTTATTTCTTTGAGTATTAATAACAGAGCGCATTATCTTGTCTTTCTTCAGGGCTCCCCCCTTTATCCATCCAGTATAGTTTTTTCATCCCCCTCCGCCCCCCCCATTTCTCTTTTATTCTCCTTCCCTTTACCATTATTTCTACCCTTATTTGTCCAGTCTCTCATAGTTCAATCAGGTCTTATTCTTCATGTTAATTCAGTCCAGGCAATCGAACTGTAATATGGGCTCTATCTAGGATCCACGATTTCTCAAGTTCTTACTCTCCTTGTAGCTCAGCGCTACTCGGTCTCTTATTTCAAGTCCCGGTTATTGTCTCTACCTCTCAGGTATCTCCGCTCTGCATTTGCCGCTCTTCCTCATCCGTTGTCCTGTCTAGCAGCTTTCATACATCTCTGAGTGACTGCAGCACCATTTGATATGTTTTTCAGCCTTCTCTGTTCCTAGCCATCTTCTTCCACTGTGCCTTTTCCGGTTTTGGGTGTTACGCTTCCTCTCCTCCCGACTGTGCAATCCATCCTCTTTGCTGTAGTTCCCTCAAAGCTGTTTATGGGTTCTCATACACTACCGTGCCTGTGTCCCACATAATTTTTAATCTCGATGGGAATGGTGTCTGGAATTTTACCCCCTGCTCCTTCAGTATTTTAAGAATTGGTGAATATGCAGCTCTTTTCTTAGCTATTTCCACTGGATAGTCATGATCAAACAATAATCTGGCAGTATTATATTTCACCAGTCTTTTTTGCCATGCAGCACAGAGTATATGCTCCTTGTCCCTATAACTTGATAGTTTCAGCAGTACTGAACGTGGTCTTGCCCGAGGATCCGGTGGCTTGTTTGTTAGCGATCTGTGGGCTCTCTCGATTTTAAATTCAAAAGTAGCAGGCAGCTTTAGTACATCCTTTAATAAGTCAGACATAAAATCCTCCATGCGGCCCATCTCTGCATCTTCTGGGAGGCCATAGATTTGGATGTTATCCCTACGGGATCATGCTTACAAGTCTAGTAACATCTCTTGCAATTTTTCCTGCACAGTTACAAGATAGTCTGCCACTGTATGCACTTCCCTTATCTCCTCTTCTGCTTCTGTTATTCGTTGTTCCGTTCTTTCTGTCCTTCTTTCCATCTCTTGCATTTTCAAATTTAATACCTGAAATACCAATTTAGTTTCTGCTCTAAAGGCTCTCAGTTCTGCCATAATTGTTTTGAATCTCGATCTCGAGAGGTGTTCCATTTCCTGATCTGTATCTACAGCGTATGCCATGCTGCTAGCCAGGGATGCACTCCTGCTGGTATCTTGTTCTGGTGCCAATCCTCCTCCATCCTTTTTATTTGTTCCTTTTTTCCCGTGGGATCTGCCTGATTTATGCCCCCAAGACATTGTTTTCATTATTTTAGTAATTTTTAGGCTTTCTGTCTGCTGATCTGAGGATTTTTCTTAGTTGGGGAAATCAGAGCTCTATTCCAAAGCTGCCATCAGCTTGATGACGTCACCGGAAGTCCCTGGGTCCAGTTCTTTTTTAATGTCTTTATAGGTGACATTGCAGAGGGACTGGAAGGAAAAGTATGCCTCTTTGCTGATGACACAAAGATCTGCAACAGGGTTGATACACAAGGAGGTGTGGAAAGGATGAGAAGGGACTTGGCAAGGTTGGAGGAATGGTCAGAAGTATGGCAGCTTGGATTCAATACAAAGAAGTGCAAAATAATGCACCTGGGAAACAAAAACCTGAGGGAAGATTACACAATGGGGGGAGAGGTAGTAACAACAACAAGCATTTTGTCAATGCCAAATGTAGTCGCGCTGGCATTGGCTTTGGTAGTGCAGTGCGGAAACACAGTTTGGGCAGGATGTGAAAAATGACATCTGTACTGTTCATAAGGAGGTGTAAAAAAATGGCAGTGTTGAAAATGTGGCATGTAAATATTGCAAATTTGCGAAGTTACAAGGGTGAGTGGGAAATGTGTGCAACACACGCTTGTAACACAGTCATTTTATGGACTTTCAGCACCAAATTTTCAACATAGACATTTTAGCACCCCTACCCATGTGTAGTGTCACTGTCATTTCCTCACACTGTCCCAAAAAGTGATTTCGCACAGCGACCATGCTATTCTGAGCTGGAAGTGTGAAAACACATTTTGAGCAGGATATGTAAAATGACAGCTGTACTGTTCATCAAGAGGTGTGGAAAAATGACAATGGTGAAAATTCAGAGTGAAAGTATTACAAATGCACAACGTTACGCGCATGTGTGCAAGCTGCACAATGCACGCTCGTAACACAGTCATTTTAAGGAGTGTCATCACCAAATTTTCATCATAGGCAATTTAGGACCTCTGCTCATGAACAGTGTCACTGTCATTTTCATAATATGCCCCAAACACTGATTTCCCATAGCGACCACTCTATTGTGCACGGGAAGTGCAGAAACACATTTCGGCCAGGATGTGAAAAATGACAGCTGTACTGTTCACAAGGAGGTGAAGAAAAATGACAATGTTGAAAATCTGGTGTGAAAGTATTGCGAATTGAAGTTACAAGCGTGCGTAGCAACTGCACAACTGACGCAGAAAACAGTCATTTTGATGCCACTAAATTTGCAACATAGGCTTTTTGAAAGCCCAATTATGAACACTGCCACTGTTCTGTGTTAATCAGTCCCAAAAGGTGATTCCACGAGTGATTGTGAAATCACTCTTCTGGACTGATTAACATCATAACAGTGACAGAATTCATGAGGAGGGGTTCCAAAAACCCCATGTTGAAAATTTGGTGCAAAAATTCCAAAAAATGCCCGCGATATGCATCAAAGTTGAAAAAACCCTATTTATTACATTATACAGCTTACCAGCATTTCCTCAGTTCACAGTCAGCTTTGAAGAGTGCAGAAGTGTTCCCGGTCCACCAAAGATCGTTGCACCAAGCTCCGGAGGTAAGTATGGGGTGAAGGGAGTGTGGGGAGGCAGGGTGCACACACGGGTGCGGGTGGTGGGTAGGGAGACTACGAGGGGCTGTTTTCTGTTTACAAGTGGGAAAAAAAAACATTGTGGATGGTTTTCTTTTGTTACAGGTGTTTTTTTTGGGGGGATACAGTAGCAGACGGGAGATTGGGCACACCCGTCAGCAAATAGGGAGTGGGGGACACTAGCTGAGGGGCATTGGGCACCCCCTCAGCACAGAAGAAGGGGGAGACATCATGCCAATGGGGAGTGGGCTCCCCCATCGGCACATTAAAATAGGAAAGAGGGTAACGGATGCCAACAGGGATTGGGCATCCTGTTGGCAAACAATGAAAGTGGGGGGGTGCATGCACCCAAAGTTGGCAGTTTAGCAGCCACTGTGCCACCATGTTTGTAGTAGCAAAGCACGTAAGAAGGTCCGCTGCATGTGACAAGCTTTGTTCGCATTGCAGCGGACCTTTCCTTAGATTTGCTCACCGCATTTGCTATGCATGGTGTGGCACCGGCATGCTGGCTGATTGTGGAATCAGGGATGCACCTACTGGTGCATGCCCTGCATTCGCCCAACAGTGACCGTGCCTCCAAATCTCCACTGCCGGAAGATGTTGGCTGTGCAAGCGTGCCAACATAAAAATGGAAGGGGACCTGGGGGTAATCATATCAGATGACCTTAAGGTTAGCAAGCAATGTGAGAAGGCAGTAGGGAGGGCTGGGGGGATACTGGGATGTATAGGGAGAGGCATCACCAGCAGAAAACAGGAAGTTGTTATCCCTCTGTACAGACAGTTGGTGATACCCCATCTAGAGTACTGCATCCAGTTCTGGAGACCCCATCTCTGCAAGGACATAGACAGGATGGAGGCAGTCCAGAGGAGGGCAACTAAAATGGTGCAGGGTCTGCAAGAGAAATCATACGAGGAGAGACTAAAGGAGCTTAATATGTATACCATTGAGGAAAGGGGGGACATGATAGAAGCTTTTAAGTACCTCAGTGTAATTAACAAAGTCCAAGAGGGTAGCATCTTTCAGAAAAAGAGATGTGCAAGAACAAGGGGACACAATTGGAAGATAGAGGGGGGATGGCTCAGGAACAATGTGAGGAAGTATTTTTTCACAGTGAGAGTGGTGGACGCATGGAACAGCCTTCCTGAGGAGGTTGTGGGATCTAAAACTGTGGGAGAATCCAAGAATGCATGGACAGACATAAGGCAATTTTTGTGGGGGTGGGAAGAAATAGGCGGTTGGTTAAATTTGATCTGCAGCTTATCCTGTAGGTAGGGAAATGGGCAGACTAGGTGGGCCAAGTGGTCCTTATCTGCCGTCTAAGTCTATGTTTCTATGTTTCTATCTCCCCACCCTTGTCCCATCTAGCTGGCTCATTGAGCTTGCCCCCAAACTCAGCTCACCAGCACAGGATCACAAAGCACTACCCACTGGGTACACACAACATTTCCTAATAAGTATTTTTTTTATTTTGTCCAAACTTTTTGAGATAGTTGTTTTATGACTTCCCTTTTAACATGACATGTAGCATTTATAGTTTAATAGCCAAAACTTCATTTTGCACCACAAGTACAAAACCGCTTCTTATCCAGAATTTTAAAAATGACACTTGTCACGTTTATGAGGTAGTGTGAAAAAAATGACTATGTTGAACATTCATAATAAAAATATTTAAAATTAGCGAAGTTTTGAGTGAATGTTGAAATATTTAAAAGTTGACTCATAACTTAGTTATTTTACCATATGTTTACACCACATTTTCGTCATAGCCTTCTTATGACCACACCTCATGAACCCAGTAGGTACAAATTTTCAAATCCCCCCAAAACATCATTTCATGCTACAAAATGAAAAAACACATTTTGTCCAGGATTTGAAAAAAGACAGCTATCACATTCATGTGGTGGTGTGAAAAAAAACTGGTAGGTTGAAAATCGGGGTCAAAATATTAAAACCACCAAAGTTATAAGTGGGTGTAGAAAAATGTCAATGTACGCTCATAACTTTGTTTTTTTTTTTTTTAAATATTTTGACCCCAAGTGTTTGTCACAGCCTTCTTATTACCCGACCTCATAACATTTTCAAATTCCCACTGAAACATCATTTAGTGCCATAGGTGTGAAAACACATTTTGTCCAGGAAAATAGCAGCTGTGATATTCATAAGGTGGTGTGGAAAAATGATTATGTTAAAAATTTGGAGTCAGAATGGTTGGCAGTATAGCCTAGATGTTAGAGGAATGAGGTGTGAATGAGCTTGATACATCCAGCAGACCAAACCTGAGTTTGATTCTCACAACCTCCACCTGCATACAGTGTGACTCTGAGCAAGTCACTTAACTGCCCAGTGCTCCCAGGTTGTCCCTGAAAACAGGCACTTGTGCCTAGTGGGCCTTACCTGGTTACTAAAGACTAAAAAAAAAAATACTGAAAATGACGATAGTTATGAGCGGGCATAGAAAAATTTAAAGGTATGCATATAATTGTGTTGTATTTTTAAAACTTATTACCCCAAATTTTCAAAATACAACTTCTTATGACCCCATCTCATGAACACAATATGTTAAAATGTTCACATCCTGCCCAAAAGATGATTTTGTG
Organism: Neoceratodus forsteri; assembly: GCA_016271365.2. Lineage (NCBI taxonomy): Eukaryota > Metazoa > Chordata > Ceratodontiformes > Ceratodontidae > Neoceratodus > Neoceratodus forsteri. The sequence continues at coordinate 636,298,851 of CM057450.1, read as the reverse complement.
CCACAAGTGCAAGAACAAGTCTCAGCCAGGATTTGAAAAATGACAGCTGTCATATTTATGAGGTGGTGCGAAAAATGGCCATGTTGGAAATTTGGGTTCAAAATATTGAAAATTACCAAAGTTATGAGTGAGCATTGAAAACTTTCAATGTACACTCATAACTTTGATGTTTTTCAGTATTTTTACCCCAACATTTTCAATATAGCCTTCTAATGACCCTAATCGATGAACGCAAGTGGTGAAAATTTTGAAATCCTTCTGAAGAGGTAATTTCATGCATCGACCACAAAATCACCTTTTGGGACACGTTTCAAAAATGTCTCTGCCATTGTTGATGAGGCGGGGTCCCCGAAAAGGCTATGTTGAAAATTTGGTGTTAAAATATTAAAAAATGACTAAGTTATGAATAAAAGTTAAAACCCAACTGAAATACATTAAACCAGACTTACTTTATTTTTATGTTCGCTGTGTATGCACGTGCAGCGAATGTCTTGCTACAAGAGTGGCTTTGGAGGCATGTGACACTGTCAGTCCAATGCAGAGTGGTTTGCAAGGGGCTGCCAGTGTCACACCAATCATCAGCCAGACTGATTGTGATACTGTTCTGGCATGCTGGGTGGAAACTTCCTGTATTTCAAAGGAGAGAGCCAACTGAATCATAGGTCATCTCTTTCCTTTGATCTACGCTGGCCCAGCAAGCACAGCTGATGTGTCAGATCTGGCAAACGGCCATAAATGCAGTTTACTTGTTTTGCATTATGTAATGAATCACTATCCATTATCCCACAATACACACAGCAAATTGCAAAAAAATCTAAACAGTGCAGTACAGTACATTTTGCTGATACAATAATTATTCTATCTCCTCAAAATACAGATATTCAGACTATCTGCAATTGTCAGGCATATTCTGCCACAAAAACAACTATTGAATTATTCTCTTGCCAGTCCCAAGCTGAAAAATTACGGATTTCCTTAAAAATGTTTGCCCCAAACCCATTTGTACACCTCAACAAGAAGCAGGGGGATAAAAACAAAGTGAAAAAAAAAAGAAGCACTGCTGCCTTGAACATCCATTCAGCATTCTCTGGTCCAGGTATACCAATTATGCAGTCAAGCAAGCACAGAAAAAAAGGCATTGTGTTACAGGCTATAAATACCCAAAACATTTTATTTAATGAAAGTAAAAAACACTTGCAAGTATCTTCTACTTAGCAGTGCATTACACACAGACAGACAGTGCCAGTGAAAAGCCGCCGATAACTCGACTGGGACAAGCGAAACCAGTCGAGTCACCGGCCGCTTTTCACCAGCACTCTCTGTTTGTGCATAATGCACTGCCAAGAAGAAGATACTTGTAAGTGTTCTTACTTTCATTAAATAAAGTGTTTTGGGTATCTATATTCTGTAGCCCAGTGCCATTTTTATGTTGGCTTGCCGCGCTTGCGCGGCAGTCAACATATTGGGAGAGTGGAGATTTGGAGGTGAGGCTGCTGCTGGGTGAATGCAGGGCACACATCAGTAGGTGCACCCCTCATTCCCCAATAAGCTAGCATGCTAGTGCTGACAGCAACAGTATGCAAAGTGGACAAAACTTCTAAACAAAGTGCCGCTGCAATCAGAGACAAGCTCGTCATGCAGCGGCGCACCTGAGATACGATCCACTTTACATAATATGCCGCTTCCACTCCATACAGAGTGCCACGCTGGGAGCCCACCCCAGTGTGGCAACTGATGCCATTGCCAACGGGGTGCCCAACTCCGCCGGCTCCACTGTCCTCCCCTAGTACAGGGTGCCACGCTGGGAGCCCACCCCAGCATGGCAACTGATGCTATTGCCGACGGGAGTGCCCAATCCCCGTCGGCTCCATCCCCCACCATTCTTCTGCCACGCTGGGAGCCCACCCAGCGTGGCAAACGCTACGCGCGTCAATTTTAAAAAACTGTAAATTAAAACGGTCCCACGGGCGCTTCTCCCTGCCCCCACAGCCCACACCACCCACTGCGCACCCTGCCTCCCCACACCCCCTTACCCTATACTTACCTCCGGAGTCCATCGCAATGATCTGCGGTGGACCGGGAACACGTCTGCACTCTTCAAAGCTGACCGCGAACTGAGGAAATGCCGGTAAGCTGTATAATGGGCTAGATAGGGTTTTTTCAACTTTGTTGCATATCTCAGGCATTTTTTGGAATTTTTGCACCAAATTTTCAACATGGGGTTTTTGGAACCCCTTCTCATGAGTGCTGTCACTGTCATGGCGTTATTCGGGCCCGAAGGGTGATTTATAGATCACTGTGCGAAATCACCTTTCAAGACCAATTAATGAAATGACACTGCCAGTGTTCATATGGTGGGCTCTCAAAAGCCTATTTTGAAAATTTGGTGGAAAAATTCCAAAAAATGACTGTTTTACAAGCGTGCGTTGTGCAGTTCCTACGCACGCTCGTAAGTTCGTGAATTTTCAATATTTTCACTCTAGATTTTCAACATTGCCATTTTACCACACCTTCTTATGAGTAGTACAGCTGTCATTTTACACATCTCACCCAATTAAGAAAATCACAGTGACACCATTCATGAGCAGAGGTCTTAAAATGGCTATGTTGAAAATTTGATGAAAAAATTCAAAAAAATGACTGTTTTATGAGCGTGCATTGTGCAGTTCCTACGCACGCTCGTAAGTTCGCGAATTTTCAATATTTTCACTCCAGATTTTCAACATTGCCATTTTACCACACCTCCTTATGAGCAGTACAGCTGTCATTTTTCACATCTTGCCCAAAATGTGTTTCCGCCCATGTAGCGCACAATGGCGCAGTCAATGTGTGAAATCAATGTATGGCACACATTAAGAAAATCACAGTGACACTGTTCATGAGCAGAGGTCTTAAAATGGCTATGTTGAAAATTTGGTGAAAAAATTCCTAAAAATGACTGTTACGAGCGTGCGTTGCGCCTTTCCTATGCATGCTCATAAGTTTGTGAATTTAATATTTTCACTCCAGATTTTCAACATTGCCATTTTATTACACTTCATTATGAACAGTACAGCTGCCATTTTTCATATGTCACCCAAAATGTGTTTTCGCGCATGTAGCGCACAATGGTGCTGTTGGTGTGCGAAAGCAATGTTTGGGACAGATTACGAAAATCACAGTTACACTGTTCATGAGCAGAGGTCTTAAAATGGCTATGTTGAAAATTTGGTGACAAAAGTCCATAAAATGACTGTGTTATGAGTGAGCATTGTGCAGTTTCCACGCACCCTCGTAAGTTCATGACTTTGTAATATTTTCAGTCCAGATTTTCACCAGTGGCATTTTTCCACACTTCCTTATGAACAGTACAGCTGTCATTTTTCACAACATGGTCGAAATGTGTTTTCACACTTTCAGCACAGAGATGCATGGTCGCTGTGGGAAATCATTGTTCGGGACAGATAAAGAAAATCACAGTGACACTGTTCATGATCGGAGGCACCAAAGTGCCTGACTTGACAATCTGCTGTAAAAAATCCCCAACCTAATTATATTACGGGTGTGCGTCGCACAGTTTCTGTGTACACTCGTGACTTCACCAGTTTTTTAAATATTTTTACTGCAGATATGCAACATTGCCATTTTTTACACCTCCCCATGAACAGTACAGCTGTCATTTTTTACATCCTGTTCGGAATGTTTTTGCACCTGTGGTGCTAAATGCCGTAGTCGCTGTGCATAAGCAGCTTTCGGCTAACAAACTGATATTGCCACTGTTCATGAGGTGGGGTCACAAAAAAAACCACGTTGAAAATTTGGAGTGAAAATACCAACGAATGCCTGAGGTATTAGGGTTTCCAACCATAACGCCAACCCTGTAGAGAATGACAGGCATCAGGGTGTGACTTGATATTCTTGCCTGTAATGCTCATACCATTCCACACCCTGCAACCAGTGAGAGGCATCGAGGTATGCCTGGACTCTTTGCCCTAAAGTTCACCCTATTATCCATATCGCACCCATCTCACCATATTTCCTAATGGAATGGGTGCGCATAAGGGCCAAAGACCCCAAGGAACACCGTGACACTTGTCAGTGTCTGCAGGGTGGGGTGTGGTGAAATGGCGTGGCCGTTATGCCTGATGACCCAAAAGCACACCCCAATGCCTGTCACTTTCTGCAGGGTGGTGGTGGGGTGGGCTTCAGTTCAGTACTTCACTGCCATTCCTGTTACGCTGCTCTGTAACTTCTACACTACCACTGCCAATGCTAGGAAGCCAACATTCGGCATTGACAAATGCTTGTTTCTATACTTTCTTATCTGCATATACCAGGTACAGGCGTTGTGAGTGGAGCTGCGATGTTGTCTTGCCAATTATACAGTGGGACTACATCAATTCAGTACAAAGAGTTTTGTTAGAGATTTGCCACTATGACAGTGTGCACACTTGACTGGTTTTTACAGAAAGTGAAGTTTCAGAAATGGCGCAAAGTAGGCGCACGAGCTTCAGTCCTGGCTGACATCATACATTTCCACAGTGTTCACTTCTGCCTTAGTCTCTAAGATTTGATCAGATGGAGAAGAGATCCCAAGATTTGCCTCTTTTGTCCCACTCTTTAACAGGGGTGTCCCACGTTTCTGTGAGGTGATGCTGGGAGACATGTCTGTGTGACAGTCCAAGTGCCCTTGCCCATATGTCAGCACCGTAACAGTGGTCTCCGGTTGCTGAGATAGTGGGTATAGTCATGCATTTTATGGGGAGATTTGTGATGGAGGTGCAGCATAAGTGCCACTTTCATATTTAGAATTAAAATAGAAAAGTGTGTGTCTGTAGGCACACAAGCTTTATTCCTGGATGGCTAGGCTCAGGATGAGTTGCCAGTTTGTGTTAGGCCACCGGGGCTATCCCACAGACATATCTCTTTACCTCACATCACAGAAACATGGGACATCTCCATTAAAGATTGGGACAAAAGAGACAAACCATGGGACCCCCTCTCTGTTCTTATCAAATCTTGGAGACCAGGGCAGAAGTGAACTGCTATGTCTGAAGCTCCTGCTCATTCTACTCTTCTAATTCTAAATACAAAAGTGACACTTATGCTGCACCACCATTACAAAGCTTCCTATTAAATACATGATTATACCCCTTATCTCAGCAACTTGAGACCACTGTTTTAGTGCTGACATATGGGCGAGGGCACCGGGGCTGTTACACAGATATGCCTTCCAACCACACATCACAGAAATGTGGGATACCCTAATAAAGGCTCGATTTGTACTGTATGGAAAACATGCATTAAGGTGGGGTGCTCAGACTGCATGTGCACATGGGGGGAGACATCATGTTTGCACAATGTTGGGTTGGAGACATTTTAGATTGAGCTTTTTTGGATGTACGTGGCAAAGGGGACTGCTTTGGCCGAAAGCAACCCAGGATGGGAACTGTGGTGACAATGAAGAACAAGCCTGTTATCTTGTAAATTACACTTCACGTTGTTAGCTGCCACAGAAAATACTCGTTTCCTGCATAAAACAAGACAAAAGGCAACCTCAGCTCTTAAGAAAACTATAGGTTCCCTGGTATACCACTTATGGAATGTTCAGTATGTCATTAAACATGAGGCTCCAGACTAAACAATTTGCCAAAATATAAAAACAGGTCTGAACAGATTTGCTGTTTTTTGGAGAAGACCAGGTTACATGATCACAGAAAATAATAAATATGTACACTTCTGGCACTTCCAAATAGCCATATTATTGTGCAACCTCAAAAACTGTCTTGCTTCCTATAATTTACACACTGAAAACCTGTCACCATCCTGTGAGATCTCCAAAACATTTGTTTGTATGTCTTAGAATCTGCCACAGAATAGGTGAGGTGCACGTCAGAGACTAATACATAATTTTTTGACATTCATCACCCAAAAGTGGGACTCCACCCCTCAAAATGTGGCAAATTCCAAACTGGGCCACTTCTACCCGAACTAGCGCTGAGATGCATCTGAACTATTTGGAATCTTTGCAGTCTGATATTGTCCATGCTTTTTAACAGAGAGTTTTACACATGTAGATGTGGATACTGGATCTGAATCCAAACTCAATATTTGCAAACGGGAACACTACCAGATTCTGGCAAATGCCTTCACACAATTTGCACTTCATTTGTTTTATGCTAAGAAGTTAAGACCTTTCTGAATGAAGGTGTTCACCTTCTCTGACTTTAAAGGGGGAAAATACAGTGCTCATTGGCTGCCCTATAGAGATAGAAACAGGTCTGGTGAAGAAACTGAAGGTACATTCATCAGTTTTAAAGAAACAAAATCGGCACCCAGGGGTGTCGGTGCACAAAATGGGCAGTTATTGGACACAACAGATTTATTCTCTAGTATGCTCCGTTAGTAAAACCTTTTTTTTGGTTAAATTCACTTTGATAGAATAAATGAATATAATATTATAGAACCTATACAGTAGGAATGATCATAATCATGATTATAAATAAATGTATTTTTCACCATATTCGGGCCGTAAAGTGAAACATTCTGTAAACACTCACACACATACAAACAGCTGTTAAATCCTTTCTGCACAGGATCAAATAATTAACTTCAGAATGCTAACACAAGTATTGCAAATGGCATAATTAGTTGCTGCATGACTTAGCATGACTTCTCTGTGTATATTCACTATGCACCCTCCTCTGGTGAGTTTCTGAAGTCTTTTATGGTCTTTACATGCTATTCATCCATTTGAGACCAAAGTTTGAAATACTTTTATTTCTGCATGTGCTGACCTGGAATTTTGCTTTTTATTCACCGTCAGACATAACTGAACCTAGTTCCCCAAGGACCAAGCAGCTAGCTCCCCTAAAGCAAAATAAACACTGGAGAGGTGAGCTGCCTCCGGCTCTAGCCTCCAGCTAACTGAGCTCCCCTACAAGTTGTTCTGCTAGCAACTTAACTGTCCAAATACCTAAGGAAATGTTAAAGCTATCCTGAACACATCTTCATGTTAAAGGTGCATAACTGTTGCAAATTGTAACTATGAGATTTTTTTTTCCAGCAAAATTTTCCCTCTGGTCACTGCTCCGCCGAGACTTTCTCAGGCATCCAGGCTCTTTCCTGCCCACCTGAGATCCCCTGTTCCTGAGTCTCCCCCATGGTTCTTCAACCCCTCACCAACCTCACAGCAGGAGAACTCCTTGGCTTGTAGTCCCCAAGGTGGGGACACCACTCCATCTTGGTGCTCCTTGAAGTTGAGACTCCAGCTGCAGGCAAGCTTAGCGGTGAAGAGAATTGGGAGACCAGGTGGGTGGGATCCGGCAGTGAGCATGGAGGCCAGGTGCCATCATCTACCTGACGATGCAGGGTTTTTCCTTGTTCATGCTTGTAACCCTTCCCTCCCAGAGGTGCAGACGTGCAATGACATCCAAGCACAGCCGGGCTCACTCCTGCACCCACCCACAGGACATCTGCCGACACCTCGCCCCATCAGTTATGTGGTCTCCAGGTTGTAGTACACCCAGCCTCCACTGGGCATCACTAGCACTGGGAATTCACACCCCACCCTACCCTTAGGAGAGGAGAGCTGTCATTGGATGCTCAATCCTCAACTCCCCGGCTGACCCCCGGCAACCAGAGCTCATTCCCAAATCCAGGTTGCCGGCATGGTGCGAGGTGTGGCATCCAGCACCTCAACCTTCAGCACCACCGGGCTGGCTGTAACTATGAGATTGAGATCACTCTATTTATCTATCAATCTATCGATAGATCTGTCTGTCTGTCTATCTATCTATCTATCTATCTATCTATCTATCTATCTATCTATCTACCTTTATTTTTCTTATCTATCTTCCTTATCTATCTATCTATCTCACTATCTATCCATCCATCCATCCATCTATATGTATCCTGTAAGTCCACTCACAAGTGGTGAGAAATGGTTTATTTCAAATAAGGCAATTCACTTTGAGTTTGATTCAGTTGCAATATTTTAAGTCTGCTGATTATGTATGGCTATAACTGTTTTTCTTTAATTTCAGCTGTTTGCTTCAGTGCTGCAGAGAACTACATTGCTGCTTTTTGACTGGTTCGGTATTCCTTGTGATGTACTTCACCTTCAATATATCAATAAAGACAAAACTAACCAGGCACAATATCTAATTTTGTGTTATCAATAACAAATAGCAATTGATATCTTGCATTTTTGCATTCACTTGTGCACATGCACAAGGAACGTTTTGGGACAGTATGACTTTTTGGAGGCATGTGATCCTCCTGTCCAATGCAGGGCTCAATGTAGCGGGCATGACCCTACCACACCAATGGATGCACGAGCTGTCTATGACAGCAGTTTGGCAGCAGTGGTCTTCAGTTAAAAGAAAAGCACCACTGCAATCAGCGGTGGTAACGAGTGTGTATTTAACATTTTGACATCACCCTCTTCCCTCTGGCTGCTAATGAAATCCCCCCCGCTTCCTCCCTCTGTTGCTGTCCTCCCCGCTCCCTCGTTATTGCCTCCCCAAACACATTGTATGTGCCAATGGGGTGCTTAATCCCCATCGGCTCCAGGCCCCTCAACAAATACCCAGGTGGCATGCTGGGAACCCACCCCAGCGTGCCCATTGTCCCTGTAAGTGGGAAAACCGTCCTGCGATGTCTTTTGTTTTTTAAAACCTGTGAAAACATAAAACCATCCCTCGTTGTGTCCTGTGTCCCCACCCCCAACCTGCACCCACCCTCTGTACACCCCACCTCCCCACACCCCCATCACCCCATACTTACCTCCAGAGCCCAGTGCAATGATCTTCGGTGGAGTGGGAACACCTCTGCACTCTTGAAAACCGACCGTGAACTGAAGAAATGCCGGTAAGCATAAATGGGGTTTTTTCAACTTAGGTGGATATCTTGGCCATTTTTGTGAATTTTGGCACCACATTTTCAGCATGGGGATCTTGGGACCCCACCTCATGAAGTCAGTCACTGTCATGTGGTTATTCAGTCCCGAAAGGTGCTTTCGCGGTCACTGCATGGAATCACTTTTTGAGACTGATTAACAAAATGACAGTGTCACTGTTCATGAGATGGGCTCCCAAAAAGCCTATGTTGCAGATTTGGTGAAAAAATTCCCAAAAATTACTGTGTTACGAGCTTGCATTGCACCGTTTCCATGCACACTCATAATTTCAAGAATTTGTAAGATTTTCATTCCAGATTTTCAACATTGGCATTTTTTCACACCTCCTTATGAACAGTATAGCTGCCATTTTTCACATCCTGGCCGAAATGTGTTTTCGCACATCTGGCGCTCAATGGCACGCTCACAGTGGGAAATCAATGTCTCGGACAGATTACAAAAATCACAGTGACACTGTTTATGAGCAGAGGCCCCAAAAATGCCTATGTTGAACATTTGGTGACAAAAGTCCATAAAATGACTATGCTATGAGCGTGCATTGCACAGTTTTCATGCACACTCGTAACTTCAAGAATCTGTAATATTTTCACTCCAGATTTTCAACAGTGCCATTTTGCACACCTCCTTATGAACAGTACAGCTGCCATTTTTCATATACTGCCCAAAATGTGTTTTTGAACATCTGGCACACAATGGCACGGTCGCTGTGGGAAATCAACGTTTGGGGCAGATTAAGAAAATCATAGTGACAGTGTTCATGAGCAGAAGTCCCAAATGTTTTTATAAGGTGGTGGTCACAAAAAGGCCTTGTTGAAAATGTGTAGTGCAAATACCAGCTAACGCCTGGGGCATTAGGGTAAAGTACCATAAGTGCCAAACACCACTGCAAACACCTGCAAGCGAACATTCGGCACTGACAAATGTTTATGTAATCTCCAATGATGGTGTATGAATTAGACTAAGCAGTATGGATGAACATCTGCACAGTGTGCTTCACAATGAGCACAACCATGGAGACAAGCCATACAAAAACAAGGATACTGGACTTTAGAAGGGCTGACTTTGGCAAAATGGGTGAACACCTGAAGAATGCACTAGCAAATGGCCAAAAAGGAGGGGTGGAAGAACAATGGAGAAAAATCTAAACTGCCATCATAGAGGCAACAAGCCTTTGTGTGAAACAAATAAAGAAAACAAAGCGGAGTAAAAAAAACACTATGGTTCTCAAAAGAGGTGTCAGGGAAGGTTAAGGAGAAAAAGGTTGCATTCTATAAGGAATCACAGAAGGAGCACAACAGGGAACTGTATCAATTAAAGCAGAAAGAAGTGGGGAAGGCAGTCAGAATAGCAAAGGCCCAAACTGAGGAAAAAATAGTCAACTCAGTTAAGAAGGGGGATAAAACCTTTTATAGTATATTAGGGAGCATAGAAAGGTTAAGGGATGGATAGTGAAGGTTAATAAAGGAGAGGGGAGGTGGGCAGAGGAAGACAGTGAAAAGGCAGAGATACTGAATGAATACTTTTGCTCAGTATTCACAAAAGAAGATGAGGAGGAGTTACCTAAACCAGACAATAGAAGCACTCTGGGTAGGGGGGTTGACACCAGTCCATTCACAGAAGAGAGAGTCCTGAAAGAACTCCTAAAACTCAAGTTGGACAAAGCAATAGGGCCTGATGGGATTCACCCCAGAATCCTAAAATAACTAAGGAAGGACCTAGTGACACCACTGACCACGCTTTTTAGCAAATCATGGCAGGATGGGGTGGTACCTGAGGACTGGAGTAGGGCATATGTAATTCCTCTTCACAAAAGTGGGAGCAAGGCAGAAGCAGGAAACTACAGACCTGTAAGTTTGACCTCAGTGGTAGGGAAAATGATGGAATCATTTCTGAAAGAAAGGGTTGTTGAGTACCTAGAGGCCAGTGGGGCATAGGACCCAAGCAGCATGGATTTACAGCAGGAAGGTCATGTCAGACGAATCTAATTAATTTCTTTGACTGGGTGACCAAAATAATAGACCAGGGAGGGGCTGTGGATATGGTCTACCTAGACTTTTGCAAGGCATTTGACACAGTCCTGCACAAAAGATTAATAATCAAGTTAGCCAGCCTGGGAGTGGGTCCCAGGGTGGTAGCCTGAGTAGCAAACTGGCTGCACAACAGGACACAGAAGGTAATAGTGAATGGAACACATTCCAAAGAAAGAGGAGTTACTAGTGGAGTACCTCAGGGCTCAGTACTGGGTCCAGTCCTCTTTAACATCTTTATAGGTGACATTGCAGAGGGTCTGGTGGGAAAGGTATGCCTCTTTGCAGATGACACAAAGATCTGTAATAGAGTTGACACACAAGAGAGGGTAGAAAAGATGAGAAGGGACTTGGCAAGGTTGGAGGAATGATCAGACATATAGCAATTTAGATTCAGTGCAGAGGAGTGCAAAGTAATGCACCTGGGAAACAAATACCCAGGAGAAGAGTACACAATAGCAGGGGAGGTACTAACAACAACAAAAATGGAAAAGGACCTAGGGGTAGTCATATCAGATGACCTAAAGGTGGGTAAGCAATGTGAGAAGTCGGTAAGGAGAGCCAAGGGGCTACTGGGACGCATAGGAAGGGGCATCACAAGTAGAACAAGCATTTGTGAATGCCAAATGTTGTCGCACTGGCATTGGCAGTGGGAGTGGCATAGCTAGAGATGCATAGTGCTGTCATTTTGTGAATGTGTCTCAAAAGGTGATTTTGCACAGAGAGCACGCCATTGTGCGCCACAGCTGCGGAAACACGTTTTGGGCAGGCTGTGAAAAATGGCAGCTGGACTGTTAATAAGGAGACATGCACAAATGACAGTGGTGAAAATGTGGCATGAAAATATTGCACATTGAAGAAGTTACAAGGGTGCGTGGAAACTGCGCAATGCACGCTTGCAACACAGTCATTGTATGGAGTTTCGGAACCAAATGTTCAACATAGGCATTTTAGGACCTCTGCTCATGAATAGTGTCACTGTCATTTCCTCAAACTGTCCCAAAAATTAATTTCGCACAGCGGACGTGCAATTCTGTGCCGGATATGCGAAAACACATTTCAGGCAGCTGGAGTGTTCATAAGGAGGTATGGAAAAATGCCAATGATGAACAACTGGAGTGAAAGTATTTCAAATTCAGAAAGTCATGAGCGTGCATGAAAACTATGCAACGCACGCTCATAAAACACTAATTTTATTGACTTTCGTTCCAAAATTTTCAACACAGGTATTTTAGGCCATCTGCTAATGAACAGTGTCACTGTAATTTTCATCATGTGTCTTGAACACGGACTTTCCACAGCGACCACGCTATTCTGCGCTGGAACTGCAAAAACAGATTTTGGCCAGGATGTGAAAAATGACAGCTGTACTGTTCATTAGGAGGTGCAGAACAATGGCACTGTAGAAAATCAAAGTGAGAATATTAGAAGTTTGCGAACGTATGAGCGTGCGTGCAAACTGCACAACGCACACTCGTAACACAGTCATTTTATGGAGCTTTGTCACCAAATTTTCAACAGAGGCATTTTAGGACCTCTGCTCATAAACAGTGTCACTGTCATGTTTGTAATGTGTCCCGAACAGTGATTTCGCACAGCGACCGCGCTATTCTGCGCCAGAAGTGTGAAAATACATTTCAGCAAGGATGTGAAAAATGACAGCTATACAGTTCACAAGAAGGTGTGGTAAAATGCCAATTTTGAGAATGTGGCATGAAAATATTGCAAATGCACTAACTTACGAGCGTGCATTGCACAGTTGCTATGCATGCTCGTAAAACAGTCATTTTATAGAGTATTATCACCAAATTTTCAACATAGACATTTTAGGACCTCTGCTCATGAACAGTATCACTGTCATTATTGTAATATGCCCCAAACACTGATTTCACACAGTGACCACGCTATTCTGCGCCGGAAGTGCGAAAATACATTTTGGGCAGGATGTGAAAGATGACAGCTATACAGTTCACAAGAAGGTGTGATAAAATGCCAATGTTGAGAATCTGGCATGAAAATAGTGCGAATACACTAACTTATGAGCATGTGTTGCGCAGTTGGTACGCACACTCGTAAAACAGTCATTTTTTGGATTTTTCCCACCAAACTTGCAAAATAGGCTTTTTGAGAGCCCCTCTCATGAACAGTGGCACTGTCATTTTGGTACTCAATCTTGAAAGGTTATTCCGTGCAGTGACTGCGAAATTACCTTTCAGGACTGAATAATGCCATGACAGTTCAAGAATTCATGAGAAGGGGTCCCAAAAACCCCATCTTGAAAATTTGGGGCCAAAATTCCCAAAAATGCCCAAGATATGCAATAAAGCTGAAAAAACCCTATTCATTCCATTATACAGCTTACCAGCATTTCCTCAGTTCGCGGTCGGCTTTAAGAGTGCAGGCGTGTTCCCAGTCCACAGAAGATCATCGCACGGACTATGGAGGTAAGTATAGAGAGGCAAGTGCGCGGTGGGTGGGTGGTGCGGGTGGGGAGGGGCATTGAGACTACGAGGGACCGTTTTCATTTACAGGAAAAAAACAAGAAAAAAAACATTGCTTGACAGTTTTTTTTTGCAGAACATTGGCATGCTGGGGTGGGCTCCCAGCGTACCACCTAACTGTTTTGGGGGTGTCAGTAGCCGACGGGGATTGGGCACCCTCCTTGGCACCTACATGGGGAATATGCCGAAGGGATTGGGCACCCCGTCAGCATAGAAAAGAAATTGAGGGCATGAGCCAGGGATTGAGCACCCCATCAGTATTCAATGATTGGGGGGTTTTATGCCAACAGGGAATGGGCTCCCCCGTTGGCACACAAAGATGGGGGGGTTAACTGACAGGGGGATTGGGCACCCCCGAAGTCGACATATGTTAGGTGACCACCTGCTCACTGACCATGCACATAATGGCTATGAGCACGGCAAGAAAAGGACCGCTGCATCTGACGAGCTTTGCTCGGATTGCAGCAGACCTTTTCTTAGATGTGCTCACGCCATTATATATGCATGGTGTGGCGCTGGCATGCAGACTGATTGGGCAATGTGGGATGCACCTACTGGTGCGTGCCCTGCATTCACTGAACAGTGAATATGCCTCCAAATCCCCACTGCCGCAAGATGTTGGCTGCGCATGCGCGCCAACATAAAAAGGGAAGTGGTTATCCCTCTATACAGACAGTTAGTGAGACCCCATCTGGAGTACTGTGTGCAGTTTTGGAGACCTCATCTACGCAAGGACATAGACAGGATGGAAGCAGTCCAGAGGAGGGCAACTAAAATGGTGCAGGGTCTGCAGCAGAAACCATATGAAGAGAGACTGAGAGAGCTTAATATGTATACCCTTGATGAAAGGAGGGAGAGAGAGGGGACATGATAGAAACTTTCAAGTACCTCAAGGAATCAACAAAGTCCAGGAAGGTAGCATCTTTCAGAAAAAGAGATGTGTAAGAACAAGGGGGCACAATTTAAAGATAGAGGGGGGACTGCTCAGGGGTAATGTGAGGAAATATTTTTTCATGGAGACAGTGGTGGATAAATGGAACTGCCTTCCTGGGGAGGTCGTTGGGTCTAAAACAGTGGGGGAATTCAAACATGCATGGGACAGACATAAGGCAATTATAGTGGGGGGTTGCAGGAAGTAGGCTGTTGGTTAACTAGAATCTGCAGCTTATCCAGTAGGTAGGGAAATGGGCAGACTGGGTGGGCCAAGTGGTCCTTATCTGCAGTCAAAGTCTATGTTTCTATGTTTCTATATACCCCAAAATATTACTTTGTAATATAGAGCTGTCTTTTACACCAAAGTATACAAAGGACAAGCCCTTCAGAATATCAAGCTCAGGGCCATAAACCCTGACAGAAAGTTAATCATAATGCATTCTTGGATTTTTATTACGCACAAAAAATATTGTTGACCTATTTGTAATCTCATTCTCGCTTGCTTTCTCTCTCACTCTCTCTCTCTCTCTCTCTCTCTGACTCCATATTCCTCTCTTAAATAGGTATCCACCTTAATGAATTTCATTTTTGTGATATTGAATAAATGGATATCTGCAGGGCATTACAAACCTATATTTCTAGAGTAGTCCTTGACAACAGCATTTTAACATGAAGTACAATATAGACTCAAATAATAGTTGCTCCACTTTGCACCTATGAGAACATATTCTAAGAGCAAGGCCCTACAAGTACTGTTTGCAATGTATAATGTAAGATTAAAAGTTTAGATACACAACATATAACACTGTATCTAATACTGTCTGCTGATACTCTCTGTGGGAACAAATGGAGTTAAGTAAATACTGCAAATTCTGTAGCATAGATTGGGCATATGTGTATTTTTTTTGTTGAATTGAAACATATTTTACCAGGTGGGCAATCAACGGTCAAGACTGGCTAAATTCCAGCTGCAGCCAGGGGAAGGGGACTACATAGGGGGTAGCAGGAGAAAACAGAGATAAACAATAAACAATGTACAATCTTCCAACAAAGTTTTGCACCCAAATGCATGGTCATTATGAACAGAATATGATGTATACTTGAAAGGAGTTCAATGCAAAGTTGCTGCAAGAAGCCCTTTGTGAAAAAAAAAACACAAATTAACAACATATATAGACATTTTATAGGGACAGGGAAATAAAATAAGCTTTAATTTTTTAATAAAATATGTGAGATTAGCTTCCAGGATATGCCTAGCATTTGCAAACAGAATCTTTCCCTTAAAGGAGAAACTGTTTCTTTTATTGAAAATGATTACCAACTTAATAAAAATGCCAGGTGCAGCAGGCACCTGTTTTGGCACCAGAACAGAACAGATAGGAGTTGCAGCATACATAGTTTCTCTATGCTTTGCTCTCTGCCCCTTTAAGCACCTACTCCCCTGTGTAGTCCCACCTCATCTTTTGTCCTGCTCTCATTCCACTCACTATCTCAGCCCTGATCTCTACTATACCTACCTGTATCTGTAATCTCTCTATCCCTCTCTTTCCAGTTCCTGTGCCTTGAGCAGGCTCACCATCTATAACTGTGGCTAAGGCTCTCTGCACAGCTGGCCACAGTCACCATTTCTAGCCCATCTGCCCAAAGATCTGAACAAGATAGGCTTCTGCCCAATTGAAAGGCTCCAAAGCTGTTGCTCCCATCAGTGCACGCTGGCTGCTTTCGGATGCTAACTGGTCATTTTGGCACTGGGAGCAGCTCTTTGTTGGACTGCACTGACTTCCATGCTTAGCTAGTGCTCATTTCTAAATTGGACTTATCCTTTTACTTGATTTTTTGGCCCACCCACACCAACCTCTATTAAATACACTAAAACTCCACCCCATCTACCTGCCTCCACCCATTGGCTTCTTTGTGTTAGTAAACCTTCCAGCCTCATAGGGTCCTCAGACCTTCCTCTGAGCCACAGCTATCACTAGCTCTTCAGATTCCCTTGCTAACTGTTGCTGTTACCTCATTTTTATAATGTGCCAAGTAACCTTAGTCCTCCTTTCCTTCTTGGCTTTCCCAGCCAGAAATCATAGCGTTCAGTACAACCCACCTAGCATCAGATTTTCAAATCTGTTCTTTACCTAGAATCCCCACCCAATTTAGAATAATGCAACTTATACCTTGTCACTCGCACTGGTCTCTAGCATCCAAACTAAACTCAAGACAATTCTCCTTCTACCTACGACATTGAACTATCTTAAAGCCTTTCAGAGGAATTGGGCTCCCACCTTAAGTTATAAGTATGCTTCTACTCATATAAGGTGCACGCTCTTTTCTAGATTCTGGTTACTTTGAGTTCTCCTGTTGCTCCTCCTATGTTCTAGCAATGTGGAGCCAAATCCTGGTCCAGCACCATTGTCTATAACCCCCATGGATTTCACCTCAACAAAAGGACTACAATTCATGCTGATCAACATATGCAGCATTCAGAAAAATTTCACTGAGCTACAAGCTTGGCTCTCCCACACTATGGCAGATGTTCTGGTCCTGATGGAAACATGGTTAAATGGCCATGTTACAGATCAGGCTGTTTCGCTTCCCTCATATTCTCTCTTCTGTGTAGATAGGCTTAATAGATGTGGAGGGGTGGCCATCTACATCAATGATAAATACTCTGTCTCTGTCATTAACTCCTGCTCTAAGCCTAAACAATGTGAATGCTTAGCTGTTAAAATTAATATATCGGCCTCAGAATCACTAAACATTATTGGTTGCTATAGACCTCCTTCTACATGCTTTGATATTTTATCACATTTTCGACAATTCCTAGATGTCAGCACAAATGAGACACTGATTCTAGGTGACCTAAACATGGACTGGTTTAATTACAAATTAGCACCACTCAAGAATGTCTGTGATGAATTTGGACTCTCACAACTACTCTCAGAAGCCACTAGGCCAGGCCACACAAATCACTCCCTTGGCTCCCTAATTGATGTCATTCTGACAAATAGACCCCATAAAATCACACATGAAGCAGTCTGGCACAACCCCCTGAGTGATCATAATATTGTAGTATGTATCAGGAATCTTCCTAAATTGCTACATCCAAGTAAGATGATAGCTAAAAGATCCTTCAGCCACTTTAACCCAGCAGACTTCCTAGCTGACCTGCGTGACATTAATTGGCAACAATTCTACCTAGCCCCATCAGTTACTGAGGCACTGGCCTGCTTTAATGCAATACCTACAAGTATCATAGACTCCCATGCACCTGTCAGAACATATAGAGTGAAAAAAGCATCCTGCCCCTGGTTCAGTGCTGATATTAAGTCTATGCTAACAAAAAGAGATAAGCTTTAGGCAACTGCCAGACTCACAAAAACACCCGCAGACTGGATAGCATTCAGAATATGTCAAAATGCCTGCACTAAATTGATTAGGCATACTAAAGAAAACTATTACCTCAGCACCCTAAAGTCAGCCAGTGGTAACCCATCCAAGATTTGGCATACTGTTAAACTAGTTGAGGGAAGCAGAGCTCCACCATCTGTCCCCACCACCATTACCTATCAGGGCACCTCAATTACAGATAAATTTGTGATACTTGACACTAAATCAGCATTTTGCCACAGCGGGTCTTGCATTCGATTCTTCTCCATCAGCCAGCCTAAGAACCTCTCTCCTTCACCACCTGCACCATCCAACATCCCAACACACTCAACCTTCTCTTTCTCACCAAACACCTGTAAATAGGTGGATGACCAACTGCTCAGGCTGGATGTTAAAAAGAGTGGAGGTGCGGACAACATTGACCCTTTCTTTTTGAAAATAAGCTATTATTTTTTAACTGCCCCATCACTCATTTATTTAATCTTTCACTATCTGAAAGTATCATGCCCCAGGATTGGAAAGTTGCACACCTCACACCCCTTTTCAAATGTGGTGGCCCCAGTGATGTTAACAACTACTGGTCTATCTCTATCTTACCTTGCCTCTCAAATATTCTGGAGAAATGTGTCAGTATCCAACTCAGATCCTTCCTCAAAAATTCTCAGTTGTTAACTCTGAAACAATCAGGTTTCAGACCCAGTCATAGTACTGTCTAGGCCTTGTCCAAAGTTACTGATGACTGGTTGGTAGCCATGGACAGCAAACATGTCATCGGTACGGTATTTGTGGACCTTAGTAAGGCCTTTGATACCATGGACCACCCCATGCTGCTTGACAGCTTGAAGTCACATGGCATGTCGGATGCTACAGTATCCTGGTTTGCCAGATACCTAGGACATAGACATCAATGCATTAAGATAAATGGAACCTCCTCGTCACTCTTGCCAGTCACAAGAGGGGTCCCACAAGGATCCATCCTGAAAAAGGGGAGATATTGCTGATGGGTGATCTGAATATGCCAGATGTTAACTGGAGTGCAGTTGCAGCAGCCACTTCGAAGAGTGGGGTTATTCTAGATGCTCTACAGGGGGCATGCCTTAGACAACTAGTATTGGAGCCCACTCGAGAGGGAGCAATCTTAGACCTGGTTCTCTCAAATGGAGATGAAGAGAGGATCACAGATGTAGAAGTGGGTAGCCATCTGGGAACTAGCAACCATTGAACAGAATGGTTCACAATAAACACAGCAATAGAGTCAAGCCATACAAAGGCAAAAGTACTGGACTTTAGGAGGGCTGACTTTGCCAAAATGGGTGAGTGCCTAAGGAATGCACTAGCAAATGGGCAGGAGGGAGGGTGGAAGAACAATGGGGAATAATAAAACTGCCATCACAGAGGTAATAAGCCTTGTGTGAAGCAAATAAACAAAACGAAACGATGTAAGAAACCGCTATGGTTCTCAAAGGAAGTGGCAGTGAAGGTTCAAGAGAAAAAGAAAGCATTCAGGAAGTACAAGGAATCACAGAAGGAGCAGGACAGAGAACTGTATCAGTTAAAGCAAAAGGAAGCTGGGAAGGCAGTCAGAACAGCAAAGGCCCAAACCGAGGAAAAGATAGCCAACTCAGTTAAGAAGGGGGATAAAACCTTTTATAGGTACATCAGGGAGCGAAGGAAGACCAAGGGAGGGTTAGTGAGGCTTAATAAAGGGGAGGGAGGGTGGCCAGAGAGTGACTGTGAAAAGGCAGAGATACTAAACAAATATTTTTGCTCAGTATTTACAAAGGAAGAGAGAGAGGTACCTAAAACAAACAGTAGAAACACTCTGGATACAGAAGTTGATACCAGCCCATTTACAGAAGAAAGGGTTCTGAAAGAACTTTTAAAACTGAAGGTGGACAAAGCAATGGGGCCTGATGGGATTCATAAGAATTCTAAAAGAACTAAGGGTAGAACTAGTGACACCACTGACTACCCTCTTTAACAAATCATGGGAGGATGGGGTGGTACCCGAGGACTGGAGGAGGGCAGATGTGATTCCCCATCACAAAAGTGGGAGCAAGGCAGAGGCAGGAAACTACAGACCTGTTAGTTTAACCTCAGTGGTAGGGAAAATGATGGAATCACTTCTGAAGGAAAGAATTGTCGAGTATCTAGAGGCCAGAGGGGCACAGGACCCAAGGCAGCATGGATTCACAGCGGGAAGGTCAAGCCAGACAAATCTGATAGATTTCTTTGACTGGGTGACCAAAGTAGTAGATCAGGGAGGGGCTAGGGACATGGCCTACCTAGACTTTAGCAAGGCATTTGACATAGTCCCACACAAAAGATTAATATACAAGTTAGCCAGCCTGGGAGTGGGTCCCAAGATGACAGCCTGTAAAGAATTGGTGGAGAATAGGACACAGAGAGAATAGTAAATGGAGTCCACTCTGAAGAAAGGGGGTTACTAGTGGAGTACCACAGGGTTCAGTATTGGACGGGCCTCTTCAATGTCTTTATAAGCGACATTGCAGAGGGACTGGAAGAAAAGTATGTCTCTTTGCAGATGACACAAAGATCTGCAACAGATTTGATGCACAAGGTGGGTGGAAAGGATGAGAAGGGACTTGCAAGGTTAGAGGAATGGTCAAATGTGTGGCAGCTTAGATTCAATGCTAAGAAGTGCAAGGTAATGCACCTGGAAACAAAAACCCAGGGAAGAGTACACAATGGGGGGTGAGATACTAACAACAACAAAAATGGAAAGGGACCTGAGGGTAGTCATATCAGATGACCTAAAGGTGGGCAAGCAATGTGAGAGGGCAGCAAGGAGGGCTGGGGGGATACTGGGATGCATAGGGAGAGGCATCACCAGTAGAAAACAGGAAGTTATTATCCCTCTGTACAGACAATTGGTGATACCCCATCTGGAGTACTGCGTGCAGTTCTGGAGGCCCAATCTCCACAAAGACATAGACAGAATGGAAGCTGTCCAGAGGAGGGCAACTAAAATGGTGCAGGGTCTGCACCAGAAGACATATGAAGACAGACTTACGAAGCTTAATATGTATAGCCTCGAGGAAAGGAGGGAGAGGGGGGACATGATAGAAACTTTCAAGTACCTCAAGGAATTAACAAAGTCCAAGAGGGTAGCATCTTTCAAAAAGGAGTGTGCAAGAACAAGAGGCACAATTTGAAGATGGAGAGGGTGGCTCAAGGTAATTTAAGGAAGTATTTTTCACAAGAGAGGTTGTGGATGCATGGAACGGCCTTCGGAGGAGGTTGTGGAGTCAAAACAGTGGTGGAATTCAAGCATGCATGGGACAGTCATAAGGCAATTCTAGGGGGTTGGGGTAGGAAGAAGTAGGCTGCTGGTTAACTAGGATCTGCAGCTTATCCATTAGGTAGGAAAATGGGCAGACTGGGTGGGCCAAGCGGTCCTTATCTGCTGTCAAATTCTATGTTTCTATGTTTCTATGTCCATTGTTGTTCCTAATCTATGTAAGTAATCTGGGCTCGGGCATCATAGACTCCTGTATTCACTTATTTGCAGATGATACAGTCCTCTACATATAGAAACTGACAGTTAGTCAAGTATGTTCTGTTCTCCAGTCTGATTTTGTCAAACTTCAGCATAACTTGATAACAGTCAAACTACTCCTAAATGCAAAAAAAAAAAAAAAAAAGGTTATGTTCTTCTATCCCCCTAATGTCCCCTCAGTATGCCCCATGACAAACCACTATGCTTCCATCACCACCCTATCAGGAGACTCTCTCGGAGTGGTGAATCACTTTAAATACCTAGGCTTCATACTTGACTCACACCTATCCTTTTCATCACATGTCAAAGCTCTCACAAGAAAACTGAAATTTAGGCTTGGCTTCTTTTTCAGGAACAAATCATTATTCTCCCAAGAGTCCAGAACTAGACTGGTACAGGGCACCTTCATGCCTCTTCTTGATTATGCTGATATTCTCTATAACAGTTGTGCACCCATCTACCTGCGTAAGTTAGACACGTTCTATCACCAGGCCATCCATTTCATTACCAATGCCCCAGCCAGAGCTCATCATTGCACCTTGTATGAGGTGATGAGGGAAAATGATGGAATCACTTCTGAAGGAAAGAATTGTCAAGTACCTAGAGGCCAGAGGGGCACAGGACCCAGGGCAGCATGGATTCACAGCAGGAAGGTCATGCCAGATGAATCTGATAGATTTCTTTGACTAGGTGACCAAAGTAGTAGACCAGGGAGGGGCTGTGGACATGGCCTACCTAGATTTTAGCAAGGCATTTGATGCAGTCCCACACAAAAGATTAATACACAAGTTAGCATGCCTTGGAGTGGGTCCCAAGGTGGTAGCCTGGATAAAAAATGGTCTAGACAACAGGGCACAAAGGGTAGTAGTAAATGGAGTCCACAGTGAAGAAAGGAGGGTTACTAGCGGGGTACCACAGGGTTCAGTACTGGGACCGGTCCTTTTTAATGTCTTTATAAGGGACATTGCAGAGGAACTGGAAGGAAAAGTATGTTTCTTTGCAGACGACACAAAGATCTGCAACAAGGTTGATACACCAAATGGAGTGGAAAGGATGAAAAGGGACTTGGCAAGGTTGGAGGAATGGTCAAATGTATGGCAGCTCAGATTCAATGCAAAGAAGTACAAGGTAATGCACCTGGGAAACAAAAACCCAGGGGAAGAGTACACAATGGGGGGTGAGATACTGACAACAGTAAAAATGGAAAGGGACCTGGGGGTAATTATATCAGATGACCTAAAGGTGGGCAAGCAATGTGAGAAGGCAGTAAGGAAGGCTGGGGGGATACTGGGATGCATAGGGAGAGGCATCAATAGTAGAAAACATGAAGTTGTTATCCCTCTGTACAGACAGTTGGTGAGACCCCACCTGGAGTACTGTGTGCAGTTCTGGAGACCCCATCTCTGCAAAGACATAGATAGAGTGGAGGCTGTCCAGAGGAGGGTAACCAAAATGGTGCAGGGTCTGCACCAGAAGACATATGAAGAAATACTAAAGTAGCTTAATATGTATACCCCTGAGGAAAGAAGGGAGAGGGGGGACATGATAGAAACTTTCAAGTACCTCAAGGGAATCAACAAAGTCCAAGAGGGTAGCATCTTTCAGAAAAAGAGATGTGCAAGAACAAGGGAGCACAATTTGAAGATAGAGGGGGGATGGCTCAGAGGTAATGTGAGGAAGTATTTTTTCACAGAGAGGGTTGTGAACGCATGGAACAGCCTTTCTGAGGAGGTCGTGGAGTCAAGAACAGTGGTGGAATTCAAGAATGCATGGGACAGACATAAGGCAGTCCTAGTGGGGGGTAGGAGGAAGTAAGCTGTTGGTTAACTAGGATCTGCAGCTTATCTGTTAGGTAGGAAAATGGGCAGACTAAGTGGGCCAAGCGGTCCTTATCTGCCGTCAAATTCTATGTTTCTATGATGAAATAGATCTCCTTATCCACCAGGAGAATGGTGCACATTTGTACTTGGACAAATAAAGTGCTCCTCAGTAAGCTACCCCCTTATATATCAGCCTTCTTCTCACACTCAACTAGCGCCTACACCCTCAGAAAATGTGCATACCTTACCCTGAATGTGCCAAATTATCAGACACAGTTTGGTAGGGCATCTATTAACTTTTCTCTTCCCTGCCTTTGGAATAAGCTTCAAGCTACCCTAAAAGTCCATACCCTTATCCCAGTTTGGGTGTTCATTGGCAGGGTACCTAAGATCACCGGTGAGACCTGCAACTGCACTTAGCTTCCCTTGCGGGTCTGCCTTCTACCCATCCCTCTCCTATTTGTCTTTGTAGATTCCTGTGTATACTAGAATGCATCTTCCTTCCTTTCCTCCCTTTTGTCCATTCTACCTAAGTTGTTATCTGCCTTATTTATTAGGTGTGGTAAACTTACTGTTAAGTGATGCTTCTAAGTTATCTCTATGTATTGTGATAACCAACCTAGTCTACGTACCGTGATATCCCTGTTTTTCTGTGTTGTACTACTTGTATTGATTATCGGTGATGATTTTTATTAGGTGGTGGTAAACTTACTGTCATGTGATGCTTTTGCCTTTATGTATTCGTTATAACCAATCTACTCTGTGTACCATGCTATACAGTACCTACTGTATTACTATGATGTATCCTTTACTGACTGTCTGTGATGTTTAGTATTTTGTTTCAGGGACCTCCTGACTTTGCCAAAATGGGTGAGTGCCTAAGGAATGCACTAGCAAATGGGCAGGAAGGAGGGGTGGAAGAACAATGGGGAGTAATCAAAACTGCCATCACTAAGGCAACAAGACTTTGTGTGAAGCAAATAAACAAAACAAAATGATGTAAAAACCACTATGGTTATCAAAGGAAGTGGCAGGGAAGGTTAGGGAGAAAAAGATAGCACTCAGGAAGTACAAGGAATCACTGAAGGAACAGGACAGAGAACTGTATCAGTTAAAGCAGAAGGAAGCAGGGAAGGCAGTCAGAACAGCAAAGGCCCAAACAGAGGAAAACATAGCCAGTTCAGTTAAGAAGGGGGATAAAACCTTTCATAGGAACATCAGGGAGCAAAGGAAGTCCAAGGAAGGGATAGTGAGGCTTAATAAAGGGGAGGAGGGTGGACAGAGGGTGACTGTGAAAAGGCAGAGATACTGAACAAATATTTTTGCTCAGTATTCGTAAATGAAGAAGGGGAGGTACGGTACCTAAACCAAACAACAGAAACACTCTGGATAGGGGGTTGATACCAGCCCATTCACAGAAGAAAGAGTTCTGAAATAACTCTTAAAACTGAAGGTGGACAAAGCAATGGGGCCTGATGGGATTCATCAGAATTCTAAAAGAACTAAGGGTAGAACTAGTGACACCACTGACTACCCTCTTCAACAAATCATGTGAGGATGGGGTGGTACCTGAGGACTGGAGGAAGGCAAATGTTATTCCACTTCACAAAAGTGGGAGTAGGGCAAAAGCAGGAAACTACAGACCTGTTAGTTTGACCTCAGTGATAGGGAAAATAATGGAATCACTTCTGAAGGAAAGAATTGTTGAGTAACTAGAGGCCAGAGGGGCACAGGACCCAAGGCAGCATGGATTCACAGTGGGAAGATCATGTCAGATGAATATAATAGATTTCTTTGACTGGATGACCAAAGTAGTAGACCAGGGAGGGGCTGTGGACATAGCCTACCTAGACTTTAGCAAGGCATTTGACATGGTCCCACACAAAAGATTAATATACAAGTTAGCATGCCTTGGAGTGGGTCCCAATATGGTAGCCTGGATAAAAAATTGGCTGAAGAACAGGACACAGAGGGTAATAGTAAACGGAGTCCACTCGGAAGAAAGGGGGTTACTAGTGGGGTACTGCAGGGTTCAGTTCTAGGACCAGTCCTCTTCAATGTCTTTATTAGTGACATTGCAGAGGCACTGGAAGGAAAAGTATGTCTCTTTGCAAATGACACAAAGATCTGCAACAGGGTTGATACACAAGGTGGGGTGGAAAGGATGAGAAGGGACTTGACAAGGTTGGAGGAATGGTCAAATGTATGGCAGCTTAGATTCAATGCTAAGTGCAAAGTAATGTACCTAGGAAACAAAAACCCAGGGGAAGCGCACGCAATGGGGATGAGATACTAACAACAACAAAAATGGAAAAGGACCTGGGGGTAGTCATATCAGATGGCCTAAAGGTGGGCAAGCAATGTGAGAGGGCAGTAAGGAAGGCTGAGGGATACTGGGATGTATAGGGAGAGGCATCACCAGTAGAAAACAGGAAGTTGTTATCCCTCTGTAGAAACAGCTGGTGAGTCTCCATCTGGAGTACTGCATGCAGTTCTGGAGACCTAATCTTCGCAAGGACACAGACAGGATGGAGGCAGTCTAGAGAAGGGCAACTAAAATGGTGCAGGGTTTGCACCAGAAGACATATGAAAAGAGACTTAAGGAGCTTAATATGTATACCCTGGAGGAAAGGCAGGACCGGGGGAACATAATAGAAACTTTCAAGTGCCTCAAGGGAATCAACAAAGTCCAAGAGGGTAGCATCTTTCAGAAAAAGAGGTGTGCAAGAACAAGGAAGCACAATTTAAAGATAGAAGAGGGACGTCTCATAGGTAATGTGAGAAAGTATTTTTTCATGGAGAGGGTTGTGGATGCATGGAACGGCCTTCCTGAGGTGGTCGTGTGGTCAAAAACAGTGGGGGAATTCAAGAATGCATGGGACAGACATAAAGCAATTCTAGGGGTTGGGGGTAGCAGGAAGTAGGCTGTTGGTTAACTAGGATCTGCAGCTTATCCAATAGGTAGGGAAATGAGCAGACTGGGTGGGCCAAGCGGTCCTTATCTGCCATCAAATTCTATGTTTCTATGTTTCCTTGTGAATGAGCGTGCTCAATGGAAGCTATCCCTACACAATAAACTGAACTGATAGTTTAACACACGACTGGCAATTTACCACCAGTATGTTTGGATGTTAGAGTTGCTGCAAAAGTGTCATCTCCTTGACTATTTTGTGGGATGCCAGGTGGTAGCAATCCTCCACCATGCCATACTGTCTCATGCATGTTATGAATGTCATGCCCACCAAAGTCCACCAATTTGAGGGCCACAGTGTAGTTCAGCACTGCCTTGAAAACTGCTTTGGCATAGTCTGATCCTAGATACTACATGTCCATCACATTTGTGATGTTCCCACAGCCCAGGGCCTGGCCCACCACCTTGGGGTTGGCACTGACAGGTGCTGATGCTGGTGGTCCTCAAGGGGCTCCTGTTGCTGCTGCACCCTGTTCACTCACATGCTGTCAGGTCCATAAGGCTCTGTTTCAAGGGCCGGGCCAGTAGCAGGGGGGCTCAATGCTGCCGGTAGAGGACCACCTCCCCATGGCATTCCCTCATTTGCAGCTGCGGCAGCTCCCACGATGAGCCACCAGTACCATCCAGCCCCTGCCACTGCTGAGGAGGGTCAAAGCCCAGGATGAACAGTAGATTTAGCAAAGTGCCCAGGAAGAAAGAGAAGCAGAAGACAGCCGCTACCGTGATTTTTTGGTGCTTCATCACCACTTTGTCTCCAGTGTTTCTCCATCTCTTTAGGGTTTATTATGATTATTATTATTATTATTCTAGTGCCTGCTGCTGCCTATCAGCCATATCGCTGGTTCTGCCATTGGCACCCGCTTCTCACATTGTAGTAAACCATGGTTAGCCCCCACCCTGCACCTAACCCATAAACGGGAACTCTACCTGACACTTGCTGCCTCCACAATGCTTATATGGTCTTGCAAACAATCCTACTTTTAGCTGTACTTCAGCCTCCACCCAGCCCAGTGAACCCCACAGCCAGCAGAGCAAGTGATACATCATAATTAACAGCAGGGTACAGTACAAGGCCAGTGCTGGCTCTGTAAGATACACATTGCTTTGTAGTTAAGAGCCACAGTTGTTCTAGATGATGTAATGGTTAGAACAGAGCTAGATATGTCAGCTGCCAGGCAGAGTGATGTTCCACACATCACACCTACTAACATCAGGTACACAATCTTCTAATTAATCAAAGGGAAAAGAAAAAGTGCCTAAAATATATAAGGTAATGGTTGACTGCTTTCAAAAACTAATACAAGTTTTAGACAGTGCATTAGCTCTTTAACCTCCCAGTGCTCTAGTCCAGACAGCTGAGGAAACTGGTAGAAGCAGGACCTTACTGAAAATGAGATATTTCATCTTAGCTGGGCTATCATGGACAAATAAACTATAAAACAGCCTTAAATTGGATGTGAGAAATGAATGTGATAACTGGCTGCTCTCAGCCAATCAGAATAGATGCCAGTGCAGTTTTATCATAAAAATGTACAGAGAATCCAAATAGCTTTTGTACCATGGACATTCCAAAGCAGCTAAAATCCTCTGCTGTCATTGGCTGGCTGGCACCTTTCTGCCATGGTAAATCCTATGATATATCCACGTAAAAGGTGCCAGACAGCCACATCTGCACACAAGTCTATACCGCTGCACCCACCTCACTTCACTCGACTCCCGCTTCTTCTCTGGCTCCACTCAGTGCCGGTCTGACTCGTGGCTCCTGACCCAATCACTGTGTCTGTCTTCCTCAGTAATCACTAAATTATGAATAAAAAAACAGCACTTGTAAACAAATCCCCCCGAACACCACCGTAATTGCATTTTTCCTCCAAAGTTGTACCCGTAAGATGACAAACTTGAACTCGGAAACAAACTGACACACGGTCTTCTGTTCGTGCTCAGTATACACACTCTGTTGGCTAACAGTTATTACCAGCTCTCAGAAAAACACTGTCTGAGTAAGGAAAAAAAACAGCATCTACCTCTATGTCTCAGATTTCGCTCCCTGTCCCTCATAACTTATTCAAAGCTGTCACTGAGCACACCCGGGCTCACTGAAACCCACATGCTGCGATCATCCAGCTTCTCTGATAACGGAACACCGCAGCTTTGTGTTCTCTCCCTTCCCGTGACACTACCAGAAACCACATCAGTCATAAATAGTTCCAGAATCCCTATACAATTGTTTTTAATACCCTCAGCTTGCTTATAACATTTTTCACAATAAACGATTGTATCAGTGGAGAGGGGGGAGGATGCAGCATCTACTCAATATTCAACCTACCAACAGAGAACTATTTTTTTGGGTGCAACAATAAATAAGATAAAATATAATTTCAACTAGCATAAAACGCTATTTTTCTTTAAATTGTTTACACAATTACTAAAAATACACATTGTATAATTGCAATAAGCCACTCGGGGGATGTGGGTTATCGGGGGATTTACCACGGCTGGCGAGGATTTACCCACTCGGCTGTACCTCGTGGGCAAACCACTCCAGCTGTGGTAAATCTCCAGATAACCCACACACCCTCGTGGCTTATTGTTTAAGTATACATTGGGTCCCACATTGTCATGGAGGCCTCAGCTTCTATAAAAAATCCATAAATCAGGAATCTCACATCACATCCTTGGGAAACTCATGAATTTGCTGTCAAAATGCGCCCAAATTGAAAATGTAAACTGTTTTTGTTGGTTCATTTAGTTTGTTGGATTAAAAATGGGTACTCTATTTAGAAATTTGCATTAAGAAAAACTATTATTAAAAAAATTAAAATATCTTCCAAATTAACTTACAGCGTCTTTTCCTATGTCATTTGGTATAGTTTAGGACAGTGATCTGTAAAACTGACTGTTCTTAATATTATGAATGAGTGAATTTGTACAGTTGTGCCCACCAATTACATGAGGCCCTTTCCCTACATTATACTAATCCCTGAGTTTTAACTAGTTCACTATATTACCTGCACACTAGACAGTGCTCACCCATATACTGAACTTACTTAAAGAAGAACATGAACCTTTATGTAACCTTTTTCCTGTGGAAGCTAGTTTTATGTTTGCTATGTGTGCACACACAGCAAACATTTAGTTAGGAGAGTGACTTTTGAGGGGTGGGCACTGTCACTGCAATGCAGAGTGGTCTGCAAGGGGCTCATAAGTGCCACACCAATCATCAGCCAGGCCGATCATGACACTGTTCTGACTTGCTGGGCAGAAATTTTGTATATTTCAAAGGAGAGAGTTGACCCACTCATAGGTCGGCTCCTTCTTTTGATCTATGCCACCCAGCAAGCACAGCTGATCTGTCATGATCAGCCTGCTCAGGTTGAATTACTCCCTTTAACAAAGAAAACCATCCATTGATGTCTGTTGCTGCCTCACCCTTACTGTCCCACCACCTGACCTTCCCACTTAGCTCCCAACACGCCTCCACAAACATAACACCATCACTGAGGGTACCCAGTCCCCCAGTGTCACCACCTGCAATAAAGAAAACCGTCCCCCATAGGTTTTTTTTCAATGATGTACCCTGTAAAAAAGAAAACCCTCAGGGTTGACCCACCAGTGCAGTAGTATACCTATCACATGCACCACTGGTGACCCAGGTTAGGGAACAGACCAGGTTTGCTAGAGGGCCAGCTGGGGGGAGGTGGATTGAGCGGCCTTTGCACACTCTCCACTTCCAGGGGTAGGGGGGTCGTGTCCTCAATGCAGGGCTCCTGGGTGACCACAGGATGTCCTGCCACTGGCAACCCAGCTAGAGCTTGCTGCAGGGAGGTGTGCCAGGCACCTGGCATATTCACACCACAGCACCATTGCATGCCACATCTCCCACAGTTCTGGGAAAAAAACCCTTGTCAGATGAGCTTGATGACACCCACCTCGCGCTGCTGCCACCACATAGCTGGCCCAGTGCTGCCTGCCTGGACATCAGATATGGTGTCTGAAGGGGTATGGTGGAGCCCTGGAAGCCCCACCCTGGGGGTAAGCCAGGGAGGAACACAGGGTTGGGTGGACCTCAGTGTCACCACAGATGGTGGATGTGAGTACAATAGGTAGGGCTGATGGGGGTGCCATCCTGGCCACAAAAAGTAAAGTAAGTAAAAAAAAAAGTCCATCGATGTCTGTTGCACCATTAGTCCCCCTCCAGACCTTCCCACTTAACACCCACCACTCCACCTCCCCCAAACATAACACTGACACTGGGGATGCCCAATCCCCAAGTGTCACCACCTGAAATAAAGAAAAACATCCCTCATAGCTGTTGTTTTTTTTGGTAATATACCCTGTAAAACAGAAAAACAGCCATCAATGTCTGTTGCAGCATTAGTCCCCCACCAGACCCTCCCACTCAGCACCCACCACCCCACACACTCCCAACCCCATATTTACCCTCCAGGGGTCCAAAGCCGTAATCATCTCTGGACCACAGACATGTCTTCGCTCTTCAACCTCGGACCGCGAACTGAGGAAATCAAATATGTGGTTCAGTGTATTTCAGTGAGGTTTTGAACTTAGTGGCATAACTTGCCCATTTTTAATATTTTTGCCCCAACTTTTGTACGTGCCTTTTTTGGGACCACACCTCATGAACAATGGCAGTGAAATTAGGCAAATCTGTCCTGAAAGGTGTTTTCATGTTCGCTGTGCAAAATCACCTTTCCGGCAGGAGTTGAAAATTTTCTCCACCCTTGTTCATGAAGTGGGGTCATAAGAAGGCTATGCTGAACATTTGGGGTTGAAATATGAGAAAACAACAACGTTATGAGTCTATGTTGCAATTTTTCAATGTAGACTCATAACTGTGGTAATTTTCTATATTTTGACCCCAGCTTTTCAACATAGCCATTTTTTTCACACCACCACATGAATGTGACAGCTGTCATTTCTCAGATCCTACCCAAAATGTGTTTTAACACTTGTGGTACAAAATGACATTTTAGCCATTGTTTTATAAAAGACACATGTAATGTTCAGGAGTGCTCATAAAAAGATTATGTTGAACATTTGAGGTAAAAATATGAAAAACCAACTAAGTTATGAGGAAATTAATTTTTTTCAACATTTACTCATAGCTATTTTTTTACAGATCTTGGATCCTAATTTTCAACATATCCCTTGTGTTACCCCATCTTCTGAACATAGCAGGTGTCATTTTTCAAATCCCCTATGAAACTTGTTTCCACATTTGCATAGCGATATCACCTTTTGGATGGGATTTTTTATTTATTTTTGACATTTCTATTTATGCTCCCAGGAGGCTGGGCATCCTTCCGGGGTACCCAACACGACGAGGGTCTCTCACTCCCTGCCTGAACCCTTTCCAGGAATTCCCCGCCTGAACAGCCCTGCACAGACCCAGTCCCCCAGCAACCGGGTACCCCTGGGGGAAGGTTCGCTCACCCTTGGTGACCTTACAGACTCAAGGGGTCCTACCTGACTGCTCGGGTTGGTGCCTTGGGAGAATCCTGTAGTGCAGGCCGATGCTGGGATGTAGGCCAATTCACCGGAGTCCCCTTCATCTCCACAACCTCCAGTGGGATTTTTTTTCTTCGATACGCCCCCGACATGGGGCGTGCAATGCCATCCACTTAAAAGTAGATATTGCTTTTCAGCTGCCTTATCCTGGGTAATTACAATCTAACCATGTGTCAAAGCAGGACACCACACTGAAAATGAGATATTGCATCATACCTGCTCTATCCTGGGTAAATATATACTAAAAATGTGTTCAAGCAAGACCCAGTACAATTGCAATATCAGCGATTAACATTCGGCATTGACAAATGCTTGTCTCATATCGTTATCTCTTGTTCTAGCAGCAAAACGTGTCTTTGATTGAAGAGTGGATCTACATCATGGGACATGTTCAGGTGAGAGAAGGTGTAGGGGGTTGGGTGGTATGTGCTGAGTGGGGGACGGGGTCTGGGGGGTCAGATCTTTAATGGACCATTTTATTTTTTTTCAGGTTAAAAAGATCAGTGAGGGACGGCTTTCTTATTTAGCTGGAGATTGTTGCCAGCACTGGGGACTGGGCACCCCAGTGTTGGGATACTGTTTGGTGGAACCTGGGGTGGGCACCCTGGTGCTGCCCCCTATATTTGGGGGGGTGACCTGGAGGGGGTTAGTACAAAGCAGTACCAGAATGGGCACCCAGTCATCTTAATATATAAAATATTATAGTATATATTATATTAAAAACACTGTTGGGTCAGCAGGTAACCAGGAGAGGAGGGAGGTGGACAAGCAGTACTAGGGTGGGCACCCTGGTCTGCTTTTATTAGATTTAACTCAAGGGATCAGAGAAAACAAAGGTCATGCTGGCAGAGCAGAGGGTGGGAGGAAATAAAAATAATAATAAAAAACAAGAAAGATAGATAGATAGATAGACAGACAGACAGACAGACAGACAGACAGACAGACAGATAGACAGATAGACAGACAGAGAGACAAACAGACAAGATAGATAGATAGATAGATAGATAGATAGATAGATAGATAGATAGATAGAGATAGACAGACAGACAGACAGACAGATAGACAGATAGACAGGCAGGCAGGCAGGCTGGCAGACAGGCAGGCTGGCAGACAGGCAGGCAGGTAGACAGAGAGACAGAGAGCCAGAAAGAAAGAAAGAAAGAAAGATCAGGGGATCACCAGCACACTGGTCCAGTGGATGTCAGCAGCACAATTCCAGCTACAGCTTCACAATTCAAGGACATCTCACTGTTCTCTTGAAAGAACAAAACAAAAGAATAGTATGTATAATAAATGGAATAAAGTATGGGTCGGGGTGTGTAATGAGAAGTTTACACACATCCGAGAGGTTAGATGCTACATAAACCCCGAGAGAGAAGCTTGAGGGGTTTATGACTAGATTCTAACCCCAAGGGTGTGTGTAAACTTCGAGTTTACACACCCTGACCCATATTTTATTTTATATAATTGCTGGGTTTTCCTTTTTTCACCTCAGCAATTGTTTTTTTTTTTTTTTTTATTTTCTTTATCCTCCTTGCCTGCTCCTGGAGACCTCTCCTTCCTTCCTCTCAACCCCCGTTCCACCTTCGGTGGGATCTGCCCCTAGAGTGCCTCCTCTTTTTCCCCTCTCTGCACATGGGGGTCTGTCCCTCTTTGGTGGTCCAGATGGTACCGGAGAGGCTATCATCTAGGTCACCGGGAGGTGTTTTCCGTTTTCTCCCTGTTTTCCCCCTACCCTCAGGGATGTCGAGTGCTAGGACGTACATCCCGAGGTGGTGGTGCTGTAGCGCGCAGACCTCTCATGCTGATCAACGTCCCCTCCTCCCGGCTCCGATGAGCGGAGCCGCCCTCCCTTCAATTGTCGGTGCTTCCCACCAGCTACGAAGGGAATGCAGAACGCGAGTGCATTCTTGGTTCCCACCCCTGAGGGAGGAGAGCATCCATTGGGATGCTCGATCCTCCCTCTCCCCTGCTGACCCACGGCCACCCGAGTCCATTCCCGAACCCAGGTCACCGGTGTAGTGCGAGGTGTGGCGTCCAGCGCCTCAACCCTCAGTGCCACTGGGCCGGCCACCTCAGCAATTGTATAAAATAAAATGTTACTCTGTGGCCGCCGGTCCTGTTAAGTTGAAGTGCGTGGCAGCAGTCACCAGTGTTTACTTATTTAAATCTGTTTGTTTTTTTATAACTTGTGGGCAGCCCTGAAGGTTTATTTTATTCAGCAGAGTTTCATTTTTTTCAGTACTTACCACCTAGTTCAGATGGTGGTTTGCTGTCGTTTATCCATTCGGCAGGCAGACACCGGTGGTGAACCATGGAACTGCGGCAGGCGCATGCACACAGTGAGGGAAATCGTGCACATGCTTGCCATAATGAACACTCCTTCATTACGGCAAATTACACCACGGTTTCCCTATGGGAAAAAAGGAAGACCCATTAATTATATATAAACTCTTTGCAAAAAAAAATTGTTAATGCACCAGTTAGGGTTCAAATTAATGCCACAAAAGCAGTGAAATGTGTCATTAGGGTCTCCCACCCTAACTCTCCCCCCCCCCACAGCAAAAGGAAAAAACATTAGGGTTTGGGGTTTCTGCAGTCTTGGCAAACCAGTGCTGGGGTCTTCCTAGGGGTTGTCGATCCTAATGTTCACTCCTCCCCCCCAGCCCATAGCCCCCTGTCCGAAGCAAAAGGTACAGCTCCAAGCTAGGGCCTCATAGTGATACACTCTTCAAAGGTACAGAAGTATGTCTTGCCAAATGTTGCCAACTCAATTTGTTGTAGCTTTCCAGAGGGCCTTGTTTGAAGAAATGAGATCACATGTGACATTGTTTGCTTAGGGAATAGGGTGGGAATGAGGGTTGAGAACCCCAAGAAAGACCCCACCACTGGTTTGCCAAGACTGCAGAAACGCCAGGACTCTGGACACCCCAAACCCTAATGTTTTTTCTTTTTGCTGCTTGGGGGGAGCAGGGGTGGGGAGTAGGGTAGGAAACCCTAACTCTACATTTCCATAATTTTGTGGCATTAATTTGGACCCTAACTGGTGCATTAACAAAGCTTTTGCAAAGAATGTCTTTTCTTTTTGAGATAGTGGAATCATGTCCTCATTCATGCAGGTCCCAAAGGGACCTGCTTGAACAGATGCAGATGTGCAGGGCTCTTTTGGTACTGCACCAAGGGAAGACTCCGTCTGCCTACAGAAGTGCAAGGCCCTTGTGGGCTCTGCACTTCCCTGCAGTGATAGATGTCAAAAATTTATGGGGCTGTCTGGTGGGCTGCAGAACTGCAAGGCCCTCTGTCTCCTGTGCTTCCATGTGGCTGCAGATACAGATGCACAGGGCAAAGAGTCCATCTGTCAACCTGTGCATAGGGACCTCTGTCACCCTATGCCAAGAGGATAGTTGTCTTCACTATATGGTACCTGGCCCATGTGAACAACCCTGCAGCTTTAATTTCCTAGCTGGGGAATAACAGCACCATCCCTCCACCCTCATCGCATCCAACTGGGTCACTGAGCTCACCCCCAAATCAACTCACCATCAGAGGACCACAAAGCATATCCACTGGAGGTGAACACTGGCACTACACTCAAGGTTTCTAAACAATTACATCCTTTTTCTTTAAATTTTTACCACAAATTTTCAAAACAATCATCTTATGACCCCTTATAAACATGACATGTAGCATTTATAGTATATTGGCCAAAATGTCATTTCACACCAGAAGTGCAAAAACATGTCTCGTCCACGATTTACAAAGTGACATCTGTCACGTTTATGAGGAGGTGTGGAAAGAATGTCTATGTTGAAAGTTTGGAGTCAAAATATTGAAAATTAGTGAAGTTGTGAGTGAACGCTGAAACAGTGCAATGTTCACTCATAACTTGGGCATTTTACCATATTTGTACACAAAAGTTTCAGCATAGCCCTCTTATTATCCCACTTCATGAACCCAGTGGGTGAAAACCTTCAAATCCCCACCACAACTTTATTCTGTGCCACACGTGCAAAAACATATTTTGGCCAGAATTTGAAAAATGACAGATATCACGTTCATGAGTGTGAAAAAATGGCTATGTTGAAAATTTGGGGTCAAAATATTTAAAATTACCAAAGTTATAAGCGAGCGTAGAAAAATTTCAATGTACGTTCTTAACTTTGCCATTTTTACATATTTTGAGCTCAAATTTTCAACACA
The DNA here is from genome assembly GCA_016271365.2 of Neoceratodus forsteri. NCBI lineage: Eukaryota > Metazoa > Chordata > Ceratodontiformes > Ceratodontidae > Neoceratodus > Neoceratodus forsteri. The sequence continues at coordinate 636,263,070 of CM057450.1, read as the reverse complement.
GCCTTCATATGATCCCACCTCATGAACAAGGTGGTGAAAACTTTGAAATCCCACTTGAAAACTGATTTCACAAAGCAACTGCCAAATTGCCTTTCAGGCCAGATTTGTATAATTCCACCATCACTGGTCATGTGGTGGGCTCCCAAAAAGGCCATGTTGAAAATTTGGGGTCAAAATATGCAAAAATGACAATCTTATGAGTCAAAGTTCAAAACCTCATTGGAATACATTTTGAACCACATATACCTTAGTTTCTTATATTGCAGTTGGCGGTTCCAGCAGCAAGGCTTGTCTTCAATCAGAGTGTAGATCTTCACTGTGGGACATATTCAGGTGAGTGAGGGTGTGTGGGGAGGGTGAGGATGCTGAGTGAGAAGTTGGGGTGGGAGTTGAAGTCAGTGAGGGACTGTTTTCTTTTTTTGCAGGTAAAAAAGAAAAAAATGATGAGGGATGGTTTTCTTTTTTCAGGGGATAGTGACATTCCAACATTGGGAATTGGGCACCCTAGTATTAGGCTACTGTTTGGCAGCACCGGGGTGGGCACCCTGATGCAATCACATATTTAGTGGGAAGGAAGGAAGAGACAACCTGGAGGGGGGAAGGGGTCACGAGAAGTAGTACTGGGCTGGGCATCCCAGCCTGCTAATATATTGTTTAAAAAAATATATAAACATTGGGGATGGTGGGCAACCTGGAGGGGAGTGGGAAGAAAGAAGTGGTAAGGGGTGTGGGCACCCCAATCCATTTCATAGATTAGATAGATAGATAGATAGATAGATAGATAGATAGATAGATAGATAGATAGACAAGCAGGCAGACAGACAGACAGACAGGCAGACAAAGACAGAGACAGGCAGACAGAACAGGACATCGGTGGCTCATTGCTCTCACTACAGCCTGCAGCATGACTCCAGCTGTGACTGCAGAACTCAAGAAAGTCATAGAAGCATAGTCTTTGACAGCAGATAAGGACCACTTGGCCCACCCAGTCTGCCCATTTCCCTACCTATTGAATAAGCTGCAGATCCTAGTTAACTAACAGTCTACTTCCTTCTACCCCCATTAGAATTGCCGTATGTCTATCCCATGCATTCTTGAATTTCCCCCACAGTTTTTGACCCCACAACCTCCCCAGGAAGGCCATTCAGTGCATCCACCACCCTTTCCGAGAAACAATACTTCCTCACATTGCCCCTTAGCCGCCCCCTCTCTATCTTCAAATTGTGCCACCTTGTTCTTGCACATCTGTTTTTCTGAAAGATGCTACCCTCTTGGACTTTGTTGATTCCCTTGAGATACTTGAAAGTTTCTATCATGTCCCACCTCTCCCTCCTTTCATTGAGGGTATACATATTAAGCTCTTTTAATCTCTCTTTGTATGGCTTCTGGTGCAGATCCTGCACCATTTTAGTTGCCCTCCTCTGGACTGCCTCCATCCTGTCTATGTCCTTGCAGAGATGGGTTCTCCAAAACTGCATGCAGTACCCCAGATGGGGTCTCATAAACTGTCTGTACAGAAGGAGAACAACTTCCTGTTTTCTACTGGTTATGCCTCTCCCTATGCATCTCAGTATCTCCCAGCCCTCGTTACTTGCCTACCTTTAGGTCATCTGATATGACTACCCCCAGGTCCCTTTCCATTTTTGTTGTTGTTAGTACCTCCCCCCCGTTGTGTAGTCTTCCCCTGGGTTTTTGTTCCCCAGGTGCATTACTTTGCACTTCTTTTCATTGACTCTAAGCTGCCATACTTCTGACCATTCCTCCAACCTTGCCAAGTCCCTTCTCATCCTTTCCACCCCCCTTGTGTATAAACCCTGTTGCAGATGTGTATCAACCCTGTTGCAGATTAAATTGCTTTCTCATGGCCACCCAGTATGCAAGTGGCAGTTGTGGGTTTCAAACACGGGTCTATTGCATCTCCAGGTTCACAGCTCAGAGCCCTAAACCTCTAGGTTATAATACTTTCCAGTGCTCCAAAGTCCCACTGTTCTCATACAGAGAATGCAGATGAATGGCTCCTCTCACTAAGCTGGGCTTCCTGGATTTTGGAGTGCTCAGAAAATATATTTCTAGCCATTATTTTAACATACAGACATCAGAATCAAGCTACAGAGGTCCAGTTTAGCTAGGTTCAGGTGTTTGTTAGTTTTAAAATTATACCATTTTATACCATTTTATGTAATTTCCATGTTTTTTATTTTGAGAGAGGAAAAAAAATAAGATCACGGGTCTCACACCACAAAAAAAAAAATTTGGTGCTGTGAGAAGCAAGTGGTCACAAATGAAAAATAGTTTTGCTACACAGAATTTTTGGTGTCGTAGCAGAACATTATCTCAAAAACCCTACTCAGCATGCTCAGAACAGGAAAAAAATCTAACTTAAAATCTTTATAACTCTGGAACCATTTAATACTTTTTCACAAAACCTTCCAAAGGCACTACCTTGGTACAGCATGCTTCTATCCTGAAAGATTTGGAAAAAAATTAATTCTGTGCAGGCTGTACATGATAACAAAGCTAAATCCTATGTTAAGCATAGGAGAAAAATTAGATGTCCACAGAAAATGAGATATGTGGATCTCAGAAACCAGCTGTCATCACAGAACTTTCAACAGATTTAGACCTTGCCTCTTAGACAACACAAGCAAAATTTCAGCTGATTTCATCAAATGCTGCCAAAGCTATTAAGGTGCAAAGTTAAGGGTTTAAAATGGAACACCCTACTCAGCCCTAACTATAATCAATATATATTATACAATGTATGGGAACTGCTAACCTCACAAATAAATCAGTTATTTACCCTATGAGCAAAATACATGTTGATCACTGAGCGTGTTCTGAAATATGTTCTCACATGTAAAATGTTATTTATCTTTTAATACTCATTTAATTGCAATTGTTGTACATTTGTTGTAGTTGTTCTCATGCTTACTATTGAACTGAGGGGCACATTCTACATTTTTTACTTATTTAGTTTTAAGTTTTTAAGCAGTTCACATACATTGTGTAATTCAAATATGCAATGGCATGTCATGAAATAAGCCATTTATCTTCATTTGTGAGAGGCAGGACCATATAGCTCATTATAGATCTGGGGAGTGTTCCTGACCAATCAGAGCACTCCTTTCCTCTGCATGTGAGACACACTCATTCTTTGAGGAGTATCTCATGTGTAGCTGCCCTGGAAATGGACATGTTTGGGTAAGGCTATTAGAAAAAATTCTATATTATTGATCACACTCAATCAATGATATATTAATGCCACCACTGAGACCACTCTTATGGTTGTAAGAGTAATTTCACTTACATTCTTAGGATATCAGAACTGCTCATTTTCAATAGGAAAATCTCTAACCTGCCTGCCTTACAGACCACCCCTCAAGTTGTGTCATAGAGGGGTGGTCTCTTCAATGTCTTACACATGCTGTAACAACAGTGCTTTCCTTTTTCTGTCAGGATTATACTGTATGCCTCTCAGTTACCTGTTTGCAATGGTTTGTATATCACTGCTTGATCTACTTACTGCAGACCGCTGTAAAATTTAAATAAAAACTATATTAACAAAATAACTGCTCATCTTCGATTTATGGTTCTCATACTCTAAGAATGCACAAGACCACTCTTACAACCATAAGGGTGGTCTTGGCAGTGGTATTAACATACAGCTGAGGCTTCTTCACTGGTGAGTTACAGTCCCAATCCCTCCCCCACTCATGAAAATCAATGGATTATTTCATGACATGACATTGCAGAGATATATATGCATACTTTCTTTAATAATTTATTTAGAAGTTGTGACTGAGGTATACAATAATATATAATATGTAATAAACAATGGGTAAGTGTGGCATACAAGGAAATAAACTCACCGCTGTTCTCTACTCTCCTGTCTGAACCTCCCTCCCTTCTCATAGGCGTCTCTATCCTTCATCTCCAAATTCTGGTTCAACCTGCTTCCTTCTTACATCTCCACCCTCCTCTCTTCTACCCCATCCCCGACATACTCCCTTCACTCTAGGGAGTCCCACTCTTTCTCACTTCCAACTCCATCTGCCAACATGGGTAAATCTGCCTTCACCTATCATCTCCCCTCTCTATGGAACTCTCAAACTCCTCAACTATGCAGCTCTCCCTCTCATTCCTCTGTCAAATCTGTGCTGTTCCTACTGCTCTTCCCTAGTTGTTCCCATAACAACACATAGTACTTGAACTGTTTGTACCTTGTAGTTCCCATTATTGAGCTAGGATTTTCCTCCACTACCCTGTACAGTAACTATTTGCGTAGCCTGTATGCTGTATGATCCATCATGATACGTTTTATTATGTTTTCTATTGTGTAATACTGTATTTGTATACTTTGATCCCATGCTCCCAGTCCCTGTCCCCCGGGTTGCACCTGGAAATTAGCCTATGCTTAGTGTACCGTTCCCAGTCACCAAATGTTTAAATAAAAAAAAAAAAAAACCTCTACAAGAGGGGGCTGACTTAGACAATTGCATATTCTGTTTATACAACATCAGTTTACTAGTTATATAGCTTTTAAATCTTCTGTTTGTATGAAGATTTAACTGTTTCTCTTTAATTTCAACTGCTGGATTCAGTGCTGCACATTGCTATTGTGATGTAATCAACACTGTGAAAAAAATCTCTGATTTGTTCAGTATGCATTGTGACATACCCAACTTTGCAAGCTAATATGATCTTGCTATGTTGAGTCAAGATAACACTGTTGATGGAAAGATGGCCACTGGGCGGGGCAGGTCATCCTGGGTTCCATGCAGAACTCACAGTATTTTTAAATTCTAAACCTTTCTCTGGGGGGGGGGTTGCTGTAGTCTGAGGGTTTTACTTTGCTGCAAACTTTCTTTTTACTTTTAAAACTAGTATATATTTATTGGATGATTTAAAGGGGATAGATAGATTTTTAAGTGTTGACTCCCAGTTAAATCTGGTTATTTTATAATTGTATTTATATGTACAGCGCTCCGAGTACCTGGAAAGGGGCACTTAATAAATAAAGTATCTCTCTATCTAATCTATCTATCTATCTATATCTATCTCTCTATCTTTCTCTCTCAATCTATCTAATCTATCTGTCTATCTATCTATCCTGTCATATTTCGCCGGTGCTGCGTGAACTGCACTGGCTGCCAGTACAGTGGCGGATCACCTTTAAAGTTGCCTTGCTGACTTTTAAAGCCCTACAGGGACTTGGACCGGACTACCTGAAAGAGCTCCTGGTTCCTTATTACCCTGGTTGATCACTCCACTTGGCTGATGAGGGGTTGCTAGAGATTCCAAAGGTGTGTTTAAAATCATCTGGGGCGACAGCTTTTATGTATGCAGCCCCCACCCTTTGGAATTCTCTACCCCGCCAGCTTCAGGAGTGCACAACTGTGGAGGGATTTAAGCAATCTCTAAAAACCTTTTTGTGGCACCAGGCATTCTGAGATTGATTTTTGTTTTGACTAGTGTACTGTGATTTTAATGTTAATTTTTATTGATGCTTGCTCGGTTTTAAATTGTTAGGTGCCTTGATTATAGATAAGGCGCCCTATAAATAAATGTATTATTATTATTATCATCTATCTATCTATCTATCTATCTATCTATCTATCTATCTATCTATCTATCTGTCTATCTAGTACAGGGTATTTAGTAGTAGGGACATTGTAGCACAGTTAACGCTTCCAGTAAGTCCGCAGTAGGAGTGCTTGTTTTATTCTTTTTTTTGGTTTGGGAAGTGGAGGTACATGAGTGAGACAGTTCAAAGTTTGACTGCCTGAGAAGATGTTGTTGCCTGGTTAACAAGGTCTCAGATTTCTCAATCTCTTGTTGTGCAGGCATGCTGTCGATATTCCAATGTGAACATCCAGTTCCGTGCAGTAAGAGATATGAGACATAACAGTTGCATGAAAAGTGGGGGCCCTGATCTGGGCTGTTTCATTCTCCTGGGACCCAGAGTGAGTGTGAGCTTACAGCATGACCGTTGTCTGAGCTGCTCCTGCTGTCCCATGAATTGACTCTGTGTGGGTTACCTGGTGGGGATGTGCAGTGGCATTGATCCTCAGGGAGCTGAGGCAGGGGATCTGTCTTGCAAGAGCAGGATTGGGATTTGGCCATTTGGACCTGTGGGAAAGGTTGCAACTGGCTGAAAATCGCCCTTGTGGCCAGGGGAGTAAAGAGGTGTATTAGCTTTCTGAGCACCAAGGATAGACCAGGAACAAGACCAACATGAATTCTGTCACACAGGTTCACTACACAGGGTGGCTGCTCCATGCACAAGTGAGATCAGTTTTCATTTTTTAACTGGATACCAGGCTTGTTTACTGTAAGCTGCTTTTTCTCCCTTCTGTGGCACAGACTGGGGTGAGGAGCTGTCATCTCGCTGGTTGGGCTCTTTGGATGAGAGCCAAAGAGTCACCATTTGGTGAGTGTTATTTTAGCTGCAATTAAATTAGTAAGAGAGCGCATCTCTGCAATTGGCTTTGACTTACTATACTGCTGGACTCAGCTTTGAATGCCATACATGCACCACTACTTGATTTAGTTTATCTTGTGCAATTGTATTTGGCTTGTTGGAGTGACTAAGGGTTGTGAAGGGAGATTGGTGTGAGTGATATTCGCATGTTGTCAGTGTGTAGGGCTATTCTGGCATATTGAAGAGGACAGAGGGGGTGGTTTGGTGGAATTGCTAGAGCATATTTTCAGGTTTTTAGCATAAGGTTACTGAAATGTGTAAGCAGCACACCCCTAGGCTCAGCTACTTCACAGCCCATCTCCAGGATATGCTCATCTTGGTTCTCCCTACCCCCTGAAGTATTACAATATTTTTAATTCCACCCCTCCCTCAGCCGCCCATCTGTCCCAGTCAGATTCCTAAAAAAAAAATAATTGACAGCCTCCACTGAACTGACCTGCAAAATGTTCACACCAGTTGTGATCCCAATCCAGCACTCAGGAGACCTGCCAAAATCAGTAACTGAGTTCTCTATCACTTCCATACAGCACAAAATGTAGACACACTGGCCCAGATATTCAAAGGGTTGCGATGGTGCAACGGATGTTGCACCATGCACAACCCATTGATACACCAGTGTGATATTTAAAGGGAAAAGTATGCCACAAATCCCAATGCAGGGGTGCATCAGTAATGTATCTGAGCACGGGTGGGCGTGCCATGCATAACCTGCACAGCCCGATATTCAGCCGGGCCGTGCAGAGTTATGCGAAGAGGTGCTCTAGCGCCAACCCTATAGCCGCCTCACAAAGGTCTGCCCTAAGTTCGCCATACTAGTCAGTCCAGATATGTGATAGATTCATTCCACATATCTGGAACAAACTATCTGATATGAGCTGTCGCCCATTGCCTCATACTCTGAACCAATGGCGTGCAGCCCGAGCTATCAGTCAGCGGGTGGCAGGGCGGCAGGCGGGTGGGGTGCTGCCGCACGCTGGCTGACGGGGAGGAGCGGGGTGGTGGGGCTCAGTGGGCAGGTGGGGTGGGGGGTCCACTAGATCAACAAGGATATCGGACTTGGAGGGGGTGTGGAATGCCACCCGTGACCGGGCTCCGTGCGGTCCACTGGACCACCAGGGATATTAGACTTTGGAGGGGATACAGTGATGCCCGCGATCAGGCTAATCACGGTCCATTGAAGCACCGGGGATGAGAGACGTTCTTTGTCCCTTACGGGATGTCCCGTGATCGGGTTGCAGGGGGCGTCGGTCCCCGACGGCTGCTGCCTGGCAGGGCGCCAAGCACAAGTAGTCAGGGATCGGTGCACCTGCATGCTAATGGCATGCAAATGGGGCCGTAATCAGATGCAAATTGCCCCCCGTGCGCCTTGCATAAATTATGGCCCCATTTGCACGTCAGCCCAGATATCGCAGGTGTACGCGGCACAATGGCACTTGTGCCACCGCATCTTAGTGCTCCACTCTGACCACTTGCTCTGGCGCAGTGCCACTGCGCCATGCACAGTGGGTGTGGCCAGGGTGCGATATTCAAAGCAGTTACGCCATAGCGCAACTCCGTTGAATATCGCCCTGGCCACACCCCTGCACAACAAATTTGAGCTGCGCACAGGCTTGCACCACAGCCTGGTGCAGTTTGAATATCTGGGCCACTCTCTCCAAACCACGCTCCAGGATGGCACCTGCCATACCCATTTCTGGGCAGTGTCACACAGCAGCCCTTGGATGCTCCACAATGCAGCCCACCATGACAAATGCTAGCACCAAACATGAAGAAACACATCCCACACTTGCCGGCAGCTATTCAACAAGTTACTTGCTAGCAGACATGCCACAATATTTCCCACAGGATGTAGGGAATTCACATCCATAGCAAGTTCCCTTGCAACCTCTTAATACCACAGAAACTGACCAGCAAGGAAAAAAAGGTGTTGAATAAATTAGGTAACTAAATTGTGTTATTTGGGGATACATATTTATATCTTTTAGAATTTAATTATCTTCTTTTAATCAAATTTCACTTACGGGGTAAGGAAACATACTATGCAGGATAATAATTAGGGCCAGATTTTCAAAGGGTGGTACAGGGCTTGCATCCAGCCCTGCACCAACATGCTTAGGTTTTGGCAGTGCACCAAACCCCATTGCTGCAACTGCACCCAATTTTGCAATCTCAGGTGCAGTTGCGACAGTTTTCACGATTTATGGCAGCTTGAGCTAAATATCTGGCACAAGCTCCATAAAAATGGCCCTCGGGATTGCCCCCAGCTAGACCACAAAAAGCTGATCTAACTTGTGGCAATTGCTGCATGGGATCAAAAATCTGGCACCATATCGTTGACACACCCATTGCTTGTGGCAATCTAAACATTTTGAAAATCTGGTCCATAGCGTTCAGGCACTGAAAACAAATGCACCCTTCAAGCACTCTTCATCAAATGACAGCATCAGTTTAGGCACACGTGTCTTTATCATATCTGAATTATTTTACTGTGGCATTCTTTACCTATGGCTAGCTGGAAAATTGGTGTGCCACCTACAGCTGGAGCAGAATGCTACAGCCAGGCTGATCGCTGGAGTAAAAATCTCAGCTCATATCTCACCTGTGTCGTGCAGACTGCACTGGCTGCCAGTTAGGTGACACTCCACTTTCATAATTGCTTTGTTAACTTACGAAGCCATACATGAACTGGGTCCACACTACTTAAAAGATCTCTTGGTCTTATATGCTCCAGGCCACCTCTTCTCTGCTCCAGCGAGGATAATTTATTGGTCATACAAAGTTCCTGCTTAAAGTAGTTTGGAGACCGAGCTTTTGCAGTTGTTTCCCCTAGTATTTGGAACTCCTCTCCTTGCCATCTTAAGATTTTACCCTAGGTAGGGCAATTGAAAAGGGGATGAAATCTTATTTATTTGAAGGAAGTTATGGTGGCAGTTAATTGGGAGTTGTTACATCTAGTAAACAGTTTTTTTCTTTTCTTTTTTCCCAGTTCACTTATTTTCCATTAGAATTGCTTTGGAATGATTTAGCTACTAAGTTAAATATTGTAATATGAGAGCTGGACTATATATTTCTTGGTCTTTATAATTAATATGTGTTTTTTGTATTGTATTCTGTGAAACGCCCTGAGCCTGTGGGATGGGGTGCTATAAAAAATAAAATTACCTTGCCTTGATTAAGGCAAATAATTACGACTCCCCAAAGAATTTAACTCAAATACAGACAGGCAAAACATAAGCAGTGGTGACCCTGACACAGTGGCTTACTGACTGTTTAGACTTTATCAAGACTTGTGATGAGTGCCCAGGCCTAGCAGTGCAGCTCTAAGAGATCTGCATGGTGCTGTGCTGCCTATCATCAGAGTCACATGATAGTATCACCTTCATGTTAATGTCCTCCTTATGTGCATTGTGCACAAGTGAAGATTTGCCTCAGAGGACACGACTGTGAGAAACTAATGGTAGATAAATGAACACAACCGTGGATCACCCTCTAAATGCAACCTTTCTTTGATATGGGTGCTTCCAGGAATGCAGTATATGAGATCATTATCATTAAATTCAGTTGGAATGTAGAGAAATGAACCTGGTGCACAGAGTGTGGTATTATTCTTCTCCAAACTTACTTCACCCCTCCTGGCCATGCCCCAGTGACATGTCAAGTCGTCCGAGTCAATCCTCTCCATGACAACTTGCACTGGACTATTACCACTGGCATCAATTGGCTCCCTGCACAATTTGTTTCCCAACTGCACCCCTCTGGAGTTTATTTTATTAAATTTATATGGAGGGGGGCAAATTGTCAGGGAATGATTTGTACAGGGGTCTGTTTGACACTGGAGCTAATAGTATGGCACAAGTTGTCATGGTGCACATTGACCGGAAAGAATTAACATGTAGCCCCATACTCCAAAGCCTTCCTAGTCTAGTCCTCTTATTATTACTTGCCTCTGAACATCTGTGCCAATTTGCACCTCAACATTCTGTTCATATTTACAATTTACAATTAATATACCCTGTTGAATGTAATCTATTGCTTGCTGCTACTGTTGCTCTACACAAAGTTATGTTGATTATGTAATTTATTTGTGTACCTCTTTTCCACTGCCTTCTCAACAACATCCTGATGTCACATTCTGCATCACTTTATTCATAACTGTCCCAACACCACCCAGGATGTCCTAAGTGGTCGGGGTGTACTGGCTTGCTTGCTTATTCAATCATGTTGCCACCAACCTGGTCATGACTCTTTCTGGCTGCTCCCTTAAAGGGAATTGTTCACATAGTGGACTTCAATATATAACATTTGATTGCTGTAACTTTTGTATTTTATAAATAAAGACGGAATTGATATAATTTCATGAGACATGTCATTTTTTAGCATCTGTCAGCACCCTGAACTGCAACTGTACTCTTGCTCCATTTTGTTGTCATTCTAAGATCTATAGCATGTGTGACAATCAGCTAAATACAGGCTGTAAAACAGACAGTCTAAGAGTAAAAAAATACTTAACAGTTTAGAAATGATGATATGTTGCTGTGTTATTGGGTGCAGCAACACATCTAACAAGGTTAGATCCTATGGGATTTCATTTATTAGATTCCTGAATGACAAGTCAACAATCAATAAATGGAAATCAGCTATCAAGACAAAAAAAGTACTCAATGTTTGTGACTGATGCAACGTAGTTTGTTCTGATTACTTTACATCTGACAGTTATGCCAGGAATCTTCAGATTGCTTGATTTTGTTTTATTATAATAAATTAATTGTGTGAAGCAATTTGTATTTATAAAATGGGCAAGAAAAATCTACTGATCTTGGTCATTAGCTATCCAGACCTGTGTAGTAACTGACCAATAACCGCATGGGGTCTGGAAAGTGCTTTGCATGTCTTAAACTTGTTTTCTAGGCTGACCTAAATGCATAGAATATAACTACACTACTTCAGAATTCTCAGTAACTGTGGCAGTTAAGGAAAACAAAGGTTCAGCTAACAACATGAGTGACTTACCTGACAGCCTATTTGACCTTTGATGGGGCAAACCCAGCTGTTTGGTGTGAGAACCAGTTTATCAATGATATAGATTTATTTATTCATAATTTAAAGATTTATTTAGTCTTGTGTTTCTTTTATTATTTTGTTGCCAGTTTATAAATGCAATAACACACTTCATAACTTGCGGTTATTGTGTAATTATCACACTCCCCCGCCAACCCGTGGTTGAAGGGTACTCGGGTAGCACCTCGTGCCTCCAACTCACAGAGTGGGGGTTCATGTGGTAGTTTCCCAATAACAGTATGCCCTATTGTGTGTTATTGCTTACCTAACTGGATATGAATCAGTTACTGAATACTCATGTGAAACCTGCCTTGATCAACAGGGATTTATAAAAGGAAACACAGACTAGGTTTTTACTTTTTATTTGTTTGCGAGCAATGAGTTGTTGTAATAAGCCCCTGTTAAAAACATTGTTAAACTGATAATCATTTTTAAATACGCATTGCTATAGAAATACTAATATTGAAACAGTTATTTGTGAATAGTTTGAAGTTCACATACTGGTAATCTAATCTGAATTGTTGTTTTGAAATCCAAGTCCATTCCATTCAACAACTCACCCACCATTCTACAAATCACTCCCATAACCACTTCCCACAAACTCATATAGTGCATTCAGAAATGAAGTCTGTAAGGGTTGAAATACTTTATTTTAATAATATTCCTTATATGTTATGTAGTAATAACATCTTTTTTATTATTCTGTCAGAAAAGATGAATGAAAAGTATGATTAAGCATAGAGACAAGATGATCAGCACTGCAGCTAGCATTAAAACAAACTCTGGCCAGAGTCAATAGGGCTGCAGCCAAGGAATTTGGGGTAGAAATATTGAAAATTACCAAAGTTGTGAGCCTGCATTAGCCAAATGTAATGCAGGCTCATAAATTTGTTGTTTTGTAATATTTTTACACCAAATTTTCAACATAGCCTTGTTATGACCCTGCCTCATAAAGACAGGCAGAGAAAATGTTCAACTCCCGGCCTAAAGATGATTTCACACAGGGACTGCGAAATCAACTTTCAGGATGCAAAAACACATTTTGGGCAGAAGTTGAAAAATGACAGTTGTCACATTCATGAGGTGATGTAAAGAAATGGCTATGTTGAAAATATGGGGTGAAAATATTAAAAACTACCAAATTACGAGCCTGTGATTGCAAAATTCATCATAGCCTCATAACTTTTTTTTGTAAATATTTTTACACCAAATTTAGAACATAGCCTTCTTATGACCCCACCTCATGAACAACAGCAGAGAAAATGTTCTGCTCTTGTCTGAAAGGTGATTCCATGCAGGGACCACAAAATCACCTTTCGGGAGGTAAAAAAAAAAAACATTTTGGCCAGGATTTAACAAATGACAGCTGTCACATTCATGAGGTTCTGTAAAGATATTGCTATGTTCTAAATTTGAGGTCAAAATATTGAAAATTGCCAAAGTTACAAGCCTGTGTTTGCAAAATTCAATGTAGGCTCATAACTTTGTTGTTTTTTAATATTTTTACACCAAATATTCAACATAACCTTCTTATAACCCCACCTCATGAAAAAGTGCAGAGAAACTTTTCAACTCCTGCCCAAGAGGTGATTTTGTGCAGGGACCCCAAAATCACCTTTTGGGACAGATTTGCCTAATGTCAGTGCAATTGTTCATGAGGCAGGGTCCCAAAAATGACATGTTGAAAATTTGGGCCAACAATATGCAAAAATGGCCACATTATGCACTAAGTTCAAAACACCATTGAAATACATTAGACCGCATATCTGTTTTTTCATTTCAGGGTCCAGCTTTGAAGAGTGAAGACGTGTCTGTGGTCCAGAGAGGATTACGGCATTGGACCCCCAATGGGTAAGTAATGGCTTGGGGGGTGCAGGGTAGGGCATGCTGAGTAGGAGGGTCGGGTCGGGGAACAGGAATGTCCACAAAAGACATCAATGAACAGTTTTCTTTTTACAGGGTTAAAGAAAAACACAAGGATTCTGGATCATGGCACTGGGGGATTGGGCACCCCCAGTGTCACTATTATGTTTCTGAGGGGTTGCAGAGAGGTAGGGTTGCATGGGGGGCAGGAATATTTAAAAAAAATACCAAGGAGTCCTGATCATGACACTGGGAGATTGGGTACACCCAGCGTCACTCTTATGTTTCTGGGTGTGGAGTGTGGGGTGGTGTGTGCTGAGAGGGAGGGTCAGGTGGGGGGGAATCTATAATAAATAAAACATTGGCAGCCATGGTGGAACACGGCTTACTCCACCATGTCCAAGATGGCCACCACACTCTACTGTGCATGCGCTAGTAGTTGCGTATGCGCAATACAGTTTGGCAGCCATCCTAGACATGGCAGAGTGTGCTGAGTTCTGCCATGACCACCAACAGAGTAAAAATAGTGCAGTGTGACTGCCAATGGAGACAGCCAGTGGAGTGCCTCATGAACGCAAAGGCAACTGTGGTGCAACTCCAAAATGTTGTTCAGTCGGAAGGAATGCACTGAGTCCTTTTTTGATAGCAAGAGGTCTGCAGTGCTCCACCCACTGCCGCCCTAAAAACAGTCACTTCCAATATTTGAATGTTACAGCAAGTGACAACAATCTTCTGTTCATAAAAAAAACTGCCCTAAAAACAAACACACAATCATAACAATTCGTCATGAGATCCTTTTCATGTGCAAATAACTGTAATGTACCTTGCAATTTTGCTTGAAAATGATGTCCGATTCATTCAGCCCCCTCTTCCCCCACCCTCCCAACTCACAGATGCGAACCTCTCCCACTTTCACACACTCACACAGCCAGTCTGCAAAGCTTTAAAATCCTGGGTATAGTAAACAGATTCATGTGTCATGTATGAAACATAACCTATTTTTTTTTACCCTTTTTTAAGGAAAGATTAAAGCAAAGTGACACAAAGAAAATAGGCAAGATGACAGCACTGTAGCTAGCAATCAAAAATACATTCATTACTGCTATCTGCATTACATGCCAGGAAGAGACATTAGTATGCAGCACATTGCTGCACTGCCTCACCTCTCTCACCCCATCCAGAACTAAATCTTTGCTTTAGAAAATAAGAAGTCTGTTTCCTCTCACTGCTCCGACCCCCTTCCTCCCCTCCCCTTCCCTAGCCACTCCATCCTTGCTTGTCGAGGAAGCAGCTGCTGATATTTCTTTCATTAAGCACTGTAGACAAACTGTAAGCGGCAGGAGTGATCACAATGGGGAGCAAGCAGATGTGAAACTGACTAGCGCTGTAGAGAAACTGAAAGCAGTAAGGGTGAGTGCATGCGGGCGCAAGGGTGAGGCTGATAACAGAACATGCAGAACAATTTTTAGAATGTGCACAACTTTTGAGCAGTCGCAGATTTCTCTTCATAATAAGGACTATCCATATACTATATAAGGAATAATGTATGGGTGACCATACACAACGAGCCTGTGTTTCCATCAAGAGGTTGAGATAACATCATATGCATCTCAAGAGCAAAGCTCAAGAAGTTCATGCTGTACTCTCTCCTGAGGTGCAAACACAGGATGAGTTTTGCATGATCGCATTTATTTTATTTTTATAGTACATGGTTTCAGACATTTTTTTGTTTGCTACCTTTGCATGACTTAGTAAAACACTGCTGCAAAAGTGAAAATTGAGGCTGCTGGAGTGTGCATGAGGGGGGGACAATGTTGTGTGAGTAAATGGAGACACTGAAAGTGGAAGAAGTGAGGTGAGGGGGGATACAGCTGAGTTAATGATGGAATGTGCACAGCAACATCTTTAGAATGTGTACAACTTTTAGACCGTACACAACTAGGGGGTCAATTCTCAAAAGCCCGTTACAAAGGCCACAAGTTGTGGTAATCTAGGGATGTGACAGACTCCAGGTGTGCCAGAGACCCTGTGCCCAATTCTACAAAAAACTAGGGTCCCATCGTCAGAGTTCCTGAGTCTGCCATGCATCAGATGATGCGCCAAACCATCAGCATACATAGAGGAATGGATGCAGGGCTCCGGCCTGTACCCCCCACCTGGTGCAACTGTACTGGGGCTGGGATGGAGGGGTGGGGTTGATTGCCAGGAGGGGGCAGGGGCAACATGGATGGGGGGTGGCAGAGGATGTGTTGTGGGACACAGATGTGCCTGTAGAAATGGGAACTGGCACCCAGCGGGGTGCGTCTACAGCATACTACAGAATTTAAATACCCCTATGTACACATAATGTACTGTACTGTATGGTAACGTACAGTACAGAACAGCATGTGGACTTAGTGGCATGTAAATGTCATAATGTGCTGTAGACACATGCCAGTTCCCATTTCTACAGGCACGTCTGTCTCCCACAACACATCCTCTGCCACCCACCCGGCCAAAATGCCCCTGGCAGCCCCATTCCCGTGTAGTCCCAGTGGCACTGGCCACTTAGACCACCTCCTTGGCTGGTCTAAGTTGCACCCTGTCCTGTGGCCTCAGTAGGGCTTTTAAAATCTTAATTAAGGGGATGTGGCAGCCCTGTCCTGTTGCATACACCCCTTGCAACCTGGCACAGCCATATTTTGGTCACAAGGGTGGCACATGTCCCCTTTTGGACAAGCAGCCTGTGTTTGCCACAGGCTGCTTTTGGGAATTGCTCTGGGTGCAAGGTGCTACCTGCGTTATTCATATTCAATGCAGGTACCTTGCATCATGTATATCATTTTGAGAATTGACCCTCAGGCTTTTGAACTGGTTGAATACCATACATAATAAGATCAAACCATATACTATATAGATTTGTTTTACACACCCAAGGTGTGTGATGACCCATAAACATCAACAGCAAAGCTCGAAGGTTTAATGTGGTCATCACACACCAAGAGTGTGTAAAAAAAATTCATAAGGACACATTACATAGTTTCAGTAGTTGCCATATACATCTCCAGATGTAGACACATATTTGTTTGTGTATGTATACCAGTTCATTATCTTTCATACTGCATTGGCGGGCATCCAAGTCTATGTCAGACACTTTGTTCCCTTTCAGATAACTGTCACAGGTGGGCCTGTGATATGATGTTGTTTGGGGAAAACTCTTGGCGTGTTGTCAACAAGCCAAATTAACTGATTCGATGTGCTGCCAGCAACTACATCTGTTAAAGCTTTTTATGGTCAAGATAAAAATAAAGCTTTCCATTTGACTTGATATAGAGCAAGCACTTGTGCTATGGCACTATAATATGCCTAGCTGTAGAGGTGTGATCACTACTGAAGCACAAAACAATATTGACGTTACTACTGTAGAACAACTTTTTTTAATCTTTCTTTATGCACTCTACTCGTCTCCAGTCTTCAACTGCCTTCAAGATCCACAAGTCATCACTGAGGAACACTTGCATTGTAATAGCAAGCCACCCCCTCTATTTTAACTAGGATTAATCATTCTGTCTGTCCCCCCCCCCGTCAGGGTTATGTTGAAGGATTTACAACACACACACACAAACGCACACACATCCCCAAGCAGTGCACTGGGTATAACAGGGTCTGACATCCTTACAAATAGTGGCTGAAATTCTTTTATAAAAATAAAGGGCAAGTAATGTGTGAAACATTTTAATACTTTACCAACATGACTGTTATGTATTTCTTTTTCATTTAAAGTTCTTGAGAGGCATAGGTCTCTGGATGTGCTACTTCCTCCTTGGCTAAATAAGTACCGCTTGGCTAAACATGCCCTGATAAGACCGTGCCTCTCAGTCAATCAGGATGCAGAAAACATCCTAGGCATTTTATAAATTTGAATATTTATTTATTTATTAATCAATTTATTTATTTATTTGAATTTTGTTGACTGGGTTAACCCACTGGACCTCTGGAGCTTTTCAGGGATGACCCAGGATTAAATACAAAGATAATTCACAGACTAACTAATAACAATAAGCAGATGATAAAACTGTCAGTCAGACAATGCATAAGATTAGTCACAATGTTATGATGTAGTGCAAATACATTCAAATCTAGACCTTTGATAAATCCAAGACTGTAAGGCAGGATCGTCATTTGGTACCAAGGTCTCTAAGATCTTAGATTTTTCAGAAACCTGACTGACTCACAAGTCTACCCTGGTTTTTATAGATGGCTGCATGGAGAAGATGTATCGGGGCCTCCTTCATATGACCTAAAAGGTCCTGTCAGCAGTAGCAGTTGCAGGAGCTGCATTCAAGTAGGTGCGTCTTTAGGCCTTTTTTGAAGACCCCAGGGGAGGAGCTTTCTTGTACTTTATTGGGAAGGGCATTCCAGATGGTTGGGACTGCTATGGCAAAGGAACTTGTTTTGGGGATACTGAGGAGAATTTGTTTTGATGACCTGAGAGAGTGCCTGTCCGGTTTGGTCATTAGCAGGTCTTTGAGATTTGAGGGAGGCATTATTACTCCTAAGCTTAAAGGTTAGGGATAGAGCAGAGTATTCCATCTTGCCATCGAGTGAGGGCCAGTCAAGGGTTTGGAGCATACTACAATGATATTTTTATAATAGTAAAATAATAAGGGCTTAGAACTCACATATTAGAGGCTGAACTTCTCAATATGGAAAGGGCTCTGAGGCATACAAAGATGCCATGCCATCTGTTTTCCACACATGAAAAACAGACAAAAGACAAGGATAATAAACAGTGAGAGTTGAGCAAGGAAAAGAGACATTGAAAGGTGTATCCACTTTGTGTTCCCCCAGTACTTAAAATGATTTATACTTGTAGAGTTTTTTTAAGAAATGTAATCTATGTTCAATATGTTTTGATGGTTAGCACATCATTAACCTAGATAGTGTCATGGCTACTATGTTTACAACTGGCAGTCTTGACAGTGCTGCAGTCATAGAACCACTTGTGAATTTAAAATGGATGACACCAATGAGAAAAACACAACCAAAGTGTATGTTAATAACACCACAGAGACCACTCTTATAGTTGTGAGAGAGCTCTTACATGCATTCTTATGGTATGCGATCCATGAACAAAATATAAGCAGTACTGAAACTCTAAGGATGTGAGATCACTCAAACAACTGTAAGAGTGGTATCAGTAATGGTATTAGCACATTGAGCCAAATCAAATATATATTATTTTCTTATAAATCCTTGCCTGAAAGTGTTCATTTATAGGGCAGCAATGCACGGGGCACTCTTCACAGACTAAAAGCTTCCCATGTACAGAGGAACAGGGCGCTCTGCATGGTAGAGCGTGCTCCCTCGATATAAAATGCTAAAATGCTTGATAGTCATGTATTAAATTGTTACGTGTGTCATGATATTTGTCTTTTAATTTGTGGATAATTGAAGAATGTCTACATGTGCATACTGCAAAAAAAAGGACCACAGAAATTTCAAATATTGATTGAGAAATTATACTGCAAGAAGAAAATGTCAAAACATACATTGAAGTAGCATCATGAAAAATTTAAAATAAATAATTCCAATCGAGAACAGAACACATTCTAATCATATATTACTGTGTCATTCTGTGTGACTGAAGAAAGTTTAAATGCATTACAATTGGAAACATTCAAAGATTCAGAACCACAGACTAAGGGCCAGATATTCAAAACCTTGCCCCGGGGCTAAATTAGCACTGCACAAAGCAAGCTAGATTCAGTAGGAATAGCCCGGTGCTAAACCTGCTGAATATAGCAGTCTAAGGAAGCCAGGCAAACATAGCCTGGGAGTAAGACAGCACTGAATATAGCAACAGGGAAGTGCAAACTACAACTGCAGTTTATTAGACTCTGTAGCAAGCCAGTGTTGCAGGTGGAGAACATTGTATGTGATTGCATAGAGATGTCTCACATCTACTGCAAACACACCACTCAACCTCCTGCCTCATAAATCAGGGACAAGGCTTAAAATAATCAGGGAAAAAGATTTAAAATCAAGGACACATCTTAAAAAGTGGTGATATCCACTCAGTAAGCTGGTAGAATAAGTGGTGTAGTGTAAAATGCATTATCTAAGGAAGAACACGTCTGTAACATTAATGTTTGACATTATTTTATGCTTACAACCCCTACTGTTTGTTCATGGGAACACAATTCTTCAGAGGAACAGAGTAAAACTTTGAGGTAAAATCAGGGACGTCCCTGAAAATCAGGGACAGTTGAGAGGTATAACTGCAAACATCAATGTAAGCCACACACTGCAGATCTGTGCTATGCTGAAGTGAGGTTTGTCCGGGGCTAACCTGACTGCACAGTGCTAACACATTAGCCCGGTGCAAACTGGTTAGCCCAGGGCAAACGAGAGCTATATTCAAACTCCAATCCGTGGGCAAACAGGTAGATTTGCATCTCATTAACTGCTGCTTAGCATATATTACCATGCAGTTTGCCCGGTGCTACTGCATGGAGCACAAAGCTCCCCCCTTTTGGTCAGAATGAAAGTACATGCTGAATGCTGCAGACCAAGGCAGATCCACAGCATCCCCTGTTGGTCGGAATAGAAGTACAGGCTAGAAGCAGCAGGAACTGTGTGCTGCCAGGCACAGTTGGTACATACATATCTCACAACCCCTTGCCTCCTGAAACAGGGACGAGGCTTAAACAAATCAGGGACAAAGGGACAAATTCAGGGACACATAATCAGATGTAGAGATATCCAACCAGATAGCTTGTAGAATATGGGGCTTAGTGCAAAATGCATGTCCCAAAGAAGAAAAAGTCTGTAACTTTAATGCTTGACATTATTTTGTGCTTGCAAATTCCACTGTTCAGCTACAGAAACACAACTGTGAGGAGGTACAGAGTAATACTTTTGAGGCAAATTCAGGGAGTCCCTGAAATACACGGACTGTTGAGAGGTATGCACCTGACCCATTCACAATAAAAGTAAACATAATATCCCTGGTAGTCCAGTGGTCCCCCTACCCCCCTGCACAAATCCCTACCCGTTTTTATTGAATGCAAAGTATATTCCGTGGGTAGTCTAGTGGTCCTCCATACCCCTACATGAATCCCACCCATTTTAATGGAATGCAAAGTATATTCCTGTATTCCAGTGCCCCCCACCCCCTGTACAAATCCCAACCTGTTTTAATTTAATTCACAGTATTATCCCTGGTAGTCTAGTGGTCCCCACCCCCCTGCATGAATCTCGACCCATTTTTAATTGAATGCAAAGTATATTCCTGGTAGTCTAGTAGCCCCCCGCACGAATTCTGACCATTTTAATTAGATGCAAGGTATATTCCTAGTAGTCTAGTGGACCCTCCACCCCCTACACAAATCCCGACCCATTTATAATTTAATTCAAAGTATATTCCCTGGTAGTCCAGTGGTCCCCCCAACCCCAGCATGACTCCCGACCCCCGTCCTACAATACAACTGTATTTCCCTGGTAGTCTAGTGGTCCCCCCACCCAGCAGTGATGCCTCCGCTCATTGGAAGAAAACTCCACAAACAGAGCTGGCGACCGACTCAGCCCTCCTCTCACCACCACGGTCAGCTGCCAACTCATACGGTTGTATTGTAGGACGGGGGTCAGGAATCATGCTGGGGTGGGGAGGACCACTGGACTACCAGGGATATACTTGAATTGCAGTGATAAGGGTCAGGATCCATGCATGGGGGTGGGGGGACCACTAGACTACCAGGGATAATACTTTGAATCACATTATAAACAGGTCGGAATTCATGTAGGGGGGTTGGGGGACCACTAGACTACCAGGGATAATACTTTGAATCACATTATAAACAGGTCGGGATTCATGTAAGGGGGTAGGAGGACCACTAGACTACCAGGGATAATACTTTGAATCACATTATAAACAGGTCGGGATTCATGTAAAGGGGTAGGAGGACCACTAGACTACCAGTGTAATTACTTTGCATTCATTTAAAAATGGGTCAGGATTCGTGCATGGGGAGGGTGGGGGGACCAGTAGACTACCAGGGATAATACTTTGAATTACATTATAAATGGGTCGGATTCATGTAGGGGGGTGGGGGGACCATTAGACTACCAGGGTAATTACTTTGCATTCATTTAAAAATGGGTCGGGATTCATGCATGGTGGATGGGGGGACCACTAGACTACCAGGGATAATACTTTGAATTACATTATTAAGGGGTCATGATTCATGTAGGAGGATGGGGGGACCACTAGACTACCAGGGGTAATACTTTGAATTATATTATAAATGGGTCAGGATTCATGTAGAGGGGTTGGGGGACCACTAGACTACCAGGTAGTTTACTGTACTACTGTGGCTATGGGGGTCCATGATGGGGGGGAGGGCACCACCGCCGCATTACCACCGCATTACCACCAGCTTTTGCTAGGCCGTATCTAGTGCCACGCCACAGGTTGTGCTAATGCCTGTAGCATGGCACTAGACCTTTGAATATGCCACACTGCTGGCATTCAAGGGCGCTCTCCTAACCCTGCCCCTGCATGCTATTATCTATTAGCGTCAGTGCTACCACGCAGCCTCGGCACTAATAGGGCTTTTGAATATTGCAGTCTCGCGCAAATCCAGCGCTATTCCAGTGCTATGGTTTTATGCTGGTGCAATTGTTTGAATATCTGGCCCTAAGTGTTTACACAAGAGGAAGGATTACAATGGCCTGAGTTTGAATTTATTTTTAAAGGAACCCTGTCTAAGGTGATGAATAATCACTTCTATCCAATTCATTTTTTTTCAAATCTTACACAAACTGATCTAATGATAACATTAGTGGGAAGGAGGCTGTATGTCAAAATTCACAATATATAGAAGTACTACAAGATTCTGAATATGAACTGGATTTTTCACAAGAAATATTAAGCGAATCTGATTTTGATTTGGATCAGAATGACGCCACTGACACATTTAGCTGGCGATGACAAAAATGTAATTGTTTATTCTGAAAATTTATGACAACTAATGAGAAAATGCATACAGTGTGGTGGACCAGTGTTAGAGACAGGGATGAGTAACACAGGAACAATGATCGCAGTGTGTTTGGTATTTACAACTTATAACTGATAAAATACTTGCAGATAATATTGAAGTATCTGCTTCTGTTCCTTTCATTGGAAACTCATTTTTAAAAATCAAAATGTTTACAAGCCTATTAAACCTACAATTTCTTTCCCAAAGTACTTTCACTTGTATATAGAAAGAATACCTATTTCTTATTATCAATAATTCATGGTGCAGGTATAGGGATGAAATTTACCAAGAATTAAATGCAAGAGAAAATACAACTCTGTGTGGAAATGTCCAATCAGATTTATCAGGTATTTCTGTAAAGTATGGCATATATTCTTTCACAGATCATGACAGTAACAAAATTGTGGATTTTGAACTTATTCAGGCACAGGAGGTCCGCAACCCTGTCCACATGGAGAAGGAAGGTTCGATCTGTACTCTGAACAGGCTTGTTGATAGTGGAGAAAGGTGTCCACAGTGGCAACAGACAAACATGTACAGGTATATTCCTTAAAGACAAAGGACTTGACACTATGTTTGAACACAGAGCATTAATAAGATGTATGGCATATGGATAAGTGATTCAAGAAACAGTTTATCAAACATTCAAAGAATAAGGAATGTGGCATACTGAAAGACTGCATATCTTCGATATCTAACCATTTTTGGTGGAGTTGTAGTAACTGCTAGGAGATGCAAACTTGTTGAGATCAAGTGGTGACATCGAATGTACATCACGTCTGCAAAAAACATAGATGGTCAGACAACTACCTGTTTCCAAAGTGCATATACCATGAAATTCACAGATAAACAACACAAAAGGAAACAATGGTTAAAGAAAAGTTCTGATGCTCATAGTGCCTGAAAAAAGATTATTTTTCATTCAAAGTTCCTCAAAGATATTACAAAACACGTTACATTTTGTCATACAAGAGGACTGGAAATATATCATGCACTTGTGTTAAAGTACTGTCCATAACATCAGCATTTTAGTTTTAGTGGAGCATTGGCAAGACATCAATTGATTGCTTTCAACCACAACACGTATGTGGAAAGACCAATTTCAGAAACAGTTGATGGACAGACATGGTATAAAGTAATATTTCCAAAAAATCAAGATAACTGGGTGGCAAAACTGATTAAAACTGCAAAGAATGTTGACTATTTAAAAGAGATGGTGAAATCAGTAGTTCAGTTTAGAGTCAATAAATGCAAGCCTTCAATGTGTAGTATGGTATGGGCTGCACGCCAATTGGCTCACGCTGTGGACCAATGGGCATACAGCCCTACCGATGGTGTCAGTCAGTGGGCGGCAGGGCGGCAGGCGGGTGGGGTGCTGCCACCCTCCGCTGACCGGGGGTGAGTGGGGCGGTGGGGATCAGGTGGCGGGTGGGGAGAGGGGTCCACTGGACCACCAGGGATGATGGGTTTCTTCTAATTCTACTTCAGCCCATGATTGGGCAGACAGGTCCCCTGGACCACCAGGGATAATAGGAATTATCTAATCTTCACTTAGCCCACGATCGGGCGGGCAGCGGTCCACTAGACCACCAGGGATATTGAAATTATCTTTAATTCACTGAAGCCTGCGATCGGGTGGGCAGCGGTCCACTGGACCACCACGGATATTGGAATTATCTAATCTTCACTTAACCCGCGATCGGGCAGGCAGCAGTCCACTGGACCACCAGGGATAGTGGTTTATTTTATTTGGATTCAGCCCGTGATTGGGCTGTGGGGCACAGTGCCGCGCTGTAGGGGGCATTGGTCCCCGATGGCTGCTGACCGGCAGGATGCCAGGCGCAAGTCATCGGGGATTGGCGCACCTGCATGCAAATGGGGCCATAATGACATGCAAATAGCCCCATGTGTGCCTTGCATACAGTATGGCGCCATTTGCATGTCAACTTTTGAATATCGCAGTTGCTGCGCCTTGCGCAATGGAACTTGCGCTAGCGCATCCCCATGCTCCACTCTGGTCACTGGTGCTGGCACAGTGCCACTGCACCATGTGCACTGCGGGTGGCCAGGGTGCGATATTCAATGCTGCTGAGCCATGGCGCAGCTCCATTGAATATCGCCCAGTCCACGCTCCTGTGTAGCAAAGTTGCTCTGCGCCCAGGCTTGCGGCACAATCTGGCGCAGTTTGATTATCTGTGCCCTGAAGTACATTGGTTTGTTGTGTACACCTACTGAACAGCACAATGTCAATATATGCTTAGTTGTAAATGTCAGATAATACAATAGCTGCATTACTGTATACATTTGCTAATCATATGAATTATACCATGTGCTGTACCTGCAGTATGTTCACTGATACAAAGTAATACTGTAACAGTATTAACAATGGGATTTTGTTTTCATTTTTAATTTTTACTGTAAGTTTGAGATAGTTTCCATACTAAATAATATTGTTTTAAGGGGATGTAAAGAAACATATAATTTATCATCAGAAATGTCCCACTTGGCCCACCCAGCATTTCCAGATTGTCATTGCCTCATCTATCTCCACAGCCTCTAACCGAACTCTGGATACCCTCTGTCTTCCCTGTATATTTACTAAGATTCCCCTTTGTCTATAATATGCATACTTGTCTATTCCAGTCATCTATCACTCTTACAGTGAAGTAGTAATCCCTCTTATCCTGTCCCCCAACACCATCCAGCTTCATGGCATGCCCCTCTTACCCTGACGTTCTTTCACATTCAGGAGAAACTCATCTCCTGCACAGTGTCCATTTAGCGTAGTGTTTCAGTTCATTTTTCATAATATGTTAAATGAGGCAACAACAGATAAAGTTTGAATCATTATAGTTATTGTTAGATACAACATATGTTTGTCAGATATATATCTTACAAGTGTCTGTAACAATTGCATATTGTCAGATTTAATCACAAATTTCTATAATCACAATGTCACAAGTGTATCTTTTTTGGTGTTAAAAATTGTTTACTATGTAATTAATACTATTGCAGTTTACTAAACTTAAAATGGTAAACCATTTTCTTCCACATCATAGAATCCAGTATGTTATCCGTCAGGCTTGGGATGCTGGTATCTTATGGTCCACACTGCACATGATGGGATTACTTTATGAATTCTTCTTCTGAGTCTCTTGTGAACCCATCACCATCATGTAAATTGACAGTATGCAGCCCATCTCAAAGTACTGTACAAAAATGGATTTGAAGGCAAACTGTTGCTTGAAGACATTGATATCCTTCCCCATTTGTCTCTTCAAATACTCCTTCAGCTAACAATTCATTGCTGTGAAGTTAAAAGTGAATATTGAATGACATGGCATAGCATCAGAATCTAGAACATGACAATGCAGTGTTGTGTACTTACTTTTGTGATATATAAAATTCATTTGTATAAATAAAAGCATAATTCTGTTCCAATATTCCATTTACATGATATAATTTGGATTTGTAATACAGTGGAGCCCTGTTATAAGCACACCCTAAATGCCAAGCAAAAATGTTCTTATAACCGGGATGTTCTTATAAGAGGGCTTCATTGAAAACAATGAAAATCCATGTAAAATATATGCTTAACATGATTAAACTTGGTTCAAACTAGTTTTTAGATAACTCATTATTAAAAGTAGTAGAACATAGCTTTTTCAAAAAGTTCTTGCTCAAACAATTAGTGTAATCTTCTAAAATGCATTCACTGTCTCACTTAACTGTGAAATGTGCTGTCTTCTTCATGGGGCATCTTTCACACATCCATTTACTAGATAAATGACTGTTAAAGAAGAGACTAGGTGATGATTCAGCCCAGGCCTAGCACACTCAGAGGTAATAATGACCATCTACCACTACCTCTGGGAAAAAAATGTTCTTATAAACGGGCTTTGCTTCCATTGAAAATAATGGACAAAGATCAGGACATCCAAACAATGTTCTCATAAACGGGATGTTCTTATATCCGATGTTCTTATAAGTGGGCTCCACTGTATTCACTTTATATGTGCCATCTTTTATTCTTTTAAATGAAACATTCATGTACAGTGACTGACATGGTTTGAAAGCACATGAAATGTTATTTTAAATAAGGAATTTGGATTACCTGAAGCCGGAAGCTGTGGAGAGATGAGGGTGACTAAGTCTGTTCAATGATAAAATTAAAATGCAGGCATTTTTACAGCATAGTTTTGTCACTGAAGAACATTCTGTGCATTACCCAAGATAGTTAGTGATGGATTGTTCACCGAAGAATATTGAACAGTCTTGGTTATATATATCTATAGAGCTCTTCCAGGTACAGGTGAGCCCAATACATCCTTTGAAAGAGCTTTCCAAGTGCTTTTAAACTATGATGGCCATTAGACATGAAAGTACGCACAAATATATACAATTTGTTACTGATATCATACATTTACAAACCTATTAGAAAGTGCTTCCTCAGAACATCATGCCTTATCTCATGAAGTTGGAGTATTGCATGTCAATGTTTATCTCTCAATATGCACACACTGTTAAATACATAATTTTCGATAATGCACTGATCACCAGCAATAAAAGACATACAGCAATCAAATATTATGAATGTTGCTGATTGAATGTGTTATCTGAAAAAAAAATGTTTAAATGGTTGTTGTCAATGAATACTGATACTCCATGTTATAATATTAGCTTATTTTAACTTCCCATAGATCAGAGCTTATGTAGACTGTAACATAATATATATGTAAATTAATCAGCCATTTGTATAGTAATTATCTGACATTAGAAGTGAGATATTCTTGGATCAGAAATCTCATTATGGGCTAATTTGCAAGTGGCATATTTGCACCATGTCACCCACATTGCCATAAAAAAATAATCATTATTGGTATGATTGTAACTTTTTTGCATCGAACCTTAGCTGCCATATCCTTGACCACTCCTTCATCCTGCTAAGGTCCCTTCTCATTTTCTCCACCCCTCCTGGAGTGTCCACCCTGTTGCAGATCTTCATGTCATCTGCAAAGGAACATACCTTCCCTTCCAGCCCTTCTACAATGTCACTTATGAAGACATTAAAGAGGACTGGTTCCAGCACCGAACCCTGCAGGACCCCGCTGGTCACTCCCTTCTCTTCTGATTGGACTCTGTTTATCAGCACCCTCTGTGTCCTATCACTCAACCAGTTTCTGACCCAGTTTACCACCCTTGGACCCACCCCCAGGCTGACCAGCTTGTTTATATGCCTCCTATGTGGGACAGTGTCAAAGGCCTTGTTGAAGCCCCGGTAAGCCACATCCACCACCCCTCCCTGGTCACCCAGTCAAAGAAATCTATCAGATTAGTATGACAGGACCTTCCCCACTGAGAATCCATGCTGCCTCAGATCCTGTGATCTGCTGGCTTCAAGAAATATCATAAACCTTTCTTTTAGTAGTGATTAGTAGTGAATGTCTTTATAAGTGCCATTGCAGAAAAGGTGAAAGGGAAGGTACACTTGTATACAGATGACACCAAAAAATTTGCAATAGGGTCAACACTCCAGCTGGGAGAAGAGATACTGACAGTCATAACACTGTGACACCCCATCCGCCACCACCACCATTAACAAAACAATTTACTCTTTCTGTCACTAGCATATCTTCAGCAGTATTTAATCATTACAGACATCATGCCATATATCAGCAAAATCATCCCCGATAGATTGTAGCGACTCTGTCTTTGAGTGTATCGGGGGGGCTGATATCTGCTCCTGTTTTCTCCCGGTATGCAGCTGCTATTGATTGCAAGTGAAAATCCAATTACAAAGTTGGAATAAAGGAAAATCACATTTATCACATTTTTAAAATCATGTAATGAGAACAGCCTACTAAAATATTAATTTGGAACTTAGGATATTTGTAATTTAAATGTGATTATGAATGACATGGGGCACAAGAGAAGTAGAATTGTGAGTTTGTGCCAGTTGTTCCATGTAATGATAAAAAATCAGCACTGTATTTAGACAGCTGGTAGGAAATCTAACTAATACCAAATAACGACACAACACATTTAAAATGCTAGTGCATTTGTTCATTGCATCAGCTACGTATCTAACTCTCATGGTAAATTTCATCTGTCAGACAACCCATGTCTCGGATGTTCTCATGATCAAAATGGACTCGTCATCAAAACGGAAAAGCATATCATTATGAATTAAGAAAAATACATGTGTATAATGGTATTTTAAGATGTCTGGTTATATCCACATACTTTTGTTAAATAAAAGACATTAACGAGGCTCTGGAGAAGAGCAGACAGTGTGTGTCTTCCCTAACCCACCCCCCTGTCACCCTTGCTATGTTCTAGGAACTCCACCACTCAAAGAAGAATTCCATTAGTTACCCGGTCTGTAACCAGACCTGGCTCAATCCCTTGTTGACAGCCGACCCTGACGCACTCACTGGCTAGCAAATAGTATCTGTGCACTGCCTCTGAACCGGTCCATGATCTGACCCTAAGACCCTATCCCACCTGGCTGCCAGGCAGTCGATTAATTCCTCCTAGCGTCTCAACCCCACTGCCAGCCCAGCACAGAAAAAAACATGATTCATCCAGTCAGGTACACACACACACACACACACACACACACACACACACACACAGTGGGAAACAAAGAACCAGGACTGGGAGCTGGGACTCCAAAGACAACAATACTACCATCACTGTAGGCAGGCTAGCAGCCTGCAAGATTCCATTGCACCTGCATGAACAATCTGACACTTGTCTCAGACAGAAATTTTCTGCAAAATAAAACAACCATTTTTCCCTTTAGCTGGACTGACTAGTCATAAGATCAGTGCTATGTCCGTGTGTGTGAGTGTGTGTGTGTGTAAGTGTGTGAGTGTGTGTGTGTGTGTGTGTGTGTGTGGTAGGGTGGTAGGGTAAGGGTTCTGACAGTCATCAATCAGGCAGGCTGGCAGCAGCAGAGGCACAGACTGACCAAGAACTGCATGGTGTTATTCCAACCTTTCCAAGACATGAAAATTGAAATTAAAACATTTTGGAGGGGATCCTAATGGGGGGGGGGTAGGGGGTCAGGGCCAGGGCCAGCCCCATCTATGCACGCCTCTAGAGAAAGGCAGAGTTTCTAATTCCAACACATTGAAAAGCAAGAAATGTTACTGAGGACAACAAAGTGAGAAGTAGGCAGTGAGGGTGTGCATCGAATCTGAACCAGCCATCGAATACCAGGCATATTTGATGGCTACCCGAATACTAGAGTGTATTCCAGCTATTTGATGGTCACGTATTTGATGAGACTTTGAGTTCTCAAAAGATCTCATCAGCCAATCCCTAGGTTGCTCAGAGAGCTTTCCATAGCTTTACCATGTGACCTTGCCAGTGCAAAAAGACACTTGAACTGAGAGGAAGCTGTTTTTTCTCTGTGAAGAATTTTGTGGATGGTTTTCTGAAGAAAAGTGGAAAAAAATAGTCTTTACAGACTTTTTTGGACTCCTCTGTTTTTTGTTAGACTGTGGTGCTCCACTTGAGTAACAGATTGATTACTAAAATTACTTTTTCAGCAGAACAAATCATGTTGTAGTCTTCACATCTTCAGGCTAGGGTAGAGGGAGGAGGAGGGGGAAGAGATCTCTCTGCATTTGCAGGCTAGGCTAGCTCTTGCTTGCTGTCTGGCTTGAAAAGAGCCTGTTCATGTGACTTCTACTTCTTAGTTCTTCTTTATAGTAATTTTTTTTTATTTTGCAGAAGGTAAATAAATATCTGTTTGTGTGCACAGAAGGGAAGGCAAAAACTGTGGTGTATGTGCTCACTGTTTAGCTTACTGTACTGTGTTCTGAAGCTGGCTGCTGCCAATTTCCTTTCTGACTGTAGTTTAATTATTTAAATTGTGATTAAAAAATCTTATTATGTTGATTGTGCACAGCGCAAGAAACATATTGGGACAGCTTTCTCAGAAGCAGGTTGTGGAGGCGCGGCACTGTTGTGCCCAATGCCCCCACAGCCTGCAAAGGCTTGTCCCGCTTCCCCCAATGCCGTGGCACACTGCTGCTGACACTAGTTCAGCCAGTGTGCCACCAACTTGTGAGAAATTAGCTGCTGCACATGTCCCTGTGAAATAAAAAACTGTCCAGTGAGGTTTTTTTTTTTTAACCCTGTAAGAAAGGAAACTGTCCCTCGGCGGTCTCCCTGCCCCCCCTCCCGCAACCTGCGCCCACCCACTGCACACCCTGCCTCCCCACACCCCCTCACCCCATACTTACCTCCAGAGCTCGGCGCGATGATCTTCGGTGGACCGGGAACACGTCTGCACTCTTCAAAGACGACCACGAACTGAAGAAATGCCGGTAAGCTGTATAATGGAACAAATGGGTTTTTTCCAACTTTAATGCATATCTCAGTTATTTTTTGGAATTTTGGCACCAAATTTTCAACATGGGGGTTTTGGGACCCCTCCTCATGAATTCTTGAACTGTCATGGTGTTACTCGGCCCTGAAAGGTGATTTCGCGGTCACTGCGCAGAATCACCTTTCAGGTCTGATTAACAAAATGACAGTGCCAATGTTCATGAGGTGGGCTCTCAAAAAGCCTATGTTGCAAATTTGGTGGAAAAAATCCAAAACATGACTGTTTTATGAGTGTGCACAGTTGCTACGCACGCTCGTAACTTCGTCAATTTGCAATATTTTCATGCCAGATTTTCAACATTGGCTTTTTTTCACACCTCCTTATGAACAGCATAGTTGTCATTGTTCACATCCTGGTGGAAATGTGGTTTCGCACTTCTGGCACAGAATAGCATGGTCGCTGTGGGAAATCAGTGTTTGGGACAGACTAAGAAAATGACAGTGACACTGTTCATGAGTAGAGGTCCTAAAATGCCTATGTTGAAAATTTGGTAATGATACTCCATAAAATGACTGTGTTACGAGCATGCATTGCACAGTTTGCACGCACACTCGTAACTTCGTGAATTTATAATATTTTCACTCCAGATTTTCAACATTGCCATTTTCCCACACCTACTTATGAACAGTGCAGCTGTCATTTTTCCCATCCTGGCCAAAATGTATTTTCGGACTTCCGGCGCAGAATAGAGCGGTCGCCGTGGAAATCACTGTCTGGGACAGATTAAGAAAATGACAGTGATACTGTTCATGAGCAGAGGTCCTAAAATGCCTGTGTTGAAAATTTGGTGATGATAGTCTATCAAATGACTGTGTTACAAGTGTGCGTTGCACACTTTCCACACACCCTTGTAACTTCGCAGATTTGTAATATTGTCATGCCAGATTTTCAACAACGGCATTTTTTCACACCTCCTTATGAGCAGTACAGCTGTCATTTTTCACATCCTGACTGAAATGTGGTTTCACAGTTGCAGCACAGAAGATCAAATGAGTGAGAGGGGGGAGTGACTGAGCTCAACTGAGCTCTGTCAGGACTGCTGCGGATTTGTTTGTGAGCAGAAAAAGGCTCCAATGCAAGAGGCCAGTACAAAAGAGCAGCCTGCAGCACTGGGAGAAACAGAACGAGACAGTGAGTGAGTGAGTGAGGGAGGGGGAGTGAGCGAACTCACCGGAGCACTGTCAGGACTGCTGCGGATTTCTTTGTGGGCAGAAAAAGGTGTCAATGCAGGCAGGGGCCCAGTAGAAATGCCAGCCTGCAGCGGTGGGAGAAACAGTACGAGTGAGTGAGACGGGGGACTGAGTGAGCTCAACAGAGCTCTATCAGGACTGCTGCGGATTTCTTTGTGGGCAGAAATAGGTGCCAATGCAGGCAGGAGCCCCATACAAAAGGGCCGCTTGCAGTGCCAAGACAAACAGAATGAGCGTGTGACAGAGGGAGACTGAGCGACCTCAGCGGAGCTCTGTCGGGACAGCTGTGGATTTCTTTGTGGATAGACAAAGGTGCCAATGCAGCCAGAAGCCCCGTACACAAGCGCAGCCTGCAGCGCCAAGAGAAACAGAATGAGTGAGTGACAGAGCAATAGTGAGTGAGCTCAATGGAGCTCTATTGTGACTGCTGCGGATTTCTTTGTGAGCAGAAAAAGCGGCCACGCAGGCAGGAGCCCAGTACAAAAGGCCAGCTTGCAGCGCTGGCAGAAACGGAATGAGTGAGTGAGAGAGGGGAGTGAGCGAGCTCAATGGAGCTGTGTCGGGACTGCTTCAGATTTCTTTCTGGCTAGAACAAGCTGCCAATGCAGGCAGGAGCCCAGTACAAAAGGGCAGCCTGCAGCGGCAGGAGACACAGAATGAGCGAGTGAGGGAGGGGGAGTGAGTGAGCTCAACGGAGTTCTGTTGGGACTGCTGCAGATTTGTTTGTGGGCAGAAAAAGGCAGCAATGCACACAGGGGCCCAGTACAAAAGGGCAGCCTGCAGTGGCGGGAAAACCAGAATAAGCAAGTGAGAGAGGGGGAGTGAGCGAGCTCAGCAGAGCTCTATTGTAACTGCTGCAAATTTCTTTGTGGACAGAAGAAGGCAGCAACGCAGGCAGAAGCCCAATAGAAAAGGGCAGCCTGCAGCACCGGCAGAAATGGAATGAGTGAGTGAGAGAAGGGGAGTGAGCGAGCTCAACGGAGCTTTGTTAGGACTGCTGCAGATTTCTTTGTGGGCCGGAAAAGGCGCCAACAGAGGCAGAAGCCCAGTACAAAAGGGAAGGCTGCAGTGCCAGGAGAAACAGAATGAGTGAGTGACACAGGGGGAGTGAGCGACCTCAACAGAGCTCTGTCAGGACAGCTGTGGATTTCTTTGTGGGCAGAAAAAGGTGCCAACGCAGGCAGGAGCCCAGTACAAAAGACCAGCCTGCAGCGCCAGCAGAAACGGAATGAGTGAGTGAGAGAGGGTGAGGGAGCAAGCTCAGTGGACCTGTGTCAGGACTGCTGCAGATTTCTTTGTGGGCAGAAAAAGCCACCAACAAAGGCAGGAGCCCAGTACAAAAGGGCAGCCTGCAGCGCCAGGAGAAACAGAATGAGTGAGTGAGAGAGGGGGAGTGAGCAACCTCAACGGACCTGTGTCGGGACTGCTGCAGATTTCTTAGTGGGCAGAACAAGGTGCCAATGCAGGCAGGAGCCCAGTACAAAAGAGCAGCCTGCAGCACCGGGAGAAACAGACTGAGCGAGTGACAGAGGGGCAGTGCTCAACACACCAACGCAATCAACATTCGGCATTGACAAATACTTGTTTTTTTCTCCTGGGATGCTGCAGTCTTTCTTTGGTAGTGCACTAAGAACACGTGCTGCCTTCCTGCCACCACTGCAGTCAGTGTATTGAAAACAAAGGGGGAGGAGCACCGTCTTCTGTGCTTTGTGGAACCTGTAGCTTTGGGCTTACGCGTGTTCCTGTACCTGTAGTACTTAGCTGAGCTGTTATGTCTTAAAACACCTTTATAAAAAAAATAATGTAAGTCCTTTTGCCTCACCACAGACTGTCTGTGGCTCACTGCAGACGGGAACCAGGAGGCACCCTTGCTACCCAAGTGTGCACTCCCAGAATTAGCTCTCTGAGTTTCTGACTGTTGTTAAAACAGTAGAAAGTTACCAACAAACTACAATATTTAAAAAAAATCCACTTTTTTTGGCACATTAACTGATGAGTGAAAATGTCACATGAGCAGTCAAGTACAGTCAAAACATGTCTGTGGACCAGCCCTTCCAAACATGATTCAGACAGGGGTCAACGTTCAACATGTATTCACTGTCCTGCTGTCCCCTTCTCTCCACCCAGACCAGCTGCTACTTCCACCAGTGCTAGTGGAACCCCTGGGTGGCACTATCCCCAGTGTCACACCCCTGCCTACTACCTGGACATATGCTAAGGAGTTTGGGTTTGCTAACTGATAACCATATATTTGAACCTTTGCACAGTGCCTCCACTCAGGGTGCTTTATGTGGGTAAGCAGGTTAAAGGTATAGTTCCCTGAGATGCTATACCACCCGCGATGACCATTTACCTTCTCCAGACATGCCCTAATAAACATTTCCCCACATTTCAGCATTTTGTATTTAAAGGCTCTCTCTAACAATATGCTCACACCAAAATTTTAACAACAGTAACAAGAGATTTATTTAAGGGACAAGGAAATAGGAATGGGGATGTGGAGAAGAGATTATTTGATTACTATTTACATACGTACACAGATTGTTTGGCTTTTGCTGGTGAACCCTCCAGCCGAGTGGCTGCATACCACTAGACAAAAAGCAATCGCATTAATCAGTTTGACACACGATAACCAGAGCCCTGGCTATCTAGCTGCTGACAAATCAGATGGTACATAAATTATTATTAAACTACCCACACTGGTGCCAGTCCCAGAACAATATGAAACCCCACAATCTCATACCATACTGGACACCCAGATACCACAGTCCTAGATGTTGCAGGCCTGGTGGATGTTGCAGCTGGTTGAGTTGGCCGGCTATTGAGTTGAAGGGGGGGCAAACTTGGAGAATGATTCCTACAATGACTGTAGACACTATGTAAAACAAAGGCAGGGATTGCCCTGCAATTTGCAGAATTAGCAAGAATTGACCCTGCTGGTCACAAAGAGCCTGGGATTGCCCTGCACATCAGAAGCTGAACAATTCATTTATTTATTTATTTAGCTTTTGTTGACCAGGTAGGTACACTAGACAATCTGAATGCCTATTTTCAGGTACGACCTGGGAGAGTACAATGAAAATACAGGTTCAAACAAGGTACATAACAACAAGAGGGGCAATGTACAGAGTTACAAGCGAGCAAGATAAACATAGATAGTATACAGTGAGCAGTAACAGGTAAAATATACATATACATACAGAATAAATCGACTAACACATTCAATGGTAATTACATTGCATGAGTGACCCTATTTAATTTGTAAGCAGATGGTGATCAATTACATGCTACCCAGAATTAAAGGACAGTAGGCAGTGGATCAGAAAGGGACCAACTTGGAGACCTGGTTAGGGTGGCTTGGGACACCCACACACTGAGAACAGTTTCAAGTGCTCCCACAGGGAATTCTGGAGACACAGTTGGGAGGGGGAGGAATGTACATGGTCAGGAAGGGAGTTCCATAGCCTCGGAGCACATGTAGCAAAGTTCCTATCCCCCATTAGGGTTTGAGTATATGGAACTTTGAGCACCGCCAGACCCTGAGACCTGATGGAGTTGGAGGAGGATACAGCAGGCAGGAGAAGCTGCGCTAGCTCCAGTGGGTGAAAGTTCTGGAGCACCTTTTCCACGGGCAAGCCCAACCCGATTTCAAGTGATTGGCCAGGGAAAGCCAGCTCAGTTTGTCGTATAATTGACAATGGTGGGTGAGACGTGGTACAGCCAGGGCAAAGCGACAGATGTTGTTATAAGTCATGTTCC
Organism: Neoceratodus forsteri; assembly: GCA_016271365.2. NCBI lineage: Eukaryota > Metazoa > Chordata > Ceratodontiformes > Ceratodontidae > Neoceratodus > Neoceratodus forsteri. Next base: position 636,227,298 of record CM057450.1, on the reverse strand, counting down.
ACCTGGCAAGGTGGACCTTGGAGGTGCCAGTGAACAGGAGAAGGCCATAGCTTAGTGAAGGGAGCAGCACACCTCTGGCCAGTGCCAAGCGAGCTGCAGACGTCTAGTTTTTCTTTGCCCTGTAGGCAAGACCCAGTTTGCAGTTTACGGTTTTACAAACATTTAGGATGTGACTCCCCAGGTCGAGTTGGGGGTCAAGTGTAACCCCAAGGTATTTTATTGAAACTGTGGTTAGGAGGGGAGAGCCATCCATACCACTGACACATAGAGGGACAGGGGAGGCCTTGATCTTGGCTGCTGACCCAAAGAGCATGGCCTGAGTTTTTTTCAGATTGAGGACCAGCTTGTGAGATGTTACCCAGGCTTTAGTATTCTTAAAGGCCTCACTCAGCTGAAGGTTAAGAACCCCAATGTCTCGGGAATGTGCAAGGATGACAAGATCATCTGCATAAAGGGTGGCACTTACAGTTGGAAGCAGCAGCAGGGAAGTTGTTAACAAATGCGGAAAAGAGAAGGGGCCCCAAAACTGATCCCTGTGGGACACCAGAGGTCACCGGAGTGGGGTCAGAGAGGACCTTGTTGAATTTAGTCTGCCGTGTTCTGCCCTGGAGGTAGTTTCCCGGCCAACTCAAGGCAGGGAAGGACAGGCCTAAGGACTGCATCTGTGAGCGGAGTAATGCATGGTCTACAAGGTCAAAGGCCTTGGATAAGTCAATGAATGTGGCCCCAGAGAGTTCACCCTGGTCCATGGCCACCCTGATGCTGGAAGAGACAGAGACAAGGGCAGTGGTCGTGCCGTACCCTTTTTGATATCCATGCAGTGCAGGGGACAGCTACTGATGAGTCTGAATGTACTCTGTAAGCTGTTCAGCTACAGTTTTCTCTAGGAGTTTACTAATGGCCAACAGGATGGCAATTGGACAATAGTTGTCCAGGACTTTGGGGTTACCTTGCTTTGGAACAGGGACAATCCTTGCTACTTTCCAAATACCAGGGATAACACCAGTGGCAAGGGACAGATTGAAGATATGTGCCACTGGAATGGCAATGTAGGGAACACCCAGGTTCAGAAGCTTGGGTTCCATGTTATCATGGCCAGCGCTGGAGTGTGGGGGAGAGACCAGAGAGAAGTCTCTGTGTCTCCTTGACAGACACAGCCCTGAGAGAAAATAATGGGCGAGAGGGGTGAGCCTTCTGAGGGTCAGCGGCCGAGGGGCCTCTAATATCCCCTACAGCAGGTAAAGAGGAGGTAAGCGCGGACAAGTCCGAAAAGTGGGAATTTAAAGCATTAGCAATTGTGAGTGGATTATTACAACTTGACCTTCCAATGATCATGTCAGAAACTCCCAAGTTGGAGGAGCCACTGACTAAGTTTTTTGTGTTCCTCCAGAATCTTCGTGGGTCCTTAGCAGAGCTAAGCAGGGTAGATTTACAATATTCACTTTTTTGCTTCCCTGATGGCATTTTGCACTCATTTCTGAGCTTCCTATACTGTTGGAAGATGGACTGATCCAACGTGCATTTGAAGAGAGCCCAGCACTTGTCCCTTGCATGCATAAGGGCTAGAAGGCTCCCATGGAGCCATTTTGTGGCAGTCCCCCTCACTCTCCATCTGATAAGGGGGGCATATTTGTCCTGCAGGGTGCCAAAAACAGTGAGAAACTGGGAGACAGCTGTGGACGGGTCATGGGCACTGAGCACTCTTGACCAGTCAGTGGTCCTCAGATCATCATGAAAAGACCCCAGATCAAACTTAGAGAAATCCCTAACATGAATGATTTTGTGTGGAATTTTTGGGGAGGGGACCTTGTGATCTGAGATGGAGTCAGGAGGAGAAACCTTATGGGGGGAGGGGTTCCACTGGCCAAGGGCCTTCGTGATACATGTCTTCTCACCAAGGCAGTGCCCATAAGGCATCTGAGGTCAAGACAGCTGGCAGGCCAGGGAGGCAGTCTGTCTTCAGCTAGAAGGTTAGAGAAGGTGAAATCAAACTCCTCGTGTGGGACAGTAGTTCCCCAGTGGACCCCATGTGACCCAGAAGAGTTTATGACCGTTGGGGGAAAAAAAGAGGCTGGCAAGGAGACCAACGGCGAGGACAGTACAAGGCAAGAAGGGCAGGATACCATTCCTGATAGGCCTTGGAGTATCCAGTTCCCCTTTTTCCACAGCGGCAACTAGCGACACCCAACTCAAGGAGACAGCTGTGACTGGTGGGTCAGCTTGAGAGGGGAGAGACCAGAGTTCTTAGTGTGCAAGTTCAGCCAGTGCGGACAGGGTCTGTCCAAGAGTGTAGGCTTACAGCGTAGACAGACGAGCAATGACCTGGACTAATTGCAAAGCACTCACCCCAATGATACTGACAGTTAGGTAAGGGCAAGTAGGAGACCTGAGAACCCTAACTTATACCTAGATAGTCCAGCAAACATTCAAAGCAACATCCCTTGCAGATACTGAACTGCTAGGGTATTTCTAACATGAAACCAGGAGAATACTAACTTATTGCTATTATTAGCCGGGCAAACACCCGAAGTAACAGTTCTGTGTAAGTTTAAATAGTAAGCAGCAGCATTCAATAATCACATGAAACCTGGAGAACACTAACATATTGCCATTGTTAGCTGGGCTAACTCCCGAAGTAGCAGTTCTAGGTAATTTTAAAGAGTAGGCAGAACAATAATGGATTTCACATACTGAACATTCAGCACAACAGTTGAAAGTCCCATCCAATATAGTTAGAAAATCGATACTTTCATCAAGCATCCGAATTCCCTTGAAACAAGGTCACATCCAGTACATTTATATACCAAAAAGGCATCCATCCAGCATAAGCAGAAAGCAACACTTTTATTAAGCATGAAGTTACATCCAGTACTTCTAAATACCAAAAACAGCATTCATAGGCAAAGTCTCATCCTGCACGTCTAGACATTTTACACTTACGGCAAGTGCTCTCAGACGAAATCCGGGTAAGACAGAGAGGTAAATTCTCTTTAGAATAACTCAGACACAATATGCTCTAGGCCCTCCTGTCCCATGAAGTGACAAACGCGGCTTGGCAGTCAGCTCCACGAAGGCAGGATTCTAACCCATAGGGCAACGACAACTTACAACACATTTATATGATTCACTATCAAGGCATCTTGATGCACCTGCATTTTTAGCCATTGGGCAGCAATCAAGATGCATCCATATTAACTTTGAACTAGGCAGTCTCTGTAGGGGCTTTTGTCCAAGACTGATAACTCAGAGATTTTATCACACAGCAGGACATATATGTAGCAGGGCTTGAGGCCCCCAAGATTACTTTAGATGCTTCTTCCTTGCACCGGGCAGGTACAAGGGTACTAACTTAGGTCCTCCATGGGTCACATCCACAGTCAAAGGCATCCTGAAGTTCTTCTTCAGCTCTCTCACTGCTGAGGCATGGTAGATGGTCTTCTTTTCCACATCTTTCCCCAACGTGGGAGGGAGGGCTAGCCTCTGGAGGACATTTCTGGCAAACTCCAGACTAGCAGTTGCAGAAACTCTAAATATGCCTTAACTTTCAAATTGAATGTAGAAAATAACAAATGCCCCCTGATGACTGGAGGGGCTTAGCTAAGTGGCCCAGGCCTAGAAGTATGGCAGGGGCCTGAGCCCCCACCCCTGTAGGGGGCTCCCAGCAGGCTGGAGCCTGCTCTCCTCTTCTCACCCTGGCAGATATCTGATGAAATGCTGGCAAACACTGTCTCTTACAGGGCTCTTGTTTGACTTCTGATTGGCAGAGAAGATGGGGTGATAGGTCTCTAAATGGCTGAGGGACCTGTCAATCACAGAACTTGAGGCACAACTGGATGGGTGAATTGGCACCTAAAATGATGTCCCTGTAAGTCCCCATGAGCACTTGGGTGCTTACCCATGAGGTGTAGTGAATGTCCCGAAGGTCCTGGTTTTATTCTTCTAGCTTTCCGATTGGCTGTAGCTGCTGGCAATGGCTGCTTAACCTACTGTCCCTTATAGCAGATCAGATACAGTCCTGAATAATGTCCTGGTGCACCCAGAAATAATTCATTATTTGCCCTAATGCCCCACAGTTCAGTAGCCCAGGTGGTATACATGCAGTCACTGCACAGATGAAAGGTGTGGCTCCCCTGGTTTTCCTGTCGCTACTGCACATAGCAAGCTCCCCCACAACAGCTGACAGGCTGAACTATAGAGTCCTAAAATACTGGTTAGCCAGGGGAAAAAAACATTTATTTTAATTTAAGACACTCTCCCCCCACATATACAATAACTCCCCAACAGGCAGCAACAGTTACAATTTAGAAAACATTTGTTTTCTCCACTTTTCGGCCGAAGCCGAACATAGATACCCTGGGGGCAGTCAGGCACACAGTTATGAGTTATTCAGATGACCGGGGCCCAGCTCAGGCATGTTTAAACAAGCCCCAGTCAAAGCTCTTTAAATTTCTACAGGAGCGGCCCCCCCAGCAGGCTGTCCGTGATCACCAGGTCCCAATTAGGTAAGAGGGATCCCAGGACTGATGGCACAGCCCCAGAATGACCACAAAATGAGCAGTTCCATTTTGAAGGCACATTTTGTGCCAACGTGACTCCCGCTGCCCTGGAGGCAGCACTTTTAAAGCAGGAGCTCGCATTGCAATTTCTGCTGCCCTGGAGGCAGCACTTTTAACATGGCACTCACGAGTGGACGTTTTTAAGCCCCGAGGGGCTGGATTTCAATTTGGGCTGCAGGCTGGGACACTAAAGGGGCAAAGCAGACCTGGGGGACCAGAAAAAAAACTGGTGGCCAAATCGAGAGAAGCCTGGGAGACAGCAGGAGGAGAACAGAAGGTGCAGGGCTAAGGTAAGCCCAGGCTGACATTTTTTGGAACCCCCATTTGCAAGAGGGTTTCACTAGCACTGCTAGTACCACTGCCATTGCCACTGTTCCAGTGCATGTCTCAGTTTTTGTAGTGACCTATGTTGCCATATTGGCTGCCACCCTCACCATCACCTCCACTGCTGTTGCCAGGGCCACCATCAGCACTACCTCAAATACTGCTACTGCCACCATCACCACCAGCTCCACTGCTGCTGCTAGTGCCACCATCAGCACTACCTCCAGTACTGCTACTACCACCATCACCACCACCTCCACTGCTGCTGCTAGTGCCACCATCAGCACTACCTCCGATACTACTACTGCCACCATCACCACCACCTCCACTGCTACTGCTAGTGCCACCATCAGCACTACCTCCAATACTACTACTGCCACCATCATCACCAGCTCCACTGCTGCTGCTAGTGCCACCATCAGCACTACCTCCAATACTACTACTGCCACCATCACCACCAGCTCCACTGCTGCAGCCTCTGCCACCATCAGCACTACCTCCAATACTGCTACTGCCACCATCACCACCACCTCCACTGCTGCTGCTAGTGCCACCATCAGCACTACCTCCAATACTACTACTGACACCATCACCACCAGCTCCACTGCTGCTGCTAGTGCCACCATCAGCACTACCTCCAATACTACTACTGCCACCATCACCACCAGCTCCACTGCTGCTGCTAGTGCCACCATCAGCACTACCTCCAATACTGCTACTGCCACCATCACCACCAGTTCCACTGCTGCTGCTAGTGCCACCATCAGCACTACCTCCAATACTACTACTGACACCATCACCAATAGCTCCACTGCTGCTGCTAGTGCCACCATCAGCACTACCTCCAATACTACTACTGCCACCATCACCACCATATCCACTACTGCTGCTGATGACACCATTACCACCATCACCAAATCCACCAGTACCACTATGACCACAGTTCATAATAGAAATATTTGACCATGGCCTTGGCGGTTATATCCAAGCAGTTCTTCCAAGCATGATGAGGACAGTGAGGCAGTGTCTTCTGGGTCAGAATATGCTTCTATCCTAGAAGATTTCAAAAGGCTTGAACATGTATTCCATGACACATCCTCTGAAAGCAATGAACTGAGTGAGCCTGAGGATGATGAAACTGAGTCCTTCCCTGATTCCACAAGGAAGCACTTGGGTCAAAAGCAATCCAAAAAATCAGCTGCTGAAGGCAGGCCCAAAACATCTGCTACTGTTCCTCCTCATCCTTCACATCAACCTCCTGCTAAAATAAAGTAAGCAATCCATCCCAACTTTTGGTTACCCTAGTGGTTCTGATACTGTATCTGGTGTCAGTTCACAGCAATCTTCTACACCACTCCAAACTGAATCTGGTGGTCGTGGGTGCAAGCAGCATACAAGAGGGTTGAGGTCAGGTACAAGTTCAATTTCCAGTGATATCTGGACATATTTTACTCAGCAGGAGGATGATAAAAAGGAGAGGTGTGTGTTCACACTGTGGGCAGAGTCTCAGCAATGGTAAACATGCTGATAAACTGACCACAACATGTCTTTGGAACCACCTTCTGAAAAAGCATCCCGAGGTGGCTAACATGGATAAAGCCCCTGCTGGAGTTGTCCGTTCATGCCACTATATGCAGCATTTCAAAAAAGCAAAACCAGTTTCTGATTCTGTTGATGGTGCTGCTGGTGATGATATCAGAGGCAGTCAATAAGTGACTAAACACAAGCAAAATCTCATTTTCAGTCCTTGTCCAAATACAGCAACAAGCACAAGAGCAAGTCCCTAACAAACTGGTTCAGATGGTGAGACAGCAGCTGTGCAGTTTGTGATGTTCTCCCCCCCCCCAGCCTAAATCACCTGCATTCATCCACTCTGGAGCCAAGGTCAGGTGCAAGACTATGCCATTTCAAAAGCCTCCTCTGACAATAAAGGAAGCATTTCCGGCCCACACAAAGCTCTTACCAACTCACCTCACAGCTGTTCAGATCATGCAGCTCATAGGAGAGATGATTGCCCTAGATTTGCAGCCTTATTCTATTCTTGAAGACACTAAATACTGTAGACTACTACACTTCTTGCAACTTCGATACCACTTACTGTACCAACGCAAACTACTTTTTCTCACACAGTCATGCCAAATATCTATGAGGTATGCCACAGTCAAGTGGAGAAATTGCTGAACCAGGCTGTGGGCAGGGTTTTCCGCTGCACATCTAATGTATGGACCTGTACAAACTCACTACATGCACACCTCTCACTCACAGCACACTGCTGTTCACCCACACCAGTTGCACATGGTGGCATAGCTGCTGTTGATTCCTCCTCCTCTTCCCCTGGCCTTGGCTGTAGCCATACCCCATCCCACTGGATGTCTGCTCTCCTTAGTTTTAAGGTCCTTCCACACAAACACACCAGTGTTAATATACTTACATCTTTACAAGAAATACTTGACCTGTATTAACACAACAGGTTTGTATGTTGGATTCTTTATTACAGATAATGGGGAGAACATGGTAAAAGTAGTTTGTGAAGGCCACTTCCAAGGAATCCACTGCTTTGAACATACATTGAACCTTGTGGTCAGTGGTGCTCTCCAGAGCAGTGTGAGTGCTTCTCATATTGTTGATACTCCAAGAGACATCTGTAGCCATTTTCATTGTTCTGCTAAGACAACCAGAGAGACACAAACTGCTCAGGACCAGCTTGGTTTATCAAACCGTCAACTAATCCAAGATGTCAGTACATGATGGAACAGCACATTTTATATGTTGCAGCCCTTGCTGGAACAGAAGTATATTCTACATGAATGATCTACTGAGCAGGATATTAGTGGAGTACTGCTATACCAGGAGTGGAGAATCACTGCGGGCATCATCCAGGTTCTGTCTCCCTTTGAGAAACGCACCCATGACCTAAGGTCAAATACAGCTTCACTGAGTTAGGTCATTTCAGCTGTCCACCTCCTCATGTCAACCAAGGAGAGTTTCCAGGAGCACAGCACTATGGACTTGTTTCCAGAACCCATCAAAGAGCTCACTGAAGGGCTTACTAGGGAGTTACAATCACAGTTTGCAACCATACATGACAATACTAACTATGTGTTTGCAACCATGTTAGACCCAAGATTCAGATGTGTGGAACTGTCCCTGTTCATGCAGATCACAGCGAGAGAAAGAGTACCAGCAGCAACTGTGTAGTGAACTTGAGGGAGTCATGAGGAAGATGGATCTGTTCTGTTCAAAGGATGCAGGCTGGGGTCAGTCAGTTTTGAACAACTGGAGTGAGTGGGACTGGCAGCCCAAGCGACAGTGGTGTGGGTACTGGCATGTCACTAACAATGAGGTTACCTGCTGATGCAGGAAGACAGGGTGAGTCAGCAGCACAGGCCCATGACACTGTGCCTCAGGTTACAAAAGCACTTCATTATGACTGGTCGCTGCTCACGAGTTCTCTGCTGAACAAGCAGTGGCAGAGGATGCGTTTGTTGCCACATTCTGCTAAGTAGATGCTCACTAATTATTTGGATGAGCCGACTGTGAACTTTAATGTTGACCCTCTTGTGAACAGGAACACCACTAAGTGAGCATGCCCAGCTTTGTCCCAGGTAGCATGTAAATATCTTGTATGCCCTCCCCCCGCCCACAAGTGTACTCTCAGAGTGCCCCTTCAGTGCTGCAGGAGATATTGTTCAGCCACATCGCTCCTGTTTGCAGCCTGGACATGTGTAGCAGCTTCTTTTTATTAAGCTGAATATGCACTTGTTTGATTCTTTTAAGTGACATGGGTAAGGGGTGTACTTAGCAGACTGACAATGTGCTGTCACTGCCTACTGGCTTTGAATACTGAATGAACCTTATGGCTTTCTGATCTCTGCTCTTTATTTTACTGACAAAGATTCTGGAATAACGATGTTGGAGGTGTTGTTGCGCTTGCCCTTTGGAGTTTTGACTGACCTTACAACTTTATGACCCTTGCTGCTGTTAAAATGACAGTGATCTTGGAAAACCACTGGAAATGTTGTTCTCTCTCTTTTTTTCTTTTTTTTTTTGCAATGTGATTTCTCCTATCCTGGTATATCCAGACACTAGGCTACAAAATTTACTGTCTATTATGCCGTTAACTTTCAGGCCAGACAGTGAGCAAAATAATAGTATAACAAATTAAAAATTTCAATCTCAAAGAAGTCTTTGAAAAAGGAATTCTTTCCAAAACTCATCAGGCATTACAAGTATGTTGTACAGTAGTTGTGAGCACTGAATAAACAGCTTGGATGTAACCCTGCAGCATTCGGTATTTTCTTAGAGGGTGAGTGCCCAATTGTTATTGTCTTCATAAAAAAAATAAAAACAATTAAAAAAAATATAAAAAGTTAAAAAATTATAAAAACATTATGAAAATCTCAATATTTTCTCCATTGTGCAACTCAGCTTTGCTTTCCTATCTCCAAAACAAACATAGGCTTTGAGTTTTAATTCCTTCCTTTGTATGCTGTGCAGCTCTGTTTTGGTGATTCCCTCCTGGTCTCCAAAACAGATATTCTCTTCATTTTTTTCACTACACCTATCAGGCAGAACAGAACATGTAAAGAAAATTCCTAATTTGTTAAAAGAAAACACCAGTTACCTTTGTGCAATCTCCTGTTGGTGCATATGCCACCGGTTAGCATTTCTGTGTTACTAACAATATATTTTTTCTAACTGCATTTTTGCCATTTTGTCATTAAAACTTGTGTTTAAGTAAGTGCTTGAAAACTTCCATTTAGTAAGGTTGCTGGCAGCCATCTCATGGGAGCTGCTTGCTCCCACACCCAGGATATGCTATTGTGCTCCTGCCAATCAGTGTATTGGCTGTCGGGGGCACATTAGCATATCATGGGTGAGGGAGCCAGAGGCTCCCACAAGATGGCTGCCAGTGTGCAGTAGCATAACTAAGCAGAAGTTTCCAAGCACTTTTTTAAACTGAAGTTTTAATACTAAAATGCACTTAGATAATATATTATTTTATTTTACACAGAAACACTAATTGGGGACATAAATATGAACTGGCAGGAGAACGTACAAAAGTAACTGGTGTTTTCCCTTAAACTATGCTTATGCTGTCTGACTATCATCAATATAGTGTAGTCTTCACAACCTAGTATTACCATGTACCCATGCTGAGCAGAAAACTTCTTATTTGTCTATTTTGGGGTGTTTTTTTTCATGTCTACAGCATTTTTAATAAATGTATGACATCACGGTTGAATGCCAGCATAGTTGAATACTATACAGTCAAATACCCGAACACCAAAGGTGTATTCATGGAAATGTTGACAAATACACAATTTATGTGTTTGCACACCCCTACTAGATGGCATTATGATGAAAAAATCAGTTTGAAACAGGCACTGTGAATGCAACTACATTTACATTCTGAAACAGGAAATGTTACTCGTTAACAGAAAGATAGCATACACAATGTTTTTAATTCTGATCCAATGGAGTATTATGTTAAAACCAACTAACCAGACAATCAATTTTAAGTGTCTGATTTCACTATTGTTGTCTGTAAACAAAGACAGCACGTGATATTGACAAACTAAACTGTTAAGTGATCTATTGCAACACATTATATGCAAAATCAGCATAGATCTTTCATGTGAACTCATCATTCAAAGAGACTGTAATTACCTCAGACTTGGTACTAGATTGATAGGGTGAAGCTATTAAGGAGTATATATTTTTTTAAATCGTAAGCGGTAACCAGAGCATGTAAACAAATCCGACCTTCAAATATGCCATTTTCAGTCCTCCGAGAGCACGAGCACAAATAAATGGCAGAGACATGCAAGAGTGAGAAAAAAACAATATTTATTACAAACACAGCATTTTTTTAAACACACCACAATGCTACCATAGAGAACACAGTACAAAGCTATGTCACTAATTAGGTTAAACACGCAAACAATGCCCTTTAACATCCCACCACAGGTTTCTGCTCAAACAGAATAAGCCAAGGCTGTTTCTCATACAGCACAAGGCCTCCTGGACATAAGAATCCCACTAGTCACTCCAGGTATACCATACCCCTGCTCTGCATCAAATGAAAGTGTACTTTATAAGCTAGTAGTGCTCATTTTCTCTCAAGGAGCAGGTCACACAATTGCCCAGAAAATGATAACATATACTTATTAAAATGCTGCAGTCACAGATATATTAAATATAAAATGTTTAACATTTATACAAAATTTCAAAGATACACAATAAACAATGGTAATTGTGCGCGCACATACACACACACACACACACAAATTTTATGTACTCAGTTTTAAACACAAAATCACAGAATAGGACAATGCTAACTAAACTGACTGAAATTCTCTAAGTCTAACCCTAACATCTGAAGGAGAGATTGGTGGAACATCTGGTTGCCAGCAGACTACAGGACCCAAAACAGCATGGTTTCACCAGGGGGAGGTCATGTCAGACCAACCTCATTGAATTTTTTGACTGGGTGACTAGGGAGATGGATCAGGGGAGGGCAGTGGACATGGCCCATCTGGACTTCAGCAAGGCCTTTGATGCTGTGCCACATAGAAGGCTATTACAAAGACTGGGGAATATGGGAGTGAGCAGGACAGTAGTGCGGTGGGTAGGTAACTGGCTGGGTGGCAGGACATAGAGGGTGGTGGTAAATAGCTGTCACTCGACAGAGGGAAGAGTGACCAGTAGGGTACCACAGGGATCAGAGCTGGGACCGGTCCTATTCAACATCTTCATCAGTGGCATTGTACAGGACCTAGAAAGTAGAATTTCCCTGTTTGCTGATGACACAAAGCTCTGACACAGAGTGGACACACCTGAGGGTGTAGACAGAATGAGGAGGGACCTGCAGAAACTTGAAGAATGGTTAGGGGTTTGGCAGTTGAAATTCAATGCAAAGAAGTGCAAGATAATGCATATGGGGCACAAAAACCCTGGAACAACATATCAGTTGGGGAGTGAGGAAATAGCATGTACCAAGCAGGAAAGGGATCTTGGGGTTATCATCTCTGATGACCTCAAGGTAGGGATACAGTATGATAAGTCAGCAGGTAAAGCAAATAGGATGCTGGGATGCATAGGCAGGGGCATCACCAGCAGGAAAAGGGATGTCATAATTCCACTATACAAGACACTAATGAGGCCCCACCTGGAGTACAGTGTATAGTTCTGGAGACCTTACCTATGTAAGGACATAGACAGGGTAGAGAAGGTTCAGAGGAGGGCAACAAAGATGGTACATGGATTGCATCATACGTCCTATGAGGTCAGGTTGAAGGACTTGAATATGTACTACATGGAAGAGAGGAGGGAGAGAAGGGATATGATAGAGACATACAAGTATCTGACAGGGAGGAACAGGGTGCAGGAATACTCTATATTTCAGCAAAAAAGATGTTCCAGGACTAGAGGGCATGGGATGAAGTTGGAGAGAGGGTGATTCAGAGGAAACGTGAGGAACAATTTCTTCATAGAACGGGTGGTGGACAAGTGGAACACCCTGCCAGAGGAAGCAGTGGGGGCTGAAAAAATCATGGGATTTAAGAATGCATAGGATAGACATACAGGAATTCTGGAGGTCAGGGGTAAGGGGCAACAGACTTCTAGGAGAACATAAAGTGAACTTACAAGCTCAAATGGGCAGACTGTGTGGGCCGTAGGCCCTTATCTTCCGACAGTGCCTGTGTCTATGTATCTTAGAAGTCTCTGTACACAGAAAACAATTCTTGTTAGATTTGGCCCTCCTCTAGTGCACACAACTGTCCCAGTAATGTCTCCCTGCACTGGAAGAGAAAAGGAGCTAGCCTTCTCTTTGCTCCCTGATTAAAAGATCCACACTGCAAGCTCCCAAGATGCATGAAATATGTTTTGTCTCAGTCCACTTCATTCCATGTCACACTCCTAAGGCTATCTGAGAACTCTCTGGATCTTTCTCTTTCCCAGAATTCCAAGTCAGCTGCTTCTCAAAAGGTGTCTGGTCAAAACCACAACAGCAACTATGCACGGTCAAAAAACGCATGGTCATAACAGCACTGAGCAGTTTCAGAGTTAGTATATCTAATCTGGCACGGTTTTGTACTGACACTGCATGGCACAGTTATTGACCATGCTGTTTCTCAATCAATCAATTAAAATATTTATTTATCCAGGCAAACAATGTTGAGCAAGCTCATTTACAAGATGGACCTTGTTAGCTCTGGGTCAAATGGTACAATGCATACAGCGATATTTACAATAGAGCCAAATAACACAAGTAAAAAGCAATTAATGCAAGTAAATACTCAATGTTACATCAGTCATATCAGTTCAGAGTGCTTCTGTAATATTTAAGGAGGACATAAGATGAGGCTTAGTAGGAACCAGTGATCAGACGCTCATGTAGGGAGTTGACACAAGCACAGAATTTCAAAAGGAGTGTAATCACACAGTATCCCTAAATGTAACACTCTAAACAGAAGGATAAGGGTATTAACAGTCAAGGAGAAAAGTAACTACAGCTCTTTTTTGGTAAATTTGGGCATGGAAATCAGATTTATGATTGGTTTAGAATAGACACAGAAGCAGACTGCAGGAACCAATCAGAAGCCTATGTCGAAGAGCGCTCATGTTCCGATTGGATGGCTGCTAATGCTGTGCTTTGCTAATGGAGAATCCAAGCTTAGGTTCTCAGGCAGTGGTAGAGGCAGCGTTGACTGTCCGGTGCCCGGGTTTCCCACACCTATGAGCAGGGAGCCCATGGAGAGCATATCCTTGGCAAGGGATGGATGAAGGGGTCGGTATTAAGTACTGGACCATGGACAGTGGAACATCTGAACCAGCATGAGGACCAGAGCAGCAGGACAACAGAATTGGGTATTCCTTGATGCCTAAAGACTGACCCAACCATAGAAATTCAGAAAGGAGTATAATCAAACAGAGTCCCAACTCTTGATACTCTAAACAGGAAAAAATAGAGGTCATAACTGTTAGGCAATAAGTAAGTACAGCTCTTTTTTGTGCAAGTTTTAGACAGAAAATCAGACTTCAGCTTAGTATTGAGGGAGACACAGGAGCAGACTGCAGGAGCCAATCAGATGCCAGAGCAGAAAAGCATTCGCGTTCTGATTGGGTATCGGCAATGTCGCACCTTGCTAGTGAGGAGTCCAGTCTAGGTGTTTCAGGCGGCGTCTATGGAAGTGACAACCACCAGATATCCACATTTCTCCCGCCTGAGGGGCAGGGAGCCCCTGAAGGGCTAGTCTACGGCAGAAAGAGAGTTAGGGGACAGAGGAAAGAGATAGTAAGAGTGGAATGCTTTGGAAAGGAAATATGAAGATGAAATAGGGCAGTTAAATGGTACAGGGTAGGGGAATAAGAGCCACAGATTAAGCAATATGTAAAAGACAGCAAGGTGAGTAAGGTGTAGCGGCCGCAAAAGTCACGAAGAGATAATAACCCTACAGGGGTTTCTAGAGGGAGAAAAACATTTAAGGCATAAGACACTCACAGAGTTGAAGTCACCAAAGGTTACAAGCGATCATAAATTCAACTACACTCAGAGGGCAGCAGCCTGATGCTTCGGACTAAAATTAGGGGCTGGGGTAGCAATTGCATGACTCACACACATACCGAGCATATAGAGTTTTTGACCACCCAGTCCTGACAAAGTGCCTTCTCAAAAACAGCTATTAGCATTCTAATTTGAATAATGGCAGTTGAGCTGATGATCATTTTATATAACTGCCTCCTTTTGTGAGAGCTAGAACCAGTCACAGGAGGCAGACTTTTGTTTAACCATACCCTCACACACCCGGTGTCTGCACCCTTAACTAACCTGTTGGCATTTAACTGATCCCACTTGAGATTGAATTAGCTCATCAAAAGGGAGACTCTGCTGGATGATAATGGAGGTGCCAAGGTCCCTGTAACAGTATGTCCCACACAGTAGAACATATATAATTCAGAGACAACCCAAAAACAAACAAAAAATGTAAGACAAATCAAGATACATTCTGTTTATAACTGTTATACTGTATCTTTATTCAGTTACTGTCACTGTTGTCTGCCTGTATAGATTGTAAATATTATCCCCTCTGTAACCACCCCCCCCACCATGTTGCACTTGGAAATAAACTGCAGCTCAGTGAGCCTCTCCAAGTCACTATTTTTTTAATAAATAAATTATTAAGTCCTACTCCATTGAGAAGTGATACTATGAAAATGAACTATGAACATTTCAGAAAAAAAAGGCCTTTGTCAACATAAAACTCTAAAAACAAGCATTTGTCAATGCCGAATGTTTGCTTGCTGGCATTGGCATTGGTAGTATAGGAGTTACAGAGCTGCGTAATAGGAATGGCAGTGAAGTATTGAACTGAAGCCAACCCCGCCGCCACCCTGCAGAGACTGACAGGCATTGGGGTGTGCCTTTGGGTCATCAGGCATAACGGCCACTCCATTTCACCACACCCCACCCTGCAGACACTGACAAGTGTCACGGTGTTCCTTGGGGTCTTTGGTCCTTATGTTCACCCCATTCCATCAGAAAATACAGTGAGATGGGTGTAGTATAGGAGAATGGGGTGAACTTTGGGGCCAAAGAGTCCAAGGCACACCTTAATACCACTCACTGGCTGCAGGGTGTGGGTGGGGGTGGAATGGTATGAGCATTACAGGCAACAGTCCCAAGTCACACCCCTGATGCCTGTCAGTCTCTACAGGGTGGGGCGTTATTGTCGGAAACCCTAACGCCTCAGGCGTTCATTGGTATTTTCACTCCAAATTTTCAACATGGGTTTTTTGTGACCCCCACCTTATGAACAGTGACAATATCAGTTCGTTAGCCGAAAGTTGATTTTGTACAGCGACTACACCATTTGGCACCACAGGTGCGAAAACACATTTCAAACAGGATGTGAAAAATGACAGCTGTACTGTTCATGGGGAGGTGTAAAAAATGGCAATGTTGAAAATCTGCAGTGAAAATATTAAAAAACTGGTGAAGTCACGAGCATGCGTAGAAACTGTGCAACACACACCTGTAATGTAATTAGTTTGGGAATTTTTACAGCAGATTGTCAACACAGGCATTTTGGGACCTCTGCTCATGAACAGTGTCACTGTGATTTTCTTAATCTGTCCCGAACAGTGATTTCCCACAGCGACCACGCATTTCTGCGCTGGAAGTGCGAAAACACATTTCGGCCATGGTGTGAAAAATGACAGCTGTACTGTTCATAAGGAAGTGTGGAAAAATGCCAATGTTGAAAATCTGGACTGAAAATATTACAAATGCATGAACTTAAGAGGGTGCGTGGAAACTGCGTAATGCTCGCTCGTAACACAGTCATTTTATGGACTTTTGTCACCAAATTATTAACATAGCCATTTTAAGACCTCTGCTCATGAACAGTGTCACAGTGATTTTCTTAATCTGTCCCAAACATTGATTTTGCACACCGACTGCGCCTTTTGCGCTACATGCGCAGAAACACATTTTGGGCAAGATGTGAAAAATGACAGCTGTACTGCTCATAAGGAGGTGTGGTAAAATGGCAATGTTGAAATTTGGTAAAACTATTAAAAATTTAGCGACTTACAGGCGTGTGTAGGAACTGCATAGCAGCCTCAGTAGAAACAATCATTTTTAGAATTTTCACAAATTTTCAACATAGGGTTTTTGAGGCCTACCTCATGAACTGTGACACTGTCATTTCATAAATCAGTCCCGGAAGGTGGTTCAGCACAGTGACCACGAAATCACCTTTCGGGACTGAATAACAAAATGACAGTGCCAGAATTAATGAGGTGGGGTCCCAAGAACTCCATGTTGAAAATTTGGTGAAGAAATTCCTTAAAATGCCTGAGATAAGCATCAAAGTTGAAAAAACCCTATTTATTCCATTATACAGCTTACCAGCATTTCCTCAGTTCGCGGTCGGCTTTGAAGAGTGCAGACATGTTCCCGGTCCACCGAAGATCATCGTGCCATCCTCCGGGAGGTAAGTATAGGGGTGAGGTGGGGGTGTCAGGAGGCAGGAGTGCGCAGAGGGTGGGTGAGGGTGGGGGTCAAGACAGTCAGCGAGAGACCGTTTTTTCTTACAGTGCACATTTTTAAAGATGACATGGGACATTTGTTATGCTGAGGTGGGCTCCCAGCGTGGCAGCTGGAAGGCTGTTTGGGGGCAGTGGAGTTGATGGGGGAATCAGGCACCCCCATCAACCATATGGACTGTTGCCATGCTGGGGTGGGCTCCCAGCATGGCACCTGGAAGTCTGTTGGGGGGATACAGTAAACCAACAGGGATTGGGCATCCCGTTGGCCTTATGGAACTGTTGCCATGTTGGTGTGGGCTCCCAGCATGGCATCTGGAGCTCTGTTGGGGGGAGTGCAGCAGAGCTGATGGGGATTGGGCACCCCCATCAGCCATGCAGTGTGTGGAGTGGGGGAGCACATGAGCATGCTGGGATGGGCTCCCAGCATGTTACTTGTTATGGGGGACAGAGCTGTCTACGACAGCTGATTCAGTGCAGTGCCAACGTGTAGGCACTTTACATACAGCTGACGTGGCAGTATGCAAATTGTCTACACGTTACCACCACTAATTGCAGCGGTTTTTTGCCTTCAACTATATGCCACTGCATCTGAAGAGCTGTCATAGACAGGTCCGACATTCATTGGCGGAGTGCGGCCGAGCCTGCAAAAGACAGCAGGGCATTGGAAGTGGGAGAGGCACACCTACAAATTCTCTTATGGTGGCACTATGTTTCTTGCATATGCATGCAAGCAAACATAAAAATCAATATTCATTCCAAACAGCCAACCTTTTTAGCTGCTTGTATACACCTGAGATAAGAATCCCAAGAGTATGATATCACAATCTTGTGCTGGGGAAATGATTGCTTTCACAAGCAGTGGGCTGTGAAAGTAGGTGTAGACAGGCAACTGCAGATGAAGTCGAGGGTCAGTGATCTGGTTTTCATGTTGTACATAGTTATTGAGAATACAAATGCCAAACACATACAAAATGTAAGCTGAACTGAATATAAAAAATGTTTTTTCAATGTTCCACCCTCAGATGTAATTTTTATTTTTTACTTTATTTAAAAGGTATTTACCAAGAAAGGCCATTGAGATAGCAAAAGCCTTGTTTACAAGGACAACCTGCATAAACATAGAAATATGGTATACATAAGCAACAAACACATAAAATTAATAACATGACACATGCAGTAACAATTAGTTGTTGTTAGGGGTTCTTGAATGATGAAGGAGCATCTTTGTCTTGTACCTTCTTGAGAACTGGAATAGCTTTTGGTTCCTGCTCATGCTTCTTGGGACACCTTATTCTTATTATATATATTTATGAGCTCCCACCTCTAGTTAGTGTCCATACTAGATTGAATTCTGGCCAGGTACCCTTTTAGCACTTCCCCCATCCTCCCAAGGTCGGCTCTCCTGAAGTCCAGCACTCTTGTGCCATATTCCACTCCTTCCTTGCCCATATCCAATGTGAGCCATACTGAGTGGTGGTCACTCCCTGACAGCGGTTCCTCCACTGTAAGTTCTCTCACAAAGTCCCCATTTGCCAGCACAAGGTCAAGAGTATTCCCTAACCTGGTTGGTTCACTGACCATTTGCAGCAGGAAGCTGTCCTGGAAGGCATCCAGCAGTACCTGCTCCCTTCTGTTCATGGTTGTTGGGGTACTCCAGTTCACTCCTGGCATGTTGAAGTCCCCCCACAATCACCACACTACCCTTCTCACAGGTCCTCCTGATCTGTCCTGCTAGTTCCCTGTCTAACTCCTCCGTCTGAGATGGTGGCCTGTACACCACTCCCATTCTAAGAATCCTATTCTTGGAATCCTGGATTTGCATCCAAAGTGACTCCACACTACCCTCCTCCCCTTCCTCTCTTACACACTTCTGTCCTTCCTTCACATATAGTGCCACACCCCCTCCTTTCCCAATCACTCTGTCCCTACGAAATTACCTGTACCCTGGTACAGACAGATCCCAGTCAAATATGTTGTATTTCTTGGGATGGAACAGGAGACTGCAGGGGACTCAGGACGAGCAAAACTCCCCTTTGGGGAGTTCCCTTTTTTGAGAGTAACAACAGAAAAAGATTGTTCAAATACAACTGAAGAAAACTTAAACATGTACTTATTAGATATTATTGTACGTGATCTAGATTTACAGATAACGGAAAGTGATCTAATTGAAGTTCAAAGAACTTCTAATGGACATTTAAATACCATTGAGGTTAAACTCGAATCTCTGAAAACAGCCAATTATACTATGGTATAATGGAGAAAGATTTGGGAAAAAAGGGATATTCTCAACATACCCGAACAGATTAAAATGGAATTACCATAAAAAAGCCAGCTGTAGTCTCCAAGATTTCACAGTAACTGTGAGTTTGTTTGGAATGGATATCATACCCCCAGAGAATAACTATAAGGTAATAGGCTCACTATGTAGTCTGTTCAGAAATTTCCTACAGATACGTTTGGGTGAAAAAGGAATCATAAAAGAGGAAAGAAAGGAAGACAGCTCCCAAATTGACATCTGGGTCAAAAATGAAGCAATAGCCCAATCTCTCCTTGAAAAAAGTCATAAGCTGGATGACTTGGGTTTATATTTAGTTGATATCAATGATATATTTTTTGGGAAAGGAGGAATAAAAGTCAAATGAACTTCAAAAGAATCAGAGTCCGTAGATACAGTAAAAAAATAGATTTGCGGTACTCTCCCTGCTCAATGATTGACTGGCTTTTGAGTGTATTGGGTCATTGTCTTCACAGTACAAACCAAAACAGAAAACTATTGTAGATGTAGAAACAGCTGAACATTTCATTTCAATACTGCATTTATGTGAAATACAAGAGACTAGTAATAATGTTATTAATATACTATTGTGGAATATTGCATGTTTCATTTCTAAGCTTTCGGATACACAACTAATGGATTTCATTATCAAGTATGACATTATTAATATACAAGAGTCTTGGCATACATTAAATATGAATAAGTATATTGTTATAAACAGATACCACCTTTTCCAATATCCAGCACAGAAAACTTCAAAGATGGGGAGGCCCTCAGGGGGCCTTTTAACATATATCAAGGTTCAAGACCAAATAACAATCAAGAATAGCATTTTAACAATAAATTATTGGCTATTGATTCTGAACATATGGAAAGAGATAATAGTTATTATTAATATCTATAGCCCACCTAACGCTTCTCCAATATATGTTATCAATTTGTTTAATAAGCTTATAGTGGACATAGAATAAATTAATAAAACATATCCAGAAATAATAATCACAGAGGACTTTAATATTAGATTCAGATGTGACAATTTGTTGGACGCATCTTTCACCCAGCTATCAGCTAAAATGTACAGGCTATAACCTAGAAATACAACAGATAAAAAATACAGATAAAAATGGGCACATGAGACTACTGTTAGACACAATAAATTTAATAATACTTAATGGGAGATTACCATCAGATAAACATGGCACTTCAACTTGTATTATGCATAATACTGAATCTACAGTTGATTACATTCTTGTTTCTCCTTTTTATTAAGTGAAAAAAGAAAGGCAAAAGGAGGGATAGTGAGACTGAAGGGGGAGTATGGGGGCCGCGTGGAGGATGACAACAGTAAAGCTGACATATTGAACAGGTATTTCTGCTCAGTCTTTACTGAGGAAGAGGAGGGTAATGGGTCTGAAGGGAGTACAAGGGGTGAGAATGGTGCAGAAATGGACACAAGTCCCTTTATACGAGAAAGGGTCCTGAAGGAACTGGAAGTAATAAGAGTTGATAAAACAATGGGACCAGATGGGGTGCACCCCAGGGTCCTTAAAGAACTAAGAGAGGTGGTAGCTGAACCTCTGGCTATCCTGTTTAGTCGATCACTGGAAACAGGTGAGGTACCTAAAGACTGGAGGACAGCAGATGTAGTCCCCTTATACAAAGGTGGGAACAAAGAGGAAGCGGGGAACTACAGACCAGTCAACCTCACCTCAGTAGTGGGGAAGATCATGGAAGCACTACTGAAGGAGATATTGGTGGAACATCTGGTTGTCAATGGACTATAGGACCCAAGGCAGCATGGTTTCACCAGGGGGAGGTCATGTCAGACCAACCTCATTGAAATTTTTGACTGTGTGACTAGGGAGGTGGATCAGTGGAGGGCAGTGGACATGGCCTATCTGAACTTCAGCAAGGCCTTTGACACTGTGCCACATAAAAGACTATTACACAAACTAGGGAATATGGGTGTGGGCAGGACAGTAGTGTGGTGGGTAGGTAACTGACTGGGTGGCAGGACACAGAAGGTGGTGGTAAATGGCTGTCACACCACAGAGGGAAGAGTGACCAGTGGGGTACCACAGGGATCAGTGCTGGGACCGGTCCTATTCAACATCTTCATCAGTGACATTGTGCAGGACCTAGAAGGTAGAATTTCACTGTTCGCTGATGACACAAAGCTCTGTAACAGAGTAGACACACCAGTGGGTGTAGACAGAATGAGAAGGGACCTGCAGAAACTTGAAGAATGGTCAGGGGTTTGGCAGTTGAAATTCAATGCAAAGAAGTGCAAGTAAATGCATATGGGGCACAAAAACCCTGGCACAAAATATCAGTTGGGGGGGTGCGGATATAGCATGCACCAAACAGGAAAGGGATCTTGGAGTTATCATCTCTGATGACCTCAAGATATGAAAACAGTGTGACAAGACAGCAGGTAAAGCAAATAGGATGCTGGGATGCATAGGCAGGGGCATCACCAGCAGGAAAGGGAGGGAGGTCATAATTCCACTATACATAACACTAGTGAGGCCCCACCTGGAGCACAGTGTACAGTTCTGGAGACCTTACCTACATAAGGACATAGACAGGGGAGAAGGTTCAGAGGAGGGCAACAAAGATGGTACATGGATTGCATCACAAGTCCTATGAGGACAGGTTGAAGGAACTGAATATGTACTCTCTGGAGGAGAGGAGGGAGAGAGGGGATATGATAGAGGCATACAAGTATTTTACAGAGAGGAACAGGGTGCAGAAATACACTATTTATAAGCAAAAAAGATGTTCCAGGACTAGAGGGCATGGGATGAAGTTGGAGGGAGGACAATTCAGAGGAAACGTGAGGAAGAATTTCATCACAGAACGGGTGGTGGACAAGTGGAACACCCTGTAAGAGGAAGTGGTGGGGGCTGAAACAATTACGGGATTTAAGAATGTATGGGATAGACATAAAGGAATTCTGGAGGTCAGGGGTGAGGGGCAACAGAGTTCTAGGAAAACATAAACTGAACTTACAAGCTCAGATGGGCAGACTGGGTGGGCCATAGGCACTTATCTGCTGACACTGTCTATGTACAGTATATATGTATCTATGTAATAGATATTTGAGTTTTCATATATTACCTAGACTGGAAAGAGACCATGTCCCTCTTTTCTTAAAGAAGAAAATAAAAGGAGAAATGTTTAGGGGTGTTCAGAAACAAGTAGAAATTATCAATAACAAGAAAATAGTAAGATGGAACTTGATCCCTAAATTTGAATTAGATACCAAAATAATTAAATTTCGACAAACAAGTAATCAAATATTAAAAGTATAGAGATTAAGCCAATTAAAATTTACAATAACATTATACATCAATATGAAAATATCATATTAAAATATAAAACTAACAATAAAACAGATAAAATAAAATACCATAACTGGTTCTACAAAAACTGCATGTTTCAGAAAAAGCAATTAGCCAGGTGGGTGAGATGTGCAAGACAGTTGCCATCAAAACAGAACCTTAAAATCTTGAATAAACCAGAAAACAGTACAGAGATCATGTCCACAAACAAAACTTTACATCAAATGGAATTATGGAAAATAAATGATAGATACAATATACAAAAACGATGACAAAACTTTCTGGAAAATAGTAGCATCTGGAACAAATAACTATAAAAATCAATATAAAGCCTCAATTACTGCAACACAATGGGAAGCTTATTACAAAAAATATTTTTATACAGAACAAAATATTTCTTCTAAATTCCCTAAGTTGACTGACACATACATTAATTGGATTACTTCACAGGAAACCCTCTTAGCTATTAAAAGCTTTAAATCAGACCAAATACCAATAGATTTTTACAAAACTGAAATAGAATGGTGGGCTGATATACTTACTGATTTCTTTAACAAATGGAGTACTGCATCCAGTTCTGGAGACCCCATCTCTGCAAGGACATAGACAGGATAGAGGCAGTCCAGAAGAGGGCAACTAAAATGGTGCAGGGTCTGCAAGAGAAGCCATACAAGGAGAGACTAAAGGAGCTTAATATGTATACCCTTGAAGAAGGGGGTCAGGATAGAAACATTTAAGTACCTCAGTGGAATCAACAAAGTCCAAGAGGGTAGTATCTTTCAGAAAAAGAGATGTGCAAGAACAAGGGGACACAATTTAAAGATGGGGGGTTCAGAGGCAATGTGAGGAAGTATTTTTTTCACAGAGAGGGTGGTGGACACATGAAACAGCCTTCCTGAGGAGGTTGTGGGGTCTAAAACTGTGGGAGAATTCACGAATACATGGGACAGACATAAGGCAATTCTTGTGGTGGGTAAGAAGAAATAGGCTGTTGGTTAACTAGGATATGCAGCTTATCCTGTAGGTAGGGAAATGGGCAGACTAGGTGGGCCAAGCGGTCCTTATCTGCTGTCAAAGTCTATGTTTCTATAGCTTCTAAAATGAGAATTATGGCATCTGCTGTCACATGTTTTAATAGAATTCATGGTGGTATGACCACTGAACTGGTGATAAAAGTTATTAATGCTAAATTAGTTAATCAAGGACTTTACTTCATAGAAATCTGGGGGAAACAATAAATTTAAAACTATAGAAGCTATAATAAATACAATTTATAAGAAAACATTAGGTCTCCCCAGAACTGCTCCAAATTCATTTTTATGAGCACAACTTGGACAAATTGCAATAACCTAAAGAACACATATAAGAATAATTTTTGGCTCAAGATTATGTCAGCCCCTCGAGTAACACTGATTGCATCTTGCGTTAAAGAAAAAAACAATTATCTCAGGTAAAATAAAGATGGGTAGTTATCTTGAGTGGTCAATGTTTGGAGAACTATGATTTATCTCACTTAAAATATTGGGCTGAATATTCTGTAAAAAATTCATGTAAACTATACAAAAATAGTAACTAAGACCCTTCATAATACAGACAAAGAATGAGCTCTTATAAAAATTAAATAAATCAAAGTCTCAAACTGGCTATCTAATAACACACAGAAACATTCACCAAAACAATATTTACTCTTAATTGAAGATCCTGGTTATAGACAATATATAGGTTTGAATTATTTCCCAGCAATGTCTTAAGTGTTAGGCATCATAGTACTCAACATACCTCTGAACACTGTTATTGCTATTTAAGGGAGACTGAAAACCTCCACCATGTCGTTATGAGATGCCCATGGTATGAAAAAATAAGAAATAAATATTTGGTCAGACATCTTGCATCATACATTATACCTCCAAAATATTTTTGGGACCTCCTTTTTAACTCAGAAAATAAACAAACAAATATTAACGGACCTGGCAATGTTTTTAGTTTTCACTTAGAAAATCAGGAAAAGAATGAACCCAGAAGTACTAAGTGAGCAATAGCCTTAATCAATCCACATTGTTGGATCTTTTTTCTCAAATATTATGAGATAGGAGATTACAGTATCAATTAAGGGGATACAGGTATCCAGACCCGAACCCAGTAATAACTGTTTACACACCGCTTGTTTGTTAAGGTATAGAGCTTACATAGAATTTCCTTACAGTAGTAGCACTGAATTAGTCAAAAGATGTTTAAGGATTTTAAAAATCCATATTGAGAATTGTGGAACCTTTAGTTAGGGATTTTGTTTTGTTTATTAGTGTGTTCACTGCTACGCAGAAAGCGTTGTCTCTTCTGATAGTGTAGTTTAAAATCTACCAGATGGCACTTAAATACTGTAATAGGAACTGGCCTCTTTCTGCAGGTATAACAAAAAGAATTTTAGAGGATTTTTTCCCCTAAATTTTGTGAAGGATAAATAGGGAGTCTCACAAAATTGCTTGACAAATTTGGCGCTACTACTGTATGTCTAAAGTAGGCAAATTTGCAACATATATTTGTCATGCTGATATTTTGAAGGATTGTTTTCCTTTTTTAACCAATTCTAATGGATTGTGCTTATTTATTTTTAAATTGCATTTTCTCTTTTACTGTATTTTCTATTTGTGTAATGACTCTTATATTAAACAATAAGATTGATTGATTGTATCTGTAGTCTGCACACCACAAGACATATACAGTCACTTCTGACTGCAGATAGAAATCCATGATACCTAAATCACAACTTCTGTGTGCAGAAGCACAGGTCCCTGAAGCCATAGATACAAAGCCACAATACCCAAAGTACAAAAATTATTTTGTCTGCAGAAGCACAGGCCCTTATGGGGCCAGCACATCTCTTGCCACAGGTACTCATGCACACTGTAAGACATGCACACAGTTGCAGCTGCAGAAATGTAAGCCTCTGAGGGGCCTGTGCTTCTGAAGCAGCAGGTGTAAGATATACACCCCGACTTCTGACTGAAAAAGCACAGGCCCCAAGAAATACATGATACCAAAATTACAACAGTACTTCTGCCATGAGGGGTCTATGCTTCTGCAGCCATATGTGTAAGACATATACACCGACTTCTGGCTGCAGAATCGTAGGCCCCTGTGGGGCATGCACTTCTGCAGCTGCATATAAAAATCCATGATACCCAAATGCAACAGTACTTAAGTCTGCAGAAGAGCAGTCCCCTGTGGGGCCAGTGCTTCTGCTTCCACAAGTACTCACACATGCTGTAAGTCATACACACATTTGTGACTGAAAAATCACAGGCCCTTGTAGGGCATATGCTTCTGCAGTCACAGCTACAAATTCATGAAGGTAGCACATCAGTGCTACTGCATTTGTGCCATTCAATAACAGTTGTATGTTGTTTATATTAACTGATGATGGCTGTCCATGGTTGCTTGTGTGATCTTGTCCATTTGGTGCTCGGTGGGGTGGGGAATTAGAGTTGGAAGCCCTAACATCACACTTCTCTCCTTTCGTGGCAGTGAATGGAACCCTACCTGGTGCATTATTGCAGTTTCTTGCAAAGAATTTCCTTTCTTTTTGAGATGGTGGAATCATATCCTCATTCATGCAGGTCCCTTTGGAACCTGCATTAACAGATGCACAGGCCATCTGAGCCTTCACCAAAGGAAAGAGTCTATCTGTTTGCAGAACTGCAGGAATGAGACTTGCACTTCCATGTGGCAATGGATGTCAAGAATTTGCAGGGCTGTGTGGCATGCTGCTGAAGCACAGGGCCCTTTAGGCCCTAGGCTTCTGTGTGACTACAAATATAGACTCATTGGGCAAAGTATCCCTCTGTCAGCTGAAGCACAGGGCCCTCTGGCAGCCATAGGTGCAGAGGTCCAGAGCCTATATCAAGAGAAGAATTCTCTTCACTTTATGGTATTTGTGCCCATACAGGCAACGCTACACCTTCCCTTCCCAGACTGAGGGTGGTGCATTATGACAACTCCATCCTCTCAGCATCAGCCCATCCAGCTGGCTAATTGAGCTTACTCCTAAACTCAGCTCATCACCATGGGATCACAAAGCACTACCCACTTGGCCAAAGACCAGCACTGCACACATTTGTTAATAATCTGTTATTTTTAATTTTGACCTGGAATTTTCTACACAGTCATTTTATGACTCCCCCTCAGAAACATGACACATGTCATCTATTGAATACTGTGTGAAACTTCATTTTCTGCCACAAGTGTGAAAACACATTTTGTCCAGGTTTTGAAAAAGGACACCTGTTACATTTATGAGGTGATGTGAAAAATGGCTATGTTGAAAGTTTGGGGTGAAAATATTGAAAATTATTAAAGTTATGAGGAAGCATAGAAATGTTTTAATATACATTCATAACTTTGTTGTTTTTTAATATTTTGACCCCAAATTTTTGAGCATAATCTTCTTATGACATCATGGGGCATGATTTTAAAAGAGCCCTTACAGTGACGCAAGTTGCATTGCTCTAAGGTTTGCAGCAAACTCCTGATATGCCAGGAACACTGTGCCTGATTCCAGAAAAAGGAGGGTCCCTGTGCCAAATTCTCTGGGTTTTCCACAAGTCCCAAGCTGTGCCAAACAGTTGGCATATCTGCAGACATTGCCACAGGGATCCTCCCCCCAACCTGGTGCAACAGTAGAGGGGCTGGGATGTTGGGAGAGTGAAGGTGCTGGATAGGAGGGGGCCAGGTGCTGTAGGGGCATGGAAGCTTGCATAGGGGGTGTCAGGGGGACAGCTGTGCAACAGCATTAGAGTGCTGTGGCACTGGTGGGATGCATGTGCAGTACACCATACAATAAATATATATCTGTACATTACATACAGCAACTCCGGGGGTCCTGCAGCCCCCGATCCCCAATGTCACCCACCATAACCTGACAGTTATGCCCTGGTGGTCCAGCGTTCCCACAATACCCAATGTCAGATGTAAAACTAGCCATATCTGCCCTGGTGGTATAACAGATCCCCCTCCCCAATCCCTGATGTCACCCAAAGAAATTGACAGACCTTCCCTGGGAGGTCTAGTGGTCCCTCCATCCCTGATCTCCCCCACAACCATGTAGCTAACAGTCCCTGGTGGTCTAGTGAAACCCCCACCCTTCGCACCCTGGCAGCCAGTGTGTCCCACCCCCTGCTCCCTCATCTTGACTAAGAGCCGATGACCAGCACAGCTGTCCTCTCACCACCACAGCTGGCCACTGACTGAGCTCTCAATGAGCATGTAATGTATACAGTACATGCTCATTGAATGACAGCTGCTGTCACCCAAAGAGTGCATACTGTATACAGCACATGCACTTTGAGAGCTTAGTTGGCAGCCTGCCATAGTGGCGAGAGGAGGGCTGTGCTGATCATTGGCTCCAAGCTGGTATGGGGAGAGTGGGGTGGTGGGACACTGGCTACCAGGGTGGGGTGGGGGGGTCCACTAGACCACGAGGGACTGTTAGCCACATGGTTGTGGGGGAGATCAGGGATTGGGGGTGCTGCTAGATCACCAGGGAAGGTCTTTCAATTTCTTTCGGTGACATAGGGGATTGGGGGAAGGGGGCCGCTATACCACCAGAGCATATGTGGCTAGTTTTATGTGTGACATCAGGGACTGGGGGGTGCTGGACCACCAGGGTTTCTCCACATACTGTACAGTTATATATTTATAGTACGGTACTCTGCACACCCACCCCTCCGGTGCCACAGCACTCTAACGCTGTTGCCAAGCTATCCCCTGACACCCCCATATCAGCTCCCATGCCCCTCATTCACCCCTACTGGTCCACTGTAGGGCCACATACTACTGCCGCAAACCACTTAGACCACCTCCTGGCTGGTCTAAGTGGTGCCCCTTGCTGTGTCCATGATGGAGCTTATATAATCCCAAAAAACGGGATGTTGCAGCCCTGCCATGGTGCAAGCCCCCCCTTGCACCCTGGCACACTGGGTTATTTGACACAACCCTTGTGCAAGGTGGCTTTGGCACAGCAGTGTCTGGATCAGATGCAGGCTACTTTAGAAAATCATGTTTGACAGAAGTTGTGACACAAGTCACCACTTGCGTTAAATTCTTTTGCCATAACTCCATTGTGTCATTCTTAATCATTTGAAAATTGGGCCCTGTGTCATGAACCTGATATGTGAAAATGTTCAAATCCCACAATAACTTCGAAACCATCTTTCAGCACAGTATGAAAAATTTCACCTGCTTTGTTCATGAGGTGGGATCCCAAAAAGGCCATGTTGAAAGTCTGGTGGAAAAATATTGAATAGTAGCAAAGTTTTCAGTGAACGTTAAAATATTTCAAGGTTCACTCATAACTTGGTAATTTTAACATATTTTCCACCACATTTCTATGTGCCCTTTTTGGGACCCAACCTCATGAACAAGGCTGGTGAAAATTTTTACATCCCGCCCGGAAAGTGATTTTGTGAAGCGACTACAAAATCAACATTCAGCATAGATTTGAGAAATTTCACCTACCTTGTTCTTGAGGTGGGGTCCCAAAATGTTGAAAATTTGGTGGAAAAATATTTAAAAATGACAATTGTGAGCAAAGATTCTAAATGCACTGTAATACACTAACAGGACTTACCTTATTTTCTCAGATCACAGTCGCAGTTCCAAGAGGAGAATGTCTTTCTGATCAGAGAATGGATCTATGACATGGGACCATCTTTAGGTGAGTGAGTGAGAGTGTGTGGGGTCGTGGGTGTGGAGTAGGGGTTTGGGGTGGGTGGGGACTGAGATTGGTGAGGGATCAGTTTTCTTCTTTGTAGGTTTAAAAAAAAACACCAATGGGGGCAGTTTTCTTATTTTGCAGGAGAACCTGGCCCAAAACTGAGGACTCAGCATCCCAGTGTTGGCAGGGTGTCTGGCAGCACTGGGGGTGGGTTCCTCAGTGTCGCCACAGAGGTGTTTTTGGGGGAAGTGGGCAATCTGAAGTGGAGGTGGGTATAAAGCAGTACAGGGGGGTGAGCACCTTGGTCTACTTAAAGTAAAACATTAATCAGCATCGAGAAGGACAAGTGGGGAAGGTGATCTGGAGGGGAGAAGGGTGGTATAAATCAGTACTGGTGGTGGGCACCCTGGTCCACTTAAAGTAAAACAAGGAGCAGGCTGAGTATGACACCACTCCGCTGGTTGCTGGGCAGTGTCATAGATGAAAGGATACAGCCGCTGTCTGATAGGCACAGTTGCCTCATTTCAACTACATGAAGTGTCCACCCATCAACCAGCAGAACAACGCTGATCACTGGACCGTCACTGTTGACCCTCCTGCAGCCTGAGCTGCACTGGATGCAACAATAACATTCCTCTGATACCTGCTACTGTAATCCCACAACATGTGTGCTTCACACATGTGTGTGCAAGCAAAGATAAACCGGGGACATCAGTAGAGACTAGAAAGTCATCTTGTTTGGTATGTAATGGAGCATAAGTCTTCATTTTTATGTTGGCTTGCATGTGCGCAAGCAACATCTTGCAGTAGTAGCACATCCAGAGGTGTGTCAGTGTTGGCGAATGCAGGGAATGCTTTAGTGGGTGCGACCCTCAGCCACCAGTTAGCGAGCATGCTAGTGATGATGTGAAGCTTCAAACAGAGCCCAAATCCTGAAAGAAATCTGCAGCTCCAATGAGGTGCAGTTTCCTCATTGGAGTGTTAGATGACAGGGCTCTATTACGTGACTTTCCTGGTGAAACATTCCAATAAATATGGTGGCTTCTGCCACCTGCTACACAATCCCCACAAAGCCGACATCGGTGATGCCCAATTCCCATGTCGGCATGTTCCCCCAGTTCAATTTGTTTGCCAATGGGGGTGCCCATTCACTGTCAGCATCACGCCCCCCCACACACTCTTTCTTTGCCTATGGGGGTGCCCAATCCCCATGGGCATCATGTCCCCCCAATCTCGTGGCACACTAGGAGCCCACCTCAGTGTTGCCAAAATCATGTTTTTAACCTGTAAATGAAAAAACCTGGCCCCCGAAGTTCGGTTTCTTTATTTTTACCTGTAAAAAAAAAAAGGTCCCTCGTCATCCTCCCTTGCCCCCTACCCAACCCGCATCCACCCTCTGCACACCCCACCTCCCCACCCCTCCCATGCTTATCTCCGGAGGGCCGGCACTGCAATCTTCTGTGGAGCAGGAACACGTCTGAACTCTTCAAAAGCCGACCAGGAACTGAACAAAATGCGGTAAGCTTTAAAATGGCAGGCAATGGGGGGTTCAACTTAGGTGGATATCTCAGCCATTTTGGGGAATTTTGGTACCGGATTTTCAAAATGGGGTTCTTGGGACCCCACTTTATGAACACATGCACTGTCATCTCGTTACTCGGTCCCAAAAGGTGATTTCTCTGTCATTGCAGGAATCACCTTTCAGGACTGATTCATGAAATAACAGTGCCACTGTTCATGAGGTGGGGTCCAAAAAAGCCCAAATTTGGTGAAACAACTTTAAAAAATGACTGCGTTATGAGAGTGTGTTGTGCAGATTCCACACACCCTCGTAACTTCGACAATTTTTAATGTTTTCACTCCAGATTTTAATATTGCCATTTTTCACACCTCCTTATGAACAGCACACAGCTGTCATTTTTCACATCCTGTCCAAAATGTGTTTTCGCATCTGTGGCGCACAATGGCACAGTCACTGTGGGAAATCAACTTTCGGGACAGATTAACAAAATCACAGTGCCACTGTTCATGAGGGGAGGTCCCAAAATGCCTATGTTGAAAATGTGGTTAAAAAAATTCCCAAAATAATTGCTATTACAGGCATGCATTGCACAGTTTCTACGCACACTCGTGACTTCACCAATTTTTCATATTTTCACTCCAGATTTTCAACATTGCCATTTTTTTATACCTCCTCATGAACAGTACAGCTGTCATTTTTCACATCTTACCCGAAATTTGTTTTTGCACCTGTGTCACCAAATGGCACAGTCGCTGTGCAAAATCACCTTTCGGCTAATGAACTGATAGTGCCACTGTTCATGAGGTGAGATCACAAAAGACCAAATTGAAAATTTGGAGTGAAAATACCAACAAACACCCAGGGCATTAGGGTTTCCAACTGTAATGCCCCACCCTGTAGAGACTTACAGTCGTCAGGGGTGTGACTTGAGATCATCAGCTGTAATGCTAACACCATTCCACCCCAACCGCCACCCTGCAGCCAGCAACAGGTATCGAGGTGTGCCTTGGAGTCTTCAGCCCCAAAGTTCACACAGTTCTCCTATACTGCACCCATCTCAGTGTATTTCTTTATGGAATGGGGTGAGCATTAGGCCAGAAGACCTCAAGGCACACCGTGATACTGGTCAGTGTCTGCAGGGTAGGGTGAGGTGAAATGGCATGAGCGTTATAGCCGACAACCCAAAGGCACACCCCAAGGCCTATCAGTCTCTGCAGGGTGGGGGTGGAGTTGGTGTCAGTTCAATACCTCACTGCCATTCCTATTATGCATCTCTGTAACTCCTGCACTACCAATGCCAATGCCAGCAAGACAACATTCAGCATTGACAAATGCTTGTTACCAGCTGTATCTGGTTGGTTCATAATACAATTCCTCTTTTCTCCTTACCTTTCAGTGGTAATAGTTCCCTTGTATAACACAGCCTTCATGTTCCCCAGCACCAACCTAGGTATGCTGCTGCTAAGGGTGATGATTATACAAAGATGACTGCTGATCATACAGAGATAACTGGTTATGTTTACTACACCGCTGGTTTGATTTCACTGACAATGCCCAGGCCAGGGTGCTTGCCAGATTAGTTGAGATTAAAGAAATAGACTCAGGAATGTTGTATGATCAGTTGCTTGTGGGTCAGTGTCCTAAAAACTGTCTACTGTAAAAGGAGTAGTCCTTTATAGAAACATTGAAATGCTAGATGACAAATAGGCAATTGGCCTATCATGTTCATCACCTGCTATTCAGGCAGCTGGAGGATACAATATTGAGTGACATACTTGTAGCCTTCAATACAGGAGAAGTGTTACTAGCACACTATAGGAACTTTGGCACTATGAAGAGGAAAATCATGAGCAGTAGAAACTGCTATGGACCCAAGGCCAAGTGACCCCCTGTTACTCTCAGGCACTCTAATACTGCTATGGACCCATGGCCAGGTGACCCCCTGTTACTCTCAGACACTCTAATACTGCTATGGACCCAAGGCCAGGTGACCCCCTGTTACTCTCAGGCACACCAATACTGCTATGGACCCAAGGCCATGTGACCCACTGCTACTCTCAGGCACACTAATACTGCTATGGACCCAAGGCCATGTGACCCCTGTACTCTCAGGCACACTAATACTGCTATGGACCCAAGGCCACGTGACCCCCTGTTACTCTCAGGCACACTAATACTGCTATGGACCCAAGGCCATGTGACCCCCTGCTACTCTCAGGCACACTAATACTGCTATGGACCCAAGGCCATGTGACCCCCTGCTATTCTCAGGCACTCTAATACTGCTATAGACCCAAGGCCAGGTGACCCCTGTTACTCTCAGGCACACTAATACTGCTATGGACCCAAGGCCACGTGACCCCCTGTTACTCTCAGGCACACTAATACTGCTATGGACCCAAGGCCAGGAGACCCCCTGTTACTCTCAGGCACACTGATACTGCTATGGCCCCAAGGCCAGGTGACCCCCTGTTACTCTCAGGCACACTGATACTGCTATGGACCCAAGGCCAGGTGACCCCCTGTTACTCTCAGGCACTCTAATACTGCTATGGACCCAAGGCCAGATGACCCCCTGCTACTCTCAGGCACACTGATACTGCTATGGACCCAAGGCCACGTGACCCCCTGTTACTCTCAGGCACACTAATACTGCTATGGACCCAAGGCCAGGTGACCCCCTGCTACTCGCAGGCACACTAATACTGCTATGGACCCAAGGCCATGTGACCCCCTGCTACTCTCAGGCACTCTAATACTGCTATGGACCCAAGGCCAGGTGACCCCCTGTTACTCTCAGGCACACTAATACTGCTATGGACCCAAGGCCATGTGACCCCCTGTTACTCTCAGGCACACTGATACTGCTATGGACCCAAGGCCAGGTGACCCCCTGCTACTCTCAGGCACACTGATACTGCTATGGACCCAAGGCCAGGTGACCCCCTGCTACTCTCAGGCACACTGATACTGCTATGGACCCAAGGCCAGGTGACCCCCTGTTATTTATTTATTTATTTAAACAGCAGTTTGGAAAACCTTTGAGCCATAGGCTCATTTACAAAGGTACCTTGTCACAGTAAGACAAACGAAAATACACAGTATAACAGTATAACACAGTATAACAGTAACTTAAGACATAGATACAAACAAGCTGGTACAGGTAGGATTGATCCAAACAATACCAGAGTTATGTTGTCCTAGCAGCTTAGTAGTAAGCTTTGTCATAAGTAGTACTGACTTTGACGTAGTGGCAATTACAGCTCGGGTGTTAATAAGGTGGTTACGTAAGGAAGTTTTGAAGCACGATATAGTTGGAGCTTGAGGAGATGGAGGGCAGTGTGTTGAACCAGGAGAGGGCCCTAAAGCTGAAGGCTCTTTGGCGTGAGAGGTCCTAGCTCTAGGGATAACAAGAGGTTTTCCCAGAGGTCCAAGTATTGAACTAGTGGGACAGGCGGCGTATGGTGGTGGTCAATCCTGGCGGGGATAGGCCAAGGATGGTCTTTTTTGTAAGGGTACAGGTCAGATATTTGAGGCGCTCGTCAAGATCAAGTACCAGCGCTTTAGCGTACAGTAGACAGGTGTGTGTTAGCCTAGATGCCCCAGTAATTAACCTGCAGGCCTTATTCAGAGTAGTGCGAATTTTATGGAGTGCAGTCTGGTCAGCAGCACCATACACCGGCAGTCCATAGTCCACTAGGGACAGGATAGAGGAGGTGACTGCGAGTTGAAGAGCCTCCGGGGGGAGGCAGTGTTTATACCGATGTAAGATGCCCAATCGGATATTAGTGGCAGTGGCTAGGGCAGCGATGTATCCATGGAAGGAGAGCGAGGGGTCAAAATGGATCCCTAGGTATTTATAGGAGCAAACTTGTTCGAGTGGGAAAGAGGACCCAGAGTGAATGAGGAGTTTGAAGTTGCAGGACTTGTTTTGAGGATGAGTGAAGAACATGTTTTTGTTTTTAAGATTTATCACCAATCTATGTTCATGAACCAGCCCTCGGCTGAGGACTTCTGCAGCGAGTCCTGGAGGGCAATAGGGTTATGACTTGAGGCAAAGATGACTGCATCATCCGCGTACAATAGAATGTTCCCCGAGCAAGAGCGTGGAAGGGTGTTAAGGTAAAGGGAGAATAGTAAGGGGCCCAGAATGGAGCCCTGGGGAACCCCAGAAAAGATGGGACAGATGTCTGAGTAGGTCCCATTAATTTTTACACTCTGTGAGTGGTCAGACAGATAACTGGTGCACCAGGAGATAGGCCAACAGCAAAACCAGAGAGACTAAGGGCATCAAGAAGGAGGGGGTGGGAGACAGTGTCGAAAGCTTTAGAGAGGTCAATGAAGACCGCACCAGCCAGAGAACCAGTGTCTAAGCAGGAGTGGAGAAAGTTGGAGAACTCTAGGAGGGCTGTGTTGGTACTGTGGCCTGCTCGGAAGCCATGCTGCTCAGGACATAGGACATTGTAGATGGAGAGGTAGTCAGAGATTTGAGAGGCCACCACTTTTTCCAAGGCCTTGGAGAGAGGAGAGAGAATGGAGATTGGCTGATAGTTTCCAGCCACAGTCCTATCACCACCTTTAAAGATAGGGGTGACAGTGGCGACTTTCCAGGCAGTTGGAACCTTCCCCAGGCAAAGAGAGTGGTTGATGAGGCACGTGATCGGGGTAAGGACTGTGTCTAAGACCAGCTGGGATACGGATTCAGGGTGTCACTGCCTGTACTATTACTCTTGAGGGCAGTGACAGGTGCAGCCTAAGTTCCTGGGCAGAAACACGGCGGAGAAAATAAGGCGAGAAAGATTTATGGCAGGTGCTGGGGAGGAGGGTCAAAAAATTTGTAGGGAGGATAGGGCTAAGGTCAGTGAATGAGGTGTTGAGGTGGTTGGCTATGAGGGCTGGGTCTGAGGAGATCAAGCCATTAATGTTGATCTGGTGGGTGGGGGGTGTGCACTCCCATTTAGCTGTTTAATGTTATCCCAGAAGGTTCTGGGGTTCCCCCATGAGGCAGTGAGTGAGGACCGATAGTGCTCAGACTTGGCCTTTCTGATGGCCGAGTGCACTTGTTTCAGGCGGCAGCATATAATTGCCTGTCACTGGGCGGCCAGTCTCAATGGCACGGTGCCATAGGTTGTCCCTATGTTTGAGTTGGTGGATCTGGCTGGGATTACCCAGGGGGCATTCTGCCTTTTAGAACAGCGGGTCAACATTAGGGCAAAGATATCACAGGCATTATTAAAAGTTCGGGTAAAGAAGGAGAGAGCTGTGTCGATGTCAGAAGTTGCCTGTGTAGGAGACCAGTCAATTTGGGACAGAAGTTCCTTAAGTTTTATCAGTCCACCAGGTATTAGACGCCGCCGGCATGTGGACTGTGCTATGGGTTTGGGGACTGAGGATGACCAGTGGAATAGAATGGGGGAGTGATCACTGAGAGAGTCTGGGAAGACTTGTACATTGGGGATCCGATTAGGGCGGTTGGTGAGTACCACATCAAGCAGGGTACTGGAGCCTCTCTTGGGGTTAGTCCTGGTAGGGTGAGTAACTAGTTGCGTTAGGTCTATTGCAGAAAAGGAGTCTCGGGTAGAGGAGGAGGAGGGGCTGAGCCAGTTGACATTTAAGCCACCCACCAGAATTTGATCAGCGGAAGGAGGTATTGAGGAAAGGTATTCTGTAAGAGAGGCAATGGCCTGCATTTGGTCCCTGGGGGCAGGTATGCAGTAGTCAAATAAAGGGGTCCCTTTAAAGGGTCAGGGGTTAGTTTCAGCATAAGCGCCTGGGCCCTGGAGTCAAGGATGGGAGCAGGCAAGGCTAGTAAGGGGAGAGATTCCTTGACATAAATAGCGCAGCCGCCGCCCCGTCTCCCAACACGGTCAGACCGGAAGAAGGTGAAACCAGGAAGGAAGTCAGGGGAGGATTTCGACAGCCAAGTCTCAACCAGAGCGATGACATCAGGGTTAATTGATGTGACCAGGCATTGTAGTGAGTCAAACTTTTTTAGGAGGCTACAGATATTCATGGAGACCATGCATAGACCTGTGGTGCTAGTCGGGGAGCTCCTGGGAACCGGGCCAGGGTTTGGATGAATGTTCCCTGACAGGAGTAGTAGCATGACTAACACCCTGGCTGGGAGATGATGAGAGGTTTTTCTATGATTGACATGGGGGAGGGAGGCTAAGAGGCAGGGGTGGGCAGGGTAGTACAGGAAGGAAGGCAAGAATAAGAAGACACCCAGATGTGCCTGAGGTGAGGAGGAAGCTAGGGAGGGCAGGGAGGACCGAGACACACGAGGTCCCCGGGGCAGGAGAGTAGGTTCAGGAGCAAGGAGGGAGGTGCCAGGGCACAGTGGAGTAGCAGATGGGTAAGTGGGCAAGTGCACTGCTAGTGGGATAGGCACAGGCAGAGCGTGAGGCAGGGCCAATACATTGTGGTGAGCAAGATCCAAGGGAAGTAGTACTGTACAGGTAGGAGTAGGAAGTAGCGAGGGAGCATAGGTCCTCTAGTGGCCAGCAGGTATAACCTGCAAATGGAAAAGTGGGAGATAGGTTCTGGGCAACAGGACGTGATGTCACTGGATGTGATGTCACGGGTGGATCCTTAAATTGACAGCCGCCCTGGGTGGGTGGGTGGTTAGGCGGACAGGGCAGGTGAGCCAGCTGGCACTCCTGCAGGCGCTCCAGACGAAGAGAAGAGGCTCTCTACCTCGAAAGTTATCAGGCTGGAGATTCAGCTTCCTCAGCTCCTCAGGTGAGCTGCTTGTGTTGCTTGTGCTGCTTTGTTTGTCCCGAGTGCCTAGCTTGTGGGGGCTACCTATGTAGGGAGAAACAAAGCCTCTCATTACTATGCAGCAGGAGAATATGTTGTGACTTTCACAAAGGAGCTCCACTCTAAGCAAACAGGGCTATTCCAAAATGAGGTCACACTAGGACCCAGCTATCCTAATACCTTCAGTTACAAGCACAATTAGATCCAATACCACAGTATTCAACAAGTCTGCTCTATATTAGCTGCTTAGTATATCTGGCTTTAAGGTATAATCAGCAATTAGATCCAATACCACCATATTAAACAAGTCTGCTCTATATTAGCTGCTTAGTATATCTGGCTTTAAGGTATAATCAGCAATTAGATCCAATACCACCATATTAAACAAGTCTGCTCTATATTAGCTGCTTAGTATATCTGGCTTTAAGGTATAATCAGCAATTAGATCCAATACCACCATATTAAACAAGTCTGCTCTATATTAGCTGCTTGGCATATCTGGCTTTAAGGTGTAATCAGCAAGGCAACTCTAGGGCACCCAGTGAGTCCCTAGCTTTACACTTCAGCATTAGTAGCACAAAGAGAAGCAAATAACAAGCCCACCCAGTGGTGAACAGGGAACAAAGTTCATAAAATATAAGTGTTCATCAGGTAGCACCCTCCTGCAGGTGTCCAGACGAAGAGAAGAGGCTCTCTTTACCTCGAAAGTTATCAGGCTGGAGATTCTGCTTCCTCAGCTCCTCAGGTGAGCTGCTTGTGTTGCTTGTTTGTCCCGAGTGCCTAGCTTGGGGGGCTGCCTCGAAAGTTATCAGGCTGGAGATTCGGCTTCCTCAGCTCCTCAGGTGAGCTGCTTGTGTTGCTTGTGTTACTCTCAGGCATACTAATACTGCTATGGCCCCAAGGCCAGGTGACCCCCTGTTACTCTCAGGCATACTAATACTGCTATGGACCCAAGGCCAGGTGACCCCTGTTACTCTCAGGCACTCTAATACTGCTATGGACCAAGGCCAGGTGACCCCCTGTTACTCTCAGGCACATTAATACTGCTATGGACCCAAGGCCAGGTGACCCCCTGTTACTCTCAGGCACATTAATACTGCTATGGACCCAAGGTCAGGTGAACCCCTGTTAGTCTCAGGCACTCTAATACTGCTATGGACCAAGGCCAGGTGACCCCCTGTTACTCTCAGGCACATTAATTCTGCTATGATGCATGCACTTTGTGACCCTCCCTTCCCCCTGTGAATTGTATGTTTATCCAGCAATTATTTGCCCAGAAATATGGACCTAACTTGAGATTCAGCATGCCCTGCTTGAACTATTTGCTCTGGGAGTTTGTTTCAGGTTTTCCATTCTCTGAGATGCACTACCCTAATTCTACCCCCCTCTTAGTGTATGGTATGTGCTTTTGTTCCACTGCCGCAAAGAATTTTAAACATTTCCCCTGATCCAGCTTATTAAATCCCTTTAAAATGTAATCACATATCATATCTGCTTTCAGCCTTCTTTTTTCAGGGAAAGCATACAGTACCTAGCCAGTGTGGATGCTCTCCATCGCTTAAACTTTCCGTCTCTTTTGCTACTTGAGTTGTGCACTGCAGCATCCTCTTAATTACTCCAGCATTTATTTTGTACTGCAGTGACCAGAAATGCTATTTTATTTTTAGGGGTTTTCCCCCTGCAATTTTGGCCAGGAAAAGCACACTGAGAAAGATTTCATTTCTGGGTGTAACACTGCAGAGATGTGGTGATAAAAGGCAACAAAATATTGGGATGGATAACAAGAAACATTAGAAGTAGGGAGAAGGAGATCACACTCCCATTGTATAGTGCACTGGGCAGGCCCCCTTTGGAGTACTGTGTCCAGTCTTGGGCACCAACTACTAGGAGCACTATCAACCTTCTAGAGGGGGTGCAGAGGAGAGCTATCAAAAGGGTAAAAGCGATACATGAATTGCCACGTAAGGATGGACTGGCTGAGCTAAATACTTATTCTCTAGAGTACAGAAGACTTACGGGAGATCTATGTCTGGTGTATAGGGCATTCAGGGAGGATGATCTTTAGGAATCTATGGTGCTAGAAAAGAAAACAATAGAAAGAGAAACTAGACTCCTGAAATATCAGCTAAAAGGTGAGTTATACAAATCCATCAGAAGGGGTGCATGGATTAACCAAAGGTAGGTCTCACTCTGGAACAACCTCCCTGAGGCAGTAGTCAGTGGTACTACTACCGACTCCTTTAAAAAAAGCCCTGGATGAGTTTGTGGGTAATAAAGATGCTATGTACATTTGTTGGGAAATGACAAGTCATTTAGGCTAACACTAATAGACTTGTATCAATCCTACGAAATGAAAATCTGGGGAGAGAGGAAAAGGGATACAAAGACAACAAGCGAATAGGTTATGAATACTAGTGCCATGACTAGCATAGTAGAAAAAACAATCGTGTACAATGAGAAGTGTGACGGTACAAAATCAAAGCTAGTCAATTACTTATTTGATTTGGTTTGTGTGTTATATCAAATATTACTGTAAGCTGCTAAGGCTTTGTTTGCTCTTTTCGCTACAGTGGTTTGTTTGGTAGTATCTTGATAGGCCATTTATGACAGGCTTACTGCTCACATGTTTGCCAGCATCTCCAGTGTCATGCATTCTGCATATTTAGTCCAATTATCTTTTACAAATTCCTTTGTATTGTATGTACCTGTCGCTGTCATCTCTGACCCTTTGTAACCTCCAGGGTCATGCCTGAAAATTGCCATTTATTTGTCTGGTGCAGCTACCTGGCTAACAAAAACTAAACAAATAACCAGGAGTGCAGGCAGAAAAGCCAGTCAACTCTGGCAGGGGCTGGTGAAGTTGTGGAGCTGGACCCAGAAGCTGGAGTAAGGAGATAGCCAAATGCAGGATCAGAACAAGTAGGGGAACACCATAGGAACAAAAGAACTAGGATCAGGAGCGAGTCATAAGCTCAAGAAGCATGGCCTTCAGAAAAAAAGAGGCGGAGCAGTGGCCTGGGGGGAAGGGTTGTGCCAGAGATAGTGGAGTCAGTAGGAAAAGGAGGCTTGCCCAGCGGAGGTTTTGAAAGGAGGGATTAGCCAGGGTCAGAATTCCAGACAGAACAGGTGGGGAAATGAGACTGCAGAGGTTGCAAGGGTGGTCAGAAAGCTAGAATTTAGATACCATATGAAGAAGGCAAACTGGAAAAGGAGATAGCTGAGAATAAAGGGAGCAGTGATGGGTACGGGGAAACAGTTAAGTACAAAGCAGCAGAAGGCATGATAGTGGGGGTCCAGTCGAGCAAGTGTAGGCTAATTGGCTGCACTGTAAACCCCATCCCCACAGTAAAACATCAGGAGAAATAACAAAAACACAAAACCAGGGGTTCAGCAGAGCAGGAAGCGCACTATGCCTGGGAAGGTAATTACACTTATGGAAACAAGCCGATACCCGAGGGTAGCAGCAGTAGGTCAGCACATTCATCAACAGTTACAATAAAGCTCTGTAAACAGTTCTGTTTATCAAACAGATTTTGTTTTTTTATTATTAGTTATAAATGCAGACCGCTCCCTGACACAAGGACGTTGGGCAAGGCATCAATGCAGCAGATTAACAGACAGGCATATTACACTTCGTTTAATTCCACAAGACGATTAATCATATTATATAGACCGCTTGCAGAATGAAATGAAGAGTAATGTGCCTGCCTGTTAATCTGCTATAATTATGCCCTGCCTGACATCCTTCTATCAGGCAGCGGAATGTTTTTTAGCTAATAATAAAAAGTCGAGATTTATTGGATAAACGGAACTGTTTACAGAGCTTTCTTGGAACTGTTGATGAATGTGCTGACCCACTGCTGCTACCTATGGGTATCGGTTTGTTTCCTTGCATGTGAGGAGAAACATTTGGAACACAAGCTCCTGGCTAGCAGGGAGGGGGATACAGGACTTGTTCTGTTATAGTGCAGTAAATCTGTGGAGGAGTTATGAATAGATGACACTGTATGCCCAGAGTCAGAGGTCAAGGTGCTAATCTAACTAGAAGTCCAGGTATCTGGAGGAGGGTACTTCCTCGAACAGGGAACCATCCAGGGCCTTGAACTCTGTGGAACTGAAAATTCTGATCAGCCTTTGTCTTCTACCTAAGGTCATGAACACCATTTTGTTAGTATTCAGGGTGAGCTGGTCAGAAAAGAACCAATACTGGATGCTTCCGAAGTCATGTTGAAGTTCTGCTTTCAACTCAGGGTTCTCTGAGGAAAACTACTGTATCACGCACATATGTACATGTAAATGTGTGTGGAGGAGCAGGCTGTAGGAAAGTATTTAAGAACAGCTGTTATAAAATGGCTAGGGAATGTCCTGCATCTGATTGGTTGAGATAGTTCCAAATCCAGTGCCTTATGGGGTAACAATCATAGCTCTGGGAACCCTTCTGACAACTGGGACATAGCACACTCAGCTATGCATACATACAAGTAATCTTATAAAAAAAAGATTCTTGGCAGCCATGTTTGTCAGGTTACAAACTTTAACACCCCTGACTTGCTATATGTTCAAAAATAACATTTAACCAAATCTAAAAAAACAAACAAAAAAAAAAACTCCTCACCGCAGCCCCCACCTAACAAACACCTAATATGGGGGTCTATGTGTGAACGGGCAGGAAATACACACCAGAGGTGTAGATCCCGCCTACGTAGCTCCGCACCCGTGAACAGGTGCGCACAGGCTGGTATGCACCAATGTCCATCACCTGTCTGTGGCACTACCCCCCTGGCGTGCAGTGCTCCCCAGGGAGGTTGGGG
Source organism: Neoceratodus forsteri (assembly GCA_016271365.2). Taxonomy (NCBI): domain Eukaryota; kingdom Metazoa; phylum Chordata; order Ceratodontiformes; family Ceratodontidae; genus Neoceratodus; species Neoceratodus forsteri. Next base: position 636,184,941 of record CM057450.1, on the reverse strand, counting down.
GTGGAGTTGAGGACCCAGGCAGGCACTTGGTCCAGAAGTAGAGCACTTGCATGGTATGGCATGAATCTGGGTGTGTGCATAGCCCCCGCAGGCACCCGGACCCACGTGGCAATAACCCTGTGGCCAGCAGCACCTGCTGTTGCACAGATTACCCCCGCCCCATGCCCGAATGCCCCACACATGTCCACCTCATCCCTGTGTGGCCAAGCAAACACCCCCCAACACAGTGTGGCCCAGTTCCTGTAATGGAAAAGTAAACCCCAACACATGATGGCATGTGCCTGCCTGGAGGTACACCCCCCAACCCACCACAAGGCGGCCCGACCCACATGCACAGACCATGCCCTCCACCCCCCCAACTATGTGGCAGCCAGGTCCCCTGTCTGCAGAATACAGACCTCCCCCACTGCCCCAATGCAAGTACACCCGGTCCCCATCAGTATTACCAAGCATACCCCCCATCAAGTAGCAGCACGGTCCCAGTGTTGTATAGACCCCCCCTGCACACACAAGTGCCCCATCCACAACATCCCAAGCCCCGGCCCCGGTACCCCTGCCCTCACATTGGTGTTCAGTGATCTTCCCCCAACCCCAAACCAGGACCGACAACACCATCCCCTATCCCCCATACTCACATGTTGGTGCCACTGTTCTGGATGGCCAGTGGCACATCCCTCCTCACATCCCCCAGCCGCTGGCCATCCAACTGATGCTGGGAGCGCGCTGCCTATATATAGTCAGACTGCTCCCTGCATCAGTTGAATGGCCAGGCAGTCGAGGAGGTGTGAGGAGGGATGCACTGCTGGCCGTTAAGAGCCACAGCACCAACATGCAGGTATGGGAGCTGTGGAGTGGTGTTGTCAGTGCCACAGGGAGTGGGAAGACCTCTGAACACCAATGTGGGTGTGGGGGTACCAGGGTAGGGACTTGGGATGTTGTGGATGGGACACCTGTGTGTGTGCTGGGGGGAGTCTATACAACACTGAGACCGGGCACCTCAGTGTGTTCGGGGGCGAGTGGTATTCTCCACAAAGGGACTGGGCTGCCACTTGTGGGGGGCCGGAGGTATGCTTAGTACTACTGATAGGGACAGGCATACATGTGTCGGGGTTGGGGGTCTATATTCAGCACTCAGGGGACCTGGTTGCCACATGTCAGGGGTGGGGTATGTTTCATGCATGTGGGTCAGGCAGCCATGTGGTGGGGGGGCTGGCATCTGGCCTGGGCGAGGGGCCAGTTGTGTCGCGGGAGTTTGTACCTCCCACTGGGGCCTGTATGGGTTTCTGTTGTGTGTGGGGCTGGGCACATAGGTCGGTTATGGCAGGGTCCCCTCTGGCATAACCGGCACCCTCCTATGCCCCCTGGTGCGTGGCACTACGCACCTTCATGCTTGGTGCATAGTGCTGGCATGCCCCCCCGCCTGCTCCCAGTATGTTGCAGTCCATATGGCCAGGGAATCGATTGCATACCACCTGCGCAGTCCAGTCATGCATTCTGTGCGGGGGACGCAATGGGTGCGGAGTTGCTACGCACCACACATACGCGCCCTGTAGGCACTCCGCACCATCGTGCATAGGCCCCATTTTTGTTTGTTTTTAAAGTTTGATCTATGCACTGACCTTTCTTCATTTTTTTTTTCTCTATTAACTTTGATAGACATGTAACCCTCCATTAGGTTTTTCTGCTCTGTATAACCACACTGGGCATTGTATCAGTATCTTGATCAATCGCTTCCCCCACCCACCCACTCGTTCATCCGTTGCCTTGTCAGTTTATCCATTCTACACACATCAAGATCATGGGTAAGTTGCCCACCAACTATAAGGAAGATTTTATTAAAACAAAAGTAATTTGCATTTTTTTTAACTATCAGCTCTTTTTAGCACCACTTCCCACATATCTCAACCACATAGGTTCATAAGTACTTACGAGCTAGGGAGGCAGTTATGCCTTTGATAAGCTCGCTACCAATCATTGGTGAAAATAACATTTTTTATTTCTCATGTGTGCATCCAGACTGTTTTCAAAAGTGTCCATTGTTCTACTCTCAATGACGCTTTTTGGAAGGTCATTCCAAACTGTAACTACTCTTTGGGTAAACCAATGATTTCTTTTGTTTGTTTTATTTTTGGTTCCCATTAATTTTTTGTCATGCAATCTAGTGTTTACTTTTGAGGAATTTTTTATCAAACCAATAGTTGCAAATGTTGGTTCATCATTTATTGCTCTATATACCATATATAGATCACCCCTTGTAACATGGCATAGCTATGAATGAGCAAATGGGTAGTATCCATTGGATAAAATGCATCAGGTGGTGTAGTTTGGTGCGGACATTAATGCACCAGTAATGCCATCCCCAAAGTGAAGTACCATCCTGAACCACACATGTGAAAAAGCAGCAGACGAGAAAAAGATGCAACGATGTATAGGACCGGCGCCTCTCTGTCACACCCACCCACCCACCCAAATGCCCATGACTATGTGCATGAATCAGCGATTGGTATTGTCGAGGAGTGTAGCGGTGAAAACAGCAGTGAGATGCAACACAACAGTAGAGTAACCTCCGAGCGATATCCGGGCCGAAATGTGAGATGAACCGGAATCAGAGAATCTATGTACCATCAGTCTTAAATGCGTAATAGTACATGGCACGGGCACAGGGAAGTAATCACGTGCAGAAGAAGACAGATAACAGGTATAATGCAGTGATAAAACAAAGCAGCATAAAGGAGAGAGGGAGACATTAAACATGGTAGTGAGCGACATCGGATGGGTGTGGTACATACACACAGCAAGTCAGCAAATATGCAAATGAGAATGAGTGGGAAGTACTGCATCACAGAAATGAGAATATCATTGACCTCCTACAGCACCTAGTAAAATAGTAGCCACAGCAATGTGGGAAATTGTCCCAAAGAAATAGTCACACATAGTGTCCTCACAGTTATATGTCCTATTGTTTGCACAACATCAGCATATAAATCACAGTCTGTAAAATGTTGCAGAAGTGCACTACAGAAATAGAAACAGTGCAAAATCTGCTTCTACTGTTTCACTCATAGTATGCAAATAACATTCACCCATACTAAAGATATAATCATAGAAGCCACATTACAAGCGCATTAAGTCACTCTGAAGGTGGCATCTAATGGTGGATTAATGCATGGTTGGGCCATTGTACGCCCTTGGCCTGCAGCCTTGGGTCACAACCCTCCCAACCATGCATTAATCCACTATTAGATGCCACCTTCGACATGGCTTAATGCTCACGTAATCTTCTGTAGTGCATTGAATAAAGATTCAGTTTCCTCAGCCTAGTGCTATAATCAAGGTTCCACACAGTTTTGATTGTTCTAGTAGCTTTACGCTGAATGTTTTCAATTAATTTATTACTTCTTATAAGCAGAGGATCACATACTGCAGAGCAATATTTTAAGTGAGGTCTGACCAGGCTAGAGAAAAGGGGGACTAGCACTGTCTCTTGCCTGCTCTTGATATTTCTTAGGATACATCCCGATATTTGATTCCCCTTTTTGACGGTATTTCTAATGTGTGAATCCAAAGAAAAGTTATTAGAAACTGTTACCCCAAAATCTTTTTCGTTTTCAATTGTTTGTAGATTATTGTTATTTAATTTGTAAGGATAACGGGGGTTACTTTTGCCCAGATGCATCACCTTGCATTTCTGAGCATTAAACTACAACTCATTTTTGATGGACCGGGTCTCAAGATGTGAAAGGTTATTTTGAATCTGAACTGCAGAAACCCTATTTGTCACTATACCTCCCAGTTTGCAGTCGTCTGCATACTTGGCCATCCAGCAATGCTTGTTTAGGGGAAGCATGGAGGTAATCAGTATGTTAAAAAGAACAGGTCCCGAGACAGAGCCTTGGGGGACACCACTGGTAACAGAGCCCCATGGGGACAAGTAGCCTTTTAATGAAACTCATTGTGTGCTGTCAGAGAGCCATGAAGTAATCCAGCTTATTATTTGAGGTTGTAAATATAGCATTTCTAATAATCCAGTTAGGACATTGTGAGACACAGAGTCGAAAACTTTTGAGAAGTCTAAAAATATTATATCACCAGACAGGCCTTTGTCTAGTGCCTCACTTACTGGTTCGAAGAAATTTAGCAGATTTGTTTGGCATGACTTGCCACTGACAAAGTCGTGCTGAGTAGTGTCAATGTACCCAATATTTGTTAGGTGCTCAGTGATTCTTCCTTTTAATAATTTCTCCATAAGCTTACAAAAAGCAGCTTTAAGACTTATTGGCTGGTAGTTTAAAAGTGAGGCTCCGTTGCCTTTTTTATGCAAAGTGATTACGGTGGCCTGCCTCCATATTGGTAGTGTAGATCCTGTCCTAGGAGAGACATTGAAAAAGTAAGTCAAGGGTCTCACAATATAGGAGGCGGTGTTCTTAATAAAAATAGGTGGTATTTCATCTGGACCAGCAGATCCATTTGGTTTGAGTGTCTAGATTATAGTATCCATGACCTCTCCCTCTCTAAAGAGCTGACAAGCATTGTTAGGCTCCAAAACTGATGGCTGAGACTGAGCCTTTGGACTGAACATACTAATAAAATGTCTATTGAATTCGCTAGCCATTTCTCATTCATTAACTATGACTCTTTCTGTTGCAGTTAAAGGTCCTATTTTGGGACTGGAGTTTTTAATGGACCTAAAATAATTAAAAAAGCTTTTTTTGTTGTCTTTGGTGGAAAGTGCAATTTTTTCTTCAAAATGTTTCTTAGCTTTTCTAATCAAATTTCTGCTTTTATTTGTCGACACTTTATATTTGGTTCAATTTATCGATGTTGGCTGTTTTTTGTATTTCTTATATAATCTGCATTTTCTGTTTAAGTTTAACTTTATACTTTTATTCCACCAAGGGGGGAGGTCTCTTATTGTTGCTATATTATTTCCTAATTGGGACCCACAGGTTGATACAATGCCGTATTTTACTGTAAAAGGCAGACCAAATATTATTTAGGTTTTGTCCTATTAGATCCTTTTCCCACTTGCACTCCATCAATGATTTATTTATTGATTTGTAATCTGCAGAGTAGGAATTCTTTATTATTGTACAGCCATATGTTATGGCATGTTGTTGTACATTAATAACAGCGTGTACCATATTATGATCATTGTTTGACAGTGGATAATGCACTTCAACTTGATTTCAATCAATCAATTAATCAATCTTTATTTATTTAAGGTGCCTTTCTAAAACCAAGGTGCCTGTACAATACATGATAAAACAATAAATAGTTAAAACAATGTTAAAATTAAACTAAACAACAATATCCAGAAATCATTATAAGCTTTGCTAAAGAGATAGGTTTTTAAAGCTCCTTTAAAACTTTGGACAGTTGGGCAGTCTCGCACCTGATGAGGTACAGAATTCCACAGGGTTGGGGTTTTCCTTGTTCTGCACATTAGTTAGAAATAAATCTAAGATGTTGTTTCCCCTGGTAGGGCTTTTAACAAACTGATCCATATTGTTTTGGATCATTATGTCCATAAATCGGCTTTTTAGTCATGAGTTACATTTACCTGATTCCCAGTTGACATAGGGGAAATTGAATTCAGCAGTGAGTATGTGGTTTGTGTCAAGTCCCATTTTCCCAATGAGTTATGTAGTCTATGTTTTGTTGGAGGCACCAGTGACGTAGCCAAGTGTTTATTTGTTTTATTTTAAGCTCAGAGTAATAGTTGGCTTTGGGGATGGGTAAGATCTCAGAGAAAGCACATTTGCAGCCCAGATCCACTAGCTTATTTGCCATAGCTGCATAATCTTGTTTTATTTTAACCAAGGAGTCTTGAAATATGTTGTTGGCACTAGCATGTATAATGACTACAGAGGTTTGTAATAATGTTCCCTAACATACTGGTTATGTCTGAAATTTTCACTCCTCGGAAAGAAGACAAAGTACAAGATTGTTTGTCGTCATTGCATATTTTAAACTCAAAAGTCCGGCTGGCTCATGCAAATGAAATTGCAAACATCTAATTCTTTGAAACATTCAATTTTCTTTTATTATAGAGTCCCAACATTCCGCCTGGCAATCAGACTTCTTCTGGGGAACTGTAAAAGTATACAAATAATATTTTTAATATTACATATCAAAAGAAAAAAAGAAAAAAGTCCAATATTTACTACTTTAAACCAGTTTCAAATTAATTCATTACAACTCTTTTCCCACACCATTTCATGATATTCACTTTGATTAAATCATGTCCTGCTTGTTCAAATATTTCTGTGTCATATTGTAAGCTTCACCCGCAATTGAATAAGGTACCCATGATCATTAAAACTATTTATATTATTGCTAACTTTGTGCTTTTAACAGTGTGCATGTCAACTTGTTTCTGGACTTTTTCTTTTAAGTATTAGTGAAGAAGATTTTCATTTCGAAGAAACACACTGGCATAGATTATCTCTCTAAGAGCTTGGTTAAAAAGTAAGGAAATGTTATTTACATGCTATCAAATTTAGTGGCTGGTGTAGGGTGAAACAATTATCACATAAAATGATTTGGTTGTGATTTCATTTTATTTTGAGTATAATTTGTTTATTATTAAATTATAGGCACTATTTCATTATTATTGAGAAGTTGGCAATAATAGCTCAACCGAAAAATGAGACTGTTGGTTGTTGGGTATTGATCTAAAAATTGTAAAAACATTATTTTGATATGTAATATTAAAAGTATTATTTGTATACTTTTACAGTTCACCCAGAAGAAGCCTGATTGCCAGGTGAAATGTTGGAACTCTATAATAAAAGAAAATTGAATGTTTCAAAGAATTAGGTGTTTGCTATTTCATTTGCACGAGCCAGCTGGACTTCTGAGTTTAGAATTTATTAACCATTTTTTGGCCAGCTCCACCACAATGAATAGATAAACTAACAAGAGGCAGTTTCCCAGCGTCAACGGCATGTGTCTGTCATTGCATATTTGCCTGTCTAGATGTTTCACTATAGAGTCCCCCAGCACATAAATGGATTTATGACAGATTTCTGTTTGAAAGTCCATTAAATTAACTTCATCCAACGCAGGTGGATGTATCTCTTGTGACTGATGCAAATTAGCCCTAATATTATTCATGGGGATGAATGAGATAGTCATAGTCGTATTAGTAGTACCTAAAGTGATGCTAGCATCATTGCTTCTTGTTAACTGCTCAATATCCTGTATATTTTGCAAATCCTGTAGCTGTGAGGATGGAGGAAGGTCTCTAGTCTCTGAGTGGATATCGCATATTTCAGGATATTCAACCCCCAAAGAGTGTATGGCAGCTGTATTTGGGTGTAAAGGTGACAAGACTCTATCAACATCTAGACTGGGGCCCTGCATTTGAGCAATAAGGTTGCTTTCTGACATGTCAGTAGAGGAAATAACACTGCTAAAAATATTGTAGTGATTACTCAGAGGTAGTGTAAATGTACTCACCTTTTTAGGGGCCTTTGCACTTTGGACCAAGAACCATTCCTCATCATTTATTTATGTCTGAGTCCATTTCTTTACCCCTTTTCTTATTCTGTCTCAAACTGGAATGGATTGAGGGGAGCATTACAGCCTGCTGTACTTAGGGTGCAACAATGTGCTCTTTATTTGTTGTTTCAGATGCAGGCCTAAGTATGTTATCTGAAGAAATGCTAACATTCATTCTTGCAGCCATATGCTGCTGACAAGAATCAATGCTGATTAGCGTGTTAGTAAACAAAGCTATTTCTTGCACCATATCCTCAGCCCCCTGACATTTGAACATTTAAATGTCTTTTCATTTTCTAGCCCATAAACTGAAAATCGTACATACGGCAGATATAACATCTCTTGCTATGGCCCATTCCGTCTTGTGCATCACTCCTGTAGTGGCTCCAGCCACAATGCGTTACCAAGACACAGCTGAAAAATTTACTGTACGCTCCTTCCTGCCCCAATTTCTTACCATAAATTTAAACATCCCTTACCTAATACTCTTTCAGCACTGGCCACCACAAAAACCACCAAGCACTGATCCATACTGTACATAGAGCAGTGGTCTGTCTCTTTCTCTCTCAATTCCACTTGACTCTCGCTCTCTCCTTTGCTTCCAAGAACAAAACAGTTTCTTTCCCCCTCTCCCTCTTGGTCAGCCCTCCTGTCAATGTACCTGATGGCTATCTTCCCCCAGGGCTTCCCCCCAGTGGGATCGGTGGGGTTCCCCAAGATCCACCATGTAACAGATTTGGTTCTAGTTGATGTGCTGAGCTGGTCAGGTACAGGGCTTGCTGGCGCTCATCATTATCCTGCCACCATCTTTTTCTTCTGGTTTTCTTCCCCAGGAGACGTGATGTGCAGTGACATCATGGTGCATATCACATGCTCCCACAAGATGTGTGCTGATGTCTGCCACATCTTCTAACCTTCTGACCTAGGCTGCCTTTCCCACAGCTTCACCAGGGGCCATGCAAGCTTCGAGCTCTATCGATACTGGCCGACCCTCCAGCAATCTGGATTTGCTTCCAAACCCAGGTTATCAGCACTGCTAGCAGTAGCACTACCACTGCGCTGGTGGGCCAGCATAGCAAAACAGTGGAAAGGAAAGGCTTAATGCTTATTAAACAAAAGCAAAAGAGCAAAAGAACAAAAAAGACAAAAACAATAATCTGACAGCCATGGAGTAGCTGACAACAGTGTCACATAGAGGCACAAAGCTGCACTAGGGACTTTTGTTTACAGAAAGAAAACTGATTTTTGTGTGTCTTCATTTGCATTTTTTTTAAAAAAGTTTATACTTTTTTTTTTTTACAAGGGACTCATTTTATCAGTGCAATAAGACACTCTAGGATATTGCTTGTTATGTGATAACTGTAGGTCTAGGTGCGAAAGGCATACTTCAGAAAGAAAAGCCAGCATGCCAGATAGTATAAATTCATTTTTTTACTGCAAAACATGAAATACAAATACAATGCAGTGTGAAAGGCACTCAGCTTGTGGCCTCGTGCCTCATCGTTCACCTACTGTAGGCATTCGGTTATCATTTAAACAACCAGCGCCTTGTTGTGTCTTATTGCTAGCAAAACTCTCACTGTTGCGTCTTATTACGAAGAAAACACTCATACAAGAAGAACCATTAGAATTTGAACTTTAAAACATTTGTTAAAAAAAGAAATCATTTTAGTTTAATAATTGCATAAAGGCATTCCATATAAGCATAGAAACAGAATGTTACCACCAGAAAAAGACTTATGGTCTATTGTGTTGACCCAGTTTTCTACCTGAGTCATATCAATTATCGCTGGATGGGCCTAAGTCGAGAGCCCTTGTGGCAGTTTGGCCCCATTCCCCTCTGTCTCCAGGATATAGGTTACCTTCATTAATCTAACCCTAGGGACAGAAAGCTATTGGCTACACCTCATGCCTCATGACCCCCTAGGTTTAGACTGATATTTTAAAATGGGATCTGATTAATTCTACCTCCTCATTGGTCTACAACCAGTCACATGGGGCCGTAAAAATCTGTAAAACTCCTTGCTGCTCAGTATCATGAGTGTGGGGGGGTCATTATACCAGTTGCAGGTCAAAATGTCACTATGCAAATGAAACACAAACACATCACAAACCCTTCAGTGAAAAGCTCCCCACCTGCATAACAGACAATGAAAAATACAATCTAAAAAAATGCAAAGCAATGTCAGAAAAAAACAAAATACTTGCCTCACAATCCCCCTGAGCAGTAACCTTCAGAAACAAAGCCAGTAAAGCCAAAACTGGAAAACCTACCTTAAAGACCCTATTCTCCCTTACAAGGCAAAAAGTAACCAAAGACTGTTTGCAAAACAGTACGCCAGGACATACAACTGCAATAACAAAGAAAATAAAACACCCACAAAACACAATAAATTTGCAAACATACAGCAAATGCATCAAAACAGCTGAAATTGCTTTCTCCTAAACTTCCAAGTTACTATATTAACTAATATACTCAGTCAATATGGATGCACCTGCAGAGGAGATTAAGGAGGCTGAGGACAACCGTCACAAGGGAGGCCCACAGGAAGGAGGCAGAGGACACTACAAGGAAAGGAAGCAGCTCCTGGTGGGGGACTCAAATATTAGGGGGATAGAACTGGGGGGAGCAGGGAAAACTGAAGTAAGGTGCCTGCCTGGTGCCATGGCTTGGAGAGACAGGAAGCGCATCCTCAGGATCACGAGAACAGCTGCACAGGAATCTGAGCTGGATGTCATTGTCCACCTAGGGACAAATGACTTGGCTAATCATGAGATTAGAGCAGTGCAGAAGGACTTTGTAGAATTGGGAGGGCCTAAGACAAGTAGCACAATAATATCCTTCTCTGAGGTGCTGCCTGTCAATGGTATGAGTGAAGCAGGGTACTTTGCACCATGCAGTTTAATGAATGGTTGAAAAAATGGTGTGGGGCACAGGGTTTGGCTTCACTGGGGACTGGGGTTCCACCTGAGGGACACCAGCCTATACTGGCAGGATGGTCTGCATCTGTCCAGGAAGGAACAAGTCTTTGAGCAATCGGTTTAAAGGCTTCATTGGCAAGCTTTTAAACTAGTCAAGGGGAGGCATTGATAAACAGCAGGAAAATCCCAGCCCTCCCTACAAAACAGGGTACTAAATGAGAAAAAGACCAAGTAGGCAGGTCAGTGGGGATGCTGCAAAAGAAGGTAAAGCCATCAAAAATGGAAAGCAATGAGTACCAATGCCCGTAGTCTGAGTAACAAGCTTCCTGAATTAGTGGCCTTGATGGAGGAGGAACATCTGATATCGTGGCAGTCACAGAAACATGGTACACACAAAACCATGACTGGGACATAAACATACCAGGATACACTATCTACAGGAGGACAGGAGGGTAAAAGAGGAGGAGGTGTAGCTCTTACATAAGGGAAGGAATCAAGGCAACAGAACAAAAGGGAAAACAGGGAGGAGAAGAAGCACTGTGGGTAAATTTGAGACCGGCAATGGCAACCACAATCCATACAGGGTTAGATACAGACTTTCTCAGGGGAGGAAATGGACAAGGAAATGATAGAAAGAATACTTAGAATGGCAGAAAAAGGGAAGATATTGCTGATGGGTGATCTGAATATGCCAGATGTTAACTGGAATGCAGTTGCAGCAGCCACTTCAAAGAGTGGGGTTATTCTAGATGCCCCACAAGGGCATGCCTTAGACAACTAGTATTGGAGCCCACTCGAGAGGGCACAATCTTAGACCTGGTTCTCTCAAATGGAGATGAAGAGGATCACAGATGTAAAGTGGGTAGCCATCTGGGAACTAGCGACCATTGAACAGTATGGTTCACAATAAACACAGCAATAGAGTCAGCTTACACAAAGGCAAAAGTACTGACTTTAGGAGGGCTGACTTTGCCAAAATGGGTGAGTGCCTAAGGAATGCACTAGCAAATGGGCAGGAAGGAGAGGAAGAAGAACAATGGGGAATAATAAAAACTGCCATCACAGAGGTAACAAGCCTTTGTGTGAAGCAAATTAACAAAACAAAATGATGTAAGAAGCCACTATGGTTCTCAAAGGAAGTGGCAGTGAAGGTTCAAGAGAAAAAGAAAGCATTCAGGAAGTACAAGGAATCACAGAAGCAGCAGGACAGGGAACTGTATCAGTTAAAGCAAAAGGAAGCTGGGAAGGCAGTCAGAACAGAAAGGCCCAAACCGAGGAAAAGATAGCCAACTCTGTTAAGAAGGGGGATAAAACCTTTTATAGGTACATCAGGGAGTGAAGGAAGACCAAGGGAGGGCTAGTGAGGCTTAATAAAGAGGAGGGAGGGTGGGCAGAGGGTGACTCTGAAAAGGCAGAGATACTAAACAAATATTTTTGCTCAGTATTTACAAAGGAAGTGGGGAGGTACCTAAAACAAACAGTAGAAACACTCTGGATACAGAAGTTGATACCAGCCCATTTACAGAAGAAAGGGTTCTGAAAGAACTCTTAAAACTGAAGGTGGACAAAGCAATGGGGCCTGATGGATTCATCCCAGAATTTAAAAGAACTAAGGTAGAACTAGTGACACCACTGACTACCCTCTTTAACAAATCATGAGAGGGTGGGGTGGTACCGAGGACTGGAGAAGGGCAGATGTGATTCCCTTCATAAAAGGTGGGAGCAAGGCAGAAGCAGAAAACTACAGACCTGTTAGTTTAACCTCAGTGGTAGGAAAATGATGGAATCACTTCTGAAGGAAAGAATTGTTGAGTATCTAGAGGCCAGAGGGGCTCAGGACCCAAGGCAGCATGGATTCACAGCGAAGGTCATGCCAGACAAATCTGATAGATTTTTGACTGGGTGACCAAAGTAGTAGATCAGGGAGGGGCTGTGGACATGGCCTACCTAGACTTCAGCAAGGCATTTGACACAGTCCCACACAAAAGATTAATATATAAGTTAGCCAGCCAGGGAGTGGGTCCCAAGATGACAGCCTGGGTAAAGAATTGGCTGGAGAATAGGACACAGAGAGTAATAGTAAATGGAGTCCACTCTGAAGAAAGGGGGTTACTAGTGGGGTACCACAGGGTTCAGTATTAGGACCGGTCCTCTTCAATGTCTTTATAAGCGATATTGCAGAGGGACTGGAAGGAAAAGTATGTCTCTTTGCAGATGACACAAACATCTGCAACAGAGTTGATGCACAAGGTGGGGTGGAAAGGATGAGAAGGGACTTGACAAGGTTAGAGGAATGGTCAAATGTATGGCAGCTTAGATTCAATGCTAAGAAGTGTAGGTAATGCACCTGGGAAACAAAACCCAGGGAAGAGTACACAATGGGGGTGAGATACTAACAACAACAAAATGGAAAGGGACCTGGGGTAGTCATATCAGATGACCTAAAGGTGAGCAAGCAATGTGAGAGGGCAGCAAGGAGGGCTGGGGGATACTGGGATGCATAGGGAGAGGCATCACCAGCAGAAAACAGGAAGTTATTATCCCTCTGTACAGACAGTTGGTGAGACCCCATCTGAGTACTGGCAGTTTTGGAGACCCAATCTCCGAAGGATATAGACAGGATGGAGGCTGTCCAGAGGAGGGCAATTCAAATGGTGCAGGGCCTGCACCGGAAGACATATGAAGAGAGACTTAAGGAGCTGAATATGTATAGCCTCGAGGAAAGGAGAGAGGGGGGACATGATAGAAACTTTCAGTATCTCAAGGAATCAACAAAGTTCAAGAGGGTAGCATCTTTCAAAAGAGGTGTGCAAGAACAAGGGGCACAATATGAAGATAGAAGGGGTGGCTCAGAGGTAATTTAAGGAAGTATTTTTTTCAGAGAGGGCTGTGGATGCATGGAATGGCCTTCCGGAGGAGGTTGTGGAGTCAAAACAGTGGTGGAATTCAAGCATGCATGGGACAGTCATAAGGCAATTCTAGGGGGTTGGGGTAGGAAGAAGTAGGCTGCTGGTTAACTAGGATCTGCAGCTTATCCAATAGGTAGGGAAATGGGCAGACTGGGTGGGCCAAGCGGTCCTTATCTGCCGTCAAAATCTATGTTTCTATGTTTCTATGTTTAATATGTATACTATATATACTAATAACTTATTATAGGGAATCTGTTCGGGGCCCCTCTGTCATCGCACATCACCAGGAGACGGACGTTAGGGGTACTATCCATCTCCTTTCGTCGCACCTCACTAGGCCAACATGCCTTTTCCTATCGGACACCCCTATGGATGAATGAACTACCAGTGTATTTCATGTCTTCTAACAGCCTGACTCAATTAAAAAGTGGCCTCAAGCAGCACTTAATAGCAACTTAAAAATGTACCTGCCCCTAATGCCACCGCCCCTCCGCCCATTGGCCTGACCTGATACTGCATCCGACAGGCAATATTTGAACAACCCCCCACCACCACCCCCCCCACACACACACACACCCTGATTGGGTTCCCAATACCCATTAACTCCTTTTTTTACTGCTGGTATGACCTCCCAGACCGTGGCTGGATGCATTCTGCTCAATTCATTTTCTCACCCTATAGAATCTGCCCTCTCACCACAGCCACTCCAACCTACCTTGTTATCCTAAACCCCTCTTGACAAGGCCCTTGAGGCTTCACCTCTCTCCCCATCTCACCTCCCCTTCTCTCTCTCTCCATCTTTTCTCTCCCTCTCTCTCCTCTCAATCCTCTCTCTCTCTCTCCTCCTCTCTCCCTCTGTATCTCTCTTCTCTCTCTCTCTCTCTCTCTCTCTACAGTATCACACCACTGCACATCCTAAGGCACTGCCTGTACCAGTCTTTGTTTCTCTAATAGAGTATCACCAAGGGCTACGACTAAGCCATTGTGCAGTACTTCAAATTGTTATTGCTCCTCTCACTGTGGGATTCTCACGTACCTTCTGTTTTCATGTAAATGTAACCATTCTGTAGTGTATGTTGTATTAGTTTTGTCTACTCTGACGTGGAACCTTTGTAAAAGACCTTGCACAGCTTGCGCTCAAAGGTCTTTTCTGAACTACTACATAAATAAAAAAATAATACTACTCCATGTACTTTTTAAAAACACTGTCTGACCACACATATAAAAATACACATAGATTGTTCTGCTACACTGCATACAAAAATCTAGGTTTAACCAGGAGCAAACAAACTCTACAGCTCCTTTACTGAGCTATTCTGAGTCCTCTATGCCTGTGTCAAAGAGGAAGTAGTGCTCTCAAATGACCTTCAAAAACTCTCTTACCTTTCTGTGTCCTAAAGCCACAGTACCATTCAAACCTATGAAGTCATCCAAACTGAGATTAAAATATTTAGATTCTTTAAGTAAAGTAACACAATTGAGTTCAAGACAGAGAAATATGCTTGAAGAATTCCTCTCTGCTGTTTATATCACTCAGCTAATGGCCTCAGGACATAACCCCTTACTCAGAAATGGTACTATAGCATAATTCCCTGTCTCTTATGTGTTATGCAATATATTACCCAACCCCTAGTCATGCCATAATTCTGAATTTAAAAAGTACAGCTTACTGGAATCTTTTGGGTCTAAGTAACAGATCTTTCACATACCCACACTGAATTTAATTTGTTACTTCTTGTCCCACTGTCCAGTACATTTATGCCCCTTTGCAGACTGCATTTCTTTTACCCAGAGTTTGTGTGTCTGCTCCAAATTTATTTGCCTTACTTAAGACCGCTGACTCCAGGGAATCATTAAAAATTTTGAACAGTAATGGTCTTAACAATCCCTGAGAAACTCCACTAGTGGCTGCCTTCCGGTCTTATCAAAGGGCAATTGAATATTTAACCCTAAGGCTGTCAACAGAATTAGAATGTATAGGAATTTTGGACTGATATCAGTCCGTGGCCCTGCAAGGGTTAAAGGAACACCATAACATCTTGTGGATACATGGAAGCAGCAGCTGTCATTCAGGTTGGACTGACAGAAATACATTTTTTTACATATATAAGGGATACTTGTTCCTTTTATGCAGTTGTAGTGGCAGTTTTAGATTCTGGGATCAGAGTAGTTTCTACAGGAGCACAAGTGACTTACACTGTGGATCCCCAGGGAATCATAAAAAAAAAAAACTACAGTGTTCCTTTAAATGACTGACCAAGTGATATTTTCCACTTGACTAAATTTACACTATTTAAGAGTAAACTAAGAGAATGTTTAAAGAGCTTAACACATGTAATTGTATATAGTATTGTATTGTTTGCTCTGTATTTGGTTGGTATTTATATTGTATTTTGTCTGTAGAATGATGTGGAGCCTCCGGAAATTGCTTTTAGCTCAATGGTGTTTCTCAGTAAATAAATACAAATGCTTACGCTGCAACATGCACCACTATTCCTTAACCAGCTCTCTGTCCACAGTGCTATATTTCCTGGAAATCCACGTTTCCTCAAATTCAGAACCTATAATTTATCAGCAACAGGGAAAGGCATTACTGAAATCTACGTATATTAGAGCAACTGATTTTCCCATGGCTAGTTCCTTTAGGATTTGCATAATCTCCCCTTAGTTATCCCATGCTGACTCTCCTTTAACAGCTGGACTCTGTCCAGATAGTCTGTAAACTCAGCCTTTAAGACCCTTGTCTCTCCCATTTTCTTTTTGACATTTTTAATGAGGCCATTTCCTTTGAGGGGGCAATCAGAGAATTTTTGTTGAGTCATGGTCAACACCCCACTACTTCTTCTAGAAATGCAATTAAAACATTTGCATGCCTAATAATGATTGCCTCCCCCTCCACTGGTCTTATTTCTCGTCTGATTGAAGGCATCCTTCCTGGAAGAGTTACCAATATTAGGATAATGGCAGATGGAAGCAATGATGACGTGAAGTGTACAAGTGTATGTACATCAGGCACTCACTGTCTAACACTGATGAACCTGTACCTATGTGAATATGTATATGCTGTATGTATGGAAGATGGTATGTGTACAGTATGTACAGTATATCTGATGTCCTTTAGTATACTGATGTGTGTATTGGTATATGTATGTACGATATACGTAAGGACTTTGGAAATAGTAGTCTGTATACATTTGAATGATCTGTATGCATTGAGGTATGTTGGCTTGTGTGCATGGATGCAGTGCACGTATAGCGGTGAGTGTATTTGAATGTTCAAGTCTATATAAATATATACTGTATGTACAGTATGTGCTGTATAGTAGGCATAGTAGTAAATTGGTCTGGGATCTCTTTACTTGGCTTTTAATGGGCCAGCAGGTGATCACTGGGCTGTGCCACACCTTGCTGTACTTTGGACCTTAGGCCTACCTGGTTCCTGATTTGCTGTTGGAAATCCCTGGGGCCCCTTTTCCCTGAGATGGTCAGGTGTTCCTTGATGGAGGGGATCTCTCCTACAGTTCTGGAAAAGGCTGTGGTTAGAATCCTTTTGAAGAAGCTGTCTTTGGACCCTGACAGTCTTGTGAACTACAGGCCTGTTGTGAACCTTCCCATTTTGAGGACGATCATTGAGAAGGTGGTAGTGACATAACTTGAGGCTCACCTGGAACAATTTGACATCTACAAGCCTCTCCAGTTGGGATTAGACCCCACCACAACACAGAGATGATTCTTGCCAAGGTGTTCCATGATCTCCTCGTTGAGCATGACAGGATTCTAGTCTATCTTGGTCCTTCTTGATCTCTTGTTGGCATTTGACACGGTGGATCATGGAGTGCTGTTGAGCTGCCTGAGGCACTGTGTAGACTCACCAGCAAGAGCATGAGCTGGATTGAGTCCTACCTTACTGGAAGGCCACAACAGCTCATTCTAGGTCATTACAGCACTAAATGTTCTATGCTCAGCTGTGGAGTGCCTCATGGTTTGATCCTTGCACCCATGTTATTCACCATGTACAGTACATGCTACCACTGGGTGAGATCATAAGGTGGTATGGCACTGAGTTTCACTGTTATGCAGATTATACTCAACTATACCTGTCTTGTACACCTGACATGAAGAGTGTGGCCTTGGTGTTTGAGCAGTACCTTAAGGAAATCAATGACGGGATGACCTCCAAAAGGCTGAGCTTTAACCCAGGTAAGACAGAGGCAATGGTTGCAGAACTGGGTCCCCATGGGTCACCAGTGAGAAGTGAAAATGCTGCATTGCCATCTTAAAAGGCAGTACACTTTGAGCTGCTGAAGCAGTGAGGAATCTGGGGATCACTGTGGACTACAAGCTTACACTGGGACATCAGGTGTCAGCCATAGTATACAGTGGCTTTTTTTCATTTGCATAATATCACCTGGAGCAAGCCACACCTTGAACCTGGGGACCTCATGATGATAGTTCATGCCTTTGGCAGACCAAGACTGGATTAGTGCAGTGCTCTTAGGGTTATCTTGAAGTTTGATTCACCACCTGCAGCTGGTCCAGAATGCTGCATCCCACCTGGTGGCGGGAACATCCCAAAACAAGCACATCATGTTGATTCTGCACACACTGCCCTGACTGCCAATATGGTGGTGCATCAACTTCAAGATCTGCTTACTGACATACAAGGTCCTACATGATCTGGGACCTGACTAGCTGAAAGAGCGCCTGTCTCCATATGCCCCATCCATCCGCTCCACTCCACAGAGGCAGGTTTGTTAGCAGTCCATGGTTCCTATTTTAAATTGGGGGGGGAGAGCATTTGGAGTGGCTGCACCGGTTTTGTAGAACTCCCTTCCCTCCAGCATTCATTCTGAGTGTTTGGTGGAGGCCTCTAAGGGTTCGTTAAAGACCCACTTTTTTGAAATTACCTACTGTCTTAGTTTTATTTATTACAAATGGATCTACATTTACTGTCTTATTTATTGATTAATATTGCATTTTTACTGTGTTGTTTCTCCCTACATGGCACCCTGATGCTGTTGGAAAGGGCATCTAAAAGTAAACATTGCCTTGCCTAGTGTGTATCTTCACAGGTATATAGCAGTACTGTATGTATTTTATGTAGTAGTGGCATATCTTATGTTAATATTTTTAAAGTATATGTATATATTACGGTGCGTGCATTTGTATGTATTGTGTTATAGTGAATTGTGTATTTGTATACGCGTATGCATGTGCAACAGTGTGTCTGTAATTGTGTGTATATGTATGTTATTAATGTGTACTGGTGTGTACCTCTGTGAATATGTTTTATATATGTCTGCTGTATATGCACTGTGGTTTGTGTATCTTTGGCTGTACATGTACAGTGATGATCAGTGCTATGTTCCTTGGTGTCAAGTCATACTGTGACAACCATTGTCCCAATGCTCTGACCGATTGCTAGACATAATGATTGGAAACACATAGCAACAAGCAGTTATCATTATCAGTGATGGCTCTGTCAATTCTTGTCAGTTCATGTTTGAAGGTGATGATTAACATGACCAGACAAGAAGGAACATAACTCTGAGCACCACTGTATGTGGTTGAATAGTCATATACTCTGTGAATATTGGTGAGTGTTTACATATACTGGTTAATTGTAGTGTATCATTCTGTATGTGTGCATATGTGTATGTGCTACATGTATAGTGTTGTGTGTATCAGTATGCATGTCTATTGTAATTGCAAGCAGAAACATTAGTTTTCCCATTTGATTTTGTGAATTATGTTTAACCGTGTAAGTGCATGAATTTGCTATGTAATATCGGTCAATGTTCAGCTGGTAACATACAGCTGAAGTGCCAGTATCTAAGGCCCTCCATGGGTGGCTTGTGTGAGGGATTGGTACCATATTATCAGAAATGGTACAGTGACTTCAGCACTCCTGAATACATTTGGCAGAGGAGTCATGGAACAGGGGTGGCGCAGAGTGCTGCAATGTGGGGACAATAGGCCCATTCAGAAAACCCAATGGGGCCATTCTGGCAGTAATCTGATCAAGTCAAATCAAAGCACCTTTATTTTATAGGGTGGCCTTCAGGAACATTCTTAGAGTGCCTTACAGAAGTAAAGCAGGTAAAATTTATGTGTCAAATTTCCCATATAAAAATTAACGAGAAAATATCACATATCAGATCAAGTTTAAAAGTCCCAAAGGGAGGGTGTCGACCTTAGTGAACTAGACAAAGAGTTCTGCAAGCGTGGGGCCGCTACTGTCAAAACCTGATCCCCAGCTGGTAGAAACTGCTACTGTGGATAGTCAAATCCTCTTTCACAGGGCAGGTGAGGACGTAAGAGAAAAGAGGGTCAGAGAAGTAGGCCCCACTCTGTTTAGGGTTTTGCAGACAAACTTTAAATGCAATTCACCAGCAGTGCATAGCTACTTGGTTCAAAGAAATATGACCAGTGCAGTGAGTTCCCAAAAAGAGCTTGTGCAGTTGGATGTCGAATCATCTGCAGCTGATGGTTCAGCTCCTCAGGGAAACCCAGCTCTGAACATACCACCATCAACAGAGCAGCCATATAAGTGATTAAAGGTAGCGTATGAGTTAAATCTGTAAATACACATAGGCCTCTGTTATATGGGGATTTTTTTAGAGAAGTGATTTTTTACAGAAACTATTAAACATTCTGGAACTTCTGCCCCCTGTGGCTAATCCTCAGACTGATTCAGGAAAGTATTAGAGCAGTGTAAACTCTTTGACATTCACATTTTTGATTAATAAGTATTCTGTGCAAACATATTACCGTACAGGGAGTCTCTATGTAGGCCCCCCAATTAAGAAATTACCTTATTGGGCTCCTTGGGATACGCAAAATGTACCCGCAGCAGCTGAACTCCTTACTCTACCCAGTCCTCATCCTGGGACTTGTGCAGGGGGACTGGGCAGCTACAGAGGTAGCAGAGGCTTAGGTGCGGTCCGCGCCTTTGATCTTGCACAGCTGGCTTGTTAGCAAGCTTTACCAGAGCAGCAACTGGACCAAGCACCCATGAAGGAAGAGTGTTTTCTGGCTCCAGAACAGGCAACAAAAGGGCTACAAAGCCAAAGGCAGCATATGGATTCAAGGAGGGGGAGGGGTCATGCCAGACAAGTCTTATTGACTTCTCTGACTGGGTGACCAGGGAAATAGGTTAGGGGAGGGCTGTTGATGTGGAATATCTGGGATTTTAGCAAGGCCTTTAACACTATGCCTAACAGGAGACTGATAAAGTAACTGAGCAGCCTAGGGGTGGGATCAAAAGTGTTAAATTGGGTAAAGAACTGGTTAATGGATAGGCAACAAAGGATGGTGGTTAAACTGGGTAAGGAACTGGTTAATGGACAGGCAACAAAGGGTGGTGGTTAAACTGGGTAAGAAACTAGTAAATGGATAGGCAACCGAGGATGGTGGTTAATGGCACACACTCTAATAAATAAGAGTGATCAGCGATGTGCCTCAGGGCTCAGTACTGAGGCCAGTCCTCTTCAGTTCCTTCTTAAGTGACATTTAAGAAGAAATGGAAGGGAAGGTGTGCCTTTTTGTAGATGACACCAAAATCTGTAATAGGGTGGACACTCTGGGGGGGGGGAGAGTGCATAGGAACCTTGGGAAACTCGAGGAGTGGTCAAGAGCATGGCAGTTGGGGTTCAGTGCCAAAAATGCAAAATCATGCACCTAGGGCACAGGAACCCAGGACCTGAGTATAGGATGGGGGAAGTACTGACAGTAACTAAGCAGAAAAGAGATCTTGAGATTATCATATCTGATGGAAGGTCAGGAGGCTTAGTATCCCCCCTTCCCACCGAGCACATGCTCTATATGTGGATAGACCGACAGAGGGAAAAATTCAACATAAGGGCGGAAGACAGGGAGGACTGGGGAAAAAGAACACCCAGAAAGGGGGGGGCTTAGGGCAACAAAACAAGGGAGAGAGGTCACATCCTGGAGAGCCATGTGTGCCAATGCCTGGAGCCTTAGTAACAAGATGGAGGACCTGGAGGCAGCCATGGCACAGTCAGACTTGGACATTGTGGCCATCACAGAGACCTGATGTAATGATAACCATGACTGGGAGATGGCTGTACCAGGCTACAATCTATTCAGGAGGGACAGGACAGGCAGGAAGGGGGAGGAGTGGCGCTTTATGTGAAAGATAACATAAAGGCCACAGACATTCAGTGTCAGTGGCTCAGCAGGTAGCACACTCATCTCTGATGCCAGGAGATCAGAATGCTGTGGGTTCTATCCCCACACCAGGTACTTGGGTTAATATCCCTATACTGATGCTGCAGTGCAGCAGGAGGGGGATGCTGCACTCCTGAGGTGCCATCTTTCTGATGAGACGTTAAACCAAGGTCACATCTGCCTGTTCTGGTGGTAGTTCAGGTGGATGTTAAAGATCCCATGGCACTTCTTGAAAAGAGTAGGGGAATTTCCCTGGTGTCCTGGCCAAATTTCCCCCATTTACTAAAAAAATACCACCAACAGCTTAATCTGGTTCAGTTTCAGTTGGTTATCATCTGTATCCCCCCTTCCCCCTCCCCGTCACCCCTGAAAAAGGGACTTGTAGTCTCAGTGGGCCTACTGGGTCAACAAAATTCAATAAATAAATAAATTCAAGGGGAACAAGGAGGGGGGGAGATACTGCGGGTTACACTTGATAGAAAAACAGGGTCAGCTGTCTGCACAGGGGTAATTTACAGACCTCCAGCCCAGGAGGGGGAGACAGATAGGGAGATGATGCTGGCTATCCAAAGGATGGCGCACAAGGGGGAGGTTGTGCTGGTTGGCGATTTTAATATGCCAGACATGAGCAGGAGCCTCCCAGCAGTGGCATCAGCCAGGAGCAGGTTTACCCTGGACTGTCTTCAGAGAGCCTTCCTTAAACAACTGTCCTGGAGCCCACACAGCAGGAGGCACTACTGGACTTGGTGCTCACAAATGGGGACAGTGTGATGAGGATTACAGTGGGGGAGCACCTGGGGAACAGTGATCACCGGTCAGTGTGGTTTAGCATAACTGAAGGGGCAGAACCCAGTCACACAAAAACGCGAATCCTTGACTTTAGAAGGGCAGATTTTGGGAAAATGGAGAAATGCTTGGAAGAGACACTAATGGGAATAGAAAGGAAATTAGGGGTGGAGGAACAGTGGGATGTATTCAAACAGGGATTACAAGGGCAACACAATTATGTGTAAAACAGGTTCACAAGAGGAAAAGGAAGAGAAGACCATTATGGTATTCCAAGGAGGTAGCAGAGAAAGTGAAAGCCAAAAACATTGCATTCAAACAATACAAAAAGACACAGGCAGAAGGGGACAGGGAGTGGTACCAGGAGAAACAAAGGGAGGCAGGGAGGGCAGTAAGGGAAGCCAAAGCACAAACTGAGGAGCGCATTGCGAAATCATTGGTTAGAGGGGACAAAACCTTTTACGTAAGTGAAATAAGGAAGGCAAAGGGAGGGATAGTGAGCTGAAAGGGGAGGGCAGGAGTAGAGTGGAGGATGACAACAGCAAAGCAGACATACTGAACAGATATTTCTGCTCAGTCTTTACAGAGGAGGAGCAGGTAATGGACTAGAAGGGAGCAGTAAGGGGAGGAAGAGCAAGGAAATGGATACGAGTCCTTTTCCACAGGAAAGGGTCCCAAAGGCACTGGAAGAAATAAGAGTCAAAAAAGCTATGGGGCCAGATGGGGGTATACCCCAGGGTGCTGAGGGAACTAAGAGAAGTGGTGGAGGAACCTCTGGCAACCCTGTTTAGCTAGTCACTGGAAACAGGAGAGGTACCCAAAGACTGGAGGACAGCTAATGTAGTCCCCTATACAAATGCAGGAACAGAGAGGAAGCAGGAAACTACAGACCAGTCAGCCTGACTTCAGTAGTGAGGAAGATCATGGAAACACTACTGAAGGAAAGAAAAGTGGAACACCTGGTTGCCAGTGGTCTACAGGACCCAAGGCAAAATGGTTTTACTGGGGGGAGGTTGTGCCAGACTAACCTCACTGAATTTTTTGATTGGGTGACATGGAGGTGGATCGGGAGGCGGTGGACATGGCCCACCTGGACTTCAGCAAGGCCTTTGACATTATGCCACATAAAAGGCTGTTAAACAAGCTGGGGAACATAGGAGGGTGGGACAGTGGTGCGTGGGTGGGTGGGGAACTAGCTGGATTGTATGACACAGAGGGTGGTGGTAAATGGCTGTCACTTCGCAGAGGGAAGGGTGACCAGGGGGGTGCAACAGGGATCAGTGCTGGGTCCAGTCCTCTTCAACATCTTTATCAGTGACATTACAGAAGACCTAGAAAAGAGAATTTGCTTGTTCGCTGATGACACGAAGCTCTGCAACAGGGTGGACATGCCGGAGGGTGTGGATAGGATGAGGAGAGATCTGAAGAAGCTTGAGGACTGGTCAAGGGAATGGCAGTTGAGATTTAATGCAAAGAAATGCAAAATAATGCACATGGGGCACAAAAACCTAGGAACAACTTACTAGCTGGTGGGGAAGGCTATAGAATGCTCCAAGCAGGAAAGGGACCTAGGGGTTATCATCTCTGATGACCTCAAGGTAGGGAGTCAGTGCGACAAGGTGGAAGGAAAAACAAACAGGATGCTGGGTTGCATAGGCAGGGGTATCACCAGCAGGAAAAGGGAGGCCATAATTCCACTATACAAGACACTAGTGAGGCTACACCTCAAGTACAGTGTCCAGTTCTGGAGGCCTTACCTCCTTAAGGACATGGGGTGGAAACAGTTCAGAAGAGGTCAACCAAGATGGTGCAAGGATTACATCACAAAACCTATGAGGGCAGGCTGAAAGACTTAAATATGTACTCCCTGGAGGAGAGGATGGAGGGGGGGGATATGATTGAGACATATAAGTACCTCACAGGGAGGAACAAGGTGCAGGAAAACACAATTTTTCATAGAAAAAGATGTTCCAGGACTAGAGACATAGGATGAAACTGGAGGGAGGGAGGTTCAGTGGTAATGTGAGGAAGAATCTTTTCATGGAGAGGGTGGTGGACAAATGGAATGCCTGCCAGAGGAGGCGGTGGGGGCTGAAATGATTACAAGATTTAAGAATGCATAGAATAGGCATCAGGGGATCCTGGTAGTCGGGGGAAGGGGACAACCTAGCTCTACAGAATCTTGAAAAAGCAAAGTGCCTGCATGCATGGGCAGACTAGGTTGGCCATAGGCCCTTATCTGCCACCAACATCTATGTATCTATGATGACCTCAAAGTGGCAGGGCAGTGTGACAAAGCAGTGGGTAGGGCCAGTGGAATGCTGGGATGCAGGGGGAGAGTTATCTCCAGCAGGGAAAGAGAAGTGGTGTTGCCACTGTTCTCACCTGTGAGACCCCAACTGAAGTATTATGTCCAGTTCTGGAAGCCACACCTCAGAAAGGAAATAGTCAGGATGAAGGCAGTCCAGAGGAGGAAAATTGAAATGGTGCAGTGGTTACATCCAAAACCCTATGAGGAGAGACTAAAGGATCTCAACATGTACACACTTGAAGACAGGCGAGTGAGAGGGGACATGATAGAGGCCTAGAAGTGCCCCAAGAGTGAACAAGGTGCAG
The DNA here is from genome assembly GCA_016271365.2 of Neoceratodus forsteri. Taxonomy (NCBI): domain Eukaryota; kingdom Metazoa; phylum Chordata; order Ceratodontiformes; family Ceratodontidae; genus Neoceratodus; species Neoceratodus forsteri. The sequence goes on along the minus strand of CM057450.1, from coordinate 636,160,015 downwards.
AAGGGGAGTCTCTTTCAAATGAGAAAGAGCACCAGGACCAGAAAGCATGCGGAGAAGCTGGGAGAGGGATGTTTAAGACAGATGTGAGTATATTTCGGTGAAAGAGTGATGGATACCTATAGCAGACTGCCAGTGGAAGGGGTGGCTGCAAAAACACTAGGGGGCTTCAAGTATGCATGGGATAGACATAGTGAAATATTATGAAATAGGCTGGGAGGAAGGAGGATCACCAGAGACCAGCTGGGGTCTGCAAACACAGACTAGGAAGGGACCATTTGGGTAGACTGAGTGGGCCAAGCAGTCCCTTTCTGCCAACAAATTCTGTTTCTAAATAAAAGGGCTACTAAAACATGTAAACAGACATGACAGTGCCCATGTTTTGTGCCCTTTGACCCCACAGAACTTATAGGAAAGGGGTCAGGGGATGTGAATCAGCCAGTGGGGAGCTCAGGACTTGCAGAGTATGCATGCTGTATGTCTCCACACAGTCTTTGCAAGGCTTGCCCATGGATCTGAATCAATGAGAAAACAGAGCCCAGATCCAGAATGAGAGCCAATGCTCCTTCAGAGAGAAAGAGTTCCTACTCTGAGCTGAGAGAGGACAGATGCACTGTCAGTACCTGTGAGGGAATAATAGGCCTAGCAACAGAGAGATTTCACCAACTTCAGCCAGAAAAGACAGTTTCCTGTCAAAGCTGTAAGGAAAGAAGTAAAGCATCAGTGGAAATTAAAGCTGTCCTTTTGGAGATTTTCTCTGGGTACTGCAGTAGAGAAGTATGAGGCACACACCTGAGTCAACATTCCAGAGGAAATCAGCATGTGCACCAGCAGTGCGTGAACACTTTAACACTGGACCTACCTGCACAACCACTGTGGGCCAGTGCCAGCATCTGCAATGCCAACAGTTGTTTCTGCTCACCCAGGCATGGGTTGCATTGATATAACTCTGGTGGGACAGATAGGCTGGTGCCCCTGGGCATGTGGCAGGCACCAAGGAGAAGAGAGAGAAGACATCAAAGGCCCTTTCAGTGGGGAACACCAACAAGTCACAGAAGATGTGAAAGAGACAACATCTGGTCGCAGCCCAGTACCAGAGAGGCCAGAGGGGGTTGCCTTCCACTGACTGGTTAGCACCCTGCCATCTTTCTGGGAATCATGAGTGTCTACTAGACTCTAGGCCCTGAAATGTGGTACACTGGTGAAACTGATGCCATATGCACAGCTATGCAGGACACAGTGTTATTGTATCTGATCTCAAAGATGCCCCTTTAATCAAGAATTAACTCCTTAGTAATCTCACCTTCCAATCCAGACACAGCAGTTCCCCACAATTCCACTGTTTCAAACTTTTACGTAAGCTGAAAATTGCTATGTACTGACAGTAATAGACTGGCCAAATACTAGGATTTAGCATCCATTTGTGAATGATAAAAGTCAAGGTCCACTACACACACAGTATGTAGTCCTTTGGGTACTGTGCTTTTTAACTGATAATACCGTTTCTCACAACTCCCCGCCCCAGACTGACTGAAAAGTTTGTTCAGAAAACTTTGGTTTCCCTTTTAGCACTAAGTACTCCTCCATACTACATGTCTTGGTTATAATGTACATACCAAGTTCTGGTAGCAACCCTGAGTGTAGTAGTGGTTTTAGGGCTTGTCTTCTTTGGGATGCATGTCACCCTCAGACTGCTGGTATGGCAGTTCTGGCAATTTCCCCAGCAGTGCTGCTTCATGTATGTCATGGTCTCATCTGGAGAATGAAACATCTTTGGGCCAGCTGATGTGAAGCTTTTGAAACCCCTGGAGAAGCCAAGCCTGAACTATCAGCCCTCCTCTTGTGCAATGTGGTAGGCTCCTAGAGACTTTGTGGTCGTCAGCGATTTCCTTAGGGCAGTCTTAAAAGAAGTGGAGGCACTGATTTCTACAGATGGTCTTCCCCTTCTTCCTCACAGCACAGCAAGCGAGCTCCTTAGTGATATATCTCAGAAGCTTTACCAGGATCGCCTTTGCCTGTAGCAATTTTTGGTTTGGGACCCAATGTCTGAGGCACTCTCTGTACTGTAATTCCAAACTAAGCCCCACTGGAAGGTCTACAATTTCAGGTAACAGCTTGGTATGAAAGTCATTCATGTTATAGAACCATAGAACATAGAAACATAGGCTTTGACGGCAGATAAGGACCACCTGGCCCACCCAGTCTGCCCATTTCCATTCCTATTGGCTAAGCTGCAGATTCTAGTTAACCAACAGCCTACTTCCTGCAATCCCCCACTACAATTGCCTTATGTCTGTCCCATGCATGTTTGAATTCCCCCACTGTTTTAGACCCAACAACCTCCCCAGGAAGGCGATTCCATGCATCCACCACTCTCTCCGTGAAAAATAATTTCCTCACATTACCCCTGGGCCGTCCCCCCTCTATCTTTAAATTGTTTCCTCTTGTTCTTACAAATCTCTTTTTCTGAAAGATGCTACCCTCCTGGACTTTGTTGATTTCCTTGAGGTACTTGAAAGTTTTTATCATCTCCCCCGTCCCTCCTTTCATCAAGGATATACATATTAAGCTGTCTCAGTCTCTCTTCATATGGTTTCTGATGCAGACCCTGCACAATTTTAGTTGCCCTCCTCTGGACTGCTTCCATCCTGTCTATGTCCTTGCGTAGATGAGGTCTCCAAAACTGCACGCAGTTATTTCCTTCTACATGAGCTGATGCCAAATTTGCATTTGGTGAATGTGCCAAAATCAGGCATTTTGAACACTGGCCAAGCTGAGAACTCCTCACATTGAACAAATTTCAGTGCTATTTCTAGCACTCTGTCACAGGGAAAGCACCTGGCTAGTGAAAGAGTTCCTTTTGGGTGAGAAGGGTGACTTTTGATCAGAAAACATAGAATTCATCAGGAAATTGTGCATTATCACTCTGGTTGCTAATTTACTGTACTTAACTGTGGTTTTAGACAGGCAAGCTAGTAAAATCATGCTGCAAAGGAGAGAAGATAGTGCACAGTGTGTGCCCGCACCAGCAGCTGCAGGCCCTGAAGAAGGAGGAACAGGGTCAAGTGAATTTAGTAGACTGGGAAAGGCACAGGTGGGGACTTATGAAAAATGTATTGATGAATATATGTATACTGAATGCTGGGGCATTGTAGGCACAGAAATACATATTTATTGATTTTTTTCCCTTTATTTAGTTTTACACCCTGAAAAAAGGAGCAGGGCACAGTGAATTTAGGAGACTGGGAAAGATGCAGGGGGTATATTTAATAAAGTAGAAAATAATGTGTTTAATTCTTAGGCAGAGCTATCATTAATACCTTCTGACCATTTCTAAAAATAATCTTTTATTATATTTTATAATGCTTGAAATAATATTTTAAAAGCTTTTAAATTTGAACGGTTAGGTGTAGAAATATGTTTGTCTGTACATGTCAATATAATATCTTGTTAAACATAACAGGACTTAAAAAACTTATTGAACACTTTTAGGTTTTTATATATTGATGTACAGTAGCTGAAGCAACGTTGTTCATCAATATATCAACTGAGCTGACTCCAAGCTTTTATTTAAAAAATAAACTAAAGGGACACATTCATGTACAGTGGCATAGTTTGAAAGTCCATGAAAAGTTATTTCAATTGAGGTATTGGGCATACCTGTAGCTGGAAGCAGTCCAGAGATATAGATGACTGAGTTTGTGCAATATAAATACTACATTAGAGCCATTCTTAGAATCTTGTGATGTCAGTGACGATCAAGCAGTGCCTAACTGCATTGAATTAAGCACTGCTTGATCATCACTAACATTACAAGGCTCTAAGAATGGCTTTAATGTAGTATTTATATTACACAGACTCAGTCATTGCTATATATAAATAACTTTTCATGGGCTTTCAAACTATGCCTGCCGCTGTACATGAAAGTGTCCCTTTAAGTTTCTAGCCCTAATGGTTCCAAAGTTATCCCATTTTAAGGAACTTATCATTTGACAGGTCTAAGTTTGGAACAGCTGGGGCTACAAACTTGATTTTTTTTTTATGAAAGCTTAGGAGTTCGGCCAGTAAGAATTAGCTTTGTCAATACTGTTTGCATGTGAACTTCCGGTTCCGGTATACCTCCGTGAAGCCACGCTCCATGAGAGCTCCTACCTTCGACGGTAATCTTACGAGCAAAAAAGCATTACATTTTAAAACTTTTTGCAAGTTCCCACACGAATCACTCGTTGAAATAGAATAAAATGCAAAAGCATCTCGCAACCGGTTTTTACCGATCGCCGACTGTACTGAAACTGAAGACCTGCATTCGGACGAGGGTGAGGCCTCTACCAGACAAACCCCAGGCCCCTAGAAAAAGCTGCCGAGACAGAAGCCACCTAAGAAAAACACTGATACCTCGACCGACACAATCCTGCAAGCCATTACAGAGTTTAGAAGTGAGGTCAGAGAATCTCTGAACAACCTGCGGCAAGAAATTACCCATCTTGAGGGCAGAATATCCGAGGCCGATCTCCAAATCACCCGAAACACTACCCACATAGAAGATCTCGAGGCGACAGACCATACGATACTATCCGAGCAGCTCGCAATCTCTGCCCACCAAGAAGACGCGGAGAACAGGAGTCGACGCCATAACATAAGAGTTTTTGGAATCCTGGAAGGGAAGAGGGGAATGACCCGAGAGCTTTCTCGGACTATCTCCTGCACCTGGTACTATCTCTCGACCCCGAGTACCAACTGGACATTGAGAGAGCCTATCATGCTCTAGGCCTGAAGCCCTCCTGCCCAGACGCCAGGCCACGTTCCTTCTTAATTTGCTTCCTTAGTTTTCAGACGAAGGAAACACTATTAATCAAAGCGTGGCAAAAGGGCAAGGTGATGTGGAGTCAGGCTCGGCTCCTCTTTGACGATGACTACGCTCCATTAACCCAAAAACAGCGCCGAGAGTATGGTCCCCTCTTCCCAATACTCAGGTCGAAACAAATCCGATTTAAGACCCCTTACCCCACCAAGCTGGTCATACACCTCACCACAGGAACCCAGATTTACTCTTCAGGCCCGTGAAGCAGTGGAGGATCTACAAGCAAGAGGCATCATCTCAGAAAAAATCAAAGAGATGATCTCTCAATGTCTGAAGTACACACCTAAACAACAGAAGCAGCAAGTGATCCCATCAACACAATCGATCGGTGATCTGATTCAGCAGCTATAGCAATACCGTAATCCAACTATCCCAACTTGACTTTTCAAGAAAATCCAGATCTAAGGAGGGTAAGTGGAGTGATTCGGTGAGCGCTTGCTGAGCTGGGGGTTGTTGGGGTAGGGAGGGGAGCAGTGTGATTGCTGAGCCCGTTAGGAGTTGCATTCATAGGCGATGCAGTGTGACCAGGCTATAATCCCTAGCTTGTCTTTCGTCTGTCTTAGCCTGTCTAAAATTAAGCGGTCTCTGAGATTGTAGGGGGCTCCTCCTAACTACAGAAAACCTCTACAACTAGAATACGCAACAAGAATATGCTCCTCGGCTTTAAGTGTCATCATGCCCCCCCTCCCCCTGACCCTGGGCAGAGTCTCTCTCGAGCCCTCTATCATAGCCCATAGCCTGATCCTGGTCGTCTCAATCAAAATTACCTAAGACTTTTGGACTAATCTAATGGACATGCTGAATTCTGTCAGTCTATTAACATTGTCCAGTGGGGGGGGGCAAAAAGCCTCCACCCGCGTTTGTTTTTGGGATCGTGGTCGGGGGGGGGGGACATATGTTGAGGCTATCTTATATGTTATTCCTGTCCTTACTGCTTTTCTCCTTTAGCTAGGGTCATTGTTGTTGGGGGATCTCGTGGATTGGATCAGGAATGGTATGAGGGGGCGAGGGATCACTCGACGTGTGGAGGGCCGAAAGTGGTGCCTGTATAGACCTCATGGAGGAACCACGGGGTCATTAGCTCAGAACCTCACCTGAGCTCACCAAGGTTTCTTCCCCTCCCACCGGTCCATACTCCAGGGTCCCGGTCTCTGAGATGAGGAGTGTTCCCACTCTCCTCTTTCTCTGGGGTTGATTCTCGTCTGTCCTGTGTCCCCCCCCCCAGAACATGGAGAAGGGTCCGTTGGGGGAGCTCTCCGTCCTTCCTGCTCCACGTTGGTGATGTCCCAGCTTGATCTTTTTCAGGGACCTATGGGGAAAGAAAGCTCTCCTTTAGAGCTGTCTGTTCTTGTCGGGGCAGGGTAAGTCTTAGCTCCTCCGCGTCGTTTGGATGCGGGGAGTATTGATGGAGGCCGCTCTGCTTCCCTCCCTTCTTTCAGGGCTTCCTGCGCCCTCCCTTCTATGATCCTCCTGAATACCCCTCTGAGCTATACCTGGCTGGGCCTCCGGCCCGGACTCTCTCGGAGGCGTGGGGACCCAGAGGCGGTCGAAATGTTAACTCTAATAATTCTGTAGCCGGTTGGGGGATTCGAGCCGTCCTCTTTGCTCCCTCCTTCTAATGATCCTATGTCATTCGGGTTCCCCCCCTTAGCCCTGCTGTATCCTGCCCATTTCTGTAACCCTAGTGCTGGGGGCATGGCTCTTTCTAAGGTGTCGGGAGTTTGGGATCCCCACAACAAAAAAAAATTAAAAAAAAGCCAAAAGCTTTTAGTTCACTTGTGGACCCCCGTTGCTACCAACTGACCCCTCAGCCCCAGATCTACTTGTAACCCCTCACCCCTGCCTTTTTACCAAAACGACAGGTGGCATGCTGTTGGCGCTGGCAGCAATACCTGGTGGGGACCTGGGTTCCGGGAGGATGAGGTTACCTGGCACAAGGGGACCTAGGTTTGGCTACTCTGCACAGGGGCACCCAAGTAAATCCAAACACAGGAAGCAATAACTGAAATGTCCAGAACCAGGAATGGGATTTTTTAGTGTGGCTTTTGTTCATAACTAGCTGAACACAACAAAGCATAGATGGACCCCCATGGGGCTACGTTTACTGATAATGCAGATTAGAGACTACAAGGCGGTCCACTGGAAGAATGAATCATTTCTACTGTTTTCAGGCTCTGGACCCACCAGGCACACAGCCTGGACTTGCACGTGCTTTGGGTACACAGCCTGACTGGCCCGGCTCCCCTGCCGGCCACTTGACTGATGGTCCACTGGAAGAATGAACCCAATTTACTTGTTGTGGCTACCCACACCACTTAGAGTCTGTGACTCCTAGAGAGATTTCCTTCTTACTTCCTCTGACTCCCATCTCACAAAGAGAATTTTTTACCCTTGTTGTGGCTCCCCACACCACTTAGAGTCTGCGACTCCTAGAGAGATTTTCCCATTTTGCGACCCATGTCTGGGTACTTCCCTCATCACTGGCCAGGCGCATGAGGCAAGTAGCAATCTCGGCAGAAATCCGTAGAGGTGGACCTGGTTACTAAAGATGGGGGGTGTTCTCACCTCCAGCTCCCACAGCCCATACCCGGCCATTTCTCTGGAAAAACTGAAACTTTGAAATGTAGATTAAACGGTGGATGAACTGTCGCACCCCCTCTACAAGATTACTTAAATTCACACAGCACTTTAGCTTTTGACACTACTCCATTTGTTTGTCCTAGTACTATAGGCCTCCCAAATAGTAGTTCAAATCCCAGATTTCTTCACATTTCCCAGGCTGAAGAAACACAATTTTTGCCCTCTCAAATTAGAGCAAAACACTCACTCTTTTGTTGCAGGTACCCCACAGGCGAAGTACAACTCTTCCCACTTTTCAAGCACAAACCGAAACTGTAAAAGGCAGCTTTCCTTCTTCAGCAGAAATTAGGGGATTGCCCCTGGAATCTACATGGAGATCTCCACTCCCCCCCCCGGAGGGAGGGGGGCACTGAGACCTGGACAGCGGTCTCCGCCACTTGAACACTGGACACTCACTCCTTCTCTTCAGAAGGTAAACAAGAGAGTCCCTTCCTGCTTGAAGGCAAACAGGAGACTGACTTTGAAAACTCCCAACGTTCTATCTCACTCCCTCTGCTGCAGATTCCAATGTGGCTTATGCAGCTGCGACAGTTCTATTGGTGATGTCATCTCTCAGTCTCAGCTGAGACTGAGAACAGAGTGAGACAGTGTGAAACCCATTTAACTGGAGTTTCACAAGCTGCCTTCCCTGCCTACCACTAGGTCTTACTCGGATTCTAGTAACCCCGGGTAACAAGGGGTTACATACTTATTGGCCCACAGCCGAGATCATCCTGTCTTCCCTCCCCCCCTCCTTAGACCTGTTACCCTCGTCGAGCCGAGGGGTGGTCAGGTGCGAGACAGGAAGGTGATCTCTTGATCAACGCCAATCAAAGTTGGAGCTCTCTATATAGTCAAGCTCCACGATTAATGGACGTTAAAGAGGGGCTAGACACGGAGGTTGTTGGTGATCCCTGATCTCTCCCACCTGTGGCTCCACCCCCTAAGATCAGTGGGTTGGTTGAATTTGTTATCCCTGTGTTGCTTTCTCGAGGCGGGGCTATCGACCCTTTCACAAGCACCTTCGGGAGTCCTTCCCCTGACCCTCGATCTGACCATCCCTGACGACCCATTTAACATGTACTTTATTGGGGTCGATCGGGGGAGAGGGAAAGGTTAATCTTCCGATGAATACAGCAGAATTCAGGAGCTTTTACCCCACACTGGGGAGTTTTCCTTCCCTGCCCCTTTTCTCTTGTCCTGTTATGTCTCGCCCCATCATGTAATCCTATCAGAAATGACAGTAGGCGACTCAATGGTGCTCTACTCGTTTTCCTATCATCTGGAGTGGCAGGTGAGAACAGGATTGGGCCAGTCGGTCCCCCTCCTCCACGCTATTGTGTCCCTTTATCCCTTATATGGAGGTGCATTAAACCAGAACAAGAGGTGAACAATCCCTTCCCCACCCCCCCAAATAATAATCGGGTGGTGAATTCACCCCCCCAAATCCCCTACCAATTAACTCCTACATAGTTTGCCAAACCCAGACTAATAAAGGTAGTGAGACTCTCTCACAAAATACAACTGCAACCCTTTGAAGTAAAGCTACCGAACCACTTTCGGAGTGATCTAGATATCACTCCCTTAGGGGATCTACTCTTGATCCTGAAGGGTTTTTTTTCAGGATCTTGTTACGAACCCCTTTCTCCTTCCCGGATCCATTTGGCTTCTTGGTTAGGAAAACCCATGAGAAGCTCCAGTCGAGCTCCTCCCACTTGGAGGTCAAAATGTACATAAGTTCAGTCTTTGAAGTTAATGTTTTTTATTATAACAGTTGTTTAACTCAGTTACTATGCTCTGACCTAATTTATGGTCACCTGTTTAAACCCTTGTTAGGGCACACTGAGTGCCATCAAATGGGGGAAGGGAGGAAAAACCACAAGCACAAAGGATTAATATTGATAGAATATGTTTTATTAAGACTGTCACATGGAAAAGATAACTGTGTGTTGTCAAAGTTGTCAAGCAGTATTGTAAGGGGGGGAGGGAGCGTGGTCCGGATTGCTCTTCCCATCTTCTTCCTGGGAGGGGAAGAATTACAAACTCAACAACCTCAAACTTAACAAATGGTCAGGCTGAACCCAGTCAAAATATTATCCCATAATATAAATGGGATAAACGACCCAATTAAACGAGCAAGACTGATGCAGTATTTGTCTAAGCAAACAGCAGACTTAATTTTTCTACAAGAAACCCATCTTTCCGATACTGAACACCTTAAGTTGAAATGGGATGGACGATACAGGGTGGTTGCCTCATCCCATCCTAGGGGGAGGAAAAGGGGTACAGCAATCCTTATCCCAAGAACTACACCCCTAGAGATCCAACAAACGCATATAGATGCCTCAGGCCGCTATGTAATAATTCAAGGTCTACTATATGGTAATCAAATAACCCTAGCAAGTGTATACTTTCCCCCCAAATCTACCCTTCCAATATATAGGGGATTTATATCTACCCTACTCGGTCTAATTCAGGGTCAACTAGTCATGGGTGGTGACTTGAATCTAACTCTAACCCCTCAACTAGACTCCTCTAAACCCCAAAATTACAGAAATAACAAGACGGCCAGACAATTTAAATCAATCATAGAACATCTTGGATTTGCTGATGTCTGGTGTCGGATATTCCCTTCAGCCCCAGGATTTACCTATTTTTCCCCCTGACGCAAAACTTACTCCCGACTAAATTATTACTTTATAACGTGTGAACACCTATCCTTAATTCAAGACATTATAATAGGCCCTAAACTAATATCTGATCACCACCCATTGATCATCTCCTTAGATTTAGGCCGAGAGGGTAGGAGAACCCTTTGGAGACTTAACCCTGCAACATTAGCTTACCAAGAATTCATCGAAAGCCTTTCCTCCAAGATTTCCCGATTCTTCTTGAAAACTCAGACCCAGAGATTTCCCAAGCCATACAATGGGATGCAATGAAAGCCACAATCCGTGGTGAATCAATATCATATGCCTCTAGAGAAAACAAGGAAAGGGATTTAGAGTTTCAAAGGCTTTCTAATCTATTAAAAAACTATCAGTTATTGTACAGAGAGGGAGATGTAGATCTTCAGCTCCTGATAAGAGCAACAAAAGCAGATCTTCAAAAAATACTAGATAATAAAGTACAACAGGCTTTATACTATCTGTGCCAAACTTATACGAGGGAGGCCCCAGGAGCACCAAACATTTGGCCCGTAGATTAAGAGCTAACAAGGCAACCTCTACAATCTTTCGACTTAAAAGCCCTACCTCAGGACTGACACACCACTCCCTGCCACATATCCAGAAAGCCTTTACAGAATACTATACTAATCTATACGCCCCCTCCAACACACCAAGTCAGATAGAAACAATACAATTTCTGAAACAAGCAAACCTACCAACTCTTACCCCCCTTCAAATTAATACCTTAAAAGCACCAATTTCTACGCTAGAAATTGAAGAAACCATAAAAAAAATAAAGTCAATAAAATGCTCAGGTCCGGATGGGTACACTCCGGAGTGGTACAAAAAATTCAAAAACGAACTAACACCCAAACTCCTCGCTCTTTTCAATGATGTCTCCTGGGGTGGTCCCTCCCCTCCCTCTTGGGATTATGCAACCATTGCCCCAATAATAAAACCCAACAAAGATCCCACAGACCCCAGGTCTTATCGTCCTATCTCAATATTAAATGTTGAGTACAAAATCTATATGGCCATTCTCTCCGCCAGACTGGAAAATATAATCCCCCATATAATACACCCAGACCAATCCGGATTTGTCAAAAATCGGAACACATCGTACAACATACGAAGAGCCTTACTATTGCAGGAGTTCGTACGATCCAGACAAATCCCAGCAGTATTCCTTAGTTTAGATGCGGAAAAAGCGTTCAACTGAGTATCCTGGCCTTTTTTATGGGAAACCCTTAAAATGTTCCATTTTCCCTCAGAGTTTATTTCCTGTTTAAAAACAATATACCTCTCCCCTAAAGCATACCTACGGGTAAATTGGTCATTCTTTCAGCCCTTTCCACCGGGCAGGTCAACTAGACAAGGCTGTCCCCTCTCCCCTTATCTTTTTGCTTTATTCATAGAGCCCCTAGCAGCCCTACTGCGCAACACCCCTACAGTTGAAGGAATCCCATTAGCCCAACAGGAATACAAAATAGGATTATTCGCAGACGACATTATGTTAACCTTATTATCTCCCAATCAATCAATTCCAGCCACCTGGAACATCCTATCCCAGTTCGAAAAACTGTCCAACTTTAAACTTAACATAAATAAAACCGAAATATTGACTTTTAATTTCTCCCCCTCCCCCCAGCTTAGAAACTCATTCCCTTTTAGATGACGAACAACCAAAATAAAGTATTTAGGCCTCCACCTTCCTTCCGACCCAAGAGTCCGGGAATTATCCAATTATGAACCCTTAACCCTCCAGACACAGGCAGATCTGGATAGGTGGTCTTCAATTTGTTTTCCCTTGAATCAAAGAATATCAATAATTCGTATTAACATCCTCCCCCATATGCTTTATCTCCTTCAGACCATCCCATACTTTCCCTCTAAATTTTACTTTGCCTCTTGGAATAAAATGCTCCAGAATTTTATATGGGGTAAAAATCGTCCCAGAATCAGGTTACCCATTTTGAAATGATCCCTACGACAGGGAGGCTTAAATCTCCCCGACTTTTACTTATATGCCCAAGCAGCATTTCTCAGAACTCTAGTACTCTGGCTGACTGAGTCCTACCATTCTCCATGGAAAACTATAGAATTTCAAATCAATTACCTATACGACATAAAAAGGATTTTGTTCTCTACCGACAATAGATCTCTTGCCCCCTCGGTCCTAACAGAAATTACGGCTCAAACATATAAACTCTGGAAACAGATTAGAAGAATTGGCCCCTCTCAAATAATATATGAATACTGTAAATTGATATCGCAGGATGAAAAGTTTACCCCAATACACATGGACCATGCCTTTACAAGGTGGCGCGACATGGGGTTATCACATCTATACCAGTTTCTCTCTACAGATGGAAGCATTCCATTTGACAGGCTCCAATCCACATTTCCCCTCAAGATTACAGATCGTTATAGATATTTTCAGGTTCGTAACCATAGCCTTCGAAACACTATAATTCCACCCAAACTACCTGTTCCTACCCCCAAACTACTTAAGCTCTTTATAGAAGCCAACAACGGAAACTTGGGAACCCATCTGATAGGCCTCATCTATAGAGAGCTTCGGAATGGGCTCACTACTTCCACCACATCCATACTAGCCTCCTGGAATAAAGACCTCCAAGTAGAAATTGCCACTGAATCCTGGTTTAGATCCTCTCTAACCGAGATAAAATCAATCTCCTCCCCCTACTGGAGGGAATTTGCATGGAAATGCCATTCAAGATACTTTAGAGCCCCCCTAACACTAATGAAATACCTACCAGAGGCTTACGGGAGATGTTGGAGGAAATGTGGATGCTGAAAAGCTACGTTGGGGCATATTTTTTGGTCCTGCCCTTCCCTAATGCCCTTTTGGTTAACTTTTCAAAACGAACTAACTATAATCTTCAACGAACCAGTTGAACTTACTTTTGATCAATTTCTAATGGGGATTTTTCCGGACCATGCTCCCCCCCCGGGGAGAGATCCTTACTTCCAGTTTGCTTTATAGCGGCCAAAAAAGCTATTACAAGGTGCTGGATGAAAACCCAGATTCCTACTGTTCAGAATTAGAGGAAATTAATGGCAGATATTTATAAAACCGAAACCTTTAATGCTGAACACTGGGAAGGCCCTCCATCCCGTATGCTGAGGTGGAAGGTTTGGATCCAATATATAATTTCAGAACAGTTTGATATTAGTATATAGAAGTGACTCAAACTAAAAGCCTCTACTCATTCAGATTAACTAACCACGAACTGCTCTATTTCTCATATAATGCCTACTAATAAGTCTAAATAACTACCTGCTCATTTAATATAAGAAATACTATATCTGTAGGTTCTTGAAATGTATTCAGCCTAATGTAAATCAAACACACAATATCTGTAATATCCTTTGTGTATTTATGTGGATAAAAAACTCTTTCTTTTAATAAAAACAAATAAAAAAAAAATACTGTTTGCATGTGTCGATACTATAACTCTTCCCCGTTACCACAAGACTCCAACAGCACTGTGACTTGTGCATGCACCAGGCTTATGTGTCATGTTGGCATCTAAGAGTCATCAACATCTACTGTGAGTCATCATTGTTAGCATCCAGAGGTGGCTGTGTGGTGTCATCATCTGTCGTACATGGGTTGCCAATGCATAAACGGAAGAGCTGGAGAAAGGGATACAGGGGGAGGAAAGGAGCAGAGAACTAGTTCTACCAAGTACTAGTTCTGCCAGTGGTGGTGTTAGAGAAGGAGCTGGTCATGGTGGAACAAGGATTAGGAGTCATGGTCATTGGGCTGTAAGGACAAGGGCTGGGCATGTGCTAGTAGAGCCAAAGAAACTACAGTTTGTAAGCAGCCTGAAATCCACTGGTTCTATTCACACTGTAGCGTAAACAGCCTTCCCTGCTGGTCTTCTAGCGCATCTGGTAATTAAATTATCCTGAGCAGTCCAGAAGCACACCAGTTTCCCTCTCTTCCTTTTTCAAGTAATTCTACTCCTCTTGCTTAGGAATAAAGTGATCTATCCAGAAATGTAAATTCTAGTTCCTCTCCAAAAAAAAATCATCTTGCATCACTGCTCAATTCCTCATAGTCTGCCCCCACCACCCCCACTGTCACTAGCAGCTTCTGAAAACAGCATGATGGGGGGGGGGGGGCAAGTGGCAAGCCCAAACCATGAGATCATGTTTTCTTGGCAGAAAAATGTAGCTAGTCCCCTAGACATGGAGTACTATGAGTGCCACCACACAGGCCGAGGAACTAGCCACGGTTCTTAACTCTGTCTGGAACTGGAGTAATGCAGGGATCCTTCAAAGCTGCTATAAAGGCAATAACTACATGCATACACATATGCCATTGTCCACTCAGAGGAAGTAAAGTTGAACAAATCAATATTTATTTGACAATATACAGACCCAAATTTGTCACTTTCGCGGAGACTACATATTGGCAAAGAAAAGACATACTTAGGGCTACTACTTAGGGTCCCAGATATACAGGGAGCCCTCTACATTATTTCTAATGCCCCCTATAGTTAGTCATTATGGTCTTCAAATAATGATGCTCACAATGATATACAGAGTCGGGGTGGGCACAGTGCTATAGGGTGCAATCCCCTCTTCTCCTGACATACTGGTCCGCATACACAGTATACAGCAAAGCCGACCTCTATAATAAAGTTACCACCTTTAGAGGGCACTGGAGCTCTCACCCCCAGGTACTGTACCAGATCCACACTGGCTTCTTCACTTCCCAGAGTGAAGGCCTCAGTACTCAAAATGTCTGTACTTGCAACCAGTGCCAGTGGGACTTCAGCCAGACACCCAGGGCCACCTACAATGGATAATTTCACCTGCTCCTAAATCCTCAGAATATTACTCCAGGCTGACAGGTTACATTTAACAAATGGTCAAACACGGGTGGACATGGGTAGCAAACTAAAGCAACAGGTCTATTACCAGGGCACCTAGTGTTCTGTGGCACCTTGTCCTTATTCCTTGAGCAGGACTCCTTGGTTTCTGTGGCAGCATTTTCTGATTTCTGCGGCATGATTTATTCATTTCTATGGCAGAATGCAGTCCTTTCATTAGCTAAAATATGATGTGATGTCATCAATGACATCACATGACAAGCACAGGGGAGGGGCTTGAGGATAAATGAGATGGAGAAGGAGGCCAGTCACTATGGAAAAACTATATTTGAATGAAAATTCACCAAGAACAATGAATTCTGTGGCAGGATATATATTCTGTGGCACGATGCAAATTCTGCAGAAAATTCCAAGGCCATGGAAATGCAGAATTCCAGTGGCCTTGTCTATTATCATACCCTTTACATCCACAGTCCCCAGCACGCCTACATTCTGGGACTGATGGTTCTTTCACCTGGGAGGCCTGACATTACTGGATGCCTCTCCCCAGGTTTTCTTACACCCTGCCCTCAGTTTCAGCTTTTGAAGGCCTAACATTCTTGAGCCTCCTGGGACACAGACGCAGTGGTGTAGCAAGGAAGATAAAATTTGTAAGCCAGAACCCTTTGGTACCTTTTTGGTGCACCCCTACATTGTTGACATACCCATTTTTGTTACCCAGACCCCTTGTACATCCCGTATTATTTAGTTTTATGCATTTAACATTTTGTTCAATTCAAACAGATCATTGCAGTCATATCATAACACCACAAGAGGTGGATATCAGACAGTAGGAGAAACCAAAATCAGTGGTCAGGGCCCAGGACGCTGCCCCCTTTCCAATAAAATGGACAAGACATGCTCAGTGCACATGTGTGACCCCCACAGTTGGTGCAGGTCAAAGACTGCTAGTGGAGAATCTTTTTCTATACTCCTACATGGCTCTGTCTTATGGCCTAGAATGTCTTTCTCTGCCATCTCGGGGGGAAGGGGGGCTATTGGACTCTAATTCTGCTGTCTTCTCTTTCTGTTCTTGTCTACACTTTTCTTAGTCTGAACTCAGACTGAACTCACACATGATACTCTTTGTTTGATCATGTGCTGCACCCCTCATTTTATTAGAATGGGAGTGGCAGACCACAATCAGCATTTCCATATCCACTGAGCAGGTGAGCACGTGTGCAGGCATGTGAAGCAGCTCGGCAGCTAAGCAAAGTGTGGGAGCCTGGAGTCTTCCAAGCTCGGGGCTTCTGTTACACTTAGCTCTTTAGTAACCTGGCTTGAACAGGTAGGGGGTGACATGCTGGTTACAGTAATAAAAATAATAAATAAATATAGTAAAAATGTTCATATATTAAATTCTATTATAAAAGGCAAGGAAAAAGTCTAGAAATTTCATTGACTGAGAGACGTCCCCTGACCCTGTATTAACTCTCTATAAATGCACAGTCAGGTGCCAAATCTCATTTTCCTTCCCCAAAAAGCCTACTCAGAGCCATTTTATAAGTGTAATAATCCCCTCCAGGGTGTGCATCATAACATTTTGATGCACTTTCCTGGGGCATAAGGATACTCAGCCTTTGGCCTCATGCCTTATTACAGCCTTTGGCCTCATGCCTGGGGCATCCATTAAAATCCTTTAGAAAATGGCCTTTTTATTTGGAGGCATCTGACTGGCTGGTACGCATTCGACAGGGGTACATTAACTTTCATTAGATGCCCAATAAAAAGTCCCAGCCCTAACCTGCCTCAGGCCCAGTCAAGTATCCTTGTGCCCAACCTACTTCATCATTGGCTGAAGCACTGGGCATACAATTCAAAACTGCCATTATTTTTTTTACTGCTTATTGAGAGAGCAAGACAGACTGAGTGACCCCACCATGCATGCACATACATACATACATACACACACACACACACACACACACACAGGTACGCACAAACGACTGTCACATGCAGTGCACTGGCAAAACTTTTTCTTTCTTTTTTTATTTATCAGTATTGTACCGTAAGTCAAGCTCCTGACTGGTCACTCCTATTTAAACCCGCCGGCTCCATCACTGCTCTCCTCCAGCTCCCCCCACATCAGTGCTTGCCGTTTGAAAACACTGGATTCACTTGTTCAAACAAAACATCCAAACCAAGATATCAGAACAATCAACGCTGCCAGCATAACTTTGTCTCTCCTGCTACCATTCTGCTGCCAGTATCTTGAAGACCCTCCTTTCCCCGGTGCCGATTCTGATGTCCCGTTCTTATCTCCAACTGCGACTCATTCCCCCCTCATCCAGGCAGCCTCCAGCTTGAATACCATAACCCAGCAGCATATCTCCATCACTGGGAGAGAAAGTGAAGCATACACTTGCACTGCTATCAGGTGCTATAAGGCCCTCCACCGTCCATGCATGGTCCTGTATTGCCCAATACCACCCACCCTGATGGGCATTGTTCCTTGCATAATGCACACCCTGTTGTGGCTTATTACTGACATATCATATAATATCAATTATATGAGATTATATTAGATTTTGATATATCATATCTGCTGCCCTACCAGCCAAGCCCAGTGCTAACAAAGGCACATCATTCCACAGTGCCTGAAAAAAAAAAAGAAATAGAAGCAGAGACAATGACGGTAGAAAAGATCAACTGTCCATACAGTCTGCCCATAACATTCTATCAAATCCTGGGACCTACTACCCATACAGGGTTCTGTCCCACACTATCCATCCCATGCACCTCACCCTACAGCTATACTCTGAGCAACCACTAAGCACTTCACTCTGTCCCAGCCATGCTGTAAGCCATTACTGGTTTTGGCGCCCACTATATCAGCAGCCCCCACTCATGCACCAGATACTTGTTCTGCTACTTATACTAAATAGTTTCTCACAGTTTTACCTTGTTTATTCCTTTCAAGAATTTGAAGGTTTCTGTCATATCTACCATCTCTCATCTGGCCTCCAGCAAGTACATGTTGAATGCCTTGAGCCAATCCTTACATGCGCCGCCCTGCTGGCTCTGAATCATTTTGATCACTCTCTTTTGCATAATTTCCAGCCTGCCCTTATCCTTCCTTAGGTGAGGATTCCAGAACTGGGCACAGTATTCCAGGTGGCCTCACCAGTGATCTACACAGAGGTAGTATTGCCTCTTTTCTCCTACTGTCAGTACCCCTTCCTATGCACCCCCAGTATCCTTGTTGCCTTACTGTATGCTATGTTACAATGTTTTAGGGGATCACTAATGATGACCCCGTGTCTCTTTCTTCAGCAGTAGTGCCCAGCTTTTTCCCTCCCATCCAGTAATCAATCATCTTGCAAATCAAAAAAGTGAGACATCACCTTGCAATCACAGCCCAAGTCTTGCAGAAGCCCCCAAAAGCGGAGTAAAAAAACACTATAGTTCTCAAAAGAGGTGGCAGGGAAGGTTAAGGAGAAAAAGGCTGCATTCAAAAAGTATAAGGAGTCATAGAAGGAGCACAACAGGGAACTGTATCAATTAAAGCAGAAAGAAGTGGGGAAGGCAGTCAGAATAGCAAAGGCCCAAACCAAGGAAAAAATAGCCAACTCGGTTAAGAAGGGGGACAAAAGCTTTTATAGGTACATTAGAGAGCATAGAAAGGATAAGGGAGGAATAGTGAAGATTAATAAAGGAGCGGGGAGGTGGGTGGAGGGAGACAGTGAAAAGGCAGAGATACTGAATGAATATTTTTGCTCAGTATTCACAAAAGAAGATGAGGAGGAGTTACCTAAACCAGACAATAGAAGCACCGTGGGTAGGGGGGCTGACACCAGTCCATTTACAGAAAAAAGAGTCCTGAAAGAACTCCTAAAACTCAAGGTGGACAAAGCAATGGGGCCTGACTGGATTCACCCCAGAATCCTAAAAGAAATAAGGGAGGACCTAGTGACACCACTGACCATGCTTTTTAACAAATCATGGGAGGATGGGGTGGTACCTGAGGACTGGAGGAAATCAGATGTGATTCTCCTTCACAAAAGTGGGAGCCAGACAGAAGCAGGAAACTACAGACCTGTAAGTTTGACCTCAGTGGTAGGGAAAATGATGGAATCACTTCTGAAAGAAAGAATTGTTGAGTACCTAGAGGCTAGCTGGGCACAGGACCCGAAGCAGCGTGGATTTACAGCAGGAAGGTCATGCCAGACAAATCTAATTGATTTCTTTGACTGGGTGACCAAAGTAATAGACCTGGGAGGGGCTGTGGATATGGCCTACCTAGAATTTAGCAAGGCATTTGACACAATCCCACTCAAAAGACTAATAATCAAGTTAGCCAGCCTGGGGATGGGTTCCAGGGTGGTAGCCTGGGTAGCAAACTGGCTGCACAACAGGACACAGAAGGTAATAGTGAATGGCACACATTCCGAAGAAAGGGGGGTTACTAGTGGAGTACCACAAGGCTCAGTAATGGGTCCAGTCCTCTTTAACATTTTTATAGGTGACATTGCAGAGGGTCTGGAGGGAAAGGTATGCCTCTTTGCAGATGACACAAAGATCTGTAACAGAGTTGATATACAAGGGGGGGGTAGAAAGGATGAGAAGGGACTTGGCAAGGTGGGAGGAATGGTCAGACATATGGCAACTTAGATTCAATGCAAAGAAGTGCAAAGTAATGCACCTGGGAAGCAAAAACCCAGGAGAAGAGTACACAATAGCAGGGGCGGTACTAACAACAACAAAAATGGAAAGTGACTTTGGGGTAGTCATATCAGATGACCTAACGGTGGGTAAGCAATGTGAGAAGTCAGTAAGGAGAACCAGGGGGATACTGGGATGCATAGGAAGGGGCATCACAAGTAAAAAAAGGGACGTAGTTATCCCTCTGTACAGACAGTTGGTGAGACCCCATCTGGAATACTGTGTGCAGTTTTGGAGACCCCAACTACGCAAGGACATAGACAGGATGGAAGCAGTCCAGAGGAGGGCAACTAAAATGGTGCAGGGTCTGCATCAGAAACCATATGAAGAGAGACTGAGAGAGCTTAATATGTATACCCTTGATGAAAGGAGGGACGGGGGGACATGATACAAACTTTTAAGTACCTCAAGGGAATCAACAAAGTCCAGGAGGGTAGCATCTTTCAGAAAAAGAGATGTGTAAGAACAAGGGGGCACAATTTAAAAATAGAGGGGGGGGCGGCTCAGAGGTAATGTGAGGAAATTTTTTTTCACGGAGAGAGTGGTGGATGCATGGAACCGCCTTCCTGGGGAGGTTGTTGGGTCTAAAACAGTGGGGAAATTCAGACATTCATGGGACAGACATAAGGCAATTGCTGTGGGTGGTTGCAGGAAGTATGCTGTTGGTTAACTAGAATCTGCAGCTTATCCAATAGGAAGAGAAATGGGCAGACTGGGTGGGCCAAGTGGTCCTTATCTGCTGTCAAAGTCTATGTTCTGTGTTCTAACCCAGGCCTCCCCACCACCAGTCCACTGTACCTGGAAAAAAACGAATGGATCCTCTGCAGTATGGGAGTATTTTACAGATGATACCACAAATCCACAGAAAGTATCTTTCAATCAGCGTTGTAAAACGTTTGTTCAGGTTGGTTCAGGGAGGTTTACTCAAACATTCAAAATCAATGTTCTCACTGATGATTTAAAATATGAGCATGGTATGCTCCTAACAGCCATGTCCACTCCCTAACCCACTCAGGTTAGATGGACCCTCAGCTGTAGCACCAGGGACAGTTAGGACAAGCTTGGAAAATAGTTGGACAAGATGACCCATTCAAGCAATTAAGCCAACATGGATGGCAGCGGCCTGAGCCAACTGATGCATCCCTTTCTAGCAGACCAGCACTGTATCACAAAGGGTCCAACAACCAAAAGTAGAGAATGCAGGTAATCTATGGACAGCGTGAGCAGGGACTCACCCCTTTACCCTAAACAAAACATGCCATTTTGTTTGTTTGTTTGTTGAATTTTGTTGACCTGGTAAGCCCACTGGGCCTAGTAGTCCCTTTTCAGGACCGACCTGGGGATATACAGATGGTAAGCTTAAGCTGTTTTAGAAATTTTAGGAAAAAATATCTTAGTCATCACCTATCACTAGGGCATCACAGATGTAAGCAAGTGTGCTGAAAGACTGGGACATTTTGAAGACATATCTAGTGCTAAGACCAGTGGTGGGCAGTCCACAGTCCGCTCATAATGGTCTTCCACAGACCACAAAACTTCAAAGATGTCCAAGTTCATAATTTACAACCATTTCATCCTATACATCCCCTTACCCCTGGTTGGTCTCTACCACTGCAACTGAATCATTGTTTACAGTGTGGCAGATGCAAACATTTACATGAAGATCAAAACTGGTAAGGAATTTTTGAACCCCAATACAGGAAAGATAATCCAGATTGTGGGGTTCATATTGTGTGATACATAGGGCATTATATTTTTTGCCAGTTGCATATCTGGATCATTTCACATTGGTAAAACAAGGAGGAAGTTTATAACCAGAGTGGGAGAGCAGTGCTGGGAAACTGGACATAATGATGTGGAGTACGCAGTGTCTTGGGTGGGGGGGTGTGACTAGCCAATGGCAAGAGAGCAGGCAGCCTAATCCTGAGTTAGTACTGTATCTCAGACTATATCCCCAGCCATCCGCAGTCCTTCCAGCAGGAGGTTTTGAAACACTGTCATAGTTCAGTTCAGCGCCTTGCTCAGAGTTGATTGATACCACTCTCGTGCAGTTTTGCTGTGGAGCTTGGGCATGGGTTGGCCTAACTGCTGTGCCACTTTCTCTTTCTGTGTGTCTGCCTTTCTCCCATGCTCATGCTGCCTACAGAGATGCTCCCCACTAGGGCCTTTGCAACACAATACTTCAGCTCTGCATTTCACCATGGTCCAGCCAGCAGTGGCACCATCAGAGCTGTCTGACATGTCCTACATGCTTGCTGGCTCAGATACTGAAAAATTCTTCCAACTTAATGCTCACAGCAGGCCAGATGAATAAGTACTCATCACCATAGGGGCCCTGGTTGAGTTGCCCGAACACAGGATCCAAGACATTGAGGCTTGAGAAGACACCATCCAGGCCAGGCTCTGAGAACAAGACCAGCAGATCAGGCTTTTACAGACCAAAGTAGAGGACATGGAGAACTACTCCAGATACAACAGTTTATGACTGGTCAGTCTCCCTGAAGGGATGGGGGGGACATGATCAGGATTTTTACGACATGCCCTCCCTATTTTGCTCCATGCACTGATCTACTCTCCTTTAGAAATTGAGCATGCCCACTGGCCTGGTGGTGCAGTGGTAACACTACCACCCACCAAGCCAGTGACCCTAGATTGGGAGTGGTTTGGGGTTGATGTGGGCTGGCCAAGCAAGGAAAGGATGAGGGTCAGACAGACTGTTCTTCTCTCCTAGGGGAGGTAGCTGTGCAGTTCTTGCAGAATGACTGCCACCAGGTGGAGGTCTGGTGGTAGTGTGGACCTACAGCACAGCATAGAAAGTGAGGGAGCTACAAGACTTCCATGACAGGCACGCTTGCCTCCACACGCGCACATGCTGGCAGCGCGGGGATAGGGTTGATAGCCACCAAAGCCTGCTACCAGAGACTAAAAATCTTAGTGGTAAAACGAAATTGAGAATGCCCATCACCTATTGGCACTCCAACCACAGCAAGGAGAGCGGTCCTGTCCAATTCTATTCAAATTGTTGCAGTACCCCATGAAAGAAAATATCTTGCAGTTGGCTAGAGAGTAGAAGCAGCTGGTATGGGATGGTAGCCTATGCAAATATTTCAAGACTTCTCCTATGATCTTTCCCAGCACCGCCACACATATGCAAGGGTGAACTGGAAGCCCAACAATCTTGGAACTTCCCCAGCTCTTTGATATCCTACACAACTCTGGTTCACACTTAATGGAGCACTGCACACTTTCGATACCCCTGAAGCTGTGAAGCAGTTTATTACTGTGAACTGGACAATTCATTTATTTCCCTCTGACCAGCACTGAGAATCTGCACCAGGTGGAACTCCCCCCCCCCAAACATATATCACCTAACCAGGCACTAAGGATCTACTTTCCCAAGAAGATGGACAATGGATCCAACAGTGCCAGGGCAGGGGAAGGAAGTGGCAGAAGACCAGAAGTGGTCAGTGTCAGTGGCTCAGCAGGTAGCACACTCACCTCTGAGGCTGGGAGATCATAAGGCTGTGAGATCTATCCCCACCCCAGGCACTTGGGTTAATATTCCTATACTGACACTGTAGTGCAGCATGAGGGGGGTGCTGCACTCCTGAGGTGCCGTCTTTCCGATGAGACATTAAACCGAGGTCCCATCTGCCTGTTCTGGTGGTAGTTCAGGTATATGTTAAAGATCCAAAGGCACTTCTCGAAAAGAGTAGGGGAAGTTTCCCTGGTGTCCTGGCCAAATTTCTCTCATTCATTAAAAATACCACCAACAGCTAAATCTGGTTCAAGGTCAGTTGGCATTCATCTGTATCCCTCTCCCCTGGGTCGTGCCTGAAAATAGGCAGAATCTACCTAGTGCAGTTACCTGGTCAACAAAAACTAAAATAAAATAAAAACTAAATAAATAAGACCAAAGTGCCACTGACAGATCTTTGCACACAGCAACACTCAAGCAGCTGATAACATGGGACTCCATCTCCACATTCCTCCAGCAGCCCCTCTGTGACTGCCACACCTTTGCTGACCAGCAACTCCTTTGCCCCATTGCTCCAATCATCTCCTCAGCAGCCCCTGCCAAGTCTCATTACAGTGACTAGAGGAGCAGCCATTATTTTGAATGCTCTGCAACCCTAGACAACTCAGTCTCCCCATGCTGAGTTCTCCTGGGTGGAAGGGACTGCAAAACCCCCAGTGTCTACCTCTCCCATCTTGCCTGATGCAGGGATCTCAAAGTCTTCAGCTTTGCCGCTTCCACCTCAATTGGGTCACTGATGAGTAGGTTAAGGGACAGTAAGTACTCTTCCCTGTTTGTTGTTATCTGGTTGGACAGCTGATTTCTCTCTCTCTATGCCGCCACATCCCACGTCTTGCAGGGCTGTCCACTTTTGCCTCAAAGTCCCACACATAGCCCTAGATGGGATTCCTGCCATGAAAGTACTGCCTCCCTTCCCCCTGAAAATTTTAGTATAGGTGCCTCACCCACTTGATGATTTCTGGGTGGCAAATTGCTGTCCCCTCCCTTCTCCCCTCCCCATCCCCATCTCCACTTGTGGACTTAGGGAACTACCATGGGGGTGGATTTGCTAAGCTCCTAGACACCCATGAAGGTTTGGAGCACCAAGCTACTGGGGCTATAGGGGCCCATTGACTTTTTCGGTCATGGCATTAAGTAATCTGATAGCGTGGCCACAAAACTGCTGTATATATTGTTTTAGAGCGTGTACATATTATGCCTATATTATTTATTTCTTTTTTCTAGAACAACGGAACTCTAATGTATTGCATGTATGTCAGACATATTATCCAGTCATGTTCTTGTGTTCTGCATGTAGGTCCTTTATCCTTCACTCGGTTGTATGATTACAATAAAAGAAACATTTTTAATTAAAAAAAAGAATGTGCAATGGCTAAACATATAGTACAGAATAAGGGGAAGGGCATATGTGATTTATCACTCATGGGCACTGAAAAGGTGAACCAAAATACAGTAAAAGGGGATGGGATTATGATGGGCTATTCTTGCATAGGAAGGCCTACTGGATTGGCAGTCTATGGGCCAGATAATTGACAGGTCTAAATGGCTCTTTTAAACTGGTCCCATTTTGGTAGCCATTGTTTTAAACAACATGTGAACCTCATTGTAACCATGTCTGTTGGAAATATTAAATTGGTTGTTTAATATACTAAAGTTATACTAGGTGTACTTGCAGTTTAAGCAACTTGTGAATTACAAACAGGGATAATCTCTGACATGCATGTATAAACTAAAGTACAGGTAGGCAGGTAGGTAATAATTTATTGGTCGGCTTTTTGCCATTACAGAAAATAGAAGCTAAACAATTTCATACAATAATCTTTAAAATGTACATTAAAGACATAGGCTTACATTGTTTTTAGTTAGTCACCTTCACATTTTCAATTACCAACAACACAAATTAGCAAATAGCCATTAAAATAATCTTTTAAAGAAGAAAAGTAGATTATTACTAAGTGAGTCTTTTAGTTCTATATGTAAATGTGCCTCATTTTCTTTTGTACTACCCCTGTCCAGGATCCAGTATATACAATAAATCGTTACATGTAACTTGGTAGGGATCCATTCAGATTTAAATTTCCTGGCAAGAGTGACTCTGAGTAGACTGAAATTCTGGGGTTTGTTATCTTTGAGTGAAGAGGGTCTTATACAGATCAGCTTTTTATAGTTAAAGATATGTTTTTCATAATTCATCATAAGTCTTTATTAATTTTGTTTGATATTATATTGCTTTCTTATTTTAGTAATACAAAGTAAGTTTACTGCCAAATTCGTTAGAATGGCTTTATTTTCAGTATTAAATAGTAAATCTAGGATAAATCTGATGGGGACATATAAAGATCTAATACATCTACCTAAATATTTTTCCCATGGATTATTATACCATTAATGTCATCAACTGGTTCAGGTCATACTTGACAGGCAGAGTGCAAAGGGTGACAATGGGGTTAGCCTCATCTAACCTGAAGCCTCTGTGCTGTGGGGTTCCACAGATTCGGTCTTGTCATCCTTGTTGTTTACAGTGTACATGCTGCCATTGGGGGATGTTATCAGGTGGTACGGATTGGGTTTTCACTGCTATGCAGATGATGCCCCGCAGTACTTGTCCTGTGCGCCCGATACCTAGGTATCGGCTTCTGTTTTTAACAGCTGCCTCGAAAGAGAGCCAGTCATGGATGACTCAAAACTGGCTTACACTTAACCCAGACAAGACAGAGATACTGGTCATGAATCCAGGTCGTCGGGCGGGGGGGGGGTGAGGGGTTACCCCTGGTCTAGTTTTAGGGGTGTTCCCCTTGCTCTGTCTAGACAGGTGAAGGATTTGGGCAAGATCCCGGATGATGGTCTGATGCTTGATGCTCAAATGTTGGCCATCGTCAGGAGTGGATTTTACTATCTCTGCAATAGCACCCGAATCCGAGCCCTGATCCGCCTGAAGACCTGACCATGCTAGTGCATGCTTTTGTCACTTCCAGGCTGGACTACTGTAATGTCCTGTACCTAGGGTTATCTAGAGGCAACCACTGCAGGCTACAGCTGGTGCAGAATGCAGCAGCAAGACTGTTGACTGGGGTGAGACAGTGTGAGCATATCACCCCGGTCCTCCATGGACTGCTCTGGCTGCCGGTCAGGTGGAGGATTGTCTTCAATGTAGGGCTCTTGCCCCACAAGACCCTACATGAATGGGGACCTGTCTATCAGCAAGATCTCCTTGTCCCCTACTATCCACCCTGGGCACTCCGTTCTGCCGGGGGAGGCCTCCTTGGAATTCCCATGGGACAGGGCATTCTCAGTGGCGGCACCTACCCTGTAGAACTCCTTTCCTGCTTATTTAAAGAAGGATCCCTCAGTAGACACCTTTAAAAAGGGCTTAAAAACTTATTTATTCCAGCAAGCTTTTATTGATTGATTAATTATTATTTTAAAGGGATAGATAAATGAATTTTAAATCTGCTCCAAGCTGAATTATTGTATATATATATATTGTTGCTTGTTTTATTGTACAGCGCCCAGAGTCCCTGGAAATGGGTGCTTTTATAAATAAAATATCTATTGATCTATCCATCTATCTATCTATCTATCTATCTATCTATCTATCTATACCACGGGAAGTGAAGTATGATGTATAGAAGTTCCTCTTCTTCATACAAAATACAGTTACAATAAGGTAATGCAGAGTTATCGGCTTCTAGTAGATTGCTTGGAAAAGCTTCAAACCTGTATAAAGTTAATGTATCTCTCTGTTCAGGTTTTTTTACTGTTTCCAGATACTATTTTAAGGAATGTTCTCTAGTGTTATGGACCAACCACTTTGAAACTTTCAGTGTTTTTATAACATCAAGCTCTTTTTGTCTGGAACTTTGTTAGACTTTATTGCTTATGATTCTGGAATACGCTGGGGTTAGATTGATGTTCGAGTCTACCCACCTTCTCAGATATGTACAATTATGTTCCCTCAGTAGTTTATTTAGTTTATATAACCAATTGTCTTTGTGATTAGGATTGAATGTCTTTTTTTCTGTTAGAGAATTAACAATCAGATTATTTTGGGGAGGGGGGTCCTGAATGTTTTATCTAGTACTTGATTACTCTTGCCTGTACAGAGTGTTTAAAACTAATTTGTCCAACCTGCGATCTAACCAAAGTATTTTGGGTACACTGAGAGACTCTAAGCATCTGTTTGTATAGTTTGTTCAGAATAGTGTCAAATTTTGTAGTATTCCCCGTTTCCCATATTTCCACGGCATATAATCCTTGATTGACTAGCTTTGAATTTATAGCTTTATTTATTTATTTATTTATTTAGTTTTTGTTGACCGGGTAAGTGCACAAGACAAATTCTGCCTATTTTCAAGCACTACCTGGGGGAAGGGGATACAGATGAAGGCCAACTGACTTTGAACCAGATTAAGCTGTTGGTGGTATTTTAGTGAATGGGGGAAATTTGGCCAACACACTAGGGGAATTCCCTTACTCTTTTCGAGAAGTGCTATGGGATCTTTAACATCCACCTGAACTACCACCAGAACAGGTAGATGGGACCTCAGTTTAATGTCTCATCCGAAAGACGGAATAGTATCGGTGTAATAGTCTCATTCCTCCATATTTGAAATTGAATCTTTTTAAAGCCGCAGCAGTGGTTTGCATTTTACTTGTATACCATTCTATGTGTTTATTCCATTTTAAGTTGTTAGAAAAAAGTACACCCAAATATGGGAATTTGTTTACAGAGTCCAGTTGTTTACCTGCTAAAGTTAGTTTTCTGCATTTTTTTTTGTTTCCCATGACCATTATTTTGGTTTTGTTTGTATTAGGCGTTAAATTGTGTTTTTTACATAGTGTGTCTAATTTATCTAGGACTCCCTGTAGACCTAATCTGCTTGTTGAGATTATTGCCAGGTTATCTGCATATGCTAAAACTGGTATTTGTTTATTTTGAATCTTGGGAGGTGGGGTGGAAGGAGGAATTGTATAATTCAATTATTATTTCATTAATATAAATGTTAAAAAGATTTGGTGCAAGCACACATCCCTGCCTAACTCCAGTATTCGTGATGATCTTTTTAGTGAGAGAACCTGAATTGTTATATTTGATTTTCAGCCATGTACCTGTATAGAGTCTTTTTATTAATATTAACAGGCGGATGTCCACTTCTAATTCTTTCAGTTTTTTCCATAAAAGAGATCTTATAATGGAGTTAAACATTGCAGAGGAATCCATAAAAACAACAAATAAATTTTGTTTTTTGATTTTACAGTATTTTTCAATTAATTGGCCAAAAATAAAGATTTGTGTTATAGTTCCTGTGTCTTTTCTACACCCTGCTTGGAGTTCTGACAGTATCTCATTTTGCTCCAACCAATTTAATAACCTATTTAATATTGTTCTAGCACAGATTTTTGACATATTATCAAGTAAACTAATAGGTCTGTAATTGACCGGATTGCCACAATCTCCCTTTTTATGGATGGACACTAAATGACTACCCCTCCAAAATTGAGGGGTGAAATCATACATTACCATTTGGTTTAAAAATCTGTAAGTGTTTCAAACCACTATTCTGGATCTAAAAGATAAAAGTCTATAGGTATATTGTCTGGTCTGGGGGCTTTGTTCTTCTTGAAGCTTTTTATGGAGTCATATACTTCCTGTAGTGTAAACCATTCAAATTGTTTGTTGAGTTCTGTATCCTCCGTATAGTGTATATCTTGTTTTTTGTAAAATATTAAGTTATATTAATCTATCCATACATCAGGAGTTATGTAAGAATCGTGTTTGACTTTATATCAGTTTGTACTGGTGGCTACAAGTCTCCAGAATTTTTTATCATCTTTGTTTATTTATTGTATTTAACATTATCTCCCATTGTCCTTTCTGATGTATATATCTTTGAGTTTTTACATGATCTTTATATTGTTTTCTATGTTTATTCAGTTTGGTCAAATTTGCTTTGTTAGGATTTTTTCTTGTTTGTTGAGTAATTTTTAATAAATTCTTTTTTTCCTGTCTACAAGTTTTGTTAAACCAATTTTCATAGTTATATTTTGTATTATTTTTGTCATTTTTTAGCATTCTTATAATTGAGTGGTATACTGTTATCAGTTCATTATATATATTTTGGAGGTCTAGTTCTCTATCAATTTTTTTTGCACTGTTTCATGTTTATATTTATTAATCATTTCAATTGCTTTTTTTTGGTATTTTGTCCCACTTAATCTTTTTGTTATTGAAAATGTTAGTTATTTCATCTGTATTTCTTGTAATTTTTTTCTCTACATTTTCTAAAAACCATAATTGGCATATGGTCACTCTCTGTTCTCTGTCTGACTTTTAGATCTACATAATTGTAATAATCAAAGGGGGGATGCAATGACATAGTCTATAGTAGAAGAGCCCCAATAGTTGGTGCAGGTTGCTTTTCCCTCCCAATCTGCAGGGACTCTCCCATTATATATAATCAGTTGGAGAGAGGTTAACAGGGTTTCCAACTGAACGCAGGTATCAGAGGTTTTTTTTATCTGTTGTTATCCTTTCTGGAATGTTTAACGATTCAAGTGTGTTTGTACATTTTTTTGTTTATTCAGATTTCCATATCTAATATTAAAATCCACCCAAAAGATTGTATTGTCACCTTTGAATTGTTTTTGCAGGAGCTATGTGTCTCTACTGATATTATCAAAAATATATTTGTCATATATGGGGATTTATTGGGAGGATTATATAGATTTGCTAAAATGAGTGTGTCCTCCCAAACTTTTAAGACCATAAATATGTAATTTTAACAAATGTAGTAGTTAGTGGTATATAGTAGGCTTAGGAAAACTTGACCACTCCAGACTACAAACTCTGTACCACAAAATTGCACAATTTGCTATGAAAACTCACCCCAGGTCCCACCGCTGTGAAGCCCTTGCTGCAC
This sequence comes from Neoceratodus forsteri, assembly GCA_016271365.2. Classification (NCBI taxonomy): domain Eukaryota; kingdom Metazoa; phylum Chordata; order Ceratodontiformes; family Ceratodontidae; genus Neoceratodus; species Neoceratodus forsteri. The sequence continues at coordinate 636,129,845 of CM057450.1, read as the reverse complement.
TCAACTGGCCCACCCTGAACCATAGGCTCCAGTACCCTGTTAAGCTGGACATACAAGCTTGTCGATGCTGACCCTCCTGCAGGGCTAACCAGCCTCCTTTCCCCCAAGCAGACCATCAGACCACTCAGGACTTCAGGCAAAAAACACTTGGAACTGCCCAGGTCCTGCTCCTCAGCTGGCAGCAAATCCTTTGCCCATATAGTCCCCGTGTATTGGAACAAGCTCCCCCGACACCTTCAGGAAGCCCCCTTCCTAGCCACATTCCAGAAGGGACTGCGTGCTCACCTCCTAAACTGTAGTGCCTCCTCCTGTCCTGAAGGTTAGCCAACCCGGCCCCCCTGTGGTGTGGCCCTAAATCTGTCAGCTGCCACTATTGAACTGTCTAACTGTCTAATCGTGCTGTAGGTGAGTGCTATCCTCATTAATAACTGAAAAATATATATTGTCATTGTATCCCTGTGCTATATGTCCTGCACTGTATCACTTGTATGTATCTGCACTGCTCTATGTAACTAATTCTGGGTTTCCCCTTAAAAAGGGACCCTCGAGGCCCAGCAGGCTTACCCAATTAACAAAATTTAATAAAATAAATTAAACCACCCCTTCGTCTCCCTCTTTTCTTCAGTTTCTGGGCTGTTGATTGTATCAAGTGATAGCTATTAATAGCTGTATTGTCCAGTTGGTCTTCCTCATGCCAAGTCTCTTGTAGGTTGACAATGTCTAGGTTACTAAGAAATTGGATAAATTCTGGTCAGCCAGTTTTGGCATCAACCCTGCTATGTTCCATGTTAGTATACCTATATTTCCAATGTTTTCCTTCAAAAATACAGAAGCACTATTTTCAAGTAGATCTAATCCCTGTATTTCCCTATTATTAATTTCAGTAACTGAATTACTGGATATATTTCTTCTTTGAGTGAGTCAGTCAATCATTTTCATCAGTTAGTATCTGGAATCTGTTACTTTTGTCTACATTAAACGCTTGATCTCTTTGAAACATTGATTTTTTAGGTTGTTTTTTTTCTTGCTCATATTCTGTATTTCCTTTATCCCCTTGTTGCAAAAGATCTACAATCAGTATTCCCAGGCTATCAAGCTTGGAGCTGACATATAAGATTTTTACTGCCAGAACTGTATTTGTTAAAGAGCAGCTTCCTAGCTGTAAAGTTGCCACTCCCCCAAACATATATTAGAGCTCACCTGGCCCAGAGATGATTTCCTTGAATAAGTCTTTGTTTGTCTGCCATTCAAAAAGTTATATCCCTCATAATTTTCAAATTGAACATGTTGGCAAAAAACGCAGCCACTTCCTCATGCTGCCGACAACCCCCACACAGGCACACACAGCCCTGTTTTGTGATGTCACAAAATGAACACTGCGTGCATGCACTCCATTGACTTGAATGGGGATGAGTTTTCTATACATTTTATTAATATTTATTGGTGCGATTTTAAGAAATCAAAGGGTTCCCTCTAAGCTCTATTTTATACATCTTCTTCATAGCTCCCTTACTGAGACATATCAATTCCTCCCAGATTATACTACCTTTACGAGGCCTACACTGATGACATGTGTTTATTAGACTTGCTGAAAAATCCATTATAGAATCCTTTAAGATATGTGAAGAATTTGGTCAAATCGCAGGGGCTTCCCTTAATATTGATAAATGTATAGGGTATAGATTAGGAAAAAACACCCAAAACATACCAAGTATTGGCCAAATAAAACTAAAAACTGGCCTAATATAAATCCTGGGAATACAGTATGGTACAAATGAAATGGATGTCTTGAATTAGGAACAGAAAATAAATGTAGGTAAACAAAAAGTGGCAAATTGACACAAATGGAAACTTGGGAAGAAAAAGAGTATATTTAATAAAAACATATTTAGTACCTTTATTTCTATATAAAAGTTACATCCCTTCCCCCACCCAGGAAATTAGAAACTAGCTTATTGAACATATTCTTCCAAGCACTTTGAGGAAGCAGGCTGAATCCTTTAAAATGTAATATTACTTATCTACCTCTAAATAAAAGAGGACGAAATATGACTAACCCTATACTATTCTTTAACAGTATTTTACTTAGAGCAGCAGCAGCTTTTCTTGGCCACAAGGAGGAGGACCAGCGGCTGCATTTTTGGCCACAGGGATGGAGCAGCAGTGGCAGAGGGAGCCGGAATCCAGTGGCAGCATTTTCAAGTACAACAGGAGGGGAATTCAGTGGCAGCCTTCTCAGCCACAGAGAGGGGACTGGTGCCATCAACAGGAGATACAGTAGCAACTTTCTCAGCCACAGAGAGGGGACTGGTGCTATCAACAGGAGATACAGCAGCAACTTTCTCAGCCACAAAGAGGGGACCGGCGCCATCAACGGGAGGGTATTTTGTCCCGGACCCAACCTCCCACCCTGGCCCTGACCTCTACTAAATGTCCACAGAGGGCGGGGACAACACCAGGAAGAACCTAATTGGTTGCTATTAGGGACCACTCAAGTCAGCAGGAAAGGGCTGATTACTTGAACTAAAAACTGGGCTGGGGAGAGGAGGGTTGATTGCTTGAACTTAAGCTGGACAAAAGAGGGAGGAAACTTGCTTAAACTTAAGCTGTACAAAGGGGGAGAACCTTTATGGTTACCAGTCACCTGGATATAATTATGGTGCCCTGCTGAAGGGGCAGTATCTACGTATTGCCTGTCACCTAATTACCAAAGGGGCAATTTCTGCTTGTTGAAATATTTATGTTTGCCTGTCATCTAGCTTACTGAGGCGGCAGGCTCTGCTTATTTATTTATTTATTTGTTTGTTTATTTGAATTTGGTAAATGGGTAGGTGCACTGATCCCAGAGACCATTTTCAGGCACGACCCGGGCCACAAAATGTGGCACAAGCATTTTACATAACAATATACAATAGCTAAGGTACAGGGTTGATTCAAGACATCAAAAGCAAGCAAATACAGACACGTGAAAGAGTGGTTTGATATGGAAATAGAGAGACAAGAGCCCAACTAAACTGAGACAGTTGTGTATAAGCAGTAACTGTATGAGTGCCAACAGGGATATCTCATAGGCCATTTGAAGGTGAGTGGTAAATAGTGCACAGGGGTGAATGAGGCAACGAGGTGGGGGGGTGGTCAGGTGGGATCAGAGGAGGTGGAGGTACGAAGGAAGGGGTCTACACCCTGAAACATTTGCAGGAGTATGCCAATAGGAGCCAGTCTTTGAGACAGGTTTTGAACTGGCGTGGTGAGTCAGTAGTGCGCAGTTTGGAGGGCAGGTTGTTCCATAGAGCGGGGGCTGCCACAGATGGGGCTCAACTCCCCATGTTGGAGGATACCTTGGGAATGTGTAGGGGGTTTCATGGCTGGAGTGGAGGCAGTGATACATGGTGCAGACAGAGAGGAGGGGAGAAAAGGGACATTCAGAGCCAATGCAGGAGACCGCATCAACCATACAATACAGTGAAAAGTTAAAACGGGCCTGCTTCCATTTTGGAAGGGTTCTAGATTGATACCTAGTTACTGAGGGGGCAGTTTTTGCTTGTTTTGGGAGGGCTCTTGACTGACCAGAGTATTAATTGGAGAGGGAACAGGGAGAGATCAGTGCTTGTTCAGGAAATGCTCTAGGCTGTAAAATACAGGGGAGGAGGGTCTTAATCTTGTCTGAAGGGGCTTTAGGCTGACTGGTGGATCATGAGTCAATCAAGAAGGGGGGCAGGACAAGGAAGGAGAAATGTGGAGTGCTAGGGAGGAACTGGCTTGGACCAGGGGTGGGGACCATAGCAGATTGGGATGGCGGGGGACAGGGCAACAGCAGCTGGTGCCACCTTGGAGGGGGGAAGTGATAATTATAAGTACTAGGCAATGAAAGGCAGCAAGGGATATGGTGGGGGGGGGAGAATAGTTGGCTGTAATGGTTGTGGGGCTGCTGTTTTCATGAGCACTCTGTGGAAGCTAGGGGAATGCCCTATCTGTCAAAAACTAAGGAGGTTGGATGCTGAACTAGCGAGCTTGAAGGGGGATCTTGAGAGGAGGGACAGGTAGGGAGAGGATAGTGGGTGGGAGGGAGGGGGACAAGGTGAAGGACCAAAAGGGCAGAGGGGAAACAAGATGGGGAAGGGACCGGGGAGTTCAGGGCAGGGACAGGGGAGCCTGGAGCAGGAAGAGAACAAAGAGGCTTTGGACAAGAGGGAGCTGAGGAAAGTGTACTCGGCAGGAGCTATACAGTACAGTCAAACAGGTACTGGCCTCTGACTGGGTTGAGAGACAAGGAAGGAGTGAGGAATAGGGAGTAGTGAGCACCAGAGGACCAAGTGAGGGAAGGGGACTTGAGAGGGGTGCACGAGATGGGAAAGCAGGGACAGAGAAGGAGAGGAAAAGCATAGGTAGAGCACAAACAAGTGGTAGGGTCACAGGGGTTAGAGGAGAATATGCAACACGAGAGAGGAGCAGGGAGGACAGCATGTAAAAGGGTAGGGCAATGATGAGGGGGGCAGGAGCCAGGATCTGGAGCTGGGACTCAGACAGGAAGGCTAGTCCAAGGGAGACAGAGAGGGTATCCGGTAGCGAGGAAAGGGGGATGAGGAAAAGGGGGCAGGGGGAGGCCAAGGTGGAGATGACAGAGTGCATGGGAGGATGCCTACACTGGAAGCAGGGTGCATGAATGGGCAAGTCACTGCAGAAGGGGCAAGCCTGGGGTGCAGAAGGGGCTGGGGCTGTTGTTGTATACAGGGATTCAATCATTAAGGGGATTCAGTGGCAAAGGAGGAAGGTAGTTTTTAACAGGAGGTCAGTTTTTTGTGATCCAGAAATGGAAGCTAGAAGAGCACTCCCCAGGATAAAAGACTGCATCAATCTAGTGGGAGGTAAGCCGCACCTAATAGTACATCTACACACAAATGATTTGGCAGGGGAAGAGGTGAACATGGTTCAAAGGAGGTTCAGGGAGTTGTTGGAGGGCTGTAAGGGATTTGTTCAGCTCCCTGGCCTTCTCTTAAGTCCTGCTAGTGCATTGCTCGAACACAGCCAGGCAACTCAGGGTAAAGGAATTTGACCTCTGGCTAAGGCAGTGGTGTGGGGAGGAGGGCTTCACGTGTCTGGGAGGCTGGGGGAATACATGAGTGGATGAACACCTGTACACAAGAGACAGATACGCATAAGTGATGTGGGGGCTAGATTACTAAGAGCAAAACTGCAGGGGTACATAGATGAGAGGCTGGGGATTGGCTGGAATTTAAACTAGATGTGGGGAGTGCGGCACTAGGGTGGTAGAGGATCCTTGGCCGAGTGGGGACAACCCAGACTGCACTCTCCCAACGCGAGAGACAAGGGATAGCATGAGGAAAGGGTACTATAAGGGTAGGGGGGTTGGACGGGAATTCAAGTCAATGCCAGGAGCCTAGGGAATAAAATGGCAGACTTGGAGGCAATGGTGGGGGGTGGATGACCTGGACCTAACTGCAGTAACAGAAACATGGTGGATGGAGGGCCATAGCTGGGAGGTGAAACTATAAGGGTACAATCTTTTTAGGAGTGATAGACAGGGTAAAAGGGGGGCATAGCACTGTATGTGTGGGAGGGAATAGCTGCAATGGAAGGTAGGGAGGAGAAGGGATCCGCCGAGATTCTTTGGGTTACATTGGAGAGTAAGGAGTAAGGGGCAATAAGGATGGGGTTGTCTACAGACCATCACATCAGGGTGAGGATGTGGATTGGGAATTGGCTAGGGATATACAGGAAAAGATCAGGAGAGGGGAACTCCTAGTGGTGAGGGACCTGAACCTACCTGATGTAGACTGGCAAATTCCATCGGCCACAACAGAAAAGAGCAAGGGCTTATTGGAATCCCTGCAGAATGTGCTCCTAAGCCAGCTAGTTAAAGAATCTACTAGGGGGAAGTTTACTGTAGATGTCACTTTAACAGATGGGGACATAGTAGGGGAAATTGAGGTTGGGGAAAACTTGGGGGACAGTGATCACCAGATGGTCAGGTTCTCCATCTAGGAAGGGGCAGAATTGGGCAGGTCAGCCACCAGGATGCTCGACTTCAGGAGGGCAAATTTCGAGAAGACGAGGGGCATCTGAAGGAGGGAGCATGCAGGGATCCAAGAGGTAGAAGGGGTAGAGCAGCTGTGGGAAACAATTAAGGACAAAATTCTCAGGGCCATGGAGCAATGCATCCAGGGAATCAGCAAATGCAAAAGGGGAAGAAAACCGCTGTGGTTCATGGCAGGGGTTAAGGAAGCTGTCAAGGAGAAGAGAAAGGCCTTTAAGGCCTACTAAAGATCACAGGGGATAGCAGAAAGGGAGATCTATAAAGATAAACTCAGGGAAGCAGGAAGAACAATTAGGAAGGCAAAGGCAAGCACAGAGGAGAAAATAGCTAGGGAGGTGAAAAGGGGTGGCAAAAGATTCAATAGGTATGTGAGTGATAATGGGAAAAACAGGCAGGGGATTCCAAGACTTAGAGGGGAAGGGAGTAAAATAGCTGAAGGTAAAGAAGAGAAGGCAACCCTCCTAAATGAATACTTTGCATCTGTTTTCATGACAGAGACAGAAGGAAAAGGGCCTGTGCTAAGTAAAATAGGGAGGTGGACACAACTCCCTTCACAGTGGCAATGATGTTGGAGGAGATGGGAAAAATAAACATGGACAAGGCTATGGGACCTGATCGGGTACACCCAAGGGTGCTTCGGGAGCTGAGGGTGGATCTGGCAGGACCTCTGGTGAAGCTGTTTAATCTATCCCTGTAATAAAGGAGGGCCCTGGGAGACTGGAAAAAGGCAGTGGTGGTACTGCTATATAAGGGAGGGAGAAAGGATGAGCCTGGCAACTACTACCCAGTCAGTCTCACCTCGATTGTAGGCAAGCTGATGGAAACACTCATAAAGGAGAGACTGGTAGGGTATGTAGAGGAGGAGGAGAGTCTGATTGATGACAGCCAACATGGGTTCACAGGTGACAGGTCTTGTCAGGCCAACCTGATTGAATTCTTTGCCGGGTTATGGAGGTATACGATCAGTGAGAGCGGTGGATGTGGCCCATCTGGATCTCAGGAAGGCGTGTGACTCCATCCCACATAGAAGGTTGGTAAGCAAGTTGAGCAGTCTGGGGGTGGGTGCTAGGCTTGCAAAGTAGGTGGAGGATTGGCTAGGTGGGAAGACCCAGAGAGTGGTGGTCAATGGGAAGCACTCCAGGGAACTAGGGGTGATGAGCGGGGTGCTACAGGGGTCAGTGTTGGAGCCCATACTATTTAATGTGCATGTGACAGACCTGGCTGAGGGTCTAAATGGAAAGGTGGATGACACAAAGATATATAACAGGGTGGATGCTCTGGGGAGGGGGAGGATGAGACAGGATCTAGCCAGGCTGGAGGAGTGGGCAGAAAAGTGGCAATTGCAATTCAATGCAAAAAACTGCAAACTAATGCACATAGGACAGAATAACCCAAGGGCCACTTACTGCCTCGGGGGGGGGGGGGGGATAACTGCAATTCATAGAACAAGAAAAGGACCTGGGGATTTGGATCACAGACACATTAAAGGCTAGGAGTCAGCGTGAACAAGCAGCTGGGAAAGCAACAAGAGTGTTGGCATGCATTGGAGAGTCACTAGTAGGAGGAGGGAGGTGATCATGCCACTTTATAAAACATTGGCCAGATCACAGCTGGAGTATGGGGTACAGTTCTGGAGGCCACATTTGCAGGGTGACAAAGATAGGCTGGAAAGGGTACAGAGAAGGGTGACCAAGATGATCCAGGGGATGCAGGGGAGACCATATGGGGACAGGCTGGAAGAGCTTGGTCTTTCTACACTGGAACTGAGACAGGAGAAGGGGGACATGGTGGAAACCTTCAAATACATGCAGGGAATAAATAAGGTTAAGGGAAATAGCATCTTCAGGCTGAGCAAAAACAAAATCACCAGAGGTCATGCATATAAGCTGGAGGGGAGCAGATTTAAGGGGGACATGAGGGGAAGTTATTTCTCAGAAAGGGTTGTACAACCATGGAACAGGTTGCCAGAGTGGGTGGTGAAGATGCATACAGTGGAGAAATTCAAAAGAGCACAGGATAACTACATGGGACTAGGAATAGGTGGGGAGAGAGGGCAGAGGGGAGTGAGATAAAGGGGAGGTGGGGGGCTATCTTGGGCAGACTCAATGGGCCGAATGATCCTTTTTGGCTCGCACAATTCTCTGATTCTATGATTATGTCTAGTATCAAACCACTACTTAGAAATAACAACACTGGATGGGAACCATGGTTATATTAAAGTTGCAAAACGTGGTTCATACAATGGGAAAGAAACTCACTAAAAACCTAAGAGCCACTGCCATGATAGCGAACTCCATTAGAGAGACTTTTAGTAGATTGAAACAGTGGCACATTACTAGCCAGAATGTTATCTGTATGAACTGGAAAGGGTTATATAGCCATTTCTTGGACTCAATTTGTCAAGTAGACAATGTTTTTGACAAATGTCCACCGAACTACTTAATATCCCTGAAAACCATTTTACAGAACACTAGAGTGCCACCACATATGTGGGACATGCACTGGCTCACGTGTCATGAAAAACTATCCAATCAAACCATAAACGTAAACAGCTAAATGAAAGAATGTGCAGCAGACCCCAATGTTTCCAACAACTCAAAACACTAGAACACCTTTTCTTTAACCGCTCGTTTATTACGGGACTTTGGTCCTATCTGGCCTACCGTTGGTCTGATCCAGTTTTTAAAACAGTCTCCTATCTCAGTGTTATATATGGACACTTTTCACAATCTTGGACTAAATGAAATAAAATTACTCTATGCCTCATATTTACAGTAATCAAATGGCATAGATGGATGTCTAGATGTTTATTTACACTGCAGCAAAATGAAGGTTCTTATCCTGAATTACTGGGGAAAATCACTAAAGAGTTACAGAAAGTTTATCGTACTCAACATAGAATGATACCTAGACATGAATGTGGTGACATATACAGATCCCTAATATGCAAGGAAGTGCGTAGCTCTTCTAAAACAGGGGGATATGCTTGTTTATTGTAATAGCGCTGAGTGAAGCGCACAAGTTAAAATTAAAGCAGCCCTTCTAGCAGGCTGGAAACAAGTTTATCTGTGCTATACATGAAAGCACTGAGCGAGCGCCTTAAGTTTCAGAAACAGAACAAATGCTTATATCAATAGGGAGACAACAAAGTGTAACTGGAGTCACGGATTCTATCTCAAAGAAATGAAAAGTAGAGATTTGCGACTGAATATTTTCCTAAAATGTTTATAGTTTTAAAAAGAGAAGGCATACTGGTTTTAATTGAAAGGTCACTGATGCATGACTTAATAAAACAGAAAACAGATACCTAAATGAATTTTTTTCAAAACAGTACTACGTCAAAACGCTAATGCACCTGCACAGTGTGATTTATTATTTTTTAAATGGGTGGGCACAAGGAGGAAGCAAGCTGCTTCCCTAAGAAATAACAAAAAACTATACAAAGTGATACCTCTTTAAAGATAAAACATAAGGGCCCGGCTATTCAAATTGCACCAGGCTGTGGCGCAAGCCTGGGCGCAGCTCAACTCTGTTGCGCAGGGGTGTGGCCTGGGCGATATTCAACGGAGCTGCGCTATGGCGCAGCAGCTTTGAATACTCACCCTTGCCACCCCACTGTGCATGGCGCAGTGGCACTGCGCCAGCAAGTGGCCAGAGGGAGCATGGAGATGCCTAAGCATAAGTGCCATTGCGCCATGCACAGCACCCGCGATATTCAAAAGGGACATGCAAATGAGGCCATAATTTATGCAAGATGCACAGGGGCCATTTGCATCTCATTATAGCCCCATTTGTATGCCATTAGCATGCAGGTGTGCGATCCCTGATGACTTGCACCTGGCGCCCTGCCAGACAGCAGCCATTGGGGACCAACGCCCCCTGCAGCCCGATCGCGGGCATTCATGTAAAAGAACCCCCCCGTCCAATATCCCTGGAGGTCCAGTGGACCGCTATGTGCCCGATCGTGGGCATTTGTCTATAAGAATAAGCCCCCCCACGTCCTATATCTCTGGTGGTCCAGTGGACCGCACTCTGCCCGATCGCAGGCATCAGTAATATAACCTCCCCCCGTCCAATATCCCTGGTGGTCCAGTGGACCTCTATGTTCCCAATCGCGGGCATCAATAATATAACCCCCCTCCAGTCCAATATCCCTGGTGGTCCAGTGGACTGATCACTGCCCGATCGCGGGCATCTGTAACTCATAACATACCCCTACTACCCTGGTGGTCTAGTGTACCCCCCTTCCCACCTGCCCACTGAGCCCCACCGCCCCACTCCCCCCCTGTCAGCCAACAGGTGGCAGCACCCCACCCGCCTGCCGCCCGCCCACCGACTGACAGATCGGTGGGGCTGCATGCCCATTGGTTCACAGTGTGAGCTATCGGTGCAGCCCATACCGCATAAACAGTTCAGATATGTGAATGAATTCATTCACATATCTGTAGTGAGTAGTAGGGGAGGTTGCATGCCCATTGGCTCACGCCAGGAACCTAGCGGGCATGCAGCCCCACCGACCTGTCAAGGCGGCGGCTGGCAGCAGGCGGTGGGGTGCTGCCCCCGCCGCCGATGGGGAGGCAGGGGGGCCCAGTGGGCGGTGGGGAGGGGGGTACACTAGACCACCAGGTTAGTAGGGGTATGTTATGAGTTACAGATGCCCGTGATCTGGCAGCGATTAGTCCACTGGTCCACCAGGGATATTGGATGGGGAAGATATATTACTGATGCCTGTGATCAGGCACATAGAGGTCTACTGGACCACCAGGGATATTGGATGGAGGGGGTTATATAACTGATGCCCGCGATCGGGCAGAGTGTGGTCCACTGGACCACCAGGGATATAGGATGGGGGGGGCTTATTCTTATAGACAACTGCCCACGACTGGGCACATAGCGGTCCACTGGACCACCAGGGATGTAGGACGGGGGTATTTCGCTACACGGATATCCGCAATGGGGCATGAGGAGGCACCGCCAGGTGCGACAGGAACTCGGGTGGCCACCCACAGGTGGCAGCTGCTGTGTTGCACCCTGCAATGTGGCAGCTCACCTGTGGGTGGCCATCACTTCTTCCTTTTTTTTTGGGCTTAACTTAGTGCAGGCACAGGTGGGCGCATAGATGACTCTGCACGTCCCAGGCTGAATATCGGGCTGTGCAGGTTATGCATGGGCACGCCCCCCCCCCCCACCTGTGCCTGCATACATTACCGATGCGCTCCGGCACATCAGGATTTGTGAGACACACTTTTCTTTGAAATATCGTTAGCACGGCTTCAGTGGGTTGTGCATGCCAACCCTGTTGCACCATGCACAACCCTTTGAATATCTGAGCCAGGGACTGTTTATTTAAACAACAGAAGAAATGTATAACATATACCTAAAAGTGATGATGACACAGATGTATTTATCTTTTAATAACACAGCTTTTTGACTACATATCAGAAATTAATTAAAATCAAAGAAAAAATAACTAAAAAGATATACACAAAGGTAAACTAAAAAGGTTGATACTTAACAAGCAAATCCTCTTTGTTTAAACATGTTTATATAAATAAGAATACTATGTCTTCACAGCACAAAAAGCCCAGTCCACAAACAAACCCAAGAATATATATATATATGTATATATATATATATATATATGGATCACAATACAAAAGGTGGGAATAACCTTTTATATTTATTATCTTTTTGAAATGAATAATAATGTATAGAAAACATATGTGGATGGTAGTGATATTACTAAAACATAGTTTAGGATACCTGTTTAGTATTACTTAAAACATTGAATATATTGTAATTTCGACATGCTAATGATAAAAGAAAGGTTTATTCCTATTATATATGAAAAAAACTTGTTAAGTTGAATGTTGTGTCTCTTCAAAAGGATATTACTATTATGAATTAAGTTAATATGACATACTAAAAAATATATATATTTTTTAGTAACCATTAGATCCTGAAAAAGCATTGAGTTAACTGTGAAATGTCGATGAAAGGAATGATCTAAAAACATTTTTTATGTGATAATAAAAGAATAAAAACCTTTTTGTGAAAACAAATCTCTGGTGAGTGGGTTTGAATTTCTCCAGTTCTGTTTGCAAATGGAAAAGTCTGCCATGGACAGGGCCGGCTGCAGGTTTCTGTGGGCCCAGGACAATGGACCTCCAATGGGCCCCCCCCCTCACCTCGACCCTCCAACCAAATAATGTTTTTTTTTTATTTAAATGTCATAGTTTTTGACTGAAACCAGCTCAAACCTAGAAATAAAACATCAAATGAGTATTCATTTACATACTGTAATTTACTAAGTGATACATTGGAGGCAGCACGCACCTCAGCACAGCAGCACGATTCGACTGACGCACTCGGAACTGACAATGAGACTCCTCACTATATGCTCCTCTCTAATAACTTCTTCACTCTCAGCTTTCCCAATCCCTGCCTTCTTTCCCGCCTGTGTGTGGAGGCAGGCACAAAGAGCACTCATGTCTCACTCTGGTTGGTTGTTGAATCCTCTCTCATCGCACTCTAACATGACTGGCTGCAATGCAAGCCTGTAGCTGTAGCCTGCCCTGTAGACTCAGCAAACCACTTCCATGTCCCTTGTTCTGGCACAGTTCTGCTGTGGTTCCCCCCTCTCCACAGACAGTTAACTTGCTGCATACCAGTAGACACTGGGAGGGGGTGGGCTGCTACTACACATACTTTGTATCATATCAGAATGCAGATTCCACCCCCTGTCAGTCTGAATCTTCTCTAAGTTCGCTAGGGATTCTCTTCCCTTACAATTAAAACCTGTTGCTTCCTTCTTTTATTCCTTTTATATAACCTAAAGCAGGTAACAGCCAAGTTAGAGTTTCAAACTTTCAAGCCTCTTTGCTGAAGCATGGTAAGTTAAATTTATTTTGAACCCATGGTCTGTCCTCTTCTCTGAAATGGGGGTGGGATGGGGAAAAACCCTATGGGCCAGGCTGCTTTCCTCACTTACCTCCACCCCCCAACCCAGATGTGCTGCTGAGAGTGCCTTTGCCCCCAAGACAAGTTAACAGATTCCCCTTCCCCACTCGTCAATGATCTAATGTAAATGTCAGCATCAGCAGACTGTCTTTCACCACTCTTACTTTGTCTTTATCCCATGCTGAAGCTGTGAATGACATTTAATTGTACCTGTGCTGCTACTTCTTGCAGAGTGTGGGCTGCAGTTTTCTTCCTCCTCTTGACCCTTTCCTCTCCTCTCCGGTTGTCTCCTCGTCATCTCACAGGCAGGCACAGCAAGCTCAGCCAAGCAGCTTGAGCTCGTCACAGACAAGACACACACTGTCTCCTCCTGACTGCCCACGCTGCCACGCAGCCTGCCCACCCATAAGAAAAGAAAAAATATTTAGTCCAAGTCGAGTCCAACCTCTTCCCCTTTACTCCCGTCCCATCTGTCTGAGAACTTTAGTTTTGACTTAGTTCTAACAGTTCTAGGCTCAGAGTCTCCGACCGTCCCGACGACTGACCTGCAGGCTGCCGACTGCTGACTCTACTGTGGTCCGTTTCACCCGCTGACTGTTTTTTTTACCCCCGGCCCCAGCCCAGCCAGCCAACAAACAACTTTCCTGCCTCTCTGGCTACCCTGCCTGGCTGCTCACACTTAAGAGGCAGGCTTCTCCCAATCAAGTGATGTCGGTCCGTCCTCCACATCACAACTGACTGTCCTGTCCACACTTGCCTTAGCCAATAATCACAACCCACGTCCTGCTCCCGAGCATGCACAGTGGTGCAGCTAGTGCTATGAACACTGGGATTTGGAGTCTTGGATCTGGCAGATAAAAGGACATGACAGTCAGTTGTCTGTGTGTGTTAGCCTAATGCAGGGCGGGGGGGGGCGAGCAAGGGTGACCCGAGGAATCATCTGGATCAGACTGTACACATGGCAGTGGTCAGCAGCAGTAGCGCTCTCACCAGCTGAGCCCCCCCTTCCCAGGGCCCCTGACCCTGCCACAAGCCACAGCCTTTTTTGATTTCTCCAAATTCTCCCGATCTGGCTGATTGTTGTTTTTTTGGAGCCCTGTGGTGGGCCCCCATTGGTTGTCAGGGCCCTGGGCTGTTGCACATGTGACCCAGGTGCTGACGTCGGCTCTGGCCATGGATTACTAATTCTGATATAGCTGTGACATAATGTACTTAATGTGGATACGGTTATGAACTTGTATTTTTATTTCTATTTACTGTATGGATGTATAAAGTTTTTAATTTTGAATAAAATTTCCCCTATTCTTATGAAAAGTGCCATGGGTTCTTTTCCTTCCACCTGGACACCCACCAGGACAGCACCAGAGGTGGGTAGATGGGACCACGTTTTAATGTCTCATCAGAAGGACGGCACACTCCAACAGTACAGCACCCTCCATGATACTGCACTCGGGTGCCAGCATGTAGGTATGTGCCTAGTCCCAATCTGGGACTAGAACCTACAACATTCTGGCCCAGAGGTGGATGTGCTACCAACTGAGACACGTCACACTTGGGGGTGGCCTGGTGGCAGCATGACTCTAGATTAATAAGTGGGTGCAGGTTTCACTCACTGGGGGGACTGGGCAAATTGCAGAGGTGTGGCAGTCAGCTATCAGGAGGGAGGATGCAAGACATCAGGTTAGTCAGGACTAAAGAAATGCTAATGCTCCTGAGGGCCCTGAAACTCAAAGGCCAAGGCAGACCAGACAGAATTAATCCCAGGCTACTGAAGGATGGTGCCCAATCCATCTCCATACCTTGACCTGGCTCATAAATAGATCTCTGCTGGAAGGCACCATTCCACACCAGTGGAAACAGGCTAACGTGGTTCCATCCACAAGGTGGCTCCAGGGAGCACACAAGTAACTGCCTGCCAATTTTCCTGCTCTGTCTACTTGCCAAACTGTAGGAAAGGAATATATATAGCCAACTCCATGACTGCCTCCTGAAGACTCACCAACTACTGGCCTCCTCTCAACACGGTTTTCGTATGAACCATGGCACGGACACTGCTCTCATGATAGATGTGTTCAGTGCCATGGACAAAGGGACTCCCACTGGCGCAGTATTCATTGACCTGTCCAAGGCCTTTGACCTTGTCAACCGCAATCTCCTGCTAGAAAAACTTAAACAGATAGGCCTAGACTCCCTGGCTCTTAAGTGGTACGAGAGCTATTTATCTGGCCGCACCCAGAGAGTTAGCTGGAAGGGGGCGCTATCTGACCAGTTACTCCTAAAAGAGGAAGTACCAAAGGGCTCGATCCTTGGTCTCCTACTATTCTCATTGTTTACAAATGATCTAAACCTCCACTGCGGGGGAAAGGCAGTAGTACAATACGTGGATGACACCGTCATATACCACTCCTCAGATAACCTGGGGCTTCTCAGCTCCTTACTCCAATCTGACCTTACATCACTGGAGAACTGGCTAAAAATAAATATAATGGTCTTGAATGTAGGCAAAACAAAAGCCATGCTGTTCGGGGCCAGATCCCTGGGGCAAGACAGGACCAGCTCCCTACAGCTTAACTCGCTGGCTGGGACCAGCATTGAAGTTGTGCCCTCATTAAAATACCTAGGGCTCACGCTAGACCAAGGACTCACCTTCAAGAACCATGTGGAACAAGTGACCAAGACCATCCATGGGAAACTTGGCATTCTGTATCGGATTAAGGATCAACTTATTCCAGAAGCCTGGCTCTCTATTGCTTCAAGCATCCTGCTCCCCACACTGACCTATGCAGCCCCTGTAATACAGGGAATGGCCAAGCTAGAGGTCCACCAGATGCAGATTCTTTACAGCAAGGTAGCGTGGTTCGCTACCCAGGATCATTTAAGAAGCCACCGCTGTGACACACTAGCCAAATTACAGTGGCCTTTTTTTGAAGCACGCCTTCAATACCCTCTCCTCTGCCTAGCATTTAAGTTACTCAGCCCTACAGCTCCTCCCAGCCTCTCATCTACCATAGCTTCCAAGCATAACCCTCAAATCCTGAAGTCCACAAGGAGGACTCTACTAGAAACCCCTAGAGTCAGGACCAGCGCAGGCCAGAAATCTTTCTCCGTCACGGCCCCCCATCTGTGGAACAAATTCCACCAGTGATACAGGAAGGCCCCTCGCTCATGAAGTTCTGTACCAGGCTCAAGACGCACCTACTTGAGGCAAGCACTTGCCTATGTCATGGCACCTGACAGTCCCCCCCCCCCCACAGACTTATGCCAATCTCCTTACCGGTTAAGAGTCATGACAAACCATTATGGATAGTTTGCCTCTACTGTTAAGAATCAATGTCTAAACTGTAACAGTTGAACCTGTATGTCAGTGAATACCTTTCTACTGTCTGTATCACCATGTATGCCATGTAATGCCGTGTAATGTCTCTCCGGGTCGCCCCTGAAAAAGGAACCTTCGGGTCCCAGTGGGCCTACCCGGTCATCAAAATTCAATAAATAAATAAGACACAGAATATGAGTTCAGTAAAATGAAAGTTTTAGTATATAGGCAAGTCTAGGTACTTGATGTGAGCATATAGCTTTCACATGACTAATGACAATATTTGCAGTCACTCAGGAGGACTAGAGATGACTCACATTTAATCCCTTTCATGGGGGCTTAAACACATCTACTGTCACATTTGATCAGGACAAGTTTTAGACCTAATGGTTCCCCAAGCAGATATTTGTGGTACTCCCTTCACCACTCCCCTGCCCCCTCTCCTCCCTTCTGCCCCATCCCACATTCAAAAAGTAACAAAAATTCTATCACTAAAAGGCTGACAACAATGTTTAGGTTTTTATATGCCTTAACACTTTTTGCATTTTAAGAGAATACCTGCACATACTTTCTATGTAGTGTGCCCCATTGTGCTGGCACCCCAAGCAGCTGCTTGGCTCACTTGTGCCTAACACCACCTCTGCACTTAGGGTGTGGGGATGACTGCAATCCTTAGCTCCATGTCAGGGGGAGGGAATGGACAAGGATATGATAGAAGGCATTCTTAGAATGGCAGAGAAAGGGGCGATACTGTTGATGGGAGACCTGAATATGCCAGATGTTAACTGGAGCACATTTGCTGCAGCCACATCCAAGAGCAGGGCCATTCTTGAGGCCCTACAGGTGGCAGGCATTAGACAGCTAGTTTCGGAACCCACTCATGAGGGAGCAATCTTAGACCTCATACTCTCAAACGGGGGCAGTGAGAGGATCTCAGATCTAGAAGTGGGTTGCTATCTGGGGACAAATGACCATCAAACAGTGTGATTCACGTTAAACTCAGCTACAGAATCAAGCCATACAAAAGTGAGGGTACTGGACTTTAGGAGGGCTGACTTTGGCAAGATGGGAGAGTGCCTCAGAAAAGCAATAGCAAACAGGCTAGAAGGAGGTGTGGAGCAACAATGGGGAATCATTAAAACTGCCATCACAGAGGCAACAAGCCTTTGTGTGAAGCAAACAAATCAAAATGAAAGAAAAAGCCACTATGGTTCTCAAAAGAGGTGGCTGTGAAAGTCAGGAAGAAAAAGATAGCATTCTGGAAGTATAAGGAAACACAGAAGGAGCAGGACAGAGAGCTGTACCAGTTAAGGCAGAAGGAAGCAGGGAGGGAAGTCAGAATCGCAAAGGCCCAAACTGAGGAAAAGATAGCCAACTCAGTTAAGAAGGGGGATACAACCTTTTATAGGTACATCAGCGAGCATAGAAAGACAAAGGGAAGGATAGGGAGGCTGAATCGAATGAACGGTGGCTGGGCAGAGGGGGACAGTGAAAAAGCAGGGATATTGAATGAATATTTCTGCTCAGTATTCACAAAAGAGGAGGGGGAAGTGTCTAATCCAATTAACAGAAGCACTCTTGATAGGGGGGTCGATCCCAGTCCTTTCACAGAAGAAAGGGTTCTGCAAGAACCCTAAAACTGAAGGTGGACAAAGCAATGGGGCCTGATGGAATTCACCCCAGAATTCTAAAAGAATTAAGGGAGGAACTAGTGAAACCACTGGCTACTCTTTTTAATAAATCATGGGAGGATGGTGTGGTACCCGAGGACTGGAGGAAGGTGGATGTGATTCCCCTTCACAAAAGTGGGACCAAGACAGAGGCAGGAAACTACAGACCTGTTAGTCTGACCTCTGTGGTAGGGAAAGTGATGGAGTCACTTCTAAAGGAAAGAATAGTTGAGTACCTAGAGGCCAGTGGAGCACAGGACCCAAGGCAGCATGGGTTCACAGCGGGAAGGTCATGTCAGACGAATCTAATAGATTTCTTTGACTGGGTGACCAAAGTAGTAGACCAGGGATGGGCTGTGGACATGGCCTACCTAGACTTTAGCAAGGCATTTGACACAGTCCCACACAAAAGATTAATAGTCAAATTAACCAGCCTGGGAGTGGGTCCCAGGGTGGTAGCCTGGGTAAAACATTGGCTGCACAACAGGACACAGAAGGTAATTGTAAATGCAGTCCACTCTGAAGAAAGAGGGGTTACTAGTGGGGTACCGCAGGGTTCAGTATTGGGTCCAGTCCTTTTTAATGTCTTCATCAGTGACATTGCAGAGGGACTGGAAGGAAAAGTATGCCTTTTTGCAGATGACACAAAGATCTGCAACAGGGTTTATACACAAGGAGGCGTGGAAAGGATGAAAAGGGGCTTGGCAAGGTTGGAGGAATGGTCAGAAGTATGGCAGCTAGGATTCAATGCAAAGAAGTGCAAAATAATGCACCTGGGAAACAAGAACCCAGGGGAAGAATACACAATGGGTGGGGAGGTAGTAACAATAACAAAAAAGGAAAGGGACCTGGGGGTAATCATATCAGATGACCTTAAGGTTAGCAAGCAATGTGAGAAGGCAGTAGGGAGGGCTGGGGTATACTGGGATGTATAGGAGAGGCATCATCAGCAGAAAACAGGAAGTTGTTATCCTCTGTACAGACAGTTGGTGAGATCCCATCTGGAGTACTGTGTTCAGTTCTGGAGACCCCATCTCCATGACATAGACAGGATAGAGGCAGTCCAGAGGAGGGCAACTAAAATGGTGCAGGGTCTGCAAGAGAAGCCGTGATGAGAGAGACTAAAGGAACTTAATATGTATACCCTTGAGGAAAGAAGGAGAGGGTGGACATGATAGAAACTTTTAAGTACCTCAGTGGAATCAACAAAGTCCAAGAGGGTAGCATCTTTCAGAAAAGAGACTTGCAAGAACAAGGGGACACAATTTAAAGATAGAAGGAGGGCGGTTCAGGGGCAATGTGAGGAAGTATTATTTCACAGAGAGGTAGTGGATGCATGGAACAGCCTTCCTGAGGAGGTTGTGGGGTCTAAAACTGTGGGAGAATTCAAGAATGTATGGGACAGACATAAGGCAATTCTTGTGGGGGGTAGGAAGAAATAGGCTGTTGGTTAACTAGGATCTGCAGCCTATCCTGTAGGTAGGGAAATGGGCAGACTAGATGGGCCTAGCGGTCCTTATCTTTGCCGTCAAAGTCTATGTTTCTATAGCTCTCCATCCTCTGCCTCCAGCAGGCATAGGCCCATTTGGGAGCTGTGGATTGCATACGTCATGAGTCAGGATCGTAGGGTATCCAATAGGATACTCAGGTCGTCTCTTCAGTGGATTCCCTCCATGTGTTGTGGGATCAGGACATCTGAAGCCCTTGTTAGTCCTCCATGGCCTGCTATTTCCTAAGGCACTCTAGGTGAGTTAATGGTGGTCACCAACCAGTTTCAGTGAAACCCCAACCCTGTAATTATGCTTCTGGAGCTGGGGCCAGTGGATAGTGGACTGTTCTCACCATGGATGTTCTTGGATTGCTTGTCAGAGAGAAGCATGTAGGCACCATGACAGCCCTAGGGCCATGTAGCAAATTCATTCCAGCTTTGTGTGCGCTGCCTCAGCAGCACTGTGGATGGGGTAAATCTCTGCCTCCACCCCCTAGCCTTCCCCAACCTGAACTGACCTGGTGCAGAGCTGTCCCTGTGGCCAGGGATTGGGAGCAGAGCAGGTAAGTGTTCACTCAAAACTATGCCAATAAGACTGTGACTATGTCAACTCAGTTATGCCTGGTCAGCCAGTTTGTATCAAAGTTAAGCAAAGGAAAGTTCAGTCTTCAAAAAACGTCTCCAGGAAATAATGATCCTGGACCAACCCCAGACATGGAATTGTGACATCTCACCAGGCCCAAAGGGCCTCCTGCCCATGCAGCTAACCTGAGTTGCACCCTTGCCTATTCTTCCTAGTAAACATCACCAAATTAGAATCAGAACTCTCTGTGCTTACAGGCTTCCTCATATATTCCAGGGCTTACCATGTAGGGACCAGCACACAGTGAGAGGGTTGTAAGGCAAAACCAGTAACCCTAAAATTGGGGTGGTTATAAGAATTAAAAAAAGATTGAGACTTCAACAAGTTATATCAAATGTGGCAGAGGTTGCCAGTTGACCCTGTGATAAAATACTGTGAGCAGTAATCCATTTTACCTTTTGAGTGAGAACAATAGGAGAAAAGGACAAAAGTGACGAAATTCAGAGAAGACAAACCCAGGTCTGCCTTTCATAATGCTGAGTTAAAGGGAGAACAAAAACAATATAAGACAGGCACTGTAGTAGGATCAACTGGCCTTGAACTTCACGGGCACCTCATTATCAATAGACTTGACCACTCTTGCCATTAGGCAGTACAGAGGCACACCACACCAGGGTTGCGAGGGGCTCATTTGTCCAGACTTCTCTCCTCTCCCCACCGATTGCTGCCAGGACCTTGCTACAAGCTCCATTGGGAACCAGGACTTGCACCCACCCCCAGCTCACACTCTGAGCCATTCCGTGGGCTGGAAAGGCAGATCTAAACTTGTCATACTCCTCCTGGGCTTCCCAGTGGAGAACTACAGACTTCAGCTGCTCTTGCCATGCGACATTACTAGAAGCACACCACTGCTGGGGTCATGAGAGGCTCCTTTGTCCAACATTCTCCCCTACCAAGTGCCAATAAGACCTTGGGTGACACGACTTGCACCCAGCCCACCTCCAGCTCACTCTGAGCAAATCTATGGGCTGCTCTCTGTATTTCACAGCTGCCTACTCAAGTGGCCCATCCGCAAAGTGACCCATTCACACAAAGGACCATTATGCTAAGGACATCGAGGAGTGCCTGGAGTCAGCCATGAGTCAGCCAGTCAACCAGCCACGCTGCCCAATTTAGACTCCTCCATCATTTTGTTTGCTCTTCTACTCTTACCTCACTACCCTGTCACCTATTTTGCTCACACACACCTGTTTGCCTTGTTTGGGTCTTACCATCTGTTTTAGCCAGGCTTGTTTGTGCTCAGTTTAGTATAGCTTTTTCTTGCAACTTTTATTAACTATTTCAGCAGGCTTGTTTGTGCTCAATTTAGTATAGCTTTTGCTGCAGCTTGTGTTAGCTGTTTCAGCCAGGCTTGCTTGTTGCTCAAGTGTTATAACCATTGATTTAATTGTATTTATTTAGGCTGTCACTTAACTATATGTCCTATTATGTTTTTGTGCTTGTGCTTTTAACTGCTAAGTTCTCTGTTCTAATCTCTAGCCTACCTGATTCTATCTGGCACACTAACCCTTACATCCACGTGCTGTGTTCTCTCATTTGCTCTACTCCAGTTTCATACTTGCTGTAACTGCTCTTTACCCCAGCTCCTACTCCTTTTGTCCTTGACTTATAGCTACCCCTATGCCCCTACCTCTCTGGCTTCTTGTTGCTCTTTACCCCTTCTCACCTATTTACTTTCCTTCCATCCTTACACCCCAGTGTGCCCAGACTGCACCAGAGACTCTCTACCACTCTCTCCCAAACTCTGACCAGCTCTTTCTCTGCTTCATTCTCTTCTCCCCCAACTCATCCTCACATTGCTTCCCTGGCTACCTGCCTCCTCCTCTATCTTCCTCTACTGTCCCATACTCCCTACCCTCACTTATCCTCCCTCACATCCCTTGCCCTCCCTCCTCCTCCATATCCCTCCTCTTCCCTCCCCTTCCTAACCTATTCTTTTCCACCCCTCTCCAACCTGCCTCCCTACTTCCCTACCCCCACCTTACTATATCCACCCTGGTCTCCTTCCTAGCCTCTCCTCAAACCTTGAATTCTTTCCACTGCTTCTTTCACTCCCTTTCTCTTTACTCCTCTGCCCACTCTCCCCTAGGCTACAAAAATCGAAAGACACCTTCCTTTCTTGCCCTCATCCTCATCCTCCTCCTCCTACTTCTGGCTGATAATGTGGAACTAAATCCTCCCCCCCCCACATCCTCCGTCCCTCTTTATGCCCAAAAGTCTTAGTTTCTTCCACTTCAACGCACAAAGCCTCCTCTCAAAGATAGATTCACTCAAGGTATGAGCTTCTCAACACTCCCCAGACATCCTTTGTATATGTAAAACTTGGCTGTCCTCTACAGTCCCAGACACTCATCTTGCCCTCCCTAAATTCCACCTTTTCTGCCAGGACAGAGGTAAATGTGGTGGAGGCGCTGCTATATAAATCCGACATAACATTTCCTGCTTTATCTCTTACAAAACGTCATCCACCTCCTCCAACGAACCCTTGCTGCTCAGATTTTCCCTCCCTTCCACCCTCCCTATCTTTGTTGGCATCCTTTAAGCATTCCCTAAGATCCCTCCCACCTCTTTCCTTAATAAACTATCCTCACTTGTCTCCCTCCCTGCCTCTGGTGAACTTATCCTACTCGGTGATTTCAACCTAAACTGGCTCTCCTCTGACTCTAAGCCTATCCTGCACTCTAGTAAATCCTTAAATTTCACCCAGCTAGTCTCAGAATTCTGGCTCAACCCCCACTCCTCAGACCACTCCCTTCTGGACTGGGTACTATACTCACACTCCCATTGCATCTTGTCTGTTGGCATGCTCCCAAATGTGTTCAGTAATTACTGCCTTACCTGTTGTATTAGGAAAACCCACCCCTAATCCACCCCAAAATACATCTGGCACAGGCCCCTCAGGTCTCTCAACACAGAGGATCTCTTAAGCGACCTGGCCTCTGTTGACTAGTCTTCTGTTTACTTTGCACAGAACATTGACACAGCCTTCTCACTGTTCACTGCCATCCTCACTTGCTCCTGGAACACCCCCCGAAAGGATCCAGAGTGAAATGCTCCCACCACCCCTGGATTACACCTGACTCCATTGTGCTATGCAAATCCAGGGACCTTGCATGGGCACATTTTAAGAACTCCCACTCTGATTCTGACCATCAGCACTACAGGTCCCTTAGAAACTCCTGCACAAAGGCTATCCATGCAGCCAAGGCCCACTACTTCAAATCCAACCTACACTCCAACCAAAACTCTCCCTGAACTTCTGAAAGTCATTCCCCTTTTCCACCTTCCACCCCAATCTGCCCCCTCCCCTGTCTCCAAGCAGATGGCTCACTGGTCTCTGACCACCTTGCTGTCCTCCCCTCTTCAACAAGTTCACAACCCACACTGTTCCCTGCCTGTCCTCAAACACTCCCCACCCCCACCCCAACCCACCTCTTCTGCTGGTTTTCACTTCTCTCCTGTCTCCCTCAAGATGTTTTCCTTGCCCTCAAGTCTCTCAACCCTTCAAAATGCACTCCAGATGGCTTAGACCCCAAACTCTTCCACCTGTTTGTGCCTGCTATCCTCCACCCACTCACCCACCTTTTGAACCTCTCCTTCTCCCTCTGTGCCATCCCCCTCACCCAGAAAACTGCCAAAATACTCCCCTTCCACAAAAGGGGTGATCCATCAGCTCCTGGAAACTATAGACCTATCTCTCTTCTCCCTCCCCTTGCTAAACTACAAGAGTCACTAGCCCACTCCAGTATAGTTGACTTCCTAGACTCCTCTTCCTTTTTGTCCCCTTTCCAGTCTAGCTTCAGGAAAAAAAAACACTGTACATACATCTCCCTTCTCTACATTACTGTCTCTGTCCTTACAGGGATGAACCAGGGTCTCATCACACTAGGTATTTCATTGATCTTGCTAAGGCATTCAATTCAGTATCCCACCCTATCTATTGAACAAGCTGGCATCAGCCAGTCTCTTTACTCCTGCAGTTAAGTGATTTCACTCATACCTTACTAACCATCAACAGTCTGTTCAGGTGGGTGGTGCATTACCCCTTCTCCCCATACTTGCAGGAGTCCCCCATGGCTCCATCCTGGGACCCATTCTATTTTCTAAATGACCTCCCATCTGTCTGTGTCTCCTCCCATATTCACATGTTTTCTGACAACACAGTCATCTACACAGCTGGTCCCTCCACATCTGTGGTTGCATCCTTCCTCCAGTGCAGTTTCCACAATGCGCTACACTGGTTCCAAGCCAACCAGCTCAAAGAAAACACCAAGAAGACTGTGTCCATGACCTTTGGCACTTGCCAAAAGCTAGCAAGACTCTCACATCATCGGTCTTCTCTCCATCCTTGATGGTACCCAGCTGGAGGTAGTCTATACTTATAAATACCTTGGCATGTGGCTTGATAGTAACCTGGACTTCTTAGCCCACATCAACACTGTACACTCAAAGATGTTCCCCAAGTTAGGCATCCTTTACTGGAACAAGGACTGTCTCCCCACTGAAGTCTGTAAGGACCTGCTTGTCAAAATGATCCTCCCTATGTCTGACTAAGCGGACATGGTTTATAGTGCAGCCCCTCCCTCTACCCTCACCAGATTGGACACTCTCTGTAATGCCTTCTGTCACTTTGCGTCCAACTCTCCTCTCCGCACACATCACTGCTCCCTTTATTCCTCTTTTTCCATCGCCCAACTACCTTCCCATCGCCATTCCCACTGCTCTGCCCTCATTGGTAAATACTGGTTTGCCTCCCTCCCCTCCTATTTATCTTCTCTCCTTTCCTCCTCAATCAGGATGGCAGGACAACCAGATAAATTAGGTGATTTAAACAAATGTAAGTAACTGAAAAATATTGACAAGGAGGCACTTGTGTAGTTAAGGACCAGCCTACATTATCTGTCTTTAACTGTTTTATTTCCCACTAAGGAGAAGGAGAGCTTCATTAACATCCATTTCATTATACAACAGAGTATTGATTGCAACAACCTAGTATTAGGTATGTGTTTTGGTGGATTAAAAAGACAGATTTTTGGCAAGGTTTTCAGTGTTCCAGCTAATAGACTAGTGTGCCAACTGTGTCATGCTTACTATACCTACAGTAGCAGGACTAAGCAGGCAGTATGGCGTGGTATGGTGCAGTGGTTAAAGGCTCTGAGCTGCAAACCTGGAGACCTGGGTTTGAACTCACAGCCCCCACTTGCATACTGTGTGACCTTGAGCAAGTCACTTAACTTCTCGTGCTCCCAGGTTACACTCTACAAACAAGCTTTCAGCTTAGTGTGTCTCACCTGGTAAAATAATTGGTAAAAAAAAGTTGTCACCCATATAGTGCATTCATTCAGTTCTAGTTATTATGGAAGATCATAGAAAATATCAGGACACGCAGATGAAGCCCAAGTACCAAACCTGGAAAAATTATTCAGCCCCCTACATCCCCAACAATAAGGACTGCACTAACCTACACTTAGGTGCAGCATGTGTTCTGATGAAGTGTTGCGCTCTTCAAACCTCCAGAGAAAATAATGTTGAGCCAAAACACTTGAGCATGCCATACTGGGTGTGCAATCTCATCTTAACATGCAGGTCGGCATAGCCCTCCACCACTTATCGTTAGCTATACCCATCCCACCTTCTTTGTTAGTTTATACCAGTCCTACCATCTGGTCAGTCTGAAAGTTCATGCAGCTCTTCATAAACAAATTGGAGTGAGGATGTGTTTTGGTTAGTCTTCTAAAAAATGGTAAGAAGGAAACAAAGGAAGAAAGAGGAATTTCTCAAGGTTTGGTCTTTAAATCCTTCAGATGTGTGTTTGCAAATTGCAAACCCTGTCATTAGGTTTGTGTTGTAAGAGATTAGCCCCACTCATGATGGTGGTATCTCCTGATGTCATCATGGGTACAGCTCTTCATCACATATGGGATTATAGCATATCACACTGTCTTTAGTTGTGCATTGTATGTCTGTTTATTTCTCTATAAACTGCTGCAGAGTAGAAAAAAAACAAACACTTCCAATCACATTTTTAAAAGGATTCCCAGAAATGCTGCAGTCAGAGTGATTGTCAGTATTCTGAGACCATTACATTAGTTTTTATTAATATGCTCGCACAGCCTGATCACTGGAGTATGGATTTCAGGATAAAGGTCCTACAGTACCTTAACAGGATTCTATCTGCAGAACTGAGAGCTGCCCTTAAAGCTACTGTTAGAGGTCCTACCAAGGGAAAATGGAAAAGCAGGCACCCTAGTAAAATCAGATACACTTATTAGGAAACCAGTGTTTCTATTTAAAAAAAAACATTTGGCATTGTTTTCTATGTCCTACAAAAAAATAAAAAGGTCTCATGTTTTGTTTGTTCTTAATCTGCTACACTTTGATATTTTTAGCCTGTCTAAATCAGCTGAAGCCGAGTAAGGATTCACAGACAGCAGACACTGACATTGACAGCTTGACAGTAGTCGAAACTTACACAAGCCAGGTGCCAATTACAGCAGATCACAGTACAAACACAGCACAGTGAAACTGTGATCACAACAAAGCGATTGCTGGCTGCTAAACCTGCGTCACGATTCACGATGTCATCTCAGGCAGCAGAAAGAAACTGGTTTATGGCGAAATGCATATTTTTTCCACTACAAATACAAAAGCACTCACACAGCTAAAAATTCATAAAATATATTTTATTGAGACCAATGTCTGGATTCAATGCAATGGTGTGATGGTATTGTGTTATCATGTTATCTCTCTGACACTCAGGGCAATTAAATTAAAATACTATAGTCCAGCAAAGAAGTTAAAACAGAATGCAGGTAAGACAAACAATGGGACACATCAGAGAATACTTTGCTGGAGGAGAAATTTGCTCATGTGGGACAGACTGGTGGGCATCAATCAATGCTACTGCAGCTGCAGTAGGAAAGTAGTCAACCACCAGATGCCAGAGTAACAGCAGAGTGTCTCAAGACACAGAATGCTTAGAATCGCGGAGAGAATAGTTCTTCTTTAAAACACAGTGGATGGGTTTGAACAGAAAAATATGAGAACATGTACACACATACAAGGTTTCCATTCTATGATAACAATAAGGCACTTCAAAGGTAATGTTAATGTTCAGTTAATAATCTCCTTGGAGCATGTGACACTCAGTTACACCTCATGCCACATTATGCCCATAGAGTGTGATTAACAGAACTTTAATGTAACCACTGGTAGTGGCCTCATAACTTCCTTTCACTTACAACACCAGAAATTAAAACAATTTGATTTTTTTGTTACTGGTTTCCTCTTTTAAAGGTATAGAAACCCTCAAGTTGACCATATAAGCTGCACGCATCTTGCAGTGTTCTGCTGACAGTTATACACCACTTGAACTGCCCTAGCCCTAGCTCTTATGGGTTTTATTCTGTCAAGAGAAGCACTTTGAAACATGCAGCATGGTATGCAGCTCATGGAGAGCTGGTACTCCTGCTACTGTAGAAAACTCCTAATATATGATGGAAGGCAGCTGAGAACAGTTTATGTAATCCAGGAGCTTTCCATAAGCCGTGAAGGTCTTAGGCGGCTTAACGGTTCAGTGTGCCTGGTGTGACCTAGACAACACAGGGTTAAGTGGCTCAGGTTTCACATTGCCTTGGAGGAAGAGAAAAGACTGAGTTTTCTAAAGCTTTTTAAAGAGATTTAAGGGAGCCTTCAGGTGAAAGTGCTGAATAATTTGTTCACTATTATCCCCAATCTGCTCTACATTATAATGATTAATAACTGGGCTGCTGGCCTTGAGGTGTCCCCTTTCAAACTCCAGAGAACAGTAATTTTGCCAGGGCCTTACTTGTTTTTTGTTTTTTCTGCTGATGTTTCAGAGAAAGAAGAAAGAAATCATAGCCTTAGGGTGTGCAGTATGGCCCAATGTTCCACAAATAAAAGAACAGTTTTACTTTTTCCTTGTAGAAAAGGGTGGCAAGGAATATGGTTTTCTATAGCACCGTGCATACATAGTGTATCGCACAACACTTTATAAGATATGTGGCAGCAGCTATGGAGTCAACAAAAACCAATAAGGACTGAGAACATGTGTGTTTGTGTGTACGTGTGTGTGTGTGTGTGTGTGTGTGACGCACAGAGCTAAATTTTGCACAATAGGAACACTGTAGTGTAGTCATACAGGGCTGGGAACAAAGGTGCCTCAAGAAGCTTCAGCCATCTAGTTAACCTTAAAGAACAACTCTATTATAACAAAAAGGTTAAAAACACTAGATTTACAACAATTTTGTTTGAACTTTGTTTTCTAGTTATTTTTTGTTTTATTTGTTTTACTTTCCTGCTGTTGGGCTACTGAATATTGTAAATAATGCAACAATTATTTCACTGACTCTTTCAAATG
Organism: Neoceratodus forsteri; assembly: GCA_016271365.2. Lineage (NCBI taxonomy): Eukaryota > Metazoa > Chordata > Ceratodontiformes > Ceratodontidae > Neoceratodus > Neoceratodus forsteri. The sequence goes on along the minus strand of CM057450.1, from coordinate 636,101,332 downwards.
ATATCTGACTCTCCTCCTAACTACACAATTGCTGTTTGTGACATCACAGTCTGTAGTCATGGTGAGCACTATGATGTCATAAAGAAAAGCAAGGTGATGTTAACAGGAGAGGCAAATATTTGTAAATGTTTTCTATACAGACTTTCTAGATGGATACCAAGATATGCTGTAAGTCTTGAAAAGGACTTTGAAAATTAAAAAAATGTGTTCTCTAGTAAACTGTAACAGCTAAAACCTTGTATTTATGAAAGCACATGCTGAAGTGCAGAGTTGCTCTTAATTCTTGGTTCAATGGACTATCAGGCTCCCTATGTTGGTATGCTTAGGCAATGTAACGGAACGGTTGGTAGGGTTTGATAACATTGAACTGATGGTGGAAAGCAGATAGTTTGTAAGGGAAAGATAGATACGTGATAATTTGAAAAGAAAGAATTGTAAAGTAAGGGACTAATAGATATTGAAGTGTTTTGGGAAGGCAGGTTATAATAAAGAATGCTTGTGTAACAAACAGAGCACTCTCTGCTATGAAGATTACCACCCTTTTAGACAGCTGAGAAGACAAAGTAACCCTCTTGAAAAACATTTACTTCCTATAGGGAGATGAGACAAGCAGGGAGAGTTTCTATGTTTGTGTGAGACACAGCCTGGGTACGGGGATATTATGTAGGAGTGGAGGGCCAATCTAACCTTCTGAAGTCTTTAAAGAATAAGGACCACCATCCAGCTCCAACTATTAGTAGGGTAATTAATTTTGGCATTATAAAATGACCTTCAGCACAAATGAGAGGAATACAACCCTGTGAAGGAAACTTCTGGGTGACCCAGGCCTAGGTTATCATCCCTTCAAGATAAGAGTACTTATTTCAGAAGAAGACCTCAGGCATGCTGCTTCAATTAAAACATGGCCTTTCTCTCCTTCTGTCTATAGCCCCCCCCACACAACTGTGTTGCAAGGCTGACCATAAATGTAAAAAGAGCCCTACATGAAAGGGCCCCACCCTGTGTAAGTGCTATGAGGCTGATGTTGATGCCAAAGGAACTGTGGGATTGACTTGAGAATGCAAGCAAAGAAAGGCTTATTGACAGATGCTCCTGGCTTGGCTGCCCAGGTACTTTCCTCTGCAAACAAAGCTCATAGAAGGCTGCAGCCAAGCCACTGAGGGCAAGACCCATTGAGGAGAACATTGGAGCCAAACCTTTTATGGGTAAGGCTCAGACAGACGAATCTCTGAGAGGTGAGAATGAAAACCCTTGAGGAGGCAAGGCAAGGCAAATTTTATTTTTATGATGCCCAATCCCAGAGGCTCTGAGCACCTAACAAGGTATTACAAAATAAGACAGTTGTTTAAAATCCAGAAATGACAAATGAATAAAAGTCAGAATTTAGTTAATAAAATTCACAATAATAATGCTGGTTACTCTATGAAGGCCAGACTAAAGAAATGGACCTTTAGCCTCTGCTTGAAAACACTGATCGAAGGGGCCTCCTGGACTGCAGATGGAAGCGTGTTCCACAGGTTTGGCCCAGAGACACTGAAAGCTCTATCACCAGATGTCTTGAGTCAAACCCTGGAAACGTCCAGGAGGCCCCACGAAGAGGAGTGGAGGGAGCGAGTAGAGGTTGCAGATGTCAGGAGCTCTGACAGGTAGCCAGGACCCAGCCCATATAGGGCCTTATAGGTGAGCAAGCCCACCCTAAAAAATTACCTTTCACCTGACCAGCAACCAGTGTAGAGCATGTAGGACCAGGGTCATATGACAGAACCTGGGCAGGCCCGTCAGCAACTTGGCTGCCATGTTCTGCACCAGCTGCAGCCTGCGGAGGGTCCCTCCTGTGATCCCAAAGTAAAGAACGTTATAGTAGTTGAACCTAGAGGTAACAAAGGCATGTACCAGAGTCGGTGGAATGAGGGGCTTGATCCTGGTGATGTTCTGCAAGTAGTAGAAACCACTCTTTAACCACAGACAATACCTGATCATCAAAGGTCAGCCTACTATCCAGGATCACACCTAGCTTACTACCCTGGAGGAAGCACCCAGTGGATCAGACCCCAGAAAAAGATCTTTGTCCACTACAGGTTGCAACCCATCATGCCCACGACCTGTCTTGATCACTAGCACCTCTGTCTTATCCAGACTTACTCTCAGCCAGCTGGAAGCCATCCAGTCATTGATTTTAGCCAGACAGATGTTAAGCACATCGACAGCATCAGATGTTCTGGGCGCAAATGACAAATACAATTGGGTGTCATCTGCATAGCAGTGAAATGCCACGCTGTATTGCTGAATGATCAAATCCAGGGGCAGCATGTACACTGTGAACAGCATCAGCAACAAGATTGAGCCCTGTGGAACTTCACATAACAGGATTGGGAACGGAGGAGAAATTCCCCATCACTATCTGCTGCACCCTATCAGAGAGATAGGACTCAAACCATCTGATGACAACACCAGCATGTCCACAAAACTCACAGAGCTGATCAAGAAGCACAACATGGTCCATGGTGTCAAATACTGATGAGAAATCGAGGAGCACAAGAACTGACCTGTTTCCTCTATCTCTAGCCCTGAGCAGATCAGTATGCACTCTAACTAGAGCTGCCTCTGTACTGTGTCTAGCCTGAAAACCTGACTGAAATGGCTCATAGATGTCGAAGGACATGAGGTGATCCTTGAGCTGTTGTGCCACTAATTTCTCCACAACCTTGCTCAAAAAAGGCAGATTGGAGATTGGATGGTAATTCGCCAGAAAGTCTGGATCGAGGGAAGACTTCTTAAGAAGGGGGTCTCACCAGCACTTCTTTCAAAGCCACTGAGAATACCCCCTCCACCATTGAACACATAGCAATGCTGGTAAACACTAGGCCAACAGCCTCAGTGAATCCCATTAAAAAACACCTTAGGACTGGGTCCAGTTCGCAGAATGTGTGCTTCAGCTCTAAGATCACCTCGGTCACCTCAGACACCTCCACTGGCCTAAACTCCTCCCAGACATGCAGAGTGCCTCTGCTCCTACTAGTTCGATCACTGCAAGGCAAAGGCCTCCCTAATGGAATCCCCGACCAGATAGATGACACTCTGTCAGAGAAGAACAGAGCAAACTCTTGCACAAAGTGGATTAAAAGGTCTTCTTTGGCTGTAGACAGGCAGGATGGAGAAGCCTATCCACAGTCCGAAAAACCTGAGAAGGTCTGTTCCTCCCTGCCACAATCTCCCTGGACAGGAATTCTGTCTTCATACAGGAGATTGCCTCCTGGTACTCACTGTAGTGAGCACGCAGGACCAGTCTGTCGGCCTCCAGCCCGGTCTTCTGCCAGTTACGCTCCAACTTCCAACCCTTGATCTTCATCACCTTGAGATTCCCATCAAAGCAGGGACATCTCAAGTGAGAGGATCTGAGTCGTATGCAGACCGGTGCGATGACATCCAGTGCTTCAGCCACCACCTTATTATAGGTGTCCACCACCTCACTGGTGCCAATCACATAAGCTGCCTCAACTCTAGATAGGTCAGCCAATGCCAGAAGTCCTTCTGGGTGCAAAGAGGAGCAAGAGCAGATGGGAGAAATGGTGGAGCTGAGTTAAAAGGCTGAGCCGAGCATTTGTCCAAGGGTTGATGATATAATGAGGCAGGCAAAGCCCAGGTATGCAGAAAGAGGAGGAGGGCATTTGCCCAGGTAGGTAACATGATTAGTATGGTAAGGAGGGTGACTGCACAGAAAGGTAGAATGATAAGGCAAGTGTAGCCCAGTATGGGTTTCATACAATAAGTGTAAGCCTGAGAACATTGCATGGCTAACTGCCTGGGCAGGCTGGTGGACATGTAAAAGAGTGAAGTAGTAGGCTGAGGGCTCAGTCCAAAAGTAAGGGCAAAAAACACAGGGAGCAGAGTGTGGCCATATTAACCATCATCACAGATATAGGATGCCAAAAGCACATACTGTAAGGCCATGCAGTGCAGTCAGCCCTGGGATGTCAAGGCCAAGAGGCAGAAGGGAAGCAGGGGGCATCACTACATAGGAGAGTGGTGGGGGCAGCAGGGGCCAGGAAGGAGGAACAAATGGCTCAGGAAATAGCCAGCTGGTACAGGAGCAGGAAATAATGTGGGGGAGTAGCAGGAAGGGGACAGTATCAATCAAGCCAGAAAAGCAGGAGAGGAAGGGGAGCAGGTGAGAGGCAAGCACACAGAGATAGACAGGGACACCCAGAAGCTAGGCAGGGAAGGAGAAGGCAGGAGGCAAGGCCAGACAGAGGGGTGAGGGAGGAACAGAAGGCAGGAAGCAGGAGATGGTGGGGGGGAGCAGGAAGGAGGAAATGAGAGAGGACAAAACTGGCAGGACAGACACAAGCACCTACCACGGGAACGAGGGCGGCAGCACCAAGAGTAGCAGGAAGGTTGCCCAAAGCAGCAACTGAAGCCAGGTAGGAATAGAATAAAAAGAAGGGAAATGGTAGGGAAATTCAGCCACTGAGTGACTGCCACAGCAAAATGAGCATCTGAAGGGTACCTGGCATGCATGGTATATGCGCACCAATGAGAGGTGTAGCTTGTGTTGTCTGCTACTCCACTGAATTGCAGGCACTCACTTCTCCAGATCTGTCTTCTTACTCTGCTTTGCTATAGAACGTGTTGCTAATCTGTGTTTCTGTCATCCCTTAGAGATTACATCCTAATTCAGAGAGAGGCAACAACAGAACAAAACTGTATAAACTGAGCAAGAAGTTACACAGAGGGAACAATAGGGATGAGAACATTTCTCAAGGCTTTCAGTCAAGACTAATGTGAGAAAGCATTTTATCACCAGGAGTGTAAACCATTCCAAGCTCTCAAACAGTGCAAAGTAAGAGAATTGGCTCATTGAAACTCAGGTAGGACCAGTTCCCCATTGAGAATAAGGCTAACCATTGAGGCATTGTGTGGTCTAGTGGTTAGAGCACTGGCTTGGAAACCAGACGATCACATGTTCATACCCTGCTAGAGCCAAATACTCACCATGTGACCTTCAATATGTAATTTAACTATGGAAATTAGAAGATGCAGAACCCACTGGAAATGAGCTGTTGCATTTCAGCTGGGCTATCCTCAGTAAACAGACTGTAAAAAAAAAAATGTGTGTGTATATATATATATATATATATATATATTTTTATACAACGTATGTTTTGGGATAAATACGAGTATAAAAATGATATCTAGGCTGCCCAGTGAAGATAACATTGTTATCTTCATCTTCCTATACGTCATACATTTATCTCCACGTTCCTATACGTCATCCTGATGAAAGTGAAAGTGTTTCACTTTTCATCGCACACCTGTCTCTCCTTCCTCTGTCCCTGTACAAGTAACTCCCCCAAAAACACACATCTCTTGCATCTGGTTGATCCTGCCTACATCTTAACACAAATAATTAATTTTAAAGATTCTGGTTGATCCTGAGACTCTGTTTCACCCATTTTTTAACTGGGACGCCATGATCTATCAGTATGTCATCGGGAAGGATCGAGCGTAACAATATTTCAGTCTTCAGGTACCGTCATACTATACAGCCTGTGCTGAAACACCGAAAATCAGACTCTATCTTTACAGTTTATAGCGTTACCGATAACATTGAGAAGAGCGGCAGTCGGCAGTCAGGAACACAGACGAACGCGCGAGTGTCAGCTGCCAGCAACACATGCTCGCGGCTTTCGCCTGTTGTTCTGAAGCCGCCGATTTGCTCGCCCGCCTCTCTCAGTATTGTCGGCAGCTTCTTCTTAAAATATAGCCAATATTAGGAAAGCCGCATAGCGTTTCAACAATTGACAACACAGGCTCTATAATTATGACAGTACCTGAGATTTGAATATTGTTGCGCTCGGTCACGCTACATTTGACTGCGTACTAATGGGTCATGGTGCATTACCTGGACCTGGATAAAACAAAATCACAGGATCAACCAGATAATGTATCTTTTTTTAAACATATCTGTTTAAAGATGCAAGCAGGATCAACCAGATATGTATTTATTCAATCAGTTTACTGCAGCAACATCAGACAATTGTATTTAAGAATATATGTAATCTGCTCTTTTGAGGGATGGGCTATGGAGAGTTGTATTGGGGTGGTCAGGGCAAGGTTAGCCAGAACCCAGACACTTTTTGGCATAATAATTTTAAAGTAGCAGGATCAACTACATATATTTTTTTAAACAACATATGCATCTGTTGTGCTGGTAGACATACTGCAGATTTGTGTTGAAACAGCCAACATCTCTATGTAGTGGAATGTATTATGCACATTTGGAGCTTTTGTTGAATGCAGCCCAAAACATACATAGTATAAACAGACATGAAATTGCCTGACTGAAGATATCATATTTATCTTCACTCGAGGCCAATGACATGATGATATCATTGGCCTCTCGTGAAGATAAATATGATATCTTCAGTCAGGCCATGTCATATCCCCTATATATACACACACACATTTATCAATAAAAAAAGACCATTACTGGGTACACTAGTTAATTAACTGAGGAGGGAAGGGCTCTCTGAGGTTTCCAATTTATTATATAATACCGAGACCTGGATGTCAGTAGGTGAACACAATGGACGGGCCTTTTTTGGTGGCATTTCCTATTTACTTATTTAAGTCATTTAGCTACAAGTTGTGTCCCTGAAGACTTTCAGAAATGAGGGCCATTTTTGGTGCATCCTGGGGGCTACAGAGGAAACTGGCAGGGTAGTTACAAAATATACAAACAAAACTAAAAAGATACATTATGTGCTTTAAAAGAATACAACATACAGTGAAGTGCAGAACTGTAAACAACAGTATGCATTTAACAGCAGTTCATGCAGGGTCGTTAGTTAACTGTTGGGATATCAGAGAGGTCCATAGAATGTGTGTTGGGGTGAGAGGAAAGGAGGAGGGAGGAAAAGCAGCTGTATAAGCAGCACTTGTTACAGGACCAGTGATGAGCAGTGAAATCATGGAGATGAACCTTGAGGGAAACTGAGAGGAGGACAAACAAACACTTTCTACCATTAATTCACTACCTGTTGCTGCTCGCTGCACTAATGGTTGCCTTCGCTTTGCATTTTCAACTATACAACAAGTCACGCTCTGCCGACTGATACTGCTTGATGGTGAGTCACAGCAACTGTGCATATATTGACAATTAATCACTATGGTCAGGTGATGCTGTTTCACCAATTAACTTGTTTTTTTTTATCATAGCCCATGTTATAATGGAGGTTATTTTACAAAGAAGGGAGAGTTGTAAGAAAACAACTTATCTTGCACAGGATTTACAGGTAGGTAAGGTGAAGGCATGGGTGTCTGAGTATTAACAAGAGTAGGGAGAATGGAGGAGCAGTAAGGAGCAAAGAGAGGTACTGTAGTACAGAAGGGTGCCAAACTAGATATTTCCAGTGGAGGTGGCATAATGGCAAAAGCACCTCTCAATCAGGGAGGGGAAGACAGACTGTAGTAAAGGGAGTAGTGGTGTGTGCAGGGAGAGGGTGTAGTTTATATTAAAATTACAGAAGAAAGGAAAGAGATGGTTCAGTCTGGCCAATGAGGACTTGGCTGTAACATTGTAGACCATGCCTACATAGTCAAACCCACAAGAGGTCATTTTGAGAATACTGCCACTGTGAAAATGCACTCACAGGTTGCAGCCAGTGCTGCTGCAGAAAACTACTAATACAAAACCACAGAAGCAGCACAAATTTGACCAAAATTAAGGCAAGGTGCCAAAGCAATTTGACCAATGAGCCAGTGCAAGGAGTCTGGGAAACAAACTTCTGGACTTGGAGGCCTTTGTGAGAAGCTAGCAAGGATTTGATGGCAAAATGGAGTCATGGTGCACTGACAGCCATGACTGGGACATGGCCATACTGGACTACTCTGTTAATGAGGGACAGGAAAAGGAGGAGGGCAGGAGAGTTTGCACTGTATGAGGGAGGAAGGGAATCAAGGCCACAGAAATACAGGGGTACCTGGAAGAAAAATGAAGTATTGAAGCGAGTGGTGTAGCACTGCACCTTTTCAGCAAATGAAGCCTCCCTGCATCTGCCATACTCCGGTTTTGGACTTTTGTAAATTAAAATACAGTAAGTTGTGATGAGAAAAATGCTGCTTTACTGTAAAAGCTTAACTGAGGGTAAGCTTTTGGGGGTAAGGGCTCACATTAATGACAGCTTTCCTTTAAGGAAAAAGAGACCATTATGATTCTCTGATGGAGGGCCAAGGTGGTGAGGGAAAAGGGTGGCACCTCAGGAGGTATAAGGAAACACAGACGGAAGAAGACAGGAGGAACACGAGTAAAAAAGAAGAAAGCAGTAAATGCAGTGAGGGAGCAAAGGTAAGACAGAGGAAATAATAGCCAAATGGGTAGTTAAAGGGTTAAAATTTCTTCAGGTACATGAGAAAAGAAAGCAAGGGAGGGATAGTGGGATAAGAAGGGTAGCAGGGGAAACTATGCAGAAGATGATCAAGAAAAAGCAGACACCCTGAACAGGTATTTTGTGCAGTCTTCACAGTGGATGGAGGAGGGATGGACCACCAGGGAGCAGCAGGAACGGGGTGGGTGGGGGATTGACACAAGTCCATTTTCAGAGGAAGGAGTCCTGAAGGAACTTGCAGCTCTGAAAGTGGACAAAGTTATGGGACTGGACAGGATCCACCCAAGGATGCTAAAGGAACTCAGGGAGGCCATAGCTGCCCCACTGATGGCTTTATTTATTCAACAGCTCACTGGAAACTAGCATGGTTCCGTAGAACTGGAGGAGAGCAGATGTGGTCCCGCTCTATAAGAGCAGCAGCAAGGAGAAGGCTAGCAACTATAGACCAGTAAGTCTCACCTCAGTGGTGGAGAAATTAATGGAAACCCTGTTATAGGAAAGATTGAAAGTATCTTGAATCCAATGGGCTATAAGACCAAAGGCAGCATGGATTCATGGGAGAGAGATGTCTGTCAGACACATCTGATTGATTTCTTCAACTGGGTAACCAGGGAAATAGAGCAGAGGAGGGCAGTGGTCGTGGCCTATCTGGACTTTAGCAAGACCTCTTACACTGCCGCACAGGAGACTTATAAAGAAATTGAGCAGCCTGGGGAGGGATCCAAAATGGTGAATTGGGTAAGGGACTAGTTAATGGATAATCAACAGAGGGAGGTGGTTAAGACACTCATTCTAATGAGGGGAGAGTGACCAGCAGGGTGCCACAGTGCTCAGTACTGGGACTGATCCGGTTCAGTGTCTTCATAAGTGACATTACAGAAGAACTGGAAGGGAAAGTATGCCTTTTTGCTGATGACACCAAAATCTGTAATAGGGTAGACACTCAGGAGTGGGTGGAGAGAATTTGTAGGGACCATGGGAAATTTGAGGGGTGGTCAAGAGCATGGAAGTTAGGGTTCAGTGCTAAACAGTGCAAAATCATGCACCGAGTGCACAGGAACGCAGGAGAAGAGTATAGGCTTGGTAGAGGTACTGACAGTCACTAAGTAGGAAGAGGACCTTTGAGATCATATCTGATGACCTCAAAGTGGCAGGGCTATGTGACAAAGCTGTGGGTATGGCCAGTGGGATGCTGGGATGCATAGGGAGCTGTATCTCCAGCAGGAGGAGGGAGGTTGTGTTGCCACTGTATCACTCACTTGTGAGACCCCACCTGGAATATTGCATCCTGCTTGAGTCTGCACCTCAGAAAGGACACAGACAGGGTAGAGGCAGTCCAGAGGAGGATAACTAAATGATGCAAGGATTGCATCAAAAGCCCTATGAGGAGAGACTGAGGATCTTAACATGTACACACTGGAAGAGAGGAGAGCAAGAGGGGACATGACAAACACTTATAAGCACCTCACGGGGTGAACAGGGGCAAGAAAGGAGTCTCTTTCAGACATCACAACATGCAATTTACTGTATATAGCCAAGTCATAGTGCACAGCTCAGTTTATTAGAGAACAATGGAATTATACTATTATCTCCGAAAGACATAGACAGGATGGAAGCTGTCCAGAGGAGGGCAACTAAATGGTGCAGGGTCTGCACCAGAAGACGGTGAAGAGAGACTTAAGGAGCTTAATATGTATAGCCTCGAGGAAAGGAGGGAGAGCTGGGGACATGATAGAAACTTTCAGGTACCTCAAGGTAATCAACAAAGTCCAAGAGGGTAGCATCTTTCAAAAGAGGTGTGCAAGAACAAGGGGGGCACAATTTGAAGATAGAGGGGGGGTGGCTCAGAGGTAATTTAAGGAAGTATTTTTTCACAGAGAGGTTGTGGATGCATGGAACAGCCTTCCGGAGGAGGTTGTGGAGTCAAAAACAGTGGTGGAATTCTAGCATGCATGGGGCAGTCATAGGCAATTCTAGAGGGTGGGGGTAGGAAGAAGTAGGTGGCTGGTTAACTAGGATCTGCAGCTTATCCATTAGGTATCGGAAATGGGCAGACTGGGTGAGCCAAACAGTCCTTATCTGCCATCAAATTCTATGTTTCTATGAGAAAGAGCACAAGGACCAGAGGGCATGCAATGAAGATGGGGGAAGGGGAGTTTAAGAGGGATGTGAAGAAGTACTGCTTCACTGAAAGGGTGGTACACACCTGGAACAGACTGCCAGAAGAAGTGGTAGAGGTGAAAACAGTTGGGAGCTGCAAGCATGCACAGGATAGACATATGGTAATATCAGTAAAAAGACAGGGAGGAGGGAGGATCACTGGACACCAGTTAGAGTCTGCAGAGACAGACTAGGCAGGGGCCATCTGGGTAGACTGGGTGAGCCAAGTGGTCCTATTCTGCCAACAAATTCTGTGTTTCTATGTTTCTAATTTAATTCACAAAACAAAATGAGAGGTACAACACACAAGCCATGGCAATTCACGTGTTTGAAGTGAGGCTTCCTCAGGCTGCAGTATCCAGACATCACAGCATACAATTTACTGTATCTAGCCAAGTCATAATGCACAGCTCAATTTATTAGAGGACAATGGAATTATACTATTAAAAGCAGAAACGTTTTATATAGTTCACAATTTTAGGGTAGGAAAGACACACTAAGCTGATAATTGTTTCCAGGCGTGTCATGGGAACACAGGGAAGTTAAGTGACTTGCTCATGGTCACACAGTATGCAAGTGATGGCTGTGGGATTCAAACCCAGTTCTCTAGGTTTGCAGCTCAGTGCTTTTAACCATTACACTACACTGCTTCTCCATGTTTCTGCATAAATAGTTAAACATCACGTAAATGAGGAAAATAGTTTATGGCTTTTACCAAAGCTATTTTGAGAATGATGGGGAGGGCAAGTTTTGGGAATGCTGAAAATAATGGGTGTAAATATGTGAACTGGACACATTGGATTGTCAAGAAATTGATGTGTTTGGCTCTAATGTTATGCAGAGAATATTAGATACCTCTTTGCAAAAAGATATGTCAGGGATAAATGAATCCCAATTTCTATCTACTTATCAACTAAAATGTCTTGGGGTCATGGTGAGCAGTACTTGACTTCTGTGCAAATGTGGACTATTGCAAAGCTCTCACCAGGCTCTTCCTACAGTTGTCACAAAATCTGGTGGCTCCCTGTCTTTAAAAAAATTAGTTGTGGATGTAATGAAATTGTTTCTCATGAGGATTTTTTGGTGCATCATTTACTGCACTGTAGTTCCCTTGAAAGTTTACTGGAAAAGTGGAGTAACACCCTAATTTACTGTATAATATTAATTTTGCCTTGGATACACATAGAATGGCGTACCTTCTGTCCTCAACAAAAGTAACATCATTTGTACATTCATCTTGGAGGTATTTTGCTTAACGTATGCTTGGACAATTTTATATACTTGGTGTTACACAACTGTATCCTGATATGTTTATATATTTATTTACACTTTGTGGTATAGTGATGTAACACTGTATGTGAATCTCACATATGATGTTATTTTAAATGAATTTTTGGCAAGATGCCTTTGCCTACACGGATGAAATGAACTTGAACTTAACATTCAGAGAGAGCTGGTTACTGACATCGAAAACATGGATGCCTTCCTTGCAGTGGCTGGTGCTATCTTGGGAAGTGGATAACTCCCAATACAGGTACAAAAACAAAAAGGAAAGGACTCACTCAACACACTGCTTGCTTCTAAAGAACGTTTACTTAGCTAAACGTGTAACTGATAATTGTGCAAATAAAATCTCCATGTAAACATGCAAAGGCCAATACGAGCAGGCTGAATAGTGCCTGTACTTTGGTGTGCATTGTGCCTACCCTTCAGATGCAGGCGTAGTACACACACCAGCACCCAGGGGCTAGTCTTTCTGATCTTGTTGGTCTTTGCATGTTTGCATAGAGATTTAACTTACAGTGGAGCCAGACATGTTGCAACACAATAACTTGCAGTAAATGAAATGTCACAAAATACATGACAAAAGGGCTTAACAGCCATTGAATTACACTGTTCCCTGAAGTATGCTGCAGTATCTTATGATATAATACAGCATTCCTGCATTGCATCCTGGATGGCACCGCAGTACACAATTCTAAATTGCACTTCTAGCCAAGTGAATGTTCTTCCTCTACAATCAGTGAGTTGAGTGAGTGCTTTCCTTTTTTTGTTTGTTTTTTGAAACAGCTGGTTAGCCTGGAACCAGTGTTGGACATAATCAAAGTTACAGCTGAAAGTCTGAAAACAAAAGCACTACCTATGTGTTCCTAGAGTATGTCCCTAAATTGAGGTGTCCCCAAGGTAAAAAGTTGGGCCCATTACTTTTTTTCATTATGATCTATGATCTTTCCACTATAATAGAATATCGTCTATGTAGATGATGCAGCTATCTACAGTATGAATGAAACTACAAAGCTGGATTAATTGCAAGACTTTTAAATCACATAGCATCTTTGACTCATGCTAATAACATGCATCTTAACATCTTAACAGTAACAAAAACATGTCAGTTTTCTTTTGGGGGGGTCACCTGTTAATGTTTTTTCTTGGGTGAGCGTTGCTGCAATCTGTTAAAACTGGAATTATTGAGTGTCACTGTCTCTGTCATTTTAAAATGGGACCCCCTTTTTGAATCTATCCTCAGCAAAGCAAGTAAACATACCTATTTTTTGAATGTTTTAAAAAGAGCTGGTTTTGCCATTACTGATGTATCTGATGATAAAAAAAAACATTTACACTGCAAAATGGCCAAACTAGAAACTATGTAAACAGTACAAAGATATGATCTGTAAAAGATGAAAATAATGAAATTAAATGAACAGACATTCATAAAAAAAAGTTTTATATCTCAATAGGAACTCAGACTGCATATATGATAGAAGCTTGGACAGCAGATCAAAGCTTACCCTTCTGATTCTCCAAAGCCAGTGTCCATTTGTTGTGCATGAATGAGAGAAATGGCTAATGACAGTTCCTTTCACTTCTAAAAAATATTCAAGTTACAAATGAAAAATACAATTGGTCGTTATAAACAAGGCACAACTGGAGAATACCACCCCTCTCAAAAAAAAGTGTAGATTTAAGAATGGATTAGGGCTGTCTTTTTAACATGGCAGTAATGGTACTATTGCTCTTGACAAGCTTGTAATAGTATCCCGCAGTCACGAGGATATGGCTCAGCTGTTTGTTAGTCTGGGATGTGAACCAATCTTGAATTGCCTCTACGCTAGCAGACTTAGGCCTTATATGTGCTGTAGGCCTCCTACAAAATGTCTCAGGAATGACTCCTCTGCCATCACTGTGTGACACTTCCTGGGTTTTATAGTCAGTCAAGCATCCCATAGTCTTTTCAGGACCCCTCTCATATGGGAGAGATTATTATGCAATGTCTAACTAAATATACCTATGTCATTCATATGGCAATGATCTTGGCAGTGATGGTACTACAGTTGTTAACAAACTTGCAATAGCACGCCACAGTCCTTAAGAATGCTTTTAGGTGCTTCTCAGTCTGGGGCATGGGCCAATCCTGCATTGCCTCTGTGCTAGAAGATTTATTCCTGATGTGTACCCTCCTAAACAAAGTTGCTCTGGTTTTATAGTCAGTCCTGTGTCCTATAGTCTTGCCAGGACCTCTCTCATGGAAATGATGTTCATCCCATGTTCGGCTAAATATGCCTATCTCACCCATACAAGCAACAGCATGGTGCCTTATTTTATACAGGATCCTGTCCACCAGCCTCTGGAAAGTGGCAAGTGAATTTCTCATGTCAAAAAGCATCACAGCAAATTCATGTAAGCTGAATGGGGTGACCAATGGTGGCTTCTTGCAAGCTTTCTCAGATAGCCGCACCTGCCACAATCCCGTCATTAATGCCATTGTGGTCAGATACGTAGCTCCTGCTTACCTGTCCTGTACCTCATCCATCCTGAACATGGGACATATATCAGGCACCTGTAGCCTACACAGAACTTCGTAGTTTTGTCCTTCTTTGGACTCAGCATTACTGGGGCTGCCCAGAGGCTGCTGGATGGCTGGATTTCTTCCATTTCTTGTATCTCTTTCTCCATAGTCCTTTTTTTACGCCAGGCACTAGATATTGACTCTGCCTTATGGACTTTTCCACAGTAGTTTCCACCTCATGCTCTGTTAAAACAGTATACCCAGGAATAGCAATGAGTAAAGAGCTAAAGTCTTTCTGCACTTACGCCGTCTGGGATGCCTGTTAGGGTGTTATTCCCTTAGAGATTGTCATAGCACTCCAGGGAGATTCTACCTTATTCTTCTCTAGCATAGGTGGAGCAGGCTTCTCCAGATCCCCAGCTAAACAAAGCAAAACCATAAGGGCTGTGTTAGTGCAGGCAGACACAAAGTCAGTACTCTGGTCAGATGAAATCATGCTGGGAAATCCAGCTCTGCTGAAAATCCTAAACAGCTTGTTTGTAGCATTCTCTGCTTCTGATGAGGACACTGCCGCAGCTTTGGCATATCACGTTGCATAGTCTACTACCACAGGAATGTACTGCTTTTCCCTCGAGCTATGCATAGCCAGTGGATCCACAGTGTACACTCTGACCCGATGAAAAGGTTCTAGAGTAATGAGGAGAGAGCTGGGAGCCTTCACTTGGTCCCCCTTCTTCCCCATATGCTAACACTCAGGCATGAACAACAAAAATCAGCCACATCCTTGTCCAGCATATGCCAATAAAAGTTTTGCAGCAAAGGCCTCCTTTTCCATTTAATCCCTTTGTGTCCGGACAGTGAATATCATGTGCTAAGTCTAGCAGAGCCTCTCATTATTTCATAGGGACCATACTCTGCCTACATATTGCACGTGCCACTCAAGTATTTCCTGAGGACCCAATCTCTATATAAAAGCTTTCACTCCCAAAACACCTTGGGCTGCCCCCTCCCCCCCAAGTCACTGCTGCTGCTGGCTACAACAATCTCATTCATTGCAGTTAGCAATTAATCTATTAGCTGAGCTTTGTGTAACTCACCTCTTGAAATCCCTCCCCTCTCCCCCAACAACATTTCCCTTTCTTGCAGCTGGCTGCAGCTGCTGCTTGTCAGCTGTGTATCTTTATCCTGATTCCTGTATCAAGTTCAAGTTTAAGTTCCAGTTTGATTTAATTAATTAGCTTAAAGCTTTTATGATATAAACAAAAAAAAAACAAGAATGTAAATAAATAATTCATAACCAAGAATACAAACACACTGCAACCTTTAAAACTAACTACACAAAAAGGCATCACTGAATTTCCATTAGAAAAGTTAACAATATAGACAAGAGAGCAGTTCACTGAGAACAGACATTAGGTAATACCCTCAGAACACTTGGAATATGAAGCTCTAAGATGCTTTGCATTCTGGTCTGGATACCTAAGCCCCATATTTCAGAGTGAATAATCTCTAGTAATAAAATATGCACCCTACAAAGTGCTTAAAATGAAAAGTGCTCAACGCTCTGTTTTCTTCACATTTTCAGTGACGGAAGAAATCTGGAGAAATTCAACAATTATTTATATTTTCTATGAAGATTAAGCAAATATTTTCCTGATCCTCATGATTCAGTATACATTCCTCGTGAACAATGGAAGTCACTTATCTTTTATTTTTATACAGTGGGCATAATAAAATAATACAGAAACATAGACAATGACAGTAGAAAAAGACTGATGGTGCTGCCAGTCTGCCCATGCTTCCCTATTTAACCCTGGGATCTATTGACCATACAGGGTTCTAGCCCTCCAAATCTACCCCCTCTATTCCATTCCATGTTACTGTCATCCTGAGTAACCACTATACCTTTCACTCTGTCCTAATCATGCTTGAAACCATTAATGGTTTTTGTGCCCACCGCCTTGGTTGGTAGGCTGTTCCATTGTTCCACCACCCTTTCTGTAAAATAACACTTTCTCATATCCCTCTTGAACCTCCCTCCTGTCAGTTTCCACTTGTGACCTCAAACTGTTACTCGTACTAAATAATTCCCCACAGTTCACCTTGTTTATTCCTTTCAGGAACTTGAAGGTCTTTATCATATCTCGCGTCTCCCATCTGGTCTGCAGTGAGTACATGTTCAGTGCCTTGAGGCTATCCTCGTAAAAACACTCTGTTGGCCCTGAATTATCTTTGTCACCCTTTGCTACACCATCTCCAGCCTGTCCTTATCTTTCCTGAGGTGAGGATTTCAGAAGTGGGCACAATACTCTAGGTGTGGCCTCACCAAAGATCTATATAGAGATAGTATTGCCTCCTTTCTTCTGCTGTCAGTACCCCTCCCGATACATCCCAGCATCCTATTTGCCTTACTATAGGCCCTGTTGCACTGGTTTGACTGTTTGAGGGAGTCACTAATGATATCTCCTAAGTCCCCTTCCTCAGTTGTAGTGCTAAGTCATCACACCCAACCAGTACTCTGTCCTGGGGTTCTTTTTCCCTAGGTGCATTACCTTGCACTTTTTGGCATTCAAGTTTCAACTGCCAAACCCTAGACTACCTCTCTAATCTTTGCAGGTCACTCTGCATTTTCTTGATTCCATCATTGCTATCCACCCTCTCACAGAGCTTAGTGTCACCTACGAAGAGACACAGTCTGACCTGGATTCCTTCTCCAGTGTCGCTGATAAACATATTGCAGAGAACTGGGACCAGGATAGATTTCTGTGGTACCCCACTTGTGAACTCCTTCTCTTCTGATTTGAACCCATTAACCACATCCCTCTGCTGCCTCCCCTTTAGCCAGTTATCTACCCATCTTACTTTGTCCCGAGCCACACCCAGGTCCTCTGTCTTCTTCAGCAGTTGTCTGTGAGGCACCGAGTCTGAAGCCTTGCTGAGGTCAAAGTAGAGTAAATCCATGGAGTGGCCCTTATTCAATGCCCTCATCACCCAGTCAAAAAAAAAATCAGGTTAGTCTGACAAGACCTGCCTGCCATGAACCCATGCTGTTTACTATCCTGGAGACCACTGCTCTCAAGATAGTCCAGGAAGGCTTCTTTGACCAGTGACTCCATCCGCTTCCCTACTGCAGAGGAAAGACTGACAGGTCTATAGTTTCCTGATTGTTCCTTGTCCCCCCCACATGGTGTGAAACTATATCCACCACACTCCAGTCCTTCAGAACTATCCCGGTTTGTAATGTGCTATTGAATAGCCCTAACAGGGGTTCAGCCAGTTCTGCTGCTAGTTATCTGATCATCCTTAGATGGATGCTGTCCTATCCTGGGGTCTAATCTATCTTTAGGGCTGACAGCCTTTCTGGACACTTGCACATGTAAATACTGGCTGCCTTGTCTCTGGGATTCCCTTTGTGGCCACTTTGATGCCACTCTCTGGCAAGGGCCCACTGTCTTCCCTTGTGAAGGTAGAGCAAAAGCAATCATTAAGAGAGCAGCCTTGCACATCCTCCTCTATCATCCTACCCCCCACATAGCCTAAGAATACCCCTCCATTATTCTCTTTTTTTCCTACTATACTGGGAGAATTGTTTTTCCCTCGTAACCCACTCTGCACACGAGCTTAATGTCTGCTTTTCCATCTGTAACTGCTCTCTTTGGCTTCTTATGTCAGTAAAAGGTCCATGTAACCCCCCCCCCCCCAAGAATGCACCTGGAAACAAGGTATAATAGCTCAGTGTGTCTTTCCTGGTCAATGATTTCAGACAAATAAATAAATAATTTCTCAGTATGTACTCTCCCCATTCTTCCTCCCCTTGCTTTTCTTTGTACCTGGTGTGGCCTTTTTTTGGTCTCCCTGCTTCCCTGACCCTTAGTGAGACCCATAATGGTCTCTTGTACTTATTACTTCTGGTTACCATTCTCATGCATAACTTAGATGCCTCAAGAATGTTCCCTTTTATTGTCCCTCCCCCATCTCCTCAACCTGTCGAAATCTGCCTTTCTGAAATCAAGGATGTTAGTTCTCAACTGGGGCTTTCCATTCCCTAGGACCAGGTCAAACCAAATAAGTGTCCAATGTTTCCTGCTGGCTAGCTCCTACCAGCTCTGAGTTGAGAGCACCACATCGAGAATGGCAGCTTGACTGGTAGGTACCTTAACTAGCTGCACCAGGAGACAATCCTGAATGTATCCAGCAAGGTTGATTTCTGGTGCTCCTGGCCACTGGAATATCCCAATTGATATTCAGCAGGTTCGGATCACTCACTATGACTACTTCCCTTTACCACTCCCCTTTCTATTTTTTTCCCTGAGCTCCCTGTCCCTCTCTTCCCCATGCTCTGATGGTCTATAGATTACCCCCAACCATAGTTTCTTGCCTGAGGCCACCGTGAGCTGCAACCATGGTGATTCTGTCTCCCCATTACTACCCAGATGCACCCATCTTCCATAATCTCAGTGCCATCCCTGACATAGAAGGCTTTGTCTCCCCCTCTACATAGAAACATAGAAACATAGACTTTGACGGCAGATAAGGACTGCTAGGCCCATCTAGTCTGCCCATTTCCCTACCTACAGGATAGGCCGCAGATCCTAGTTAACCAACAGCCTATTTCTTCCTACCCCCCACAATAATTGCCTTATGTCTGTCCCATGCATTCTTGAATTCTCCCACAGTTTTAGACCCCACAACCTCCTCAGGAAGGCTGTTCCATGCATCCACTACCCTCTGAAATAATACTTCCTCACATTGTCCCTGAACCACCCTCCTTCTATCTTCAAATTGTGTCCCCTTGTTCTTGCAAGTCTCTTTTTCTGAAAGATGCTACCTCTTGACTTTGTTGATTCCTCTGAGGTACTTAAAAGTTTCTATCATGTCCCCCTCCTCTTCTCTTTCCTCAAGGGTATACATATTAAGCTCCTTTAGTCTCTCCTCATACGGCTTCTCTTGCAGACCCTGCACCATTTTAGTTGCCCTCCTCTGGACTGCCTTATCCTGTCTATGTCCTTGCGGAGATGGGGTCTCCAGAACTGGACACAGTACTCCAGATGGGGTCTCACCAACTGTCTGTACAGAGGGATAACAACTTCCTGTTTTCTGCTGATGATGCCTCTCCCTATACATCCCAGTATACCCCCCAGCCCTCCCTACTGCCTTCTCACATTGCTTGCTAACCTTAAGGTCATCTGATATGATTACCCCCAAGTCCCTTTCCTTTTTTTGTTGTTGTTACTACCTCCCCACCCATTGTGTATTCTTCCTTTGGGTTCTTGTTTCCCAGGTGCATTATTTTGCACTTCTTTGCATTGAATCCTAGCTGCCATACTTCTGACCATTCCTCCAACCTTGCCAAGTCCCTTTTCATCCTTTCCACGCTTCCTTGTGTAACAACCCTGTTGCAGATCTTTGTGTCATCTGCAAAAAAGGCATACTTTTCCTTCCAGTCCCTCTGCAATGTCTACCTTTTCCTCTAGCCCTTCTGAACATTGAGTACCCAGGACTGACTGGCACCAGTCATTATTTTGTGATGCCCAAGTTTCTGTGTTGGCCACAAGGTCCATCTCTGTGTTCACACCATTGCCTGGAGCGTGCTGATTTTATTACCAAGGCTCCTGGCATTAAGGCATACCCTGTTCCATCTAACCTCTGAACCCTTCTTGCTATTTATCTGTCTTTTTCCCTTAGCCTTCCCTGGTCTTCTTAATTTCTTGTTTTTTGAGGTGACTGCACACTTTGAGTTCCCCCTCTCTATTGTCCCTTCACGTAGCCCAGTTTGGACCTAAATCCCATTGTTACCTGCTGTGCTGCTACAAGCCCCCAGACATGGAGGAATACTAGCTAGGTTCCCCTTCCTCTCTCCCATCACCATGGTTCCCCTAGTCTCAGTCTCAGTCTCCCCCACAGTCAGTTTAATAGTATGATAGATACAGTTTGTCAAATGTCTGCCCCAGTGCACTGGCCCCTTCTCAAGTCATGTGGAGTCCATCACCCTTGAAGAGCCTCCTATCCCACAAGTCTCCCTAGTCCACCATAGCATGGTACCCCTTCTCCTAACACCCTCCCTTAAGCTACCCCTTGAACTCCTCTGTCTCATCCCTCATTATTCTATCCTTCTTCCCCTCCCTACACCACACAAGGAGGACCTCAGAAAAAGCCAGAGAGGCTGAGTGTGCTATCAATATGCCCTCCAGTTTGAGAAAATTCTGCTTCACCATCTCCATTCACTGGTTTGCCAAATCATTAGTACCCAGGTGTACCAGCACCCCAGCTCCCCTTTCCTCTCTCCCATCCTCTCTAACCTGTCTAAATCCCAGTTGGCCAATGCACCAGGAAGGCATCTGACCATCCCTCTCCCATCCATCTCATCCTCCCACCACCCTCTCAACTCCCCTAATGACTGAGTATCTGATCAGTAAGACTCTTCTGGTAGATTTGCTCTTGTTCATTTCCTCAGGTGCCATCCTGTAGTCCTGCCCCTTTCCTCCAACTGACTCAGAACACCTCTCCAGTGGAATCAGATATGGCCTCTTTTAGGGTGCAAAACAGTTTGCCATTTGGATGGTATTGGGCTGGACAACCTCCTGTGGCTAGCCCTGCCCACCTCCCCCTCCCTCCCACCACTCTCCAGTAGAGATGCAGTCAAGTTAATCTTCACCAGCTGTTGCCACAAAGTTGCAAAACTTCAACTTTGCAAAGCTTCGCAAAGTTCCTATTGGCAACACCAACTTTGATGTAGCTAACTTCACAGGTTATATATTAATCAAAACATAGTACTTACCTAGGTTAATGAAATACAGACTTGGCGAGCTCGAGCTCCACAGATGAAAGTCTTTATTATGCTCAGTTTACCTATGATACCTATGATACAATGCTTTTTCAGGTGAAGTGGCACATTTTTCTGTGAAGTGGCAAATCTGTGAGCAAGGTTTGATCCCTTTGTGGAAAAAGTGCCACTTGCTTGTCAAAATCTTTATAGTCAGCACTTTAAACTTCAAGAAGTTGAATAAATTTGCAAAGTTCTAGTGAGGAAGTTTTCTCAACTTCACACATTCTAGTCTCGACCCCTGGACCAGTGGGCCTCTGGGGAGTGGGAGTGTAGGGGGATCCAGCTGAGCTGGTGATGCAGCTGAAATACTTCCTCTTGCAGCCACCAGCTGAGCATGGAGCTCTGTTAAGGTCCTGCAGATGGGCAGTGCCCTTCCTTCACAGCATATCTCTAGAGAACAGCCCCACAGCTGCCACAATTGATTGTCTCCCACTGTACCCCATCCCTATACAGGACCTATGAATAAGGTTATACCTAACTGTTTAGGATAGTTGATATTTAAGTTAAATAATTTAACTATTAGCAGTGGCTATGTTCATAACCATAAATAGAAATAAGGGTATACCCAGTTAGGGTGCAGCTAGGATACTTAGCAACTAAACAGTCAGTCGCAATAGGTAAAAGCAGTCTGACAGTCACACAGCAGTACAATAATACAACAGATCAATACTGTAATTAAAAGATTTGTGCTGAAACTAAAAATAAGGCAATACCCAGATAGGGAATAACTAGGCTACCCAAAATATTACATAATATACAGTAATACATAATATACTAATATACAGTACCTAAGCGAGTGCACCCAGTATCAATTTACCATCACATACACCTCCATTGTTTTAAGCATAAATACACAGTATAAGCCAGATGTGGTGTCTCTTGGATATGCTTACACAACTGCTTATTTACCCCCTCAGCTCTCCTTCAATATCTAATACCTCCTTTCTACAATGTAATACAACCTGCCCTGCATTAATCTCTTCCTGCCTCCAACCCTGTCAGCTGGTCCCTTTAACACTCTCCCCTAGATAGGTGTTGTACAATTCCATCCTTCCAGTTGACCTCCCTTAACCATTGTTAATCCAAATGCTAAAACAGATCACAGTACAAGCAACATTTTCTTTGTAAGACTTGCAAAACACTTCGGATTTTCAAAGGCTGACGCAGGGCTCACATCAGTCCCTGCATCATAGCCATTTTTTGGTGCAGCTGTGCTGAACACCTTTGCCACAACTGCACTCGATTTTCTATTGTCAGGCATAGTTGTGACAGTTTCCTCAGTTTTCCGCAGCTTGCGCTAAATATTTGGCACAGGCCCTGTAAAAAGGGTCCCCTGAATGCTGCAAGCTGGACCAAGGAAGAGCTGGTCCAACTTGTGGCACTTGACGCACAGGATGGAAACTCCCAATTGCAGGCTGGGAGAATGCCGCAAGCCCTGTGCACCAAACAATCGGAGCACCAGGAGCGTCCGGCATTCTTGGGGCTTTGAAAATGCAGCCCTTCGTATTCTAAAGTTGTATTCCTGGTATTCTAGAACTCAGTGGACCAAGTGATATCTGTGAATTCAGTGTTTTGCTACTACAGATTCTATCACACAATCAGAACACAATACCAAAACATCTGATACTTAGCAACAGCTAACAGCAGATAAAAATGCTAATCTGACATTGTTTTAAAAAACAAACCAAAAAATTCTATCTTTTTAAAACAAGTAGAAATTAGCAGCCCAGAAAGCATCAAATTACAGACAAGATCACATCACCACACAGTTCATAGGCTGCCACAGCAACAGAATAACAAATCCAAAGATAGGAGAAAATAAAAGTCAGAGACAGCCCATAAAGCTATGAAGTACTGTAATGTATTAGGCATGCATCATTAGACAAACTCTTTGTTTAACAAAAAGCATCCACCAAAGCCGTCAAAATGCCCAGAAATAACACCTAGGTCCTTAAGATCAGACACCACAAAGGCACACACAGAAATTGTTAAAATGGTTCTAATGATGCCAAATGACAACAGTGTTGTCAAAGTTCAGTGAGATCCCCAATGTTGAAAGGTGAAATTTCACCTGTCAGACATTGTGTGTTTTCTACTGGGGATGCGCCAAACCCCGCTTTAGATATCTAACTCCAAGTCGGAGTTGTTTAGAAAGGGGGGGAGTGAAAGACGGTGAACGTGTGAAATTTTGCCTTCAGGTCCCTCACAGCAACAATCTTGAAACATGTCGAGATTGTCACTGTGAGGGATTTCGCCATCCCAGAGTCATTGTCTGGTCGGTATACTGTTACAAAATATAGTAATAAAATTTAGATATGGTCCAGTGTGAATGACCCTCCAAGAGTTGCAAGTGAACAGAAACATTACAATCAAGCCCTTGAATAAGGATGGAATGATTGTTGTGATAGACATAAAATACTACTTGCAAGAAACACTTTCACAGCTGAATAATGCTGATTACTATAAGAAATTGGAGGAAGACCCTACACTGGACTTTTAAACTAGACTACACTACTTCCTTGAATGATCATTCACACTGGGCCATATCACCAAATCTGAATTAAAGTTAAGTGTGAGACCCTACAGTTTCCACTTTCTACACACTTCCAAAAGCCCACAAAGACCTCCAGCAACCCAGTGGTCATCCCACTGTATCTTTAATTGGGTCACTTTCCGAAAATCTTTCTACTGTACCTTTGTAGATAGGTTTCTGCAGGATATGCTTGTTACCCTATCATCATATCTATGAGACACCACAGTGGTGCTGTATGCCTTTAGTTGATTCAAGTGGGATACTGGTTACTTGTGGTTCGCAGCTAATGAACTCACATTACACCAATATCCAGTATCATCTGGGGCACTGAATTGTTAACTTTTTCATGGATAAACTGACACCATGCTGTTCTTGATCCTGATTCTGCGCTAATTGCTCTAGAATTTAGTTTGAATATGAACTACTTTATATTTGGCAAACAGTTTTACTTTCAGGTGTATGCCACAGTGATGGGGTCCTCGATGGTTCCGTCCTACACTAACCTTTTTATTGGTTTATGGGAGGAGGTTTTCATCTACAACCCCATCTCAAATCCCTTTGGATTCAAAATAATCTATTGGGTAGGCCAGCCCGGTGGCTCTGAGGGTTGCGGTGCTGGACGCCACACCTCGCGCCATGCCGGTGACCCATGTTTGGGAACGAGCACAGGTTGTCGGGGTCGGTAGGGAGGAGAAGGATCGAGCATCCAGAGGACTGCTCTCTTCTGGGGTGGGAGGTTCTAGGGTGTCAGTGTCGATTACTCTCTAGCAGAGGCTGGGGACAAGCATGCCACACCAAGATGTGGGGTGGAGTTAGGACAGACACACGCACCTGCATTATTGCACGTGCTAGCTCCAAGGGATACTAGCCACAAAATTGCTGGCCCCACGTGATGAGTAGTCACAGCCCAACCCTTAGTCATGACTGTTCCGCTTTTGGCCGGGGGCCCTGGAGTAAGGGTTGGGCACAGTGCTGGGGCTGAGCCTGCTCAGGAGCTAGGGGCTCGTGGCCATAAAGAGAAAAAATAAAAAAAATCATCTATTGGGGATGATATATATAGATGACACTGTTGCCTGGTGGGGACAGAACATGATGCCATCAAATTTGTTGAATATATTAACAACAGTGATTAGAATTTGCATTTTACACACACTTGGGACCCCATTTCTGTGCATTGTCTGGATCTGGCCCTGAGAGGTATATCTAATTTTACTGTGCAGAATAAGAAGTTTAGAAATCAGCCTCAGGAAAAACTTACTCATGGCAGAAAGTTTTCCACCCAGCACCACATTAAGAGAATCAGAAATTATCACCCCAATACCTCAATAAGGGAATACTGTACAGACAATTTCTGTGAGTTTGCAGGAATTATTCAGAAGACTACACTTATGAAAATATGCCAATAACCTCAAGAAGAGGTTCCTTGACAGAGTATATGATTCCACATTTCTGGAGGAGGCCAAAGTCGGAGCCACTAACAAGGAAAGAGCAGATGTACTTATCCCTAAACCTAAGAAAAGGTCCACTGACAGTAATCTAGTTAATTTTATATTGGACTATAATTTTATAGCACCATTGCTGGCTGGCACTCTAAAGCAACATTGGGATGTTTTGGCTCCAGGTCAGGACCTTGGCCAACCAGTGGGCACTTGTCCATGTGTGGTATACAGGAAAAATCCAAGTATCAGAGATAGCTTAGTTAGGAGCCGCACTGAGACTAGAATGAGTTCCCATCTCTTGTCGCCACCTGGTTTTGCTTCATGCCCTCTAGGTTTCCACTGCTGTGAGACCTGTAATGTTTGTATCTTTGCTAAACAAGGACACATTTTATGAGTCCTACCTCCTGCTCTGCCTATGAGATAAGACATTTGATAACATTTCACACTGAATTTGTTGTATATGCTATTTGGTGCTAGTGTCCGTCATTGTATAGAAACATAGAATTTGACAGCAGATAAGGACCGCTTGGCCCACCCAGTCTGCCCATTTCCTACCTAATGGATAAGCTGCAAATCCTAGTTAACCAGCAGCATACTTTTTCTACTCCCACCCCTAGAATTGCCTTATGACTGTCCCATGCATGCTTGAATTCAGCCACTGTTTTTGACTCCACAACCTCCTCCGGAAGGCCGCTCCATGCATCCACAACCCTCTGTGAAAAATACTCCTTACATTACCTCTGAGCCGCCCCATCTTCTCAAATTGTGCCCCTTGTTCTTTTCACACCTCTTTTTAGAAAGATGCTACCCTCTTGGACTTTGTTGATTCCCTTGAGGTACTTGAAAGTTTCTATCATGTCCCCCCTTCCTCCTTTCCTCGAGGCTATACATATTAAGCTCCTTTACTCTCTCTCCATATGTCATCTGGTGCAGACCCTGCACCATTTTAGTTGCCCTCCTCTGGACAGCTTCCATCTTGTCTATGTCCTTGCAGAGACTGGTTCTCCAGAACTGCACACAGTACTCCAGATGGGGTCTCACCAGCTGTGTGTACAGAGGGATAACAACTTCCCAGCCCTCCTTACTGCCCTCTCACATTGCTTGCTCGCCTTTAAGTCATCTGATATGACTACCCCCAGGTCCCTTTCTATTTTTGTTGTTGTTAGTATCTCACCCCCCATTGTGTACTCTTCCCCTGGATTTTTGTTTCCCAGGTGCATTACCTTTTGCTACCCACTCACTCCCCCCCCATCTCTCAGCAATAACTCCCCAGCTAATGGACAAAGGAACCTACATCCCTTTCAAACATAACCTTGAGCCTAAGTTACACCATAAGTGGGCCAGCGAGGCAATCCATGCACCACAACCCTACACCCACCTCCTCAATAATCCCAACCCTGTCCTTTTACAAGGACAAAAGCCCTACTTATCCATTCCATCCCTATACCATGCAAATCAAAAGCAACACAAGCCCACTCAATAATAAAACCTTTCAAAATGGCTACGTTAACAGCACTCAGACATGCGCATTACTTCTACTTTTGGCAGGTGATATACACCCAAACCCAGGGCTGGCCCCGGCTACCACAGCAAAAAAATCTAAGTAACACAGGTCTGACTCTGGCATCCATAAACATACGCAGCCTACCAAAAAAGCTAACTCTTCTTCAAGAGTGGGTCGCACAACACTCACCAGACATCCTTGCCCTATCCAAAATATGGTTAAATACTCTGGTTCTGGACTCTGCAGTTGCTCTGAATGACTACATTATCTTCAGAGAAGATAGGGAGGGAAAGAGGGGAGGTGGGTGCACCATCTATGCCAGAGCAAAACTTAAGTCTCTATTAGTCCCCTTGCCAAACCCGAAACATGGTGCCAAGCAGTCACAATCAAGACAACAATTTGCTCCCACGGGAAACCACTGTATCTAATGTCAGTTTACATACCCAACAACCAAAAAGGAGCCTTTGACTCCATACTGGCAAATATAGCGATCCTCCCCCCCTCAGAAGCGATCTCATAATAATGGGTGACTTTAATGTAAACTGGTTTTCAAAAGCAGCAGATCCCTTTAAAGACACAGCAACTGCTCATGATCTGACTCATGTTGTCCAGACCCCCACACGACAGGACCCCAGAACAGGTATGCACATGCTCCTTGATCTCATCCTGACGAACTCCCCCAAACACCTGTCTAACGTCAAAGTCCTCCTGGACGTCCTCAGTGACCACTCTCCTCTTTCCTGCTCCTGGTCCAACAAGAGCCCACACAAATGCCTCAAATTATCTCACCAATGGCACCTCAAACAGGGAGCAATATCCAAGATTATCCACAGCCTCTCCACCAGTGACTGGTCCCCAGTCCACACCGCCATATCCATTGATGAAGCCCTCACCTCCTTTATAAATATCTTCAATGCAGCCTGCGATAAACATGCCCCTCTTGCCAAAAAGTTTCTAAAATCTAGGGACACAACGTGGATAACACAACCCCTCCTAGACCAGATGATAACATAGAGATAATCTCTGGTATAAAGCTCTCAACCCAAAGTCCCCCACGACAGACAGCTCTACAGGAGGTTAGAAATAAGTGCACCAGGGCCATTCTGGCTAGCAAAGACAAGCCATTGCAAACAAGCCCTAACAGCATCCTGGGGCTCAGGAAACAAGTTCTGGAGCAACATCAAAGAACTATGGGAAAACAGAAAAACAACCGCCAACCCAGATAACCTATAATGGTACACCCTCACAAGACCTCACCTTAATAGCCAACATTCTGAATAATTCCTTCACAGACCACAGTCACATACTCCCACCGAACGTCTTTGACTCGCCACCTTGGCCCCACCCACCCTCCCTTGGCACAGCATCCCACCTTTCCGGTTCAAATCAATTTCTTGCAATAAGACCAAGCACTACCTCAAAAAGCCTTGAAAACAAAAGATATAGCAGTGATAATTTAGACCTCAAGATCCTTCGGCTAATGCTAGACGTGACCATCCCTCACCTCACTAAAATATTCAACCTATCATTATGCCTAGGGCAATTCCCAACTCTCTGGAAAAGGGGAATCATCACACATTTACTAAAAAAGGGTGATCCAACTGATCCCAGTAACTACGGGCCGATCACGATACTCCCCCCCCCCCCAAAAGCTCTCAAAAGAATAGTGTCAGACCAACTCACTGAGTACCTGACAAAGCGCTAATTGCTCTGCCAAGAACAACATGGCTTCAGAACAGGACATAGCACCACCATGGCACTCCTTGCACTGACGTCCTATATCCACGAAGCACTTGACGCGGGTGACTTAGCAGGAGCAATCTTCATAAATCTAACCAAAGCATTCGACACTGTAAATCATGATTTGCTATTACACCTACTTCCTCCATCAACAGCCCCAGACACCATACTCTGGTTCAAGAACTACCTTACAGACTGGATGCAAGAAGTGAAAATAAAACCACCCTATCCTCCAAACTCACAGTCAAGTCAGGCGTACTCTCAAGGATCAATCCTAGGCCCGCCTATTCACCCTCTTCCTGAATGCCATCCTAAGTGCCTGCAATGGTAAGCTTCTGCTTTACACAGATGATGCAGTAATCTATTGGAAAGATTCCACCCCAAATGCCCTTCAACACAATCTCCAAACTTACTTCCAGGAACTTGAACACTGGTTCATGATGCAACGGTTAGCACTAAACTATAGCAAAGAAAATCCATGATCTTTGCAAGACAGACAAAGCCCCTACTTATAGCTCCTAACTAAACATCTCCAACCACCAGGGCACCAAAATTGACCAAATATCACACTTCAAACACCTTGGCATCACGCTAGACACAGCACTGACCTATCACACACACATTAACCAACTCTGCCTCAGTAAATGTCAGACTAGGGACCCTCTATAAGCATAGACAATGCCTTCCACCCCATGCCCTACATCTGGCAGTGAGTAACTCAGTTCTATCATTGGTAGACTACGGAATAATAATATATGAAGCAGCTGATCCCACGGCACTAAAACAAATCAATCTGGCCCTTAACAAAGCCAGTCGTCTGGTCACAGATAGTGACAGACTAACATACACCTGTGACCTCTACAAAAAAGCCAACTGGCTGACTTTCACAGGCAGGCTAAAATACCACACCTGCCTCCAAGCCAAGAAAATCCTACTGGGGATGGCACCCACTGGCCTTCACCCCCTAATAAAACCTAACACTCACAGGATCACCCCAAGACACCCAGCAAAAACACATACCTTAGTTCCCCTTAGAAGGACCACGCTAGGCCAAAGGTCTTTTGGTTATCGGGCACCCACCTGGCTCAATGAACTCCCCCCACCCATCTCACAGGCCCCACGTCTAAGCCTGTTCAAAGCCAGCATTAAAAGACACCTCCTAGATTCAGAGACATGTAGCTGCACCTAAGCAGCTTACTCCACCTAGACACAGGGGTTGATTATCCAACCTGAGACAATGCCTATTGTCAGCAAATGTTGTTACACATTTAGAAAGTACTTAAGTATTCATATAATGCTGCATGTTCTATTGACCTGGGATGCAAAAGCAACCCCAAAAGAAACTACTCAATTCATGTTATTTGTATTTCGCATATTGTAATCACCTCTGTATATTACTATGTAATAATACATGTTGTTATCTTGCATAACATGTCTGTCTGTCCTGACGTGGAGCCTTTGTAAAGGAGTCACTGACTCAAAGGTTGTAATTCCAAAATTTTAAATAAATAAATAAACAGGGTCCGCAGAAGCCAAAACAGCAAAGGGGGATAGACAGCAGCAAAGAAAAGTGCTCCAGCAGCAGAGAACAGATCCTCCGGCTGCAAAGAGAAAGTGCTTCAGAAGGAGGCTGAGAGGAACTGCTTATATAGGTCAGGACATGGGAGTGGCTGGCTGCTTGTCCACTGAACCAAAGGCCCAGCCCTCCAATTATTTATTTCCACAAGGTGGTCAAGATATCATAAAAGTACACTGTGGCTTTTCTTTGCTTTATTGAAATATTGCATCTGGCAAGCTTTACAACACAACAGAGAGTTGCTTGAAATACCTTGCTTGCACCCTCTTGTCTGTACCTCCACTTGAGCTGGTGAAAAGTCTGTAGTTTATTCAGTACTCACCAGATGCCTTTATTTGTCACTGGTGTGGCTCCTGTGTCTCAATGTTTTGTATACTTGTTTGTTACTGATGTGGAACCTCTGGAAAAGAGCACTTGTGCTCAAATGTGTTATCCGAACCTTAAATAAGTAAAATATGCATTAATGAGCTCTCCAAGGTGTTCTCTCTGTCCAGAGAGACACATCAAGGATGTCCGCTATTGCCATATTTATTTAATCTTTATATTGAGCCCTTGGCTCATAAAATTAACTTATCCAATGACATCCACAGTACTAAAATTGCTGACCATGAATTTAAGTTATCGATGTTTGCAGATGACGTCCTTCTTCACATTTCAAACTGGAGAGTTTCTCTACCTGCAGTCCTACATATTATCTCCCAATTCAGTTTATTTTCTGGTTATAAACTGCATTTACACAAAACAGTGGTCTATCTTCTCTCACCCCACTGCCTAATAGGACGACACTTTAAAACTGGGGTTGCAGTGGGAGCCCCAAGCTCTCCTGTAGCTTGGTGTCCAGATCTCCAGGGATTTAAGTCAACTGAAATCCCTCAATCTAAACCCCGTCCTTAAGCAAATAGAACTCGACTTACTCAGATGGGGCCACCTACTCTTATCATTGTGGGGTACAACCAATGTTTATTAAAATGAACATTATGCCACTCCTTTTTTATCCCTTGAACATGCTTAACATTTTTCTCCTGAAAAAGTTAGTTTTGAAACAATATTCCACTGCTCGGCATTCCTTTGGTTGAACAAATCCCCAAAGAGGGTCTTTCAAAATTGTGTAGGCTATGCCTACTGGGTGGACTTCGTTACCAGACTTTACCGTTATTATTTGTCTGTGCATGGGCTAAATATTTTGCTGGAATAATCCTGAATGTAATAGCTCACCCTCCTACTTGGTTTCTCATTGAGCAAGCCTCGCCTGTAAACACCACCTTTCATTACCATCCTTATTATTCACTTCCCTATCCAGTTTACCTAAAGACCTGAAGGCCACTCCTATTGGGTGGTACATGCAGGCCCATAGTCAACTTTGTAGACTTGTAAAATGCTCACACTTAAGAGACCTTGGACAACCTCTTTTTTATAATCCTAACCTCTGTATCTCAGGTACTCCCTTATTAGCAAGTTAGTGGAAAGGCCTCAAGATTGGCATCATTGCTGATCTTATTAATGGGGACACAATTTTTACTTTTCCTGAGTTTCAGGCTAACATTTCTTGTCCTGCCTCTTACATTTCTAAATACACACAACTCTGTCACTGTTTAAAATCCCACTTGGGCCCACCTCCATAGTCAAATGAGGCAAGTTCACTTTTTCATAAATTAGCTTCCCATTCCTTTAAGGGCAAGGCTATATCTTGTCTTTATCAGGAGATTGGTCAGCAGGCCTGGAGTTTACTTTTGCCCACAGCCTTTTAATGGAAACATTCCCTTAATATTGACTTCCTGGATACTTATTGGCAAAAGATTTGATCAGATGTGTACCATCTCATTAAGCAGGACCACCTCAGGTTACTACAGTTTGACATTTTGCATGACCTCTATTATTCCCCTTTCAAGTTATTTAAGATGGGTAAACTTGCTTCCTGATATGAGAATTTTGTGAACAAGAATATAGCACCTTAATCCACATGATTTGGAATTGCCCTTGAGCAAAATCTCTTTGGCTTCTGGTACAGAAAACATTAGTTCCTTTCTTTTGGACATTCCACTTTTCTACAAAAGAAATTTGTCTTTAGGGGACTACTCTGGTACCCCTACTGTTCAAGGAAATCCTATATGGCCTTGATCTCCTTAGTTACTAAACTGATAATCATGAGGCATTAGGGGATTCGACACCCTCTTACCATGAATAGCTCCAAAGTTCTTTATGTATATAATGCAGAGCGTGCAGTCACCTTGCCAACCACTTTTGGCACAAATTGGCCTGTTGACCCTCTATACTCTTATGTAATGCAAAACCATAATTCTCTTCATTCTTTTTCCCAACTTTTGTCAGGGTTTAGGTATTGGTCTCATTTCTAGGTATAGAGAACTTCTTTCATTCTGTTGTTCCCGGTTATTGTAGTGTGCATATGTTTTTCCTGGCGCACTAGATGGGGAGGAGGGGTGGGATGGGTGGGTGAGGGAGGGAGGGAGGGATTTTCCTTTTGGATATTGATATTATTGTTGTGTTGTTCCTAGTTCTGTTATATTGTTTTTTTTTTTACTCTTTATATCCTTTTCTGTTCTCCTTAGTTGTTTTACTGTTTGTTTGTTGTGAATATTGTTGTTGTTTCATGCCACTGTGTTATTGTGAAACATTTAATAAAATAAAGTTAATTGCAAAAAAGATCTCTACTTTGATTGCTTGTGCCTCTAGATGCATTTTATGTAACAGTGTTAATTTTCTTCTTCAGTAGGATGTCACCCTTGGCTAATTCTGTTTTTTTTTGCTATTGTTTTCTTAAAATAAGCAACTTACAGTAACAGTTCATTGCCATGCATTCTCATTGTGGTAATCACACTTGACATGTGCATACAATTTATTCCCTATGGTACATGCAATAAAATTGTCAAAAAACATGTCTGTCCCTGATGTCGTCTCTCTATGATGTAAGAGGGGGAGGAGCTAGGGAGGGGAAGGAGCATGGGAGAAGGTTGGCCCAAACGGGGCTGCAGGTGGGGAGGAGGGATGAAGTTGCAGGAGGGAGAAAGAAAAAACAAAAAAAGACAAGAAGGGGAAAACAGGTAAGAATGAACATCCAAAGAAGGAAACAAACAAACAAACATGCCATAGAAAAGTATACAGTGCTGCTTTATTTCATGTACTGTACATACTTGCATTATGCCTTGAGAAGATAAAGTTTCTTTTGTCCTTTCCATTGTTAATAATGAAAATCCGTGTTGTGTGTCAGCTTCTTTATTCTGTTTCTTGTCAGAAGGGGGTTCTGATCTGGGCATGTAATTAATTCAGGTGAGGGCAGCTGGGGTAAAAATTGGGAGTGTCTATCTCTCTGCCTCTCTCTGGTGGGTGAGTAGGTCTCCAACTCTGGAACAAACCTCTTTCATTTTAAGAGGGGGTGTTCTAAGAAAGAGTTCCCAAATTTCATGGAATGTTTCAAGCTAGTTTGTGGCAAAGTAAGAGAGCCTTTCATTTGCTGCTAGTTTTGCCACGTTTTTAATCCATGCGTCTAGTGCTGGAGCCTGTGGCTGTCTTCATGTCAAGTGTATGAGACACTAGGCACAGAGCAGTGCTCTCTGTAGCCACCTCAGTGTTTTGGGAGGTACCCCTTTTGCCTTGCTATTATTTCCCAGAATGACAAATTCTGGGCACCACTGGAGGGTTGTTCATGTGGTTTCTTCACAGAATTGCTGCACTCCTTACTAGAAGTCTAAAAGTTTTGTGCAGCCCCAAAGTACATGGCCCAGCTCTGCTTTTGGGCTTGTCTAATCTCCATCCTTTATCATGTGGTTGGAGGCCCATTCAGTGCAGAGCAGCTGGGGTTCTATACCAGCGGTCTAGTATCTTATGTTGTATGTATATTGGCACTGCATCTCCCTTCAGCTTTTATGAGCCATCTGCCAACATGTGTGCCAGGCTTCATCCTGGATCTCAGATTTCAGGTGAGTTTCCCATTTTCTCCTTAAGTTTTGAGGGGGCGATATAAGTGATCTCTCAGCATAATATATATTCTAGAGGTACCTCCCCTTCCCACTGCAAATGATTCTATTGGGACATCCCAGTATGGTAACTGGTGTAGTTTGTGGCCTGTGACTAATATGCACTTAAGTGCTGAACAGGGCTGGAGGTATCTCTAGAGTTAGTACCAGGGCAGCCCAAGTTTGTCACTCGGTACTGGAGAATCACTAGGTTAGCTTCAACTGTACATCAGTGAGGGAGCTCAGAGTCTGTGGTGGATTGTAGCCACCACCGTGATTGGTACAGTGCTGCCACAAGAGCATAGTCCTTGAACTATGGCAGCCCAAATCCTCCAACTGACCAGTGGGCTCTTAATTTGGAAATCAGCAGCCTGGGTTGTTTCCCTTTCCACAGGTACAGTTTAATCAGTCTGTCCATTTGGGTGATGAAATGCCTTGGGTATTTAAAGGGGAGATTGGTCAGGACATACAGTACTCTGGGGAGGATCATAATTTTTAGGGCACTGATTTCCCCCACAGTGACAGATTCAGGGCTTTTCATCTTGCCATATCTGTCTCTAGTTCCCTTAGCAGGGGCAGCGACTGCGTCAGAAAACATATGAGGACAGATTAATGGAGCTCAATATGTATACCTTAGAGCAAAGGAGGGAGAGAGAGGTGATATGATCAAACATTCAAACACCTTTAGGTTATTAACAAGGTGAAAAGTCTAACATGTTTCAATATGAGAAAATAGCAGGACAAGAGGACACAGCATGAGATTAGAGGGAGGCCGATTAAGGGGTAATGTGAGGAAGTTCTTTTTCACAGAAAGGGTGCTGGATGCATGGAATGGACTACCTGAGGAAGTGGTGTATATGAATACAGTGCAGGGCTTTAAACAGGCATGGGATAGGCATAAGGGAGCAATACAGATGAGTATGAATAGATAGGCCATTGACAGAGCAAAGGCCGATGGCACATTCATAAGGTCGAAAAAGAAATGGGCAGACTGGATGGGCCTTGCGGTCCTTATCTGTCTTCAACTTCTATGTTTCTATGTGTTCACAGGTATTATCTAGTTCTGTGGGGATAGTTATTCCCAAATATGTAAGATCTTTTGGAGCCCAATTGAGCTGGTAGCCTCCAAACAGTGATTTGTACATTGTTTGGAGATGGGGAGAAGCTGAGTCTTGGACCAGTTACTATTGGAGTCTGGATAAACTGGCAAGTTCTTTGAGTTCTGACATGGAGTAGGGGGCATTGCCTTGTCCAAATTGCTGGATACCACCAATACATCATCAGCATAAGCCAGAGTTTTAAATTCCTTGTTCTGTAGGTGGATCTGCGGGATATTGGGGTTTTCACATAACTTCTAGAGGAAGGGTTTGAGGGCCAGTACAAATAATGCTGGGATAAGGGCATACCTGTCTGGTGCCCTCTCAAAGAGAAGGCCCCAACACTTTTTATTTGTCAGGAGCGCCACCTGCTGTAGGAGCATGATAGAGAGTTTTCACCCACTGTAAGAGCCCCTTCCTGAACCCAAGCACTCAGAGTGCAGCATATAGGTACCTCCATGCTAGGGACTCAAAAGTGCATTAGGTGTCCAGGGACAAGGCTCCCACAGGTGTGTCTTGGTTCCTGCCTTGCTACATGATGTTTATCAACTTCCTTAGGTTGTCTGCGCTACACCTCCCTCAGATGGACCCCATTTAGTCTGAGCTGACCAAGGTAGGGAGTATCTTGTTTATCCTCATGGCTAGTACTTTGGCCAACAATCTCACATCCATATTGAGTAAGTAGATGGGATAGTAACCTGTGCATGTCTGGTGATCTTTCCCCTTTTTGCAGACTAAGGTAATGGTTGCCTCTTTAAGGGTGGGAGGGAGCTGCTGCCACTCCAGGGCTTCATTATGCATAGCCAGCATATGCTGAGGAGGGTTTCTATTTGGGCCTTATAAAATTTCCTGGCAGCCCATCAGTCCCTGGGGTTTCAGCAGTGGGGAGTGATTTGATGGCCATTTGTATTTCACCTGTGGTAACCGGGGTGTCTATCAGTGCCTTTTGCTCAAGCTGGAGATTTTTAAGAGTGACATTAGTCAGAAAATTTCAAGTTAGTGAGTTACCATTTCATCCTGTGATTTGTATAATGTAACGAAGTGGTCCTGGAACAATCTGTTGATTAGCAGGGGTGAGTGATTGTCGTCCCAACTCCTTTATACTGTGCAGCTGTCCTATGTGCCTGTTGTTGTCTAGAGTGGTATGCCAGTAGTCTGCTGGCCTTTTCCCCATCTTCCTAATAGCTTGCCCTGTTCTAAATAAGGTGTGTTCAGCGTTGTGGCTTAGGAGTACATTTATCTTATATGTCAGGGCAGTGATTTGTTGGATTAAATCCCTTTCTGTGGTTTCACCATTCTTGAGCTATTGTCTAGCCCTCTCACCTCCTCCATTTTCTATCCAGTTCCCTAGTCCTAAGCATCTTTCATGCCACTAAGTATGCTATTATTTGGCCCAGATGGTAGCTTTGTAGGGCTCCCAGATGACACCATTGCTCACGTCTGGAGTAATGTTATTGGCAAAATAGGTGTCCGTCTGGGCTTGCAACCAAGTTTAGCTCTTGTAAGAGGGCTGGGTTCTGTCTCCATATTGGTGTTCCCCCCTTTATTCCCAGCTGCATTAAGGACCACGTGGCATGGTCTGATACGAGAAAGTAATTTATTGTAGCATCCACCACCAGTTACAGAGGCCCCCTGCAGCTAGAATCAGGCCTGTTCTGGAGTATGTAGAGTGCACATTCAAGAAGTATGAGTAGTCACGCCCTTTAGGGTGGACTAAATGCTTCTATCCATGCACCGTGGGACATCTATCAATTTTTTGAGTGCTGTTCTATTAGGAGATCTGGGTCCTCTAACTTACTGGTGCTCTTGTCTAAGAGTACATAGCACATAGCACCCTCACAGCTTTGATTAAAGTAACAATGGATATAATACAGGCCATGGATCAAGGTTCTGCAACTGGTGCTGTCTTTGTCGACTTGACAAAAGTGTTCAATCTCTTGGATCATGGTCTTCTGCTACAATAACTTCTCATGCTTGATCTTGATAATAGTGCCTGGGTTGGGTCAACAGCTATATGTCCTGCCGATCTCAAAAGGTTAGGTGGGATGGTGCCTTATCTAGCCTTAAACCCATAACTTACGGGGTGCCACAGGGCTCTGTTCTTGGGCCTGTGTTGTTCTCCCTGTTCATAAATGACCTGTCCAGTAACTGTGGTGGTGCATCTGTGCACCTCTATGCAGAAGATGCAATAATATACCGCTCATCTCCTGATGTTAATCTAATAAACAGTGATCTTGCCTCTGACTTCTCTGACCCTGAAGGCTGGTTCAGGTGCAATCATCTCATCCTTAACACAAAAAAAATTAAAAGTATGTTATTCTCTCACCCATCATCTTCTCCTAGTACCCTCCCCCCACTTAATATAATATCTCTGAGTGGTGATGCCCTTGAATCTGTCCACCCCTTTAAATACCTGGGCATCACCCTCGATTCCTCACTTTCCTTTAATGTCCATGTCTCCACTATAGTTAAATACCTGAACTAAGCATTAGATCTCCTCTACCATATCCATCTCTTCCTCACCTCTGCCTCTTGCTTTAAAATTGCTTCCTCATCCCTTCTCCCTCTCCTCACCTATGGTGCTCCTTTATTATAATTTACCAATGTCACTACCCTGTCTCTCCTGACTCAGGCATATCATAGAGTGGGTAGGTTTGCACTGGGGGTCAATGTCCATCACTATCACTGCGACGTCCTTTCTTCATTAGGTTGACTACCCTATGAATTTTAACTGAGGTTCACCACCCTGAGTCTCATGCATAAGATGGTCCACAAATTTACTCCCCCCAGCCTCAGTGTGGATTGTCTGCTGTAGACAAGCCCTCATGCTCTCAGATCTGCCTCCTCCCCTTCTCATACAGCCTAATCTCGACTAGCCATGACTTATAAGTCCTTCACTTTTGCAGCATTTTCTGATTGGAGCTCCCTTCCTCCTTCCTTCTGTCCTATCTTGCCTCTCTCTTTCCACTTTCCAATCCAACTTGCTCACCTCCCTCTGTGCTGCCGCTACGTGCTCCTGCTTCCGGTGATGCTTATTCCTACTCCTACCCTGCTGTTTTCCCTTAGCTCTCTTCTGCCTGAGTCACTACCTATGCTCCACTCCCTGCTCTTTACCCCTGACTTCTCTTTATACTGTTCCACATATGTTTCTAATGGTTTGACCTTAACATGAGTATGCATAACTGTAATGCTTTTATATACCTAGCCTTTTATTTGTTATGTTATGTTGATACTATTACTGTATTGTTGCTGCAGATGAAGACCATTGTTCTTTTACTATGATTTGTTTCTGCTGTTGTAATTATCTTTCTGTGAACGTGCACTGTATTGCAACTATCCCTCAGTGGAATTGTTGTAATGGCTCTGTACTGTACTTCCTTTGTTACTCTCCTGGGTTGTCCCTGAAAAAGGGACTGCTATTGTCTCAGTGGACTTACCCGGTTACTAAAATTCAAATAAATACATTAAATAAGAGTGAATCCATCACTTGGTCCACATGCTCCTCAGTACCAGATCTGGGGTTTTGAGATCCAGGTCTGCCTGAGCTAGGGAGTGAAATAAGCCAGGATCTGAGTTATTGGGGCCATAGATATTGACCAGTACCACATCCATACCATTTAGTATCCCCTTTACCAAGATCCACCTGCCCTCTGTCAGATATTGTTTTTTCTGATTAGAAATTCAAGCCCCTCCAGCATAATATTGCCACCCATCTCTGTCTGGAGTTGTAAAAGCTTTCAGATACTTGTTCTGCCCAGCTTGAGTTCCTCTGGTCTTCGGACATGCATTTCTTGGAGCATTGCGATGTCGCACTTCAGGGTTTTTAGGTGGATTAAGACCTTAGTGTGTTTGACTGGGGTTCCAATCTCTCTCACTTTCCAAGTAATTATCTAACCTCATTAACACCCATTTATCAACTTTGCACCCATATCAGTTAGTGGGCGTGCTTCCTTCCTCCCTCCACTTGTGTCTACTATCAGACTTCAACCTGTTCGTATCTGTCCTTCTCCCACATACTCAGATATTGGTGTCTTGTGAGGCCTCTGGTTCAACAATCTGTACCATACATTTGTATTAGATGTAGCAGCAGTGGATCAGCATAACAGTGTAAACAAAACTCTTCAGAACATGTAACAACATTCAAAGCATTTTATACAGACAGTTTGCCATCCGTTCATCCTGATCGGATTGGCCACTGCTGAATCTCCTAACTGTCACACCAGACCAGATCAAGTTGCCACTTCAGTACTTGTTCTGCTCCCTCCAGTTGTTGAGGGAATGCTACTGGTGCCTGGGCATTCTTGAGTGGTTAGGTGGTGTAGATGTCTATCTCTGATGATCCTGCAGCAAGTGTCAGAAGTGCTGTGGCCATCAGCCAGGCATTGCAAGCCAATTTCTGGGCTGCCCCCCACTCCAAGATTACTCCTTGATCATTGCTCCCAAGGGGGTCTTTCGCCCATGCCAAAGGTTCAGATATTGTGGGGGAATAGTCTAAAGGAAGGAAAATGAGGAGGAGAAAGTCAGTGGGGAGTATTTTCACAGCGATCGCCAGGTAATTAATTCATCTTACATGAACATATGAGACAGTATTGGGGTTTGGAGCCCTACAAAGTTTTCCCACCCCTGTGGCAATTAGCCTTAGCAAGTCATGGGTCAGGTGGGGACAGCTCTCAGGGTTGGATAAGGGATAAAACCTCACGGGCTCACTATAAAAGAGGTTTTGTTGGCTCATGTGAGCTAAATGCCTAAAGAGTCGAAACAGTTTAGAAAGGGAAAAAACAGCTTGCAGCAATTGGAAAAAAGCAACATTCAACCCATCTGCTTCATGGTCTTTGGATCAGGACAGCAGGTTTCAATGGGTGTCACCTTGGCATAGTCCAATGCCTCCAATAGGATCAAAAACTCTCTGGCTGCTTCTTTGCATTACACTTTGAGGGTAGCTGGGAAAAGCATCACATATTTATAGCCTTTGTCAAGCAGGGCTTTCTTTGTCTCTCAAAATTGTCTCTGCAGTTCTAGTATTTCCTCAGGCTGGTCTAGAAACATAGAAACATAGACTCTGATGACAGATAAGGACTGCTTGGCCCACCTAGTCTGTCCATTACCCTACCTAATGGATAAGCTGCAGATCCTAGTTAACAAACAGCCTACTTCCTCCTACCCCCCACTAGAATTGCCTTATGTCCGTCCCATGCATTCTTGAATTCCCCCACAGTTTTTGACCCCATGACCTCCTCAGGAAGGCTGTTCCATGCATTCACCACCCTCTACATGAAAAAAATACTTCCTCATATTGCCCCTGAGCCATCCCCTCTGTCTTCAAATTGTGCTTCCCTTGTCTTGCACATCTCTTTTTCTGAAAGATGCTACCCTCTTAGACTTCGTTGATTCCCTTGAAGTACAGTACATGAAAGTTTCTATCATGTCCCCTCTCTCCCTCCTTTCCTCAAGGGTATACATATTAAACTCCTTTAGTCTCTCTTCATATTGGCTTCTGGTACAGACTGCACCATTTTAGTTGCCCTCCTCTGGACTGCCTCCATCCTGTCTATGTCAAAAATAGGTAGACGGTGTCCTTCCCAGTTCAACTCCCTGCAGTTCTTGATAGCTTCATAATTTGTTCCTTCACCTGATGGCACGTCAGCTTGGCTATTATCATGTGGGACTTTGAGTTCGGTAAGGAGGGCAGTGGTTATAAGACTCTTCATATTGTAGCGGTTCACCCCAGAAATGATTGAGTACTTTAAGCAGTACTTGCTGAAGGAATTCAATCATGTTTGCTTCTTCTACTTTTTCTGGCATGCCTGCTATTCTTATATTATTTCCCTTATCTCTACAGTCCAGGATGAGGATTTTTTTTCTTTAATACTTGTATCTCTCTCTGCTGTTATTGACGGGCCATGTCCCTGTTTGTTGTAGGTGATCCTCTGCCTCCCCTATATGACACTCTGCCTCTGTGATTCTATGGCTGTAATCTTTAAGCTGCACCTCTATCCCTGCAAGGGTCACTTCTATCTGTGTGACCTCTCCAATCAATGCCATCGGGGACCTGGAGATTCCCCATATTTCTCTAAGTAGGTCATTGGTGGAGGCCTCTGCCATGCTGTCTGCCATGGGAGGGAGTCTTCAGGAAGAACAGGTTCTCTTTTGACTTCTTTGGTTGTAATTGCTGTGCTGTGCCTTTGGCTGTTGCTGCATCTCTGGTGAAGGTTAGTGTCTCAGTCTGTTTAGTTTATGGCACTGATGGATGTCGATTAGGCTTCAAAGCTGGAACTCTTGCTCTATTTGGTCATC
This sequence comes from Neoceratodus forsteri, assembly GCA_016271365.2. Classification (NCBI taxonomy): domain Eukaryota; kingdom Metazoa; phylum Chordata; order Ceratodontiformes; family Ceratodontidae; genus Neoceratodus; species Neoceratodus forsteri. The sequence goes on along the minus strand of CM057450.1, from coordinate 636,060,018 downwards.
TTATAGGTTGCCTGACCAGAAGTCCTAATTCTGTTTTTTTATTCCGTGCATCCTTTTTAGGTACCCAGCTTAAAGATATGTGATCACTGGAATTAATTTAACAACATATTTATTATTTGCATTAAGTTGAAAAGTAATAATGTAATGCATTTTTTTCTTAAGTAGTATTAGAAATGAGTATGTAGCCGGCTCGTCTGCACAGCAGTTGGATTTCCGCTTGCGACGCTAGCGACCCGGGTTCGGGAATGGACTCGGGTCACTGGAGAGCCGGCTGGGGTGGAGTAGGTTTGAGCGTCCCACGACTGCTCACCTACTCCAGGGGGGTGGGGAGGGTATTCAGGACCACTGCATGGTACCCCTGGCGGAGGCCAGGGGTCCAGTCGCAGCGAGCCTGGACATTGGGGGGGGCGTGGTGAACGTCGGCTACGCCTTGTCATTTGTGGCACACCACGCCCCAAGAGAAAAGCGGAAATACCAGCCTTTGGGTTCGCCGGATGATGGCTGCCCGCTCTCGCTGACCCGAGGGGTCCTGTGCCCTCCGATCCCACCTCAGAAGCGCCCAGGGACTGACGCCTAGTACGCTGGGGCCCACCCCCACCCCGGTGTCTTTCCCCTCGGAGGAGGGGGACCCACTCGACAAAGGGATATGCCGGGCCACCCCTGGGTCGGCTGCGATGTGAGGTGAGGGGAGGGGGGACAGGACGAGGGGGTCACGAGTAGCAATGTGCAGCCGGAAGGAGTGGCAAACCCGGAGGCACGACCGGAGGGGAAAAAAAAAAATGAGTATGTTACTAGCAATTTTGGTAACATTCAAGGTAAATTTTTGGAACCAGTGTTTTGTCATGCCCCCCCCCCAATCAAAACAGCATTTTATTAATTTTATATTTCATCATTTGTGGGATTTTTTTTCTTAGTAGTTTATCTATGTTTCATTTGTCATGCTTTGTTTATGTGTTGGATTGGTGCATTTACCTAGATGGGGTCTGGTACTTGTAACCCTGTACCTACCTTTAAGCCCGTACTACTTATTGAGTGACAGACTGGCAAGACCCTGCTCTCTGAGGAAGAACTGCATTTTTCGAAGCACCAGAGTGTCAGTGCTGTGTTTCTGAAATCTCACAGTTGTCTAATTAAATGTCACTGCTTCACTGCTTTACTGGCTCCAGCAGTAAATTTTTTATAGTGTGGTTTATTTGCTCTAGTCTGTGTCCAGAGTTGAAGCTGCTGCTGCCTATAGTGACGTGCACCGGGAGTTTCTTTACTGGTAATGTTGAAGCCCTGTTACCCTGGCTGCCAGCCAGCCAGGGAGCTGGATCGTGAAGCAAAGCTGTAGAGGCCTCAGATGTTGGAAGGCTGATTAATGCAGGCCCTCTTTTTAGTAGCCTAATGGAATATTGTGGTTTGGGCCTCCAGTACTGCCTGGACATGACCGACAGCCCGAGGAGGCAATGGGAACTTGATATTTCTGAGGAGAACTTCAGGGACTGTGCTGACTGAGGTCAGATCAGTGAGAGAAAGCCATTTTCCTGTTGAGGATAAGTGGCAATCTCATGCTAGTCACCAAGGAAACAATGCTGAACAATCCAGCGTGTTTCAAGAATGAGATTGAGGAGAGTCTGCAGCAAGACTGCTGTGGGGTTCATTAGGCTGCAACCCTCCTGAGGGGATTTTAGGCCATGATGTGTGAGTTAGTATGGACATGCAGTAGTCAGGGAGCAAGATAGCCAGCCAAATCTCTGGATGGAGCAAGGGATACCCATGCCTGAGTTCGAGTAAAGCAAGGCCGAGGCAGCCACACTGAGCAAGAGAGACCATGGAGACTGAGGTCCAGAGGCACTGCAGAGTGTGGGAAGATCCACTAGATTGGAACCGGGCCTGGATTTTCCAAACAGCTCAAGTTCTGAGGCTTACATTTACCATTTAAGCAATTGCTTGTACTTTGGGTTATAGGATTCTAAATGAACAAGCTGCTCCTATTTCAGTTATGTATGTGCTTGTGCAAAGGAACTTGGGTGTTTATTTTGCTTGACTCTTTTATTCTGGATCCCCACCCTCAGCAGCGGTGCCAGGACCTTTTTTTTTGGTTTTTGTAGGCTAAAGAAAATAGGTAACTAGAAGAGCCACAATAGAGAAAGAGCACCAGAAAAGGAGAGGTGGCTGGGAGGTGTCTTGAGAAACACTAGGCAGTGACTGTGTAACTTTTAGGGTTTTATGCAGTGCTGGGGGGAGGAGACTGGCAGCTTTCCATCAAACAACAGGCTAGCCCTTTAAATTCAATGTGCAGCTGCCAGCTAGTACCATACGTGCCTGTGCAGTGTAGCTTAAATGTTTATTTAGCTTCACTCTTTTTCTCGAGAATTCCACCCTCAATAGAGGTTCATGGAGCCGTTTCTCAAGGTAAAGGAAATAAGTAGCCAAAAGACTAAAGAGTAACAGGAGTAACAGAACTCGCCTGCTCCAACTCAAGGAGGAGACCCAATAAAAGAGGGGACGAAGACCCTGTGAAGCAAACCACTGGGGAACCAAGGTTAATGGGTCAGACTTCCCTTCAGGTTTCTAAGAACTGTTTAAGGCTAGCTGTTAATAAGCTTGGTGGAGTTCAGAATTCGGATCTCTAATGTACATTTTGAAACACGAAGAAGTCCAGTGTCCGATGATGTGAGCCAGAACGTTCTTTCTGGATGCTGAGGTGGCTGCTTCAATCCTGAAGGAATGGCTGAATCAATGCCCAAGAATAATAGTAAGATTCTGAGATGACAGACAAACCAGGCTGTAGTCATTTTTTTGGTAGATTTTATTTTATGCACTGGCTGACCAGGGAACTCTCACAGGCATACCCACACACCACTGCCACTCTACCTCCCGTCTTGAAGCTCTTCTACAGAAATTGGGGACAGATACCTCTTCCCTAGCCCAGCCTGGCTCCAAGCTCCCAGTAAGGCCACTGTCTACATAGCTCTATCTATAATCTAGTGCACTAGACCAGGGTCAGGTGAGGAATCGGAGAGACAGCAGAATGAACCCGACATTGGGAGTGGTGGTTGCAGGGCACCGGAGGCTGCCATCACGTATCCCGAGGTCAGGAATTTTCCTTTATGTTGGTTTCCCTGGAGCATAGCTGTGCAATGACATCTGCGAGCAAGCGTGCTGATGTCACTGCCACTCAACCCCCTTAGCTACATCACTCCATGTAGTGCCCCCTGATCTCCATTGGGGCCACAAAGGCGATGGAGAAGTCCACAACCCATCCTGGGAGTGGAGAGCAGTCCTCCTGCTGCTCAGTCCACTCCCTTCCCTGCTAAACCCCTGGCGGCCCAAGTCCATTTCCAAACCCGGGTCATCTGCGTGGCGCAAGGTGTGGCATCCAGCACCTTAACCCTCAGTGCCACCAGGCCAGCCAGGCTGTAGTCATGATGGTATTGCTTTCAGTAGTCAGAAGAGGATGTATGATATCAGGATGCCAATACATGGTCTGAAACTGGTTAAGGAATTTTACAAGATGCCATGATGAGTTTGTAGCATGATATGAAATATGGCCTTCCCTGTTACTCTGATCTGTTTTTGATCTTGATAGAGAAATAATAAAGGGATCTTGGATGGCTGGTTGGACATTGGTGGGCTCTGGGAGGGTGGTGGTGGCATGTCAGGAACACATTCCTCAGCCTGTGCCACTACAGAATTCCTTCATCATTCTGGTGGGATAGGACTGCTGAGAGGAGGCACCTGAAGTTGTTAAAGGAGATATGGGTCTTCAAAGAAGAGGCCCCAAAGTAGGAGGTGGAGGACCCCAGCAGAGAAAGAAGTAGCTTTTGGTGGGGGGCTCAGTTCTAAGAAGGGTAGATTTGGGAACAGGAAGGGGGGGAAGGTGGTTAGGTGTCTATCTGGTGCCACGGTGTGGAGAGATGGACAGGAGATCCTAAGGATAGCTAGGGTGGCAGGGCATGGGGGGGCTGAATGTCATGGTCTACCTGGGGACTAATGACCTAGCAAGGGATGGGGCTGGTATCGTACAGGGAGAGTTCAAGGAACTGGAAAGAGGCATAAGCCAAGCAGCATGCATGGGGCATTCGCAGATGGGCTACCTGTCTAAGGCAAAGGGGAAGATAGGATACTGTACAACAGGAGCTTCAACTTGTGGTTGAAGGAATAGTGCAGAGATGATGGGTTCAGCTTCATTGGGGACTGGGGACCAACCTGGAGGGATTATGGGTCTATACAGAGGTGATGGCCTGCATCTGTCTGGGAGGGTAACTGCAGTCTTCAGTGGACAGTTTAAATGTTACTTTGATGAATGTTTAAACTTTTAAACTACCTGAAGTGGTTGTGGAAGGAAGGAGGCCTAAACTGTACCCCCACAGACTGAAGAAGTAGGAAGGGAAGACTCAAGGGAGAAGCTCCCGGAGTATGGGAACCACTCAATGGGGGGCAACAACTGGTCAGAGGGCTGTGGGTGGAGCCAGGGCTGAAAAACAAAAAATAACAACAATAGCTCCCCAAATTGTACTTTCTTGGCAAATTAAAAACAGCAAGTGGCGAAGAACAAGTGGGGATGGAACAAATGTTGTAAAGTAGGGAGGAAGAAGAGGCAGAGGGGAAGGGGTTGCAGGCAGAGTGTGAGCTAGGTGTGGAGGCCATGTGTCAAATGCAAGGAATTTTGGAAATAAAATTCCAAACCTAGATACCACCATGGTGGAAGCAGATCTGAATCTTGTGGCCAGTGCCGGTCATTGTACACGGGAGCCACGACTGGGACACGACTACAGGCTACACTTAGTTCAGGAAGGACAGGGAGGGGAAGGATGAAGGGCTGTCCTGTATGTGAGGAGGGTAGTAAAGTGATGGAAATGTGGCAGCAGAAGGAAAGGAAGGGTTGAGGTGCTTGTGGGTCACCCTGGGGACAGAAGCCACTATTCACACTGGGGTGATATACAGACTTCCACCACAAGGGAAAGAACTGGAAAAGGCACTGAGGGTAGCCATCAGCATGATAGCAGAAAAGTGGGAAGATACTGCTGGTGGAGGACTTTAATCTGCTGGACATGGATTAGAGCCTTCCAGTTGCAGTTTTGGATAAAAGCAAAGACATCCTAGAGTCCCTGAAGGGGTTATTTCCCAGGCAGCTAGTCAGAGAACCTATTTATAACAGGACAATACTAAACCTGGTGCTCACAAACAGGGACGGTATTGAAGATGTCACAGTGGGATGCCACCTGGGGACCATCAATCACCATACAGTGTTATTTAAAACCACACAAGGATGAGGGTCCTGGACTTCATGAGGCCAGATTTAATGCCTAAGAGACAACCTAGCCGGGGGGGGGGGGATTGCCAGGGTGAGGTGGAGGAACAGTGGTCCAAATTAAGGGATGGATAGTGAAGGCAACAAACCTCCGTGTAAAAGAAGTGAGCAAAAACAAGAGGAAAAGAGGATCACTATTGTTCTCAAGGGAAAGGGCTGTGAAGGTAAAGGCAAAAAGAGCAGCGTTCAGGAGATAAGTGGAAATGCAAAAGGAAGAGGATAAGGAGGTTTACCAGGAAAAGCGGCAGGAGGCAGGGAAGGCAGTGAGAGATGCAAAGGCATAAACTGAGGAAAGGATAACCAAAGGGGTAACTAAAAGTGACAAGATATTTTTAGATACGTAAGTGAAAATGGTATTACAAACAGAAGGAGAGGAGGTTAAGAAGAGCAGGAGGAGACTGTGCAGAAGAGGATCAGGAGAAAGCAGATATCCTGAACAGATACTTCTGCTCAGTCTTCTGATGGAGGAAAGAGGACCAACCACATAAAAGCAGTAGAAACACTGGGGAAGAGGTAAACTCAAGTCTATTCACAGAGGAAAGAGTCCTGAGAGGACCTAATCCGAAAGTGGCTAAATTTATGGGGCCAAACGTGGATACACCCAAGGGTACTGGGGAAGCTCCGATAGATACTGGTTGCACTCCAACAGCCCTGTTCAACAACTCACTTGAAACAGGAGTGGTTCCAAAGGACTGAAGGAGGGCAGATGTAGTCGTGCTGCATAAAAGCGGCAGCAGGAGAGTCTGCCAACTACAAGCTGGTCAGTCTAACTTCAGTGGTGGGTAAAGATTAATGGAGTTAATGGAAAGGAAGCAGCTCCTGGTGGGGACTCAATTATTAGGGGATAGAACTGGGGAGCAGGGAAAACTGAAGTAAGGTGCTTACCTGGTGCCATGGCTTGGATGGACAGGAAGAGCATCCTCAGGATCACGAGAACAGCTGCACGGGAGTCTGAGCTGGGCGTCATTGTCCACCTAGGGACAAATGACTGGCTCAACATGAGATTAGAGCAGTGCAGAAGGACTTTGTAGAACTGATTTTGCTGATTTCTATTGGTTTAAACGACTACATTTTTTTTTCTATTTTAAAAAAAGCTACATCAACTTGGTTTGTTGTCACCTGTTTGTTGTTGCTAAGTAGCCGATGTTTTTGCGTTGTGCTCTGATTCTGTGATAGAATCTGTATTAGTAGAAGGTAGATTATTGTGATTGTAGTTACCTTTTGATGGTAAGAATAAAGAGGTGAGATAGAAGTGTATGTATTTTCAAATATTATAGAGGAAGAGTGGCAGGATTTTAGGACAGTAAATTAATAAAAGGGAACTAGGAGGCGTCAGTAGCAGACAAGTAGTGGAATAACGCAGTATAATTGCAGTATAATGTGGAGTGGTGCAATGCAGTGGCTGTGGGGCAGCCATATTCAGGCAGATCTTCTGGACACTGAGGTGCTGCCCATCTGCATGCATCTTCTGGACTGCGGATGAGGTAGCCACACTCAGAGCGGAAGTAAACTGGGTCAGGAGTACCATCACCCCATCCAGAGACCACTCAGTCCAATGCAGCTGCCTCAAAGGATGCAGAGAACGAGTACTTGGATGACAGTGGGCTCAGGAGGGTTAGACCAGTCAAGCAGAGGCACATCCCAGATCCTATTCCACTCAAGAACTCATATGCCACACTGCCAAACAGGGACAACCAAATAGAGGTACCCAGAGAAATGGAAGGAAAGGATGTGGAGGTTAGCCAAGTGCAAAAGATGGAGATTAGCGCCCAGGAGGTGGATAGGCAGAATAGGGGCAAAATTCAGCAGAAGGGCAGACAGCAAAAGTGAACCAGAGATAAAGGACAACCAAGGAAGGGGCTGGAGTAGAACAGTGAAACAGTCTAGGGAGGTCAAATCATGGAAAGTCATGTGTGCAAATGCCAGGAGCCTTAGCAACAAGATGGAAGATCTGGAGGCTGTCATGGTGCAGTCAGACCTGGACATTGTGGCCATCACTGAAACCTGGTGTAATGATAACCATGACTGGGAGTTGGCCATACCTGGCTACAACATATTCAGAAGAGACAGGGCAGGCAGGAAGGGAGGAGGTGGCACTGTATGTGAAAAATGACATAAGAGCCACAGAGATCCAGGAGGAACAAAATGGGGGAGAGATACTGTGGGTTAAGCTGGAAAGGAAAATGGGGCCAGCCATCCGCACAGGTGTGGTCTATAGACCACCAGCCCAGGAGGAAGAAACAGATAGGGAGCTGATGTAAGCCATCCAGAGGATGGCAGACAAGGGTGAGGTTGTACTGGTTGGAGACTTCAATATTCCAGACGTGGACTGGAGCATCCCAGCAGCAGCATCAACTAGAGCAGATTTATCCTGGACTCCTTCAGGTGCCTTCCTCAAGCAACTGGTCATGGAACCAACTCGGCAGAAGGCAATACTGGACCTTGTGCTCACAAACAGGGACAGTGTGATGGGGTAACAGTGGGGGAGCACCTGGGGAACAGTGACCACCAGTCACTGTGTTTGAAATCACAGAAAGAGCAGAACCAAACCACACAAAAACACGTATCCTGGATTTTAGGGGGCAGACTTTGGGAAAATGGGGAGATACTTGAAAGAGGCATTAAGGGGAATGGGGCAGGAATCAGGGGTTGAGGAACAGTGGGAAGTATTTAAAATGGGATTACAAGAGCAACAGAATTATGTATTAAGCAGGTTAGCAAAAGGAAAAGGAAGAGGAGACCATTATGGTTTTCCAAAGAGGTAGCAAAGAAAGTGAAAGCCAAAAAGATTGCATTCAGGCAATACAAAAAGACACAGGCAGAAGGGGATAGGGAGAAGTACCAGGAGAAGCAAAGGGAGGCAGGGAGGTCAGTAAGGGAAGCCAAAGCTCAGACAGAAGAACACATTGCAAAATCAGTGGGTAGAGGGGACAAACCTTTACAGGTACATAAGTGAAAAAAGAAAGGCAAAGGGAGGGATAGTGAGACTGAAGGGGGAGGATGGGGGCTGTGTGGAGGATGACAACAGTAAAGCTGACATATTGAACAGGTATTTCTGCTCAGTCTTTACTGAGGAAGAGGAGGGTAATGGGTCTGAATGGAGTACAAGGGGAGAGAATGGTGCAGAAATGGACACAAGTCCTTTACACGAAAGGGTCCTGAAGGAACTGGAAGTAATAAGAGTTGATAAAACAATGGGGCCAGATGGGTGCACCCAGGGTCCATAAAGAACTAGAGAGGTGGTGGCTGAACCTCTTGCTATCCTGTTTAGCCGATCACTAGAAACAGGGAGTACCCAAAGACTGGAGGATAGCAGATGTAGTCCCTTATACAAAGTGGGAACAAAGAGGAGCGGGAGAACTACAGACCAGTCAGCCTCACCTCGGTAGTGGGGAAGATCATGGAAGCACTACTGAAGGAGATATTGGTGGAACATCTGGTTGTCAATGGACTACAGGACCCAAGGCAGCATGGTTTCACCAGGGAAGGTCATGTCAGACCAACCTCATTGAATTTTTGACTGGGTGACTAGGAGGTGGATCGGGGAGGGCAGTGGACATGGCCTATCTGGACTTCAACAAGGCCTTTGACACTGTGCCACATAGAGACTATTGCACAAACTGGGGAATATGGGTATGGGCAGGACAGTAGTGCGGTGGGTAGGTAACTGGCTGGGCAGCAGGACACAGAGGGTGGTGGTAAATGGCTTTCACTCCACAGAGGGAAGAGTGACCAGTGGGTACCACAGGGATCAGTGCTGGGACGGTACTATTCAATATCTTCATCAGTGACATTGCTTGAGGACCTAGAAGGCAGAATTTCACTGTTCACTGATGACACAAAGCTCTGTAACAGAGTAGACACACCAGAGGTTGTAGACAGAATGAGAAGGGACCTGCAGAAACTTGAAGAATGGTCAGGGGTTTGGCAGTTGAAATTCAATGCAAGGAAGTGCAAGATAATGCATATGGGGCACAAAAACCCTGGCACAATATATCAGTTGGGGGGTGAGGATATAGCATGCACCAAGCAGGAAAGGGATCTTGGAGTTATCATCTCTGATGACCTCAAGGCAGGGAAACAGTGTGACAAGGCAGCAGGTAAAGCAAATGGGATGCTGGGATGCATAGGCAGGGGCATCACCAGCAGGAAAAGGGAGGTCATAATTCCACTATACATGACACTAGTGAGGCCGCACCTGGAGTACACTGTGCAGTTCTGGAGACCTTACCTACGTAAGGACATAGACAGGGTAGAAGGTTCAGAGGAGGGCAACAAAGATGGTGCATGGATTGCATCACAAGTCCTATGAGGACAGGTTGAAGGCACTGAACATGTACTCCTGGAGGAGAGGAGGAAGAGAGGATATGATAGAGACATGCAAGTATCTTACAGGGAGGAACAGGGTGCAGGAATGCACTATTTTAAGCGAAAAGATGTTCCAGGACTAGAGGGCATGGGATGAAGTTGGAGGAGGATGATTCAGAGGAAACCTGAGGAAGAATTTCTTCACAGAACGGTGGTGGACAAGTGGAACACCCTGCCAGAGGAAGTGGTGGGGACTGAAACAATCACAGGATTTAAGAATGCATGGGATAGACATAAAGGAATTCTGGAGGTCAGGGTAAGGGCAACAGACTTCCTGGAAAACATAAACTGAACTTACAAACTTAAATGGGCAGACTGGGTGGGCCATAGGCCCTTATCTGCAACACTGTCTATGTATCTATGTAACTGGGAGGGCCTAAGACAAGTAGCACACACAGTATCCTTCTCAGAGGTGCTGCCTGTCAATGGCATAAGTGAGGCGGTACTTTGCACCATGAAGTTTAATGAATGGTTGAAAAAATGGTGTGGAACACAGGGTTTGGCTTCATTGGCGACTGGGGTTCCACCTGGAGGACACCAGCCTAAACTGGCAGGATGGTCTGCATCCGTCCAGGAAGGAACAAGTCTTTTGAGCAATTGGTTTAAATGCTTCATTGGCAAGCTTTTAAACTAGTCAAGGGGAGGCACTGATAAGCAGCAGGAAAATCCCAGCCTCCCTACAAAACAGGTACTAAATGAGAAAAAGACCAAGGTAGAAAGGTCAGTGGGGGATGCTGCAACTGAAGGTAAAGCCATCAAAAAATGGAAAGCAATGAGTACCAATGCCTGTAGTCTGAGTAACAAGCTTCCTGAATTAGTGGCCTTGATGGAGGAGGAAAATCTGGATATCGTGGCAGTCACAGAAACATGGTTCACACAAAACCATGACTGGGACGTAAACATACCAGGATACACTATCTACAGGAGGGACAGAGAGGGTAATAGAGGAGGAGGAGTAGCTCTTTACATAAGGGAAGGAATCAAAGCAGCAGAACAAAAGGGAAAACAGGGAGGAGAAGAAGCACTGTAGGTAAATTTGGAGACCAGCAATGGCACCACAATCCGCACAGGGGTAGTATACAGACTCCCTTCTCAGGGGGAGGAAATGGACAAGGAAATGATAGAAAGTATACTTAATAAGGCAGAAAAAGGGGAGATATTGCTGATGGGCGATCTGAATATGCCAGATGTTAACTGGAGTGCAGCTGCAGCAGCCACTCGAAGAGTGGGTTATTCTAGATGCCCTACAGGGCATGCCTTAGACAACTAGTATTGAGCCCACTGAGAGGGAGCAATCTTAGACCTGGTTCTCTCAAATGGAGATGAAGACAGGATCACAGATGTAGAAGTGGGTAGCCATCTGGGGAACTAGCGACCATCGAACAGTATGGTTCACAATAAACACAGCAATAGAGTCAAGCATACAAAGGCAAAAGTACTGGACTTTAGGAGGGCTGACTTTGCAAAATGGTGAGTGCCTAAGGAATGCACTAGCAAATGGGCAGGAAGGAGGGTGGAAGAACAATGGGAATAATAAAACTGCCATCACAGAGGTAACTAGCCTTGTGTGAAGCAAATAAACAAAACTAAACAATGAGAAACCACTATGGTTCTCAAGGAAGTGGCAGTGAAGGTTCAAGAGAAAAAGAAAGCTTTCAGGAAGTACAAGGAATCACAGAAGGAGCAGGACAGAGAACTGTATCAGTTAAAGCAAAGGAGCTGGGAAGGCAGTCAGAACAGCAAAGGCCCAAACTGAGGAAAAGATAGCCAACTCAGTTAAGAAGGGGATAAAACCTTTTATAAGTACATCAGGGAGCGAAGGAAGACCAAGGAAGGGATAGTGAGGCTTAATAAAGGGGGGTGGGCAGAGGGTGACTGCGAAAAGGCAGAGATACTAAACAAATATTTTTGCTCAGTATTTACAAAGGAAGAGGGGGAGGTACCTAAAACAAACAGTAGAAACACTCTGGATACAGAAGTTGATACCAGCCCATTTACAGAAGAAAGGGTTCTGAAGAACTCTTAAAACTGAAGGTGGACAAAGCAATGGGGCCTGATGGGATTCATCCCAGAATTCTAAAAGAACTAAGGGTGGAATTAGTGACACCACTGACTACCCTGTTTAACAAATCATGGGAGGATTGGGTGGTACCCGAGGACTGGAGGAGGGCAGATGTGATTCCCTTCACAAAAGTGGGAGCAAGGCAGAAGCAGAAACTACAGACCTGTTAGTTTAACCTCAGTGGTAGGAAAATGATGGAATCACTTCTGAAGGAAAGAATTGTTGAGTATCTAGAGGCCAGAGGGCACAGGACCAAGGCAGCATGGATTCACAGCGGAAGGTCATGCCAGACAAATCTGATAGATTTCTTTGACTGGGTGACCAAAGTAGTAGATCAGGGAGGGGCTGTGGACATGGCCTACCTAGACTTTAGCAAGGCATTTGACACAGTCCCACACAAAATATTAATATACAAGTTAGCTAGCCTGGGAGTGGGTCCCAAGATGACAGCCTGGGTAAAAAAAATGGCTGGAGAATAGGACACAGAGAGTAATAGTAAATGGAGTCCACTCTGAAGAAAGGGGGGTTACTAGTGGGGTACCACAGGGTTCAGTATTAGGACCGGTCCTCTTCAATGTCTTTATAAGCAACATTGCAGAGGGACTGGAAGGAAAAGTATGTCTCTTTGCAGATGACACAAAGATCTGCAACAGAGTTGATGCACAAGGTGGGTGTGAAAGGATGAAAAGGGACTTGCAAGGTTAGAGGAATGGTCAAATGTATGGCAGCTTAGATTCAATGCTAAGAAGTGCAAGGTAATGCACCTGGAAACAAAACCTAGGGAAGAGTACACAATGGGGGTGAGATACTAACAACAACAAAAATGGAAAGGGACCTGGGGGTAGTCATATCAGATGACCTAAAGGTGGGCAAGCAATGTGAGAGGGCAGCAAGGAGGGCTGGGGGATACTGGGATCGTGGGAGAGGCATCACCAGTAGAAAACAGGATTATTATCCCTCTGTACAGACAGCTGGTCAGACCCCATCTGGAGTACTGTGTGCAGTTCTGGAGACCCAGTCTTCATAAAGACATAGACAGGATGGAAGCTGTCCAGAGGAGGGCAACTAAAATGGTGCAGGGTCTGCACCGAAGACATATGAAGATAGACTTAAGGAGCTTAATATGTATAACCCCGAGGAAAGGAGGGAGGGGGACATGATAGAAACTTTCAAGTACCTCAAGGAATCAACAAAGTCCAAGAGGTAGCATCTTTCAAAAGAGGTGTACAAGAACAAGGGGCACAATTTGAAGATGGGGGCGGCTCAGAGGTAATTTAAGGAAGTATTTTTCACAGAGAGGTTGTGGATGCATGGAACGGCCTTCCAGAGGAGGTCGTGGAGTCAAAAACAGTGGTGGAATTCAAGCATGCATGGGACAGTCATAAGGCAATTCTAGGGGGTGGGGGTAGAAAGAAGTAGGCTGCTGGTTAACTAGGATCTGCAGCTTATCCAGTAGGCAGGGAAATGGGCAGACTGGGTGGGCCAAGCGGTCCTTATCTGCCATCAAATTCTATGTTTCTATGTTTCTATGTACTTTGAAAAAAAGGCTACTGGAGTATCTGGCATCCAGCAGGTTACAAGACCCGTGGCAGCACAGATTCAGGGGGAAGGGGCATTCAGGAGGAAGGGGCATCATGCCAGACTAACCTAATTGATTTCTTTGACTGGGTGAGCAGGGAAATAGATCAGGGTGGGGTGGTGGGCATAGCCTACTTAGACTTCAGCAAGGTTTTCAACACTGTACCACACAGGAGGCTTATAAAGAAACTAAGCAGTTTGGGTGTGGGACCCAAGGTGGTAAACTAAAATAGTTGATGAATAGGCAACAGAGAGTTTTGGTAAATGGCACTCACTCCAATGAGGGGAGAGTGACCAGCAGGGTACCTCAGGGTCAGTACTGGGACCAATCCTCGTTAATGTTTTTATATGTGACGTTGCAGAAGAGCTGGAAGGAAAGGTATGCCTATTTGCAGATTACACCAAAATTTGCAATAGGGTAGATACTCCAGAGGGGTTGGAGAGAATGAATACAGACTTGAGAGAAATCGAGGAGTGTTCAAGGGTATGGCAGCTGGGTTTCAGTGTGGAAAAGTGCAAAATAATGCACCTAGGGCACAGAAACCCAGAGGCTGAGTATAAAATGGGGAAGATGTATTGGCAGTCACTAAACAGGAAAGGGAACTTGGGGTAATCCTATTTGATAACCTTAAGGTAAGGAGGCAGTATGGCAAGGCAGAAGGCAGGGCCAGGGGGATGCTGAAGTACACAAGGAGGGGCATCACCAGCAGAAGGAAAGAGGAGGTGTAGACTGTATTGATCATTGGTGAGACCCCACCTGGAGTACTGTGTCCAGTTTTGCACACATCTCAGGAAGGACATAGGTAGGTAGAAGCTGTCCTGAGGAGGATAACTAAAATGGTGCAAGGCTACATCATAAGCCTTATGAGAAGAGAGACTGAGGATCTCATTTGTACACCCTGGGATAAAGGAGGGAGAGGGAGACATGATAGAGCCCTATAAATACCTCACTGGGTGAATAAGGTGCATGGGGGAAGTATATTCAGGAGAGGAGGTGCAAGAGAATGAGGGGCATGTAATGAAGCTGGAAGGGGGAATATAGGAGGGATGTGGGAAAGTACTTCTTCACTGAAAGAGTGGTGGATGCCTGGAACAGTCTTCCAGCAGAAGTGGAGAGGGTGAAAACAGTGGTGTGCTTCAGGCATGCAGGGGATAGGCACACAGGAATCTTAGTAGGAAGGCTGGGGGTTGGAAAGTGGCCAGAGATCAGGTAGGGTCTGCGGTGACAGCATAGGCAGGGAAAAAAGTGGCAAACTGGGTGGGCTAAGCAGTCCTATACTGCCGACAAATTCCATGTGGTTATGGGTCTGAAGATACACTCTTGAGACTTGCATTAGACAAGTGAATAACAGGATCGAATGCAGCCAAGGAGGATGTAAATTTCCCAGGACTTAGGAATCCAGAAAGATCAAGGTCAATGCTGCTTGCAAGTGTTGATCAGTTTGTTACCTCGAAGATTTCATTTTGTAAGCAATCCATTAGTCTGCAATACAGAACATGATTTATAGGCTTCATGGAGGTGGTCCTTGCAAAACGATTTTCTTAGGTCTTGAAGAATGCTTTAACTGTTGGACTGGATAAGTATGAGCTAATGTAACTCGGATACATGGACATTAAGGTAAATTGAATATCCAATCTGTATTGTTTGATAGTAGTGGCTGATTGGTCGAATGCAAGTATTATACTGTGAAGGCAAGAATATAAGGAACCGAATATATCAGAGGAGTTCTGTTTTTGTGCAAAAAAAGGTAGAATATTTCTTTAATGCAACTCTGTACGCAGCCTTTACATTCTGTGAATGAATTCCACATAATCCAGTTAGCATGGTTGAAGTAAAACGTTATGTCATTTGCAGCTCCTGGAACAATGAAGGAGGAGTCATAAATTTCTCGGCTTGGGGTTGGGAAGTTCTGAATTTCTGGAGCTGAAAACAAAAGAGACAGTCAGCAAGAAATTTAGTAGGAGCCGGTATGTACACACGATCAATTTTAAATTTGTACAATAAGGAAGTGCATGTTAATCTTAGAAAGTTCATTATAGAAGAAGAGAAAGATCGATCTTTATGACGGCTATGCCTGCTTGGTTATCAGACTAGAATGTGATAAGTTGACTGTTTTAAAGGTGACCCTAGGTGATAGTGGCTGCTACAATGGGATACATTTCAAACAGGGAAGACATGGATTGAAAATAAGAAACATCTTGGATTTCTGATGGCTATGGTCAAGCGAACTGAGACATGCCCCAAATTGCTGCTTATCCATAGGATGGAGTTGCATCAGTGAAAAGCACTGTGTTCGATCCTGGAGCAAGATCTTTACAAAACACAGATACTGTATGCCATTCCAGTCTGAGAGAAAGAGTGGCTACATGGTGAGGTCTGAATGAGCAGAAGCAGTGATGATGATGATCCACAACACTAGTCCAAGACAGACCTAGTCAAGAGGCGGGAGGACACAAAACACACAGGGTCAGGCAGACCTTACTGATACAGAGCTCCATTGGGGCAGTAGGCAGTCCAAGACAGACCTTGTCCAGAGGGGGGAGGAGGGACAGGTGGTGAGGAAATAAATCAGGTACAGTTGCACCTGCCAAGAGAGAGGAGGTGTTCCCTTAGGGAATATTTGTAGGGGCCCAGGTAGGTACAGGAGGAAATCTCAGGCAGAAGAGAGTTGAGCCAAAGGGAGGCCCAGTAAAGGAAGGTCCTCTGGCATTGGGAAATTTTGCAGTAAGTTATAGAGTAAGTAGGCTTGCTGGAGTTCCTAGTGGTCCAGGGGTGCTTTGGGGAGTAAGGAGGTGTAGATGGCTGGGGGGCGAGGCCAGCAATGATCTTCTGGGCTAGGGACACAGGTGTGATATTTTAGTCTGCCCTCAAAATTCAGCCAATTGGGGAGGCGGTACAGGTTGTAGGTGTGGGTGAACCTGCCACAGTCAGTCACCAGACGACAGGCTTTATTGAGGGGCACCTTTGCCTTGGTAGCATATTATTTCTCTAGTATATACGGTCTGTTTTAAACCATCATGTCATTTTACCCTTACTCATGGCTATCATACCTTAGTTGAAACAACTAATGCTTTTTGTTTACAAGTTCTGTTTGGATAAAGACTTGCACTAAATCCTTAGTTACAAACAAACAAATCCACATTTCAAAGGTACTGGTTTGATACAGGTCATTGTTCCATTTGTTTAAAAGTGAAAACATGTTTTACAAAAAACTTTCTTTCCATAATACAACCTGCACAGGGTAAAGTATCCTAGTTGTGAATGCTGTTCTATAGTTAAACCAGTCCCTTAGTTATTTTCCTTCAGAGTACTCTATGTACTTCCTACAATTCATACAATTCAAGCATTAGAAATATTGCAAAATATGTATTGACGCTTACTTCTAACTTCAGATTATAAATGTTTTAACTGAAACAAGTTACAGCCACTTGCAGTCTGTGCTTAATTTCATTTCAGACCGCCCAGGGCTGCCGTTCCAAACTTCCCTTCACTCTGATTTCTAGCATTACAATGCTCATTTCTATAAAAACATTGAAATGCATAGTTATTTGTTTAAACATTATGAACTGTTCTATGCACAGTAATACGATAAACATTTTACTTTATACTAGCAAACTATTTTTAAGTATTTTTTTCTTACCTTGCCTAAGCTGAATAGCATGTGGTGCAGTTTCAATTCAAGTG